>JASDDO010000016.1:163118044-164576711 GCA_030015575.1 Agapanthus africanus
CAATGCGGACCGAAATGGAGTCCATGTACACCAACAAAGTATGGACTTTTGACTTTGCTCCAGATGGGGTAAAACCCATAGGATGCAAATGGATCTTCAAGAAAAAGATTGGTGTAGATGGACAGGTGGAAACCTATAAGGCTAGACTTGTTGCAAAGGGTTTTCGTCAAAGACCTGTTTTGGACTATGACGAAACTTTTTCTCCAGTGGATATGCTCAAATCCATTTGGGTCCTTCTTGCTATTGCTGCCTTCCATGATTATGAAATCTGGCAGATGGACGTAAAGACGACTTTTCTGAATGGTAATTTAGAAGAGTGCGTCTATATGGATCAGCCAGAGGGTTTCAATCAGAGTGGAAGCAGCGGGAAAGTATGCAGGTTGCTTAAATCCATTTATGGATTAAAACAGGCATCACGTAGTTGGAACATCTGTTTTGATGAAACAGTCAAAGAATATGAATTTATCAAAAATCCAGATGAACCATGTATATATAGTAAAGTTGTAGAAAGAACTGTCGTATTCCCCATCTTGTACGTGGATGATATTCTATTAATAGGAAATGACATTCCTATGCTACGATCTGTCAAAGGATTCTTGTCACACAGGTTCTCCATGAAAGACCTGGGTGATGCCTCTTACATTCTGGGGATCCGGATCTATCGTGATAGATCCAATAGGATGTTGGGACTTTCGCAGTCCAGGTATATCGACACTGTACTGAAAAGATTCAGTTTGGAAGATTCTAAGCGCGATAATCTACCGGCTTGTCACGGAATCACCCTTTCCAAAGAGATGTCTCCCAAGACTGATTTGGAAAGGGAACACATGTCTATTATACCCTACGCTTCTGCGGTAGGCTCTATAATGTATACGATGTTGTGCACCAGACTAGATGTAGCTTACGCACTGAGCGTGGTAAGCCGGTATCAGTCAAACCCAGGGGAGAAGCACTGGATAGCAGTAAAGAACATTCTCAAGTACCTGAGGAGAACTAAGGAGATGTTCTTGGTTTACGGCGGAAAAGACCTCAAGATGGAGGCCTTTGTTGATTCCGGCTTCCAGAGTGATAAGGACGATTCCAAGTCCAAGTCAGGTTATGTCTTTACCCTCAATGGAGGGGCGTTGTGCTGGAAGAGTTCCAAGAAGGACACCGTTGCTGACTCGACGATGGAAGCGGAGTATATTGCTGCTTGCGATGCCGCAAAAGAAGCGGTCTGGATGAAGAAGTTCTTAACAGATCTTCAGGTGGTTCCTACCATTTTTGATCCAATACCTTTGTATTGCGAAAACAACGGTGCTATAGCTTTAGCGAAGGAACCAAGGTCCCATCAGAAGTCCAGACACATCTTAAGGTGGTATCACCTGATCAGGGAGATCATTGATCGTCAAGAGATCGAGGTTCGGAGAGTTGCTACTGAAGAGAACATTGTTGATCCATTCACGAAGGCCCTACCTCAGATTCAGTTCGAGAGGCTACTCGAGATCATCGGTCTTCGATATGCCAGTACATGGCCCTAGTGCAAGTGGGAGATTGTTAGTGTATATGCCCTAGGGGCCATTATTGTATCATACTAGTTTGTATATTATTTAATGGAAGCTTGGGATATTCACATGTATATAACAGTCTTGCTAAACATGGTAGTATGCTACTTGGTTTTTCTATCTTAATATGTGTGTATACGTATTGATAGAGCTCTTAAGATCTTGCTTGACTACCAGCGTTGTGATGGCAGTCACACTAATGGGGGTTGGGTAGTCTACAAGCACATCCTTATTCAGGTCCCTAGTCGTAGGATTATCGAGACAGGGCATCGATACTCCGGAGTAGACTAGTGTGTACGCTTCTCATCCCAGTTAGGGAGATGGTCTGTCCCATAGCCGTCAGTACGTCGTATTGGAGATAGTATGCAGGTGCTCGTTAGGTTACGGGTACACCGGACATGACTCACGGGGAACTGTTAGTTGGTATTATACCCATCGTCAGTTAACAGTTCCCAGGTAACATGAGTACAGCATAGTCCGCAGACTTGACACTGCTACTTCGCATCGAGTGTGTCCCACTGTTCTTAGATTGCTACCCTACCACGGCTCAAAGGAGTCATGCAAACAGGTAGTAGTTGGGTGCAGTCTCGAGCACTTGGAGGCAGTGGTGGTTAGACAGGATTAGTCTCTCTCGGTATTGGGAGTTGATGTCGCGCTGTGTCAGACAGCCATTACGTAAAGTCCCTGTCCAGGGCAAGCGAGATTTACTGGTAGGTTCCAGTTGTTTTCTCTGGGTGTAATGGGCTACGCTCCGACATGACTTATACCGCTATTAGGGGACTGACGCTTGCCGCCCCACTAGGCCCGATATGCGATAGTCTTAGACGAACAGACCGGACTGTACGAAGATTGTCACATCAGACTCAGTAGGAGTTCGGATGGGTTTCCTCATCGGCCTTCTTATCGACATCTACCTGGCGACCGTTACGTACAGCCAGTGCCGCTTGTGGTCTGTGGTTAAACCCACTGCCAGTGTAGTAGTCGAGTCTCTAGAGTCCCACACAGAGAGTTTCCCTACTCCAGGAGAAATGATATAGAGGTCGTATGGTTTTACGACAAGGGTTCGGACGCATACGTGTGTTCACGCACATACGACATCCGGACAGTTTTTACCAGCCGGCTTTGGTTTAAGCCAGTTTCTAGTATCCGGTTATTGGATTTATACAGTCTAAAGTTTTTCCGTGTTTTCACGGATAGGAGGGGCGTTCTCGTAATTTCACGAGAAGCTTCTAGAAGGTTGGTGACTTGGGGGTTATGGTGGCATAAGCTTTAAATGAGATTAATGACTTATTTGTGTGATTCATCCTTGTCATTAATGCATCATAAATGCTTAATGACTCATGCAGATGAATCACTCATTTATATTTATGAAGCATGGTTGTTATTTCCTTTATATTGTTTAATATAATGCTTCATAAATATTATGAGAGATCATTATCTCATTCCATTCTCTTGCTCACTTTCTCTCTTCTCAAGCTCTCTCTCTTTAAACCCTAATCCTCCCCTCTCATGTGTTGAGACCAAGGATTAGAATATACTACTTAATCTTTAACCATTCTCTATATCACCTAGGTTACTTAGATTAGCACTTTAAGAAACCTAGATACCTCAAGTTAGAGATGAAGCTTGAAGTAAAGCTCTCGGGTGGATCATCTACTACATAGAGAAAGCCGGAGAGGACGTGGAAAACGGAAAGACGAAGGACACGGTTCATTAGGTATAATCACTTATCATAGTAGTTAACACTTATATGGTTTCTTGTTAGTTATAGTTTAGCAAAGATTCTCGGTTAGTCGATGTATACGCCTAAAACAAGATCGTTTTTCAATTTTCCGTCTCCCCGCAAGTCGTGGGGTATTGTACATCGACTTACATGAATAAGCGAGCTCTTGGGACTCATACACAGCGACGTGTGTGGTCCAATGTCTACACATGCAAGAACTGGTTATTCCTATTTCATTACTTTTACAGATGATATCTCTAGGTATGGACATGTCTTCTTGATGAAACATAAATCTGAGGCCTTCGAGAAATTCCAAGAATATAAGAATGAAGTGGAAAAAAAAACTGGCAAAAGTATCAAGACACTGAGATCTGATCGAGGTGGTGAATACTTCAGTGCCGCGTTCCTGGATTACCTAAAAGCTAATGGAATTCTCTCTCAGCTTACTCCTCCATACACACCACAGCACAACGGTGTATCGGAGAGACGGAACCGAACCTTATTGGATATGTTACGCTCCATGATGAGTAATGCTGAGTTACCGCGATCATTCTGGGGCTATGCACTAAAATCAGCTGCATATCTTTTGAATAAGGTTCCTACCAAGACTGTGCCTACCACACCATATCAGATGTGGAGTGGGAAGAAACCCTATTTTCAGCATCTGAAAATATGGGGATGTCCAGCTTTTGTCAAAAAGAAGCATGCGGACAAACTCGAGGCACGCTCAGTACTGTGTGAGTTTGTAGGATACCCAAAGAACTCCAGGGGTATCTTTTTTATTACGCAGAGGAACAAAAGATTTTTGTTTCTCGTCATGCCCATTTTTTGGAACATCAATTTTTAGAAAAAGAAACCAGTGGGAGCGCAATAGAACTGGAAGAAATTCCAGAACCACAATCTGTTACTGAAAGCTTGGTGGAACCAGAAGTTTTAAAAGAACATGATATTCCCGTGCCACTCCACAGGAGTAGTAGGCTGTCTCATCCGCCCAAGAGATACTACGGTTTTCCCGTAGACGGGGATATAGAGGATTGCATCATTGATAATGATGAGCCAACTAATTTCCAGCAAGCCATTCAGAGCACAAACTCGGTAAAATGGCTGGATGCAACGCGGACCGAGATGGAGTCCATGTACACCCACAAAGTATGGACTTTGGACATTGCTCCAAAAGGGGTAAAACCCGTAGGCTGCAAATGGATCTTCAGAAAAAAGATTGGTGTAGATGGACAGGTTGAAACCAATATGGCTAGACTTGTTGCAGAAGGATTTCGTTAAAGACCTTGTTTGGACTATGATGAAACCTTTTCTCTAATGGCTATGCTCAATTCCATTCGGATCCTTATTGCCATTGCTGCCTTCCACGATTATGCGATTTGGCAGATGGACGTAAAGACCGCTTTTCTGAATGGAAATTTAGAAGAGTGCGTCTATATGGACCAGCCAGAAGGTTTCATTCAGAGTGGGAGCAACGGGAAAGCGTGCAAGTTGCTTAAGTCAATTTATGGACTAAAGCAGGCATCGCGGAGTTGGAACATCTATTTTGATGAGACGGTCAAAGAATTTGACTTTATCAAAAATCCAGATGAACCATGCACCTGATTAGTCGAAAATATTGCATCTTTTTACCGGCAATTTCCTCTTCATTTGCATTCATATAGAAGTGTTCGGCATTCATATTTCACATATTAGAAAATCTGTCGCAAAATATCAGATTACATGTGTTAGACCTTAAAACCGGCATTTCTAAGGAAATTGACTACATTTCATGGCATCGCATCATCTCTATATTGCCCAACGCTTGTTTTGAGATCTGTGCAGGAAAACCCAAAAGTAAAGCCAAAAATTTATATGGTGCTGATCAAACATTACACCAACTCAAAGTTTGTAGATCTGGTAGCAATCCAAAAGGCAAAACACAATTCCACATATCAGATAAAGCCCCAAAGTTTAGCCCAAAGCAACACTGGAATTTTGAAGCCTCCAAGAGCCAACATGGCCGCCGAACCGCGGCCGGAGCTAGCTTGCGCCGCGGTTCCGCGGTAGCTTAGACACGTCAGCAACTCATTTCAGCTTCATAATTCCCACCTCACTTCCAGAAGCTCTTCAAGCCACTTAAAGTTCCAGAAGACTCCAAAGATTTCTGCCAGATCAGCAAACCCTTGTTTCTACACTAAACTAAGCTTTGTATTCTAGAAACTTCTCCCTAAACCCTAGCTTAAACCCTAAGCTAGCTCCTAACAAACTCTTTCTAGAAACTCCTCAACAAACTTTTGGAGGGAATTGTAAGTTCAAACCTAAACCTAGGGTTTGGGAAGTCTATAAATAGAAGCCTAGACCTAGGGTTATGGATCTAATAATCAATCCCCCAATCTAGTATCAAACTAGAGCCATTCTATCTCTTACATCATCTTCTTCTTCCACAAGTCTAGTGACAAGGCTTGTGTGAAACCCTAACCCTAATTCCAATCAAAAGCCAAGATCCTGAGTACCCATCAAGCAAGAAGCCTTGCAACCTTTTATGCGCTGAGCCGATCTTCAACAGAGCAAGTGGTCCAAACGATCCGCGACTCACGGAGCCGAGTGACGCCAAATCGACAATTTAGTTCTTCCTCTTGTAGTTCTTGAGCGACTGTAATCAGATTGTTGATATAAATAAAAGGTGAAATTCTTTTATCTTGTTTTCTTTAAATTCTTGCATCATGATTCAATCTAAATTTCTAGTTGTAATTCTTGTAGTGATGTTTGAGTAATACTCCGCTCGTCGAGGAGCCGAGACGATCAATAGAATGATGATGTAATATATCTGAAAACGATTCTTGATTCCTACGAGTTTTGTAAACCCTAGAAAATTCAAGAACCGACGACCCATTTCGTTGCGATGCTTTCTTGATTGACATCGCTCGAAATTGGGGAGTTACGATCGTTTCTTGAAATTGCGAGAGGCTAGAATGTGAATGATATCGACGAAAGAACAAGGGTAAAATGATGAAACCCTAGTTTCACGAGAAAGCCCTAACTCTCGTCGATCATCATCGATCTAGTATCAATTTTTCGAAGGACAAGAACACGTTATCTTGAGATTACATCACGTCTATAGATCCGATCAATTCCTACGAGCCTCATTTAGATTCTTGACATTTTTGTTGGAAATATCATCGAAACCAAATTCTCGATTGTTTATCATTTTCTTGATTCTTGATTAGATTAGTGACACCTGAATCAATCGATAAAATCTTGAATCATGTTTTCTTTTCTTTTCGATTAACTTTTCAATTCAAACAAATCAAATATAAAAACGAATCACACAATCCCTGTGGACGATCCGCACTCGCTTACGATCTACAACCGACACCGTAATTGATTACGGTCAAATATAATTCTTTTATTGTGAACTTTATTCATTTTCTAATTACCGTCACAAAGAAACTCATTCGCTTTATTCGATTTACACAAACAAGAATTTCTTTTCAATCAAATGGCGCCGTTGCCGGGGACTATTTGAATCGATACTTTTACATACACAATCCGGAAAATAAGTCAATCAAATGGCGCCGTTGCCGGGGATCGCGCGCTAATTCGTTTCATATTATAGTTTCGAATTGAAAGATTTATTTCATTGTGATTTTTGAGATCAAAATTCGTGCAAACCCTAAACAATTTGTTGTGTTTCATTGCAAGGAGATCTGGAGCTTGCTGGAAATTGGAAATTATTTTTGATATAAACCAGAGAGTAGAAGGAGTCTACAGAGCCTCTGTGAAGAAGTTTGGTGCAGTGATCTGCACATAAGACTGCGGAAGCGCGGTGGGAGTACCCATTTGCGGCGGAACCGCGGCTAGCTGAAGGGATCTCTGTGCCAAATTGCTTCAGGTACTTTCTTACCTTCTTCTCTCTCCTCTTTTTAGCTCCAACTGACAATTTTCTGCAGGATTCTTTGCAAAGAATAGAAGCTCGCAAATTGCAAAAGTAAATTTGTGCGTTATTTTGTTTCTTGGTTGTTTGCATTATAAATACGGATATTAAGGGGCACGGCCAAATCCAAATTAGGTGGGGATTTCATTACCCTTCCTAGGCCCCGAAAACCATAAAACTTGCATCCGCATTGACCCACATTAACTAAAAAATACCTAGAGATGACTCTAAGGACCGTCGCGCTCACTTAGGACAGAAGAAGGCCGTGGGTAATTCATTGCTTATCCGCGTTTTCTTGTGGTGCCTAGGAAAGTGTGTCGAAGGCTAGTAGTTATTAATTAGGCCCACTACTTACGTAGTGGAGTACCTTCCCACTTACCTGGCACTTACCTGGCCACAGGGGAACAAAGAGGCAGTGGAGGATTCTATCCTGCGACTTGTCTTTTGGCAGTTATGATCGGTCTAGAGCCGGACCTAGGTGACCACTAGATTCTAGGGTTTGTGTGTTGCATTTGATGTGTCGCATCATTTTTTCAAAAATCCGTCCCTTTTTCAAAGCAAACACCGCATTCATTCATTTACCCCTGATTATAAGTCAACGCTGCCACTTGTACTAAGCCTTTTTAGTACAAGATAGGCTCGACACGGGATTCTAGTTCCCGTTTAGTCCGCGTACCCCTTATCGACTCCGAAGTCGATATTTCTCCATTTACCTTTCCTTTACCCACTACCACACCCACACTGATGGATCCACCTCCATCAAATTTCTTTAACCCTAATCTGCCACCGTCCGTTGGTGCGCAGAATCCACCCCGCATCTCTCTACAGGAGAGATGCTACCCTATTCGAGGTCCTCTTTCGACCTGCTTATCCACACCACCAGCCAATGGGGATAACTTTGAGATTAAGCCCCAGTACATCAATCTTTTACCCAAATTCACGGAATCGAGACTGAGGACGCTTACGTTTTCATTACCAAATTTGAAAACGTATGCGCAATGATGGGTACGTCACAATTTTCAGTGGATGCTATGCGTCTATGAACTCTTCCATTTACCTTGTGCGATATAGCCGAGAAGTGGCTATATAACACTACCGCACACTCTATTACGAATTGGGAAGAATTCGTCGCTGCATTCCTTAAGAAATTTTACCCAATACAAAAGACAGCTCAAATCCGTAGCGAACTGAATCAATTTGCCCAGCTCCCTGCTGAACCATTCTCTAAATGCTTTGAACGTTTCAAGAATCTTTTGGTTCTGTGTCCTCATCACGGCATCCCTAGATGGGAGCTTTGCCGAATCATATATGAGGGCAGTAACCCTAACACGAAACAGCGCCTTGAAAACATGTGTCAAGGTACCTTCATGACTAAGGATGATGGGGAAGCTTGGCGATATTTAGAAGAGTTCGCTGAAAAGTCTTTACAGTGGGAAAGTCCATCATTTAGGAGTGGAAATAACCAATCGGATGTTTCCATAGGACTTAGAGCTGATATTTCAGCTATACACAAGAAACTCGAGACTATGGAAAATAAATTTTTAGCTGCCTCCCTTAATAAAATGTCACTTTCCAAAACTGTATGTGGCTGCTGTTCTGATACGTCTCACTTGACGGAAGAATGTCCGTTTCAAGGTCGTGAGCATACCAATGCTGCATTTCAAAGACCGAGAAACGATCCTTTTTCTTCCACATATAATCAGGGTTGGAGGAATCACCCAAATTTTGCTTGGAACCAATCTCAAAACACGGTTCCAAACCAAAACAATTTCCAAAGGGTCCCTCCACCACAACAGCAACCACAACTTCAATTGAGTCAGCACCCCTTTCAAGCACATAATTTTCAAAATCAGGTCAACACACCTGCACTGTCTAGTCCTTTACAGTTGACCGGAACTGATGAATCCTCTTCTTTTGCACAATACATGAATTTGGTCTTATCAAGTATCATGCAAGTTTCGGCTGAAATGAAGTCATCTGTCGATAAAATTGAGAAAAACTCTGCATCCTAAAATGAGAGCATTAAATCGATGGAAGAAGAAATTGCACGATTAAAAGCCGAAATTAGTGCAAGAGAGAAAGGGAAACTTCCAGCTCAACCCTTACCCAATCCTGGTTATTCACATCATGTGAATGCAATCACCACGTTGAGATCTGGGAGAGTGCTTGACAATCATGTTGGGGAAGAAGTTGATGATATTGACAATCCTATCAACACCCCGGCGGAGACCTTTCCACACACACACACTTCTAATTCTAACCCCAGTTCTTCTACCCCACCACCTTCTTCCGAGCCTATTCTTCGTTTCCTAAAAGGCTCGCCACTTCAGCCCACCTCTTTTACTCCTCCACGGACGATCCCCACTTCTATTTTGGGATCGGTTCCACACACACTTCCTTCTCCTATGATGGACCCAGCGCTTATTGCTAAAGCACCTTATCCTAATCGGTTAAGGGCTAACACACCAAGTCCACATATGGAGAAGATCACTGAGATGTTTAAACAGGTTAACATCAATATCCCACTTCTAGATGCTATCCAACAAGTCCCTGCATATGCGAAAGTTCTTAAAGACTTGTGCACTAGAAAGAGGAAGAAACAAATGCCCAAGAAGATATTCATGGCAAAGATGGTAGATACGGCTTTCCCCCAGCAATTACCGAGGAAACGTAAGGATCCTGGATATCCTACTATTTCCATCTCTATTGGGGAGAAACACATTAACCGTGCTCTACTAGATCTTGGGGCAAGTGTTAACCTGCTTCCTTTCTCAGTTTATGAGCAGTTAGGGATCGGAGAGTTGAAACCATCTCCTTGCACTCTCCAGATGGCTGACCGATCAATCACCAGACCTAGGGGTGAACTAGAGGATGTGTTGATAAAAATCGGGGAATTTATATTCCCTGTAGACTTTATTGTAATTGATACACAGCCTGTAGCGAACTCACGGAATCAAATTCCGGTGATTTTAGGTCGCTCCTTTTTGGCCACTTCTAATGCTATCATCAATTGTCGTAACGGTTCTATGACCCTATCCTTCGGGAAGAGGACAATTGAGATGAACATTTACAAGTTGGGAAGTGTACCCTCCGAACCTACTGCTCAGGTCTGTTTTGTCGACTTAATGGATGTCGACAGCAGCGAATTTGATGACCCTCATAATACTGATCTTGACTCTTTTCATATGTTATTGTTTGACCCAACTATGTATCATACATATACGGACTCTTCCACCGAGATGTCCGGGTCAACAATTAACACTGATTATGAACTGCTTTTAGAGTCTGAAGATCACCCCGCACTTTGTGATGACATTATTCTTCGGGGTATTGATGAAACTTTTGAGGAGATCTTCGCTGATGAACTCGCATTTCTGAATAACACGGGTGTTGAGATGAATCATGTCCAAACCATTGAAATTGAACCTCCACCCCTTCTTCTGAACTGTAAGAAGAATGCGAGTAATCCATCACACTCACTGCATCGTCTCTCCAAAATGAGACGCACACACATTCTATTCCACCACTTACCCTTTCCCCACTTCTTCTTCCACCAACCAGAGCACTGCATTGATAAAATTTTTGAATGGTTGGTGTTGACATTCGGTCTTTGCAAAGCTGGACATCGACCAATGATTTTTGACCCCCTCATGTGATTTTAAAAGATTAACATTGCATAACTAAAGTTTGGGAGGGTATAATTGGGCTCTTGAAAAGAAAAGTTTTACAAAATTTTGAGCCAAAAATAAGTTTGGGGGAGGATCTTCACTTAAATATTTTGCCCCCACTAATAAATTCCTCCCAAGCTTACAGGTTTTTCGAAATTTAGCAGAAGGCAACAGTTAGGACACTGTTGAAAACAAGTTTGGGGGAGGTTTGTGCTTATTTTCGCATCATTTGCATATCACTTTGCATAAGCACAAAACATATTTTTGAAAACCTATAAAAATTTAAAAAATTTCAAAAGATAAAAATATTTTTGTACATAAATAAGATAATAAAAGATTTGATATTGAAAAATTACATCCATGAGATTAGAAAAATTTAAGAAAACCAAGAAAATTAGAAGTTTTCTTATACGAACTAGTAATAAGCAGTTATGAGCCGTTGTCCCAAGGGTTAGTAAGATGAAAGACGTCACTAATCTGAGGATAAAAATAAGTCTGAAAAATAGTTTCTATTCTGGAAGCCAAACATTTTGAACGTTGATACCCTGCTATTCGCACTTACACACGTCTTAAAGCCTGGGATAGTAGAGGATACCTTGAAATGCTCTTGTGTTAAATCCAAAAGTATGAAGGAAATAAAAAAAAATGAAGAAAATATGAAGTGGTGAGAAAAATTAACACTGGTTTTGTTATCACCGAAGGCAATAAAAAATATATAGCGAGGGTGCTTCTTCACCTAGTGCCCTAAGGCCAACTGGTCTAGGAGTCACTGCTATGCTTGAGGTGGTGCAAGACGAGGAAAATACGCCAAGTAAGCAACCACAGGAGTAATCGGTCGGTTAGTACCTCAAGAAGTATTAACGGTCGCATGAAAGTGTGTGAGCAATCTCATCTAAATATTCATTAATCAAAAAGTACTGAGGCTGATGGGCAAGAGTATGATAGCTTGAATTGAATTCTCCGGGTGTAGGGATGTCCTTTACACACACGCAGGGTTATATGATCGATGTTTGGAATAAAGATAGGAATGAAAAATAAGACGATGTTTTATTGAGGGAGGACGTGATTTCCGACATCTTTTCATGACCATTAAGATAGGGCTCATGACAACCGAAAAGCTAGCTTAATTGGAAACCCTAATTTTCAAAGTCTTTCTTCTACATTTCTTTTCTTTAAATGTAATATTCATGATCTTTCTTTTATTATTGGATTTTGTGGGTGCAATCCGCTGAAAACCCTCAGGAGACAACACTCCTCCTACTAGGGACACCTAGAGGTTTAAAGGCTTGTTGCACGTGCTCAGTGCAATCGTGTTGCCAACGAAAGTGTGCTAGTTAGTTTTTCTCTTTCTTTATTTTCTCCTTATCTTTTTAATAAAACAGTTCGCTCGAGACGATCGAAATTAAGTTTGGGGGAATTTGATTATTCGAAAATATTACATCTTTTTACCGGCAATTTCCTCATCATTTGCATTCATATAGAAGTGTTCGGCATTCATATTTCACATATTAGAAAATCTGTCGCAAAATATCAGATTACATGTGTTAGACCTTAAAACTGGCATTTCTAAGGAAATTGACTACATTTCATGGCATCGCATCATCTCTATATTGCGCAACGCTTGTTTTGAGATCTGTGCAGGAAAACCGAGAAGTAAAGCCAAAAATTTACATGGTGCTGATCAAACATTACACCAACTCAAAGTTTGTAGATCTGGTAGCAATCCAGAAGGCAAAACACAATTCCACATATCAGACAAAGCCCCAAAGTTTAGCCCAAAGCAACACTGGAATTTTGAAGCTACCAAGAGCCAACATGGCCGAGGAACCGCGGCCGGAGCTGGCTTGCGCCACGGTTCCGCGGCAGCTTAGACACGTCAGCAACTCATTTCAGCTTCATAATTCCCACCTCACTTCCAGAAGCTCTTCAAGACACTTATAGTTCCAGAAGACTCCAGAGATTTCTGCCATATCAGCAAACCCTTGTTTCTACACTAAACTAAGCTTTGTATTCTAGAAACTTCTCCCTAAACCCTAGCTTAAACCCTAAGCTAGCTCCTAACAAACTCTTTCTAGAAACTCCTCAACAAACTTTTGGAGGGAATTGTAAGTTCAAACCTAAACCTAGGGTTTGGGAAGTCTATAAATAGAAGCCTAGACCTAGGGTTATGGATCTAATAATCAATCCCCCAATCTAGTACCAAACTAGAGCCATTCTATCTCTTACCTCATCTTCTTCTTCCACAAGTCTAGTGACAAGGCTTGTGTGAAACCCTAACCCTAATTCCAATCAAAAGCCAAGAACCTGAGTACCCATCAAGCAAGAAGCCTTGCAACCTTTTATGAGCCGAGCCGATCTTCAACAGAGCAAGTGGTCCAAACGATCCGCGACTCACGGAGCCGAGCGACGCCAAATCGACAATTTAGTTCTTCCTCTTGTAGTTCTTGAGCAACTGCAATCAAATTGTTGATATAAATAAAAGGCGAAATTCTTTTATCTTGTTTTCTTTAAATTCCTGCATCATGATTCAATCTAAATTTCTAGTTGTAATTCTTGTTATGATGTTTGAGTAATACTCCGCTCGTCGAGGAGCCGAGACGATCAATAGAATGATGATGTAATATATCTGAAAACGATTCTTGATTCCTACGAGTTTTGTAAACCCTAGCAAATTCAAGAACCGACGACCCATTTCGTTGCGATGCTTTCTTGATTGATATCGCTCGAAATTGGGGAGTTACGATCGTTTCTTGAAATTGCGAGAGGCTAGAATATGAATGATATCGACGAAAGAACAAGGGTAAAATGATGAAACCCTGGTTTCACGAGAAAGCCCTAACTCTCATCGATCATCATCGATCAAGTATCAATTTTTCGAAGGACAAGAACACGTTATCTTGAGATTACATCACGTCTATAGATCCGATCGATTCCTACGAGCCTCATTTAGATTCTTGACATTTTTGTTGGAAATATCATCGAAACCAAATTCTCGATTGTTTATCATTTTCTTGATTCTTGATTAGATTAGTGACACCTGAATCAATCGATAAAATCTTGAATCATGTTTTCTTTTCTTTTCGATTAACTTTTCAATTCAAACAAATCAAATATAAAAACGAATCGCACAATCCCCGTGGATGATCCGCACTCGCTTACGATCTACAACCGACACCGTAATTGATTGCGGTCAAATATAATTCTTTTATTGTGAACTTTATTCATTTTCTAATTACCGACACAAAGAAACTCATTCTCTTTATTCGATTTACACAAACAAAAATTTCTTTTCAATCAAATGGCGCCGTTGCCGGGGATTATTTGAATCGATACTTTTATATACACAATCCGGAAAATAAGTCAATCAGCACCTATAGTAAGATTGTAGTAGGAACTGTTGTATTCCTCGTCTTATACGTGGATGACATTCTCTTGATAGGAAATGACATTCCTATGCTACAATCTGTCAAAAGATTCTTGTCACAAAGGTTCTCCATGAAAGACCTAGGTGATGCCTCTAACATTCTGGGGATCCAGATCTATCGTGATAGATCTAAGAGAATGTTGGGACTTTCACAGTCCAGGTACATCGACACCATACTGAAAAGATTCGGTATGGAAGATTCAAAGCGCGGTAATTTACCGGCTTGTCATGGAATTACCCTCTCCAAAGAGATGTCTCCCAAGACAGATTTGGAAAGGGATCGCATGTCTATTATACCTTACGCTTCTGCGGTAGGCTCTATAATGTATGAGATGTTGTGTACCAGACCGGATATTGCTTACGCACTAAACGTAGTAAGCCGGTATCAGTCAAACCCTGGAGAGAAGCACTGGATAGCAGTAAAGAACATTCTCAAGTACCTGAGAAGGACTAAGGAGATGTTCTTGGTGTACAGCGGAAAAGACCTCCAGATCGTGGCCTTTACGGACTCCAGCTTCCACAGTGATAAGGATGACTCCAAGTACGTATCGGGTTATGTCTTTACCCTCAATGGAGGGGCGGTCTGTTGGAAGAGTTCCAAGCAGGACACCGTTGCTGACTCGATGATGGAAGCGGAGTATATCGCTTCTTGTAACACCGCAAAAGAATCCGTTTGGATGAGGATGTTCTTAACTGAACTTCAGGTGGTTCCGTCTATTGTTGATCCAATACCTTTGTATTGTGACAACAATGGGGCTAAAGCTTTTGCGAAGGAACCCAGGTCCCATCAGAAGTCCAGAAACATCTTGAGGCAATATCACCTTATCAGGGAGATCGGGGATCGCCGGGAGATCGAGGTGCGGAGAGTTGCTGCAGAGGAAAACACTGCAGATCCATTCACAAAGGCCATCTCTCAGACACAGTTCGAGAGGCTATTCGAGTTGATAGGTCTGCGATATGTCAGCACATGGCCTTAGTGCAAGTGGGATATTGTTAGTGTAATATGCCCTAGAGGCATTATTGTATAGTACTAGTTTGTATGTTACATTTTGGAAGCATAGGATATATACACGGATTTATAACTGCCTTGCTCAATATAGTAGTATGCTACTTGATTTGTATCTATCTTAATATGTGTATATGTTTCTTTTAACGTATCGCTAATACATATTGATAGAGACCATAGGATCTTTGCTTTACTACCGGCGTTGTGATGGCAGTCAAACTAGTGGGGGCTGGGTAGTCTACAAGCACATCCTTATATAGGTCCATAGTCGTAGGATTATCGAGACAGGGCATCGATACTCCAAAGCAGACTAGTGTATACGCTTCTCATCCCGCAGGGGAGATGGTCTGTCCCACATCCATCAGTACGTCGTACTGGAGATAGTATGCAGTTGCTCATTGGGTTTGGAGTTACACTGGACAGACTCGTGGGGTACTGCTAGTTGGTACTATACCTATCGTCAGGAAGCAGTTCCCAGGTGACATGAGTACAGCTTAGTCCGTCGACTTGACTCTGCTACTTCGCCTCAAGTGTGTTTCTACTGTTCTTAGATTACTACCCTATCACGACTCTATTGAGTCGTGCAAACAGGTAGTAGTTGGGTGCAGTCCCGAAGCACTTAGAGGCAGTGGCGGTTAGACAGGATTCGTCTCTCCCGGCATTTGGGGTTGATGTCGCGCTGTGTTCGGAAAGCCATTACACAAAGTCCCTGGCCAGGGGAAGAGAAATTTACTGGTAGGTACTCCAGTATTTTCTCAGGTGTTTTGGGCTGCACTCCGACATGACTTATTGCGCTATTAGGGGTCTGACGTTTACCGCCCCCTAGGCCCGATATGCGATACTCTTAGGAGAACAGACCGGACTGTATGGAGATTGCCACAGACAGGCTCAATAGGGGTTCGGATGAGTTTTCTCGTCGTCCTTCTTATCGACAGATACCTGGGTAGCCGTTACGTGCAGCTAGTACCGCTGACGTGCTTGTGGTTAAACCCACTGCCAGCGTACTGTCGAGTCTTTAGAGTCACACACAGAGGGTTTCCCTACTTCGGGCGAAACAATGTAGAGGTCGAATGGTTTTACGACAGTGTTGTTCACATACGTATACTTGTGCACGTTTGATGTTCGGGCGGATAATACTAGTAGGCTTTGGTTTAAGCCGGATCCTAGTATTAGATTGTTGGATTCATTTCGTCTCAGTGTATTCGTGTTTCTCGAAACACGGATACGTGTATGTATATACGAATGAGAGGGGCCTTCTTGTAATTATTCAAGATTGTTTTAGAAGGAGACACCTCATTAGGGTTTTTGACCATTGACTTGATTAAAACAATTCTGAGGTGGAGGAAAATATTTTTTATTTTTATAAATGATAATTGTGCCATGGCTACGTGGTTTGACTATTTGTCTTGGTTTGACTATTTGACTTCGATAATTTGTGAGATATTTTGTGGCACTAGATATTTTGGGTGAGATATTTTTCTTGCCATGCTTGTAGTCATATCAAGGGAGCCATCTCAATTATCATTATGAAAAACATTTTCTCTTTCCTCAAGTTCACTCTCTTCTTCTTCCTCTCAACTCTTATTGTCCCATATGTTGAGAATCCAAGAGTTAGTGAGACTAAGCTACCCAAAATCACTCTCTACTCACTCTAGGCTGCTTAGTTTACCACACCAAGTGACCTAGTTACCTCATCTTGGAGGTTAAAGCTCAAGGTTGGAACTCTCGGGTGGATCTTCTTCGACTTCGAGAAGCCGACGAAGAGGCACGATCCATTTTCACTCCAAGGAGCTCACAAAGAGAAAGAGGACAACAAGAAGACAAGAAGGACACGATACTACGAGGTATAACATTCATCCGAGTAGTTAAACTTCAAGTAGTATGCTATCTAGGGTTTTATGTTCGATCCTGAAAGGGGTTTCTACAGCACTACTATAAGGGTTTGGTAGCATCACACATGCCATATTAAAAAAATATAGGGTGCTAAAGAAACTGTTAGTGTATATGCCCGAGGGGCCATTATTGTATCATACTGGCTTGTATATTACTTAATGGAAGCTTGGGATATTCACAGTTATATTAATAGTCTTGCTAAACATAGTAGTATGCTACTTAGTTTATATCTATCTTAATATGTGTGTACGTACTGATAGAGCCCTTAGGATCTTGCTTGATTACCAGCGTTGTGATAGCAGTCACACTAGTGGGGGTTGGGTAGTCTACAAGCACATCCTTTTTTTCTGGTCCCTAGTCGTAGGATTATCGAGACAGGGCATCGATACTCCGGAGTAGACTAGTGTGTACGCTTCTCATCCTAGTTGGGGAGATGGTCTGTCCCACAGCTATCAGTACATCGTACTGGAGATAGTATACAGGTGCTCGTTAGGTTACGGGTACACCGGACAGGACTCGCAGGGAACTGTTGGTTGGTATTATACCCGTCGTCAGTTAATAGTTCCCAGGTGACATGAATACAACATAGTCCGCAAACTTGACACTGCTGCTTCGCCTCGAGTGTGTTCCCACCGTTCTTAGATTGCTACCCTACCACGGCTCAAAGGAGTCGTGCAAACAGGTAGCAGTTGGGTGCAGTCCCGAAGCACTTGGAGGCAGTGGCGGTTAGACATGATTCGTCTCTCCCGGTATTGGGAGATGATATCGCGCTGTTTCTGGAGAGCCATTACGCAAAGTCCCTGGCCAGGGCAAGAGAGATTTACTAGTAGGTTTTCCAGTAGTTTCTCAAGGTGTAATGGGCTTCGCTCCGACAAGACTTATACCGCTTTTAGGGGACTGACGCTTCCCGCCCCCCTAGGCCCGATATGCGATAGTCCTAGTCGAACAGACCGGACTGTACGGAGATTGTCACATCAGGCTCAGTAGGAGTTCGGATGGGTTTCCTCATCGGCCTTCTTATCGACATCTACCTGGGGACCGTTACGTACAGCCAGTGCCGCTTGCGGTCTGTAGTTAAACCCACTGCCAGCGTAGTAGTCGAGTCTTTAGAGTCCCACACAGAGAGTTTCCCTGCTTCAGGCAAAACGATATAGAGGTCGTATGGTTTTACGACAGGGTTTGGACACGCACGTGCATTTATGCACGTACGATGTTCGGCCAGTTTTTACTAGCAGGCTTTGGTTTAAGCCAGATTCTAGTATCGGATTATTGGATTTATATAGTCTAAAGTATTTCCGTGTTTTCACGGATAGGAGGGGCGTTATTGTAAATTGTCGAGAAACTTCTAGATGGATGATGACTTGGAGGCTAAGGTGGCATTTGCATTTATTGGATTAATGAGTCATGGTGTGATTCATCCATGGAGTTAATGATGCATTTATGATTTAAATGACTCATGAGATGAATCACTATGTGAGTTAATGAAGCATAATGACACATTATTATTTGTTATTCATTTAATAATAACATATGCTTCATATATTCACAATGATATCATTATTCCGAAAGGATTCTCACTCTCACCTTCACTCTCCTCAAGCTCTCTCTCTCATCAAACCCTAACCCTAACCTCTCATGTGTTGAGATCAAGGGTTAGCAAGACTTATTGATCCATAATCCCACTCCATATTGCCTAGGTTGCTTTGATTAGCACTTTGAGTAACCTAGTTACCTCAAGTTAGAGGTCAAGCTTGGAGTAGTAGCTCTCGGGTGGATCTTCTATTACAAAGAGAAGGCCGACGAGGAGGTGGTCATCGAGAAGAAGAAGGACTTGGTTCATTAGGTATAATCTTCTTTCATAGTAGTTAATCCCTACTATGATGTTGTTAGTTAAGGTTTGGCAAAGATCCGTAAGTTAGTCGATGTTTGTTTTTAAAAAAATGATTGTTTTACCTATTCCTCCTCCCCGCAACTCGTGGGGTTTCTAACGTCGAGTTACAGTGGTATCAGAGACTCGCTAAACCATAACTAACTGGTTAGCAAAGTCGTTAGAAATTCGATCGCGAAACGAACCGGAAAAATCATCATTTTCACATAGTTTCTGTCGATTTTAAAACGGGGTCTAAAATTTTTTCAGGGACCATTAAAATTACAAGCAGGAAATTATAAGAATACTGGAGAAATTTGGGTTCCTGACTCGGCCAAACAGCAGCGGAACCGCGGCCGATCCAAGCGATCCGCCGCGGATCCGCGGCCGAGTTGAAGCCGAGTCACCCCAAAATTCCCCAGTAACTCTTCTGTGTTAATTTTGGTATTTCTGGGATATTTTGTTTCTGCTCAAGTCTCAGGTGCACAGAGAAGTTTTTGGAGTAGAATCATTTGCGTTTGCTCGATCGAAATTCTACGGTGTTTGGCTAATTAGATTATATCTGTGATTTGTATAATGTGTTCGTAAACCTCCCTTAACAGCTAGTATGTCGGTTGGCAGGGGGTTGCACATTTCTGTAATGTTTTTACTGTTTGTGTTTGTGGACTTGGTGGATTGTCATGAATGTATAGCCGGGGATGTGAGACGAACGTTTCATTCATTCAAATGTAATTTATAAATTGTTGTAATATTCTTTTGCGGGGCACATCCAGGTTGCGGTTGTAGCCACGGTTGTATTATTTCATTTACTGATTTATGCTCCTAGGATAGACCCAAGGTAGGGTGCACAAACTACCGTGTACTTTGAAGTGTTTAGTGGCCTACTCACGTTGTTGAGGGAGACCGCTTCACTACGGGCACTTGGCGGGTAGTTTGCCGTACCCGTAGGGGTCTAGGGTGGGGTTTTGGCTATTCATCGCGACTGTGTAATCCGTCTTTCTTTGCAGGCTCAAAAGAATGAGGATTCGTAGAAAATCCAATGTGTTCATCTGTGATCTGGAATGCCTATTATTGCGTCTAACTAATGTACAATATCTATATATGATAGCTATTATACGTCACTTATGTTTTACACCCGCGCTAGCCCAGCCCCCGCTCTGTCGTTAGTTAAGTAACCTAATGGGTGATGACGGGACCCAGTGGCGAATGCGGATGGCATAAGAGGACGTTGTATTTTCGTTGTTTTCTGCAATGATAGGTTAATGATGGGACGCGTTATATTATTACAAAGAAAATAAACCAAAGTTGAATCGTTGGAACAGTTTAAAAGAAACCACTCGGTTATTTTTAAAACAGAAGATATTTTTTAATTGCGAAGCTTTAACCACTCCTTTTAAAAGCTATCAGGTTCCTTCGGTCATATCAAGTTCACCACGTTCATGGTTTCGCCAAAACCATTTGTAGCCCTCCGTCATTTCATTTGGGTATTCAGTAGTATTCAAGCTATGTATTTTGGCCAAAGTCAAGGCATAGTGTTTGGTAGCTGCTGGGTATTCATTTGTTGTATAGATAGATGGGTTAGTTTGGGGCAGTCGTATTATCATTTGACCAAAGTCAGGGGTATATACGGATGGGTTCAAATTAACAAGATAATGATGGGTAGAACTTGACATGTGACTTATGACATTTTGACCAAAGCCAAGGTCATAAGTGCATGGGGCAAAAATTTATATCGGGAATTTCTAAAGAAACTGAAATTTGCAAAGAGATGCATACCATTTGGAGTTTGATGAATGTTGGTAGGATTTCTTCAGCATTATCACACGATGATATTTGGATACCGATCCTACTGTGAGAATCCGCTACTCATCAGGAGATTCGTCACTTAACGATCAATGCTATAAACCAAGTAGGTGCCGAGAAAGGTGTCAGCGGGGCTACGCTGTAACGTTTTGAAAATCGTTTCGGTGAAATTTCGAAAAAAATCGGTAAAATAAAGGGGTTATCTGTAAAAAGTCAAAGTACAAATATCTTATTATAAAAATTAAATATACATATTCTAGCTATGTAATTGCTATTATTTGGTGTTTATTGAGCCGCTGGTGAAATTTTAAATTTTCTGAAAAAAAATATTATTTTATTATTATTTTAAGCCGTCACTAATACATTTAATTAGGGAAAATTACAAATTGGAATGAGTTGAAACAAATTTTGTGCATCATAAAACATTAAATAAAATTTTATCATGTGGTTTTTGGAACGAAATTATTTGCCAAAACGGTTTAGAAATTATTGAAGAAAAAAGGCTTTTTTTTAGCGTAAATGGATATTTGGGGTATTGTATTTATCATTTTTCATCACCCCACACCCGTACACACACCCAAACCCCTATTTCCCCATCATGATGGCTGAACCCTTGCTGCCCCACTCCCACTCTTTTCCCCACTTCAAAAAGAAAAGAGAAGAAAACAAAAGAAAAGAAATGAAAGAATAAAGAATGAGTGTGTTGACTTGAGGTATGGGTTTTTGACTTTCTCTTTCTCTAATCAACACCTCACTCTCTCCCACACTTTCCCCACCTGCACAATGGCCGAGCCTCCCCCTTTCTTCAGCCCCTTCAATTCTTCATCTCATTTCTAATCAAAAATCCACTCAAAATGCATCAAAATCCCTTCAAAATCAAAGCAAAATTAAAATCCAACTCCTACCCATTTTTCATTTGCTATTCTTGCATGGATCTAGGGAGCAAGTTGGCATTTTAGAGGCTTGATTTTCATATTTGATCTCTTGATCATGAGGTATAATTCTAACATTTTCTTAAATTGTGCTAATTGTTTCATGTTAGCTTAATTAGGTTTTTTTTAATTAGTTCTAGGTGCTTGAATTAACATTCAAGAGAAGGGTTTTGAATTAATGATTAGGGTTTGTGATCAAGTGAGGTTTTTATCATTTGTTTATGGTTGTAATGAGGAGATTAACATGTATTTGTATGCAAAATCTAAGTTAATTGCTATTTGCTAATTTGTTAATTTAAAATTGTTAAAATTGGATAATTTATAAACTAGGTTTTTGGGGTTTATGGAATTTAATGAGATTAAATTATGGGAATCATTTTTTTGACTTATTTAAGATATTTAGTGAATATTGTGGCCCCTAGATTTGTTTAAACGTCATGTTTTGTACAAAAACGGCGAATTGTGATTGCTAGTTTTTTTTCGGAAAAATGACTTTTAAGTGAAATTGGGGTTTTTGTGAGTTTTAAGCTATTTTATATTAAAATTAGAGTTCGTGAATATGCAAATGAGTGTATTTGGGTTTTTCTCGATGGTTTGGCATTTGTACGCCGACATCGAGGGTTTTTGGGTTGATTTGTGAAAAGCAACCATAGGTTTTGACCTATGTGGGATTCGTGTGTCGTTTTCGTCATGAGTCGGATTTTAATGCGATACGGTGCGTTATGATATGTAGGTACCCTATGTGGACTTCGAGACGACAAGCAAGAACGTGGCGACGTCGGCACCGGCGAGCGAAGATCAGGTGAGTAGATTTATATCTACGGGGAGAAGTCGGGTGGATGGCGTATAGCACCCCCGCAGTTCGTGGTGATGTATACGAATACGTATACACACATTTATTGATTATATATTGTTTGAGTTTATTGATGATAAATATGGATGGTTTAGTATCGCGAAACCCTAGAGTAGTGGTCGCACCATACATGCACACACCCACCCATACTTGCATACATTCTTCTTCCATTTGTGTTTACGGGAATATATATATAGTTATGTGTTCACATGGGTATGGGACTATATGTTCACATACGGATCTGAGGATGATACTTGGGATTGAGATGAGTCGATGAGATTTGTGTTGAGGTTGTGATATCGGTGATATGGCAGGATTCGTACTTGAGGTACGTCCTGGTGTCATAGCGGATCTTGGGGCGGCGATACAGGTGAATAGTGTTATAAATAAAATGGTCGACATATGATCGTGATATGAGACATGATATGCTAGGATATTGATATTAGGCCGTATTGGGCGATGTATACCCTTTGATGATGATGTGCTGATGATATCAGTTTGTACGAGACTGTCGATCAGTAGCCAGATCATGACCATATTGATGATATTAGTATTGTACTAGACATAGGTCAGTAACCTAGACTATGATCTTTGATAAAAAGGATACCGAATGAATAGTGTGATGAATATGATATTGACCCGTACCCAGATTTGGGGATGCCGTACGACGGATTTACGTACGAGCTATATATTGATGATTGATCCGCACTCTTGACTTGGGATGTCTGATTATAGATATGGTATCGGATATGATATTATTGAGGCGGGATCACCGACTAATATATATACATGTATGTATATATATCGACTCAGATGTTAGGCGGTTTCCTTACCTGTAGTCCAGCTTGTTAGCTTAGCCCTTTAGTTTAGTTTAGTTATTAGATTAGATTAGACTCCTACTTATTTCAAAACTAGCGGATCGTGGGTATTTTAAAAGACAGGTCAAGGGATCTACGGATATTTCAAATGACGTATCCTTTCTTAAAACTGTCGTAGCCCTATTTTCAAAACCCCACGATTCGTGTTATTTCAAATGGCACCAGTGTTTAATATTTAGCTCCCGCTCATTTTGGTTACTCGCTCCGCATCGCATACTTACATTGTTATTTCATATTGCATTGTTGATATTATGTTGTTAGGGCACCAGCACCATTACCGATGATGCGTATGTTCCACGTACACTTACTTGCCGGCTCACACACATCTTCATCGGTAATTGCCATGTCATGTACACCTTAGAAAATATTATTGCTTGACTTAGCTTGTTAGTTAGTAATTTGACATGATATTAGTGTACTTGCCTTATATGTTAGTTTAGACATTGTAGTTATTACCTGCTACTTCATGCATACTGTTATTCATTGTTATGCCGCATTCATGGTTTCTCATGCATATATTCACTATTTTACGTATTATTGAGGTTTTGGATTCGGATTTCCATGAGATTTTCTGGATTTGGAGGAAAACCGAAAAAACATAAATAAATCTTTTCTCTCTTTTAAAATAAAAAAGTGCGGTTTTCCCATGATGTATGAGTCGTCCACCATGAGTTTGCTGATGGATTTTGAGACCCGATTCGAGGAGACGGATGAACCGTTTCGGGTACATGGTGGACCCGGTAAGGTACCCCAGGGCAAGAAGCGCGTGATGATGACGATGCGAGCCTGGCAGGGGAGCACTACCTACCGGTGATATTACCCGACGCGTCGGATATACGGAGGATACCGTCGTGGTCTTGAGATGGATGGTAGGGGCCGGTCTGGACTGACGGCGCCCTAGATATTGTGATTGAGACATTGAGATAGAGACTTGAGGTACATAGATTGTGACACAGAGATATCGAGGTATTTGGACACTTGTTTTGTGTCGATGCTGGGCACTGTTTTATGCTGATTTCATATATGGTACCTCATTTCTTTTAAAATACAGAAATCTCACTGATTTATGAAACCAGTTTTATTCAGTAAATGCATTCTGTTTCATGCATTCATACATCATCCATATGATATATTGCGACCTTAGGCACTGACACGGGCACATGAGTTTACACTCGGGTTAGATATTTACCCTAGCTATTGTTAGGCTGCATGTTATATACATTTTTGAGGATATATTATGATCATTGACCTAGGATTGCGTTATTTATGCGATTTCTGTGCGTAGATGTTTTTCTATTCACGAGTTGGCAACTCACCCCCGTTGTGCCCCAGTTTCTTGCAGGTTTGCCTTACAGGTTTCTTTACGGCTGTGCGGGCATAGTTTCCTTCGGGTGACTTGCTAGTCGGTGGGTTTTTCTTGTATCGTACCCATCATATTACTTTGTATAATATTATTCCCTTGTATCTAGTAAATTCCATCAACCAAACATGTATTTTTTGAGATAGAGACCAGTGTTGTTTATTCTTTCGACCGTAGAGTCGCTCGTTATATTTCTGGTGGTTTTGAGTTTCCTTTTGAGTTTTGATCCTCGCCGTTGGCGCTGTATATTATTGCTTGTGTGGTTGTGACCGTCAATTGACGAAGAGCTAGCTCCCGCTTGGGGATGTCTTTTTCTTGATTTCGTATACTATTCATGTTGTATCCCGTTTGGGGGCCAGTATTTACAAAGGAGACTCTGCCGAAATTTTCAGTAAGTTTTTGATATTTTAAAAACTGCATAATTCGGCTTATGCTATTGAAATTACTTGCTTTAAGTTGGTTTTTCCTGCACTCTACTACTTTTCTTGGTTTGGATTTCTGGGTTTTCGGTTTACTTAGATTACGTACGTCTCGAGACGTTCGTAGTTTAAGTGCCGGTCATGTTCCGTACTTTCGGGCCGTGACATACGCCCCCAGAGAAAAGAGGTTATTTAATTATGGAACTTTGCGAAAGCGTTGGAAATCCTCTCTCGAAGTACCGACACCGGCCTGGCTGAACGGTTAAGCAAGTATTGTACGGTGAGAATAGTCCTGGCTAGTTCTTCCTTTTTGGTTTGAGAAGGGATTCGAGAAACAGTGGGAGCCATCCAGTTTAGATAAACTAAAAACCACTCTAAACATGCAAGAGCATCATGCTAAAGTGTTCCCTCTCTCTCTCTCTCATTGCAGCGACCCATAACATGACAGGCCTTAAGTTACTATTAGAGAAAAATATATTGACAGGGCCAAACTATAAAGATTGGTTGCGGAATGTCAAGATGGCTTTGACTTATGACAAATTGGGGTATGTACTTACCACTAAGGCACCTGCTGTCCCCGGTCCAAAATCCAGTATTACGGATAAGGAAATCCGCAAGACCTGGGAGTTAGATTGCGTGAAGGCCAAGTGCATCGTATAAGTGCACGGCAGCGCCCCGGCCGTCAATCCGAGGCCAAAATGCGGAAACGAAACTTTTACGAAACTTGTAAACCGGCACTACCGCGCACTAAAACCCGAATCGGGCCATTAACCTACTCTTAGCTAACAAGAGAAGGGGTAGAGAGATATGCCGAGCGATCCGTGTCCTTCGGTCTTCTCGTCGTCGTCCCGATCTCCCCGCGGAATCTCCGGTCTTCATCTCCTCGTCGGAAGGGAACCACATCGCCGGGTTCTTTTACGGGCTCCCACCTCTGGACCGAGGCAACTCGAGCACGAAGTTGGCGAGTCGACGTGCCCAAGGATACTGTAGATGAAGTGTAGAAAGCTTTGTCTCATTGGGGTATAAAGTTGCCATTTTTAGATGTGGAGGTGAAGGAGAAAGCTTTTGGAGAGGGTTAGGAATTTTGTTGCAAGCCAAGAATGAGAAGAATATTTTCCCACCATCAAAAATGAATCAACCCCCTTCTCCCCTAAAGTGGCCGGCCCCTTGTAGAATGGTGGAGGGAAAAAGGTCAAAAGAAAAAGTAATCATCGCCATGAAAATGAGTCACCTCAATAATCATATCCATCCCCTCACAAATCCCATCTCCATAAAGTAAACCATGATGAACAAAAAGGTCAAAGGATGGTGGACAATCATGAAGCAACCATGTGCCACTAAAAGTCTTCTCCATGATTAATTGCACATTTGCAAATAACCCTCTCCCATCAATTTTCAGCCAAAGAAAGAAACGGAAAGCGGCCGAAACGGAAAGCAAACTGGTAACTTCAGAAAAACGATCCCGTAATAAATTACAGGAAAACCCCGTGACTGTATATACATACCCGCATTTGTATTGCGACCGAATACAAATGCAATGAGACAAAATCTACACTGTACAATACTAGGTCCGGCTTAAACCAAAGCCCGCTAGTATTATCCGTACGATCATGATCCGTGCAATACCGCACATATATGATCGAACCCTGCCATATCTCCATACGGCCTCTACAACGTTTAGCCCGAAACTTGAGAAACGGTCTGTGGGGAACTCTAAAGACTCGTCAATACTTTGGCTGTGGATTTAACCACTAGCACGTCATAGGTATTAGCCATACGTAAGGGGCTACCAGGTATTGACCAAAAGGGACGTCGATGAGCGAACTCATCCTGACACCCTACTGAGCCTGTCAGTGACAATATCCGTACAGTCCGGTCCGTTCGTCTATGAGTATCGCATGGCGGGCTTAGGGGGTTGGTAAAAGTCAGACCCCTAAAAGCGGTACAAGTCGTGTCGGAGTGTATCCCAGAACACCCTGAGATATTACTGGAATACCTACCAGTAAATCTCCTGCCTTGGCCAAGGACTTCGTGTAATGGCTCTCCTAGGCACAGCGCGACCTCACCCCCAATACCGAGAGAGACGAACCCCTGCAGATCCGCTCACTGCCTCCATGTGGCTCGGGACTGCACCCAACTAAAACCTGTTTGCACGACTCCTTTGAGCTGTGGTAGGGTAGTAATCAAAGTACAGTGGGAACTCACACGAGACAAATGACGATCTCAGGTCGATGAACTAACCTGTACACATGTCACCACGGAACTGCTATCTGACGTCTGGTATAAGACCAACTAGCATGTTCCCGGCGAGTCATGTCCGGTGTACTCATAACCCAATGAGTACCTATATACATCTCAGGTGACCAACTAACACCAGTGGCTTGTGAGACTGGCCACCGCCCCTCGTCGGGGTCTCGACTATATACACTAGTCTACTATGGAGTATCGATGCCCTGTCTCGAAAACTCCCATGACTAGGGACCTTTTAAGGATGTGCTTATAGACCCCAGCTCCCACGTATATGATCGCCATCATACTGCTGGCCGTCAAGCAAGAATCCTAAGGTCTCTATCAGCGCGCAATAGTGACCTGTAAGGTCACCTAAAGCAGTACACGATGATAAAGATAAACCAGATAGCATACTTGTTGGAGATAGTGCCCTCAGAGTCAATTATTGGATCACAGGCACGAGATTGCAATGATTGAGGGAGGACATATCTCGGTAGGACAGTCTTACTCAAGATGATAGTATGCTATCTAGTTTATCTTTATCATCGTGTACTGCTTTAGGTGACCTTACGAGTCGCTATTACACGTTGATAGAGCCCCTAGGATTCTTGCTTGACTACCAGCAGTATGAGGGCGATCATATACGTGGGAGCTGGGGTCTATAAGCACATCCTTAAAAGGCCCCTAGTCATGGGAGTTTCGAGACTGGGCATCGATACTCCAGAGTAGACTAGTGTATACAGTCGAGACCCCGACAAGGGGCGGTGGCCGGTCTCACAAGCCACTGGTGTCAGTTGGTTCACCTAAGATATATACAGGTGCTCATTGGGTTATGAGTACACCGGACAGGACTCGCCGGGAACATGCTAGTTTGTCTTATACCTGACGTCAGATAGCAGTTCCCTGATGACTTGTGTACAGGTTAGTTCATCGACCTGAGATCGTCATTTGTCTCGTGTGAGTTCCAATATGCTTTGATTACTACCCTACCACGCTCAAAGGAGACGTGCAAACAGGTTTTAGTTGGGTACAGTCTCGAGCTACATGGAGGCAGTGAGCGGATCTGCAGGGGTTCGTCTCTCCCGGTATTGGGGGTGAGGTCGCGCTGTGTCTAGGAGAGCCATTACACGAAGTCCTTGGTCAAGGCAGGAGATTTACTGGTAGATATTCCAGTAGTATCTCAGGGTGTTCTGGGCTACACTCCGACACGACTTGTACCGCTTTTGGGGGTCTGACTTTTACCGACCCCCTAGGCCCGCCATGCGATGCTCATAGACGAACGGACCGGACTGTACGGATATTGTCACTGACAGGCTCAGTAGAGTGTCAGGATAAGTTCGCTCATCGACGTCCCTTTTGGTTAATAGCTGGTAGCCCGTCACGTATGGCTAACACCTCTGACGTGCTAGTGGTTAAATCCACAGCCATAGTATTGATGAGTCTTTAGAGTCCACCACACACAGTTACTTATGTTTCGGGCGAAACGTTGTAGAAGCCGTATGGAGATATGGCAGGGTTCGATTAGATACGTGCGGTATTGCACGAATCGTTATCGGACAGATTTTACTAGCGGGCATTGGTTTAAGCCAGATCCTAGTATTGTACAGTGTAGATTTTGTCTTATTGCATTTGTATTCAGTGGGAATACAAATGCGGGCATGTATATGCAGTCGCGGGGTTTTCCTGTAATTTATTATGGGATCAGTTTTCTGAAGTTGCCAGTTTGTTTTCCGTTCCGGCCAGTTTCCCTTTGTTCCTTCATGGCCTGATTTTTCTGATGGAGGGGCTAATTTGCAAGTTCACAAATTATCATTTGTGGAGGGGTTCTTTGTTTTTTTGGCATTATGATAGGTTAAGCATCTTTGCTTTTTCATGATGGTTTAGCATTAATGAGATTAGAGTTGATTAGAAATTGAAATGACCTTGTTATCATCACTCTTGGCTTATGGTCACCCTTTGCTTTTACTACTCTCACCTCCCTTCAGGGTTTTGGTTTTATTCCCTCCACCATTTGTTGATAGGGGGGGGCGGCCACTTGATGGGAGAGATGAGAGAGGTTAATTTTTATGTGTGGCATTTCCTCATCTCATTCCTTGCTAAAATGAGAGCACCATTTTCCTTCAAAGCTTTTTCTTCTCTCCTCCATCATCATGGCAACTTCACCACCCCTAGAGACAATGGATTCTACACTTGCCTACAGCAATTCTTGAGCACGTCGACTCGCCAGCTTCGTGCCCGAGTTGCCTCAATCCAGAGGTGGGAGCCCGTAAAAGAACCCGGCGATGTGGTGCCCGTTTCGACGAGGAGGCGACGACCGGAGATTCCACGAGGAGATCGGAGTGGAGGCGAAGACCGAAGGACACGGATCGCTTGGTATAGACTTCTATCCCATCTTGTAGTTTGCTAGAGTTAGATTAATGGCCCGATCCGGGATTTTTGTGCGCGGTGGTGCCGGTTTTCTAGTTTGAAAAGTTTTTCGTTTCCGCATTACGGCGTCGGATTGACGGCCGGGGCGCCGCCGTGCACTTACATTGGTATCAGAGCCTCGCCATTAACCTGGTCTAGCTTGCTCTAGTATGTTTAGAACTCGATCGAACAAAAATCCCAAAAACCGTATTTTCTAGTGCACAAGTTTCTGTCGAAATTGTTTTGGCTCGAAAAAATTTTCAGTACATTGCTGAAACATGTGCAGGGAATTGTAAGCATATTGACAAAATTTGGTAAGGTGATGCTTTAGTACGACCGCGGAAACGCGGCCAAACCCCTGGTTTAGCCGCGGTTCCGCGATGGAAAAGAGTCAACGCCGTACACAATTTTTCCAGTGGGCTTCTGGGATGGAAATGGGGGTTTTGGGATATTCTTTTTGGGCCCAGATTTTCTCTGAGTGCTACAGTTGTGCTTGGGGCCCACTTAGGTAAATTTGATCGATCGAAAATTTTAAACATGTTAGTTCATAGTATTTACATTATATCTGCGACCGTGAATGTCACTCGATCGGTAAATCCAGTCTATCTGCTATAGCCTTTTAAAACGGATTTGCAAACGTGACATTCACGTTGATGTTCTGTGATGTTGCGGATTGGTCGTGGGGGATAGCCTGGATGCATTGGTAGTACAGTTTGGTTATTTATGTACTTTTGATTTTGCGGGGCGAGCGTCCGACATGTGGACTGCCGTCGCTGCCTGTTTGTATATTATTCTTTTGGGGCACGACCGGGTCGAGGTCGATGTACCCGTTGTATATTTTACTTTCTGTACTAGGATTACCCCGCGGTGGGGTGCACGGATAGCCGGGTTCTAGAGGGCAACGGGCCCGCATCTCATAGCTTTGCGACGGAGGGGGCTTCACTCTAGAATTGGCGGGCTATTCGCCACACTCGTAGGGGGTACAGGTTGACCCAAGAGGGGTGCCCAAGTTACCGGATTTCGTGAAGTGTTGGGTGGTCCATTCACATTGCTGAAGGGGGCTGCCTCTCTTCAGGTTTTGGCGGGTAACTTGCCGCGCCCGTAGGGGTCTGGGATTTCATTGCGCAGGCTATCCACACGACCAGGGGAACGTCGGGTTTCAGTAGCGGCTCTATGAAACCCGGGGATCCCAGATATCTGTATTGTTCTATGATGCTTATTACATTTCTGTGATGTTGCATTTTATCACGCCTTGAGCGAATATTGTATATTGATATATATATACTAGTAGATGTTGTATATGTTTTGCATCCGCGCTAGTCCAGTCCCCACTCTGTCGTTAGTTAAGTAACCTAACGGGTGATGACGGGACCCAGTGGCGAATGCGGATGGCATATACGTACATCATTATTTTCGTTCTTTATTGGTGTGATCAATTGATGGGACTGCGTTGATTCGGATCAATGCAAGCTAAACAAACCTATTCTGATGTTGTTGGAACAATTTTCAAAAAGCTGTTATTGCAAGGACGTTCCCTTTTGTTTTGCACAGTGGTATTCGGTTGTGAATATCCAGCTCCTCAGTCGATGTTCATATTAGAAAACTGCATTCTGATACCGCCCATTCATTATCTATTTATTGTATTTATCGGTATTATTAACCAGTGTCTACTCAGTATTACAGATTACAGGTATCCATGACAAAATACTGGAACTGCATCCAAAAGCACGGATATATCACTTGAGGGAAGACAGTGAGACCAGAAACGCAAACCGACCAATACTTTAGGAGTTCCTTTACGCAACAAGTTGTGTACACATTTTTTTATCTAAATGGTCCAACACAACAAGTGTGTACACAAGACTTTTAAGCACATGTAGATATGATTTTATATGCTTTCAAGGAGATGATTTTATATGCATATGATTTTATAGGCATTCAAGACTAAAAAGCATGTGTTCAAATCAAAAGGAATCAAACAAATCAGCATGAGCCATAATGGGACAGCCATGAATCAAGCCACATGTGGGAATGGAGTAATGAGCATTTAATGGTGAAGATTATGTGTGTGATTTAAAGATTCAAATTTCCTTCCAAAACTGAGTGCAAATCAAATTCAAATAGACAAATCAGCATGGACCATGAAGGGGAAGACAAGAATCAAGGCACAAATGGACATGAAGTAATGTGCATTCAAAGCTAAAGATTTTGTGTTGATTTAAAAATTCGAATTTCCCTCCATTCTTTGGAGCCTATAAAAGCAGGCAGTGGGCAAAGATTCAAGGATCATTCTTTAGTCTTGGATTGTCATTCTTTGTCCAAGTTTTTCTATTCTCCTTTCTTGTAAATAGCTTAGTCCCCTTGAGTTCTTAACCTTCTCTTGATCCTTCAACCTCTTCATTGAGCTTGAAAGTTTAAGGGTTGGTTATTGATCTCAAGGGGTTGTATCATTCTTGATGATTAATAAAGATCTTTTTTGTGCCTTCATTCACCATGAGTTCTTTGCTTCTTCTTGATCTTGCAACCTCTTCATTGAGCTTGCAAATTTAAGATTTGGTTATTGAACCCATGTCTTGTTTTGGGTTCTATGGTTCTTAGTCTTTCTTACTCGCTCTTTTACTTACATGCATTTTCATTCTTGTCTTTTATTACTTGCAATTTATTACCATGTCATTTAATTACTTGTTTGTAGTCTTTTCTTTTCTTTGTTCTTCTCTTTTGTTATCTCTTTTTGGTTTGTTTTGTGAATGGTGTGAATATTGTTGCTAGGAAAAGAGAAAGATTTTGTAAGTTAACATTTCGCTCCTCATTTCCTTTTCCCATCGTTTCCCATTTAAAACTCCGCCCAAATCTTACGCAAACGCTCCGTTAGGCACCCTACCCTACCAAGGTAAAGGTGATTCCTAACCGTGATCGGTTGCATTCGGTTTGGCCGGAGGCGAAAGCAAAAGACAAGAACGGACGGACAAGGGTCAACAAGCCGGATTCCATGAATACCGTGCTTAAGTCCCCTAATCCACGTTGTTGCCAATTGTTCTAGCTTCATTGGTTAAGTTCGGCTCAAAGTACTTGAATACGGAATCCATTAACTTACACAATCCTATCGTTTCCTAACAAGCCTTATACTTGAATAAAACACATAGGTTAAATCACAAACAAATCTGCCACGCGCGTTAACTCGTAAGAACAAGAACATAAAACGCTCCGTCTCCCTGTGGATCGACCCGTGCTCATCGCGGCTAGCTGCAAAGCGACACCGTCCTGATCGCGGTTTAACTTTAGAACTTTTAAATATCCGACACGCTTTTGGCATGCGATCAAATGGCGCCGTTGTCGGGGAGACGGTAACGTTTTTGTTTTTGTTATTTAGGGTTAATATTGTTAATACCCATCTAACCCAATTTTTCAAAACAACATAAAAATTTCAAAACCAAAACAAAAAAATAACTAAACTAACTCATTTTGTTCTCTGGAAAATTGAACCTGCAAGCACTTTGGATCTCAATAAAAAGATAAACAATATCAGTGTGGCATTAGTGGAATACTGAGACTACTGTTGAAATTTGGAGCCCTACCTCATCAAGTTGGCCGGCGACATCATCCCCAAAACCGGCGTCGCCGGCCCTACCACCTCCTTCTGCCTCCAAATTTTCCTCTGGGCTCAAGTGTTCTGGTTTTGTCCTATTTGTAATGTTTATTTTTTATAATTATTAGTGTCCAGGTATTTGTGCATTCGTATTGTTTTTCCGCACTAATATCCATTTTTTCCGACATTTGTAGATTTTGCGGAATTGCGAACGGCGATTATGGAGAGCAAAGTGCACATTCAAAGTTAAGGTGGTTACGAAGTACAGTGCCAAAGATCCGGGTAGTTTGGCCCGCGCAAGCGAACTTTTCAAGCTACTTGGATTCGATTCAACGGGGGTTTCTTAACCCACAACTTAACGGTACGTACTTTACTAACACATTCTTCTCAAATCCGACGCTTCCAATATAATATCTTTGCAGGATTCTTTGCAAGTTCGCTAGCAAATGCCAAAAATTGACTAACCCGTATTTGTTGTAGTGCAGAGCTTAAACTAAAAAAAACGATTGTTTGATTCTTTAAATAAATTTTTTTCATTGAATTGCGCATTGCATATATTAATGCGGACTTAAGGGCAAGCGAACCCCACAACATACGGTAAAGGATTTCATCACCTTTTCCGTGGCCCATAAATTACGAACTTGAGCATAACGTTTACCCACAAAAATTTTAAAAGAAATTAGACTTTAAGCCATAAGGACTTCGCGCTCACTAGGAGAGGTTAATTGTGTTTAGAACACCGCTTAACGGTATATTGTTTACGGGGTGTCTAGAAAAGTGTTAACGGCGAAACCGCCAAAAGAGAAAGGGTTATTTAATTAAGGACCTTCGCGAAAGCGTCGGAAAACCTCCCCTTATCTCTGCACTTGCCTGGCTTCGTGATCAGTATATCTTGAGCCCTTTTCTTGACACAGTTTTACTTCGACAATCAAGTTCTTGAGCAGGTCTAGTTGACCTAGGTGAACCCTAGAACGATTAGGTGTGTGGTATTTTTGTGTCGTGATTGTTTTTGTTCCAGATTCTTTTTGTGTGTATATTTCATTCTTTTGTTAATAACTAACAAAAAAATAAAAAAATTAACATTCTTTTTCCCTCCTTTTCTATTCCTTTCTTTCTTTCTCTCTTCGTAACATGGGTACCCCACCTCGAAAAACTCTTGCCGAACTTTGGTACCCCCAACCAGACAAAACTTCCTACGGTTCTTGCTTTGGCCGAACGTCGAACGACCCCTCCATGCCTAAGATCGCATAGACGAGTCTAGGACAAACACTTGCACTACTCAATCCACTTTGTATCAACCGTTTCAACCTTCACCACCCTCTTATGTTGACACCCCTTTTGCAAGTCGTCCTTTGTCCCTCGCTGAACATATTGAACAATCCCGTAGCCGATCTTTCACTCCTTTCACCACTACAAATTCTTTGGATCATCAATTCTATTCACCTTCTTATTCGTATGTTGATCCTACCCTTGTCCAGCTATTCAATTCCTACGAGTCCTACCCAACTTTTGCACCTGCCCTAGACATTGCTTCTGAACAACTTTTTGGGAGTTTCCAGTATCAAAACAACTTTGAATCTTTTACTGAAACCCCTTCACAACCGATGTCTAGTCTAGAACAAATGTTGGAAGACTTTAGGGTAGCGTCATGCAAACAGATGATGGATTTGAATGCGTCCATGGCCGCCCTCATACAACCTAGTGACCCGGTAGCTAGTTTTCAACTAGCTCTAAATTTTCCAATGTATGATGCGGTGGTAGGACAGGCTGAGAATTTGAGTAGTGAAAGTGAGCTGTACACCCTTCCTAATCAAACCTACCCATTGCAAATTGAATCACACAACTCCAGTTTTGAATGTCTATCTAGTGTCCCAAAAGATTTGTCGATTAAAGATAGAATGTTTAATGAGTTGTGCGACTTTGTAGTATTTGATTTACCCGATTGTGAAGGGTCCATTCCAAGTGAAACCAGTCCTAAACCTTTTGACCTCTACACCTCCATCTTAGAACCAAAATCGATTGAAATCCATGCTTTTGATGAGGAGTCTGAGAATATTAATTTTCACTTGATTGGGGATATTGACGCAGGGAGTATTTTGGATGATGAACCCATAGATTTGACTGAAATTCATCATCCCGAGTCATTAAATGTTTCTCCCGAACTTCATATATGTCTTGATTTTGATCAGATTTGCATGGATGAGATAATTTTTGAGGAGAATTATGAGGATAGTATTGAGGATGAACCATTTTTGATTGATGTGTTGGATTTTCCAATTCATCCTCCTCAACCTTTAACTGTTATACTTCCTAAATCACTCTCCATCCTTTCCATCGTTCCGACCATGCAAAAGATCATGCAGGAGGACTGTGAGTTTGAAAAATTTCTGTTCAATCACAGCACATTTGACGCCACTAGTGTGTTTCTTCTTGAATCTGACACTCTTCTCACAGCCGATAACGATTACGAGTGTTTCATATTTTCGGACGATGTTGAAGACTCACCGTCCGAGTTTGAGTCCTTTGAATTTTCAGATGAGTTAGTTGAACCATCAAACTCGGTTGCTCACAGTCATTCCGAACCATTAATGGAATCTTTCGAGTTCGAGACAGTTTACTTAGGTGAGAATAAGACTATCCCTGAATCACTCCCCTTCGTCCCTTCCATCGTTCCGACGTTGCAAGAAACTGTATCACTTTCATTTCCTATGTCTGGTTTACCGAGTTCGGCGTACCCATGTTTTCTGACAAATCTTGAGGGATTTGATCCAATCTCTCGACGGGTTGATAGATTAGCACAATCGCTTTTTACACATCGGTCATTACATATTGCGCTAATTTATTCACTCCATTTTCACCATCAAGTTCGTATTCCATTTCTTTCACCCTTCCGCCAATCTCCTCCTCCTCCGAGACCATTTACCACTTCTACCTCTATATGGTCTCGTGTATTCTCCATTTCTTTGCTCACCATATTCTTTCACCAACCTGCACATAATAGCGATAAGATTTTTGAATAGTTGGTGCTCACTTTTGGCCTGTGTAAGGCCTTATATAGATTGATATTGTTCTCTTTCCCCCCTAATCCTGAACTTCAACGCTTAACAGTGGAAACACTGTTTTACTTGAGTTTGGGGGGGAACCTTTTGGTGTACATATGTTTTGGTTTTTATTTTTGTATAAAATTTGTTTTTGGGGAGGCACCGACAATTTTGACCCTCTTAGTGTAGCCTGACAGTGAGGGCACTGTCAAGTTTAAGTTTGGGGGTGTGCTCGGTAAACTTTCTACCTTCGCATTCATTTGTACATTCTGTATTTGCATACTTACTTAAAAACCCATAAAAATCAGAAAATTTTCTAAAAATATAAAAACTTTGTCGTCAAGTTAGCTAGTAGGAGAACTTAGATTCAATATTTCGACGGTTTTGTTTAATAAGATAGGAACAACTAAATCCTATTTTTAGATTTTGAAAACCTGAAAAATAACTCTCCTTTGAAGTTAACTAATGCTGATATATGTCTTTATATCACACTACACGTGTCGTGAGTTTTGAGAATTAGATGACAAGTCTATTATGTCTGAATTTTTTTTTTGGATAAACTATTTTCTGAGGATCAAATAGGTTTGTTCTGAAATAAGTAATATCAAGACTAGTTTATAAAGAGAGGTGGATATGAAGGGATATTATTGACACCTTAATTGGAACTAATTCTGAAGAATAACCCATCTGAATCTTGATTGGAATGATTACACACCTAATCCACTAAACACGTCTTATATCCCAAAAAATAATTGAACTACCGGTTATATCTCCTTTCGCATTAAATCATCATTGTCTTTTGTTTTTGGGCCTAGGTAACTTGAGTAATTAAGTCCGCTGGGATGTCTCTACACCTAATGCCCTAAAACCAACTGGTTTGGGAGCATTGGCCCAAAGCTCGCTAAGAAGCCTAGAAAGTTCAGATTAAAACAAAGTCAAGCATGTGTTCTCTCCGAGTTAAATTCCTAACGGTTCTTTGTGTGAGAATAATCTTGAAAAAAGGCAGGTTTTTATAGAAAAGTATTTCTAGCGGAGATATGGAGGTTTTATTCTATGATAAAGACTATTGCACGTTCACAAAGGTGTGTATGAAATGAAAACAAGAAAATGGTGGAGTGAAAAATAAGACCTAGTTTCCTGTTAAGGAAGATATAAATTCTGAATTTGAAACCTTACTGGAAAACGAAACTTGAGAAATACTTAACTCTTTATAAAACTTATGTGATCCTTTTTAAATCTTTATCTGGGCTTTATTTTGTGACATAATGATTTTTCGATCCTTTTGAAACTTAACGACATTATTTGCACTACACGTAAAGACATATAAAATCTTAAGTTAAAAGAGAAGCGAGGGGTGAAAAATAAAGGTTCGATAGTTCTAAATTTAGGATAATAGAATTGTTATCTTTTAAATAAAACCTTAGGGTTTGAATCATAGTCATTTCGCAAAACTAGATTGACGGGATTTTGTGGGTAGTATCCGCTGAAAACCCACAGGAGACAACACTCCTCCTACTAGGGACACCTAGAGGTTTAACGGCTTGTTGCACACGCTCAGTGCAATCGCATTCCCTGCGAAAGTGTGGTTAGGATTTTCTTTTGTGAATAAATGGTTTTGCTCGGGACGAGCAAAAGATAAGTTTGGGGGTATTTGTTCATATCAGAAAACTGCATTCTAATACCGCCAATTCATTATCTATTTGTTGTATTTATCGGTATTATTAACCAGTGTCTACTCAGTATTACAGATTACAGGTATCCATGACAAAATACTGGAACTGCATCCAAAAGCACGGATATATCACTTGAGGGAAGACACTGTGACCAGAAACGTAAATCGACCAATACTTTAGGAGTTCCTTTACGCAACAAGTTGTGTACACATTTTTTTATCTAAATGGTCCAACACAACAAGTGTGTAGACAAGACTTTTAAGCACATGTGGATATGATTTTATATGCATTCAAGGAGATGATTTTATTTGCATATGATTTTATATGCATTCAAGACTAAAAAGCATGTGTTCAAATCAAAAGGAATCAAACAAATCAGCATGAGCCATAATGGGACAGCCATGAATCAAGCCACATGTGGGAATGGAGTAATGAGCATTTAATGGTGAAGATTATGTGTGTGATTTAAAGATTCAAATTTCCTTCCAAAACTGAGTGCAAATCAAATTCAAATAGACAAATCAGCATGGACCATGATGGGGAAGACAAGAATCAAGGCACAAATGGACATGAAGTAATGTGCATTCAATGCTAAAGATTTTGTGTTGATTTAAAAATTCGAATTTCCCTCCATTCTTTGGAGCCTATAAAAGCAGGCAGTGGGCAAAGGTTCAAGGATCATTCTTTAGTCTTGGATTGTCATTCTTTGTCCAAGTTTTTCTATTCTCCTTTCCTGTAAATAGCTTAGTCCCCTTTAGTTCTTAACCTTCTCTTGATCCTTCAATCTCTTCATTGAGCTTGAAAGTTTAAGGGTTTGTTATTGATCTCAAGGGGTTGTATCATTCTTGATGATTAATAAAGATCTTTTTTGTGCCTTCATTCACCATGAGTTCTTTGCTTCTTCTTATCTTGCAACCTCTTCATTGAGCTTGCAAATTTAAGATTTGGTTATTGAACCCATGTCTTGTTTTGGCTTCTATGGTTCTTAGTCTTTCTTACTCGCTCTTTTACTTACATGCATTTTCATTCTTGTCTTTTATTACTTGCAATTTATTACCATGTCATTTAATTACTTGTTTGTAGTCTTTTCTTTTCTTTGTTCTTCTCTTTTGTTATCTCTTTTTGGTTTGTTTTGTGAATGGTGTGAATATTGTTGTTAGGAAAAGAGAAAGATTTTGTAAGTTAACATTTCGCTCCGCATTTCCTTTTCCCGTCTTTTCTCATTTGAAACTCCGCCCAAATCTTACGCAAACGCTTCGTTAGGCACCTTACCCTACCATGGTAAAGGTGATTCCTAACCGTGACCGGTTGCATTCGGTTTGGGCGGAGGCGAAAGCAAGAGACAAGAACGGACGGACAAGGGTCAATAGGCCGGATTCCATGAATGCCGTGCTTAAGTCGCCTAATCCACGTTGTTGCCAATTGTTCTAGCTTCATTGGTTAAGTTCGGCTCAAAGTACTTGAATACGGAATCCATTAACTTACACTATCCTATCGTTTCCTAACAAGCCTTATACTTGAATAAAACACATAGGTTAGATCACAAACAAATCTGCCACGCGCGTTAACTCGTAAGAACAAGAACATAAAACGCTCCGTCTCCCTGTGGATCGACCCGTGCTCATCGTGGCTAGCTGCAAAGCGACACCGTCCTGATCGCGGTTTAACTTTAGAACTTTTAAATATCCGACACGCCTTTGGCGTGCGATCAGTCGACGAAGCAAGGGCCGAGATCCCTTCACCGGGAGTGACCCCTTGGACAGAAGATTTGTGTTAGGGCAATAACTTCACTATAGTCGTTTACTTTTGCTTTGCATCGTGGTATTCAGTTGGAATATCCTGCACCTCATTCTACGGGGAAAGAGCCTAGATCCCTTCACCGGAAGTGACCTCTTTAGCAAAGGTTTTCGCCACTATATTTTTAAAAGCTATCCGGTTCCTTCAACGATATCAAGTTCATTACGTTAAAAGTTTTCGCCAGAAACCATTCGTAGCCCTCCATCGTTTCATATGGATGGTCAATAGTATTCAAGCTGTGTTTGTTGGCTAAAGTCAAGGCACAGTGATTGGTAGCTGTTGGGTATTCATATGCAGCATAGATAGATGCGTTGGTTTGGGACAGTCATATAGCCTTGTTGGCCAAAGTCAAGGGCTTGTACGGGTGGGTTCAAATCAACCTGGAGAGTGACGGGTAGAACTTGACATGTGACTTATGATTTGTTGGCCAAAGTCAAGGTCATAAGAGCATGGGGTAAAAATCACATCGGGAGTTTCTAAAGAAACTGAAACTTGCCAGCTATGCGCATACCTTCTGGAGTGTGATAACGTGAGCGGATTCCGTCACGTTATCATGCGATGATAGTTGGATCCAGATTCCCACTGATGAGTTGGTTTACTCCTCGGGTGATCCCGACTAATTCTTCTTTCAGGTTTGGTGAAGAATTTGACGTTACAGTGGGAGGTTTCCTGATTAGATAAAGTGATAACCATTCTGATCTAGGTTAGAGTGCACGCTGAGTGTTTCTTTTCTCTCTCTCTTTGGCAGCGACCATGACCCGACCCTTGACTATGACTCAGTGACCAAAATTAACCGAACCTTCTTAAACACTGGCTTTTGGATTGTCAGAGTTGCATACCTCATTGCGACTCCTACTTTTACCCTTTTCTCCAGGACACCCCGTATTACTACGAACGTCCACTTCCATTGGACAAAACCATCGTATGGTTATATACGAACTCGAAGGAATTTATTCGAGGATGGTTTCTGGTTCTGGAGAAAACGAATAGAACTATTCAGTTGTCTTTTCTTTTTATCTTCTCTCAGGTTGCGAGTACTCCTTGGTTTAGGAGATAGTACACCTATTACGCAAATTGGATAGTCTTCTTCCAAACCTTAGGGTGGTGCCGAACGGTGGGGAAGGAAGAAAACCAATTAGCCTAAACGGTATACAGAAGGTACTAAGTAAAGACAAAGAAAGGGATTAGTAAGAGGGCAAAGTAAATTGCGACTGCTATTCACGACCAAACCAAGTATTTCTTCGCCAATCCTAAATCACCTTTGTATTTCTCCAGGACACTCCGTATCACTACGAAGATCCACAGTTTATTGGATACTCCATCGTATGGTTATATACGAACTCGAAAGGAACTTGTTCCAGTTCGGGGATGGATTCTGGTTCAGGAGAAATAGGAATAAAGTTTATTCGGTTGTCTTTTATCTCTACCTTCTCTCGCATTACGAGTGCTCCTAGGATTAGGACAGTACACCCATTATGCTTATTGGATAGTCTTCTTCCAAACCTTAGGCTGGTGCCGAACGGTAGGGAAGGAAGAAAACCATTTAGCCTAAGAGGGTGTACAGAAGGTAATGACTAAAGACATATAAAGGGATTTGGAAAGATGGCAAAGAAATATACGGTTACAGTTGTGAATCTGGATAATGGAAGAGGCATTACTAGGAATACCCGGATACCCCTATGAAACATTTCAATGTTTCAGTTTCACTGTGTACTGTTAAAAGAAAACTGATTTCACAATTAGCCCTTGCTCCAGGGTATGTATTTACCAGGTATGATTCTCACATCTGTATGGTTTTACAGATGATGAGTGGGAGTAAGTTATTAGGAATTAGGTGATTATCCTCATTATATAGGAATTCGTTGTAATTGGTGATATTTGAGGAAGTCACCTGGGTTGTTTGCCGGATCGCAAATATTTGGTTTTGAATATCCGTTGTTATGCACCAATTTCAAATTGATATATCTATACGTCTATTTTTTTAGAGTGAGATATAACTTTTTTGAAATTATGTCTATGACATTTACCTATATCAGTGGATGGTTAGGTAAGGAGCATTGAACAACGGTGTAATTCTTCTTAATCATAAGTACAGTTTTCAACCTACGACACACAGTGAATGAGTCACTAGACTCAGGGGACTTATACAAAATATTCTATATTGTCCAGTGTCCATTAGGACATAAGGGTTGGTCCTTGTACTATATTCGTTTTACATATGACTTCTCTAGTTTTTAGACAAGTGTTTCGAAGAAACACAGGGTCCAAGTTTTGAGAAGTTATAGGTATAAGAATAAAGTAGAGAACCAGGTATTGCAAGTATCGGGATTCTTCAAGATGATCGAAGATATAGATACTTGTGTGTGGTATTCAGTTAATAGTAATGATTAAGAGAACTTACTTCTCTTTCAGGTAACTCATAATTGGAAGCACTCCTAAGTTGAGTAATGCTGATCGGCCTCTCTCCATTTAGTTGACATGCACTGGAGACAGCTACATGATTTGAATCTGGTTCAATTAAATCAGTGCCTCTGTTTCTATATTGGATATAGAACAGTTCATATCTTAACGATGTTAAGGTACGGGGAGTTGTCCGGCTTATGCTTAAAACCAGACTCTGGATAACTCAAGGTACGTTTCTGTAATGGCTGTTTATGGGTTGACCCAGGCTATGGCGAGGGTTGATTTTCTACCATCAGGAAGATTAATAGTGATATTGTTCTTGACTCGTCACAGTTTTAATAAAAATGGAATTTTTTTTTCCAGAAAACAGTATTGGGAGTATGGTAGAACTGGAAGTGATTCAAGAACTGCAAACGATTACTGAAGACTTGATAAGAACCTAAAGATTCAATCTGGATTGACATTCCATTGGCCACTCCGCAGATAAGGTGGGTACCCTCAGGCACCCAAGAGGTACTTCGGTATGCTCAAGGACGGTGGCAGGAAGGTTCTTGTTTACCCAGACTTGCCATTGCTGTTGTTCCAGGCTGCGAGACCCGGCAGGAGGATGAGTATAGCGTCGCTCTAAACTATCTTTAGAAGTGTACGTGTATATGACTCTGCCAGAGGGTTGTCATAGTCAGCGGGAGCAGCGGAAGCATGGTGGACAAGTGGCTTATGTCTATTTATAGACTAAAGCAGATATAGCGGATATAGATCATCTATTTCTGATGTGACAGTCATAGGTTTGACTTCATCAGAATAGGGGATGGATCTGTTAAGAAGGTAGTAGAATGTGATGTCCTGGTATTTGGATGACATACACAGAGTAGGAAGTGATATTCCTATACTATGATCGGTTATACTTTGGTTGTCACACAGTGGTTTCTCCACATAGGAATTGGATATTATATCAGACATTCTGGTTATTAGATCTATGGTTTTAGATCTAGATTTGGGTGGTTTCCCAATCTAGGTAGTTTGACAGCATTCTAAGGGTATTTAGAATGGATGACTCCTGGCATGGTGGTGTACCTGCAGGTGATGGAGTCACCCTCTCTGAAGGTGTCTTACAGACTAAAGTGGAGAGGGAAGTGCATGATTGGCAGATCATTTGCTTAGGCAATTGAGTCAATCATGAGATGTCAAGTACCACACCAGATGTTGTTCTTGCAGTAGATGCAATAAGTTGATATTAATCCAATCCTGGAGAAACAATCGGAAGCAGTTCTGGAACATAAGTTGATGTTCTAAGGAAATGATAACGGCAGCCTCATTTAGGAGACAGTTATCATTCCAGGCTTCCAAGGTGACCTGGACGGCAGAGTGACTGTCAGAGTAATAGTTTTCCCTCTGACGAAGGGAAGTATTTTGGACAGATGGTCCAGGTGGATACTGAGGGAAGGCATGGCGCAGGATAATGATTAAGTTCAGTTGACGATACAGTCTAAGAAGTTTGGATTTGGAGTTCATTTATGAGCTAGGTCCCATCAGATATCCAGACGTATTCTAAGACAGGTATTGCTCATTTCGGGAGATGGTTTTCTCCGTGAACATGAGATAAAGAGAGACATAGAAAGAAACATCACAGCGGATCCACTCACTGAGGCTATTCCTCGAACGCATTAGTTTACCAAACGAGCTTTGTGAGACTGACTAGTAGAGGAGTTGGGTGTTCGGTATCACACGGGCTGTGAGTATGAGACATCGCAATAATTACCCTTGAATGCAAGTGGGAGATTGTTGGAGAAAGTGCCCTCATAGTCAATTATTGGATCACAGGCACGTGATTGCGATGATTGAGGGAGGAAATATCCCGGTAGGACAGTCTTACTCAAGATGATAGTATGCTATCTGGTTTATCTTTATCATCGTGTACTGCTTCAGGTGACCTTACCAGTCGCTATTACACGTTGATAGAGCCCCTACGATTCTTACTTGACTACCAGCAGTATGAGGGCGATCATATACGTGGGAGCTGGGGTATATAAGCACATCCTTAAAAGGTCCCTAGTCGTGGGAGTTTCGAGACAGGGCATCGATACTCCAGAGTAGACTAGTTTATACAGTCGAGACCCCGACGAGGGGCGGTGGCCGATCTCACAAGCCATTGGTGTCAGTTGGTTCACCTAAGATGTATACAGATGCTCATTGGGTTATGAGTACACCGGACAGGACTCGCCGGGAACATGCTAGTTGGTCTTATACCTGACGTCAGATAGCAGTTCCCTGGTGACATGTGTACAAGTTAGTTCATCGACCTAAGATCGTCATTTGTCTCGTGTGAGTTCCCACTGTGCTTTGATTCCTACCACGCTCAAAGGAGACGTGCAAACAGGTTTTAGTTGGGTATAGTCCCGAGCCACATGGAGGTAGTGAGCGGATCTGCAGGGGTTCGTCTCTCCCGGTATTGGGGGTGAGGTCGCGCTGTGTCTAGGAGAGCCATTACACGAAGTCCTTGGCCAAGGCAGGAGATTTACTGGTAGGTATTCCAGTAGTATCTCAGGGTGTTCTGGGCTACACTCCGACACGACTTGTACCGCTTTTGGGGGTCTGACTTTTACCAATCCCCTAGGCCCGCCATGCTATGCTCATAGACGAACGGACCGAACCGTACGGATATTTTCACTGACAGGCTCAGTAGGGTGTCAGGATGAGTTCGTTCATCGACATCCCTTTTGGTCAATAGCTGGTAGCCCGTCACGTATGGCTAATACCTCTGACGTGCTAGTGGTTAAATCTATAGCATAGTATTGACGAGTCTTTAGAGTCCACCACACACAGTTACTCAAGTTTCGGGCGAAACGTTGTAGAGGCCGAAAGGAGATATGGCAGGTTTCGATCAGATACGTGCGGTATTGCACGGATCGTGATCGGACAGATTTTACTAGCAGGCTTTGGTTTAAGCCAGATCCTAGTATTGTACAATGTAGATTTTGTCTCATTGCATTTGTATTCAGTGGGAATACAAATGCGAGCATGTATATGCAGTCGCCGGGTTTTTCTGTAATTTATTACGGGATCATTTTTCTGAAGTTGCCAGTTTGTTTTCCGTTCCGGCCAGTTTCCCATTGTTCCTTCACGGCCGGATTTTTCTGATGGAGGGGCTAATTTGCAAGTTCGCAAATTAGCATTTGTGGAGGGGTTCTTTGTTTTTGTGGCATTATGATAGGTTAAGCATCTTTGCTTTTTCATGATGGTTAAGCATTAATGAGATTAGAGTTGATTAGAAATTGAAATGACCTTGTTATCATCACTCCTGGCTTATGGTCACCCTTTGCTTTTACTACTCTCAACTCCCTTCATGGTTTTGATTTTATTCCCTCCACCATTTGTTGATATGGCGGGGGCCGGCCACTTGAGGGGAGAGATGAGAGGGGTTCATTTTTATGTGTGGCATTTCCTCATCTCATTCCTTGCTAAAATGAGAGCACCATTTTCCTGCAAATCTTTTTCTTCTCTCCTCCATCACCATGGCAACATCACAACCCCTAGAGACAATGGATTCTACACTTGCCTACAGCAATTCTTCAGCACGTCGACTCGCCAGTTTCGTGCCCGAGTTGCCTCGGTCTAGAGGTGGGAGCACGTAAAAGAACCCGGCGATGTGGTGCCCGTTTCGACGAGGAGGGGACGACCGGAGATTCCGCGAGGAGATCAGAGTGGAGGCGACGACCGAAGGACACGGATCGCTTGGTATAGCCTTCTATCCCATCTTGTAGTTTGCTAGAGTTAGATTAATGGCCCGATCCGGGATTTTTGTGCGCGGTGGTGCCGGTTTTCTAGTTTGAAAAGTTTTTCGTTTCCGCATTCCGCCGTCGGATTGACGGCCGGGGCGCCGCCGTGCACTTACAATACTATCATCTTGAGTAAGACTGTCCTACCGGCATGGTCCTCCATCAATTATTGCAATCACGTGCCTGTGATCCAATAATTGACTCTGAGGGCACTATCTCCAACAATCTCCCACTTGCACTCAAGGCTAATTATTGCGATGCCGCATACTCACAGCCCGTGTGATACCGAACACCCAACTCCACTACTAATCAGTCTCACAAAACCAGTTTGTGAAACCAATGTGTTCGAGGAATAGCCTCAGTGAGTGGATCCGCCTTGATGTTTCTTTCTATATCTCTCTTTATCTCAAGTTCGCAGAGAAAGTCATCTCCCGAAATGAGCAATACCTGTCTTAGAATATGTCTGGATATCTGATGGGACCTAGCTCATAAATGAACTCCAAATCCAAACTTCTTAGACTGTATCGTCAACTGAACTTAATTAGTATCCTGCGTCATGCCTCCCTCAGTATCCCCTTGGACCACCTGTCCAAAATACTGCCCCTCGTCAGAAGGAAAACTATAACTCTGACAACCTCTCTGTCATCCATGTCACCTTGGAAGCCTGGAATGATAACTGTCTCCAAAAAGAGGCTGTTGTTATCATATCCCTAGAACATCCACATATGTTCTAGAACTTCTTCCGTTCGTTTCTCCAGGATTGGATCAATATCAACATATTGCATCTGCTGCAAAAAACAACATCTAGTGTGGTGCTTGACATCTCATGATTGACTCAATTGCCTAAGCAAGTGATCTGCAGATCATGCACATCCCTCTCTACTTTAGTCTGTAAGACACCTTTAGAGAGGGTGACTCCATCACCTGCACGTATACTACCGTGCCTGAAGTCGTCCATTCTAAAACACCTTCAGAATGCTGTCTAAGTACCCTGATTGGGAAACTACCCAAATCTAGATCTAAAACCATAGATCCAGTAACCAGAATGTCTGATATAATATCCAACTCCTTATGTGGAGAAACCACTGTGTGACAACCAAAGTATAACCGATCGTAGTAAAGGAATTTCACTTCCTACTCTGTGTATGTCATCTAAACACCAGGACATCACACCCTACTACCTTCTTAACAGATCCATCCCCTATTCTGATGAAGTCAAACCTATGACTGTCACATCAGAAATAGATGATCTATCTCCGCTATATCTACTTTAGTCCATAAATAGACATAAGCTCCCTGTCCACTATGCTTCCGCTGTTCCCACTGACTACGACAACCCTCTGGCAGAGTCATATAGACGTACACTTCTAAAGCTAGTTTAGAACGACGCTATACTCATCCTACTGCCGGGTCTCACAGTCTGGAATAACAGCAATGGAAAGTCTGGGTAAACAAGAACCTTCCTGTCATCGTCCTTGAGGCTACCGGAGTACCTCTCGGGTGCCTGAGGTTACCCACCTTATCTGCGGAGTGGCCAAAAGAATGTAAAACCAGATTGAATCTTTAGGTTCTTATCAAATTTTCAGTAATCTTTTGCGGTTCTGGAATCACTTCCAGTTCTACCATACTCCCACTACTGTTTTCTGAAAAAATCCATTTCTTTTAAAACTGTGGCGAGTCAAGAACAATATCACTATTGATCTTCCAGATGGTAGAAAGTCAACCCTGGTCATAGCCTGGGTCAACCCACAAACAGCCATTACAGAAACGTGCCTTGAATTATCCATAGTCTGGTTTTAAGCATAAGCCGGACAACTCCCCGTACCTTAACAATGTCAAGATATGAACTGTTCTATATCCAATACAGAAACAGAGGCACTAATTTAATTGAACAAGATTCAAATCATGCAACTGTCTCCAGTGCATGTTAACTAAATGGAAAGAGGCCGATCAGCATTACTCAACTTAGGAGTACTTCCAATTATGAGTAACCTGAAAGAGAAGCATGTTCTCTTAACCATTACTATCAACTGAATACCATACACAAGTATCTACATCTTCGATCACCTAGAAGAATCCCGATACTTGCAACACCCGGTTCTCTACTTTATTCATATACCTATAACTTCTCAAAACTTAGACCTTGTGTCTCTACGAAACACTTGTCTAAGAACTAGAGAAGTCACAAGTAAACCGAATATAGTACGAGGACCAACCCCTCTGTCCTAATGGACACTGGACAATATACAATACTCTGTATAAGTCCCCTGAGTCAAGTGACTCATTCACTGTGTGTCGTAGGTTGAAAACTGTACTTGTGGTTATGAAGAATTACACCGCTGTTTAATACTCCTTACCTAACCATCCACTGATATAGGTAAATGTCATGGACATAATTTCAAAAAGGTATATCTCACTCTATAAAAATAGACGTACAGATATATCAATTTGAAATTGGTGCATAACAACGGATATTCAAAACCAAAAATTTGCCGTCCGGCAAACAACCCAGGTGACTTCCTCAAATATCACCGATTACAACGAATCCTGATATAATGAGGACAATCACCTAATTCCCAATAACTTACTCCCACTCATCATCTGTAAAACCATACAGATGTGAGAATCATACCTGGTAAATACATACCCTGGAGCAAGTGCCTAATTGGGAAATCAGTTTTCTTTTAACAGTTCACAGTGAAAGTGAAACATTGAAATGTTTCGTAGGGGTATCCGGGTATTCCTAGTAATGCCTCTTCCATTATCCAGATTCACAACTATAACCGTATATTTCTATGTCATCTCTCCAAATCCCTTCATATGTCTTTAGTCATTGTCTTCTGTACAGCCTCTTAGGCTAAATGGTTTTCTTCCTTCCCTACCGTTCGGCACCAGCCTATGGTTTGGAAGAAGACTATCCAATAAGCATAATGGGTGTACTGTCCTAATCCTAGGAGCACTCTCAATCCGAGAGAAGGTAAAGATAAAATACACCTGAATAAACCTTATTCCTATTTCTCCTGAACCAGAATCCATCCCCGAACTGGAACAAGTTCCTTTCGAGTTTGTATATAACCATACGATGGAATATCCAAATAACTGTGGATCTTCGTAGTGATACGGAGTGTTCTAGAGAAATACAAAGGTGAAGTGGGATTGGTAATGAAATACTTGGTTTTGGTCGTGAACAGCAGTCGCAGTTTACTTTGCCCTCCTTCTAATTTATTTATTTGTCTTAACTTAATACCTTCTGTACTCTGTTTAGGCTAATTGGTTTTCTTCATTCCCTACCGTTCGGCACCAGCCTAAGGTTTGGAAGAAAACTATCCAATTTGCGTAATAGGTGTACTATCTCCTAAACTAAGGAGTACTCGCAACCTGAGAGAAGGTAAAAGGAAGAGATAACTGAATAGTCCTATTCGTTTTCTCCAGAACCGGAAACCATCCTCGAATAAATTCCTTCGAGTTCGTATATAACCATACGATGGTTTTATCCAATGGAAGTGGACGTTCGTAGTAATACGGGGTGTCCTGGAGAAAAAGGGTAAAAGTAGGAGTGGCAATGAGGTTTGCAACTCTGACAATCCAAAAGCCAGTGCTTAAGAAGGTTCGGTTAATTTTGGTCTCTGAGTCATAGTCAAGGGTCGAGCCATGGTCGCTGCCAAAGATAGAGAGAGAAAAGAAACACTCAGCGTGCACTCTAACCTAGATCAGAATGGTTATCACTTTATCTAATCAGGATACCTCCCACTGTAACGTCAAATTCTCCTCCAAACCTGAAAGAAGAATTAGTCGGGATCACCCGAGGAGTAAACCAACTCATCAGTGGGAATCGGATCCAACTATCATCGCATGATAACGTGATGGAATCCACTCACGTTATCACACTCCAGAAGGTATGCGCATATCTGGCAAGTTTCAGTTTCTTAGAAACTCCCAATGTGATTTTTACCCCATGCTCTTATGACCTTGACGAAGGTCAACAAATCTTAAATCACATGTCAAGTTCTACTTGTCATTGTCCAGGTTAATTTGAACCCACCTGTACATACCCTTGACGTTGGCCAAAATAGTAGTACGACTGTCCCAAACTAACGCGTCTATCTATGCAACAGATAAATATCCGGTAGCTACCAATCACTATGCCTTGGCGTAGGTCAAAATACATAGCTTGAATACTACCGAACATTTAACTGAAATGACGGAGGGCTACGAATGGTTTCTGGCGAAAAAACTTTAACGTAATGAACTTGATATCGCTGAAGGAACCGGATGGCTTTTATAAAAATATAGTGGCGAAAACCTTTGCTAAAGAGGTCACTCCCGGTGAAGGGATCTCGGCTCTTTCCCTGTAGAATGAGGTGTAGGATATTCCAACTGAATACTACGATGCAAAGCAAAAGTAATCGACTATAGTGAAGTTATTTCCCTGACGCAAACTTCTGTCCAAGGGGTCACTCCCGGTGAAGGGATCTCGGCCCTTGCCTCGTTGACTGAGGTGCTGTATATTCATAACCGAATACTACTGTGCAAAACAAAAGAGAACGCCCTTGCAATAACAGCTTTTTGAAAAATTGTTCCAACAACATCAGAATAGGTTTGTTTAGCTTGCATTGATCCGAATCAATGCCGTCCCATCAATTGATCACACCAATAAAGAACGAAAATAATGATGTACGTATATGACATCCGCATTCGCCACTGGGTCCCGTCATTACCCGTTAGGTTACTTAACTAACGACAGAGCGGGGACTGGACTAGCGCGGATGCAAAACATATACAACATCTACTAGTATATATATCAATATATAATATTCGCTCAAGGCGTGATAAAATGCAACATCACAGAAATGTAATAAGCATTACAGAACAATACAGATATCTGGGATCCCGGGTTTCATAGAGCCGCTACTGAAACCCAACGTTCCCCTGGTCATGTGGATAGCCAGTGCAATGAAATCCTAGACCCCTACGGGCGCGGCAAGTTACCCGCCAAAACCTGAAGCGAGGCAACCCTCTTCAACAACGTGAATGGACCACCCAGCACTTCACGGAATCCGGTAACTTGTGCACCCCTCCTTGGGTCAACCTGTACCCCCTACGAGTGCGGCGAATAGCCCGGCAATTCTAGAGTGAAGCCCCCTCCATCTTAATGCCATGAGATGTGGGCCCGTTGCCCTCTAGAACCCGGCTATCCATGCACCCCACCTTGGGGTAATCCTAGTACAGAAAGTAAAATATACATACAACGGGTACATCGACCTCATCCCGGTTGTGCCCCAAAAGAATAATATACAAACAGGCAGTGACGGCAGTCCACATGTCGGACGCTCGTCCCGCAATATCAAATGTACATAAATAACCAAACTGTACCACCATTGCATCCAGGCTATCCCCACCGACCAATCCGCAACATCACAGCACAACACAGAACATCAACGTGAATGTCACGGTCGCAAATCCGTCTAAAAGGGCAACAGCAGTTAGACAGGATTTACCGATCAAATGACATTCACGGTCGCAGATATAATGTAAATACTGTGAACTAACATGTTTAAAATTTTCGATCGACTGAATTTTCCGAAGTGGGCCCCAAGCACAACTGTAGCACTCAAAATAAATCTGGGCCCAAAAAGAATATACAAAAACCCTATTTCTATGTCAGATGCCCACTGTAAAAATTTGGTGCAGTAAGGAGTCAAAGTGGCGGCGGAACCACGGCCACTGCATGGGTTTGGCCGCGGTTCCGTGGTGGAACAGTGCCATCAGGGCACCGAATTTTCACAGAATGCATAAAAGACCCTGCTCGTATTTTTACAATGTACCAAATAATTTTTTGAGTACTGCAAAAATTCGACAGAAACTGATGCTAGAAAATACGGTTTTTGGAAAATCCGATCGATCGAACTTGTAAACACGTTAGAGCAAGCTAGACTTGGTTAATGGCGTGGCTCTGATACCAGTGTAAGTGCACGGCAGCGCCCCGGCCGTCAATCCGAGGCCAAAATGCGGAAACGAAACTTTTACGAAACTTGTAAACCGGCACTACCGTGCACTATAAACCCGTATCGGGCCATTAACCTACTCCTAGCTAACAAGAGAAGGGTTAGAGAGATATACCGAGCGATCCGTGTCCTTCGGTCTTCTCGTTGTCGTCCCGATCTCCCCACGGAATCTCCGGTCTTCATCTCCCCGTCGGAAGGGCACCACATCGCCGGGTTCTTTTACGGGCTCCCACCTCTGGACCGAGGCAACTGTAGGGTTACTAGGCACTCTAAGAAGGTTCCACAAGGCATCAACCATGCCGGATTAAAATTTTAGCCGTGCCGAATAACCCTAAACAAGATCTTTAAACTATAGATTAGGCAAAAACTAGCATGTTAAACACTTTAACACTAAGTGAATACGAAATACAACCTTTGTAGATCGGTCCTTCACTTCTAAAGCTCCTTGTAGTAGTCCCTTCACTGCGATCATCGAACACCCGGACTCTCGGACGGCTCCATGAGAAGATTGCAACAGTATTGCTTGAAGTCTTCGAGGCCGAAGATGATCTACGTTGAGGGAATACGAACTCAAGCTTCTACTTCACTAACTACAGAATTAGTGAAGCAAACACCCTAAACTAAAGTGCTAGTCTAGTAGAGGATGATGAAATAGGAAATGGGTACACTTTAGAATTTCTTTTCTCACTATGTATCTCTCTCTTTATCAAATCCTAGAATGAAATTGAAGGAGGAGGAAGATGAGCTCAAAATGAGAATGAAAACTAATCAAGAGAGAGTTAGCTAACCATGGGTGAGTGGGTATCATATACTAACTCATGTAGAGACATAACCATGGCTAATTATAGTGGTTAGGTTAATTAATTTCTTAAGTAAAACAAAACTAGTGGACTAAGTCAATGCAACCATAAGCTTCATGAAGCTTCATGCATGTGAGCTCATTATCCATTTGTTTTAGAATTACTTTAAATATAAAAACCTAACCAACATAATTATAATGGTGTATGTCTCATACACCCATGTAGTGTGTATCAACAACCATGATACAAAATGAATACAAATTAATATATATCACATATATATTAAGTTGTGCACAAGTGAGAAAAACAAATGCTTAAGTGAACCAATGTTAGTTAATGTAAATTAGTATATCACATAGACAATTATACACTAAATTATTAAATCAACACTTGACTTAATAATCCGGTTATATCTCATATAACCGACTAACACAAAATGTACCAACTTATCGAATCAACACTTGATTCGATAATCCGGCTATATCTCATATAACCGGCCGATACAATAGTCGCGAGAATAGAATACGGTATCACATACATGCATTATTCTCGGTCCCGCACATATCACATATGCGCTCCTATTTCGTTTTGCCTGAGCCAGTAAAACCTCTATGTAGGACTCTAAAGACTCGTCAATACGCCGGCAGTAGGTGATGATCATATCAAGCACACACAAGCCGTCAGCGGTACTTGCTGGACGTTACGGCTACCCAGGTATTGAGCGATCAGAAGATCAGCAAGCAAGCCCGCTCCAACTCCTGCAAAAAGCCTGACAGTGACACTACCGTACAGTCCGATCTCCTCGTCTGATATGTTGCATATCAAGTCTAGGGGTGGTAAAACGCCAGACCCCAATATCCGATAAGTCATGCCGATATGAGGCTCATAACGGGACGAGAAACTGCTGGTAACACTTACCAGTAAATCTCTAAACCAGTCCTGGCCAGGGACTTTCCTGTTATGGCCAATCGAGCATAGCGCAACATCAACCCCCAATACCGGGAGAGACGAAACACCTCCTATCGCTCATTGCCTCCATGTGACTCGGGACTGTACCCAAAAACCACCATTTTGCACGCCCTCTTGGACGTGGTAAGGTGGAAATCAAAGCACAGTGGGAATCACACAAGACTCTATGACGATCTCGGGTCTACAGACTAACCTGTACTAGTGTCACCAGAGAACTGCCATCTGACATAAGGTATAATACCATCCGGGAGTTCTCGGCGAGTCCGTCCAGTGTACCCAGTCTACACTGAGCACCCGCATATCATCTCTGATGTCAAACACCAATGGATATGGGATCATCCATCGCCCATCTACATGGGTCGAGAAGGTATACGCTAGTCTACTCTGGTATATCGATGCCCCGTCTCGATACACCCACGACTAGGGACCTTGAAGGATGTACTTATGGAATACCATGTCCCCACTAGTATGATCCGCATTATAGTCCAGGTAGTCAATTACAGATCCTAAGGGCTTTACCAACAAGTAACAGAGAGACAATCAGTGTACACGTTAAGGCAAAGAGTAACCATATAGCATACTATCATGTCGAGCAAGAAAGTCCTCCCTATATATGTCCAAGCATCCACTACAATATACATCTCATGTATAGTAATGGCCTCTAGGGCATACATATAACTAACAATCTCCCACTTGCACTAGAGCCATCTGATAACAGTGGTTGTAGTATCTCATACTCAACCATCCCATAAAAGTCTCTCTCTGGGAAAAGGCCTTTGTGAGTGGATCCGCCGTGTTGTCCTCTGAGTCTACTCTCCTGACCTCGATCCCCTGGAGATCAACCATCTCCATGATCAGGTGATACTGCCTTAGAATATGTCTGGATCACTGATGGGACGGGTGTTCCTAGGCATAAGCCACAATTCCATTGTCATACAATGGTAGGAACGAAGTTCATCTCATGAACTAATATACACCCAGACTTCCTTTTTGGTAGCATCTTTGGTAGCGATGTATCTAGCCTTTATCGTCTAGTATGCCACGGTATCTGCCTTGGAACTCTTCCAACATACCGTCCCTTTACTGAGGGTAAAGACAATGCATGTGACTGACATTCAGTCGTCCTTATCATCCTGGAACCCTTCCAGTGATTCTCCCCAGGATCAATTGATACCATCTCACTACAGCTAGTGAGTATCCTAACATCCAATTAGATCTATCTCATAGATCCAAAACCCAGGATTTAGTAGGTATCACTTTGATCCTGTGTGGAGAATCATTGTGATAAGAGGAGATTGATCGAGCGTAGCATAGGAAACTCCTTCCCTATCAAGAGTATGTCATCCACGTACTCTACGAGGATCACCACCATACTCCCTACTACCTTTTTGTATATACAATGATCATCTACCATTTTGATGAAGTCAAACTCTTTGACTACCACATCGAAACAGACGTTCCAACTCCGCGATGCCTGCTTTATCACATAAAACATCTTGGACACGTTTCTGCTGCTCCCACTGTCTACGAAGTCCTCTGACTGTGTACTTATAGACTCTCTCTTCTAAAACATCATTTAGAAAAGCAGTCATGACACCCAACCGCCAGATATCGTAGTCATGGTATGTAGCTGTAGCAAGTAGGATCTGGATGGACTTAAGCATAGCTTTGAAAGTCTCAACTTTTCCATGTACACCAAGTAATCTTATCAAGATATACTTGCTCCTGATGGGGATTTAACCCTTCAGTTAAAGCAACCAAAGTCCATAATTTGTTGGTGTATAAGGATTCCATCTCAGATCGCTAAGCATTCAGCCATTCTTACAGAGTCCCACTCCTGATGGCCAGCTCGAAACTAGTTGGGTCATCATCTCATGATGCATTCCTCGCTCCCACTGTCATAGAGAAACCGAAGTATCTCTCATGTGGGTGAGGAACCCTACTAGATCGGCGGAGAGGCCGAGGTTCGTTAGAAACTATTGAATCCTTTGGTTCTACCAAATCATCAGCTCCAGTTTGTATAGCTGGAACTCCTTCCACTTCTACCTCATGTCCACTAATTTCTTCACAAGAAATTCCCTTTCACAAAGGTGGCATGCTGAGAAACAAAACATCTTTTGTTCCTCGGTTAGTTAGAAGATATTCCCTTGCGAATGCTTGGGATATCCAACAAACTTCCACAGAACTGACTTTGCCTCGAGCTTGTCCGGATTATGCTTGCAGACATAAGCTGGACAACCCCAAATCTTAACTCATTTAAGATATGGGCTCTTCCCTTTCCATATCTCATATGAAGTGGTAGGCAACTGATCTGATCGGAACCCTATTCAATAGGTATGCAACTTTTCCAGTGCATAATTCCCAAAAAGAAATAGGTAACTCAGTAGTACTCATCATAGAGCACACCTTATCACATAGGGTGTGATTTCTCCGCCCTGATACACCGACGTGCTGTGGTGTATACGGAGGAGTAATGCTGAGAGAGAATCTCATTCTCCTTTAGAATAATCCAGGATTTCTATGCTCAAGTATTCTCCTCCTTGATCACATCAAAGGACATAATACTTATACCCGTTTTGGTTCTCTACTTTCTAAATTATTTTCTGTGAATATCTCAAAAGCTTCGGACTTGTGTTTCAACAGGAACATATGTCTGAATCATGAGAGATCATTAGAGAATGTTATGAAGTACAAAGAACCGGTCTTGGCATGTATAGACTAGGGACCTTCATGCATCAACATGTATCATCCCAAGAGTTCACTAACTCTTTCTCTGCTTCCAATAAACAGAGCTATGGTCATCTTATCTCTGTGACATGACTGGCAATTTTCACAAGATGTAAATTCAAACTAATTTTAAATATGCATCATATGTAACTTCAGCTAGTCGGGTCATATTGATATGGCCTAGTCTACAATACCTCAAGAAGGATTCGTTCATTTCTGAACTCTTCCTCTTGTGTGTGTTCTGTATACTAAGAACTGTAGTTTAATTTAGAACGTCAATGCTTTTAGATAACGTGCCTGAACCGATCAACACTTGATATAGGAAAATGTTCAAAACATTATCCAACAATACAAAATTATATCCTTTCCTTACTAATAAAGAGACCGATATGATGTTTTATATCAGGTTCGGTATCTAATAACATTCGTTCAGAATCAATGTATTCTGGTAATACATGGTGATAATGATCAACAGACTTGGCTGCAACACTTGCACCGTTTCTATCTCATGAAACTTATCACCCGTTCTCAGTTCTCAACCTGCCAGTAGCCCATGTAACAAATAACATATGTGGGATCCTGATCCGGTATCACATACCCAGGACGTAAAGGATACTGAGAAATAGTTCTTTGTAATGAACACACCCGAAGAAGATGCATCATCATGCACTTTCTTCGTTTGGGCGGCACGGGAATTCTGGTAATCCCCTATTTCCTGCTCTGTCTTATAACAATTATAAGTTGGAGCGGGACCAACGTTCCCCAGCTCAGTATAACAAGCGGGTTCGGTCAATACATCCATATTATTATCTTGATTAAGGCATGATATGGTCGCTACCTGGAGAGAGAGAGAAGAAAACAATCTGCGTGCTCTCTTGCAAGATCAAATTGGTTATTATTTTATCTAATTAGGATGGCTCCCACTGTTTTTATCAAATCTTCCTTCAAACCCTAAGAGGAAAGACTAGCCGGGATTAATTACACCCTACAACTTCGCCAATCTTTCAGCCAGGCCAGTGTCGGTACATTGAGGGAGGTTCCCCCTGCTTTCGCACGGACCTAATTAAAGTAAACCTCATTTTCCCAGAGGCATAACCCCGTTGACACCTACTTGAACGGCTAATTGTAATGTGTAAAACTCTCCTAGGAGTAACAATTACTCGAAGTGGGTATCGGGATCCAACTATCTCATAGAAGGTATACAATCTCATTGCAAATTTCAACACTTGAAATTCCCGATAATTTTGCCCCAAGCATCCTATGACCTTGACGGAGGTCAACAAACCACAGGGTGCAAGTCAAGTTCAACCCGTCATTTCTTGATTGAATCAAACCCACCCGCACGACCCTTGACGGAGGTCAACAAGGTCGCACGACTACCCTAATCCAATCTGTATCATATGCATAAGCAGATAAATACTAGTTAGCTACCGCACACTACGCCTTGACGGAGGTCAACAAACGTAGCACGAATACTAAGTAGGACTTATCTGAAATAACGGAGGGCTACGACAGGTTTTTCTGAAAACCTATTGTGTAATGAACTTGATATCGTTGTAGAATCAAATGATTTTAAAATGGAGTGTTTTTTAGGCTTTTACTAGTTTCGCTAAAAAGGTCACTCCCGGTGAAAGGATCTCGGCTCCTTTCTTATGGAATAAGGTGCACGATATATCATATATATCGCTATTGTAACATTTCAAAAAAATAAAATACTATTTTTGGGAAATTCCAGAATTTAATATTAATTTTTAATGAATATTTTAATAGTCGGTTTAATTAAATACCGATAAATGGTGAAAATTCTGGAGAAAATTATGGAAATTCTAAAATAGCTTATTTTGTGGAAATATGCCATTTTGCAGTTTTCATGTTGGATTATATGTTACTTTTGTGTTAATCGGGACTAAAAATCGCTAAGTGGATTTTTGGCTTTTTGTGCAAAGATGTGCACATAACATTTTGCCATACTTGTCTCATGTTTTGGACTCAGGATAAGCCTTGGGTGAACCATGCTTTGATGACCTTGGTAACTTGAACCAATTGGTTAGGTTAGTGGGGTTAATTAAGGGTGTGGCTTTGTTTACAATTGGATTAGGGTTATGATGACTTGTGAGTGCTAGCATTGAGGGAGAGAGAGATGGTTAGGGTGTGCCATGATCCATTTGACTTCATAACCCCTTGTGCTCTTTTACTCCCTCTCACACATCATCCTATATCCAACTTTAACCGAAACAGCAACTCCAGCAGCAGCTAAAGAAAACACCAGCCACACAAACACCATATCAGCCCCCCCAAAGCAACCCATCAGAGGCATCAGCAATTCAGCAGCTGTAACATTGCATTAGCCCACCCTACACAGCCATAAATCAGCCTCCTACATCAGCTGCTATATCAGCAAACTACATCAGCAGCCCACACTCCCATCAACACTTTTCAGCCCCCAAAACAGCACATCAGCCCCAAACCTCAGCCATTGATACAACACATCAGATCCAACAACTCTACACACTACATCAGCCTCAACTGCAGCAGCTGATGTAAGCTTCAGCCCCCAAAAGAAATCCAAAAGTTCAGCCAATGAATATTACATCAGCTGATAACCCCATCAGCCCCAATCCTGCAACAGCAAACATCAGCCCATATATCATTACTTCAGCCACTATATACAACATCAGCCCCACTTTTATCCCATCAGCATATTCAACCCCTTACATCAGCCACCACCCTAGCACCATAGCCCAAAACCTACACCCCAAACCCCTCACATCAGCAGCTTCATCCCTCATAACACACCAAAACAACACCAATAAAACAGTCTCAGCCATTTTCAGCCACATTTTCTATCAGCCACAGCAGCAACTCCATTTCAAAACAAACCCACACCATCCTCATCACACAACACCACACCACAAACACAACAACCCTTTCTTCTGCTACTACTGCGACAGCAACACAAGGAAAAGAATATAACAGCAGCAGCAGCATCAGCCAAGATCAGTGGCAGTAGCAGCAGGGCAACACTTCAGCTACTGCAGCATCTTCTGGAGCACAAGGAGTAGCTCCACGGCAGCAACCACCCCTCCTCCTCCCTTCATCCTCTTTTCTCCTGCATTCTAGGAGTTTCTTGAGGTATAATCTCACAACTAACTCCTATCTTGTTAAGTTTTGGGTTATTAGCTGATAATTTACTGTTATATCCATGATCTAGTGCTAGTTTTAGTGAAATTGAGTGAGGTTTGGCCAAGAGATGGTTTCGATTGTCAGGGTAACCTTATTAGGTGTATTTGAGACTAGTTTAACCCAGAAAATCCTAGATCTCTAGTTTGTTACCAGAGTTGTTTGACTTGGTGTAAATTAGCGTTTTTCGTCGATTTTGTGACCTTTCTAAGACCTGCTTTCACCCGGGACCTCCTAGAGTAAAATTGACTTGGCAGTGAGATGTGCAGGCACCCTGGAACCAATACCCAGAGCCCTAGCCACCATCTCAAAGTCTCGGCCGCAAATTTAATCCCCCTGGCTGCAATTTTCAGCCAGAGCAGGGTAAAACTGCCTCGTTTTGCGTGCACAGCCCCTTTTTCATGTAAAATTGACCCCCGGTATGTCTAGTTTTGACTGTTTCCTGTTAGGGTAAAATCTGGGTTGAATTTCATGAGTTGGCTTATGATTTACGACTCGTTTTCGTATGGATTTTGACATTCGATGATTCGTATCTGTCGGGTGGCGTTTGGACGCCAACGACAGTGGTGATTGGCTGTTTTTGCACACAAGGTCACAGGTTTTTACCTATGGGCGTAGTGTGCACCATTTTGGTTTCCAACATGGTTTTCATGAGTTTTAGCGTGTGATATCCTTGTAGGTACCCCACGTGGCGTCGAGGCGTTGGAGATGCAAACGGCGACATCGGCACCGGCACACATAACTAGGTGAGTAGATTTATATCTACGGGGAGAAGTCGGGTGGATGGCGTATAGCACCCCCGCAGTCCGTGGTGATGTATACGGATGCGTATACACACCAACAAATCATTATATGTTGTTGGGATTAATTATTGATGTTTAAATGGATATTGGTATGTTGGATTGGTGAAAGATTACGAACCCTAGGTAGTGGGTACACTACACATACATATACACACAAACATGTACACACATACATACTTGTATACATCCTTACCTCATATGTGCATAGATGGGATTCTATAGATATGTGTTCACATAGTTATGGGACTATGTGTTCGCATACGGTTTTGAGGATGATACTTGGGAGTGAGATGAGTCGATGATATTTGATCCAAGATTATGATATCGGTGATATGGTAAAATTCGTATTTGGGATGTGTCTTGATGCTTTAGCGGACTTTGGGATTATGAAGCCATAGGAATAGTGACAAGTATATGTAAATGATCGACATGTGATTATGATATGAGATAGGATATGATATGATATGATATGACAAGATATTCGTGATAGGCCTCCTTGGGCGAAGTATACTCATTTAGATGATTTGGGCTGATGATATCGATTTTGCTAGAGGCTGTAAATCAGAAGCTGGATTATGATTATATTGACAATATATGATGATGATATTGATGTATACGAGACTGTCGATCAGTGATCAGATCTTGATTATAGTGATGATGTTAGCATTGTACGAGACATAGGTCAGTACTCAGATAATGATATTTTATAAGAGAATACTTGATGAATAATGTGACAAATGTGATATTGACCCATACCCAGATTGGGGATGCCGTACGACGGATTTACGTACGAGCTATAATTTGATGTTTTGATCCGCACTCTTGATTTGGGAATAACTGATTATAGAGATATGCTATCGGATGTGATATTATCGAGGCGAGATCACCGACTATATGTATATATTTATATGTATCGACTCAGAGGTTAGGCGGTTTCCCTAACCTACTACTAGCTTTAGCGCAGCCTTGTAGTGGTGTAGCTATATGACCTTTATGACATTAGATGCAGTTTAGCGATCATGGTGTTCAGTATTTCAGCTCCCGCATATTATTATTGTTGCTCTGCATCGCATACTGTTGTGATTCATATTCTACTATTGATATCATGCTGCTAGTACACCAGCACCATTACCGATGATGTGTATGTACCACGTACACTTATTTGCTGTCGTACACACATCTTCATCGGTAATTGCCATGTCACGTACACTTAGAGAATATTATTGCCTGATTTAGCTTGTTAACTAGTAGTGACAAGATATTAGTGCATTGCCTTATATGTCAGCTTGACATTGTAGCTATTGCTTGTCACCTCATGCATATTGTTGTTCATTATATGCTGCATTCATGAATTCTCATGCTTATATTCATGGTTTACATACTATTGATGATTCGGATTTCCATGATGTTTTCTGGATTTGGAGGAAAACCGCAAAACATATATATACCGCTTTCTCTCTTTTTAAATAAATGCGGTTTTCCCATGATGTTTGAGTCGTCCACAATGAGTTTTGCTGATAGATTTCGAGACCCGCTTCGGGAGGCGGATGAACCGTTTAGGGTACATGGTGGGCCCGGTGCGGTATCCCGGGGCAAGAAGATCGCAGGAGATGGCGTTGAGCCTGGCAGGGGAGCACGACCGACCAGTGATATTACCCGACATGTCGGATATCCGGAGGATACCGTCGTAGTCATGAGATGGATAGTAGGGGCCGATCTGGACTGACGGCACCCTGGATATTATGAATGAGACATTGAGATTTGAGATATTGAGGTACAGAGATTGTGATACAGAGATATCGAGATATTGAGATTTATGTTTTGTGCCGATGCTAGGCACTGTTTTATGCTGATTTCATTATGATACCTCATTTAAAAATACAGAAATCTCACAAAGTAACAAAAGCAGTTTTCTTCAGTACATGCATTCTGTTTCATGCATTCATACAGCATTCATATGATATACATTGCCACCTGATGCACTGGCACAGACACATGGGTTAGATATTTACCCTAGACTTGGTTAGAGATTGCTGGTTATATATTTGAGGATTATATATTTTGATCGTATGACCTAGGATTGCGTCATACATGCGATTTTCTGTTCGTAGATCTTTTTCTACTCACGAGTTGGTAACTCACCCCCGTTATGCCCCAGTTTCTTGCAGGTTTGTTGTACAGGTTCCATTACGGCCTTGCGGGCACGGTTTCTTTTCGGGTGACTTGCTAGTAGGTGGGTTTATTGTATCTTACCCATCATTATACCTTGTATATTATATTTCAGTTGTATCTAGAATTTTCATCAACCAAACTTGGATTTATTTGAGATAGAGATCAGTGATGTTTATTCTTTTGACCTTAGAGTCGCACGTTATATTTCTGTTGATTTCTTGCTGTTGGAGTTTCTTTCTGTTGTGATCCTCGCCTTTAGGCGTTGTATATTATGTTGTATACTGGTCGTTTTGATATGGTTCTTCCTACTCTCTACTTCTTTTCTTGGTTTGGATTTCTGGGTTCGGCTTACTTAGAGTACGTACGCCTCGAGACGTTCATAGTCTAAGTGCCGATCAAGCTCCGTACTTTTGGGACGTGACAAAGTTGGTATCAGAGAGTTAAGTTTTATCTTCGGAGCGTAGGATGACCCTTGGTTGATGGAATAGGTGACTAAAGTAGAGTGACGTACCGTGGTATGTCCGCGGCATATTTACGATGCGCCACTCCACTTAAGAAGCTTTAGGATATACATTCTTTGCTCAGTATCATATCCCTTCCTGGTCTAGCCTCATCGGTACCAGTTATGGTTTTGCTGCCACGATTATGGGCAGGGAGAGCTACGGCTAGAGTTGTGGTCAGCATGAGCTTGTTACGAACGAGGACTGACCGGGGCGTAATTCTGGCGACACACGATTGCAGAGATGTGTCTTTCGATTGTGTTTTTGCGCCATGAGCGTTGGATGGATTGCTGTATGAGATTACTCGGACGGCAGGTCAGCACCAGAGGATTGAGCCACTGACAGAGGCCAACCAGATTTTGATGACCGTTGATGTATGGCTTATTCATGATGACTGAGGCACAGTTCAGCTTGCAGACGAGTGAGCCAGTTATTGCTACGAACGACGAGATATTGCCCCAGATGATTGGAGCTATTACAGTACGAGATTGTACTAAGAGATGATAGAAGGTCGCTAGTCACCGAGGATGAATGACTAGGACATGTGGGTCGTTCGCTACCCCGATGCGAGATCATCAGATAGATTGATTCCAGCTAGAGACGACTTCACGCAGAGACGTTGAGAGTCGACAGAGACGATCGAATGTCAGAAACCTATTATTCCAAGTTTAAAGTATTCGGAAAAGACATGCAGGTGATCGAATGTCAGATGACCTTGGTAACTTGAACCAATTGGTTAGGTTAGTGGGGTTAATTAAGGGTGTGGCTTTGTTTACAATTGGATTAGGGTTATGATGACTTGTGAGTGCTAGCGTTGAGAGAGAGAGAGATGGTTAGGGTGTGCCATGATCCATTTGACTTCATAACCCCTTGTGCTCTTTTACTCCCTCTCACACATCATCCTATATCCAACTTTAACCGAAACAGCAACTCCAGCAGCAGCTGAAGAAAACACCAGCCACCCAAACACAATATCAGCCCCCCCAAAGCAACCCATCGGAGGCATCGGCAATTCAGCAGCTGTAACATTGCATCAGCCCACCCTACACAGCCACAAATCAGCCTCCTACATCAGCTGCTATATCAGCAAACTACATCAGCAGCCCACACTCCCATCAACACTTTTCGGCCCCCAAAACAGCACATCAGCCCCAAACCTCAGCCATTGATACAACACATCAGATCCTACAACTCTACACACTACATCAGCCTCAACTGCAGCAGCTGATGTAAGCTTCAGCCCCCAAAAGAAATCTAAAAGTTCAGCCAATGAATATTACATCAGCTGACAACCCCATCAGCCCCAATCCTGCAACAGCAAACATCAGCCCATATATCATTACTTCAGCCACCATATACTACATCAGCCCCACTTTTATCCCAACAACATATTCAACCCCTTACATCAGCCACCACCCTAGCACCATAGCCCAAAACCTACACCCCAAACCCCTCACATCAGCAGCTTCATCCCTCATAACACACCAAAACAACACCAATAAAACAGTCTCAGCCATTTTCAGCCACATTTTCTATCAGCCACAGCAGCAACTCCATTTCAAAACAAACCCACACCATCCTCATCACACAACACCACACCACAAACACAACAACCCCTTCTTCTGCTGCTGCTGCAACAGCAACACAAGGAAAAGAATATAACAGCAGCAGCAGCATCAGCCAAGATCAGTGGCAGTGGCAGCAGGGCAACACTTCAGCTACTGCAGCATCTTCTGGAGCACAAGGAGCAGCTCCACAGCAGCAACCACCCCTCCTACTCCCTTCATCCTCTTTTCTCCTGCATTCTAGGAGTTTCTTGAGGTATAATCTCACAACCAACTCCTATCTTGTTATGTTTTTGGTTATTAGCTGATAATTTAATGTTATATCCATGATCTAGTGCTAGTTTTAGTGAAATTGAGTGAGGTTTGGCCAAGAGATCGTTTCGATTGTCAGGGTAACCTTATTAGGTGTATTTGAGACTAGTTTAACCCAGAAAATCCTAGATCTCTAGTTAGTTACCAGAGTTGTTCGACTTGGTGTAAATTAGCGTTTTTCGTCGATTTTGTGAACTTTCTGAGACCTGCTTTCACCCGGGACCTCCTAGAGTAAAATTGACAGTGAGCTGTGCAGGCACCCTGGAACCACTACCCAAAGCCCTAGACACCATCTCAAAGTCTCGGCCGCAAATTTAATCCCCCTGGCCGCAATTTGCGGCCAGAGCAGGGTAAAACTGCCTCGTTTTGCGTGCACAGACCCTTTTTCATGTAAAATTGACCCCCGGTATGTCTAGTTTTGACTGTTTCCTGTTAGGGTAAAATCTGGGTTGAATTTCAAGAGTTGGCGTATGATTTACGACTCGTTTTTGTATGGATTTTGACATTCGATGATTCCTATCTGTCGGGTGGCGTTTGGACGTCAACGACAGTGGTGATTGGCTGTTTTTGCACACAAGGTCACAGGTTTTTACCTATGGGCGTAGTGTGCACCATTTTGGTTTCCGACATGGTTTTCATGAGTTTTAGCGTGTGATATCCTTGTAGGTACCCCATGTGGCGTCGAGGCGTTGGAGATGCAAACGACGACATCGGCACCGGCACACATAACTAGGTGAGTAGATTTATATCTACAGGGAGAAGTTGGGTGGATGGCGTATAGCACCCCCGCAGTCCGTGGTGATGTATACGGATGCGTATACACACCAATAAATCATTATATGTTGTTGGGATTAATTATTGATGTTTAAATGGATATTGGTATGTTGGATTGGTGAAAGATTACGAACCCTAGGTAGTGGGTACACTACACATACATATACACACATACATGTACACACATACATACTTGTATACATGCTTACCTCATATGTGCATAGATGGGATTCTATAGATATGTGTTCATATATGTATGGGACTATGTGTTCGCATACGGTTTTGAGGATGATACTTTGGAGTGAGATGAGTCGATGATATTTGATACAAGATTATGATATCGGTGATATGGTAAAATTTGTATTTGGGATGCGTCTTGATGCTTTAGCGGACTTTGGGATTATGAAGCCATAGGAATAGTGACATGTATATGTAAATGATCGACATGTGATTATGATATGAGATAGGATATGATATGATATCATATGACAAGATATTTGTGATAGGCCGCCTTGGGCGAAGTATATTCCTTTAGATGATTTGGGCTGATGATATCATTTTTGCTAGAGGCAGTAAATCAGAAGCTGGATTATGATTATATTGACAATATATGATGATGATATTGATGTATACGAGACTGTCGATCAGTGATCAGATCTTGATTATAGTGATGATGTTAGCATTGTACGAGACATAGGTCAGTACTCAGATAATGATATTTTATAAGAGAATACTTGATGAATAATGTGACAAATGTGATAGTGACCCGTACCCAGATTGGGGATGCCGTACGACGGATTTACGTACGAGCTATAATTTGATGTTTTGATCCGCACTCTTGATTTGGGAATAACTGATTATAGAGATATACTATCGGATGTGATATTATCGAGGCGGGATCACCGACTATATGTATATATTTATATGTATCGACTCAAAGGTTAGGCGGTTTCCCTTACCTACTACTAGCTTTAGCGCAGCCTTGTAGTGGTGTAGCTATATGACCTTTATGACATTAGATGCAGTTTAGCGATCATGGTGTTCAGTATTTCAGCTCCCGTATATTATTATTGTTGCTCTGCATCGCATACTGTTGTGATTCATATTCTACTATTGATATCATGCTGCTAGGACACCAGCACCATTACCGATGATGCGTATGTACCACGTACACTTATTTGCTGTCGCACACACATCTTCATCGGTAATTGCCATGTCACGTACACTTAGAGAATATTATTGCCTGATTTAGCTTGTTAACTAGTAGTGACATGATATTAGTGCATTGCCTTATATGTCAGCTTGACATTGTAGCTATTGCTTGTCACCTCATGCATACTGTTGTTCATTATATGCTGCATTCATGAATTCTCATGCTTATATTCATGGTTTACATACTATTGATGATTCGGATTTCCATGATGTTTTCTGGATTTGGAGGAAAACCGCAAAACATATATGTACTGCTTTCTCTCTTTTTAAATAAATGCGGTTTTTCCATGATGTTTGAGTCGTCCACCATGAGTTTTGCTGATATATTTCGAGACCCGATTCGAGGAGGTGGATGAACCGTTTAGGGTACATGGTGGGCCCGGTGCGGTACCCCGGGGCAAAAAGATCGCAGGAGATGGCGTTGAGCCTGGCAGGGGAGCACGACAGACCGGTGATATTACCCGACACGTCGGATATCCGGAAGATACCGTCGTAGTCATGAGATGGATAGTAGGGGCCGATCTGGACTGACGGCGCCCTGGATATTATGATTGAGACATTGAGATTTGAGATATTGAGGTACAGAGATTGTGATACAGTGATATCGAGATATTGAGATTTATGTTTTGTGCCGATGTTAGGAACTGTTTTATGCTGATTTCATTATGATACCTCATTTAAAAATACAGAAATCTCACAAAGTTACAAAAGCAGTTTTCTTCTGTACATGCATTCTGTTTCATGCATTCATACAGCATTCATATGATATACATTGCCACCTGATGCACTGGCACAGACACATGGGTTTACACTTGGGTTAGATATTTACCGTAGACTTGGTTAGAGATTGCTGGTTATATATTTGAGGATTATATATTTTGATCGTATGACCTAGGATTGCGTCATACATGCGATTTTCTGTTCGTAGATCTTTTTCTACTCACGAGTTGGCAACTCACCCCCGTTATGCCCCAGTTTCTTGCAGGTTTGTCGTACAGGTTTCATTATGGCCTTGCGGGCACGGTTTCTTTTCGGGTGACTTGCTAGTCGGTGGGTTTATTGTATCTTACCCATCATTATACCTTGTATATTATATTTCAGTTGTATCTAGAATTTCCATCAACCAAACTTGGATTTATTTGAGATAGAGACCAGTGATGTTTATTCCTTTGACCTTAGAGTCGCACGTTATATTTCTGTAGATTTCTTGCTGTTGGAGTTTCCTTTCTGTTGTGATCCTCGCCTTTAGGCGTTGTATATTATGTTGTATATAGGTTGTTTTGATATGGTTCTTCCTACTCTCTACTTCTTTTCTTGGTTTGGATTTCTTGGTTCGGCTTACTTAGAGTACGTACGCCGCGAGACGTTCGTAGTCTAAGTGCCGGTCATGCTCCGTACTTTTGGGACGTGACAGCTATGCAAAGGAAAAACTCCAAAAGCAATCAAAAGACAAACCGAGTGTTGTAGCATCTGCCAGTTATTGCTAAATGGGTCACTCCCGGTGAAGGGATCTCGACCCTTTCCTTATCGAATAAGGTGCAGGATATTCTACAAGGAACACCGCGATGCAAAGCAAGAACTGTAGCTACCTGTTTTTGAAAATTCGATTCCACAACATCTTTTAGGTTTCTTTTCTTTCTTTAATCATATTAATGAAGTCCTATCATTTAAGCACCTAAACATCACAGACAAATACGACGTACACTTATGCCATCCGCATTCGCCTCGATGTCCCCTCATGCACCGTTAGGTTAGGTAACTAACGACAGAGCGGGGCAGGGCTAGCACGAGTGTAAAACATAAGTAACGTGTATATAATATATCTTATATACTATATACAGTATCTATCACAACATATCAAATGATCACATCACAGCTATCGCAGCAGAAGAAACATATGAAACATTGGATATACAAGGACGTCCGTGTTTTATTTTGAGCCTCTATAAAACACGGATTCCACGGTCGCGATGAATAGCCAAACCCACACCCCTAGACCCCTACGAGAGCGGCAAGCAACCCTTCCAATTCTAGAGTTAGGAGACCCGGACTCGACTCCTCGAGTTGGTCTTCCACTAGACTCCAGAACCCGGTTACTTGTGCTCTCCTCCTTGGGTCTAACCTAGTGCTGAAAAGTAAATAATATACAAATGGTGACATCAACCTCATCCCGGAAGTGCCCCAATAAAAGAATATTACATACATTTAATTTTACATGAATGAAAATAAAAACCCTCATCTCACATAAAACCCCTGGCTATTCAGAAACGCGACGATCCAATATAACATATCCAGCAACACATAACATCACATGTCCTCAACGTAAGTAAATATGCGCATCCCAATTGTCGTTGACATATAGCAACGAAACCGGCGATATCGTATATTACACTTACGGTCGCAGAAAAGAAAGTGTAAAACTACAACAGTTGGAATCCGCAACCTCCTTAGACATCGCATGCCTAACAATTATAAACCCCGCATTTTAGTCTCTATATCGAAAACTCTTTTCAATATCTATTAGGGCAATTCAACAAGATTCCCGATATCCTGATCGAATGCTCGTCGCAAACTTTAGTAGACGGCCGCACCCCCGATGCCGTCGACGAAGTGCACAAAGGCGGAACACCGCTGCCGTGAGCACCCGAACGGATGCTTTTGGCGACGGGGTTCTCCTACAGTCACTTTGTCGGGGCTTTGGGGTGTGGTTGTCTATTAAGTTTATCCGGCGAGTATCCGCGTACGCTACGTGATTGCGACGGACTTTTGATCGTATCAAAATTCCGTGGCAACCGATCATTTGAGACTAAACTGCTATGTTTATAACATTCAAATTAGTTATCTCATAACTACATGTGGATTCCAAATATTGTATCACATTCCAGATAAATAGACAATGTTAAACTTTCCGATCGAATGATCAAACACCCAAGTTTTCCCAAATGGTTCTCAACACATGAGGGGAGTTTAAAAACATCCATCACATGCCACAGTACCAATAGTCCAGCCGTAGAAGGGTCAAGCCAACGGCTCACATGTGGCAACGCCGTACTGCCCCAAACCCTAGGGTTCAAAAGGCAGTTCAAGACGGTCACATAATGGAGTTAAGGTTTGTTGTCTTCTAGAGGGTCCATTGCGTAACTTGTACGATTTAGACATTCTTAAAATACGGAAAAATCCAACACTCGGAAATTTTCCTGGTCGGGAAAAAGTGAGTTATTGATATCCGTTCGAACTTTTTAATACTTTCTAAGTTATCCGGAAAAACAAAACAAAGTTATAATATCCGATCGAATCAACGAGTCCCTAATACAACCCAGAAAACTCAACACTTGAGTATATTTAAAAGTACCCAGAAACATCAGGAAATACATACGGATGAAACTGTACAAAAAGAAACCCTAACTCTACTGTTGAGCCGCGGAACCGCCGCTAATGGCATGTCATTGCCGCGGTTCCGCGGCCGTTTAAGTGAGTTAGTGTCTCGTTTTTCACATATGTCCATAGAATTTCCTGCAGATTTTTTTGAGTATTTTTAATTTGGAAAAAATCACATTTTCAGAAAATGTCCAGAGAGGGGTAAAATCGGGGGATTCCGGGTTCGATCGGACTTTAAACTTCGTCTAGAATTCGCCTAAAGCTCTAGCTTGGCTCTGATACCACTGTAGGGTTACTAGGCAGTCTAAGAAGGTTCTACAAGGCATCAACCATGCCGGATTAAAATTTTAGCCGTGCCGAATAACCCTAAACAAGATCTTTAAACTAGAGATTAGGCAAAAACTAGCATGTTAAACACCTTAACACTAAGTGAATACGAAATACAACCTTTGTAGATCGGTCCTTCACTTCTAAAGCTCCTTGTTGTAGTCCCTTCGTTGTGATCATCGAACTCCCGGACTCTCGGACGGCTCCATGAGAAGATTGCAACGGTAATGCTTGAAGTCTTCGAGGCCGAAGATGATCTACGTCGAGAGAATACGAACTCAAACTTCTACTTCACTAACTAGAGAATTAGTGAAGCAAACACTCTAAACTAAAGTGCTAGTCTAGTAGAGGATGATGAAAAAGGAAATGGGTACACTTTAGAATTTCTTTTCTCACAATGTATCTCTCTCTTTATCAAACCCTAGAAAGAAATTGAAGGAGTAAGAAGATGAGCTCAAAATGAGAATGAAAACTAATCAAGAGAGAGTTAGCTAAACATGGGTGAGTGGGTATCATATACTAACTCATGTAGAGACATAACCATGGCTAATTATAGTGGTTAGGTTAATAAATATCTGAAGTAAAACAAAACTAGTAGACTAAGTCAATGCAACCATAAGCTTCATGAAGCTTCATGCATGTGAGCTCATTATCCATTTGTTTTTAGAATTACTTTAAATATAAAAACCTAACCAACATAATTATAATGGTGTATGTCTCATACACCCATGTAGTGTGTATCAACAACCATGATACAAAATGAACACAAATTAATATATATCACATATATATTATGTTGTGCACAAGTGAGAAAAACAAATGCTTAAGTGAACCAATGTTAGCTAATGTAAAATAGTATATCACATATATAATTATACACTAAATTATTAAATCAACACTTGACTTAATAATTCGGTTATATCTCATATAACCTACTAACACAAAATGTACCAACTTATCGAATCAAGACTTGATTCGATAATCCGGCTATATCTCATATAACCGGCCGATACAATAGTCGCGAGAATAGAATACGGTATCACATACACGCATTATTCTCGGTCCCGCACATATCACATATGCGCTCCTTTTTCGTTTTGCCTGAGCCAGTAAAACCTCTATGTAGGACTCTAAAGACTCGTCAATACGCCGGCAGTAGGTGATGATCATATCAAGCACCCACAAGCCGTCAGCGGTACTAGCTGGACGTAATGGCTACCCGGGTATTGAGCGATCAGAAGATCAGAAAGCAAGCCCGCTCCAACTCCTGCAAAAATCCTGACAGTGACACTACCGTACAGTCCGATCTCCTCGTCTGATATGTCGCATATCAAGTCTATGGGTGGTAAAACGTCAGACCCCAATAACCGATAAGTCATGCCGATATGAGGCTCATAACGGGTCGAAAAACTACTGGTAACACTTACCAGTAAATCTCTAAACCAGCCCTGGCCAGGGACTTCCCTGTTATGGCCAATCGAGCATAGCGCAACATCAACCCCCAATACCGGGAGAGACGAAACCCCTCCTATCGCTCATTGCCTCCATGTGTCTCGGGACTGTACCCAAAAACCACCGTTTTGCACGCCCTCTTGGACGTGGTAATGTGAAAATCAAAGCACAGTGGGAATCACACAAGACTCTATGACGATCTCGGGTCTACAGAGTAACCTGTACTAGTGTCACCAGAGAACTGCCATCTGACATAAGGTATAATACCATCTGGGAGTTCTCGGTGAGTCCGTCCACTGTACCCAGTCTACACTAAGCACCCATATATCATCTCTGATGTCAAACACTAATGGATATAGGATCATCCCTCGCCCATCTACATGGGTCGAGAAGGTATACGCTAGTCTACTCTGGTATATCGATGCCCCATCTCGATACACCCACGACTAGGGACCTTGAAGGATGTACTTATCGACTACCATGTCCCCACTTGTATGATCCGCATCATAGTCCAGGTAGTCAAGTACACATCCTAATGGCTTTACCAACATGTGACAGAGAGAAAATCAGTGTACACGTTAAGGTAAAGAGTAACCAGATAGCATACTATCATGTCTAGCAAGAAAGTCCTCCCTATATATGTCCAAGCATCCAGTACAATATACATCTCATGTATAGTAATGGCCTATAGGGCATACATATAACTAACAGCAACTCGAGCACGAAGTTGGCGAGTCGACGTGCCCAAGGATACTGTAGATGAAGTGTAGAAAGCTTTGTCTCATTGGGGTATGAAGTTGCCATTTTTAGATGTGGAGGTGAAGGAGAAAGCTTTTGGAGAGGTGCAGGAATTTTGTTGCAAGCCAAGAATGAGAAGAATATTTTCGCACCATCAAAAATGAATCAACCCCCTTCTCCCCTAAAGTGGCCGGCCCCTTGTAGAATGGTGGAGGGAAAAAGGTCAAAAGAAAAAGTAATCATCACCATGCAAATGAGTCACCTCAATAATCATATCCATCCCCTCACAAATCCCATCTCCATAAAGTAAACCATGATGAACAGAAAGGTCAAAGGATGGTGCACAATCATGAAGCAACCATGTGCCACTAAAAGTCTTCTCCATGATTAATTGCACATTTGCAAATAACCCCCTCCCATCAATTTTCAGCCAAAGAAAGATAGAAAGGAAAATGGCCGAAACGGAAAGCAAACTGGCAACTTCAGAAAAACGATCTCGTAATAAATTACAGGAAAACCCCGCGACTGTATATACATACCCGCATTTGTATTGCGACCGAATACAAATGCAATGAGACAAAATCTACACTATACAATACTAGGATCCGGCTTAAACCAAAGCCCGCGACTATTATCCGTACGATCATGATCCGTGCAATACCGCACGTATATGATCGAACCCTGCCATGTCTCCATACTGCCTCTACAACGTTTCGCCCGAAACTTGAGAAACGGTCTGTGGGAGACTCTAAAGACTCGTCAATACTTTGGCTGTGGATTTAACCACTAGCACGTCAAAGGTATTAGCCATACATAACGGGCTACCAGGTATTGACCAAAAGGGACGTCGATGAGCAAACTCATCCCGACACCGTACTGAGCCTGTCAGTGACAATATCCGTACAGTCTGGTTCGTTCGTCTATGAGTATCGCATGGCGGGCCTAGGGGGTTGGTAAAAGTCAGACCCCCAAAAGCGGTACAAGTCGTGTCGGAGTGTAGCCCAGAACACCCTGAGATATTACTGGAATACCTACTAGTAAATCTCCTGCCTTGGCCAAGGACTTCATGTAATGGCTCTCCTAGACACGGCGCGACCTCACCCCCAATACCGGGAGAAACGAACCCCTGCAGATCCGCTCACTGCCTCCATGTGGCTCGGGACTGCACCCAGCTAAAACCTGTTTGCACGACTCCATTGAGCCATGGTAGGGTAGTAATCAAAGTACAGTGGAAACTTACACGAGACAAATGACGATCTCAGGTCGATGAACTAACCTGTACACATGTCACCAGGGAACTGCTATCTGACGTCTGGTATAAGACCAACTAGCCTGTTCCCGGCGAGTCCTGTCCGGTGTACTCATAACCCAATGAGAACCTGTATACATCTTAGGTGACCAACTGACACCAGTGGCTTGTGAGACCGGCCACCACCCCTTGTCGGGGTCTCGACTGTATACACTAGTCTACTCTGGAGTATCGATGCCCTGTCTCGAAAACTCCCACGACTAGGGACCTTTTAAGGATGTGCTTATAGACCCCAGCTCCCACGTATATGATCGCCATCATACTGCTGGCCGTCAAGAAAGAAACCTAAGGGCTCTATCAGCGCGCAATAGTGACCTGTAAGGTCACCTAAAGCAATAAACGATGTTAAAGATAAACCAGATAGCATACTATCATCTTGAGTAAGATTGTCCTACCGGCATAGGTCCTCCATCAATCATTGCAATCACGTGCCTGTGATCCAATAATTGACTCTGAGGGCACTATCTCCAACACATCGTGCTTGCCTCTATGAATAATGAACATCAGAGGAGGCACGGCGATATGGATCTTGAATCCATATTTCTCCATACAAAGGATTTGTATGGGGAGCAATCTCGTATAGCAAGATACGAGACCTCGAAGAACTTGTTTCAGTCGAGGTTGGCCGTCGGATCGTCTGTAGGAGAACATGTCCTAAAGATGATTGGCTATATAGAAGAGCTCGCAGACCTCGAGACGACTTTGGAGAACGAGCTCTATACAGACTTGATTCTCCAGTCCCTTCCATCCACCTACGCCCAGTTTATTCTGAATTTCAACATTCAAAGAAAAGAAGTTGAACTTCCAGAACTCCTTAACATATTGAGGAGTGCAGAGGGCACCTTGCAGAAGGCAAGGGAAACACCCGCTATGTTTGTTCGCGGTGCTTCTTCTTCCAGGTCCAAGGCTAGGGCCAAAGGAAGGAAGATGAAGGCCGCTACCAAACCAAGAGGTGGTGTTAGTAAGGTGGGAGCTAAGGGAAAGACAAAGATTGCAGTGCCAGTAGTGGAAAAGGACGAGTGCTTCCACTGTCGTAGAAAAGGCCATTGGAAGAAAGATTGCAAAGCTTGGAATGCCAAGAACCAGGAACTGAAGCAAGCTGTGGTTTCGACTTCAGGTGTGTTTGTAATTGAAAAATGTCTGTCAATCAACTCTACTTCCTGGATATTGGATACCGGATCAAGATCTCATATATGCAATTTATTGCAGGCACTAAGAGACCGTAGAGAGCTGAAGGTTGGTGATATGACCCTCCAGGTTGCTAACGGAGCTAGCGTGTGAGCTGTGTCCGTAAAGGATTATCACCTAGGATTGACGAGTGGACATATTTTGGTTTTGCATAACTGTTTTGTGTACCCAGTTTAACGTGTAATATCATATCGGTTTCGTTGTTATCAAAAGAAGGTTATAATTTCACGTTTGTAAGCTATGTTGTTAACATCCACCTTAATCATGGTTTGATTGGGTCCGGTACACTAGATAACGGTATATATGTCTTAAACCAATTACAGATTTTCAATGTCCAGAACACACTAAAAAGAAAGTCTCCAGATTTAAATAAGGCTTTTTTATGGCATTGTAGACTAGGTCACTTCAATGAGACAAGGTTAACTAAGTTACATAGAGAAGGATATTTGGATTCGTTCGAATATCAATCTTATGCCACTTGTCAATCATGTCTCAAAGGAAAGATGACAAAGACTCCATTCACTGGACATGGAGTAAAAGCGAGCGAGCTCTTAGGACTCATACACAACGATGTATGTGGTCCAATGTCTACACATGCAAGAGGTGTTTTTTTCCTATTTCATTACTTTTACGGATGATTACTCTAGGTACGGATTCATTTTCTTGATGAAACATAAATCCGAGGCTTTTGAGAAATTCCAAGAGTATAAGAATGAAGTAGAAAACCAAACCGGCAAAAGTATCAAGAAACTGAGATCTGATCGAGGTGGTGAATAATTAAGTGCCGAGTTCCTAGGTTACCTAAAAGAGAAAGGAATTCTCTCTCAGCTTACTCCTCCATACACTCCATAGCATAACGGTGTATCGGAGAGACGGAATCGAACCCTATTAGATATGGTACGTTCCATGATAAGTAATGCTGAGTTACCGTGATCTTTCTAGGGTTATGCGCTAGAATCAGCGGCATATCTTTTGAACAGGGCTCCTACCAAGACTGTGCCTACCACGCCATATCAGATGTGGAGTGGGAAGAAACCCTATCTTCAGCATCTAAAGATATGGGGATGTCCAGCTTTTGTTAAAAAGCAGCATGCGGACAAACTCGTGGCACGATCAGTACAGTGTAAGTTTGTGGGATATCCAAAGAACTCCAAGGGGTATTTCTTCTATTGCGCAGAAGAACAAATGGTTTTTGTTTCTCGTCATGCCCATTTTCTAGAACAGCAGGTTTTAGAAAAGGAAACAAGTGGGAGCGAAATAGAACTGGAAGAATTCCAGAACCGCAAACTACTACTGAAAGTTTGGTAGAACCAGTAGTTCAAGAAGAACAGGACATTCCCGCACCCCTCCGCAAGAGTAGTAGGCCGTCTCATCCGCCTGAGAGATACTACGGTTTTCTCATTGATGATGATGAACCTACTAGCTTCCAGCAGGCCATCCAGAGCGACGACTCAGTACGATGGCTAGATGCAATGCGGACCGAGATGGAGTCCATGTACACCAACAAAGTATGGACTTTGGACTATGCTCCAGATGGGGTAAAACCCATAGGATGCAAATGGATCTTCAAGAAAAAGATTGGTGTAGATGGACCGGTGGAAACCTATAAAGCTAGACTTGTTGCAAAGGGTTTTGTCAAAGACCTGGTTTGGACTATGACGAAACTTTTTCTCCAGTGGCTATGCTCAAATCCATTTGGGTCCTTCTTGCTATTGCCGCCTTCCATGATTATGAGATCTGGCAGATGGAAATAAAGACGGCTTTTCTAAATAGTAATTTGGAAGAGTACGTCTAGATAGATCAGCCAGAAGGCTTCAATCAGAGTGGAAGCAGCGGGAAAGTGTGCAAGTTGCTTAAGTCCATTAATGGACTAAAGCAGGCATCGCGGAGTTAGAACATCTATTTTGATGAAACGGTCAAAGAATATGACTTTATCAAAAATCCAGATGAACCATGTATATATAGTAAAATTATAGCACGAACTGTCGTATTCCTCGTCTTGTACGTGGATGACATTTTATTGATAGGAAATGACATTCCTATGCTACAATCTGTCAAAGAATTCTTATCACACAGGTTCTCCATGAAAGACCTGGGTGATGCCTCTTACATTCTGGGGATCCGGATTTATCGTGATAGATCCAAGAGGATGTTGGGACATTCGCAGTCCAGGTATATCAACACTGTACTGAAAAGATTCAGTATGGAAGATTCTAAGCGCGGTAATTTACCGGCTTGTCACGGAATCACCCTATCCAAAAAGATGTCTCCCAAGACTGATTTGGAAAGGGATCGCATGTCAGTTATACCCTACGCTTCTGCGGTAGGCTCTATAATGTATGCGATGTTGTGCACCAGACCAGATGTAGCTTACGCACTGAGCGTGGTAAGCAGGTTTCAGTCAGACCTAGGGGAGAAGAACTGGATAGCAGTAAAGAACATTCTCAAGTACCTGAGAAGAACTACGGAGATGTTCTTGGTTTACGGCGGTAAAGACCCCAAGATAGAGGCCTTTGCTGATTCCAGCTTCCAGAGTGATAAGGATGACTCCAAGTCCATGTCAGGTTATGTCTTTACCCTCAATAGAGGGGCGGTGTGCTGGAAGAGTTCCAAGCAGGACACCGTTGCTGACTCGACGATGGAATCGGAGTATATTGCTGCTTGCGATGCCGCAAAAGAAGCGGTCTGGATGAAGAAGTTCCTAACAGAACTTCAGGTGGTTACAACCATTGTTGATCCAATAACGCTGTATTGCGACAACAACGGAGCTATAGCTTTAGCGAAGGAACCTGGGTCCCATCAGAAGTCCAGACACATCTTAAGGCGGTATCACCTGATCAGGGAGATCATAGATCGTCGGGAGATCGAGGTCCGGAGAGTTGCTACAGAGGAGAACACTGCTGATCCATTCACAAAGGCCTTACCTCAGATTCAGTTCGAGAGGCTACTCGAAATGATCGGTCTTCGATATGCCAGTACATGGCCCTAGTGCAAGTGGGAGATTGTTAGTGTATATGCCCTAGGGGCCATTATTGTATCATACTGGCTTGTATATTACTTAATGGAAGCTTGGGATATTCACAGTTATATTAACAGTCTTGCTAAACATAGTAGTATGCTACTTGGTTTATATCTATCTTAATATGTGTGTACGTATTGATAGAGCCCCTAGGATCTTTCTTGATTACCAGCATTGTGATGGCAGTCACAGTAGTGGGGGCTGGGTAGTCTACAAGCACATACTTTTTTTCAGGTCCCTAGTCGTAGGATTATCGAGACAGGGCATCGATACTCCGGAGTAGACTAGTGTGTACGCTTCTCATCCCAGTTAGGGAGATGGTCTGTCCCACAGCCATCAGTACGTCGTACTGGAGATAGTATACAGGTGTTCGTTGGGTTACGGGTACACCGGACAGGACTCGCAGGGAACTGTTGGTTGGTATTATACCCATCGTCAATTAACAGTTTCCAGGTGACATGAGTATAGCATAGTCCGCAGATTTGACACAGCTGCTTTGCCTCGAGTGTGTTCCCACTATTCTTAGATTGCTACCCTACCACGGCTCAAAGGAGTCGTGCAAACAGGTAGCAGTTGGGTGCAGTCCCGAAGCACTTGGAGGCAGTGGCGGTTAGACAGGATTCGACTCTCCCGGTATTGGGAGATGATATCGCGCTGTGTCTGGAGAGCCATTACGCAAAGTCCTTGGCCAGGGCAAGCGAGATTTACTGGTAGGTTTTCCAGTAGTTTCTCAAGGTGTAATAGGCTTCGCTCCGACACGACTTATACCGCTTTTAGAAGACTGACGCTTGCCGCCCCATTGGCCCGATATGCGATAGTCCTAGACGAACAGACCGGACTGTACGGAGATTGTCACATCAGGCTCAGTAGGAGTTCGGATGGGTTTCCTCATCGGCCTTCTTATCGACATCTACCTGGGGACCGTTACGTACAGCTTGTGCCGCTTGCGGTCTGTGATTAAACCCACTGCCAGCGTGGTAGTCGAGTCTTTAGAGTCCCACATAGAGAGTTTCCCTGCTTTAGGCGAAACGATATAGAGGTGATATGGTTTTACGACAGGGTTCGGACACGCACGTGCATTTATGCACGTACGATGTTCGGACAGTTTTTACTAGCAGGCTTTGGTTTAAGCCAGATTCTAGTATCGGATTATTAGATTTATACAGTCTAAAATATTTCCGTGTTTTCACGGATAGGATGGGCGTTCTCGTAAATTGTCGAGAAGCTTCTAGAAGGAAGATGACTTGGAGGCTAAGGTCGCATTTGCATTTATTGGATTAATGAGTCATGGTGTGATTCATCCATAGAGTTAATGATGCATTTATGATTTAAATGACTCATGAGATGAATCACTATGTGAGTTAATGAAGCATGATGACACATTATTATTTGTTATTCATTTAATAATAACATATGCTTCACATATTCACAATGATATCATTATTCCAAAAGGATTCTCACTCTCACCTTCTCTCTCCTCAAGCTCTCTCTCTTCAAACCCTAACCCTAACCTCTCATGTGTTGAGATCAAGGGTTAGCAAGACTTATTGATCCTTAATCCCACTCTATATTCCCTAGGTTGCTTTGATTAGCACTTTGAGTAACCTAGTTACCTCAAGTTAGAGGTCAAGCTTGGAGTAGTAGCTCTCAGGTGGATCTTCTATTACAAAGAGAAGGACGACGAGGAGGTGGTCATCTAGAAGAAGAAGGACTTGGTTCATTAGGTATAATCTTCTTTCATAGTAGCTAATCTCTCCTATGATGTTGTTAGTTAAGGTTTGGCAATGATCCGTAAGTTAGTCGATGTTTGTTTTAAAAAAAATGATGATTTTACCTATTCCGCCTCCCCGCAACTCGTGGGGTGTCTAACGTCGATTTACAGAAACTATCCTAAAGATCATTCTAGAAAAGCTAGGGTAACAAGACTTTTAACACCAACACAAGTAGAAAAAGGCTAGGGTTTGAGAATACAACCTTTGTAGCTCCCTACGCTAGACTCCTTGACCACTTGAGAGTTGAAATAAGCTCGCTTGAGATCTTCTAGGTCCACGAAGATCCACCCGGAGTCCTCTTTGTCCAAGCTTGAAGCTCCACTTGATCAAGAGAAGAAGTAGAAGCCAACACTCTAAACTAATGGGCAAGAGTAGTGTAGAATGATGATGTGGTTTGTTTTCTCACTTCCAAACCCTAACTTGATCACTCTTTTGTTCACTATCAAAACCTAGAGAGCAAGAGAGTGAGGAAGAAGAAGATGGCAAATGAAGAGCTCAAGATAATGATAAGTCTTAAGATAAAAATGAGAAAAGAAAATATATATATATATTCTTCTTCTCATTCTTAACTCAAGTTAATAAATATCTAGATATTCTCTTTTGGAGACAAAATGGCCATGGAAATTAACTCAAGGCTAAAGCAAAGGTTAGTGGGTGAATAAAATAATCAAGCATGATAAAATTTCCATTTCCATTTTCTTTTATCCAAAAAGAAATATCAACATATTTATAAGTGTGTGAGTCTTATATTGCCACCATCCATTGTATCAACAACCATGATACAATAGTGTATGCATGTATGTGTGCATGCACATCCATATGTGCATCAATAAGAATAAATTCATACATGCATGCATACAACAAAAGACAAGAAGGGTTTAAAGTGAAAAAGCTAATGGTCAATGATAAATCAGCACTTGATCTAGCAAACCGGTCATATCACATACGACCTGACCAATAGCAAACTGCCCGATTAATATACGGTATCACATACACGCAATTAATCGGGTCCCCGCGCATATCTCATATGCGAACCACATCGTTTCGCCTGGACAAGGTAACTCCATTGTGGGACTCTAAGACTCGTCAATACGCCGGCAGTGGGTGATGATCATATCAAATACCCCCAAGCCACAAGAGGTCAGCTAAACGTAACGGCCACCCGGGTATTGAGCGATCAGAAGAAAACAAGCGAACCTGTCACAACTCCCGTCGAGCCAACCGGCAACACTACCGTACAGTCCGGTCTCTTCGTCAGATATGCTGCATACTAAGTCTAGGGATGGTAACGTCGACCCCAATAACTCAATAAGTCGTGCCGATGAATGGTCTATAACAGATCGAGAAACTACTGATAACACTTATCAGTAAATCCCAACAGCCCTGGCCAGGGACTTACTGATATAGCCAATCGAGCACACCACAACATAAACTCCTAATACCGGGAGAGACGAAACCCCTCTTATTGCTCATCGTCTTCGTGTGTCTCGGGACTGTACCCAAAAGCCACTTGTTTGCACCACTCGGTAGAGCCGTGGTAGGGTGGTAATCAAAGTACAGTGGGAGAACATACAAGACTCTATGACGATCTCGGGTCTACAGACTAACCTGTACCAGTGTCACCTGAGAACTGCTATCCGACGATAGATATAATACTATATAGGAGTTCTCGGCGAGTCCGTCCAGTGTATCCAGTCACCACTGAGCACCCGTCTACGATCTCGATGTCAAACATCAATGGATGTGGGAACATCCATCGCCCATTATATGGGTTTAGTATCATATACGCTAGTCTACTCTGGTATATCGATGCTCCATCTCGATACACCTACGACTAGGGACATTTCAGGATATGCTTATAAACTATAGACGTCCCATGAGTATGATCTCCATCATAGTCACAGTAGTCAAGCAAATATCCTCAGGGCTTTATCAACATGTGTAAATGAATAATAGCATGATCAAGTCAGCATGTCAAATAAAGAACAACCAGACAGCATACTATCATGTCGAGCAAGAATGCACACTGAATATATATATACATGTATAAATACATCCACTATCATATAATGGCCTCTAGGGCATACATATATCCAACAATCTCCCACTTGCACTAAGGCCAGTTATTGGCGTATCTCATACCCAACATCTCAAAAAGTCTCTCATGCTGCGGCTGAGGGAGGGCCTTGGTGAGTGGATCCGCAGTGTTATTCTTTGTGTCTATTCTTCTAATCACGATCTCGCGGCGATCTACAATCTCCCGGATCAAATGAAAACGCCTCAGGATGTGTCTGGACCGCTGATTGGACTTGGGCTCCTTGGCTAATGCCATAGCCCCATTATTATCACAATACAATGGTATTGGATCAATAATGGCTGGAACTACTCCTAGCTCCGAGACAAACTTCTTCATCCAGACGGCTTCCTTGGCGGCATCATTCGCAGCAATGTACTCAGCTTCCATCGTAGAGTCTGCAACGGTATCCTGTTTGGAACTCTTCCAACTTACCGCCCCTTCATTAAGTGTAAATACAAACCCGGAGATAGACTTGCTGTCGTCCTTATCACTCTGGAAGCTCGAATTGGTAAAGGCCTCCATTTGGAGATCTCTATTACCATACACCAAGAACAATTCTTTAGTCTTTCGCATGTACTTAAGAATGTTCTTCACAGCTATCCAGTGATTCTCCCTTGGGTTGGATTGATACCTACTTAGTACACTAAGTGCATAAGCTATATCTAGGCGTGTACATAACATCGCATACATTATAGATCCTACTGCCGAAGCATAGGGTATAATGCTCATGCGAGCTCTCTTTCTTCATCGGTCTTTGGGCAAAAGTCCTTAGAGAGAGTGACTCCATGGCTAGCGGGTAAGGCACCCCGCTTGGAGTCTTCCATACTAAACCTTTTTAGGATGGTGTTAATGTACCTGGTTTGGGACAATCCCATTAACCTTTTGGATCTATCCCTATAGATCCGAATGCCCAGAATGTATGTGGCATCACCCAGGTCATTCATGGAGAACCTCAGTGATATGAAAGATTTGACCGACTGTAACATAGAAATATCATTTCCTATCAGAAGAATGTCATCCACGTACAATACGAGGAATGTGACAGCTCTCCCTACAGTCTTCTTATAAACACAAGGTTCATCTGGATTTTTGATGAAATCAAACTCTTTGACAACATCATCAAAACAGATGTTCCAACTCCGTGATGCCTGCTTTAATCCATAAATGGATTTAAGCAATCTACATGCTTTCCCGCTGCTCCCACTGTCAATGAAGCCCTCTGGCTGATCCATGTAAATGCATTCTTCTAAATCTCCATTTAGAAATGCAGTTTTAACGTCCATCTGCCAGATTTCATAGTCGTAGTGAGCAGCAATAGCAAGTAGGATCCGAATGGATTTAAGCATGGCTATGGGAGAAAAAGTTTTGTCATAGTCCAGACCTGGTTTTTGACGAAAACCCTTCGCCACAAGTCTTGCCTTATAGGTCTCCACCTGCCCATCTACACCAATCTTTCTTTTAAAGATCCATTTCCACCCCACAGGTTTTACCCCAGGGGGTACAACGTCCAAAGTCCATACTTTGTTGGTGTACGTAGACTCCATTTCAGATCTCATGGCATCCAGCCACTTCACAGAGTCTCCACTCGTGATAGCTTGCTGAAAATTGGTAGGATCATCATCCTCCATGATGCAGTCTTCTCTGTCACCATCAATGAGGAAACCGTAGTCCCTCTCCAGTGGGAGAGAAGTCTACCAGACCTACGGAGTAGCCGAGGTTCATTAGTTTTTGTTGCAACAGCCGGTTCAACCAAGTCGTCATTCGTAATTTGTGTTTCTAGAACTTCTAGGTCTACCACACTGCCAGCTTTATCATTTGTGAAAAACTCTTTTTCAAAAAATGTGGCATACTGAGAAACAAACACCTTTTGTTCCTCATTGTAGTAGAATAGATATCCATAAGAATTCTTTGGATATCCCACAAAATTACACATGACTGACCGTTTCTCGAGTTTGTCCGGATTCTGCTTTTTAACATAGCCTGGACAACCCCAAATCTTAATTCGTTTAAGAGATGGTCTCTTCCCATGCCATAACTCATATGGCATGGTAGACACAGTTTTGGTTGGGACTCTATTCAATAGAAACGTTGTAGTCTCCAATGCATTCCCCCAAAATGAGACAGGTAACTCAGCATCACTCATCATGGAACGAACCATATCTAATGGGGCCCGATTCCGTCGTTCTGACACACCGTTGTGCTGTGGTGTGTAAGGAGGAGTGAGCTGAGAGAGAATCACATTCTCTTTTAGGAAGTCTGCAAACTCTGTACTGAGGTACTCTCCACCTCGATCTGATCGAAGCATTTTGATTCTCAAGCCGGTTTGTTTTTCTACTTCGAGTTTATATTCAGTGAATTTCTCGAAAGCTTCAGATTTGTGTTTTAATAAAAATACATGACCGAATCTTGAGAAATCATCAGTGAAAGTAATGAAGTATGAAAAACCGCCTCTTGCCTGTGTAGACATTGGCCCGGAAACATCACTATGTACGAGGCCTAAGATCTCGGTAGCTCTTTCTCCGTGTCCGGTAAACGGAGTTTTGGTCATTTTACCCTTGATAAAAGACTGGCAATTCGCATAAGATTTATATTCAAAAGGGTTTAAATATCCATCTTTGTGTAACTTGTTTAGTCTTGTTTCGTTAATATGACCAAGTCTACGGTGCCAAAGAAAAGCTTCATTTATTTCTGAAAGTTTTCTTTTATTAGTGTGTTGTATGTTGAAAACTGTGTGTTAATTTAGGACGTATATCCCGTTATTAAGTGTACCATACCTAACCAACAATTGATTCAGGTGAATGTTCATAACATTGTTCTGCAATACAAAATTATATCCTTCATTGTCTAACAAAGAAACAGATATTATATTACAAAGCATACTAGGTACATAATAACATGGGTTCAAAACTAATATACACCCAGACGGCAACCCCAAGTGATACTCTCCCACTGCAACTGTATGTATATTGGAACATTTTCCAACGTGGAGAGTATGGTCACCTGTCTTCAAAACCTTGCTATTTCTCAGCCCCTGCATAGAATTGCAAATGTGAGAACCTGAACCGGTATCTAATACCCAGGAAGTAGAGTTTATTGAAAAACGGTTTTCTGTCACAAACATACCTGAAGCGGAAGCATCCCCATGCTTCTTCTTGAGATCCAAGTACTCGGTGCATTTGCGCTTCCAGTGTCCTGTTTTGTGGCAGTGATAACATTCCCCTTTCCCCGATTCCCCAGCTTTGGACTTGTCTTTCCCCTTAACCTTTTTGACTCCACCCTTAGGTTTGGTGGGTTTCTTCTTCATCTTTTCCTTGGCCTTAGCCTTTGGGCGAGAAGAGGAAGATTGCCCAACACTCAAAACGGGTGTTTTCACTGATTTCAGCGAGCTTTCTGCACTCCTTAACATATTAAGGAGTTCAGGTAGTTGCTTCTCCATGTTGTGCATGTTGAAGTTAACTATAAATTGAGCAAAGGTGGAGGGGAGAGACTGCAGAATAATATCAGAATATTGCTCATTGTCCAAATTCCACCCAAGGTCCTCAAGCTCTTCTATGAGAGCTATCATCTTCAGAACATGGTCTCCTACTGGTGTGCCAGGGGCCATTCGCATCTGAACCAGCTTTCTGGATGCTTCGTATCGTAATACGCGAGATTGCTCTCCATACAACTCCTTTGTATGGAGAAATATGGATTGGACGTCCATATTCTCGTGTTGCTTCTGATGTGTGTTATCCATCGATGCAAGCACGAGGAATTTGGCCATGGCACAGTCAGCGTCCCATGTCTTGCGGACTTCCCTATCCGCAACTGAAGATTTAGGACCCGGGATGGGCGGGGCTGGAGCCGTGAGGACATATGATACCTTATCATAAGTCAAGGCAATGTTAAGGTTCCTCATCCAGTCTTTATAATTGGTCCCATTCAGTTTATTTTTATCTAGTAGAAGCTTGAGTCCTGTCATTGATATCTGCCATTAAGAGAGAGAAAAGAATACACTCAGCGAAAGCTCTTGCAAAGATCAGATTAGTTATTATCTTATCTAATCGATGTCTCCCACTGCTTTAATCATGTTTTTCTTTCAAACCTTAAAAAGAAAACTAGCCAGGATTAATTACAGTCTACAAGTTCGCTAACCGTTCAGCCAGGCCAGTGTCGGTACTTGAGGGAGGTTCCCCGTGCTTTCGCACAGACCTAATTAATATAAACCTCGTCTTCCCAGAGGCGTAGCCCCGTTAACACGTTTCTAGACACCTAATAGGTTAGCTAATTGTAAACTTCAAAACTCTCCTTGGAGCAACTATTGCCCACAGTAGGATCGGGATCCAACCATCATATTTAAGGTATGCAATCTTATTGCAAATTTTAACTATTGAAATTCCCGATGTGGTTTTTACCCCTAGTACTCATGACCTTAACTATGGTCAACAAATCATAAGTAATAGTCAAGTTCTACCCGTTATTTCTTGATTAATTTGACCCACTCACAAGACCCTTAACTATGGTCAACAAAGTCGCATGAATGTCCTAATTAATCTGCATCATATGCAGTGTAGGAAGACATCACTTAGCTACCGTACACTACGTCTTAACTATAGTCAACAAACGTAGCACGAATACTAAGTACTCTACTTCCTAAAATGACGGAGGGTTGCGGATGGTTTTTAAGAAAACCTTTAACTCTTTGAACTTGATATCGTCGTAGAATCAAATGGTTTTTCAAAAGGAATGGCTTAAGCTCCGCAAGTTTTGAAATGTAGCTTTTTCATAAAAAGCCGAGTGGTTTTCAAATCCAATTCTACAACATCCTTTTAGGTTTATTTTTCTTCACATTAATCATATTAATGTTGTCCCATCATTTAAGCCCTTAAGCCATCACAGAAAAGAAACGAAAATACAATGTAAGCTTATGCCATCCACATTCGCCGCAATGTTCCGTTATGCACCATTAGGTTACTTAACTAACGGCATACAGGGACGGGACTAGCGCGGGTGTAAAACATAAGCAACGTCTATTATATATCTCATATATAATATAGCATTCGTCTCAGCTATATTAAGCGATCACATCACAGAATATAGGCAGCAGAAACACGGATATGATAATATAGGATATACTAGGACGTCCGTATTTAGTATTTAGCCAACAATAGAAAATACGGATTCCATAGTCGTGATGAATAGCCAATCCCACACCCTAGACCCCTACGAAAGTGGCAAGCGACCCTACCAATTCTAGAGTTAGGAGACCCTGTCTCGACTCCTCGAGATGGTCTCCCACAGGACTCTAAAACCCGGTCACCTGTGCTCTCCACCTTGGGTCTATCCTAATGCGGAAAAATAAATAACATACATCAATGGTGACAACATCCTCAACCCGGAAGTGCCCCAAATAAAAGAATATTACAATACAAATGAATTTTACATGAATGAAAAGTAAAACTCTCATCTCACATAAACCCCCCGGCTATTCGATCATGACAGTCCAATACATCACAACACAGCAACACATAACATCACATGTCATCAACGTAAGCAAGTAAGCGTACCCCAATTGCCGTTGACATATAGCTACGAAACCGGCGATACGCATACTATGCTTACGGTCGCAGAAACAAGTATCACATACTACTAGGGGATGTTAAACCTTTCGATCGAATTAACGAACACCCATATTTCCCAGCAAGCTCAACACTTGAGCATCATTAAACAATACCCAAAATCTATGCCACGGTATTAAATGGACCAGCCGTAGAAGGGCAGACTCAAGCCTCATTTGTGGCGCCACTAACTATGGTAAACCCTAAGGTTTAGTCGCAGTTTGGTGGTCACATCTTGAGTTAGGGCTACATTCTTCTAGAGGGTCCATAAGAATACCTGCATTATATATCTAGTACGTTCAACCTGGAAAATACCAGTGTTTGATAATTCGTTCGACTTGTTTAACGTCGCCAAAGTGACCAAATCAATGCTATAAAAATACAAATACGAAATATTCCGTAAAGAGCCCAATACCAAACTTACATCACATGCAATTCTGGATAACCAAACAATACTAGAAACCCCAGATCATGATGTACAGAGCACTGGTGAAATACGATGAGGAGGGGAGCTAGATGGGTCGGCGTAGCCGGAAAATTTGGCTTGGTCGCCGGCCAAATCTGAGCCCCCCTTCGTACTTCACTAGTGTTCTTATATCATCATAAATGTCACACTGCAGTTGCTTAAATAATTTTCAGGCCACTTTTTAAAAAATTTACAGAGAGCATTTCATGGGTTTTCTAAAATCATATTTTTTGCGGAAGTTTTCGTTTTCGTATTGTCGGAACATCGTCAAGGCTTCTAGTTAGGCTACGAAACCATGAAAAGGGTTTCAACAGCACCACTACAATGGTTTGGTAGCATTACACATGCCATATTAAAAAAATATAGGGTGCTAAACAAACTATCCTAAGGATCATTCTAGAAACGCTAGGGTAACAAGACTTTTAACACCAATATAAGTAGAAAAAGGCTAGGGTTCGAGAATACAACCATTATAGCTCCCTACGCTAGACTCCTTGACCACTTGAGAGTTGAAAGAAGCTCACTTGAGATCCTCTAGGTCCACGACGATCCACCCGGAGTCCTCTTTGTCCAAGCTTGAAGCTCCACTTGATCAAGAGAAGAAGTAGAAGCCAACACTCTAAACTAATGGGCAAGAGTAGTGTAGAATGATGATGTGGTTTGTTTTCTCATTTCAAAACGGTAACTTGATCACTCTTTTGTTCACTATCAAAACCTACAGAGCAAGAGAGTGAGGAAGAAGAAGATGGCAAATGAAGTGCTCAAGATAATGATAAGTCTTAAGATAAAAATGAGAAAAGAATATATATATATATATATATATATATATATTCTTCTTCTCATTCTTAACTCAAGTTAATAAATATCTAGATATTTTCTTTTGGAGACAAAATAGTCATGGAAATTAACTCAAGGTTAAAGCAAAGGTTAGTGGCTGAATAAAATAATCAAGCATAATAGAATTTCCATTTCTGTTTTCTTTTATCCAAAAAGAAATATCAACATATTTATAAGTGTGTGAGGCTTATATTGCCACCATCCATTGTATCAACAACCATGATACAATAGTGTATGCATGTATCTGTGCATGCACATCCATATGTGCATCAATAAGAATAAATGCATACATGCATGCATACAACAAAAGACAAGAAGGGTTTAAAGTGAAAAAGCTAATGGTCAATGATAAATCAACATTTGATCTAGCAAACCGGTCATATCACATACGACCTGACCAATAGCAATTCCGCCCGATTAATATACGGTATCACATACGCGCATTTAATCGGGTCCCCGCGCATATCTCATATGCGCACCACATCGTTTCGCCTGGACTAGGTAACTCCATTGTGGGACTCTAAGACTCGTCAATACGCCGGCAGTGGGTGATGATCATATCAAACACCCCCAAGCCGCAAGAGGTCAGCTAAACGTAACTGCCACCCGGGTATTGAGCGATCAGAAGAAAACAAGCGAACCTGTCACAACTCCCATCGAGCTAACCGGCAACACTACCGTACAGTCCGGTCTCTTCATCAGATATGCTGCATACTGAGTCTAGGGATGGTAACGTCGACCCCAATAACTCAATAAGTCGTGCCGATGAATGGTCTATAACAGATCGAGAAACTACTGATAACACTTATCAGTAAATCCCAACAGCCCTGGCAAGGGACTTACTGATATAGCCAATCGAGCACAGCACAACATTAACTCCTAATACCGGGTGAGACGAAACCCCTCCTATTGCTCATCGTCTTCGTGTGTCTCGGGACTGTACCCAAAAGCCACCTGTTTGCACGACTCAGTAGAGCCGTGGTAGAGTGGTAATCAAAGTACAGTTGGAGAACACAAAAGACTCTATGACGATCTCGGGTCTACAGACTAACCTGTACCAGTGTCACCTGAGAACTGTTATCCGACGATAGATATAATACCATATAGGAGTTCTTGGAGAGTCCGTCCAGTGTACCCAGTCACCACTGAGCACCCGTATACGATCTCGATGTCAAACATCAATGGATATGGGTGTAAGTTTATGTTACCCAGCCCGGTACATTCGGGGAGGCGGAATAGGTAAAAATCGAATTTTTCTCACAAGGAAACATAGACTAACCATGAAGTATCTTTGCGAAACAAAAACTAACAAACAAACAAGAAGATTTAACTCCTAGGTTAAGAGGTTATATCAAAAGCTTGAACTCCTTCTCTTCTTGTGTTGCTTCGTTTTCTTGTGTGCTCCTTTGAGTGGTGTAAACGACTCCTCCTCTTCGTCTTCTCTTTGCCAAAGAAAGATCCACCCGAAGGCCTCTACCACAACTATGAAGTAACTAGAGTGCTTGGCTTGCTAGACTAAGAACCCTAGAGTGAGTAGAGAGGTTTTTGGTTGTTTAATATCAAAAGCTTATGATTTTCAACACATGAAACACTTAAGCTTTGAGAGAGGAAGAAGGAGAGCTAACTATGAGAGAGAAAGAGAATGATAGAATGAAAAATGAACCTTGCTCTCATATGATAAATGTATGATAATAATAATAACAATTAAGTAAATTGTGATGGTGAATTGATTTGACCACTATCATTTCATATTTAATGCTAAGCATGATTCAAGAAGCATCTTATGCTTAACAAAAACAAAAGGAAAAATATCTAGGTCAATGAAAGTCAACAAGTCAAATGGTCAAACCATTTCTAACCATGATAAAATTATACTTAATTAATATTATTAATCATATTTTTCATTCTCATTAGGGTTTTGATCAAGTCAATGGTCAAAAACCCTAATGAGGTGTCTCCCTCTCCGCCTCTGTAAACTGTACGTACGTACCCGTATTCGTGTTCCGAAGAAACACGAATACAATGAGAAAAGACCAATCCCAAAACAAATACTAGGATCTGGCTTATACCAAAGCCCACTAGTATCAACTGCCCGAACACCAAACGTGCACAAGTGCGCGTATATGAACAAACCCTCGTCGTAAAACCATACGACCTCTACTCTGTTTTTCCCAAAGGTGAACAACCCTCTGTGTGGGACTCTAAAGACTCTACACTACGCTGGCAGTGGGTTTAAGCATAGGCCGCAAGCGGTACTAGCTGTACGTAACAGTCCCTAGGTAGAGGCGATAAGAAGACTGATGAGGTGAACCCATCGGAACTCCTACTGAGCCTGAATGTGACAATCTCCGTACAGTCCGATCTGTTCGTCTAAGAGTATCGCATGTCGGGCCTAGGGGACGGTAAACGTCAGACCCTTAATAGCGGTACAAGTCGTGTCGGAGTGTAGCCCAGAACACCCTGAGAAACTACTGGAAACGCTGCCAGTAAATCTCGCTTGCCCTGGCTATGGACTTTGTGTAATGGATCTCCTAGACACAGCACGATATCAACCCCCAATACCGGGAGAGACGAATCCTGTCTACCCTTCACTGCCTCCAAGTTCTTCGGGACTGCACCCAACTACTACCTGTTTGCACGACTCAATAGAGCCGTGGTAGGGTAGTAATCAAAGAACAGTGGGAACACACTCGAGGCGAAGTGACAGTGTCAAGTCAACAGACTAAGCTGTACTCATGTCACCTGGGAACTGATAACTGACGATAGGTATAATACCAACCAACAGTTCCCAGCGAGTCCTGTCCAGTGTACTCGTAACCTAACGAGCACCTACATACTATCTCCAGTACGACGTACCGATGGCTGTGGGACAGACCATCTCCCCTTTTGCGATGAGAAGCGTATACACTAGTCTACTCTGGAGTATCGATGCCCTATCTCGATAATCCTGTGACCAAGGACCGGTATAAGGATGTGCTTGTAGACTACCCAGCCCCACTAGTGTGACTGCCATCACAACGCTGGTAGTCAAGAAAAGATTCTATTGGCTCTATCAATATGTATTAACGATATGTTAAAAAGAAACACATAGACATATTAAGATAGATACAAACCAAGTAGCATACTGCCATATTGAGCAAGAATGTCAATCCGTGTATATATATACCAAGCTTCTAAAATGTAATATACAAACTAGTACTATACAATAATGGCCTCTTGGGCATATCACGCTAACAATCTTCCACTTGCACTAAGGCCATGTGCTGGCATATCGCAGACCTATCATCTCGAATAGCCTCTCGAACTGCGTCTGAGGAATGGCCTTTGTGAATGGATCTGCAGTTTTATCCTCTGTAGCAACCTTCCGAACCTCGATCTCCCCGCGATCCACGATCTACCTGATCAGGTGATACCGCCTCAAGATGTGTCTGGACTTCTGATGGGACCTGGGTTCCTTCGCTAATGCTATAGCCCCGTTGTTGTCACAATACAGAGGTATTGGATCAACAATGGACGGAACCACCTGAAGTTCTGTTAAGAACTTCCTCATCCAGACGGCTTCTTTTGCGACATCAGATGCTGCGATATACTCTGCTTCCATCGTCGAGTCAGCAACGGTTTCTTGTTTGGAACTCTTCCAACACACCGCCCCTCCATTGAGAGTAAAGATATAACCCGGCATGGATTTGGAGTCATCCTTGTCACTCTGGAAGCTGGAGTCAGCAAAGGCCTCGATCTGGAGGACTTTTCCACCGTAAACCAAAAACATATCGTTAGTCCTTCTCAGGTAATTCAGAATGTTCTTTACCGCTATCCAGTGCTTCTCCCCATGGTTTGACTGATACCGGCTTACTACACACAGTGCATAAGCTACATTTGGTCTGGTACACAACATCGCATACATTATAGAGCCTACCGCAGAAGCGTAGGGTATAATAGACATGCGATCCCTTTCCAAATCAGTCTTGGGAAACATCTCTTTGGAGAGGGTGATCCCGTGACAAGCCGGTAAATTACCGCGCTTGGAATCTTTCATACTGAATCTTTTCAGTATGGTGTCGATGTACCTGGACTGTGAAAGTCCCAGCATCCTTTTAGATATATCACGATAGATCCGGATCCCCAGAATGTAAGAGGCATCACCCAGGTCTTTCATGGAGAACCTGTGTGACAAGAACCCTTTGACAGATTGTAGCATAGGAATGTCATTTCCTATCAAGAGAATGTCATCCACGTACAAGACGAGGAATACAACAGTTCGTGCTACAATCTTACTATAAATGCATGGTTCATCTGGATTTTTGATAAAGTCAAATTCTTTGACCGTCTCATCAAAGCGGATGTTCCAACTCCGCGATGCCTGCTTTATTCCATAAATGGACTTAAGCAACTTGCACACTTTTCCGTTGCTCCCACTCTGAATGAAACCCTCTGGCTGGTCCATATAGACACACTCCTCTAAATTTCCATTTAGAAAAGCGGTTTTTACGTCCATCTGCCAAATCTCATAATCGTGGAAGGCAGCCATGGAAAGAAGGATCCGAATAGATTTGAGCATAGCCACTGGAGAAAAGGTTTCGTCATAGTCTAAGCCAGGTCTTTGACGAAAACCCTTTGCAACAAGTCTAGCCTTATAGGTTTCAACCTGTCCATCTACACCAATCTTCTTTTTGAAGATCCATTTGCAGCCTACGGGTTTTACCCCTTCTGGAGCAATGTCCAAAGTCCATACTTTGTTGGTGTACATGGACTCCATCTTGGTCCGCATTGCATCCAGCCACTTTACTGAGTCAGTGCTCTGAATGGCTTGCTGGAAGTTAGTCGGCTCATCATTATCAATGATGCAATCCTCTCTATCCCCGTCTATGAGAAAACCGTAATACCTTTCAAGCGGATGAGACAGCCTACTACTCCTGCAGAGAGGTGCGGGAATGTCATGTTCTTTTGAAACTTCTGGTTCCACCAAGCTTTCAGTAATAGCTTGTGGTTCTGGAATTTCTTCCAGTTCTATTGCGCTACCACTAGTTTCCTTTTCCAAGAACTGGTGTTCCAGAAAGTGGGCATGACGAGAAACAAAAACCTTTTGTTCCTCTGCGTGATAGAAAAGAAACCCCCTGGAGTTCTTTGGGTATCCCACAAACTTACACAGTACTGAACGTGCCTCGAGTTTGTCCGCATGCTGCATTTTGACAAAATCTGGACATCCCCATATCTTCAGATATTGAAGATAGGGTTTCTTCCCACTCCACATCTGATATGGTGTGGTAGGCACAGTCTTGGTAGGAACCTTGTTTAAAAGATATGCAGCCGATTCTAGTGCATAGCCCCAGAATGATCACGGTAGCTCAGCGTTACTCATCATGGAACGCACCATATCCAATAGGGTTCGGTTCCGTCTCTCCGATACACAGTTGTGTTGTGGAGTGTATGGGGGAGTAAGCAGAGAGAATTCCATTGTCTTTTAGGTAATCCAGGAACTCGGCACTTAAGTATTCACCACCTCGATCAGATCTCATTGTCTTGATACTTTTGCCGGTTTGTTTTTATACTTTATTCTTATATTCCTGGAATTTCTCAAAGGCCTCGGATTTATGCTTCATTAAGAAGACATGTCCATACCTGGAGAAATCATCCGTAAAAGTAATGAAATAGGAAAAACCACTTCTTGCATGTGTAGACATTGGACCACACACGTCTCTATGTACGAGTCCCAAAAGCTCGCTCGCTCTTACTCTGTATCCAGTAAACGGAGTCTTTGTCATCTTTCCTTTGAGACATGATTGACAAGTTGCATAAGAATGATATTCGAACGGATCCAAACATCCTTATTTATGTAACTTAGTAAACCTTGTCTCCTTTATGTGACCCGGTCTACAATGATATAAGAAAGCATGATTTAATTCTTGAGACTTTCTTTTGTGTGTATTCTGGATATTGAAAATCTGCGGTTGGTTTAATACGTATATACCGTTGCTTAATGTACCCGACCCAATCAAAACATGATTAAGGTGAATGTTTACAACATTGCTTACAAATGCAAAATCATAACCTTCTTTAGACATTAAAGATACAGATATGATATTACAAGTCGAACTGGGTACAAAATAACAGTTGTGCGAAACCAAAACATGTCCATCTGTCAATCCTAAGTGATAGTCCCCCACGGACTCAGCATCCATGCTTGCTCCATTTTCAACTCTGAGGGTCATATCACCCGCCTTCAAAACCCTACGGCTTCTAAGTGCCTGCAAAGAATTACAGATATGAGATCCTGATCCGGTATCCAATACCCAGGAAGTATAGTTGATTGACAGACAGTTTTCAATAACATACACACCTGAAGCCGAAGGTACAACTTGCTTCAGGTCCTGGTTCTTGGCCTTCCAAGCCCTGCAATCTTTCTTCCAGTGTCCTTTCTTGTGACAATAAAAGCATTCTTCCTTCCCCGCAATCTTTCCCGCTACCTTTGCTTTTCCCTTGGCTTCCACCTTACTAACACCGCCCCTTGGTTTGGTGGGGGCCTTCTTCTTCTTTCCTTTGGCTTTCGTCTTGGACCTAGAAGAGGAAGCTCCTCCAACAAACAAAGTGGGTGTTTCCTTGACTTTCTGCAGGGTGCCCTCTGCACTCCTCAACATGTTGAGGAGTTCTGGAAGTTCAACTTCTTTTCTTTGCATGTTGAAATTCAGAATAAACTGGGCGTAGGTGGAAGGAAGGGACTGGAGAATCAAGTCAGTGTACAGTTCATTCTCTAACGTGGTCCCAAGGTCCGCGAGCTCCTCAATGTAGCCAATCATCTTCAGGACGTGTTCCCCTACAGATGATTCGACGGCCAACCTCGCTTGAAACAGTTTCTTCGAGGACTCGTATCTTGCGATACGGGATTGTTCTCCATATAGTTCCTTAGTATGGAGAAATATGGATTCAAGATCCATATCCTTGTGCCTCCTCTGATGTTCATTGTCCATAGAGGCAAGCACGAGGCACTTGGCCTTCGCGCTGTCAATCTCCCAAGTCTTATGGATTTCCATATCCGCGACACTGGATTATGGACCTGGGACGGCGGGGGCTTTAGTGGTAAGGAGATACCCCAGCTTGTCATAAGTGATTGCCATTTTGATATTCCTGAACCAATCTTTATAGTTTGTCCCTGTCAGTATGTTTTTATCTAATAGTATCTTAAGGCCCATCATGATGTTTTGTTGCTGCAATTAGGAGAGAGAGAAGAAACACTTTAGCATGATGCTCTTGCAAGTTTAGAGTGGTTTTTAGTTTGTCTAAACAGGATGGCTCCCACTGTTTCTCGAATCCTTCCTCAAACCATAAAAGAAGAACTTGCCGGGATTGATCTCACCGTACAATTCTTGCTTAACCGTTCAGCCAGGCCAGTGTCGGCACTTCGAGGGAGGTTTTACGACGCTTTCGCGAAGTTCCTTAATTAAATAACCTCTTTTCCCTATGGTCGTAGCCCCGCTAACACCTTTCTAGTCACCTACTTGGTTTATAGCATTGATCGTTAAGTGAAAAAATCTCCCGAGGAGTGGCAAATACTCACAGTAGGATCGGGATCCAAATATCATCGTGTGATAAAGCTAAAGAAATCCTACCAAAATCATCACACTCCAAATGGTATGCAACACTAGCAAGTTTCAGTTTCTTTAGAAACTCCCGATGTGGATTTTTGCCCCATGCTCTTATGACCTTGACGAAGGCCAACATATCATAAGTCACATGTCAAGTTTTACCCGTCATTATCCAGGTTAATTTGAACCCACCCGTACATACCCTTGACGAAGGACAAAATAGCAGTACGACTGTCCCAAACCAACGCATCTATCTATGCAACAGATAAATATTCGGCAGCTACCAATCACTATGCCTTGGCGAAGGTCAAAATACATAACTTGAATACTACTGAATATTTAACTGAAATGACGGAGGGCTACGAATGGTTTTGGCGAAACCGTGAACGTAGTGAACTTGATATAATCGAAGGAACCTGATAGCTTTTAAAAGGAGTGGTTTAAGCTCCGCATTTTAAAAGTTTTGCTGTTTTGAAAAAAAAACCTAATGGTTTTGAAATTGTTCCAACGATTCAACTTTGGTTTGTTTTCTTTGCATTAATATAATGCGTCCTATCAATTAATCCAACCATTGCAGAAAACAACGAAAATATAACGTACGCTTATGCCATCCGCATTCGCCACGGGGCCCCGTCATCACCCGTTAGGTTACTTAACTAACGACAGAGCGGGGGCTGGACTAGCGCGAATGCAAAACAGAAGAAACGCCTACTATATATCATATATAGATATATACATTCGTCAGACGCAATGATAGTCATTCCAGTTCACAGATGAACACATTGGATATGCTAGGAATCCGTGTTTCGTTCAAGCCTGCAACGAAAGACGGATTACACGGTCATGATGAATAGCAAAAGCCCCACCCTAGACCCCTACGGGTGCGGAAAACTACCCGCCAAATACCGGAAGTGGAGCATCCTCCCTCAACAAAGTGAGTAGGCCACTCGGCACTTCAATGTACCCGGTAGTCTGTGCACCCCACCTTTGGTCTATCCTAGGAGCAGAAAGTAGTAAAAGAAATAATATACAAAGGCGGCTACATCCTCAACCCGGATGTGCGACCCAAAAATAATATTACATCAATTTACAATTTATATCAAATGAAAGATAAATAAACACTCATCTCACACCCCGGTTATTCATCCACGACAATCCAACAAGTTCATATACACAATCCAACATCACAGATCACAGATATGTACAACCCCTACTAATCGACGTATAGTGATTAGCAAACGTTCAGTACATATATCACATTACAGATATAATCCAATTAGCTAAAGTTTATAGAATTTCGATCAATATGCAAATTTGAAACTACCCCAAATACAACACTGTACTCAGAAGAATCTGGGCAGAAACAAAGTATCTGAAAAATCCCAAAATACCAAGCTGGACAATCTGCAGGAAAAACGAGTTGACTCCGAGTCGACTTGGCCGCGGATCCGCGGCGAAACGCATGGTTTCGCCGCGCTTCCGCGGCTGTCAGACCGAGTCACGATCTCGTTCTTCTTGGGTGTCCCTTAAAAAACCTGCACGTATTTTTCAGGTCTCTGAAAAAAATTTTAGACCTGTTTTAAAATCGGCAGAAAACAAAAGTTTTTGATAGTTTTTTGCGATTTTTCCGAGATCGAAGTTCTAAAGACTTTGCTAACATATTAGTTGTTGTTTAGCTAGGCTCTAATACCACTGTAAGTCTATGTTACCCACCCCGGTACTTTCGGGGAGGCGGAATAGGTAAAAATCGAATTTTTCTCACAAGGAAACATAGACTAACCATGAAGGATCTTTGCTATACAAAAACTAACAAACAAACAAGAAGCTTTAACTACTGGGTTAAGAGGTTATACCAAAAGCTTGAACTCCTTCTCTTCTTGTGTTGCTTCCTTTTCTTGTGTGCTCCTTTGAGTGCTGTAGACGGCTCCTCCTCTTCGTCTTCTCTTTTCCAAAGAAAGATCCACCCGAAGGCCTCTACCTTGAGCTCCTACCTCAACTATGAAGTAACTAGAGTGCTTGGCTTGCTAGACTAAGAACCCTAGAGTGAGTAGAGAGGTTTTGGTGATTTAGTCTCAAAAGCTTATGATTTTCAACACATGAAACACTTAAGCTTTGAGATAGGAAGAAGGAGAGCTAACTATGAGAGAGGAAGAAGGAGAGGTAACTATGAGAGAGTATGATAGAATGAAAAATGAACCTTGCTCTCATATGATAAATGTATGATAATAATAATAACAATTAAGTAAATTGTGATGGTGAATTGATTTGACCACTATCATTTCATATTTAATGCTAAGCATGCTTCAAGAAGCATCTTATGCCTAGTAAAAACAAAAGGAAAAATATTTAGGTCAATGAAAGTCAACAAGTCAAATGGTCAAACCATTTCTAACTATGATACAATTATACTTAATTAATATTATTAATCATATTTCTCATTCTCATTAGGGTTTTGATCAAGTCAATGGTCAAAAACCCTAATGAGGTGTCTCCCTGTCCGCCTCTGTCAACTGTACGTACGTACCCGCATTCGTGTTCCGAAGAAACACGAATACAAAGAGACAAGACCAATCCTAAAACAAATACTTGGATCTGGCTTAAACCAAAGCCCACTAGTATCAACTGCCCGAACACCAAACGTGCACAAGTGCGCGTATGTGAACGAACCCTCGTCGTAAAACCATACGACCTCTACTCTGTTTTGCCCAAAGGTGAACAACCCTCTGTGTGGGACTCTAAAGACTCGACACAACGCTGGCAGTGGGTTTAACCACAGGTCGCAAGCGGTACTAGCTGTACGTAACGGTCCCCAGGTAGATGCCGATAAGAAGACTGATGAGGTGAACCCATCGGAACTCATACTGAGCCTGAATGTGATAATCTCCGTACAGTCCGGTCTGTTCGTCTAAGAGTATCGCATGTCTGGCCTAGGGGTGCGGTAAACGTCAGACCCCTAATAGCGGTACATGTCATGTCGGAGTGTAGCCCAGAACACCCAGAGAAACTACTGGAAACGCTGCCAGTAAATATCGCTTGCCCTGGCCAGGGACTTTGTGTAATGGCTCTTCTAGACACAGCACGATATCAACCCCCAATACCGGGAGAGATGAATCATGTCTAACCGTCACTGCCTCCAAGTGCTTCGGGACCGCACCCAACTACTACCTGTTTGCACGACTCAATAGAGCCGTGGTAGGGTAGTAATCAAAGAACAGTGGGAACACACTCGAGGTGAAGTGACAGTGTCAAGTCAACGGACTAAGCTGTACTCATGTCATCGGGGAACTGATAACTGACGATAGGTATAATACCAACCAACAGTTCCCAGCGAGTCCTGTCCAGTGTACTCGTAACCTAATGAGCACCTTCATACTATCTCCAGTACAACGTACCGATGGCTGTGGGACAGACCATCTCCCCTCCTGGGATGAGAAGCGTAAACACTAGTCTACTCTGGAGTTTCGATGCTCTATCTCGATAATCCTGCGACCAGGGACCAGTATAAGGATGTGCTTGTAGACTACCCAGCCCCCACTAGTGTGATTGCCATCACAACGCTGGTAGTCAAGCAAAGATCCTAAGGGCTCTATCAATATATATTAGCGAGATGTTAAAAAGAAACACATAGACATATTAAGATAGATACAAACCAAGTAGCGTACTACCATATTGAGCAAGAATGTAAATCCGTGTATATATCCCAAGCTTCCAAAATGTAATATACAAACTAGTACTATACAATAATGGCCTCTAGGGCATATCACACTAACAGTGGGAACATCCATCGCCCATCATAAGGGTCTAGTATCATATACGTTATTCTACTCTGGTATTTCGATGCCCAATCTCGATACACCTACGACTAGGGACATTTCACTATATGCTTATAAACTACAGACGTCCCACTAGCATGATCTCCATCATAATCACAGTAGTCAATCAAATATCCTCAGGGCTTTATCAACATGTGTAAATGAATAATAGCATGATCAAGTCAGCATGTCAGATAAAGAACAACCAGATAGCATACTATCATGTCGAGCAAGACTGTACACTGAATATATATATATATACTTGTATAAATACATCCACTATCATATAATGGCCTCTAGAGCATACATATATCCAACGGATCCTTGGTTCAAGTCGGTGTTGCGAAGCCCGTAAAAATCATATTTTGCTATTTCCGCCTCCCCGCAAACACACGGGGTACGCAATATCGACTTACATACAACATCCACGCTCATTCCGTTAGCAACCCTGAGAGTCATATCACCTACCCTGATAACTCTACGGTTTCTCAAAGCCTGTAATGAATTACAAATATGAGATCCTGATCCGGTATCCATTACCCAGAAAGTAGAGTTAATTGACATACAGCTTTCAATCACAAGCACACCCGAAGCCGAAACCACAACGTGCTTCGGATCCTGGATTCTGGCTTTCCAAGCCTTGCATTCCTTCTGCCAATGCTCTTTCTCGTGACAATAGGAACATCCCTCCTTCCCTACTGTTAGCCTCGAAACTTTTGCCCTTCCCTTTCTTTCTACCTTACTGACACCGCCTATCGGCTTGTTGAAGGCCTTCTTCCTCTTTCCCTTGGCTTTCGCCTTGGATCTAGAAGAGGAAGATTCCCCATTAAGCAGAACGGGTGTCTCCCTTGTTTCTTTCAGGGCATAAGTAGAAGTGAGGGACTGTAGAATCAAGTTAGTACATAACACGTTCTCCAACATGGTCCCCAGGTCCGTGAGCTGTTTAATATAGTTGATCATTGTAGGGACGTGGTCCCCTACAGATGACTCGACAACCAAACTCGCTTGAAGCAATTCCTTCGAGGTCTCATATCTTGCGATATGAGATTGCTCTCCATATAAATCTTTGTTATGGAGGAAGATAGAAGCTAAGTCCATCTTCTCGTGCTGCCTCTGGTGTTCACTATCTATTGAGGACAATACTGGGTTTGCTTAGCACCCTCACTAAGTTTTGACAAGCGTCAAACATGCTACATTAAAAATTTTAGGGTGCTAACCATACCTAACCTAGAATCGAACTAGAGCATTAAAGTAAAGTATAGCATGTATCATATATAAGCAAGTGTCTAACACTAAGAGGGGAGAAATACAACCTTTGTAGACCTCTCCTCCTTGATTCCTTGGATCAACTTGAATTTGAATGGGTTCCCTTGAGGCCTTCGAAGTTCACAACGATCCACCACGGAGACCCTTGGCACAATCTCCAAGCTTCACTTGACCTAAGTGGAAGTGGAGCAAACAACCTACACTAGTGGGCTAGACTAATATAGATTGGTAATGTGGGTTGTAATCTCACTTAAAAACCTTTTCTTTTAATTTTCTTCACTCGCTTTTGAAGAGCTAGAGAGCTTGGAGGAGGAGGAAGGAGGAGAATGGCTTAGCTTGAGCTCATATGAGAGTTATATAAAAAAAATGAGAATAATAGAATATAAGATCACCCTTAACCATGGCTACAAAATATCTAGATATTTTTGATATTAGGTTAAATGATAAATAGAAATGAAACCATGGTTAATTAGGATATTTTAAGAAGTGTGTAGAAGAACAAAATCAACCATGGTTTAATTTCATTTTTCATTTAACTTAATAATCAAAAATACCTAAATTTTTTCCATGTGAGTCTTGCATAGCCATCTCTAATGTATCATCAACCATGACACTTGTATGCATGCATGTGTGCATTCATATCAATATACATACATACATTCATGCATACATCATAAAGAAAAGGTTTTAAATAAATGAGCTAACGGTCATAAATATTAAATCAACTATTGATTTAATAAACCGGTCATATCACATACGACCGGACCAATAGAAAACGCCAGATTAAAATGCGGTATCATATACTCGCATTTAATCAAGCTTCTGCGCATATCCCCATATGCACCCCACATCGTTTCGCCTGAGCTAGGAAACCCCTCTGTGGGACTCTAAGACTTGTCAATACACTAGCCCATAAACCGTCAACGGCACTAGCTGTACGTAACGGCTCCCAGGTATTGAGCAAACAGAAGAAAAACAAGCGAAACCATCAAAACTCCCGTCGAGCCAACTGGCAACACTTACCGTACAGTCCGGTATCTTCATCAGATATGCTGCATATCGAGTCTAGGGATGGTATCGTCGACCCCAAAAACTCAATAAGTCATGCCTGCATATGGCCTATAACATATCGAGAAACTGCTGATAACACTTATCAGTAAATCTCATCAGCTCTGGCCAGGGACTTCCTGTTATAGCCAATCAAGCATAGCGCAACATCAACCCCCAATACCGAGAGAGAAGAAACCCCTCCTATCGCTCATTGCCTCCATGTGCCTCGGGACTGTACACAAAAGCCACCAGTTTGCACGCCTCAATAGAGCCGTGGTAGGGTGGAAATCAAAGTACAGTGGGAGCACACACAAGACTCGTTAACGATCTCGGGTCTACAGACTAACCTGTACCAGTGTCACCTGAGAACTGCTATCCGACGATAGATATAATACCATATAGGAGTTCTCGGCGAGTCCGTTCTGTGTACCCAGTCTCCACTGAGCACCCGTATACAATCAGTGATGTCAAACACCAATGGATATGGGGTCATCCATCGCCCATCATATGGGACAAGAAACGTATACGCTAGTCTACTCTGGAATATCGATGCCCCGTCTCAATACACCTACGACTAGGAACATTTTAAGGATATGCTTATAAACTACACATGTGCCACTAGTATGATCTGCATCATAATCCCATTAGTCAAGCAAATATCCTAAGGGCTTTATCAACATGTACCAAATGAGTAATATGCATGATCAAGTGAACATGTCAAGATAAAGAGCAACCAGATAGCACACTATCATGTCGAGCAAGAATGTCCTCTTAATATATATATATATACACATACCAATACATCCACTATCAAATAATGGCATCTAGGGCATACATATATCCAACAGCTAACACGAGGCACTTGGCATTCACACTGTCTTTTTCCCTTGTCTTACGGATATCAACATCCCCGACGGTAGAATCTGGACCTGGGACGGCAGGGGCTTTAGTAGTAAAGAGGTGGCCCAACTTGTCATAGGTAATGGACATCTGGACAAAGCTTTGCCGATCAATATAGACTGGCCCAGTCAATTTATTATTTAGCTGTAACCTAAGTCAGGTCACCTGGTCACTGCAATTAGGAGAGAGAGAGAACACTTAGCATGATACTCTTGCAAGTTTAGATTGGTTATTAGTTTATCTAAATAGGATGGCTCCCATTGTATCTCGAATCGTTCCTCAAACCATAAAAGAAAAATTAGTTAGGGTTAATCTCACTTTTACAATACTTGCTTAACCTTTCGGCCAGGCTGGTGTTGGTACTTCGAGGGAGGTTTTCCGACGCTTTCGTGAAGTTCCTTAATTACATAACCTCTTTACCCTGGAGGCGTAGCCCCGCTAACACCGTTCTAGATACCTACTTGGTTTATAGCATTGATTGTTTAGTGAAAAATCTCATGAGGGGTGGCGGATACTCACAGTAGGATCGGGATCCAAATATTATTGTGTGATAATCTTAAAGGAATCCTACCAAAATTATCATACTCCAAATGGTATGCAACACTAGAAAGTTTCAGTTTCTTTAGAAACTCCCGATGTGGATTTTTTCCCCAAGCTCTTATGACCTTGACGAAGGCCAACATATCATAAGTCGAAAGTCAAGTTCTACCCATCATTGTCCAGGTTAATTTGAACCCACCCGTACATACCCTTGACGAAGGCCAAAATAGTAGTACGACTGTCCCAAACCAACGCATCTATCTATGCAACAGATGAATATTCAGCAGCTACCAATCACTATGCCTTAGCGAAGGTCAAAATACATAGCTTGAATACTACTGAATATCAAACTGAAATGACAGATGGCTACGGCTGGTTTTGGCGAAACCGTGAACGTAATGAACTTGATTTAATCGAAGGAACCATGATAGCTTTTAAAGGAATGGTTTAGGCTCCGCATTTAAAAGTTTGCTTTTTGAAAAAACCGAGTGGTTTTGAAAATGTTCCAACAATTCAGCTTTGGTTTGTTTGCTTTGCATTAATCATATAATGCAGTCCCATCATTTATACCTACCATTGCAGAAAGAAACGAAAATACCACGTACGCTTATGCCATCCGCATTCACCACTGAGCCCCGTCTTACACTATTAGGTTACTTAACTAACGCCAGAGCGGGGGTTGGACTAGGCCGGGTGCAAAACATAAGCAACGTCTACTATATAGCATATATTTAATGTCCATTCGTCTCATGAAATAATAGGCATTGCAGATCACAGATGAATATATTGGATATACTAGGAATTCCGCGTTTCGTTTAAGCCCATAACGAAAGACGAATTCCACGGTCGTGATGAATAGCCAAAACCCTACCCTAGACCCCTACAGGTGTGGCAAACTAGCCAACAAATTCCCGAAGTGAAGCAACCTCTCTCAGTAAAATGAGTAGGCCACTCGGCACTTCAAAGAATCCGGTAGTTTGTGCACCCTACCTTGGGTCTATCCTAGGAGCAGAAAACAGTAAAAAAAATAATACAACGGCGGCTACAACCTCAACCCGGATGTGCCCCGCAAAATAATATTACATCACTTTACAATTTACTTCGAATGAAAGAAAGAAAACTCTCTTCTCACATCCCTCGGCTATTCAACCACGACGATCCAATATTCTATATACATAAACCACAACAGCAACACAGATATGTGCAACCCGTAACTAACCGACATATAGCAATTAGCGGAAGTTTACAAACACATATAACAACTGAAACATGTTAAACGACGTTAAAAATGCGACTTCAAAATACTCCGTATTTCCATAACAGAAAGATAATAGTATAAGCAAACTTGGCAAAAACAAACATAACGTGAAACCATAATTCCAAGTGACCAGAACACAGTAAAAAAACCCAAGTCTAAATAACCCATATCAACTGGCGAGGCCGGTAAAAATGCCTCTGTCACCAGCCAAACATTGGTGAATTAGGCTCGTTTTTCTACTGTGTTCAATCTACAAGTAAAGGAGCACTCTATCACCAGCCAAACATTGGTGAATTGTTTAAAAATTTTAGAGCCTCCGAAAATTTTGACAGAAACTTGGATCTACATTTCGATGTTTCGGAGTTATTTTGGTTTCGTAGTTTTACACGTTGTATATACTGTTAGTTAAGGTTTAGTAGGCTCTGATACCACTGTAAGTCGATGTCGCGCACCCCGCGGGTTCGCGGGGAGGTGGAATACATAAAAAACGATTTTTACGGGCTTCGCAACACCGACTTGAACTCCAGGATCGATACTAAACCCTAACTAGCAAAACAGTATGAGGTTAACTACTCAGATAGAAAGTTATACCTCACAGAACAATGTCCTTCAGGTCTTCTTGCTATCATCCTCCTAGTCATAGGCTCCTCGGATCGTACACGGATCGGGCCTCCTCGTCGGTCCTCTCAAGCAAAGACGATCCATTCGAGAGTCTATAATCTGAGCTCCAACCTCAAATCCGAGGTAACTAAGGCACCTAGTCCACTAAAATAGATGTCCTAGTTGATGTAGAGAGTGTAGATGGATTAATTTGTCTCTAAATACCCTAGGTTTCTCAACACATGAGACATGAAGGGCATGAGGAAGAAGAAGGGGAGCTTGAGGAAATGAAGCAAGAATATTAGAAAATGATATGGCTAGTTTGTGATGAATAATGAAGCATACCAATAATGCATAAGATAAATATCTCACCAAAATATCAAGCATGCTTCATGAGTCACCTAGTGAGTCACCAAGAGCCATGCTTCAGTTAATGTAAACCTCCACCTCATACCTCCACCTTATTTATCTTTTAATCAAAAGATTAAATACAAAATGAGGTGTCTTCTTCTAGAAGTATAATTGGGAAAATTACAAGAATACCTCTCTCCTTATATACATACCCGTATCTGTATTCCGAAAAATACGAATACAAAGAGACGAAAATAATCTAACAATATAATACTAGGATTCAACTTAAACCAAAGCCCACTAGTATTATCTGCCCGAACATCAAACGTGCATAAGTACACGTATGTGATCGAAGCACTGCCGTGAAACCATACGGCCACTACATCTCTTGCCCGATGCAGGGAAACCCTCTATTTGGGACTCTAAAGACTCGACACTACGCTGGAAGTGGGTTTAACCACAAGCCGTCAGCGGTACTAGCTGCACCTAACGGCTACCCCGGTATGTGTCGATAAGAAGGTCGATGAGAAAACTCATCCGAACTCTTACTGAGCCTATCTGTGACAATCTCTATACAGTCCAGTCTGTTCGTCTAAGAGTATCGCATATCGGGCCTAGGGGCGGTAACCGTCAGAACCCTAATAGCGCAACAAGTGATGCCGGAGTGTAGCTCAAAACACCCTGAGAAACTACTGGAGTATCTACCAGTAAATCTCACTTTTCCTGGGCAGGGACTACAGGGTTACCTAAGACGGCAGTAAGGTTTCGGGAGTCATCGTCCATGCCAAATTCAAAAATTTGCCGTGCTAGCTAACCCTAACCCTTAATCGTAAACTAGAAATCTACGGAATATCATATGTAAACACTTTACAATAAGAAGTGATCAAGGAATACAACCTTTTTTGACCGGTCCTTCACTTCAATAGCTCCGTGTAAAATTCCCTTCGCTGCGATCGTTAACACCGGACTGTAGAGAGGCTCCACAAGAAGAACGAACATGCTTGCTTCAATGTCTTCAAAGCCGAAGATGATCTATGTCGAGGAGACACTAATCCAAGCTATATCTTCACTAGGTCAAGAACTTTGTGAAGAGAACACCCTATACTAAATGGCAAGTAGTATAGGATGATGAAGTAGGAAGTGGGCTCACTTTAGATTTCATTTTCTCATATTATTTCTCATACCTCCATTGAAGCTAGAAAAGCTTGAGAGGAAGAAGAAGAAGAAGATAGACTCATCATATGAATTAATCCTATCCAAATGAATTATTGCAACCATGGGTGAGTTAAACCCTCATGCTTAACTCATGTAGAGAATTAACCAAGGTATAAGGTTAAGGGTTGGGTTAAGTAATATCCTAAGGAATGACAAAAGAGTTGACTTTGTCAATGTTTCTACAAGCTTCGTCCAAGCTTGACAACATTGACCAAGTCTCTCTCTCTTTTGTTAAACCTTAAGAAATAAACAAAACCCTAATTTACCCCTAATATGGTTTAAGTCTCATACACCCATCTTGCATGTATCATCAAGCATGACACAATACATGTACACAAATATACATATCACATATGTACAATGTGCACCTCAAGTAAGAAAAGAAATCATAAGTGAGCTAATACAAGTTAATGTAATGTAATATATCTAATATATAATTATACATTAGATTATCAAATCAACTCTTGATTTAATAATCCGGCTATATCACATATAACCGACTAATATCATGTGTAACAACTTATCAAATCAACACTTGATCTGATAACCGGCTATATCGCATACAACCGACCAATGTCACATATCACGAGAATAGAATACGGTATCTCATATCGTATCAATCTCGGTCCCGCACATATCACATATGTGCTCCTACTCCGTTTCGCTTGAGCCAGGAAACCCCTATGTAGGACTCTAAAGACTCGTCAATACGCCGGCAGTAGGTGATGATCATATCAAACACCCATAAGCCGTAAGCGGTTAGCTAGACGTAACGGCCACCCGGGTATTGAGCGATCAGAAGATCAACAAGTAAGCCTTCTCACACTCCTGCGAATCCAGTCGGTAACACTACCGTACAGTCTGGTCTCTTCGTCTGTTATGTCGCATATCTCGTCCAGGGGTAGTAAACGTCAGACCCCAGTAACTCGATAAGTCGTGTCGATATGAGGCTCATAACGGGTCGAGAAACTATTGATAACACTTACCGGTATATCTCTGAAGAAGCCTTGGCCAAGGACTTCTTGTTATAGCCAATTGAGCACAGCGTAACATCAACCCCCAATAGCGGGAGAGACGAAACCCCTCCTATCGCTCATTGCCTCCATGTGATTCGGGACTGTACCCAAAAGCCACCGTTTTGCATGTTCTCTTGAACGTGGAAAGGTGGAAATCAAAGCACAGTGGGAATCAAACAAGACACTATGACGATCTCGGGTCTACAGACTAACCTGTACCAGTGTCACCAGAGAACTGCCATCTGACGATAGGTATAATACCATCTGGGAGTTCTCGGCGAGTCTGTCCAGTGTACCCAGTCTCCACTGAGCACCCGTATACTATCTCTGATGTCAAACACCAATGGATATGGGATCATCCATCGCCCATCTACATGGGTCGAGAAGCTATACGCTAGTCTACTCTGGTATATCGATGCCCTGTCTCGATACACCTATGACAAGGAACATTTGAAGGATGTACATAGTGACTACTCTGTCCCTACTAGTATGATCTGCATCATAATCCTGGTAGTCAGTACTCATCCTAAGGGCTTTATCAACAAGTAACATAGAGACAATCCGAGTACATGTTAAGATAAAGAGCAACAAGATAGCATATTATCATGTCGAGCAAGAAAGTCCTCTATATATATATCCAAGCATCCACTAAAATATACATCGTATGTACAATAATGGCCTCTAGGGCATACATATCACTAACAATCTCCCACTTGCACTAGGGCCATCTGTTGTAGTATCTCATACCCAACAATCAGCAGTGGTTGAAGTATTTCATACTCAACCATCTCAAAAATGTCTCTCCTAGGAAATAGGCCTCTGTGAGTGGATCCGCGATGTTGTCCTCTGTGTCTACTCTCCTAACATCGATCTCCCTGGAGATCAACCATCTCTATGATCAGGTGATACTGCCTAAGAATATGTCTGGATCACTGATGGGACGGGGGGTCCTAGGCCAAAGCCACAACTCCATTGTCACACAATGGTAGGAACGAAGTTCATCTCATGAACTTATATACATCCAGACTACCTTTTTGGTAGTATCCTTGGTAGCAATGTATCCAGCCTTTATCGTCTAGTTTGTCACGGTATCTAGCTTGGAACTCTTCCAACATACCGTCCCTCCACTGAGGGTAAAGACAATGTCTCTGACTGATATTCAGTCGACCTAACCACCCTGGAAGCTTTCCAGTGATTCTCCCCAGGATCGATTGATACCATCTCACTACACCTAGTGAGAATCCAAACATCACCTTAGATCTATCTCATAAATCCAACACCAAGGATTTAGGAGGTATCACCTGGATCCTATATGGAGAATCCTTGTGATAAGAGGAGATTGACCGAGCGTAGCATAGGAAACTCCTTTCCTATCAAGAGTATGTGTCACGAGCCAAAGTTTGGCCCGTGACCGGCACTTAACTACGTAACGTCTGCAGGCGTAACACGACTAAGTGAACCGTAAACCCAGAAATCAAACCAGTAAAAGTATAGAGTGTTATAAGTTTTAAATGAAAGCACTTACTAACATGTTAAGAATCTAAGTAAATAATCACCAAGATAGCAATATACGACGCCGGAGCGAAGATCAAGATCCACAAGTGGGAACATCACAGATAGAATAAACTGCAAAGTACAGTCGGCTTACAACAAGCACGACCCCAGAAAACAAATAATATATATCATCGTCCTCACACTGTCTCTAAGTCAAATACATACATGGTAGATGGAGAATACTAGATACAACAATATACATAACTGAAAGATAAACAGATACCGCGCAAAACCCACCTATCAGCAAAAGAGCTAGTACACCAACTATGGGGGTAACTGTGTCAAAAGATGCAAAACGCAGCCTGCCGCGACTACTCCGAAGGGCAACCTGCAAACACTGTAGCACAACGGGGGTGAGTTGCCAACTCGTGAATAGAGATAACATATAAAGGTAATCGTGAGCATGCACGTACTGCGCTACTCTATCATATGCCAACAGATGATATCAATGCGTGATAAGCAGTATGTGCAATAATCATGCAAGTGCTCTATCAGGTAATATAACTACAGGATGAGGTACAATAATAAATGCTGAGCATGGGCAATATAACATCTACACGGAATGTCGACATGGAATATATAATCGGTGTCCATCAATGCACCCAGGTCCCCTAAATAGCTCAGGCGCCGGCACTCTCATCGGCCCTCTAATCCTGTAAATCTCTGAGAATCACGAGTGCCCAACATCGGCACCCAAATATCATAAGTACTCGTGTCCAGCATCGACACGCAAATCCTCATCCATCGGGCCCCGTCAGTCCGGGTCAGCCCACGGGCTCCGTCTGCGGTATCGGCCCTCGGCCCCGGCAGTACGGATCATCCCGCATCCATCTATCGACTCTGATCAGTATCCTCCGGATAACTGTCAGGTCCAACCAATCACCGGTAGGTAGTAGTCCCTCTGCCAGGCTCACCGTCTACTACACAGCGAAACTGTTCTCGCCCCGGGGTACCATACCGGGTCCACCATGTACCCGTAATCGGCCTCATCCAGCTCCTCGATTCGGGTTCACATATATCACTCTAGCACCGAGGAAACACATGGTGGACGCACCGAAATATCATATCAAGGGAACCGGGTTTTTAAATGATTACATATTTGAAATAGCCACGGTTCCCAAATCCAGAAATCACATGTTATACAAACCAATATGCAAGTCAATGATCCGATGTGATATATGCATCAAGTATGAATATCATATCAAGTCACATAAAGATGAGCTATAACATAATGATCCGATGTGATATATGCATCAAGTATGAATATCATGTCAAGTCACATAAAGATGAGCTACAACATAATGATCCGATGTGATATATGCATCAAGTATGAATATCATGTCAAGTCACATAAAGATGAGCTACAACATAATGATCCGATGTGATATATGCATCAAGTATGAATATCATGTCAAGTCACATAAAGATGAGCTACAACATAATGATCCGATGTAAATTCTACAGTGTGAGTGTCATGACAATTACTAACGGTGTGTGTGTAACATGCAGGATAGTGCTCGTACAACATGAACCGTTAGTAAGGGTGCGGTGTTATATCAATTCTAGTTTATATACATACATCAGGGAATGTGGTATGCACTAAATAGTAGCCATGTACAGTCAATGTATGGAAATGTAGCTATAAGAACCTATCTGCCCTGACCAAGAACGCCATGCTGACGATATCCCCGTAGATGTTAAATCTACTCACCGTAGTCTCTCGCTAGGTATAGCCAACTACTTGTTCCCCTCCTTCGCGGCGCCCGTCGCACTCGCCTGCGAATCCTAGAATTTCACAATATATCACACATAAGCTCAAAACCGTACAAACACGACATTAAAGCCGAACTAGTAACTCGTGTCGTGAACCAAGCGCGCGTGTGCGCGATACGCTAAAACGTGCGTTTACGCGCCTGAAGCCACTCCGACGCGTCGCGATACGCAGAAACCCTAAAACCCACACACACGTATCACGCGTGTCGCGAAAGATTAAAAATACGGAAAAATAGGGTATTCTACTACAGATTTTGATACAGAACAGATATTACAAATATATATATACCAAAATAACCCACATAGCAGCAGACTCCAGTGGACCAAACCCTAACCCCCATCTCACCCATCTGGCCGCAAATTGCGGCCAGAACGATTATTCCGGCGGCCTCACTTGGGAATTGGGCCCCCAGGTTTGGTGTGTGCACTCTATACCCCCATACATGCTACAGAAAATCTAGTTTCTCTTTGAAATATCTCGGGTAGCAGCAGATCCTACAGAGCCTTAAATCAAGTTAAAATCCACACTTTTTGCACTAAAATGGAACTTTATGGTATTTCTGTGCAAACTGAAACAAACCTGGCCTAAAATAGCTCTAATAACACATAATAGAGCTAACCAAGCTAACAAAACCCTAATCTAACATATGAATCACAAATATCCTTTAATATCACTAAAAATGCACAAAAATGAGATTTTTGCTAAAGAATACTACAAGTTTATGGAAAAGGAGTGCTAACATGAGTTAATACTTTCAAAAGACCCTATGAAACACCAAAAATTCTAGCTCTTGCATTCAAGTGTGCAGACTTGCCTCCAAACACCTCAAAAAGCCCCTTTTCCCATGGTTTTTGTGAAGGAAATGTGTTGTTTTGTGTAGGCTTTTGAATAGAGATCAAAGGGAAGTGAAAAGGGAATGAAAAGGTGATGAATTTCTGGTGTTGCTGCCGCCTCTCTGCAGAATTTCCAGAAATGAGAAAAGAGAGAGAAGAGAGAAGAGAAAATGGGTCAAAAGTCAAGTGTTCACCTAAACACCATACTTCTATTTTTCTATTGCTAAATGAATTATTAAAAATGGGTTTGACTTGCTATTCGTATTCCTTTTTAAAAAAAAGTGGGGATAAATTATCAACCATGCACAAAAGAAATGGTTAACACTTTAAACCTAAGTCTCAAAAATGGCTATGTGTGCATGTGTACACTACATAAGGAAATTTTTCCAATTAGGGTAAACCCGACTAAAATAACTAATAATCCTATGTACACATATATAATAACACGCACAATTACTAATTAATCACGGAAAACATTCTAACGAACTTCCAAAGTGTTACAATCTACCCCCCCTTAAGGAACTTCGGTCCCCGAATTTAAAAATCTAACTACACGCACCCTCAAAAAGATGGGGATACCTCTTCCTCATCTCGCTCTCGGTCTCCCAAGTGACCTCCTCTCTGCTCGGACCACGCCAAAGAACCTAGACGGACGGTATGTCCTTCGATCTCAATTTCTTCACTTGTCGATCCAAAATCATCACCGGCTGCTCTGCATAGGAAAGGTCGCGCTCAAGCTGGATCATCGGGTGCTGAATCGCATGCGAAGGATCAAGAAGATATCTGCGGAGCATCGAAACATGAAATACGGGGTGCACGTCTGGAAAACTGGGCGGAAGGGCCAACCGATACGCAACTGCACCAACACGCTCGAGGATCTCGAAGGGGCCCACAAATCTGGGGCTAAGCTTCCCCTTCTTCCCAAATCTCATCACACCTTTCATTGGGGAGACCCTAAAGAAAACATGATCACCAATTGAAAACTCAAGTCTGCGCCGACGACGGTCCGCATAAGATCTCTGCCTACTCTGGGCTGCTCTCATCCTATCGTGAATCAACTGGATCTTCGCGGTCGTCTCATCCACAATCTGCGGCCCTAGGATACTGCCCTCACTGAGCTCTGTCCAACAAGCGGGCAATCTGCATCTCCTCCCATAAAGAGCCTCAAACGGTGCCATCTGAATGGTCTCCTGGTAGCTGTTGTTGTAGGAAAACTCTACTAAGGGTAAATGATAATCCCAGCTACCTCCAAAGTCTAAGACGCACGCTCTGAGCATGTCCTCGAGAGTCTGAATAGTCCGCTCTGACTGTCCGTCGGTCTGTGGATGAAATGCTGTGCTGAAACTCAAACGAGTACCCAAGGCCTCCTGAAATCACTGCCTTAGCCGGCTGGTAAACTGGGTGCCTCTGTCGGACACGATACATGTCGGAACTCCGTGCAGTCGTACAATCTCGTCGATGTAAATCTGGGCATACTGAGCAAATCCGAAAGTCGTCTTCACCGGTAGGAAGTGAGCCGCTTTCGTCAAACGATCCACGATCACCTAGATGGAGTCATACCCTCGACTAGTCCTGGGTAGACCCACAATGAAGTCCATAGAAATCTGCTCCCATTTCCTTTCCGGAATGGGTAACGGCTGTAGCTCTCCCGTGGCCTCTGGTGCTCAGCCTTGACTTGCTGACAAGTCAGGCATCTCGACACAAGACTATGATGTCTCTCTTCATTTCGTCCCATCAGTAAACACCTCTCATATCATGGTATATCTTGGTGGAACCGGGATGAACACTATATACCGATCGATGTGCCTCCTCAAGAATCTCGCGCCGCAGTCCCTCAGCATCTGGTGCGCATAGTCTAGCCCCAACAGTAGTATCCCCTGATCATCGATCGCGAACTCGGGAATTCTGCCCTTTCCAATCTGTGCCCTGATCTGTGAACATCAGTCATCACTGTGCTGTGCCTCATGTAGACGGTCGAGTAACTGTGGGCATGCACGAACATGCGCAATCTGTCCTCCGATCGGCGTAAACTCGAACTGTACCCGGCTGTCGCATAAGATCTGCCAATCTGCCGACGACTGCCTCTGCACTACGTTCAAATAAGATAGACTACCCCCGGGCTTCCTGCTCAAAGCATCCGCCACTATATTAAGCCCTGCCCGGGCGATACAAGATCTCACAATCGTAGTCCTTCACTAACTCCATCCATCGGCGCTGTCTACGGTTCAGGTCATGCTGCTGAAATATATACTTTAAGCTCTTGTGATCAGTGAATATCTGGCATGACTCGCCATATAGGTAATGTCGCCAGATCTTAAATGCAAAGACCACTGCAGCCATCTCCAAATCGTACGTGGGGTAATTCTGTTCATGTTCTTTAATTGCCGCGAAGCATACACGATCACCCTGTCATGCTGCATCAATACGCACCCTAGCCCCACTCGTGAAGCGTCACCGTAGACCACAAATCCGCCTGATCCTGAAGGCAATGATAGCATTGGTGTCGTAGTCAGTAGAGCCCGTAGCTGCTGGAAACTGTGCTCACACTCCTCCTTCTAATCGAAGCGAACTCCCTTCTGGGTCAACAAGGTCAAAGGTGTAGCAATGCGAGAGAAGTCCTGCACGAATTGCCTATAATAGCCTGCCAGCCCTAGAAAGCTGTGAACCTCCGTCACTGACGTGGGTCTAGGCCAACTCTGAACGGCGTCAATCTTCCTCGGGTCTACACATATACCATCTCGTGTAATCACGTGCCCTAAGAAGTCTACGCTGTCTAGCCAGAAAACATACTTTGAGAATTTGGCGAAAAGCTGATGCTCCCTCAAGGTCTGCAGTGTAATCCGCAAGTGCTGCTCGTGCTCCTCTCTACTCCGAGAATACACCAAGATATCGTCAATGAACACTATGATGAACAGATCAAGATACGGCCGGAAAATACGGTTCATCAAGTCCATGAATGCTGCTGGCGCGTTGGTGAGTCCGAACGACATCACCAAAAACTCATAATGGCCGTAGCGCGTGCGGAAAGCTGTCCTAGAAATGTCCTCCTGTCGAACCCGCAGCTGATGGTAGCTTAATCGCAAATAGATCCTCGAAAAGTATCCTTCCCCCTGAAGCTGGTCGAACAAATCGTCGATGCGTGGCAAAGGATACCTGTTCCGCACTGTCACCCTGTTCAGCTGGCGGTAGTCGATATACAAACGCATACTGCCGTCCTTCTTCTTGACAAACAGGACTGGAGCACCCCGCGGAGAAACACTGGGTCGAATAAGTCCCTTATCCAGCAAATCTTGCAACTGACCCTTCAATTCTCTAAGTTCCGCCGAGGCCATCCGATAAGGCGGTACAGAAATAGGCCCCGTCCCAGGAACCAAATCAATACAGAAAGAAATGTCACGCTCGGGCGGTAGCCCAGGAAGCTCGTCAGGGAACACATCAGGGAACTCGCTAACAACCGGCACCTGATCCAACGGAACCACTATAGCTCTAGTATCGCAAACATAGGCGAAAAATCCCTGACATCCCTTCCTCAAAAGCTGTTCCGCATGAAAAGAAGAAATCACACTGTGAGGGGTGGCACCACGGTCCCCCAACACAACAAAAACCGACTCGCTGGGAAAACAAAATCTAACTGTCTTCTCGCGGCATTCAACAGAAGCATAGCACGTGGCTAACCAATCCATGCCCAAAAGAACGTCGAAGTCCAACATCTCAAGAAGGATCAAATCGACCGGCAACTCTCTCTCGCCAAAACGGACGGTACAGGATCGGAACACGTGACTAGCGACAAACGACTCTCCCACGGGAGTAGTCACAACTAGCGGCTGATCAAGCAAACCGGACTCTCTACCCAAACTCGGCACAAAGTGTGTGGATACGTACGAGTACATGGAAACATATGAGCACAAGGATCCGGATCAGACAATATATGTGCAAGAAAGGACATACTGAAAGAGTACCTGAAATCTCTGCGTTGGACGCCCTCACGTCCCGATGAGTCGAAGCGAAAACTTGTGCCTGTCCTTCATCCGTGACTGACCGAACTCCTCCTCTACTAACCTGACCCCTCTGCGCGAACCCTCCGTGTCCACGACGTCTCAGAATACGACCCCGACGTGGTGTGAAGGAATACTGCCTGATGAGGTGTTGAGGGCTCCCACATCGTAAACATCTACGCGCTGGCTGCCGTCCTCCCTGGGGATGAGAGCCAAACAACTGTCCTCGTTCTAAGCCTCTGCTCTGGGCTGGTACACCAGTACGATTCCTCAACAGTTCTGGAACTCTCACGGTCTCTGGAAGACGTGTCCCGTAAACTGGGGCTGCCTCCACCGGTGCTATGTAGGGGACGGAATACTGCATGATGATCGCAAGGAATAACTGGGTAATAGGGGTGACAACCACCTGTCGCTGCGCTCGAACGACCTCCACCAACGAGCTCATCGCCTGGCGCAAGCCCTGCATCTCTACCACTAGTCTAGCGATCTGAGCTGTCGTAGGGGGAACAATCTGTCCTGGTACAACAGGAGTACTACTCGGATCAGTCCTCGTCTCAGATGAATCAACTCGAACCTCGGCTCTCACGGCCGCTCTCTGCACCCTCGTAGTCCTTGGCGGCATAATGGCTGAAAAGAAGGAAGAATTCGATGAGGATACAGAAATCGAGTCGCAAGGATGTATACAATCATGAGGGAATTTCAATCAATAAGTCCTAAGGTCGCTTAGGCGGAGTACCGTGTCGTGAGTATGCCGCGGAACATACGCACGCTACGCCACTCTGCTGTAGCTACCTACTCCATCATACCAGGGTCATCCTACACTCCGAAGGTAAAACCTACGCTCTGATACCAACTTTGTCACGACCCAAAGTTTGGCCCGTGATCGGCACTTAACCACGTAACGTCTGCAGGCATAACGCGACTAAGTGAACCGAAAACCCAGAAATCAAACCAGTAAAAGTATAGAGTGTTATAAGTTTTAAATGAAAGCACTTACTAACATGTTAAGAATCTAAGTAAATAATCACCAAGATAGCAATATACGACGCCAGAGCGAAGATGAAGATCCACAAGTGGGAACATCACAGATAGAATAAACTGCAAAGTACAGTCGGCTCACAACAAGCACGACCCCAGAAAACAAATAATATATATCATCGTCCTCACACTGTCTCTAAGTCAAATACATACATGGTAGATGGACAATACTAGATACAACAATATACATAACTGAAAGATAAACAGATACCGCGCAAAACCCACCTATTAGCAAAAGAGCTAGTACACCAACTATGGGGGTATCTGTGTCAAAAGATGCAAAACACAGCCTGCCGCGACTACTCCGAAGGGCAACCTGCAAACACTGTGGCACAACGGGGTGAGTTGCCAACTCGTAAATAGAGATAACATATAAAGGTAATCGTGAGCATGCACGTACTGCACTACTCTATCATATGCCAACAGATGATATCAATTCGTGATAAGCAGTATGTGCAATAATCATGCAAGTGCTCTATCAGGTAATATAACTACAGGATGAGGTACAATAATAAATGCTGAGCATGGGCAATATAACATCTACACGGAATGTGAACGTGGAATATATAATCGGTGTCAATCAATGCACCCAGGTCCCCCGAATAGCTCAGGCGCCGGCACTCTCATCGGCCCTCTAATCCTGTAAATCTCTGAGAGTCACGAGTGCCCAACATCGGCACCCAAATATCATAAGTACTCGTGTCCAGCATCGACAAGCAAATCCTCATCCATCGGGCCCCGTCAGTCTGGGTCAGCCCACGGGCTCCGTCTGCGGTTTCGGCCCTCGGCCCCGGCAGTACGGATCATCCCGCATCAATCTATCGACTCTGATCAGTATCCTCTGGATAACTGTCAGGTCCAACCAATCACCGGTAGGTAGTAGTCCCTCTGCCAGGCTCACCGTCTACTACACAGCGAAACCGTTCTCGCGCCGGGGTACCATACCGGGTCCACCATGTACCCGTAATCGGCCTCATCCAGCTCCTCGATTCGGGTTCACATATATCACTCTAGCACCGAGGAAACACATGGTGGACGCACCGAAATATCATATCAAGGGAACCGGGTTTTTAAATGATTACATATTTGAAATATCCACGGTTCCCAAATCCAGAAATCACATGTAATCCAAACCAATATGCAAGTCAATGATCCGATGTGATATATGCATCAAGTATGAATATCATGTCAAGTCACATAAAGATGAGCTACAACATAATGATCCGATGTGATATATGCATCAAGTATGAATATCATGTCACGTCACATAAAGATGAGCTACAACATAATGATCCGATATGATATATGCATCAAGTATGAATATCATGTCAAGTCACATAAAGATGAGCTACAACATAATGATCCGATCTAAATTCTACAGTGTGAGTGTCATGACAATTACTAACGGTGTGTGTGTAACATGCAGGATAGTGCTCGTGCAACATGAACCGTTAGAAAGGGTGCGGTGTTCTATCAATTCTAGTTTATATACATACATCAGGGAATGTGGTATGCACTAAATAGTAGCCATGAACAGTCAATGTATGGAAATGTAGCTATAAGATCCTATCAGCCCTGACGTAGAATGCCATGCGGGCGATATCACCGTAGATGTTAAATCTACTCACCGTAGTCTCTCGCTAGGTATAGCCGACGACTTTTTCCCCTCCTTCGCGGCGCCCGTCGCACTCGCCTGCGAATCCTAGAATTTCACAATATATCACACATAAGCTCAAAACCGTACAAACACGACATTAAAGCCGAACTAGTAACTCGTGACGTGAACCAAGCGCGCGTGCGCGCGATACGCTAAAACGTGCGATTACGCGCCTGAAGCCACTCCGACGCGTCGCGATACGCAGAAACCCCCAAACCAACGCACTCGTATCACGCGTGTCGCGAAAGATTAAAAATACAGAAAAATAGGGTATTCTACTCCAGATTTTGATACAAAACAGATATTACAAATATATATATACCAAAATAACCCATATAGCAGCAGACTCCTGTGGACCAAACCCCAACCCCCATCTCACCCATCTGGCAGCAAATTGCGGCCAGAACGATTATTCCGGCGGCCTCACTTGGGAATTGGGCCCCCAGGTTTGGTGTGTGCACTTTATACCCCCCATACATGCTACAGAAAAATCTAGTTTCACTCTGAAATATCTCGGGTAGCAGCAGATCCTACAGAGCCTTAAATCAAGTTAAAATCCACACTTTTTGCACTAAAATGGAACTTTATGGTATTTCTGTGCAAACTGAAACAAACCTGGCCTAAAATAGCTCTAATAACACATAATAGAGCTAACCAAGCTAACAAAACCCTAATCTAACAATTGAATCACAAATATCCTTTAATATCACTAAAAATGCACAAAAATGAGATTTTTGCTAAAGAATACTACAAGTTTATGGAAAAGGAGTGCTAACATGAGTTAATACCTTCAAAAGACCCTATGAAACACCAAAAATTCCAGCTCTTGCATTCAAGTGTGCAGACTTGCCTCCAAACACCTCAAAAAGCCCCTTTTCCCATGGTTTTTGTGAAGGAAATGTGTTGTTTTGTGTAGGCTTTTGAATAGAGATCAAAGGGAAGTGAAAAGGGAATGAAAAGGTGATGAATTTCTGGTGTTGTTGCTGCCTCTCTGCAGAATTTCCAGAAATGAGAAAAGAGAGAGAAGAGAGAAGAGAAAATGGGTCAAAAGTCAAGTGTTCACCTAACCACCAAACATCTATTTTTCTATTGCTAAATGAATTATTAAAAAGTGGTTTGACTAGCTATTCTTATTCCTTTTTTAAAAAAAGTGGGGATAAATTATCAACCATGCACAAAAGAAATGGTTAACACTTTAAACCTAAGTCTCAAAAATGGCTAAGTGTGCATGTGTACACTACATAAGGAAATTTTTCCAATTAAGGTAAACCCGACTAAAATAACTAATAATCCTATGTACACATATATAATAAAACGCACAATTACTAATTAATCACGGAAAACATTCTAACGAACTTCCAAAGTGTTACAGTATGTCATCCACGTACAATACGAGGATCACCACCATACTCTCTACTACCTTTTTGTATATACAAGGTCCATCTACTATTTTGATGAAGTCAAACTCTTTGACTACCACATCAAAACAGATGTTCCAACTCCGGGATGCCTACTTTAACACGTAAAGCAACTTGCATACGTTTCCGCTGCTCCCACTGTCTACGAAGCCCTCTGGCTGTGTACTTATAGACGCTCTCTTCTAAATCACTATTTAGAAAAGCAGTCATGACACCCAACCGCCAGATATCGTAGTCATGGTATGTAGAAATGGCAAGTAGGATCCGGATGGACTTAAGCATAGGCACTAGAAAAGGTTTCATCATTATCCACACTTGGTCGATGACGAGAACCTTTTGCAACAAGCTTTAGCTTTGAAAGTATCAACTTTTCCATCTACACCAAGTAATCTTCTCAAGATATACTTGCTCCTGATAGGGATTTAACCTTTCAGATAAAGCAACCAAAGTCCATAATTTGTTGGTGTATATGGATTCCATCTCAGATCGCTTAGTATCCATCCATTCTCATAGAGTCCCCACTCCTGATGGCCTGCTCGAAAACTAGTTGGGTCATCATCTCATGATACAATCCTCGCTCCCACTGTCATAGAGAAACCGAAGTATCTCTAAGGCGGATGAGGAACCCTACCAGATCAGCGGAGAGGTTGAGGTTCGTTGGGAGCTATTGAATCCTCCGGTTCTACCAAGTCATCAGCTGCAGTTTGTATAGCTGGAACTCCTTCCAGTTCTACCTCATGACCACTAATTTCTTCACAAGAAATTCCCTTTCCAAAACGTGGCATGCTGAGAAATAAAACAATTTTTGTTCCTCGGTGTGGTAGAAGATATTCCCTTGCGAATGCTTGGGATATCCAACAAACTTCCACAGAACTAACTTTGCCTCAAACTTGTCCAGATTTTTCTTTTGACATAGGCCGGACAACCCCAAATCTTAACATTCTTAAGAGATGAGATCCTCCCATACCATATCACATATGGAGTGGTAGGCACCTGATTTGGTTGAAACCCTATTCAATAGGTATATAGTTTCTCAAGTGCATAACCCCCAAAAGGAAATAGGCAAACTCATTAGTACTCATCATAGAGCACACCTTATCATATAGGGTGCGATTGCTCCGCCCCGATATACCAACGTGATGTGGTGTATACGGAGGAGTAATGCTGAGAGAGAATCTCATTCTCCTTTAGAATAGTCCAGGAATTCCGTGCTCAAGTACTCTTCTCCCTGATCACATCAAAGTACATAATACTTATACCCATTATGGTTCTCTACTTCTAACTTATATTCTTTGAATTTCTCAAAAACTTCAGACTTGTGTTTCAACAAGAACACATATGCGAATCTTGAGAGATCATCATTGAATGTAATGAAGTACAGAGAACCAGTTCTGGCATGTGTAGACAGGGGACCTTAATACATCATCATGTATCAATCCCAAGAGTTCACTAACTCTTTCTCTGTTTCCAATAAATGGAGCTATGGTCATATTATCTTTGTGACATGACTGGAAGTTTCACAAGATGTAAATTCAAACAGATTTAAATATGCATCTAAATGTAACTTAGCTAGTCGGGTCGCATAGATATGACCTAGTCTACAATGCCTCAAGAAGGATTCGTTCATTTCTGAACTCTTCCTCTTGTATGTGTTCTTTACGTTAAGAACTGTAGTTTGATTTAGAACGTATATGCTTTTAGCTAACGTGCCTGAACCGATCAACTCTTTATATAGGAAATGTTCAAAACATTATCCAACAATACAAAATTATATCCTTCTTTACTAAATAAAGAGACTGATATGATATTGTATATCAGGTTCGGTATCTAATAATATTCGTTCAGAATCAATGTATTTGGTAATACAGGGTGATAACTGCCAACAGACTTGACTGCAACACTTGGACCATTTTTAACTCTTAAAACATATCACCCTTTCTCAGTTTTCTACCTATCTTTAGCCCATGTAACAGATTACATTTACGGGATCCTGATCCGGTATCTCATACCCAGGACGTAAAGGATACTGAGAAACAGTTCTCTGTAATAAACACACCCGAAGAAGATGCATCAGCATGTACTTTCTTCATTTGGGCGGCACGGGAATCCTGATAATCCCCAATTTCCTGCTCGGTCTTATAACAATTATAAGTTGGAGCGGGACCAACGTTCCCTAGCTCAGTATAATAAGCGGGTTCGGTCCATACATCTATAGTATTATCTTGATTAAGGCGTGACATGTTCGCTACCAGGAGAGAGAGAGAAGAAAACACTCAGCGTATGCTCTTGCAAGATTAGATTGGTTATTAATATATCTAATCAGGATGGCTCCCACAGTTTTTAGTCAAATCTTCCTTTAAACCCTAAAAGGAAAGACTAGCCGGGATTAATTACACCCTACAAGTTCGCCAATCTTTCAGCCAGGCCAGTGCTGGTACTTTGAGGGAGGTTCCCCTTGCTTTCGCACGGACCTAATTAAAATAAACCTTGTTTTCCTAGGGGCGTAACCCTGTTAACACCTTTCTAGACACATACTTGATCAGCTAATTGTAATGTGTAAAACTCTCCTAGGAGTAACTCTTACTCGTAGTGGGTATCGGGATCCAACTATCTCATAGAAGGTAGGCAATCTCATTGCAAATTTCAACACTTGAAATTCCCAATAATATTTTACCCCTAGCATCCTATGACCTTGACGAAAGCTAACAAACCATAGGGTACTAGTCAAGTTCAACCCGTACATTTCCTGATTGAATTAAACCCACCCGCACGACCCTTGACGAAAGCCAACAAAGTCGCACGACTACCCTAACTCAATCAAATCATATGCTTATGCAGATAAGAATAAATAGCTACCGCACACTACGCCTTGACGAAAGCCAACAAACATAGCACGAATACTATGAAGTACTTATCGGAAATGATGAAGGGCTACGACAGGTTTTTAAGAAAACCTTTTGCGTAATGAACTTGATATCGTTGTAGAAACAAATGATTTAAATGGAGTGTTTTTGAGGCTTTTACTAGTTTTGCTAAAGAGGCCACTCCCGGTGAAGGGATCGTCGACTCTTTCTTTATCGAATAAGGTGCAGGATATTTCACAAATACCACTATGCGAAGCAAAAACTATAGAAGCAATCAAAAGACAAACCGAGGGTTGTAGCATCTGCCAGTTATTGCTAAAGAGGTCACTCCCGGTGAAGTGATCTCGGCTTTTTCCTTATCAAATAAGGTGTTGGATGTTCTACAAGGAACACCGCTATGCAAAGCAACAACTAGAGCTACCTGCTTTTGAAAATTCGATTCCACAATATCTTTAGGTTTCTTTTATTTCATTAATCTCATTAATAAAGTCCCATCATTTTAAGTTACCTAAACATCACAGATAAATACAACGTACGCTTATTCCATCCGCATTCGCCTCGATGTCCCCTCATGCACCGTTAGGTTAGGTAACTAACGGCAGAGCGGGGCAGTGCTAGCGCGGGTGTAAAACAAAAGCAACGTCTATATAATATATCACATATACTATATCCTGTATTCATCTCATCAATATATCAAATGATCACATCACAGATATCGCAGAAGAAAACAACATATGAAATATTTGATATACTAGGATTTCCGTGTTTTAAATTAAGCCTGTATAAAACACGGATTCCACAGTCGTGATGAATTGCCAAACCCACATCCCTAGACCCCTACGAGAGCGGCAAGCAACCCTACCAATTCTAGAGTTAGGAGACCCGGTCTCGACACCTTGAGATGGTCTCCCACTGGACCCTAGAACCCGGTTACTTGTGCTCCCCGCCATGGGTCTATCCAAATGCGGAAAAGTAAATAATATACAATGGTGACATCATCCACAACCCGGAAGTGCCCAAATAAAAGAATATTACATACAATGAATTTTACATGAATGAAAATGAAAAACTCTCATCTCACATAAAACACCCGTCTATTCAAAACACGATGATCCAATATAACATATCCAAGCAACACATAACATCACATGTCATCAACGTAAGTAAATATGCGTATCCCAATTGTCGTTGACATATAGCAACGAAACCGGCGATACACCACATATTACACTTACGGTCGCAGAAAAAAAAGTGAAAAACTACAACAGTTGGAATCCGCAACCACCTTAGACATCACATGCCTAACCAAATGAATTCCTTAGACATCGCATGCCTAACAATTATAAACCCCGCATTTTAGTCTCAATATCGAAAACACTTTTCAATATCTAGTCGGGCAATTCAACAAGATTCCTGATATCCTGATCGAATGCTCGTCGGAAACTTTAGTAGACGGCCGCACCCCCGATGCCGTCGACGAAGTGCACTAAGGCGGAACACCGCTGCCGCGAGCACCCGAACGGATGCTTTTGGCGATGGGGTTCTCCTACAGTCACTTGGTCGGGGCTATGGGGCGTGGCTGTCTAATAATGTTACCCGGCGAGTATCCGCGTACGCTACGTGATTGCAACGGACTTTTGATCACATCCAAATCCTGTGGCAACCGATCAAATGAGACTAAATTGCAAGATTTATAACATTCAAATTAGTTATCTTATAACTACTTGTGGATTCCAAATATTGTATTCCATCACATAATATCCGGACGACGATAAACTCTTCGATCGATTCATCAAAGTCCCACAATTTCCCGACAGCTCAACACTTGAGCACAATTTTAGTAATACCCAGAAGATACCACTGTACCTATGAACCAGCCGTAGAAGGGTCAAACCAACGCCTACATGTGACAACGCTAAACTACCACAAACCCTAGGGTTCGGTGTCGGTTTTGACGGTCACATAAATAGTTAAGGTTTCGTTCTTCTAGAGGGTCCACAGAATTACTTGCATATTTTTCCGAATACGTTAAACTTGGAAAAATGGGTTTTTGACATTCGATCGAACTTTTTAACTTCGTCTAGACAATATGTGAATAACCCGAAACAATGTGAAAATTACGAATATGAAACACTCCGACTTGCTTAAAGTGTAAGATTACATCACATGCAAAATTAGCAAAAATAAACAACACCTGAAACACCAAAATACAGAGATAAGCACATGACAAAAAATTGAACATCAAATGCCTCTACTGGGCCGGCCAGCTCGGAAAAATACCCTATGTGCTCGGCTAAAATCCAAGCACAGGGTCCCAAATTCTTGCCAAGTTCTTAGAATCTCACATATACCATTCTGCACTTGTTTGAAAAATTTTCTGAAAGCTTTTTAAATCGACAGAATGTGAAGTTTCGTGTTTCAAGTTACGGAGTTGTTTCGGTTTCGTAATTCTAAAATAATCCATATTAATTTCTAGCATGGCTCTGATACCACTGCGGGGTTACATAAGACGGCATCGAGGTTTCGGGAGGCATCGTCCATGCCAAATTCAAAAAATTTCCGTTCTAGCTAACCCTAACCATGAATCGTAAACTAGAAATCTACGGAATAACATATGTAAACACTTTACAATACGAAGTGAGCAAGGAATACAACCTTTGTAGACCGGTCCTTCACTTCAATAGCTCCGTGTAGTAGTCCCTTCGCTGCGATCGTGAACTTTGGACTCTAGAGAGGCTCCACAAGAAGAACGAACATGCTTGCTTCGATGTCTTCGAGACCGAAGATGATCTACGTCGAGGAGACAATAACCCAAGCTATTTCTTCACTAGGTCAAGAACTTTGTGAAGAGAACAACCTATACTAAATGGCAAGTAGTAGAGGATGATGAAGTAGGAAGTGGGCACACTTTAGATTTCATTTACTCACATTATTTCTCATACCGCCATTGAAGATAGAAAAGCTTGAGAGGAAGAAGAAGAAGAAGATAAACTAATCATATGAATTAATCCTATCCAAATGAATTATTGCAACCATGGGTGAGTTAAACCCTCATGCTTAACTCATGTAGAGAATTAACCAAGGTATAAGATTAAGGGTTGGGTTAAGTAATATCCTAAGGAATGACAAAAGAGCGGACTTTGTCAATGTTTCTACAAGCTTCTTCCAAGCTTGAAAACATTGACCAAGTCTCTCTCTCTTTTGTTAAACCTTAAGAAATAAACAAAACCCTAATTTTACCCTAATATGGTTTAAGTCTCATACACCCATTTTGCATGTATCATCAAGCATGACACAATACATATACACAAATATACATATCACATATGTACAATGTGCACATCAAGTGAGAAAAGAAATCATAAGTCAGCTAATACTAGTTAATATAATTTAATATATCAAATATATAATTATACATTAGATTATAAAATCAACTCTTGATTTAATAATCCGGCTATATCACATACAACCGACTAATATCATGAGTAACAAATTATCGAATCAACACTTGATCCGATAACCCGGCTATATCGCATACAACCGACCAATGTCACATATCGCGAGAATAGAATACGGTATCTCAGATCGTATCAATCTCGGTCCCGCACATATCACATATGTGCTCCTACTCCATTTCGCTTGAGCCAGGAAACCCCTATGTAGGACTCTAAAGACTCGTCAACACGCCAGAAGTAGGTGATGATCATATCAAACACCCACAAGCCGCAAGCGGTCTGCTAAACGTAACGGCCACCCGGGTATTGAGCGATCAGAAGATCAACAAGCAAGCCTGCTCACACTCCTGCGAATCCAGTCAGTAACACTACCGTACAGTCCGGTGTTTTCGTCTGATATGTCGCATATCTCGTCTAGCGGCGGTAAACGTCAGACCACAGTAACTCGATAAGTCGCGTCGATATGAGGCTCATAGCGGGTCGAGAAACTTTTGATAACACTGACCAGTATATCTCCGAAGCACCCTTGGCCAAGGACTTCCTGTTATAGCCAATCGAGCACAGCGCAACATTAACCCCCTCTACCGGGAGAGACGAAACCCCTCCTATCGCTCATTGCCTCCATGTGATTCGGGACTGTACCCAAAAGCCACCATTTTGCACGTTCTCTTGAACGTGGTAAGGTGGAAATCAAAGCACAGTGGGAATCACACAAGACTCTATAACGATCTCGGGTCTACAGACTAACCTGTACCAGTGTCACCAGAGAACTGCCATCTGACGATAGGTATAATACCATATGGGAGTTCTCGGAGAGTCCGTCCAGTGTACACAGTCTCCACTGAGCACCCGTATACTATCTCTGATTTCAAACACCAATAGTTATGGAATCATCCAATGCCCATCTACATGGGTCGAGAAGCTATACGCTAATCTACTCTGGTATATCGATGCCCTGTCTCGATACACCTACGACTAGGAACATTTGAAGGATGTACTTAGCGACTACTCTGTCCCCACTAGTATGATCTGCATCATAATCCTGGTGGTCAAGTACTCATCCTAAGGGCTTTATCAACATGTAACATAGAGACAATCAGAGTACATGTTAAGATAAGGAGCAACCAGATAGCATACTATCATGTCGAGCAAGAAAGTCCTCCATATATATGTCCAAGTATCCACTACAATATACATCGTATGTACAGTAATGGCCTCTAGGGCAAACATATCACTAACAGGGACTTTGTGTAATGGCTTTCTGAACACAGCGCGATATCAACCCCTATACCGGGAGAGACGGATCCTATTTAACCGTTACTGCCTTTATGTGCATCAGGACTGCACCTAACTACTACCTGTTTGCACGACTCCTTTGAGCCGTGGTAGGGTAGTAATCTAAGAACAGTGTGAACACACTCGAGACGAAGTAGCAGTATCAAGTCGACAGACTAAGCTGTACTCATTTCACCTGGAAACTGCTACCCGACGATAGGTATAATACCCACCAGCAGCTCCCTACGAGTCATGTCCAGTGTACTCATAACCCAATGAGCACCTGCATACTATCTCCAGTACGGCGTACTAATGGCTGTAGGACAAACCATCTCCCCTGCTGGGATGAAATGCGTATACACTAGTCTACTCTGGAGTATCGATGTCCCATCTCGATAATCCTACGACTAGGGACCTGTATAAGGATGTTCTTATAGACTACCCATCCCTCACTAGTGTGACTGCTATCACAACGCTGGTAATCAACCAAAGATCATAAGGGCTCTACCAATATGTATAAGCGATATGCTAAAAGAAACACATGCACATATTGAGATAGAAATAAACCAGGTAGCATACTACCATTTCGAGCAAGACCGTTTCTATATCCATGTATATCCCAAGCATCCAATATGTAATATACAAACCAGTATGATACAATAATGGCCTCTAGGGCATATATCACTAACAATAATATATACATATAAATTAATAAGTATAAAGAGAAGAAAATGTTTAGTGAGCTAATTTTCGTTAATATATATATATATATATCAAATATACTAAATTATTAAATTAACACTTGATTCAATAATCCGGTTATATCATATATAACCGATTATGTCACGACCCGAATATGTGGAACGTGACTGGCACATAAATTACGTAACGTCTAGAGGCGTAACGTAATCTAAGTAAGCCAAAGCCCAACAATCTAAACCATTTAAAGAAATAGAGAGAAGGAAAACTTGTTTAAAAGATAAGTTAACATAGAAAATCACTTTGAATGTCTTTATAAAAAGCTCAAGCTTTTATAAAAATTTCGGCAGAGTTTCCTTTGTAAAAACTGGCCCCAAATGGGTACAAAACATGGATACATATAAGAAATGAATAAAGGCATCCCCAAGCGGGAGCTAGCTCTTCGCAGAATGGAGGAACACAACCACATGCAAGATATATCATAATAATGCGCACTAAGCATATAAAAGCAAGAAAATAAGAAAGCACCACGTCGGCTCACTTGAGCTCGACACCAGAGAACAAATACACAAATCTCACTACCCAGTCTCCAAGTCACATAATACAAACGGTCGATGGAGTGTACTAGATACAAATAATTATACATGGTGGGAACAAAATAATATCCTCCCAAAAACCCACCTATGCGCAAATCGCAAGTCGATGCAAAGGAGCAGGAGAAGAAGTATGCCCGCCGCTACTATGCTGACGGGTCGAACCTGCAAGATACTGTGGCACAACGGGGGTGAGTTGCCAACTCGTGAGTAGTAAGTAACATATAATAAGGTTATTGTAACCATGAACACAATTGCGTCATAATCCTACATATGCAAGTATGATGTGATGCACTAGTATGAATGCAAATGAATGAGTAATCAACGTGAAAACCTGGATATATCTGGTATGAGAAAATCTGTATCCTTATCTTAGTAAAACTTTTGTATAATAAAACTGGAGTATCATCTGTGAAATAGACAGAAAATCCATGCCAAGCATCGACACAATATATGTATATTTCAATATCTCAATATCTCAATACCCGTCTCTCAGATCGGCTCTCAAATCTGTCACATCCCACGACTCCAGTCGGTATCTTCCGGATAACCGCCGAGTCAATAATAACCGGTAGGTAATGCTCCCCTGTCGGGCTCAACGCCTTCTCAATACGTCCATCTCTCCCTGGGGTACCTCACTAGGTCCACCATGTACCCGCAGACGGTGCATCCCCTTCCTCGAATCGGGTATATGATACAGCTCAAGAACCGAGAAAAATCATGGTGGACGCCACACACATCATATCACGAGAAAACCGCAAATTTCTACTTTAAAATGTTAATAGGTTTATAAAATTCTTGCGGTTTTCCCCAAAACCCAGAAATCTAATCAATAATGAAATCTCCAAGAAGAATCAAAATATATGAACATGTCGGTAATGACGGAGGTCTCTGATATCGATAATATGTGATGTAATGTATGACTAGAAAACTATGTATGAATGATGATGCAATGGGGTATATATATATATATGACTAGTAATCCTACATATCCATCCTGATGAAATGAATATACAACTACAAGTTACATATCGTATATGATGCAAATGCTCAGATACTGATTTAAGTAAGTTCTATAGTGTTCGTGACATAGCAATTACCAATGGCGTGTGTGTTCGTAATAATAGTGCACGTGCGGCATGAACAATGGTAATGGTGCAAGTTTCTTAAGTAATAACATTATGTGTAAGAAGATGCAATGTCATTCTATGAAAAGCTTTGAGACTACGCATATAGATGCAAGAACTACTAAAAATCCTTGCAATCGGGCGCCTTGCACCATCCAGACGATTCCTCCATAGATGTATACATCGACGCAGCGGGACGCCTCGGCTAATCTGATCGAATAACAGCCTTTCCTTTCCTTTGCACGTCTGACGTCTCCGCAACCGATCCTAGAATCGCACAAGAAGTATATATGAGGTCAGATATTTATATAGACGTAGAGACAAACGATGCAAAGCAACCAATGCGCACTAGCTATACGCGCATGGACTTGGTGCACAAAACGCGCGCGATACCGCCACAAACCACCACTAGGGGTTTCTATGCGTAGCAAACACCACAACTAGAATTCAATCGTACTAATCGCGCATTCACATCAAACTAAATATTATGGGAAGTAGGTTGTAGATCATCACATCCCAATACTTAATTAAAACCCTTTTCTCTTAAAAACCTAGTTAGCAACCTTAAGCAATTTAGTGCAAAACTAGATGGATTAGCAAGTCTATTAGCCACTAATCACACATGATGTCACGGCCCGAAAGTACGGAATATGACCGGCACCTAAACTACGAACGTCTCGAGAAGTACGTAATCTAAGTAAACCGAAAACCCAGAAATCCAAACCAAGAAAAGTAGTAGAGTGCAGGAAAAACCAACTTAAAGCAAGTAATTTCAATTGCATAAGCCGAATTATGCGGTTTTTAAAACATCAAAAATTTACTGAAAATTTCGGCAGAGTCTCCTTTGTAAATACTGGCCCCCAAACGGGATACAACATGAATAGTATACAAAATCAAGAAAAAGGCATCCCCAAGCGGGAGCTAGCTCTTCGTCAATCGACGGTCACAACCACACAAGCAATATAATATACAACGCCCACGGCGAGGATCAAAACTCAAAAGGAAACTCAAAACCACCAGAAATATAACGAGCGACTCTAAGGTCGAAAGAATAAACAACACTGGTCTCTATCTCAATAAATACATGTTTGGTTGATGGAATTTACTAGATACAACGGAATAATATTATACAAGGTAATATGATGGGTACAATACAAGAAATACCCACCTACTAGCAAGTCACCCGAATGAAACTGAGCCCGCAAAACCGTAATGAAACCTGTACGGCAAACCTGCAAGAAAACTGGGGCACAACGGGGGTGAGTTGCCAACTCGTGAATAGAAAAACATCTACGCACAGAAATCGCATAAATAATGCAACCTAGATCAATGATCATAATATGTCCTCAAAAATATGAATAACACGTAGCCTATAACAAGGCTAGGGTAAATATCTAACCCGAGTGTAATCTCATGTGCCCGTGTCTGTGCCTCAGGTAGCAATATATCATATGAACGAGGTATGAATGCATGAAAACAGAATACATGTAAATGAAGAACTGTTTCCATAAATTAGTGGATTTCCTTTGTATTATTAAACTGAGGTATCATAAATGCAATCAGTATCAACAGTGTCTAGCATCGACACAAAACATAAATCTCAATGTCTCGAAATATCAATGTCTCAATCTCAATATCAAGGGCGCCGTCAGTCCAGACCGGCCCCTACCATCCATCTCAAGACCACGACGGTATCCTCCGGTTATCCGACGCGTCGGGTAATATCACCGGTAGGTAGTGCTCCCCAGCCAGGCTCAACGTCAACACCACATTTCTCTTGCCCCGGGATACCATACCGGGTCCACCATGTACCCGAAACGGTTCCTCCACTCCTCGAATCGGGTCTCGAAATCCATCAGCAAACTCATGGTGGACGATTCATACATCATAGGAAAACCGCACTTTTTATTTTAAAAGAGAGAAAAGGTTTATTTATGTTTTTGCGGTTTTCCTCCAAATCCAGAAAACCTCATGGAAATCCGAATCCAAAACCTCAATAACACGTAAAATAGTGAATATATGCATGAGAATCCATGAATGCGGCATAACGATGAATAACAGTATGCATGAAGTGACCAGTAATAACTGTTGGAGATAATGCCCTCAGAGTCAATTATTGGATCACAGGCACGTGATTGCAGTGATTGAGGGAGGACCTATCCCGGTAGGACAGTCTTACTCGAGATGATAGTATGCTATCTGGTTTACCTTTATCATCGTGTACTGCTTTAGGTGACCTGACATGTCGCTATTGCACGTTGATAGAGCCCCTGGGATTCTTGCTTGACTGCCAGCAGTATGAGGGCGATCATATAAGTGAGAGCTGGAGTCTATAAGCACATCCTTAAAAGGTCCCTAGTCGTGGGAGTTTCGAGACAGGGCATCGATTCTCCAGAGAAGACTAGTGTATACAGTCGAAACCCCGACGAGGGGCGGTGGTCGGTCTCACAAGCCACTGGTTTCAGTTGGTTCACCTAAGATGTATACAGGTGCTCATTGGGTTATGAGTACACCGGACAGGACTCACCGGGAACATGCTAGTTGGTCTTATACCTGACGTCAGATAGCAGTTCCCTGGTGACATGTGTACAGGTTAGTTCATCGACCTGGGGATCGTCATTTGTCTCGTGTGAGTTCCCACTGTACTTTGATTACTACCCTACCACGGCTCAAAGGAGTCGTGCAAACAGGTTTTAGTTGGGTACAGTCCCGAGCCACATGGAGGCAGTGAGCGGATCTTCAGGGGTTCGTCTCTCCCGGTATTGGGGGTGAGGTCGCGCTGTGTCTAGGAGAGCCATTACACAAAGACCTTGGCCAAGGCAGGAGATTTACTGGAAGGTATTCCAGTAGTATCTCAGGGTGTTCTGGGCTACACTCCGACACGACTTGTACCGCTTTTGGGGGTCTGACTTTTACCAACCCCCTAGGCCCGCCATGCGATGCTCATAGACGAACGGACCGGACTGTACGGATATTGTCACTGACAGGCTCAGTTGGGTGTCGGGGTGAGCTTCCTCATCGACGTCCCTTTTAGTCAATAGCTGGTGGCCCGTCACGTATTGGCTTATACCTCTGACGTGCTAGTGGTTAAATCCACAGCCATAGTAATTGACGAGTCTTTAGAGTCCACCACACTTTCAGTTACTCAAGCTTTCGGGCGAAACGCTGTAGAGGCCGTATGGAGATATGGCAGCGTTCGATCAGATACGTGCGGTATTGCACGGATCAGGATCGAACGGGTTTTACTAGCCGGCTTTGGTTTAAGCCGATCCTAGTATAGTACAGTGTAGATTTTATCTCTTTGCATTTGTATCCGGACGGAATACAAATGCAGGTGTGTATGCACAGTATCGGGGTTATCCTGTAATTTATTACGGGACCAGTTTTTTGGAGTTGCCAGTTTGCTTTCCGTTCCGGCCGGTTTTCCTTTGTTCTTTCCCGGCCGGACTTTTCTGATGGAGGGATTATTTGCAGTTTTGCAAATAACACTTTATGGAGGACTTATTTGCAAGATGATTAATTATGAAAGCATCTTTTCTTTTCAACCAACACTTGATTTGTATTAATGAGATTAGAAAGGATTTGAGGTTGATAAGAAAGATTGTTATGATGATGTTTAGGATATAGTCACCTTTCTACTTTTCCTACACTCACCTTCCTTCTATGGTTATGCTTCATATTCATTCCTCCACCTATTTCTTCTCACTTGATGAAAAATGGTAGAAAGAAAGAAAGAATAAAAAGAAAAGAGAGAAAGAAAAAGAATGAGAGAGTTCATCTTAGTTTTGGGAGGAATTCTTCATCTCCTTCTTCTTCTTGTTTTGGAAAAATGAAAGTACCATTTTTCCTAATCCAATTCCTCCATCTATGGCAACCAACCCCAAAGTGAGCTATGATTCTACACTACACTTCCTACAGCATATCTTGAGCATGTCGAGTTGCCGGCTTCATGCGCGAGTTTCCTCGGTATTGAGGTGGGAGCCCGTAAAAGTATCCGGCTTCGTGGTGCCCTTTCCGACGAGGAGGAGACGGACGGAGATCCCGCGAGGAGATCGGAGTGGAGATGAAGACCGGAGGACTTGGATCGTCGGTATATCTCTTCCCCTTCTCTTTGTAGTTAGCTAGATTTAGTTTAATGGCCCGATCCGGTTTTAGTGCGCGGTGGTGCCGTTTTGCCAAGTCCGCAAAAATTAAAGTTTATCACCGTTTCCGCGTTTGGCCGTTTGATTGACGGCCGGGGCGCCGCCGTGCACTTACAGTGGTATCAGAGCCTCGCCATTAACATAGTCTAGCTTGGTGTAATGTGTTTTTCTGTTTCGATCGATCGAATGTTCCAAAACTGCATTTTAGTTCGAATCAGTTTCTGTTGAAAATTTTTGGTCTCGAAAAATTTTTCAGGTTGTAAAATATTGATGTACTGGAAAATCTAAGAGTTCTGTAAAAATTTGACGAAGTAACTCCACAGTGGGAGCGCGGAACCGCCGCGAAACCCCCCCTCGCGCGGCCCTTCCGCCGCGCACTATTCACATCACTTCACCAAATTTTTTCAGAGGCCTTCTGGGCTTAAAATATGGGTTTTGGAATATTAAAATTGGGCCCAGGATTTCTGTGAGTGCTACAGTTTTGATTGAGGGCCCACTTGTTAATTTTTGATCGATCGGATATTTTAAACACATTTTTTCACAGTATTTACATTATATCTGCGACCGTGAATGTCACTCGATCGGTAAATCCGGTCTAACTGCTATAGCCCGGTTAGACGGATTTGCGAACGTGACTTTCACGTTGATGTTCTATGTTTATGCTGTGATGTTGCGGATCGTTCGTGGGGATAGCCTGGATGCAATGCTAGTACAGTTGTGGTGGTATTATGTACTTTTGATATTGCGGGGCGAGCGTCCGACATGTGGACTGCCGTCACTGCCTGATTGTATTATTCTTTTGGGGCACGACCTGGTTGCGGTCGATGTACCCGATGTATGTATATTTTACTTTCTGTACTAGGATTACCCCGCGGAGGGGTGCACGGATGGCCGGGTTCTAGAGGGCAACAAGCCCGCATCTCATGGCATTGAGACGGAGGGGGCTTCACTCTGGGATTGGCGGGCTATTCGCCGCACTCGTAGGGGGTACAGGATGACCCAGGAGGGGTGCCCAAGTTACCGGATTCCGTGAAGTGCTGGGTGGTCTATTCACGGCGCTGAAGGGGGCTGCCTCGCTTCAGGTTTTGGCGGGTAACTTGCCGCGCCCGTAGGGGTCTAGGATTTCATTGCACAGGCTATCCACACGACCAGGGGAACGTCGGGTTTCAGTAGTGGCTCTGTGAAACCCGGGGATCCCAGATATCTGTATTGTTCTGTGATGCTGTACATTTCTGTGATGTTGCATTTTTTTTCACGCCTTGAGTGAAATATAATATATTGGTATATATATTAGTAGATGTTGTATATGTTTTTCATCCGCGCTAGTCCAGTCCCCGCTCTGTCGTTAGTAAGCTAACCTAACGAGTGATGACGGGACCCAGTGGCGAATGCGGATGGCATATACGTACGTCAGTATATTTTCGTTCTTTGTGGTGTGATTAATTGATGGGACTGCATTGATTCGGATCAATGCAAGTTAAACAAACCTATTCTGATGTTGTTGGAACACTTTTCAAAAAGCTGTTATTGCAAGGACGTTCACTTTTGTTTTGCATCGTGGTATTCATTTGGAATATCCTGCTCCTCAGTCGATGAGGCAAGGGCCGAGATCCCTTCACCGGGAGTGACCCCTTGGACAGAAGTTTGCGTCAGGGCATTAACTTCACTATAGCCGATTACTTTTGCTTTGCATCGTGGTATTCATTTGGAATATCCTGCACCCCATTCTACGGGGAAAGAGCCGAGATCCCTTCACCGGGAGTGACCTCTTTAGTAAAGGTTTTCGTCACTATATTTTCTAAAAAGCTATCCGTTCCTTCAACGATATCAAGTTCATTACGTTAAAGGTTTTCGCCAGAAACCATTCGTAGCCCTCCGTCGTTTCATATGGGTAGTCAATAGTATTCAAGCTGTGTTTGTTGGCCAAAGTCAAGGCACAGTGTTTGGTAGCTGTTGGTTATTCATATGCAGCATAGATAGATGCGTTGTTTTGGAACAGTCGTATAGCCTTGTTGGCCAAAGTCAAGGGCTTGTGCGGGTGGATTCGAATCAACCTGGAGAATGACGGGTAGAACTTGACATGTGACTTATGATTTGTTGGCCAAAGTCAAGGTCATAAGAGCATGGGGCAGAAATCACATCGGGAGTTTCAAAAGTACTGAAACTTGCCAGATATGCGCATACCTTCTGGAGTGTGATGACGTGAGCGGATTCCGTCACGTTATCATGCGATGAGAGTTGGATCCCGATTCCCACTGATGAGTTGGTTTACTCCTCGGGTGACCCCGACTAATTCTTCTTTCAGGTTTGGAGGAGAATTTGAGGTAAAGTGGGAGGTTTCCAGATTAGAAAAAGTGATAACCATTCTGATCTAGGTTAGAGTGCACGCTGAGTGTTTCTTTCTCTCTCTCTCTGGCAGCGACCATTGACCCGACCCTAGACTATGATTCAGTGACCAAGTTGACCGAACCTACTTAACACTGGCTTTTGGATTGTCAGAGTTGCAGACCTCATTGCCACTCCTACTTTTACCCTTTTCTCCAGGACACCCCGTATTGCTACGAACGTCCACTTCCATTGGACAAAACCATCGTATGGTTATATACGAACTCGAAGGAATTCGAGGATGGTTTCCGGTTCTGGAGAAAACGAATAGGATTATTCAGTTGTCTTTTCCTTTTTGCCTCCTCTCAAGTTACGAGTACTCCTTGGTTTAGGAGTAGTACACCTATTACGCAAATTGGATAGTCTTCTTCCAAACCATAGGCTGGTGCCGACCGGTAGGGAATGAAGAAAACCAGTTAGCCTAAACGGTGTACAGAAGGTATTAAGATTAAGACAAAGCAAGGGATTAGTAAGAGGGCAAAGTAAATTGCGACTGCTATTCACGACCAAACCAAGTATTTCTTCGCCAATCCTAAATCACCTTTGTATTTCTCTAGGACACTCCGTATCACTACGAAGATCCCATTTTATTGGATAATCCATCGTATGGTTATATACGAACTCGAAAGGAACTTGTTCCAGTTCGGGGATGGATCCTGGTTCAGGAGAAATAAGAATAAAGTACATTCAGGTGTCTTTTATCTTCACCTTCTCTCGCGTTGCGAGTGCTCCTAGGATTAGGACAGTACACCCTTTATGCTTTTTGGATAGTCTTCTTCCAAACCATAGGCTGGTGCCGAACGGTAGGGAAGGAAGAAAACCAATTGGCCTAAAGGGGTGTGCAGAAGGTAATGACTAAAGACATATAAAGGGATTTGGAGAGGTGGCAAAGAATTATATGGTTATAGTTGTGAATCTGGATAATGGTAGAGGCATTACTAAGAATACCAGGATACCCCAACGAAACATTTCAATGTTTCAGTTTCACTGTATACTGTTAATGGAAAACTGATTTCCCGATTAGACACTTACTCCAGGGTATGTATTTACCAGGTATGATTCTCACATCTGTATGGTTTTACAGATGATGAGTGGGAGTAAGTTATTGGGAATTGGGTGATCATCCTCATTTTTGAGGAAGTCACCTGGGTTGTTTGCCAGTCGGCAATTATTTGGTTTTGAATATCCGCGGTTATGCACCAATTTCAAAATGAAATATCTGTACGTCTATTTTTATAGAGTGAGATATACCTTTTGATATTATATCGATGACATTTACCTATATCAGTGGATGGTTAGGTAAGGAGCATTAAACAGCGGTGTAATTCTTCTTAACCATAAGTACAGTTTTCAACCTACGACACACAGTGAAAGAGTTGTTAGACTCAGCGGACTTATACAGAGTATTGTATGTTGTCCAGTGTCCATTAGGACAGAGGGGTTGGTCCTCACACTATATTCTGTTTACTTTTAACTTCTCTAGTTCTTAGACATGTGTTTCGTTGAAACACATGGTCTAAGTTTTGAGGAGTTATAGGTATTTGAATAAAGTAGAGAACCAGGTATTGCAAGTATCGTGATTCTTCATAGTGATCGAAGATGTAGATACTTGTGTATGGTATTCAGTTGATAGTAATGATTAAGAGAACTTGCTTCTCTTTCGGGTTACTCATAATTGGAAGTATTCCTAAGTTGAGTAATGCCGATCGGCCTCTCTCCATTTAGTTGACATGCACTGGATACAGCTGCATGATTTGAATCTGGTTAAATTAAATCAGTGCCTCTGGTTCTATATTGGATGTAGAACAGTTCATATCTTAACGTTGTTAAGGTACGGGGAGTTGTCCGGCTTATGCTTAAAACCAGACACTGGACAACTCAAGGCACGTTTCTGTAATGGCTGTTTGTGGGTTGACCCAGGCTATGACGCGGGTTGACTTTCTACCATCTGGATGAACAATAGCAATATTGTTCTAGACTCGCCACAGTTTTATTAAAAATGGATTTTTTCAGAAAACAGTAGTGGGAGTATGGTAGAACTGGAAGTAATTCCAGAACCGCAAACGATTACTGAAGATTTGATAAGGAACCTAAAGATTCAATCTGATTTGACATTCCATTGGCCACTCCGCAGATAAGGTGGGTAACTTCAGGCACCCGAGAGGTACTTCGGTAGCCTCAAGGACGGTGACAGGGAAGTTCTTGTTTACCCACACTTGCCATTGTTGTTGTTCCAGGCTGCGAGACCCAGCAGGAGGATGAGTATAGCGTCGTTCTAAACTTGCTTTAGAAGTGCACGTCTATATGACTCTGCCAGAGGGTTGTCGTAGTCAGTGGGAGCAGCGGAAGCATTGGTGGACATCAGGCTTATGTCTATTTATAGACTAAAGAAGATGTAGCGGAGATAGATCATCTATTTCTGATGTGACAGTCATAGGTTTGACGTCATCAGAATAGGGGATGGATCTGTTGAGAAGGTAGTAGGAAGTGATATTCCTTTACTACGATCGGTTATACTTTGGTCGTCACACAGTGTTTTCTCCACAAAGGACTTGGACATTATATCAGACATACTGGTAACTAGATCTATGTTTTTAGATCTAGATTTGGGTGGTTTCCCAATCAGGGTACCTTGACAGCATTCTAAGAGTATTTAGAAAGGACGACTCCTGGCATGGTAGTGTACCTGCAGGTAATGGAGTCACCCTATCCAAAGGTGTCTTACAGACTAAAGGGGAGAGGGATGTGCATGATTGGCAGATCACTTGCTTAGGCAATTGAGTCAATCATGAGATGTCAAGTACCACACCAGATGTTGTTCTTGCACTAGATGCAATAAGTTGATATTGATCCAATCCTGGAGGAACAGTCGGAAGCAGTTTTAGAACATAAGTGCCTGTTCTAGGGATATGATAACGAAAGCCCCATTCGGGAAACAGTTATCATTCCAGGCTTCCAAGGTGACATGGACGACAAGGAGGTTGTCAGAGTTTTAGTTTTCCTTCTGACGAGGGGCAGTATTTTGGACAGGTGATCCAAGGCAATACTGAGGGTGGCATGGCGCAGGATACTGATTAAGTTCAGTTGACGATACAGTCTAAGAAGTTTGGATTTGAAGTTCATTTATGAGCTATGTCCCATCAGACATCCAGACACATTCTAAGACAGGTATTGCTCATTTCGGGAGATGGCTTTCTCCGCGAACTTGAGATATAGAGAGACATGGAAAGAAACATCAAGGCGGATCCACTCACTGAGGCTATTCCTCGAACGCAATAGTTTCACAAATGGGATTTTGTGAGACCGACTAGTAGGGGAGTTGGGTGTTCGGTATCACACGGGATGTGAGTATGCGACATCGCAATAATTAGCCTTGAGTGCAAGTGGGAGATTGTTGGAGATAGTGCCCTCAGAGTCAATTATTGGATCACAGGCACGTGATTGCAGTGATTGAGGGAGGACCTATCCCGGTAGGACAGTCTTACTCGAGATGATAGTATGCTATCTGGTTTACCTTTATCATCGTGTACTGCTTTAGGTGACCTGACATGTCGCTATTGCACGTTGATAGAGCCCCTGGGATTCTTGCTTGACTGCCAGCAGTATGAGGGAGATCATATAAGTGAGAGCTGGAGTCTATAAGCACATCCTTAAAAGGTCCCTAGTCGTGGGAGTTTCGAGACAGGGCATCGATTCTCCAGAGTAGACTAGTGTATACAGTCGAGACCCCGACGAGGGGCGGTGGTCGGTCTCACAAGCCACTGGTGTCAGTTGGTTCACCTAAGATGTATACAGGTGCTCATTGGGTTATGAGTACACCGGACAGGACTCGCCGGGAACAAGCTAGTTGGTCTTATACCTGACGTCAGATAGCAGTTCCCTGGTGACATGTGTACAGGTTAGTTCATCGACCTGGGGATCGTCATTTGTCTCGTGTGAGTTCCCACTGTACTTTGATTACTACCCTACCACGGCTCAAAGGAGTCGTGCAAACAGGTTTTAGTTGGGTACAGTCCCGAGCCACATGGAGGCAGTGAGCGGATCTTCAGGGGTTCGTCTCTCCCGGTATTGGGGGTGAGGTCGCGCTGTGTCTAGGAGAGCCATTACACAAAGACCTTGGCCAAGGCAGGAGATTTACTGGTAGGTATTCCAGTAGTATCTCAGGGTGTTCTGGGCTACACTCCGACACGACTTGTACCGCTTTTGGGGGTCTGACTTTTACCAACCCCCTAGGCCCGCCATGCGATGCTCATAGACGAACGGACCGGACTGTACGGATATTGTCACTGACAGGCTCAGTTGGGTGTCGGGGTGAGCTTCCTCATCGACGTCCCTTTTAGTCAATAGCTGGTGGCCCGTCACGTATTGGCTTATACCTCTGACGTGCTAGTGGTTAAATCCACAGCCATAGTATTGACGAGTCTTTAGAGTCCACCACACTTTCAGTTACTCAAGCTTTCGGGCGAAACGCTGTAGAGGCCGTATGGAGATATGGCAGCGTTCGATCAGATACGTGCGGTATTGCACGGATCAGGATCGAACGGGTTTTACTAGCCGGCTTTGGTTTAAGCCGATCCTAGTATAGTACAGTGTAGATTTTGTCTCTTTGCATTTGTATCCGGACGGAATACAAATGCAGGTGTGTATGCACAGTATCGGGGTTATCCTGTAATTTATTACGGGACCAGTTTTCTGGAGTTGCCAGTTTGCTTTCCGTTCCGGCCGGTTTTCCTTTGTTCTTTCCCGGCCGGACTTTTCTGATGGAGGGGGTTATTTGCAGTTTTGCAAATAACACTTTGTGGAGGACTTATTTGCAAGATGATTAATTATGAAAGCATCTTTTCTTTTCAACCATCACTTGATTTGTATTAATGAGATTAGAAAGGATTTGAGGTTGATAAGAAAGATTGTTATGATGATGTTTAGGATATAGTCACCTTTCTACTTTTCCTACACTCACCTTCCTTCTATGGTTATGCTTCATATTCATTCCTCCACCTATTTCTTCTCACTTGATGAAAAATGGTAGAAAGAAAGAAAGAAGAAAAAGAAAAGAGAGAAAGAAAAAGAATGAGAGAGTTCATCTTAGTTTTGGGAGGAATTCTTCATCTCCTTCTTCTTCTTGTTTTGGAAAAATGAAAGTACCATTTTTCCTAATCCGATTCCTCCATCTATGGCAACCAACCCCAAAGTGAGCTATGATTCTACACTACACTTCCTACAGCATATCTTGAGCATGTCGAGTTGCCGGCTTCATGCGGGAGTTGCCTCGGTATTGAGGTGGGAGCCCGTAAAAGTATCCGGCTTCGTGGTGCCCTTTCCGACGAGGAGGAGACGGACGGAGATCCCGCGAGGAGATCGGAGTGGAGATGAAGACCGGAGGAATTGGATCGTCGGTATATCTCTTCCCCTTCTCTTTGTAGTTAGCTAGATTTAGTTTAATGGCCCGATCCGGTTTTAGTGCGCGGTGGTGCCGTTTTGCCAAGTCCGCAAAAATTAAAGTTTATCACCGTTTCCGCGTTTGGCCGTTTGATTGACGGCCGGGGCGCCGCCGTGCACTTATAATAACTACAATATCTAAGCTGGCATATAAGGTAAGTACACTAATATTATGTCAAACTACTAGCTATCTAGCTAAGTTAAGCAATAATATTTTCTAAGGTGTACGTGACATGGCAATTACCGATGAAGATGTGTGTGAGCCGACAATTAAGTGTACGTGGTACATACGCATCATCGGTAATGGTGCTGGTGTCCTAACAGCATGATATCACTAATAGAGTATGAAACATAAAAATAAGCATGCGATGCGAAGCGGACCACAAAATGAGCGGGAGCTGAAAACTAGACGCAACTATAACTAATCTGCATTAATCTAATATAAGTCCTACAAATAGTGCCATTTGAAATAACACGAACCGCGGGGTTTTGAAAATAGGGCTACGGTGGTTTTTAAGAAAGGATACGTCTTTTGAAATATCGGTAGATCCCTTGACCTGTCTTTTAAAATACCCACGATCCGCTAGTTTTGAAATAGGTAGGAGTCTAATCTAATCTAACAACTACACTAAACTATACGGCTGAACTAACAAGCTGAACTACAGGTAAGGAAACCGCCTATCATCTGAGTCGATACATATACATATCTGTATATATACAGTCGGTGATCCCGCCTCAATAATATCTTATCCATAAGTAGACATCCCAAGTCTAGAGTGCGGATCAATCATCAAAATATAGCTCGTACGTAAATCCGTCGTACGGCATCCCCAAATCTAGGTACTGTTCAATATCACATTCATCATACTATTCATCTGATATCCTCTTTATCAAATATCATGATCGGGGTACTGATCTACGTCTAGTACAATATTGATACCATCTATGTATGCATGCATGTAAGAATCACTACGTCAAAAGACCCGCTAAAACATCATGTCGTATCTCAATACGAACCAAAACACTTCACGGATCTTCTGGCCTCAAACCCAATATCATCGACTCATCTCAAATCCCAATTACTATCCTCAAATCCAGTATATAAACATATAGTCCCATACCCATGTGTAAATATACACATCAATATATAATCCCATGTACGCACATATAAAAGAAGAATGTATGCAAATATGGGTGTGTGTGTATGTGTGGTGCAACCACTACCTAAGGTTTCGTAACCATGCGCCAATCCAACACCAATATCCATCTAAAATCTTCAATAATAAATCCTAACAACATATCATAAATTTTTGGTGTGTATACGCATCCGTATACATCACCACGGACTGCGGGGGTGCTATACGCCATCCACCCGACTTCTCCCCGTAGATATAAATCTACTCACCTGGTCCTCACTTGCCGGTGCCGACGTCGCCATGCGCTTGCTTGTCGTCTCGAAGTCCACATGGGGTACCTACATATCATAACGCACCGTATCGCATTAAAACTAAATTCGAAATCGAAACGGCATACGAAAATCACATCGGCACGCGTATCACGCGTAGGTCCAAACCTATCGCCTACGCAAGCAAGAATAGTGAAACCAACCATCGATGTCGATGTACAAACGTCAAACCATCGAGAAAAATCCAATCACACTCATTTGCACAATTACAAGCACTAATTATAATATAAAATAGCTTAAAATTCCCAAAAACCCCAATTTCACTTAAAAAGTCGTTTTTCCGAAAATCTAGCAAGCACAATTCGCCGTTTTTGTACAAAACATGATGTTTAAATGAATGTAGCGTCCAATATACTTATTAAATATCTTAAATAGGTCATAGAAACAATTTCCGGAATTTAATCTCATTAAATTCCAAAAACCCTAATATTCTAGTTTACAAAATACCCTTTTTACAATTTCATAGCAAAAATGCACAAACTACAATTTAGGTTGGATTTCCATGAACTAAAGTGTCAAACTACACTTAATAAAGTTAATAATATGATAAAAATCCTAACCATATTTTAATTCTCGATTTAACACAATATTTACAAAAACTAGTTTGCAATATATATACTTATCACAAATTTAAATTAACAAAATGCAACTAGCAACTAGATTTGTTTTTTGCAAGCAATTATATGATAATCTACCCATCACAATCCTAATCAAATGCTCAAACCCTAATCTTCATTCAAAACCATACACTTGAAATCTCAAACTTCAATTCAAAACCTTTTTCTTTCATAAACACCTAATTAAACACTTAATTAACTTAGCTTTAAGAAATTAGTAACAAATTAAGCAAAAATGTTTAGAATTATACCCAAAAACATTTGAAGATCCACAAGCATCCATGGCCCCCCAAAATGCTCTCTTTTCACAAAGATCCATGCTATACGGGCTAAGCTAAAATGGGTAGGAGTCGGATTTTGATTTGGATTTTTGCTTGATTTTTAGTGGATTTTTCTTTGGATTTTCTTTGATGGAACAAAGAGAGGAGAAGAGGAAAAAGGGGCTGTTGGGGGGGTTGCTGGTTTCGGCCAGAATTGTGGGGGGTTGGGTGAGGGAGGAAAGAGAGTGAGGTGGAGAAAGTTAGTTCAAGTCAAAGTCAACTCAAATTATATCATTTTCTACTCTTTTCTTTTCTTTTCTTTCATTTCTTTTCCTTTGAAAATCAAGTGGGGAAAAAGAATGGTGGCTGCTGAATTCAGCCATTGGGAGAAGTGAATGGGGGTGTGTGGGTGTGGGTACGGGTGCGGGGTGATGAAAAATGATAAATACAATACCCCAAACATCCATTTACGCTAAAAAAAGCCTTTTTTCTTCAATAATTTCTAAACCGTTTTGGCAAATAATTTCGTTCCAAAAACCACATGATAAAATTTTATTTAATGTTTTATGATGCACAAAATTTGTTTCAACTCATTCCAATTTGTAATTTTCCTTAATTAAATGTATTAGTGACGGCTTAAAATAATAATAAAATAATATTTTTTCAGAAAATTTGAAATTTCATCAGCGGCTCAATAAACACCAACTAATAGCAATTACATAGCTAGAATATGTATATTTAATTTTTATGATAAGATATTTGTATTTTGACTTTTTACAAAACCCCCCTTATTTTACCGATTTTTTTGAAATTTCACCGAAACAATTTTCAAAACGTTACAATCTTCCCCCCTTAAAGAAATTCGGTCCCCGAATTTAAATTCAAACTCCCCCCAAATACTAAAACATCTAAGAAAACTATCAAGTTGTCGGGGCTCCGAAATTGTAAATACATAAAACAAATCGTAGCGCAGCGCATGCGCTTGAAAAATGAGCATATAACTCAAATCAAAACTCCGTCAAGCATCCCGCAATCATCAGAGTCATGGAGAAGACATCAATGCTAAATCCAAATCAAAACCAATATGACATAATTCGAAACTATACATGTAAATATCGAATCTATATCTGTAAGTATCTGAAGGAAATGCATGCCAAATCTCTTTAAGTCGCTGTGCAACGCGTATAACACTGCACAGTGGCGGACGTCTATCATAAGAAAATAACTATATACATATATACCTTTGTTTGAAATGTACATTCCGCCGTTTTGGAAACAATTTAGAAGGGTCTCCTTGTTTTAAACATTTCATGTCATATCAAACACGTAGGTAAATACTGAGGCTATAGCTCGCTTTTTGGAAATCCCTTCAATAACTATCAATGCATGCAAAATATATTCAGGTACTGTCCTCTGACTAGTCCTGCTCAGTACGAAAATACATAGCAATATCATAAAAATGTACTGCTCTATACGAAATCAATCCCAAAATATGCACATGAATGCTACGTGCGTCTGGTGCGCACGGAAATCAAAATCCATGAATGTGCCATACATGCGCACAGAAACAACATCTAAGTGCATCGGTTGTGCATGATACATCTGTCGTAGGCAACATGTGTGCCTGACAGCAAAATCAGGTGCATCTATCGTGCACGAAATCATGAAATCCAATATCAAGCACCGAACGTGCGCAAAATCAATCAGATGCACAAGGTGCACAAAACAAATATCGGGTATCACAATTGAAATCGAAGTCTAGTGCATCTAGGTGCACAAAAGGCGTATCACTGCACTGCAAGCATATATAAACCATACCGAGTGCAGGAACGAAATCGTGTGCATGCATACGCACAAATCCAACTCAACTGTTTAAAATCGTAAAATCACAAACATGTGAAACTGAAGCGCGAAAACGATATCAAGTGCAACACTGTGCAAAGATCGTACATCCTCAATCATCAAAATCAAATCATACCAATAAATCACCCAAAACATCGTAATCAACAATGGCGGAATAGTACCGCTCAAGCGCATCCTCTAAGAATCTCGGCCAACTGTCATGGTTACTAGTGGGACGTCTCGTCGATGATCATGAACTCTGTCCTGCTGGCGTGCGTAACCATGACCACTCCTGGGTCAAGGTCTTCACTGTGAATTACCAATCTTTTGGTCCATCGGCTCATCGGCCCTGTCAGGTGTGCTAACGGGGACGATTCCGTTCTGGCACTTCTCTGGTCAATCATCGCGACCACTCGTAAGACAGCATATCACTGGCGTCGTCCTCTGGCTCTCTGAATGTACGTGACATATCTGATCCTGGGTGCAAGTATCATTGCAGCAGTGTCCTGGAAGGAATCCTGCTCACGGTCTCTTCCATGTCTCGTCTTTGCCAACTGTCCGGAAGTCATTGTCCTTTCCTATATCTGCATCTTGCTCTGGAACGACTGCATACTCATCGCGACTCCTTCTGGAAAGTAAGTCCAAGTACCATGCCTCGGCATGCGCATCGCCTCTCTGATGTCGGCAGAGTGGAACATCATCTCATCTAGATCTGGTGCGAACCTCTTACTCCATTTCTCTCTAATGTCGTCTGCTTTGGACTCGTCTCTTCGCGGCTGCATGGACTGAGCTCCAACGGCTATCCTCGTATCTGGAGTCCCCCAAGAAATGCACCTCACCACCTAGCATCCGAATTAAGTCGAGCCATCCAATCGATTCGTCAAAACCTCATAATCCCCCAAGAGCTCAACATCTTGGGTACAGTTTAATAGTATCGAGTACATACCACAGCATCGGTGGTCCAGCCGTAGAAGGGCAAACCCAAGCCTCACTAATGGCGCCGCAGAACTGCCGCAAACCCTAAGGTTCAAAAGCTTTCACACGGTCATTAAGTCGAGTTAGGGTTTCATTCTTCTAAAGGGACCATAGAATTGCCTGCATGTCTTTCCGACTACCTTAAACTTTGAATAATAGGTTTCTGACATTCGATCGTCTCTGTCGACTCCTAACGTCTCCGCGTGAAGTCGTCTCTAGCTGAAATCAATCTATCTGATGACCTCGCATCGGGGTAGGCGAACGATCCACATGTCCTAGTCATTCATCCTTGATGACTAGCGACCTTCTATCATCTCTTAGTACAACTTATACTGCAATAGCTCCAACATCTGGGGCGATATCTCGTCATTCGCAGCAATAACTGGCTTACTCGTCTGCATGCTGAACCGTGCCTCAATCATCAGGAGTAAGCAACACACCAACGGTCATCAAAATCTGGCTGGCCTCCATCATTGGCTCAATTCTCTAGCGTCGATCAGCACCTCCGAGTAACCACATAAAGGTGATCCGCCAAACGCTCGTGGCGCGGAAACACAGTAAAAAGACACATCTCTGCAATCGTGTGTCGCCGGAATTTCGCCCTGGTCAGTCCTCGTTCGTGACGAGCTTGTGCTGACCGCAACTCTAGCCGTAGCTCTCCCTGCCCGTAACCGTAGCAGCAAAACGAAACTGGTACCGATGAGGCTAGATCAGGAAGGAATATAATACTGAACAAGGAAATATACATCCTAAGGCTTCATAAGTGGAGTGGCGTGTCGTAAATATGCCGCGGAACATACCAACGGTACGTCACTCTACTTTAGTCACCTATTCCATCAACCAAGGGTCATCATACGCTCCGAAGGTTAAAACCTAACGCTCTGATACCAACTTTGTCACGGCCCGAAAGTACGGAACATGACCGGCACCTAAACTACGAACGTCTCGAGACGTACGTAATCTAAGTAAACCGAAAACCCAGAAATCCAAACCAAGAAAAGTAGTAGAGTGCAGGAAAAACCAACTTAAAGCAAGTAATTTCAATAGCATAAGCCGAATTATGCGGTTTTTAAAACATCAAAAATTTACTGAAAATTTCGGCAGAGTCTCCTTTGTAAATACTGGCCCCCAAACGGGATACAACATGAATAGTATACGAAATCAAGAAAAAGGCATCCCCAAGCGGGAGCTAGCTCTTCGTCAATCGACGGTCACAACCACACAAGCAATATAATATACAACGCCCACGGCGAGGATCAAAACTCAAAAGGAAACTCAAAACCACCAGAAAATATAACGAGCGACTCTAAGGTCGAAAGAATAAACAACACTGGTCTCTATCTCAATAAATACATGTTTGGTTGATGGAATTTACTAGATACAACGGAATAATATTATACAAGGTAATATGATGGGTACGATACAAGAAAAACCCACCTACTAGCAAGTCACCCGAATGAAACTGATCCCGCAAAGCCGTAATGAAACCTGTACGGCAAACCTGCAAGAAAACTGGGGCACAACGGGGCTGAGTTGCCAACTCGTGAATAGAAAAACATCTACGCACAGAAATCGCATAAATAACTCAACCTAGGTCAATGATCATAATATGTCCTCAAAAATATGAATAATACGTAGCCTATAACAAGGCTAGGGTAAATATCTAACCCGAGTGTAATCTCATGTGCCCGTGTCAGTGCCTCAGGTAGCAATATATCATATGAACGAGGTATGAATGCATGAAAACAGAATACATGTAAATGAAGAACAGTTTTCATAAATTAGTGAGATTTCCTTTGTATTTTTAAACTGAGGTATCATAAATGAAATCAGTATCAACAGTGTCTAGTATCGACACAAAACATAAATCTCAATGTCTCGAAATATCAATGTCTCAATCTCAATATCTAGGGCGCCGTCAGTCCAGACCGGCCCCTACCATCCATCTCAAGACCATGACGGTATCCTCCGGATATCCGACGCGTCGGGTAATATCACCGGTAGGTAGTGCTCCCCAGCCAGGCTCAACGTCAACACCACATTCTTCTTGCCCCGGGGTACCATACCGGGTCCACCATGTACCCGAAACGGTTCCTCCACTCCTCGAATCGGGTCTCGAAATCCATCAGCAAACTCATGGTGGACGATTCATACATCATAGGAAAACCGCACTTTTTATTTTAAAAGAGAGAAAAGGTTTATTTATGTTTTTGCGGTTTTCCTCCAAATCCGGAAAACCTCATGGTAATCCGAATCCAAAACCTCAATAACACGTAAAATAGTGAATATATGCATGAGAATCCATGAATGCGGAATAACGATGAATAACAGTATGCATGAAGTGATAAGTAATAACTACAATATCTAAGCTGGCATATAAGGTAAGTACACTAATATTATGTCAAAGTACTAGCTATCTCGCTAAGTTAAGCAATAATATTTTCTAAGGTGTACGTGACATGGCAATTACCGATGAAGATGTGTGTGAGCCGGCAATTAAGTGTACGTGGTACATACGCATCATCGGTAATGGTGCTGGTGTCCTAACAGCATGATATCACTAATGGAGTATGAAACATAAAAATAAGCATGCGATGCGAAGCGGACCACAAAATGAGCGGGAGCTGAAAACTAGACGCAACTATAACTAATCTGCATTAATCTAATATAAGTCCTACAAATAGTGCCATTTGAAATAACACGAACCGCGGGGTTTTGAAAATAAGGCTACGGTGGTTTTTAAGAAAGGATACGTCTTTTGAAATATCCGTAGATCCCTTGACCTGTCTTTTAAAATACCCACGATCCGCTAGTTTTGAAATAGGTAGGAGTCTAATCTAATCTAACAACTACACTAAACTATACGGCTGAACTAACAAGCTGAACTACAGGTAAGTAAACCGCCTATCATCTGAGTCGATACATATACATAGCTGTATATATACAGTCGGTGATCCCGCCTCAATAATATCATATCCATAACCAGACATCCCAAGTCAAGAGTGCGGATCAATCATCAAAATATAGCTCGTACGTAAATCCGTCGTACGGCATCCCTAAATCTGGGTACGGGTCAATATCACATTCATCATACTATTCATCTGATATCCTCTTTATCAAATATCATGATCGGGGTACTGATCTACGTCTAGTACAATATTGATATCATCTATGTATGCATGCATGTAAGAATCACTACGTCAAAAGACCAGCTAAAACATCATGTCGTATCTCAATATGAACCAAAACACATCACGGATCTTCTGGCCTCAAGCCCAATATCATCGACTCATCTCAAATCCCAATTACTATCCTCAAATCCAGTATGTAAACACATAGTCCCATACCCATGTGTAAATATACACATCAATATATAATCCCATATACGCACATATGAAAGAAGAATGTATGCAAATATGGGTGTGTGTGTATGTGTGGTGCAACCACTACCTAAGGTTTCGTAACCATGCGCCAATCCAACACCAATATCCATCTAAAATCATCAATAATAAATCCTAACAACATATCATAAATTGTTGGTGTGTATACGCATCCGTATACATCACCACGGACTGCGGGGGTGCTATACGCCATCCACCCGACTTCTCCCCGTAGATATAAATCTACTCACCTGGTCCTCGCTTGCCGGTGCCGACGTCGCCATGCGCTTGCTTGTCATCTCGAAGTCCACATGGGGTACCTACATATCATAACGCACCGTATCGCATTAAAACTAAATTCGAAATCGAAACGGCATACGAAAATCACATCGGCACGCGTATCTCGCGTAGGTCCAAACCTATCGCCTACGCATGCAAGAATAGTCAAACCAACTCTCGATATCGATGTACAAACGTCAAACCATCGAGAAAAATCCAATCACACTCATTTGCACAATTACAAGCACTAATTATAATATAAAATAGCTTAAAATTCCCAAAAACCCCAATTTCACTTAAAAAGTCGTTTTTCCGAAAATCTAGCAAGCACAATTCGCCGTTTTTGTACAAAACATGATGTTTAAATGAATGTAGCGGCCAATATACTTTTTAAATATCTTAAATAAGTCATAGAAACAATTTCCGGAATTTAATGTCTTTAAATTCCAAAAACCCTAATATTCTAGTTTACAAAATACCCTTTTTACAATTTCATAGCAAAAATACCCAAACTACAATTTAGGTTGGATTTCCATGAACTAAAGTGTTAAACTACACTTAATAAAGTTAATAATATGATAAAAACCCTAACCATATTTTAATTCTCAATTTAACACAATATTTACAAAAACTAGTTTGCAATATATATACTTATCACAAATTTAAATTAACAAAATGCAACTAGCAACTAGATTTGATTTTTGCAAGCAATTATATGATAATCTACCCATCACAATCCTAATCAAATGCTCAAACCCTAATCTTCATTCAAAACCATACACATGAAATCTCAAACTTCAATTCAAAACCTTTTTCTTTCATAAACACCTAATTAAACACTTAATTAACTTAGCTTTAAGAAATTAGTAACAAATTAAGCAAAAATGTTTAGAATTATACCAAAAAACATTTGAAGATCCACAAGCATCCATGGCCTCCCAAAATGCTCTCTTTTCACAAAGATCCATGCTATACGGGCTAAGCTAAAATGGGTAGGAGTCGGATTTTGATTTGGATTTTTGCTTGATTTTTAGTGGATTTTTCTTTGGATTTTCTTTGATGGAACAAAGAGAGGAGAAGAGGAAAAAGGGGCTGTTGGGGTGGGGGGGTTGCTGGTTTCGGCCCGAATTTTGGGGGGTTGGGTGAGGGAGGAGAGAGAGTAAGGTGGAGAAAGTTAGTTCAAGTCAAAGTCAACTCAAATTATATCATTTTCTACTCTTTTCTTTTCTTTTCTTTCATTTCTTTTCCTTTGAAAATCAAGTGGGGAAAAAGAATGGTGGCTGCTGAATTCAGCCATGGAGAGAAGTGAATGGGGGTGTGTGGGTGTGGGTACGGGTGCGGGGTGATGAAAAATGATAAATACAATACCCCAAACATCCATTTACGCTAAAAAAAAGCCTTTTTCCTTCAATAATTTCTAAACCGTTTTGGCAAATAATTTCGTTCCAAAAACCACATGATAAAATTTTATTTAATGTTTTATGATGCACAAAATTTGTTTCAACTCATTCCAATTTGTAATTTTCCTTAATTAAATGTATTAGTGACGGCTTAAAATAATAATAAAATAATATTTTTTCAGAAAATTTGAAATTTCACCAGCGGCTCAATAAACACCAAATAATAGCAATTACATAGCTAGAATATGTATATTTAATTTTTATAATAAGATATTTATATTTTGACTTTTTACAGAAAACCCCCTTATTTTACCGATTTTTTTGAAATTTCACCGAAACGATTTTCAAAACGTTACACATGAACATTCTAATCAAGCCATGCAACACTTAATTAAATATAATCTCACTTAAACACTCACTAACAATTAATTTAATTGCATGAACTCCTAATTAAAATAATTAAAAGCCACTTTAGCAAAGTAATCAACTAGATTAGATTTGTAAAGCAACTAGATATTAATCTACACTTTGTTAACTTAATTAAATGATAAAAACCTTAATTTTAACCCAAAACCTTCTCTTTAAAACTTTATTTGCAATTAAAACTATATTAACACATAATCTAAATTATATTAAAGGAATAAATTAACAAAGTAACATTTGGGTTAAGGTTTTATACCTCAAGAATTTGGAAGATCAAACTTGCTAGCCTTGCCACCAAAATGCAAACTTGCATCAAGATCCAAGATAGTTTAGGCAAAGGAAGTTTTGTGATATTTCAGCTAGAAATTAGTGTTGGATTTGTGGATTTTTTGTGGGGTTTTGTGGGGTTTTTTTTATTGCAAATGAAAAGAAGATGAAGAAGTGGAGGGGGCTGCAGATTTTGGCCGAAAGTGAGGGAGGGGCTGCTGTTGTGAGGAAGGGGGGAGAGATGTGTTCAAGTCAGGATTCACCCCATACCTCTTTTAATATACACCTTACCTCATTATCTTTTCATTTCTAATTTATTTTGTTTTCTATTTAAGTTTTCTTTGTAAATTCTAAAACCTAGAACCATGGTCAAACATCTTGTGTTTAGTTATCATGGTGCACTAACAAGTAATTACCTATACTAATTTGTAATTAACACTAATTTAGTGTGCAAGTGCAAGTTTAAAATAATATTTAAAAATTAATAAATATGGAAAATAATTAAGAAAACTAACAATTAAATAAGTGACTAATTAAATACCAATATTATCAATTACATAATTAAAATAGGTATATTTATGTTTATGTGGAAAATTAATTATAACTATGTTTTACGGAAAACACGAGTTGTATTACTAATTATCGGACAATTAACCTAAACGATTTTTAAAATCTATCGCTCTGATACCAACTTTCTCACGACCCGAATATATAGAACGTGACTGGCACTTAAATTATGCAACGTCTAGAGATGTAACGTAATCTAAGTAAGCTAAAGCCCAGCAATCTAAACCATTTACAGAAATAGAGTGAAGGAAAACTTGTTTAAAAGTTAAGTTAACATAGAAAATCACTTTGAAATTCTTTATAATATGCTCAAGTTTTAATAAAAACTTCGGCAGAGTTTCTTTTGTAAGAACTGGCTCCAAACAGGTACAAAACATAGATACATATAAGAAATGAATAAAGGCATCCCCAAGCGGGAGCTAACTCTTCGCCGAATGGCGGAACACAACCATATGCAAGATATATCATAATAATACGCAATAAGCATATAAAATCAAAACAATACGAAACCACCACGTAGGCTCACTTGAGCTCGATACAAAAGAACAAATACACAAATCTCACTACCCAGTCTTTAAGTCACGTAATACAAACGGTCGATGGAGTGTACTAGATACAAATAAATATACATGGTAGGAACAAAAGAATATCCTCCCAAAAACCCACCTATGCGCAAATCGGAAGTCGATGCAAAGGAGCAGGAGAAGAAGTGTGCCCGCCGCTACTATGCTGACGGGTCGAACCTGCAAGATATTGTGGCACAACGGGGGTGAGTTGCCAACTCGTAAGTAGTAAGTAACATCTAATAAGGTTATCGTAAGCATGCACGCAAATGCATCACAATCCTGTAGGGTTACCTAGCACGAAAGCATGGTTTCGGGAGGCCTTATCCATGCCAATTTCAAATTTTTGCCATGCTAAACAACCCTAACCCTAGAATCTTAACTAGATATTTAGACAAAACAACAATGTAAACAACTTTACATCTAAGTGAATGAGGAATACAACCTTTGTAGACCGGTCCTTCAATTGTAAAGCTCCGTGTAGTAGTCCTTTCACTTTAAGTAGTGAACACATGAACTCTAGTAAGGGTTATGAAGAAATGAATAACATTACTCGAAGTCTTCGAGGCCGAAGATGATCTACGTCGAGGAGACTCAAGCTCATGCTAACTCTTCACTAATGGTAGATTAGTGAAGCAAACACCATAAACTAAATGGCTAATATAGTAGAGGATGATGAAGTAGGAATTTTGCTCACTTTAGATTTATTTTTCTCATAATATTTCTTCACTTTGAGAAAAGCTAGCAAGCTTTCTCTAGATGAAGAAGAAGATGAAGTGGAGATGAGTATGAAACTCATGAGGTGATAATAGCAACCATGGGTGAGTTTATGTCATACACTAACTCATGTAGAGACTAAACTATGGCTAAGGATAATGGTTAGGTTAATAAATATCTTAAGTAAAACAAATTAGTGGACTAAGTCAATGGACAATTCAAGCTTCTCCAAGTTTCTAGCCATGACATAATTCCACCAATTTGTGAATTACTTGGATAAATAAAACCCTTCATAATATCAAGCATGGTGTGAGTCTCATACACCCATGAAGCATGTGGCATCAAGCATGACACAAAATAATGTATATTAATATATATCACATATATACTATATGCACACAAGTGAGAAAAAGAAATGTTTAAGTGAGCAAATATTAGTTAATGTAAATTAATATATCACATATATAATTATACATTAAATTATTAAATCAACACTTGATTTAACAATCCGGCTATATCACATACAACCGACTAATAACAAATGTATCAATTTATCGAATTAACACTTGATCCGATAACCCGGCTATATCACATATAACCGACCGATATCACATATCGTGAGAATAGAATGCGGTATCACATACGCGCATTAATCTCGGTCCCGCACATATCACATATGTGCTCCTACTTCGTTTCGCATGAACCAGGAAACCTCTGTGTAGGACTCTAAAGACTCGTCAATACGCCGGCAGTAGGTGATGATCATATCAAATACCCACAAGCCGTAAGAGGTATGCTAAACTAACGGCCACCCGGGTATTGAGCGATCAGAAGATCAACAAGCAAGCCTGCTCATACTCCTGCAATCCAATCACTAATACTACCGTACAGTCCGGTCTATTCGTCTGATATGTCGCATATCGCAGCCTGGGGATGGTAAACGTCAGACCCCAATAGCCTGATAAGTCATGCCGATGCATGGTCCATAATGGTTCGAGAAACCACTGATAACACTTACCAGTAGATCTCAGCAACCCTGGCCAGGGATTTTCTATTATGGCCAATCAAGCATAGCGCAACATCAACCCCCAATACCGGAAGAAACGAAATCCCCTCTTATCGCTCATTGCCTCCATGTGACTTAGGATTGTACCCAAAAACCACCGTTTTGCACAATCTCTTGAACGTGGTAAGGTGTAAATCAAAGCACAGTGGGAATCACACAAGGCTCTATGACGATCTCGGGTCGACAGACTAACCTGTACCAGTGTCACTAGAGAACTGCTATCTGACGATAGGTATAATACCATGTAGGAGTTCTCGGTGAGTCCGATCAGTATACCCAGTCTCTACTGAGCACCTGTATACCATCTCTAATGTCAAACACCAATGCATATAGGATCATCCATCGCCCATCATATGGGTCTAGAAGCGTATACGCTAGTCTACTCTGGAATATCGATGCCCCATCTCGATACTCCCATGACTAGAAACATTTAAAGGATGTACTTACCGACTATCTCTGCCCCACTAGTATGATCTGCATCATAATCCTGGTAGTCAAGTACTCATCCTAAGGGCTTTATCAACATGTAATAGAGAGACAATAAGTGTACATGTTAAGATAAACAGCAACCAGATAGCATACTATCATGTCGAGCAAGAAAGTCCTCCATATATATGTCCAAGCATCCACTATAATATAGATCACATGTATAATAATGGCCTCTAGGGCATACATATAACTAACAATTCCCACATATACAAGTAAGATGCGATGTACTAGTATGAATGCAACATGAATGAGTAATAACCGCGAAAACCTAGATATATCTAATAAGAGAAAATCTGTATTCTTATCTTAGTAAAACTTTTGTATAATAAAACTGGAGTATCATCTGTGAAATCGACAGAAAATCCGTGTCAAGCATCGACACAATATATGTATATTTCAATATCTCAATGTCTCAATATCTCAATAGTCGTCCCTCAGATCGGCTCTCAAATCTGTCACATCCCACGACTCCGGTTGATATCCTCCGGATAACCGCCGAATCAATAATAACCGGTAGGTAATGCTCCCCTATCGGGCTCAACTCCTTCTCAATACGTCCATCTAGCCCCGGGGTATCTCACCGGGTCCACCATGTACCCACAGACGGTGCATCCCCCTCCTCGAATCAGGTATATGATACAGCTCAAGAACCGAGAAAACTCATGGTGGACGCCACAAACATCATATCACGTGAAAACCGCAGATTTCTACTTTAAAATGATAATAGGTTTATAAAATTCTTACGGTTTGACCCAAAACCCAGAAATCTCATCAATACTGAAATCTCCAAGAAGAATCACAATATATTAACATGTCGGTAATGACGGACGCCTATGATATCGATAATATGTGATGCAATGTTTGACTAGAAAACTATGTATGAATGATGATGTAATGAGGTATATATATATATATATATATATATATATATATATATGACTAGCAATCCTACGTATCCATCCTGATGAAATGAATATACAACTACAAGTTACATATCGTATATGATGCAAATGCTCAGATACTAATTTAAACAAGTTCTATAGTGTTCGTGACATAGCAATTACCAATGGCGTGTGTGTTCGTAATAATAGTGCACGTGCGGCATGAACCAATGGTAATGGTGCAAGTGTCCTATGTAATAACATCATGTGTAAGAAGATGCAATGCCAATCTATGAAATTCTTTGAGACTACGCATATAGATGCAAGAACTACTAAAAATCCAAGCTATCGGGCACCTTGCGCCATCTAGACGATTCCCCCATAGATGTGTACATCTACTCACCGGGACGCCTCGGCTAATCTGATCCAATCACAGCCTTTTCTTTCCTTGCCGCGTCCGACGTCTCCGCAACCGATCGTAGAATCGTACAAGAAGTATATATGAGGTCAGATATTTAGATAGACGCGGAAACAAACGATACAAAGCAACCAATGCGCACTAGCTAGACGCGCATGCACTTGGTTCACAAAACGCGCGCGATATCGCCACAAACCACCACCAGGGCTTGCTATGCATAGAAAATACCACAACTAGAATTCAATCGTACTAATCGCGCATTCACATCAAATTAAATATTATAGGAAGTAGCTTGTAGATCATCACATCCCAAAACTTAATTAAAACCCTTTTCTTTTAAAAACCTAGTTAGCAACCTTAAGCTATTTAGTGCAAAACTAGATGGATTAGCAAGTCTAGTAGCCACTAATCACACATGAACATTCTAATCAAGTCATGCAACACTTAATTAAATATAATCTCACTAAAACACTCACTAACAATTAATTTAATTGCATGAACTCCTAATTAAAATAATTAAAAGCCACTTTAGCAAAGAAATCAACTAGATTAAATTTGTAAAGCCACTAGATATAAATCTACACTTAGTTAACTTAATTAAATGATAAAAACCTTAATTTTAACCCAAAACCTTCTCTTTAAAACTTTATTTGCAATTAAACTATATTAACACCTAGTCTAAATTAGACTAAAGCAATTAATTAACAAAGTAACAATTGGGTTAAGGTTTTATACCTCAAGAATTTGGAAGATCAAACTTGCTAGCCTTGCCACAAAAATGCAAACTTGCATCAAGATCCAAGCTAGTTTATGAAAAGGAAGTTTTGTGATATTTTAGCAAGAAATTAGTGTTGGATTTGTGGATTTTTTGTGAGTTTTTGTGGGTTTTTTTTGCAAATGAAAAGAAGATGAAGAAGTGGAAGGGGCTGTAGATTTTGGCCGAAAGTGAGGGAGGGGGCTGCTGTTGTGAGGAGGGGGAGAGAGAGAGATGTGTTCAAGTCAAGATTCACCCCATACCTCTTTTAATATACACCTTACCTCATTATCTTTTCATTTCTAATTTATTTTGTTTTCTATTTAAGTTTTCTTTGTAAATTCTAAAACCTAGAACCATGGTCAAACATCTTGTGTTTAGTTGTGATGGTGCTCTAACAAGTAATTACCTATACTAATTTGTAATTAACACTAATTTAGTGTGCAAGTGCAAGTTTAAAATAATATTTAAAAATTAATAAATAAGGAAAATAATTAAGAAAACTAACAAATAAATAAGTGACTAATTAAATACAATATTAGCAATTACATAGTTAAAATTGGTATATTTAAGTTTATGTGGAAAAATAATTATAAATAAGTTTTACGGAAAACACGAGTTGTATTACTAATTATCGGACAATTAACCTAAATGATTTTTAAAACGTTACAGACTAATATCTTATTTATATATATATATATATATATCATATTATTAAATCAACATTTGATTCAATAATCCGGTTATATCATATATAACCGTCTAATATTCATTACTAGTTAATATATATAATATATATAAATATATATTAAATTATTAAATCAACACTTGATTTAATAATCCGGCTATATCAAATATAATCCGGCTAATATCAAATACAAATATATATTAACTTCATATACATACTCCATTGAATCAACACTTGATTCAATAGTCCGGTCATATCTCATATAACCTTACTGATATCAAATATCGCGAGATTAGAATACGGTATCACATACTTGTATTTAATCAAGCTCCCGTACATATCACCATATGTGCCCCATTTCGTTTCGTTTGAGCTAGGAAACCTCTGTGTGGGACTCTAAAGACTCGTCACTATGCCAGTAGTAAGTAATGATCACATCAGTCACCCATAAGCCGTCAGCGATAATAGCTGGACGTAACGGCTACCCAGGTATTGAACGAATAGAAGATCAACAAGCAAGCTTGTCCAAACTCCCGCAAAGACTATAAGTAACACTTACCATACAGTCCAGTCTCTTTTTCTGATATGTTGCATATCGAGTCTAGGGGTGGAATCATCATACCCCAGTAACTTGATAAGTCATGACTATGTATAGCCTATTACCGTTCGAGAAACTACTGGATAGGCTAATTGTAAAGTGGAAATCTCTCACAGGAGTAACTTTTACTAGCATTGTGTATCGGGATCCAACAATCTCATAGAAGGTATGCAATCTCATTGCAAATTTCAATACTTGAAATTCCCAATATCTGTTTTTACCCCTAACGACCTATGACCTTGACTGAGGACAACAAACCATAGGCCGCTAGTTAAGTTCTACCTGTCATTTCTTGATTGAATTAAACCCACCCGCACGACCCTTGACGGGAGCCAACAAAGTCGTATGACTACCCTAATCCAATCGCATCATATACTACAGATAAGCATTAATCAGCTACCGCACACTACGCCTTGATGGAGGCTAACAAACGTAGCACTAATACTAAATAGTCCTTATCAGAAATGATGGAGGGCTACGACTGGTTATGAAGAAAACCTTTAGCGTAATGAACTTGATATCGTTGTAGAATATAATGATTTGAAAAGGAGTGGTTTAAGCTCCGCTTTTAAAATCGAATAGTTTTCAAAACAAACCGAGTAGGTTGTAGCATTTGCTAGTTTTGCTAAAGAGGTCACTCCCGGTGAAGGGATCTAGGCTCTTTCCTCATCTAATGAGGTGCTGGATATTCATAATGGAATACCAATATGCAAAGAAATAACTAGAGCTACCTTTTTAAAAAATTTAATTCTACACCATATTTAGTTTTCTTTTCTTTTCATTAGTCTCATTAATGGCGTCCCATCAATTATGTTTCCTAAACATCACAGAAGAAACGAAAATAAAACACACATATATGCCATCCGCATTCGCCTCAGGGACCCGTGTCTTCACCGCAAGGTTACTTAACTTACGGCAGGGCGGGGTCAGGACTAGCGCGGATGCAAAACATATTTAGTGTCTACTAATATATCATATATATATAGCAGTATTCGTCTCACGCAGTTATATGATCACATCATAGAACTCAAGCAGCAGAAGTCAACATACGAAATATTGGATATACTAGGAAGTCCGTGTTTTAAATTAATCCAGTAATGAAAAACACGGATTCCGCGGTTGTAATGAATAGCCAAACCCACATCCCTAGACCCCTATGAGAGCGGCAAGAGACCCTGCCAATTCTAGAGTTAGGCGACCCGGTCTCGACTCCTCGAGATGGTCTCCCACTGGACTCTAGAACCCGGTTACTTCTGCTCCCCGCCTTGGGTCTATCCTAATGCGGAAAAGTAAATAATAAACATCAATGGTGACAACAACCTCAACCCGGAAGTGTCCTAATAAAAGAATTTTACATACATCTTTTGTAAGTCCACGTTGCGACCCCCGGTTCTTACGGGGAGGCGGAAACGGTATAAAACTCAAATTTTAAGCGCATGGGGCAACATGGACTAACAAAGTCGGGATCTTTTCTAAACTAAAACTAGCTATCATGCTAAAAGGAGTTAGCTACTCGGATGAAAGGTTATACCTAACTTGAACTCCTTCTTCTTGAAACCTTGTAGAGCTTGATGGTTCTTTCCTCGTTGCCTTCTTCCGTCAAAGTTGGATCCACCTGAGGGTCCAACCTTCGGGCTCTTTCTCGAACTTAGAGTGAACTAGGATCTCCGGCTTGCTAAACCTTTAACCCTAGAGAGAGTAGAGAGTGTCTTTAGGGTGTTTTTCTTTCAAGGAGAGGGATTCTCAACACATGAGAAGGATTCTCCATGAACTAGAGGAAGAAGAAGATGAAGTGAGGAGAGAGAAGCAATATGATAGAATGAGTTCTTTTTCTTTTGCAACCATAACAAAAGAAAAAAGAATTATCAAATTAATAATAATAATGAAAATGAAATAGTTGATGGAAGGTTTATGAATGACCATTATCATTTCATCCATTAAATGAATTTTGCTAGAATCAAAGAGCATCTTTGCAAAGTAATGATGATGGTCAAACATTCAACTATGGTCAACTAGTCAACCATGGTCAACAAGTCAACAAAAAACCAACCATGACACAATTTCATTTTATTAATATTATTAATTGATATAACATAAATCCATTAGGGTTTCGAAAAAGACGACTGTCAACTGTGCATACGCACCCGTTCCGAAACCCTAATGAAAGTCCTCTTCCTCCTCCTCAAACAACTGTGCATACACACCTGCATTCTTGTTCCGAGGAACATGAATACTGAGAGATAAAAGCAACCCCAAAACATAAACCAGTATCTGACTCAAACCAGAGCCAGCCAGTAATATCCATCCGGACTCCAAACGTGCACAAGTGCGCGGATGAGAACGAACCCTGTCGCAAAACCATGCGACCTCTACTCTGTTTTGCCCAGAGGCGAATAGCCCTCTGTGTGGGACTCTAAAGACTTGACACTTACACTGGCAGTGGGTTTAACCACAGACCGCAAGCGGCACTAGCTGTGCGTAACGGTCCCCAGGTAGATGCCGACAAGAAGACTGACGAGGTGAACCCCATCTGAACTCCTACTGAGTCTGAGTGTGACAATCTCCGTACAGTCCGGTCTGTTCGTCTGATACATCGCATGGCGGGCCTAGGGGGCGGTAAACGTTAGTCCCCTAATAGCGGTACAATTCGTGTCGGAGTGAAGCCCAAAACACCCTGAGATAACACTGGAAGCCTACCAATATATCTCGCTTGCCCTGGCCAGGGACTACTCGTGTAATGGCTCTCCTAGACACAGCGCGATGTCAACCCCCAATACCGGGAGAGACGAATCCTGTCTAACCGTCACTGCCTCCAAGTGCTTCGGGACTGTACCCAACTACTACCCGTTTGCACGACTCCTTTGAGCCGTGGTAGGGTAGTAATCAAAGTACAGTGGGAACACACTCGAGGCAAAGTGACAGTGTCAATTCAGCGGACTAAGCTGTACTCATGTCACCTGGGAACTGATAACTGACGATAGGTATAATACCAACCTGTCAGTTCCCGACGAGTCCTGTCCAGTGTACTCGTAACCTAACGAGCACCCGTATACTATCTCCAGTACGACGTACTGATGGCTGTGGGACAGACCATCTCCCACACTGGGATGAGAAGCGCATACGCTAGTCTACTCCGGAGTATCGATGCCCTGTCTCGATAGTCCTGCGACTAGGGACTTGTATAAGGATGTGCTTATAGATTACCCAGCCCCCACTAGTGTGACTGCTATCACAACGCTGGTAATCAAGCAAAGATCCTAAGGGCTCCACTAATGTGTATAGGTGATATACTAAAATAAACACAAGTACACATTGAAGTAGAAACAAACCAAGTAGCATACTACTATATTGAGCAAGATTGTTTATACAAGGTGAATATCCAAAGCTTCCATTAAGTAATATACAAACTAGTATGATACAGTAATGGCCTCTTGGGCATATACACTAACAATCTCCCACTTGCACTAAGGCCATGTACTGGCGTATCGAAGACCTATCATCTCGATCAGCCGCTCGAACTGAGTCTTGGGTAAGGCCTTGGTGAATGGATCTGCAGTGTTTTCTTCTGAAGCAACCCTCCGAACCTCGATCTTCTTGCGATCCACGATCTCCCTGATCTGGTGATACCGCCTCAAGATGTGCCTGGATCTCTGATGGGACCTGGGTTCCTTCGCTAAAGCTATAGCCCCGTTGTTGTCGCAATACAGAGGTATTGGGTCAACAATGGACGGAACCACCTGAAGTTCTTTCAAGAACTTCCTCATCCAGACAGCTTCTTTTGCGGCATCAGATGCAGCGTTGTATTCCGCTTCCATCGTCGAGTCTGCAACGGTTTCCTGTTTGGAACTCTTCCAACACACCGCCTCTCCATTGAGGGTAAAGACAAAACCCGACATGGACTTGGAATCATCCTTGTCACTCTGGAAGCTGGAGTCAGCAAAGGCCTCGATCTGGAGGTCTTTTCCGCCATACACCAAGAACATCTCCTTAGTCCTTCTCAGGTACTTGAGAATGTTCTTTACCGCTATCCAGTGTTTCTCCCCAGGGTTTGACTGATACCGGCTTACCACACTCAGTGCATAAGCTACATCCGGTCTGGTACACAACATCGCATACATTATAGAGCCTACCGCAGAAGCGTAGGGTATAATAAACATGCGATCCCTCTCCAAATCAGTCTTGGGAGACATCTATTTAGAGAGGGTGATCCCGTGACAAGCCGGTAGGTTACCGAGCTTGGAATCTTCCATACTGAATCTTTTCACTATGGTGTCGATGTACCTGGACTGAGAAAGTCCTAATATCCTCTTGGATCTATCACGATGGATCCGGATCCCCAGGATGTATGAGGCATCACCCAGGTCTTTCATGGAGAACCTGTGTGACAAGAACCCCTTGACAGATTGTAGCATAGGAATGTCATTTCCTATTAAGAGAATGTCATCCACGTATAAAACGAGGAATACTACAGTTCTCGCTACAAATCTACTATAGATGCATGGTTCATCTGGATTTTTGATAAAGCCAAATTCCTTGACCGTCTCATCAAAGCAGATGTTCCAACTCCGCGATGCCTGCTTTAGTCCATAGATGGACTTAAGCAATTTGCACACCTTTCCGCTGCTCCCACTCTGAATGAAACCCTCTTGCTGGTCCATATAGACACACTCCTCTAAATTTCAATTTAGAAAAGCGGTTTTTACGTCCATTTGCCAAATCTCATAATCGTGGAAGGCAGCAATGGCAAGAAGGATCCGAATGGATTTCAGCATAGCCACTGGAGAAAAGGTTTCGTCATAGTCCAAACCAGGTCTTTGACGGAAACCCTTAGCTACAAGTCTAGCTTTATAGGTCTCAACCTGTCCATCTACACCAATCTTCCTTTTGAAGACCCACTTGCATCCTACGGGTTTTACCCCGTCTGGAGCAACGTCCAACGTCCATACTTTGTTGGTGTACACTGACTCCATTTCGGTCCGCATTGCATCCAACCATTTTACCGAGTCAACGCTCTGAACGGCCTGCTGGAAGCTAGTAGGCTCATCATAATCTATGATGCAATCCTCTCCATCCCCGTCTATGAGAAAACCGTAGTATCTCTCGGGCGGATGAGACTGCCTACTACTCCTGTGGAGCGGCGTAGGAATGTCCTGTTCTTTTAAACCCTCTGGTTCCACTAAGCTTTCAGTAATAATCTGTGGCTCTGGAATTTCTTCCAGTTCTACTGCGCTCCCACTTATTTCCTTTTCTAAGAACTGGTGTTCTAGAAAGAGGGCATGACGAGAAACAAGAACTTTTTGTTCCTCTTCGTAGTAGAAGAGATATCCCTTGGAATTCTTTGGATATCCCACAAACTTACACTGTACTGAGCGCGCCTCGAGCTTGTCCGCATGCTGCTTTTTAACAAAAGCTGGACTTCCCCAAGTCTTAATGTGACTGAGATGGGGCCTCTTCCCACACCACATTTCATATGGTGTGGTAGGCACAGTCTTACTAGGAACTCGGTTCAAAAGGTATGCAGCTGATTCTAGCGCATACCCCCAGAATGATCGCGGTAACTCAGCGTTACTCATCATGGACCGTACCATATCCAATAGGGTCCGGTTCCGTCTCTCCGATACACCGTTATGTTGCGGAGTGTATGGAGGAGTAAGCTGAGAGAGAATTCCATTCTCTTTTAAGTAATCCAGGAACTCGGCACTTAAGTATTCTCCACCTCGATCCGATCTTAGAATCTTGATACTTTTGCCAGTTTGTTTTTCTACTTCATTCTTATATTCCTGGCATTTTCAAAGGCTTCGGACTTATGTTTCATTAAGAAGACATAACCGTACCTTGAAAAATCATCCGTAAAAGTAATGAAGTAAGAATAACCGCTTCGCGCATGTGTAGACATTGGATCGCACACGTCGCTGTGTACGAGTCCCAAGAGCTCGCTCGCTCTTACTCCGTGTCCAGTGAATGGAGTCTTTGTCATCTTTCCTTTGAGACAGGATTGACAAGTGGCATACGATTGATATTCGAACGGATCCAAATACCCTTCTGTATGTAACTTAGTCAACCTTCTCTCATTGATGTGACCCAGTCTACAATGCCATAAGAAAGTCTGATTGATTTCCGGAGACTTTCTTTTGTGTGTATTCTGGACATTGAAAATCTGTGGTTGGTTTAACACGTATATACCATTGCTCAGTGTACCTGACCCAATCAGAACTTGATTAAGGTGAATGTTTACAACATTACTTACAAACGCAAATTCATAACCTTCTTTAGAAACCAAAGATACAGAAATGATATTACAAGTTGCGTTGGGTACAAAAAGCAATTGCGTAAAACCAAAACATGTCCATCTGACATTCCCAGGTGATAGTCCCCCACGGCTTTAGCATCCATGCTAGCTCCGTTCGCAACTCTGAGGGTCATGTCACCTGCCTTCAAAACCCTACGGTTTCTCAACACCTGCAATGAATTACAGATATGAGATCCTGATCCGGTATCCAATACCCAGGAAGTAGAGTTTATAGAAAGACAGTTTTCAATAACATACACACCTGAAGCTGAAGCCGCCACCTGCTTCAGTTCCTGTGTCCTGGCCTTCCAAGCCCTGCAATCATTCTTCCAGTGTCCTTTCTTATGACAATAGAAGCATTCTTCCTTTCCCACAAGTTTCCCCGCTATCATTGTTGCCTTTGCCTTTCCCCTCGTATCCACTTTACTAACACCGCCCCTTGGTTTGGCGGGGGCTTTCCTCTTCTTTCCCTTGGCTTTCTCCTTGGACCTAGAAGAAGAAGATCCTCCTACAAACAAAGTGGTTGTTTCCCTACTTTTCTGTAGGGTGCCCTCTGCGCTCCTCAGCATGTTGAGGAGTTCTGAAAGTTCAACCTCTTTTTCTTGTAAGTTGAAGTTCAGTATAAACTGGGCGTAAGTGGAAGGAAGGGACTGGAGAATCAAGTCCGTATAGAGCTCATTCTCCAACGTGGTTCCAAGTTCCGCGAGCTCCTCAATGAAGCCAATCATCTTAAGCACGTGTTCCGCTACCGATGATCCGACGGCCAATTTTGCCGAAAATAACTTCTTCGACACTTCGTATCTTGCGATACGAGACTGCTCTCCATACAGTTCTTTTGTATGAAGAAATATGGATTCCAGGTCCATATTCTCGTGCCTCCTCTGATGTTCGTTGTCCATAGAGGCAAGCACGAGGCACCTGGCCTTCGCGCAATCAATCCCCCAAGTCTTACGGATTTCCTTATCCGCGACGCTGGAGGTGGGACCTGGGACGGGGGGAGCTTTGGTGGTAAGAAGATACCCCAGCTTGTCGTAAGTGATTGCCATTTTGACATTCCTGAGCCAATCTTTGTAGTTTGGCCCTGTCAGTATGTTTTTATCTAGAAGTAACTTAAGTCCAGTCATGTCGATTGGTCGCTGCAATTAGGAGGGAGAGAAGAAACACTTTAGCACGATGCTCTTGCAAGTTTAGAGTGGTTTTTAATTTGTCTAAACAGGATGGCTCCCACTGTCTCTCGAATCCCTCCTCAAACCATAAAGGAAGAATTAGTCGGGATCAATCCCACCGCACAATACTTGCTTAACCGTTCAGCCAGGCCAGTGTTGGTACTTCGAGGGAGGTTTTCCAACGCTTTCGCGAAGTTCCTTAATTAAATAACCTCTTTTCCCTGGGGGCGTAGCCCCGCTAACACCTTTCTAGGCACCTACTAGGTTTATAGCATTGATCGTTTAGTGAGAAATTTCCCGAGGAGTACCATATACTCACAGTAGGATCGGGATCCAAATATCATCGCGTGACGAAACTGAAGGAATCCTACCAGAATCACCACACTCCAAATGGTATGCAAATCTAGCAAGTTTCAGTACTTATGAAACTCCCGATGTGGATTTTTGCCCCATGCTCTTATGACCTTGACTTTGGCCAAAATATCATAAGTCACATGTCAAGTTCTGCCCGTCACTATCCAGGTTAATTTGGATCCATCCGTACCTACCCTTGACTTTGGCCAAAATGGCAGTACGACTGTCCCAAACCAACGCATCTATCTATGCTACACATGAACACCCAATAGCTACCAATCACTATGCCTTGACTTTGGCCAACATACATAGCTTGAATACTATTGCCTATTCATGCGAAACGACGGAGGGCTACGAATGGTTTTGGTAAAACCGTGAACGTAGTGAACTTGATATAATCGATGGAACGAGATAGCTTTTAGAAGGAGTGGCTCAATCTCCGCATTTAAAAGTTAGTTTTGAAAAGAACCGAGTGGTTTTTCGAAAGTGTTCCAACGACTTTAGCTTGGTTTATTATCTTGCATTAGTTCTTTTAATGCGTGATATTCTTGCATTAGTTCTTTTAATGCGTCCCATCATTTAATCCTACCATTGCAGAAAACAACCAAAATATGACGTACGCTTATGCCATTCGCATTCGCCACGGGGCCCCGTCATCACCCGTTAGGTTACTTAACTAACGACAGAGCGGGGGCTGGGCTAGCGCGGCTGTAAAACATAAGCAACGCCTAAATAGTTATAAATATAGCAATGATGGACATTACAGATCACAGATGAATACATTGGATATACAAGGAATCCGCAATCCGTTCGAGCCTGCAACGAAAAGCGGAATACACGGTCGCGGTGAATAGCCAATACCCCACCCAAGACCCCTACGGGTGCGGCAAACTACCCGCCAAGTACCCGGTAGTTTGTGCACCCCTCCATGGGTCTATCCTAGGAGCAAAAACAGTAAAAAGAATTATAAAATGACGGCTACAACCCCGACCCGGTTGTGCGGCCATACAAATAATAATATTACATCAATTTACATGTTACAAATGAATGAAAGAAAAACAAAAGCTCATCTCACATCCACCCTGGCTATTCACCCGCGACAATCCAATCCATTCATATACACATACCAACATCAATCACAGATGACAGAGATGTATAACCCCGACTAATCGACATATAGCGATTAGCCGACATTCAATACATGCAAACATCACAAATATAACCAATATAGTCAAAGTGTAGTGAAGTTCGATAAAAATACGGAATTATAGGCCCCCAAAAATAAATTTCTTTTCTGGAAAATCTGGGCATAAATAACATATCTGAAAAATCCCAAAACCCTACCAGAAGAACACTGCACAAAACAGGATCACAAGAGGAGACAAAACGGCGGCGGTTCCGCGGCCTAAGCCACCCATTGCCGCGGAACCGCGGCGGTTTGAAGGAATCATGCGATCTTATTTCGTGGGTGTTTTCATAAAACCCTGAGCCGATTTTAGGAGTAAAACTTTTTACATTTAGAGCACAAAAAATTTCAACAGAAACTTAGGGTTTTTGTTTTTCCGGTTTTGTGATTTTTTTCCGATCGAACTTCCATACACTTTACTACAAAGCTAGTTTATGTTTAGTTAGGCTCTGATACCACTGTAAGTCCACGTTGCGACCCCCGGTTCTTACGGGGAGGCGGAAACGGTATAAAACTCAAATTTTAAGCGCATGGGGCAACATGGACTAACAAAGTCGGGATCTTTTCTAAACTAAAACTAGCTATATTGCTAAAGGGAGTTAGCTACTCGGATGAAAGGTTATACCTAACTTGAACTCCTTCTTCTTGAAACCTTGTAGAGGTTGATGGTTCTTTCCTCGTTGCCTTCTTCCGTCAAAGATGGATCCACCTGAGGGTTCAACCTTCGGGCTCTTTCTCGAACTTAGAGTGAACTAGGATCTCCGGCTTGCTAAACCTTTAACCCTAGAGAGAGTAAAGAGTGTGTTTGGGGTGTTTTTCTTTCAAGGAGAGGGATTCTCAACACATGAGAAGGATTCTCCTTGAGCTAGAGGAAGAAGAAGATGATGTGAGGAGAGAGAAGCAATATGATAGAATGAGTTCTTTTTCTTTTGCAACCATAACAAAAGCAAAAAGAATTATCAAATTAATAATAATAATGAAAATGAAATAGTTGATGGAAGGTTTATGAATGACCATTATCATTTCATTCATTAAATGAATTTTTCTAGAATCAAAGAGCATCTTTGCAAAGTAATGATGATGGTCAAACATTCAACTATGGTCAACTAGTCAACCATGGTCAACAAGTCAACAAAAACCCAACCATGACACAATTTCATTTTATTAATATTATTAATTGATATAACATAAATCCATTAGGGTTTGGAAAAAGACGACTGTCAACTGTGCATACGCACCCGTTCCGAAACCCTAATGAAAGTCCTCTTCCTCCTCCTCAAACAACTGTGCATACACACCTGCATTCTTGTTCCGAGGAACATGAATACTGAGAGATAAAAGCAACCCCAAAACATATACCAGTATCTGACTCAAACCAGAGCCAGCCGGTAATATCCGTCCGGACTCCAAACGTGCACAAGTGCGCGGATGAGAACGAACCCTGTCGCAAAACCTTGCGACCTCTACTCTGTTTTGCCCAGAGGCGAATAGCCCTCTGTGTGGGACTCTAAAGACTCGACACTTACGCTGGCAGTGGGTTTAACCACAGACCGCAAGCGGCACTAGCTGTGCGTAACGGTCCCCAGGTAGATGCCGACAAGAAGACTGACGAGGTGAACCCCATCAGAACTCCTACTGAGTATGAGTGTGACAATCTCCGTACAGTCCGGTCTGTTCGTCTGATACATCGCATGGCGGGCCTAGGGGGCGGTAAACGTCAGTCCCCTAATAGCGATACAAGTCGTGTCGGAGTGAAGCCCAAAACACCCTGAGATAACACTGGAAGCCTACCAGTATATCTCGCTTGCCCTGGCCAGGGACTGCTCGTGTAATGGCTCTCCTAGACACAGCGCGATGTCAACCCCCAATACCGGGAGAGACGAATCCTGTCTAACCGTCACTGCCTCCAAGTCCTTCGGGATTGTACCCAACTACTACCCGTTTGCACGACTCCTTTGAGCCGTGGTAGGGTAGTAATCAAAGTGCAGTGGGAACACACTCGAGGCGAAGTGACAGTGTCAAGTCAGCGGACTAAGCTGTACTCATGTCACCTGGGAACTGATAACTGACGATAGGTATAATACCAACCTGTCAGTTCCCGACGAGTCCTGTCCAGTGTACTCGTAACCTAACGAGCACCCGTATACTATCTCCAGTACGACGTACTGATGGCTGTGGGACAGACCATCTCCCACACTGGGATGAAAAGCGCATACGCTAGTCTACTCCGGAGTATCGATGCCCTGTCTCGATAGTCCTGCGACTAGGGACCTGTATAAGGATGTGCTTATAGATTACCCAGCCCCCACTAGTGTGACTGCCATCACAACGCTGGTAATCAAGCAAAGATCCTAAGGGCTCCACTAATGTGTATAGGTGATATACTAAAATAAACACAAGTACACATTGAAATAGAAACAAACCAAGTAGCATACTACTATATTGAGCAAGATTGTTTATACAAGGTGAATATCCCAAGCTTCCATTAAGTAATATACAAACTAGTATGATACAGTAATGGCCTCTAAGGCATATACACTAACATCTTTTACATGAATGAAAATATAAAAACTCTCATCTCACGTAAAAACCTCCATCTATTCAATCACGACGATCCAATATAGCATATCAGAAGTAAATATGCGTATTCCTACTTTAGTAGATTGCCGCACCCTCGATGCCATCAACGAAGTGCCCTTGGGCGGAACACGGCGGACTTGAGAACCTAAGTGGATGCTTTTGGCTACGGTGTTCTCCTATAGTCACTTGGTTGGGGCTACGGGGCGCGGCTATCTAGTAGTGTTTCCCGGCAAGTGTTTGCGTACAATACGAGATTGCGACGGAGTTTTTATCTGAATCAAAACACCGTGGCAATCGATTAAATGGGACTAAAATGCTAGATTCACAAAACACAAACTAGTTTTCACAAAACTAATTTAATGTGGATTCCAAATATTGTATCACATATCAAACTTAAACCCAAAACGATGTTAAAACTGTGACGACGAAACACTCCGAATTGCCCCAACAAAAATATAACATCACATGCAATCTGGGCAAAACAAACATAACCTGAAACCCTAAACCCAAGCTAGAAGAACACCAAAAAAATACGCGACCAAAACAGAAACGGGGGCCGGCCAGGCCGGGAATTTATGGTTTTTCCCTGGCCAAAAAGTTGAGGCTTGGTCTCGTTTTTCTTCAGTGCTCTAGTTACATCAAACGTAATATTCTGCACTTGTTTAAAAATTTTTAGAGAACCGTTTAAAATCAACAGAAACAAGGGTTTCGGATTCTAGTTTTCGGAGTTGTTTCGGTTTCGTATTTCTAACACATCGTATAATGCTCTAGCTTGGCTCTTATACCATGAAAGTATGTCTTAGCACCCCCAGTAGGTTAATACAAGTATCAAGTATGCAATTTTCAAAAATCTTGAGTGCTAAGCTATAACAATCTAGAATCGAACTAGAGAATTAGGGTTTTAGTATAAGCAAACAAGTTCTACACTAAGTGAAGAGGGTTACAACCTTTATAGAACAAGTCCTTCACTTCAGTAGCTCCAAGTAGTAGTCCCTAAGCTCCAAGTAGTGGTCCCTAGAACTCTTCTTGGCTCCACTTGAAGAAAGGATCGAGCTTGCTGCGTTGTCTTCGAGGCCGAAGATGATCCACCTCGAAGTCTCTCTAGGTTGAGATATCTCTTCACTAATCAAGTATTAGTGAAGGAAACAACCTATACTAAAGGGATTGTAAAGTGTAGGTTGATGAAGTAGGAATTTCGCTCACAATATTTTCTTCTTTCTTTCTTCTTTTTCTAACCTCAAGAAAACCTAGAGAAGAGAGAGGAAGAAAGAGATGAGAATGAACTTGGAAGAGAGAGAACGAGCCATGAGGTGAAGTGATGAGATAGTATGGAAAATATCTATGAATAAAAACAAAGAGATAGTGGTGAGTCATGGCTTCTCAAAGCTTCCACAAGCATCCAAGATAAAATGACTCATTTCCTATTTCTTTAATTCATAAATAAAACACTTTCCACACATCATAATTCTCATGTGTAATTCTGTCACGACCCGGAAAAGGCACGTGACTGGCATTTGAATCATGTGAAGTCTATAGGACCCCACCTAATTCAAGTAAGCCAAAAAGCCCAGAAATCTAAACCTTTTAGGGAAAATAGTGTTGGTGGAGTTTAGAAAGAATGGTATAATGAAATCAAGTTCTTTCTTTAAATACATAAATAATAATATATAAAAACACAGTCTTTGTATCTAACTTGAAAACATTTTCGTCGTTGAAAATTTGGGCAGCACTTCCTTTGTATATTTCAGCCCGAAAACGGTACAAGCAATATAATAAAAGGCATCGCTAAGCGGGAGATAGCTCTTCGTCAATTGGTGGAAACAACCACGCAAGTAATAAATATACAACGCCGAAGGCGAGGATCAAAAACTCAGGAAGAGAATAAAGAAAACTGACATCATCAAGAAAACCAGGAATAAAGAATAATACATAACCGCAACTCTAAGACCGAAAGAATATACAACTATGGTTTCTAAGTCTACTAAATATACATAGTCTGGTTGTTGGAGAGTTTAACTAGATACAACTGAAATAAAATATACAAGTATATAATGGTGGTCACGATGCAATGTATCCTACCTATCGATGCAATCACCCGGAAGAAATGATATGCCAGCAAAGCCGCTACGGAACCTGTACGGCCAAACCTGCAAGAAACTGTGGCATAAATGGGGGTGAGTTTCCAACTCGTGAGTAGAAGACATCACCGAGTAGAAACCGAATGTATGACTATGTCCTGGGTCATACAGTACAATACAATAGTAATATAATGACGTCGAGTAATGACAAGGATAACGGCATAAGCATAAGTGTAAACCAAGGTACTCACGTCAGAGTCATAAGTGGTAACAGACATTTGTAAATATATGCATGAAAGTAAATGCATCAATGAATGTGTGCCCAGCAACGTCACACCAAATCAAGATAAAACCTGAGTGCCCAGCATCAACACTCGAAAACATCATGAAAATCATGTCCATCTATGATACAAAATCCTCATATATCTCGGGCGACGCATCCTCAGATCGACCCTCAAATCTGTCAAATCACACGACTCCGGTCGGTATCCTCCGGATGACCTCCGGGTCAATAATAACCGGTAGGTAGTGCTCCCATGCCGGGCTCAACGTCTATCTATACGACCCTCTTGCCCCGGGGTACCTTACCGGGTCCACCATATTCCCGCAGACGGCGTCTCTCTCCTCGAATCGAATATATGTACATACGTGGCTTAAGAACCGAGAAATCCCATAGTGGACGCCACACACATCATATCACGAGAAAACCGCACTTTGCATTTTTAAAATGATAATAAGTTTTTAATTTCCTTTGCGGTTTTCCCCAAATCCAGAAATCTCATAATAACTGAAAAATCATAATCATGAGCTATTGAGAAAATAATGAATATCAGCATAAATACCATCAACAGTGCATAATAGTACGAATATATGAATGCAATGCGACATCCAAGTAAGAAATGCAATATCTTAAACTAGCATGTGAAATCATGTATACCAACAATGTAACTAGCTACATCCTATCAGGTTATACGAGTGAAGTAACGTTTTCTAACATATACGTGATATGGCAATTACCGATGATGATGTATGTGAGCCAGCCAGCAAGTGTACGTGCAATATACGCATCATCGGTAATGGTGGATGTGTCCTAGCAGATGAGATCGTAACAGCTGAAGATGGCACATGTATATATCTACAATGCAATGAGAATAGTATGAGGATAGAAAAAAGTAAACTTTAAAAGAAACTAAAAGACTAAACAAAGAACCGAGTCGAAAGTGATGAGAAAATCTATAGCATACCCGAGTCGATATATCTAATAGTCGGCGATCCAGCATCGTAGCGTCACATACTGTATAATCTATCGTAGGCATCCTCACGTCAAGAGTGTGGATCAATCATCATATAAACTTCGTACGGTAAAATCCATTGTACAGCATCCTCAAACTCGAGGGTACGGGTCAATAACATATATATATATATATATCATATCATATAGTTTGTACGGTATCAATCGTCGTACAATATCATAATCTGGGGTACGGATCTAATGTCTCGTACAATATATTATTTCATCAAGTCACATGTTATCGCAAGTTTTGTATATATCGCACAACGATCCTTTAATATATCATATCATATACGGTGTCTCGACTCAATCACATATCATAACCTCACGGCATCATGCCCGATCATATCGACTCAAATCCATTCAACATCACATATTCTCATCTTATACGTATATGTATACTATATATATATATATATATATATATATATATATCAACACATCCATATATATATACATATATACATATACACCCATATCATAACACATGTGTGTGTGCGACAATATAAACTAACGGGTCTCGAATATAGAAAATAAACTAAAGATAAGCACTTCCTATAAATATGCTTATTCTAACCTAGAGTCTTCTAGAATCCTACTTGCTAAGTATCCGTATCTCACATTAACACACACACACACACACACACACATACACACACACACACACACATATATAAAATGCATCTTATTCTACGAATTGCGGGGGTGCTATACGCCATCCACCCGACTTCCCCCGTAGATATACATATACTCACCTCGATCCTCGCTTGCCGAAGTCGATGACGCCTTGCTCTTCCTCATCGTCCCGAAGTCCATGCGGGGGTACCTACAGTTCCCAAGCACATCATATCGTAAAACAAGACTCAAATTGAAGAAAAGCCGATATGGCACACGAAACACATATATGTTAGAACCTACGGCCTACGCATGCAAGAATAGCCAAACAACTCTCGATGTTGACGTACAAACGTTAAACCACCGAGTCAAAACCCAAATACTAAAATCCATGTCATAAAATGTCACAAAACCAAAGCAGCACATTAGGAAAACGGCTCCAGATTTTGCCTCGGGTCAAACTGGGATAAGTTGCATATAGGATAGCTTTAATTACTGGACAAGGGAGCTATGATCCAAACACGAACCTATTCCCTCGTACCCAGGACACAAATTGTGGCCAGAAAGGGTATTATTGCGTCCAAGGAAAGGAATAGGGGTCTCTGGTTTTAGGGTTAGCTTCTAGGTTTCCTGCACATCTTTCAGCGGTCGCTAAATATTTTTCAGGTCCTCCGGATGATAGCAGATCCCTAAACATTATCACAATTCCCACAAAAACCCGATATCGGCAAATCTAAAGTTCACGTCTTGGGGTTTAGTCTCTGGTTTAGTCCATAATATTAACACTACAGGGATTTAGTCACTATCTAATCTTCAATGCCACCTTCGTACATATACATATCACCTAAGCCCCAACTAGAAATTCTCAAAGATCACTAAACCACACTTAGATAACTCTAAACTACTATAGAATGCTAGGAAAAACAAAAGATTAGCTAAAGACATGGAATTTAGCTCATTTGGCAACTCAAGAATTTTCTTGAGTTGCCCAAAGTCTTCAAAACCTTAACTTGATAACACCATAGGGTTTAGGGTGGGCTTAAGATCAATTTTTGTGAAGTGAGTGTGAGATTTTGAGAGGATTTTAGGGTGGTTTAAGGGCGGTGCAAGGTGGATGAGGAGGTGGAGGGAGAGGAGCAGGAGAAGAAGAAGAGAAGGAAGTGAAGATGAGAGCAAAATGAGCCATGGTCAAAGAGTCATGTAGTGTAGAAGTTTCCCCTCCCCCCCTCTCTCTCTCACTCTCACTCACCCATACCCCAATGTCACCTTGTCCTCTCCTCTCTTACTAAATATCTTCTCATATAAAATTCCTTTCTCTTTTCTTTTTAAAAAAAAACAATTCAAAAACCATATGTAAAAATGCAATGAAACTTGGTTCAACAAAATGCAACAAGTGTTTGTATCATGTTATGGTGCATGTCATGCATATAAACCAGATTAATACATAATTAGCAAAATGTTAATCAAGTTTAGAATTAACTTGTATGCAATTTATTGTATAATAATTTGTAAAATGCCCAAATCGCATAAATACCTCCCAATCAATAATTTATATAAATTTTCCAATTATTTTCCAGACTATTGGTATATAATTATACCATATCATTAAAACTAATTCTCATACTTAATAATATTCATATAAATTATTATTTAAATTATTTAAATTCCTAAAAATAATATTTTATTTTCTGGAATGTTACAATCTTCCCTCCTTAAATAAATTCGGTCCCCGAATTTAATTTTAAACCCTCCAATTATTTAAAACATTTCAGCAAAACTATCAAGTCGTCGGGGCTCCAAAATCATGAATACATCAAATATATCATAGCGCAACACATGCGCATGAAAATGAGGGAAAAACTCAAAATCAAAACTCCGTCAAGCGACACGCAATCATTGGAGTTATAATGAAATACAAATGTCAAAATCCATTACGAAAACCAACATGATATACTCAAAACTATAACATGCATATAGTACGCATCGTTGTAAAGTCGTCAAAACATCCAAATAGAAATGCATGCAAAACCTTTTTCAAATCGCCGTGCGATGCGCGTATCACGGCACAAGTAGCGGACGTTCATTATAAGGAAGATAGTTATATATATACTTATCTTTTATGTAACATATGCATCCCGCCTTTGAAAATAATTTAGAAGGGTTTTCTTAGTAAAGTTTTCGTGTCATCATGGACACGTAAGAAAATATTGAGACTATAGCTCTTTTTGAAAATCCCTTCCGTAACTATCGATGCATGCCAAAATACTCAGGCACTGTTCTCAGACCATTCCTGCTCGGTTACTAAACCGTATCATAAAACATGACGCTCAAAAGAGATCAATCCTAAAAATATATACAAAGAATTCCACGTGCGTCTGGTGCGCCCAGAAATCGAAATCAAATACAGTGCCATGAATGTGCACAGAAACAAAACTAAGTGCAACGGATGTGCACAAATACATACGTCGAGTGCAACGGGTTTGCACGACAACAATATCAGGCGCAACTAATATGCACGAAGAATCTCAATTTATTTCATCTAGTGTGCACAAAATCGCATCAATTGCGCCATGTATGCGCAAGAATCTAAATCAAGTGCGTCAGGTCTGCACGAAATCATCTCGTGCAGTAGGGTGCACGATAACGAAAATCAAGTGCACAAGGTGCACGAAAACATAAATCCTGTGCACGGGGGTGCTCGAAAACAAATATCAAATATCAAAATCGAAATCAACGGTATACGACATACACCAAATCAAATCAAGTATACCGCGGTATATAAACTCATGAACATGTGCATCTGCGTGCACAAAACCATATCAAATTACTGAAAGTGCTCATAAACCGCATCGAATGCATAAGTCCAAATCATGTGCATACTGTATGCACCAAATCAAAATCAAGTACCTCAGAGTGCGTAAAAATCAAAATCAAGCGCAAATGGGTATGCGCAAAAACGAAAATCAGTACAACCGATACACGAAAATACGAATCAAATGCAGCTGTGGTGCACATAAGAAATATCAATCATGAAACGAAATCCTCAAAATGCCAGAATCAAAACGACGGAAACGTGATATCCGAATCACCTAGTCGCAAATCATAAATAACTGTCATCGATGTTCCCCTCCTTCAAAGTCAAAAGGTGTCGGTGCATCCAAGGCTGGCAGAGCAAGAATATCTACTTGCCTCTTGCCTACGGTCTGGCATCCTCTGCTTTTAGATCTTCATTCCCTTCTGTAGATTGCCAGTTGCATAACTCCTCGGCTCTACTGCCCTATACGGAGTGATGACGGAAACATTCCCGTTCTGGCGCTTCTTTGAAGATCTCCTGACCCATTAACATGGTCACTCGTAACGTACCATGTCAAATGATGGAAATCTTTAGCCCACTGAGTGTGTGCGATACAACTGATCTTGGGTCCAAGTCTTATCGTGTATTCTTCCAGAAAGATCCTGTCGGGGTCTCTTTCTAAAGCTCGTCTCTGCCGGACTGCCCAGACGTTAGCATTCTTTACTTAATTTGTTTCTCATTCCGGAACAGCTGCATTCTCGTCATGACTTTCCTCTGGTAAACATGTCCATATTCAACGCCTCTATGTGCGTATCGAGTCTCTGATATCATTGGGTTAGAACGACAACTCGTCAAAATTTCGCACGAATCTTTTACCTCGCTTCCCGACAATATGAACCAACTCGGAATCATCTCTTCGTAGCTGTGTGAACGGTGCTCCAATTGGCTATAGTCATATCTGGAGTCCTTTTCGAAGCTATGAACTCGGCATCTCTAATATCCTATAAATGGCATCTGTCCAACTATGTCCTCCGGAAATCGTCCAAATCATCGGTGTGATGCGCTTACACTCGTCCTGTCTCGATCGACTCACCGCATGCCTGTGTGAGGTCCTCTTCTAGCTGAAGTTAGTCAAACTGATGATCTTGCAGCGGAGTATCCAAATGAACAACATGTCCTAGTCATTCATCCAGGGATGACTAGCGATCTTCTATCATATCCCCAAGTATAAACTCTTGCTGCATTAGCTTCAATGATCTGGGGACGATATCTTAACAACTCAGCAACAGCTGGCTCATCTGTCCGCACGGCAGACAACGCCTCAATCAACTAGAGTAGACAGTACCGTAATAATCTTCACAATCTGGCTGGCCTCTAGCAATGGCCCGATCATCTGGTGCAGATCTCGAATGCTCGTGTCAACAAGAAATCTTAATAAAACAATAACTCAATGCGTTCGTGTATCACCGGAATACATCCTGGTCAGTCCTCGTCCCTGACGAGCTCACTTTGACCACAGTTCTAGCCGCAGCTCTCTCTGCTCGTATAGCCATGGTAACGGAAACCAAGATCAAACATCGATGATGATAGATCATAGGAATGAATAGAATACGGTGCATAAGAAATGTACATCATAAGGCTTCTTAAGTGGAGTAGCGTATCGTAAGTATGCCGCGGAACATACACACGGTACGTCACTCTACTTAAGTCACCTACTCCATTAACCAAGGTCAACCTATGTGTAACGTTTTAGAAATCGTTTTGCGAATTTTCCGTTTTTAGGTCAAAATAGTCGGTATTTTCCGTTTTAACCCGATTGTGATCAAACTTCAATATAGACATGTCGGCACCTAGTTTAGCTAGAATAAAGCTAGTGCGTGAATTTTGGTGGTCAATGTGAAGTTTGGGTTCACATAGATTTTTTCCGTAATAAAATATTATTTTAATGCTTTATTTGTGCACTTTATTAGTGGTAATTTCTTTTTTTGTGGGTTAATTACTACTAATGTGGTTTTATACTAAACTAATCACTAGAATTATGTTTAGAACCTTCTCTCCAAAATATCTTGATTTTTGTGGAATTATTTGATTTTTTAAAAAAAGATAAGATAATGAAGATTTAAAGCTTTTGTTTTATTATACAATTATTGCAATTTCCTTCTAGAAATTTCCACACAACTCCACACAAACCCTAGCCTTCTCACTTGGCCGGCCACATCCAATTCCTTACTGCCCTTCATTTTTCTTCACCCATTTCTTCTCATTTTGCTGCAAAAAAATCATGAAAATTCCAAATAAATTCATTCAAATTCAAATATAAATCAAACCCATCATTCTTCTTCTTCAATCTTGCTTGGATCTTCATTCTAGTAGGGATTTTAGCGGCTAAAGTTTGGATTGTTCTTGTTTCAAATCTTGTCTCTTTGAAGGTATAAATCCAAACCCTAATCTCTTTTTGTAGTTTAATATTTAAATTAGTTTTATTAGATGTTTAATTTAAGCATTTAAATTCATATTTAGAAATTCAAGATATCATTTTGATAATCAAATTAGGGTTTTGATTAGTGGATTGGTTAAGTGATAAGTTAAGAGAAATAAAAACTTAATCAAGTTTCTAATTTGTTAAATGATATTTTCCTAATCGGCTAATTAAGCTAATTAACAAACTAAACTTTTGCTAATCCTAATTAGTGAAATCTAAAATTTTAGTAAAGATTTAAATGGTTTAACCTTGCTATTTTGGGATGTTTGTAAATTCTAGTTTTGATAAAACTTGTAATTTTGTGCTAAAATGATATATTGCTTACTAGATTTACGGATACTTTAGGCGTGGGTTTCTTTTGACGTTGAGACGTTATGTATATTGATTCCATGCTATATATTGTGTTATGAATGTGCGATCGGTATGATCAGGGTCTAGACTTGGTAGTTGTGTCGCTTTGCGTTCCTAGCTAGGGTCGTGCCGATGTCGTTCGTGTCTTTGTGTAGCTTTTACTCTTGAGTTCGTTTCATAATGTCGCTACGCGCGTTAGCCACTAAAACGTACTCTTGGGAGTATGTTTGGAGTTGGTGTGTCGGTTAAACGTAGTTGTACGTATTTTGGTCGATTGCTTATATACACTTGCTTCATTGTTATATGTGTTCAGGATCGCAGGCGGGGACTTCGGACGCTGCGAAGAGGGGAAAGCAGGTGGTTGGCTTTACTTAGCCAGGATCGTTGGTGCGTAGATTTAACATCTACAGGGGAATCGTCCGCATGACGTTATGCGTCTGGGCTTGATTAAGTGACTTGACCTTTAGGGTTTAGTATATGGACTTGTTTGTTCATGTGTATCTTAGTTGCGGATCTCATTTACCTATTGCATTCAGACATAGTATTAATGAGCCACAACACTATTATTGACGGTTCATGTTACACGAGCACTGATTGTATGCCACTCACACCGTCAATAATTTCCATGACACGCACAACACCTATACATATGTGATATTATATTGCTTAGGGACATTGAGACATGATCCTTATTTTCATTGTGCATATGACATATAGCATACCTATATACCTACATGTTTACACATATGCCCTGACATGCTTACATGCTAGTTACCCATATACCTGTATGGTAGTTTACCATTAGTGATAGGTATATACACATATGAGACATAACTACATTTACATCTGGCATACATACATACATATACCTGGAGGGTATTATGGATAGGTATAGAGACATACCTTGTTACATATACTTTTACATCATACATACTTACATATGGACACGCATATCTTGCTATACCGACATGGTTACACATACCTTGTTATAGCTACATGTTCACCTGTATATGATGTTGCATCTGATTTCGAAGAAATCAGGAACCGCATCATATATTTAATAACTTTTTGCAGTTAAATAGCGGTTTTTCCTTTATATGCTCATATTACTGTTTCATGCTGTATATATTATATTTCTTGGATTCCGCATGGTTATATGATTTTCATACGATGTTCTCTGATGTTTATTTCCTAAGTATATATAACAGTGGAATGGGACACTGTTATATATGCATATATATATATATATATTAGTGGAGTAGGACGCTAATATATATGTATACAGGTCTTTATAATATATCTTCATAATGTTTCATGCAAATATTTTATTCTTTACTTGATATTTTCCGGATTTGAGGACCGTGGTAGTTTCATGAAAATATGCATTATTTGAAAAACTCGGTTTCTCTTGATATGATATTTCTGCAGCCACCATGAGATTTCTCGGTTTTGAGCATATATATATATATACCCTATGCGAGGAGGCGTAGTGGGCCGTATGGGGGTACATGGTGGGGCCCGGAGGTACCCCGGGGCAAGAGTCGATGTAACATGCCCATGAGCCTGACAGGGGAACCATACCTACCGGTGGCAGTACTTCAGACACGGCGGTTATCGTATGGATACCGACCGGGGTCATGTGCGTACAGATACGTCGAATTTCGAGGGTCAGAGCTAGGCACTCGAGTTTTCGGATAGCGTATGATACGTACCTATCTGGGCCAGTCGTGGTTACAGCACTTGATAAATTAGTATTTCGGCGTCGATGCTTGACACTTGTTTCATTTTGTTTTGGGTGTCGATGTTAGACACTCACCTTATATGTAACTTACTTGATACTGATATTGTACATACAGGATATGTGGGATATACTGATATTGTACATACAGGATATGTGAGATCTACTTGATGTTGTACATTCGGGATATATGAGATATACTTGATATTGGACACTCAGTATTTATGAGATTTACTTGATATTTGACACTCAGGATATGAGAGCCAATTTGGGGGCTGATCGAGGAAATTGGGATTTAGACTGTCTTGATGGACTTTGGTCCTACCATGAGGTCAGGATTCCGTGGAGATGACATATTTTATTCCATACTCCTCATTTATTTTATATGCATTGCTAAATGTATTAGAAGTACCTGCAAGAGTACTTTTCATGACTGTTGCATATACATATTGTAATTTATTGCTTCATGTATTGTAGTAACTGCTAGAGTACTTTTCATGACTATTGCACATACATACTGCCATCTTATTGCTATCAGCTTGCATATTTTAGATTCATGTTGTACATGCATACTTGCGATTACCTGCATATGTTATTTACTATTCACGAGTCGGCAACTCACCCCCGTTGTGCCACAGTGTTTGCAGGTGTTTTCCCCAAGGCAGTCGCGGCAAGCTTTCCATCTTTCTTATCATCTTTTGCTGCAGATACCGTTTCGGCTGACTGTGCACGGTTTTGCTACAGGTGGGTTTTGCGGCTATCTGTTGTTGTTTATTGTTATCTGGTACCTTGTACTCTCCATCTACCATTATCATGTATTGACTTAGAGACGAGATGTTAGGACGATATTTTTTATATTTTTTACTCTGTCGGTGTTTTATATACAGTTTTAATTTTATCATCTTTTTCTTCGCTACGGCGTCGTATATTTGCTTGTGGTGGTTGTTTTCCGCCATTTGCCGTGGATTTGCTCCCGTTGGGGATGCTTTACTTTCATTTTTGTATGTACCCATTTTTGGGGCTAGTTTTTACAAAGGAGGTGCTGCCAAAATTTTCAAGAAAATAAATTGGACATAAACAATTTACACTTGAGATTTTCAAAAGTTTAAACAATGTTTCTTATCTTTTACTGCTTTTGATGGTTTAGATTTCTGGGTTTTTGGCCTTCTTAAATTGCGTTACGACTGTAGACGTTGCGTAGTTTAAGGTCCGTCATGTGCCAATTTCGGGTCGTGACACTATGCGACGAAAGTTCGGGTCTAATACCCCCTCGGCCAAGTCTAAGTTCCGTAAGGTCAAGTCTAGGTTCCAAATATAAATTCGCCCTACACTCCGCATTGTCAAACCTGACTCGAACCAAGCTTAAACCTAACGCTCTGATACCAACTTTGTCACGACCCGGAAAATGCACGTGAATGGCACTTGAATCATGTGAAGTCTATAGAACCCCAACTAATTCAAGTAAGACAAAAAGACCTGAAATCTAAACCTTTTAGGGAAAATAGTGGAGGTGGAGTTTAGAAAGAATGGTATAATGATATCAAGTTCTTTCTTTAAATACATAAGTAATAATATATAAAAACACAATCTTTGTATCTAACTTGAAAACATTTTCGTCATTGAAAATTTAGGCTGCACCTCCTTTGTATATTTTAGCCCGAAAATGGTACAAGCAATATAATAAAAGGCATCCCCCATGCGGGAGCTAGCTCTTCGCCAATTGGCGGAAACAACTACGCAAGTAATAAATATACAACACCGAAAGCGAGGATCAATAACTCAGGATGAAAATAAAGAAAACAGGCATCATCAAGAAAACCAAGAATAAAGAATAATACATAACCGCAACTCCAAGGCCGAAAGAATATACAACTATGGTTTCTAAGTCTATTAAATATACATAGTCTGGTTGATGGAGCTTTTAACTAGATACAACTGAAATAAAATATGCAAGTATGTAATGGTGGTCATGATGTAATGTATCCCACCTATCGATGCAATCTCCCGGAAGAAATGATGTGCCAGCAAAGCGGCTACGGAACCTGTACGGCTAAACCTGCAAGAAACCGTAGCACAACGGGGTGAGTTGCCAACTCGTGAGTAGAAGACATCACCGAGTAAAAACTGAATGTATGGCTATATCCTGGGTCATATAGTATAATACAATAGTAATATAATGACGTCGAGTAATGACAAGGATAACGGCATAAGCATAAGTGTAAACCAAGGTACTCACGTCAGTGTCATAAGTGCTAACAGACATATGTAAATATATGCATGAATGTAAATGCATCAATGAATGTGTGCCCAGCAACGACACACTAAATCAAGATAAAACTTGAGTGGCCAGCATCGACACGAAAACATCATGAAAATTATGTCCATCTGTGATACAAAATCCTCATATATCTCGGGCGCCGCATCCTCAGATCGGCCCTCAAATCTGTCAAATAAAACGACTCCGGTCGGTATCCTACGGATGATCGCCGGGTCAATAATAACCGGTAGGTAGTGCTCCCATGCCGGGCTCAATGTCTATCTATACGACCCTCTTGCCCCGGGGTACCTTACCGGGTCGACCATGTACCCGTATACGGCGTCTCTCTCCTCGAATCGGGTATATGTACATACGTGGCTCAAGAACCGAGAAATCTCATGGTGGACGCCACACACATCATATCACGAGAAAACCGCACTTTGCATTTTTAAAATGATAATAGGTTTTTAATTTCCTTTGCGGTTTTCCCCAAATCCAGAAATCTCATAATAACTGAAAAATCATAATCATGAGCTAATGAGAAAACAATGAATATCAGCATAAAGCCCCTCAACAGTGCATAACAGTACGAATATATAAATGCAATGCGGCATCTAAGTAAGAAATGCAATATCTTAAACTATCATGTGAAATCATGTATACCAACAATGTAACTAGCTACATGATATCAGGTTATACGAGTGAAGTAACGTTTGCTAACGTGTACGTGACATGGCAATTACCGATGATGATATGTGTGAGCCGGCCAGCAAGTGTACATGCAACATACGCATCATCGGTAATGGTGCATGTGTCCAAGCAGATAGATTGTAACAGCTGGAGAAGGCACATATATATATCTACAATGCAATGAGAATAGTATGAGCACAGCAGAAAGTAAACTTTTAAAGACTAAACTAAGAACTGAGTCGAAAGTGATGAGAAAATCTATAGCATAGCCTAGTCGATGTATCTAATAGTCGGTGATCCAACCTCGTAGCGCCACGTACGGTATAATCTATCGTACAGCATCCACGAGTCAAGAGTGCGGATAAATCATCATATATACTTCGTACGGTAAAATCCATCGTACGGAATCCTAAAAATCGAGGGTACGGGTTAATATCATATATATATCATATCATATAGTTCGTACGGTATCAATCGTCGTACAATATTATAATCCGGGGTAAGGATCTAAAGTCTCATACAATCTATTATTTCATCAAGTCACATGTTTTTGCATGTTTTGTATATATCGCCCAACGATCCTTTAATTTATCATATCATATACGGTGTCTCGACTCAATCACATATCATAACCTCACGGCATCATGCCCGATCATATCGACTCAAATCCATTCAACATCATATATCCTCATCTTATACGTATCTGTATACTATATATATATATATATATATATATATATATATATATATCAACGCATCCATATATATATACACATATATACATATACACCCATATCATAACACATACATGTGTGTGTGCGCGCGACAATATAAACTAACGGGTCTCGAATATAGAAAATAGACTGAAGATAAGCACTTCCTACAAGTATGCCTATTCTAACCTAGAGTCTTGTAGAATCCTACTTGATAAGTATCTGTATCTCATATTATATAACACACATACACACACACACACACACACACACACAAACATATATATAATATGCATCCTAATCTACGAATTGCGGGGTGCTATACGCCATCCACTCGACTTCCCCCATAGATATACATGTACTCACCTCGATCCTCGCTTGCCGAAGTTGATGACGCCTTGCTCTTCATCGTCGTCCCAAAGTCCACACGAGGGTATGAAGGGTTCTTATCGAAGGCAGCTAGGTTTCGGGAGGCATCGTCCATGCCATTTTCAAAATTTTTCCGTTTCAAGGAACTCTTAACAAGAATCGTTAACTAGAAAACAATACGGAAACTAATGCAAACAGTTTTACATCTAAGTGAACTAGAAATACAACCTTTGTAGATCGGTCCTTCACTTCATAAGCTCCTTGTAGTAGTCCATTCGCTGCGTTGATGGAAATCCCGGACCCTTGCATGGCTTCACAAGGCGAATGGAACGCTCTTGCTTGAAGTCTTCGTGGTCGAAGAAGATCTACATCGAGGGAATACTAGCTCAAGTTTCTACTTCACTAACTAAAGGATTAGTGATGTAAACACCCTATACTAAAGTGCTAATCTAGTAGAGGATGATAAAATAGAAAGTGGGCTCACTTTAGAATTACTTTTCTCACAATACTTGCTCAGTTGTTTCAAACCCTAGTAAGCTTTTTGGCTTGAGGAAGAATATGAACAAATAGGAAGAGAAAAATGAAATGATCAAGTCAGAGAGTGATCCATGGTGAGTGAGTATCATATACTAACTCATGTAGAGACATAACCATGGCTAATTGTGATGGTTAGATTACTAAATATCTTAAGTAAAACAAAACTAGTGGACTTAGTCAAAGCATCCACACTAGCTTCATGCATCAAGCTAATATTCCACTAATTTTAGAATTACTTTAAATATTAAAACCCATTATCATAATTAGCATGATATAAGTCTCATACACCCATGTATGTTGTATCAACAACCATGATACAAAACAAAATACAATTTAATATATATCACATATATATTAAGTGTACACTTGTGAGAAAATAAATGCTTAAGTGAGAAAATATTAGTTAATGTAAATTAGTATATCAAATATACAATTATAAACTAAATTTCCAAATCAACACTTGATTTAATAATCCGTCTATATCTCATATAACTGAAAAATATCCAATGTATCGACTTATCGAATCAACACTTGATTCGATAACCAGGCTATATCTCATATAACCAACCGATACAAAAGTCGTGAGAATAGAATACGGTATCACATACACGCATTATTCTCGGTCCCGCACATATCACATACGTGCTCCTATTTTGTTTTGCCTGAGCCAGTAAAACCTCTATGTAGGACTCTAAAGACTCGTCAATACGCCGGCAGTAGGTGATGATCACATCAAGCACCCACAAGCCGTCAGCGGTACTAGCTGGACGTAACGGCTACCCGGGTATTGAGAGATCAAAAGATAAGAAAGCAAGCCCGCTCCAACTCCTGCAAAAGCCTGACGATAACACTTGTCGTACAGTCCGGTCTCCTCGTCTGATATGTCGCATATCAAGTCTAGGGGTGGTAAACGTCAGACCCCAATAACCGATAAGTCATGCCGATATGAGGCTCATAACGAGTCGAGAAACTACTGGTAACACTTACCAGTAAATCTCTAAACCAGCCCTGGCCAGGGACTTCCCTGTTATGGCCAATCGAGCACAGTGCAACATCAACCCCCAATACCGGGAGAGACGAAACCCCTCCTATCGTTCATTGCCTCCATGTGACTCGGGACTGTACCCAAAAACCACCGTTTTGCATGCCCTCTTGGACGTGGTAAGGTGGAAATCAAAGCACAGTGGGAATCACACAAGACTCTATGACGATCTCGGGTCTATAGACTAACCTGTACCAGTGTCACCAGAGAATTGCCATCTGACGTGAGGTATAATACCATCTGGGAGTTCTCGACGAGTCCGTCCAGTGTACCCAGTCTCCACTGAGCACCCGTATTCCATCTCTGATGTTAAACACCAATGGATATGGGATCATCCATCGCCCATCAACATGGGTCGAGAAGCAATACGCTAGTCTACTCTGGTATATCAATTCCCCGTCTCGATACACCCATGACTAGGGACATTAAAGGATGAACTTATGGACTACCATGGCCCCACTAGTATGATCTCATCGTAATCCTAGTAGTCAAGTACACATCCTAAGGGCTTTACCAACATGTAACCATAAAACAGTATCAAGAGTCATAGTATACATGTTAAGATAAAGTGCAACCACATAGCATACTATCATGTCGAGCAAGAAAGTCCTCTCTATATATGTCCAAGCATCCAATATAATATACATCAAATGTACAATAATGGCCTCTAGGGCATACATACAACTAACAATCTCCCACTTGCACTAGGGCCAGCTGCTGTAGTATCGCATACCGAGCATCCCGAAGAGTCTCTCGAACTGTATCTGGGGAATGCCCTTCGTGAGTGGATCCGCTGTGTTATTCTTCGTGTCAACTCTCCTGACCTCGATCTCCCGACGATCAACTATCTCCCGGATCAGGTGATACCGCCTCAGAATATGCCTGGATCGCTGATGGGACCTGGGTTCCTTGGCCAAAGCCACCGCTCCATTGTTATCACAATACAAAGGTATTGGATGCTCAATGGATGGAACCACTCCAAGTTCAGTTATGAACTTCTTGATCCAGACAGCCTCTTTGGCAGCATCGTTGGCAGCGATGTATTCAGCCTCCATCGTCGAGTCTGCAACGGTTTCCTGCTTGGAACTTTTCCAGCAAACCGCCCCTCCATTAAGGGTAAAGACAAAACCCGAATGTGACTTAGAGTCGTCCTTATCACTCTAGAAGCTCGATCGGTAAAGGAATCCACTTGGAGTTCTCTGTTACCATACACCAAGAGCATCTCTTTAGTATTGAGAATGCTCTTCACAGCTGTCCAGTGACTCTCTCCAGGATCTGCTTGATACCTACTCACTATACTTAGTGAGTGTGCTACATCGGGTCTGGTACATAGCATCGCGTACATGATAGAGCCTACTGCCGAAGCATAGGGTATCCCTTGCATGCGAGCTCTCTCCAAATCAGTCTTGGGAGATATCTCTTTGGAGAGAGTGAGCCCAGAGATCGTGGGTAAAAACCCACGCTTGAATTCTTCCATACTAAACCTCTTTAGTATGGTGTCAATGTACCTGGAGTGGGACATTCCCAGTATCCATTTAGATCTATCTCTATAGACCTTAATCCCCAATATGTAGGAGGCATCCCCTAGATCTTTCATTGAGAATCTTTGTGATAAGAAGAGCTTGACCGATTGCAGCATAGGAATGTCATTTCCTACCAAGAGTATGTCATCTACGTACAATATGAGGAAGACAACCTTACTCTCTACCACCTTTTTGTAAATACAAGGTCCATCTACGTTATTGACGAAATCAAACTCCTTGATAACGACGTCAAAGTAGATATTCCAACTCCGTGATGCTTGCTTTAACCCGTAGATGGATTTAAGCAGCTTGCACACCTTTCCGCTGCTCTCACTGTCTACGAAGCCCTTTGGCTGAGTCATGTACACGCACTCTTCCAAATCACCATTTAGAAAGGCGCTCTTAACTTCCATTTGCCAGATTTCGTAGTCATGATATGCAGCGATGGCAAGCATTATCCGGATGGATTTAAGCATAGACAGAAAAGGTTTCGTCATAATCGACACCTGGTCGTTGACGAAACCCCTTTGCAACAAGTCTAGCTTTGAAAGTCTCCACTTTCCCATTTACACCAAGTTTTTTCTTGAAGATCCACTTGCTTCCAATGGGTTTTACCCCTTCAGGAGCAACTTCCAAAGTCCATACTTTGTTGGTGTACATGGATTCCAACTCAGACCGCATTGCATCCAGCCACTTAACTGAGTCCCCACTCGTGATGGCCTGCTCGAAGCTTGTTGGGTCATCATCCTCCATGATGCAATCCTCGCTTCCACCATCAACGAGAAAACCGTAGTATCTCTCAGGTGGATGAGGAACCCTACTAGATCGGCGGAGAGGCTGAGGTTCGTTGGGAACTGTAGGGTTACTAGGCACACTAACAAGGCTCTACAAGGCATCGACCATGCCAAAATTAAATTTTTTTGTGCCGAACAACCCTAAGCAAGATCGTATACTAGAGTTTAGGCGAAACAAATCGCAAGTAAACAACTTTACTCTAAAGGTATATGAAATACAACGTTTGTAGATCGGTCCTTCACTTCTTTAGCTCCTTGATGAAGTCCCTTCGCTGCGATCGTGGTTCTCCCGGACCGTTGCATGGCTTTACGAGGCGAAAGGTGCGACCTTGCTTGAAGTCTCCGAGGCCGAAGATGATCTACGTCGAGGGAATTCCGACTCAAGCTTCTACTTCACTAACTTGAGAATTAGTGAAGCAAACACCCTATACTAAAGTGCTAGTCTAGTAGAGGATGGAGAAATGGGAAGTGGGTTCTCTTTAGAATTTGTTTTCTCACAAGCTATCTCACTTTGGATAAAACCCTAGCTAGCTTTTCTTTTGAACAAAATGAAGAAGATGAACAAAAGAAAGAGGAGAGGATAATGATCAAGTGTGTGAGCTAACCATGGTGAGTGAGTATCATATACTAACTCATGTAAAGACATTACCATGGCTAAGTTTAAATGGTTAGGTTAATAAAAATCTAAGGTAAAACAAGTCTAGTGGACTTTGTCAAAGTATCCACAAGCTTCCACAAGCTTCAAGCTTATGACAAAATGTCCACTAATTTGTAATTACCTTAAATAATTATTAACCACCATTTAAATATAGAATGGTGTAAGTCTTACATACCCATGTCATGTGTATCATCAACCATGATACAATAAGAAAAACACATTTTAATATATATCATATATACATTAAAATTGTGTTCATGTGAGAAAAACCCTAAAGTGAACAAGTAATAGTAAATGTAAATTAGTATATCTAATATACAATTATACACTTAATTATTAAATCAACACTTGACTTAATAATCCAGTCATATCTCATATAACCGGCTAATCATCCATTGTATCGACTTATCGAATCAACACTTGATTCGATAACCCGGCTATATCAAATATAACCGACCGATACAAAAAGTCGCGAGAATAGAATATGGTATCACATACACGCATTATTCTCGGTCTCGCACATATCACATATGCTCTCCCATTTCGTTTTGCCTGAGCCAGTAAAACCTCTGTGTAGGACTCTAAAGACTCGTCAATACGTCGGCAGTAGGTGATGATCACATCAAGCACCCACAAGCCGTCAGCGGTACTAGCTGGACGTAACGGCTACCCGGGTATTGAGCGATCAGAAGATCTGCAAACAAGCCCGCTCCAACTCCTGTAAAAGCTTGCCGGTAACACTTCCCGTACTGTCCGGTCTCCTCGTCTGATATGTCGCATATCAAGTCTAGGGGTGGTAAACGTCAGACCCCAATAACCGATAAGTCGTGCCGATGTGAGGCTCATAACGGGTCGAGAAACTACTGGTAATACTTACCAGTAAATCTCTCAATCAGCCCTGGCCAGGGACTTCCCTGTTACGGACAATCGAGCACTGCGCAACATCAACCCCCAATACCGGGAGAGACGAAACCCCTCCTATCGCTCATTGCCTCCATGTGACTCGGGACTGTACCCAAAAACCACCGTTTTGCACGCCCTCATGGACGTGGTAAGGTGGAAATCAAAGCACAGTGGGAATCACACAAGACTCTATGACGATCTCGGGTCTACAGACTAACCTGCACAAGTATCACCAGAGAACTGCCATCTGACGTGAGGTATAATACCATCTGGGAGTTCTCGGTGAGTCCGTCCAGTGTACCCAGTCTCCACTGAGCACCCGTATACCATCTCTGATGTCAAACACCCATGGATATAGGATCATACATCGCCCATCTCATGGGTCGAGAAGCGTATACGCTAGTCTACACTGGTATATCGATGCCCCGTCTCGATACACCCACGACTAGGGACCTTGAAGGATGCACTTATGGACTACCATGTCCCCACTAGTATGATCCGCATCATAGTCCAGGTAGTCAAGTACACATCCTAAGGGCTTTACCAACATATAACGATAAGACAGTATAAAGAGACAAGTATACATGTTAAAGTAAAGTGCAACCAGGTAGCATACTATCATATCGAGCAAGAAAGTCCTCTCTATATATGTCCAAGCATCCAATATAATATACATATACTGTACAATACTGGCCTCTAGGGCATACATACAACTAACAATCTCCCACTTGCACTAGGGACAGCTGCTGTAGTATCGCATACCGAGCATCCCGAAGAGTCTCTCAAACTGTATCTAGGGAATGGCCTTCGTGAGTGGATCCGCTATGTTGTTCTTCGTGTCAACCCTCCTGACCTCGATCTCCCGGCGATCAACTATCTCCCGGATCAGGTAATACCGCCTCAGAATATGCCTGGATCTCTGATGGGACCTAGGTTCCTTGGCCAAAGCCACCGCTCCATTGTTATCGTAATATAAAGGTATTGGATGTTCAATGGATGGAACCACTCCAAGTTCAGTAATGAACTTCTTGATCCAAACAGCCTCTTTGGCAGCATCGTTGGCAGCGATGTATTCAGCCTCCATCATCGAGTCTGCCACGTTTTCCTGCTTGGAACTCTTCCAGCTAACCGCCCATCCGTAAAGGGTAAAGACAAATCCCGACTGCGACTTAGAGTCGTCCTTATCACTCTGGAAGGTAGAATCGGTAAAGGACTCCACTAGGAGTTCTCCGTTACCATACACCAAGAGCATCTCTTTAGTCCTTCGCAAGTACTTGAGAATGCACTTCACAGCTGTCCAGTGACTCTCTCCAGGATCAGCTTGATACCTACTCACTACACTTAGTGAGTATGCTACATCGGGTCTGGTACATAGCATCGCGTACATGATAGAGCCTACTGCCGAAGCATAGGGTATCCCTTGCATGTGAGCTCTCTCCAAATCAGTCTGGGGAGACATCTCTTTGGAGAGAGTGAGCCCTGAGATCGTGGGTAAAAACCCACGTTTGTACTCTTCCATACTAAACCTCTTTAGTATGGTGTCAATGAACCTGGATTGGGACAATCCCAATATCCTTTTAGATCTATCTCTATAGATCATAATTCCCAATATGCAGGAGGCATCACTAAGATCTTTCATTGAGAATCTTTGTGATAAGAAGATCTTGACCGATTGCAGCATAGGAATGTCATTTCCTATCAAAAGTATGTCATCCACGTACAATACGAGGAAGACAACCTTACTTTCTGCCACCTTCTTGTAGATACAAGGTTCATCTACATTTTTGACGAAATCAAACTCTTTGATAACGACGTCAAAGCAGATGTTCCAACTCCGCGATGCTTGCTTTAATCCATAAATGGATTTAAGCAGCTTGCACACCTTCCCGCTGCTTCCACTATCTACGAAGCCCTCTGGCTGAGTCATGTACACGCACTCTTCTAAATCACCGTTTAGAAAGGCGGTATTAACATCCATTTTCCAGATTTCGTAGTCATGATATGCAGCGATGGCAAGCATGATCCGGATGGATTTAAGCATAGCCACTGGAGAAAAGGTTTCGTCATAGTCCACACCCGGTCTTTGACGAAAACCTTTTGCAACAAGTCTAGTTTTTAAAGTCTCCACTTTCCCATCTACACCAAGTTTTTTCTTGAAGACCCACTTGCTCCCAATGGGTTTTACCCCTTCAGGAGAAACTTCCAAGGTCCATACTTTGTTGGTGTACATGAATTCCATCTCGGACCGCATTGCATCCAGCCATTTCACTGAGTCCCCACTTGTGATGGCCTGCTCGAAGCTAGTTGGGTCATCATCAAACATGATGCAATCCTCGCTCCCACCGTCCATGAGAAAACCGTAGTATCTCTCGGGTGGGTGAGGAACCCTACTAGATCGTCGGAGTGGCTGGGATTCATCGGGAACTACCGAATCTTCTGGTTCTACCAAATCTTCTGTTGTGGTTTGTACAGCTGGAACCTCTTCCAGTTCTACCTCAGAGCCACTAATCTCTTTTGCAAGAAATTCATTTTCTAAAAAGGTGGCGTGTTGAGCAACAAACACCCTTTGTTCCTCACTGTGGTAGAAGATATACCCTCGCGAATGCTTGGGACATCCAACAAACTTACACAAAGCAGGCCTTGCCTCGAGTTTGTCCGGTTTTTGTCTTTTGACATAGGCCGGGCAACCCCATATCTTAATAAAATTAAGATATGGACTCTTCCCCTCCCATATCTCATATGGGGTGGTAGGCACAGATTTGGTAGGAACCCTATTCAGTAGGTATGCTGTTGTCTCCAGTGCATATCCCCAGAAAGAAATAGGTAACTCAACTATACTCATCATAGAGCGCACTATATCTAATAGGGTGCGGTTTCTCCGTTCCGATACACAGTTGTGCTGTGGTGTATATAGAGGAGTTAGCTGAGAGAGAATCCCATTCTCTTTTAGGAAGTCCAGGAATTCATTGCTCAAGTATTCACCTCCTCGATCAGATCGAAGGATTTTAATACTTTTCCCGGATTGGTTCTCGATTTCTTGTTTATATTCTCTAAATTTCTCAAAAGCTTCTGATTTGTGTTTCATCAGGAACACATATCCGAATCTAGAGAGATCGTCAGTGAATGTAATGAAGTACGAAGAACCATCCCTGGCATGTGTAGACATGGGACCGCATACATCACTATGTATCAGTCCCAAGAGTTCAGTAACTCTCTCTCCGTGTCCCGTAAACGGAGTTTTGGTCATCTTGCCTTTGAGACATGACTGGCAAGTGTCATAAGATGAAAATTCAAACGGATTCAAATATCCATCTTTTTGCAACTTAGCTAGTCTTTTCGCATTGATGTGACTTAGTCTACAATGCCACAAGAAGGATTCGTTCATTTCTGAATTCTTCCTCTTGTGTGTGTTTGTTATGCTCAGAACTGTTGATTGGTTTAGAACATAAATGCCATTGCACATCGTGCCTGATCCAACCAACTTTTGGTTTAGGAAAATGTTCATAACATTATCCTGTAATACAAAATTATATCCCTCTTTACTCAGTAAAGAAACCGATATAATGTTGCATATCAGGTTCGGCATGAAATAGCATTCGTTCAGAATCAATGTATTTCCAGTTGGCAATACAAGGTGATATTCCCCGACGGTTTTAGCTGCAACAATTGCACCATTTCCAACCCTTATGTCTTTATCACCTTCTCCAAGTTCTCTACCTTTCTTAAGCCCATGTATCTATTTACATATATGGGATCCTGACCCGGTATCCAATACCCAGGACGTAGAGCAAATGGAGAAACAGTTCTCTGTAACGAACACACCCGAAGAAAATGCATCAACATGTACTTTCTTCATTCGGGTGGCATGGGAATCCTGGTAATCCCCTATATCCTGTTCAGTCTTATAACTCTTATAAGAAAGAACGGAACCAACGTTCCCCAGCACAGTATAACATGCAGGTTCGGTCAATACATCCATATTATTATCTTGATTAAGGCATGATATGGTCGCTACCTGGAGAGAGAGAGAAGAAAACACTTTAGCGTATGCTCTTGCAAGATCAGATTGGTTATTATTTTATCTAATCAGGATGGCTCCCACTGTTTTTATCAAATCTTCCTTCAAACCCTAAAAGGAAAGATTAGCCGGGATTAATTACACCCTACAACTTCGCCAATCATTCAGCTAGGCCAGTGTCGGTACTTTGAGGGAGGTTCCCCGTGCTTTCGCACGGACCTAATTAAAGTAAACCTCGTTTTCCCAGAGGCGTAACCCCGTTGACACCTTTCTAGACACCTACTTGATCGGCTAATTGTCCTGTGTAAAACTCTCCCAGGAGTAACAATTACTCGCAGTGGGTATCGGGATTCAACTATCTCATAGAAGGTATGCAATCTCATTGCAAATCTCAACACTTGAAATTCCCGATAATATTTTGCCCCAAGCATCCTATGACCTTGACGGAGGTCAACAAACCATAGGGTGCAAGTCAAGTTCAACCCGTCATTTCTTGATTGAATCAAACCCACCCGCACGACCCTTGATGGAGGTCAGCAAAGTCGTACGACTACCCTAATCCAATCTGCATCATATGCATAAGCAGATAAATACTAGTTAGCTACCGCACACTACGCCTTGACGGAGGTCAACAAACGTAGCACGAATACTAAGTAGGACTTATCTGAAATGACGGAGGGCTACGACAGGTTTTTCTGAAAACCTATTGCATAATGAACTTGATATCGTTGTAGAATCGAGTGAACTTTGAAATGGAGTGATTTTGAGGCTTTTATTAGCTTTGCTAAAGAGGTCATTCCCGGTGAAGGGATCTCGGCTCTTTCCTTATGGAATAAGGTGCAGGATATATCATATACATCACTATGCAAATCAAAACTCCAAAAGCAGTCAAAAGCAAACCGAGTGTTGTAGCATCCGCCAGTTTTGCTAAAGAGGTCACTCCCGGTGAAGGGATCTCGGCTCTTTCCTCATCGAATAAGGTGCGGGATATATCATATATATCACTATGCAAAGCAAAACTGTAGCTACCCTTTTTGAAAAAATTTGATTCGACAACATATTTTAGGTTTCTTATCTTTCATTAATCTCATTAATGAAGTCCCATCATTTAAGTCACCTAAACATCACAGATAAATACGACATACACTTATGCCATCCGCATTCGCCTCGATGTCCCCTCATGCACCGTTAGGTTAGGTAACTAACGGCAGAGCAGGGCAGGGCAAGCGCGGGTGTAAAACATAAGTAACGCCTATATAATATATCATATATACTATATACAGTATTTATCACAGAACATCAAATGATCACATCATAGATATCGCAGCAGAAGAAATATATGAAACAATGGATATACTAGGACGTCCGTGTTTTATTTTGAGCTTGTATAAAACACGGATTCCACGGTCGCGATGAATAGCCAAACCCACACCCCTAGACCCCTACGAGAGCTGCAAGCAACCCTACCAATTCTAGAGTTAGGAGACCCGGACTCGACTCCTCGTGTTGGTCTCCTACTGGACTCCAGAACCCGGTTACTTGTGCTCTCCTCCTTGGGTCTATCCTAGTGCGGAAAAGTAAATAATATACAAAAGGTGACATCAACCTCATCCCGGAAGTGCCCCAATAAAAGAATATTACATACATTTAATTTTACATGAATGAAAATAAAAACTCTCATCTCACATAAAAAATAGCCGGCTATTCAAAACGCGACGATCCAATATAACATATCCAGCAACACATAACATCACATGTCATCAACGTAAGTAAATATGCGCATCCCAATTGCCATTGATATATAGCAACGAAACCGGCGATATCACATATTACACTTACGGTCACAGAAAAGAAAGTGTAAAACTACAACATTTGGAATCCACAATCTCTTTAGACATCGTAAATCCGAAATATCACATATTTCACATTTCATGCCTAACTGTATGAATTCCACATATTGTATCACATTCCAGATAAATAGACAGTATTAAACTTTCCGATCGAATAATCAAATATCCGAGATTTCCTAAAGCTCAACACTTGAGCGGAGTTCAAAAATTCCAGAATACGTCACAGTAGCAACGGTCCAGCCGTAGTACAGGCAAGCCAACGCCTCACATGTGGCACGTCGTACTGCCCTAAAACCTAAGGTTCAAAGGGAAGTTCAAGATGGTCACATAATCGAGTTAAGGTTTGTTGTCTTCTAGAGGGTCCATCGCATCCCATGCACGTTTTTTCCGAAAGATTTAAACCCGAGAAAAATTCAACACTTGAATGTTTTTCGTGCCGGGAAAAATTGAGTTAATGATATCCGTTCGAACATTTTAATACTTTCTAAATTATCCGGAATAACAATAACGAATTTAAAATTCCCGATCGAATCGACGATTACAAAATAAACCCCTGAATACTCAACACTTGAGTCAAATTTAAAATACCCCTAAAAATCCAACAGCAGAATTAAACATTACTGTGCAAACACAAAACTCTAATGTCACTATACCGCCGCGGTTCCGCGGCACAAGCAGGGATTAGCCGCGGAACCGCGGTGGTCCGTACGATTCATGTTCTCGTTTTGCACAAAAATGCTTAGAAAACCCTGCTGAATTTTTTATGCATTTTTAATTCAGAAAAATCACAGATTTGAAAAAATGTCCAGAGAGGAGTTGATTTTGACGTGTACGGGTTCGTTCGGTGTTTTAACTTCATTAACACATCGCCTAATGCTCTAGCTAGGCTCTGATACCACTGTAGGGTTACTAGGCACACTAACAAGGCTCTACAAGGCATCGACCATGCCAAAATTAATTTTTTTTGGCCGAACAACCCTAAGCAAGATCGTATACTAGAGTTTAGGCGAAACAAATAGCAAGTAAACAACTTTACTCTAAAGGGATACGAAATACAACCATTGTAGATCGGTCCTTCACTTCTTTAGCTCCTTGATGAAGTCCCTTCGCTGCGATCGTGGTTCTCCCGGACCGTTGCATGGCTTCACGAGGCGAAAGGTGCGACCTTGCTTAAAGTCTCCGAGGCCGAAGATGATCTACGTCGAGGGAATTCCGAATCAAGCTTCTACTTCACTAACTTGAGAATTAGTGAAACAAACATCCAATACTAAAGTGCTAGTCTAGTAGAGGATGGAGAAATGGGAAGTGGGTTCTCTTTAGAATTTTTTTCTCACAAGCTATCTCACTTTGGATCAAACCCTAGCTAGCTTTTCTTTTGAACAAAATGAAGAAGATGAACAAAAGAAAGTGGAGAGGATAATGATCAAGTGTGTGAGCTAACCATGGTGAGTGACTATCATATACTAACTCATGTAGAGATATTACCATTGCTAAGTTTAAATGGTTAGGTTAATAAAAATCTAAGGTAAAACAAATCTAGTGGACTTTGTCAAAGTATCCACAAGCTTCCACAAGCTTCAAGCTTATGACAAAATGTTCACTAATTTGTAATTACCTTAAATAATTATTAACCACCATTTAAATATAGGATGGTGTAAGTCTTACACACCTATGTCATGTGTATCATCAACCTTGATACAATAAGAAAAACACATTTTAATATATATCATATATACATTAAAATTGTGTTCATGTGAGAAAAACCCTAAAGTGAACAAGTGTTAGTAAATGTAAATTAGTATATCTAATATACAATTATACACTTAATTATTAAATCAACACTTGACTTAATAATCCGGTCATATCTCATATAACCGGCTAATCATCCATTGTATCGACTTATCGAATCAACACTTGATTCGATAACCCGGCTATATCAAATATAACCGACCGAAACAAAAAGTCGCGAGAATAGAATACGGTATCACATACACGCATTATTCTCGGTCTCGCACATATCACATATGCGCTCCCATTTCGTTTTTCCTGAGCCAGTAAAACCTCTGTGTAGGACTCTAAAGACTCGTCAATACGCCGGCAGTAGGTGATGATCACATCAAGGTGGAAATCAAAGCACAGTGGGAATCACACAAGACTCTATGACGTTCTCGGGTCTACAGACTAACCTGCACAAGTGTCACCAGAGAACTGCCATCTGACGTGAGGTATAATACCATCTGGGAGTTCTCGGTGAGTCCGTCCAGTGTACCCAGTCTCCACTGAGCACCCGTATACCATCTCTGATGTCAAACACCAATGGATATGGGATCATCCATCGCCCATCTCATGGGTCGAGAAGCGTATACGCTAGTCTACACTTGTATATCGATGCCCCGTCTCGATACATCCACGCCTAGGGACCTTGAAGGATGCACTTATGGACTACCATGTCCCCACTAGTATGATCCGCATCATAGTCCAGGTAGTCATGTACACATCCTAAGGGCTTTACCAACATGTAACGATAAGACAGTATAAAGAGACAAGTATACATGTTAAAGTAAAGTGCAACCAGATAGCATACTATCATATCGAGCAAGAAAGTCCTCTCTATATATGTCCAAGCATCCAATATAATATACATATACTGTACAATACTGGCCTCTAGGGCATACATACAACTAACAGGAACTACCGAATCCTCTTGTTCCACTAAATCTTCAGTTTCAGTTTGTGCAGCCGGAATTTCTTCCAGTTCTACCTTGTTGCCACTAATTTCTTTTGCAAGATATTCCTTTTCTAAAAAGGTCGCATGTCGAGAAACAAACACCTTTTGTTCCTCGACAAGGTAGAAAATATATCCATGTGAATGTTTGGGATATCCCACAAACTTGCATAAAACTGACCGTGCCTCGAGTTTGACCGAATTTTGCTTTTTGACATAGGCCGGACAACCCCATATCTTAACTCGTTTATGACATGGTCTCTTCCCACTCCATATCTCATATGGCGTGGTAGGTACATATTTAGATGGAACTTGATTCAATTGGTATGTTGCTGTCTTCAGCGCATACCCCCGAAGGAAATAGGTAACTCAGATTTGCTCATCATCGAGCACACCATATCTAATAGGGTGCGGTTCCTCCGTTCCGATACACCGTTGTGTTGTGGTGTATATGGAGGAGTTAGCTGAGAGAGAATCCCATTCTCTTTTAGGAAGTCTAGGAATTCATTGCTCAAGTATTCACCTCCTCGATCAGATCGAAGGATTTTAATACTTTTCCCGGTTTGGTTCTCGACTTCTTGTTTATATTCTCTAAATTTCTCAAAAGCTTATGATTTGTGTTTCATCAGGAACACATATCCGAATCTAGAGAGATCGTGAGTGAATGTAATGAAGTGCGAAGAACCATTCCTGGCATGTGTAGACATGGGACCGCATACATCACTATGTACCATTCCCAAGAGTTCCGTAACTCTTTCTCTGTGTCCTGTAAACAGAGTTTTGGTCATCTTGCCTTTGAGACATGACTGGAAAGTGTCATAAGATGAAAATTCGAATGGATTCAAATATCCATCCTTATGCAACTTAGCTAGTCGTGCCGCATTGATATGACCTAGTCTACAATGCTACAAGAAGGATTCGTTCATTTCTGAACTTTTCCTCTTGTGTGTGTTTTGTACCTTGAGAACTGTGGTTTGATCTAGAATGTATATTCCATTATTTATCGAGCCTGATCCAATCAACTTTTGATTTAGGAAAATGTTCATAACATTATCATGTACTACAAAATTATATCCTTCTTTACTTAATAAAGAAACTGATATAAGATTGCATATCAGGGTCGGAATGTAATAGCATTCTTTCAGAATCAATGTGTTGCTACTTGGTAACACAAGGTGATATTCGCCAACTGTTTTGGCTGCAACATTTTCCCCATTCCCCACTCTTATGGAATGATCACCTATTCTCAGTTCTCTACCTTTCCGTAGCCCATGTAACATATTACATATGTGGGATCCTGATCCGGTATCTAATACCCAGGACGTAGAGTGAATTGAGAAACAATTCTCAATAACTAACACACCCGAAGAAGATGCATCCGTATGCTTATTCTTCGTTTGGGCAGCATAAGACTCTGGATATTCCCCTATTCCCTGTTCAGTCTTATAACACTTATAAAAAAGAACGGGATCAACGTTCCCCAGCACAGTATAACATGCGGGTTTGGTCAATACATCCATATTATTATCTTTATTAAGACGTGAAATGGTCGCTACCTGGAGAGAGGGAGAAGAAAACACTTTAGCGTATGTTCTTGCAAGATCAGATTGGTTATTATTTTATCTAATCAGGATGGTTCCCACTGTTTTAATCAAATTTCCCTTCAAACCCTAAAAGGAAAGACTAGCCGGGATTAATTACACCCTACAATTTTGCCAATCTTTCATCCAGGCAAGTGCCGGTACTTTGAGGGAGGTTCCCCCTGCTTTCGCACGGACCTAATTAAAATAAACCTCGTTTTCCCAGAGGCATAACCCCGTTGACACCTTTCTAGACAACTACTTGATCGGCTAATTGTCCTGTGTAAAACTCTCCCAGGAGTAACTTTTACTCGCAGTGGGTATCGGGATCTAACTATCTCATAGAAGATATGCAATCTCATTGCAAATTTCAACACTTGAAATTCCCGATAATATTTTGCCCTTGAACCCCTATGACCTTGACAAAGGCCAACAAATCATAGGATGCTAGTCAAGTTCAACCTGTCATTTCCAGATTGAATTAAACCCACCCGCACGACCCTTGACAAAGCCCAACAAGGTCGCACGACTATCCTAAGACAATCTGCATCATATGCATAAGCAGATAAGTACCATTCAGCTACCGCACACTACGCCTTGACAAAGGCCAACAAACGCAGCACGAATACTAAACAGTCTTTATCTGAAATGACGGAGGGCTACAACAGGTTTTTTTGAAAACCTATTGCGTAATGAACTTGATATCGTTGTAGAATCGAGTGAATTTTGAAAAGGAGTGTTTTTTAGGCTTTCACTAGTTTTGCTAAAGAGGTCACTCCCGGTGAAGGGATCTCGGCTCTTTCCTCATCGAATAAGGTGCAGGATATATCAGATATATCACTATGCAAAGCAAAAACTCCAAAAGCAATCAGAAGACAAACCGTTGTTGTAGCATCTGCCAGTTATTGCTAAAGAGGTCACTCCCGGTGAAGGGATCTCGGCTCTTTCCTTATCGAATAAGGTGCAGGATATATCATATATATCACTACGCAAAGCAAATACTGTAGCTACCCTTTTTGAAAAATTTGATTCTACAACATCTTTTAGGTTTCTTTTCTTTCATTAATCACATTAATGAAGTCCCATCATTTAAGTCACCTAAACATCACAGATAAATACAACGTACACTTATGTCATCCGCATTCGCCTCGATGTCCCGTCATGCACCGTTAGGTTAGGTAACTAACGACAGAGCGGGACAGGGCTAGCGCGGGTGTAAAACATAAGTAACGTCTATATATATATATATATCATATATACTATATACAGTATTCATCTCAACATATCAAATGATCACATCACAGATATCGCAGCAGAAGAAACATATGAAATATTGGATATGCTAGGAGGTCCGTGTTTTATTTTGAGCCTGTATAAAACACGGATTCCACGGTCGTGATGAATAGCCAAACCCACATCCCTAGACCCCTACGAGAGAGGCAAGCAACCTTACCAATTCTAGAGTTAGGAGACCCGAACTCGACTCCTCGAGTTGGTCTCCCACTGGACCCTAGAACCTGGTTACTTGTTCTCTCCTCCTTGGGTCTATCCTAATGCGGAAAAGTAAATAATATACAACAATGGTGACATTAACCTCAACCCGGAAGTGCCCCACTAAAATAATATTACATACATTTAATTTTACATGAATGAAAATAAAAACTCTCATCTCACATAAAGCCCCCGGCTATTCAAAACGCGACGATCCAATATTACATATCCAGCATCACAGAACATCACATGTCATGACATCATAGAGAAAACTAGACGATGTTAAACATTCCAATCGAATCATTAAACACCCAAAATTACCCAAAAAAGCTCAACACTTGAGCGAAGTTAAAGTACCCAAAAACGTGCCACAGTACGTATGATCCAGCCGTAGAAGGGCCAAACCAACGCCTCACCAATGACACCGCGGAACTACGGCAAACCCTAAGGTTCAGTCGTGGTTCAGAGGGCATAGAATCGAGTTAAGGTTTTTGTTCTTCTAGAGGGTCCATAGAGTTACTTGAACGACTATCGAATATAATTAACATAAGAAAATTCCAACACTTGGAAATTTTCATCGAGGGTTAAATTGGGTATTTGATATCCGATTGAACTATTTAACAACGTCTAAAGTAACCCGAAAACAGTTAAAATTATGACTAAGAAACACTCCGAGTTTCCTTTGCATTGAGTTAATCATCACATGAAAAAGTAGCAAAAATAAACAACACCTGAAACACCATAACCTAAAGCACAGATCATGAAAAAAATTTGGGACCCTGATTCTACCCCAAGGCCGGCCTCGGTTTTTGTGGCCATGTGCTCGGCCAAAATCTGAGCACATGGTCCCAAGTTTCTTCAATGCTCCTATATTTGCTCATATATGATTCTGCACTTGTTTGAAAAATTTTTGGAGCTCGTTTTAAAATCGACAGAAACATGGATTTAGGGTTTCAACTTTCGGAGTTCGTTTCGTATTCGTAATCTAACATTATCCGTATAATTTCCTAGCTAGGCTCTGATACCACTGAAGGGTTCCTATCGACGGCAGCAAGGTTTCGGGAGGCATCATCCATGCCATTTTCAAAAATTTTCCGTATCAAAGAACTCTTAACAAGAATCGTTAACTAAAAAACAATACGGAAACTAATGTAAACAGTTTTACATCTAAGTGAACTAGAAATACAGCCTTTGTAGATCGGTCATTCACTTCATAAGCTCCTTGTAGTAGTCCCTTCGCTGCGTTGATGGAACTCCCGGACCCTTTCATGGCTTCACAAGGCGAATGGAACGTTCTTGCTTGAAGTCTTCGAGGCCGATGAAGATCTACGTCGAGGGAATACTAGCTCAAGCTTCTACTTCACTAACTAAAGGATTAGTGAAGCAAACACCCTATACTAAAGTGCTAATCTGGTAGAGGGTGATGAAATAGGAAGTGGGTTCACTTTAGAATTATTTTTCTCACAATACATTCTCACTTGTTTCAAACCCTAGTAAGCTTTTTGGCTTGAGGAAGAAGATGAACAAATGAGAAGAGAAAAATGAAATGATCAAGTCAGAGAGTGAACCATGGTGAGTGAGTATCATATACTAACTCTTGTAGAGACATAACCATGGCTAATTGTGATGGTTAGGTTACTAAATATCTTAAGTAAAACAAAACTAGTAGACTTAGTCAAAGCATCCACAAGCTTCCACTAGCTTCATGCATCAAGCTAATATTCCACTAATTTTAGAATTACTTTAAATATTAAAACCCATTATCACAATTAGCATGGTGTAAGTCTCATACACCCATGTATGTTGTATCAACAACCATCATACAAAACAAAATACAATTTAAAATATATCACATATATATTAAGTGTACACTTGTGAAAAAATAAATACTTAAGTGAGCAAATGTTAGTTAATGTAAATTAGTATATCAAATATACAATTATACACAAAATTATCAAATCAACACTTGATTTAATAATCCGGCTATATCTCATATAACCGACTAACATCCAATGTATCGACTTATCGAATCAACACTTGATTCGATAACCCGGCTATATTGTTAGTGATATGTATGCCCTAGAGGCCATTACTGTACATACGATGTATATTGTAGTGGATGCTTGGAAAAATATACGTAGGACTTTTTTGCTCGACATGATAGTATGCTATCTGGTTGCTCTTTATCTTAACATGTACTCTGATTGTCTCTATGTAACATGTTGATAAAGCCCTTAGGATGAGTACTTGACTACCGGGACTATGATGCAGATCATACTAGTGAGGACAGTGTAGTCGCTAAGTACATTCTGCATTTGTTCCTAGTCGTAGGTGTATCGAGACAGGGCATCGATATACCAGAGTAGACTAGCGTATAGTTTCTCGACCCATGTAGATGGGCGATGGATGATCCCATATCCATTGGTGTTTGACATCAGAGACAGTATACGGGTGCTCAGTGGAGACTGAGTACACTGGACGGACTCGCCGAGAACTCCCAGATGGTATTATACCTCATGTCAGATGGCAGTTCTCTGGTGGCACTGGTACAGGTTAGTGTGTAGACCCGAGATCGTCATAGAGTCTTGTGTGATTCCCACTGTGCTTTAATTTCCATCATACCACGTCCAAGAGGGCGTGCAAAACGGTGGCTTTTGGGTACAATCCCGAATCACATGGAGGCAACGAGCGATAGGAGGGGTTTCGTCTCTCCCGGTATTGGGAGTTGATGTTGGGTTGTGTTCTATTGGCTATAACAGGAAGTCCTTAGCCAAGGCAGCTTCAGAGATATACCGGTAAGTGTTATTAGTAGTTTCTCGACCCGTTATGAGCCTCATATCGACACGACGTATCGAGTTACTTAGGTCTGACATTTACCACCCCAAGACGAGATATGCGACATATCATACGAAGAGACCAGACTGTACGGCAGTGTTACTGATTGGATTCGCTGGAGCGTGAGCAGGCATGCTTGTTGATCTTCTGATCGCTCAATACCGGGGTGACCGTTATGTTTAGCAGACCACTTGCGGCTTGCGGGTGTTTGATATGATCATCACCTACTGCCGGCGTATTGACGAGTCTTTAGAGTCCAACACAGGGGTTTCCTGGCTCAAGCGAAACGAAGTAGGAGCACATATGTGATATATGCGGGACCGAGATTGATACGATATGAGATACCGTATTCTATTCTCGCGATTTGTAAAATTGATCGGTTGTATGCGATATAGCCGGGTTATCAGATCAAGTGTTGATTCGATAAGTTGTTACACATGATATTAGTCGGTTATAGCTGGATTATTAAATCAAGAGTTGATTTAATAATTTAATGTATAATTATATATTTGATATATTACATTACATTAACTAGTATTAGATCACTTAAGATTTATTTTCTCACTTTTTGTGCACATTGTACATATGTGATATGTATGTTTATGTACATGCATTGTGTCATGGTTGATAATACATGCAAGATGGGTGTATGAGACTTATACCATGATTAGGGTTTTTATTTTATCTTAAGATTTAACAAAAGAGTAAGACTTAGTCAAAGTTCTCAAGCTTGGAAGAAGCTTTGAGAAACATTGACAAAGTCCACTCTTTTGTCATTTCCTTAGATATTGCTTAACCCAACTCTTAACCTTAGACCTTGGTTAATTCTCTACATGAGTTAAGCATGAGGGCTTAACTCAACCATGGTGCAATAATTCATTGGATAAGTTTTCATTTGGATGAATAATTGTGAGACTTCTTTTTCTTCATCTTCTTCCTCCTAAAAACCTTACTAGCTCTAATAGTGGTTTGAGATAAAGTGTGAGAAAATCAATTCTAAAGTGAGCCCACTTCCTACTTTTTCATCCTCTACTACTTTCCATGTAGTATAGGGTGTTCTCTTCACAAAGTTCATGACCTAGTGAAGGAATAGCTTGAGTTAGTGTCTCCCCGACGTAGATTATCTTCGGCCTCGAAGTCTTCGAAGCAAGCACGTTCGTTTCTTCCACGGAGCCTCTCTAGAGTCCGGAGCTTGAGATCGCAACGGAGGGGACTACTACACGGAGCAATTTGAAGTGAAGGACCGGTCTACAAAGGTTGTATTCCTTGCTCTCTTTACTTTTGCAAAGTGTTTGCATAGGTTTTCCGTATTATTTCTAGTTAACGATCTAGTTTAGGTTTAGCTAAAACGACAAAATTTTAATTTGGCATGGATGATGCCTCACGAAACCTTGCTGCCGTCGTAGGTGACCCTTCGGTGGTATCAGAGCCATGCTAGGAATAAATACGGATTTTGTTAGAATTATGAAACCGAAACAACTCCGAAACTTGAAACCCAAAACTATAGTTTCTGTCGATTTTGAAAAGAGTTCAAAAAATTATTTAAACAATTGCAGAATGTAGTATGAGATACCACATGAACACACAAGAAAACCCAACCCCAGTGCTCGGCCCATGGCCGGCTACCAGGCTTGAAATTCCGGCGACGCCGAACTTTTGATGGTGAATGGGGTTGAGTTTTGTGGTGTGTTCCAGTGACTTGGGTTTGGTGTTTCAGGTGTTGTTTATTTTGGCTAATTTTGCATGTGATGTAATCTTAAACTTTAAGCAAATCGGAGTGTTTCGTATTCGTAGTTTTAACAATGTTTCGGGTGTTTCACATATTTTCTAGATAATGTTAAAAAGTTCGATCGAATGTCAAAAACCCATTTTTCCAAGTTTAACGTATTCGGAAAAACATGCAAGTGATTCCGTGGACCCTCTAGAAGAACGAAACCTTAACTCGATTATGTGCCCGTCAAAACGGCCACTTGAACCCTAGGGTTTGTGGTAGTTTAGCGTTTCACATGTGAGACGTTGGTTTGACCCTTCTACGGCTGGTTCATAGGTACTGTGGCATCTTCTGGGTATTACTAAAACTGTGCTCAAGTGTTGAGCTGTCGGGAAATTGTGGGACATTGATGAATCGATCGAAGAGTTTAACGTCGTCCGGATATTATGTGATGGGATACAATATTTGGAATCCACAAGTAGTTATGAGATAACTAATTTGAATGTTATAAATCTAGCACTTTAGTCTCTAATGATGGGTTGCCACGGGATTTTGATGCGATCAAAAGTCCGTCGCAATCACGTAGAGTACGCGGGTACTCGCCGGTTAAACTTAATAGATAGCCACGCCCCATAGCCCCGACCAAGTGACTGTAGGAGAACCCCGTCGCCAAAAGCATCTGTTCAGGTGCTCGCGGCAGCGGTGTTCCGCCTTAGTGCACTCCGTCGACGGCATCGGGTTGTGCGGCCGTCTACTAAAGTTTCCAACGAGCATTCGGTCAGGATGTCGGGAATCTTGTTGAATTGCCCGACTAGTTATTGAAAAGTGTTTTTGAGATCGAGACAAAAATGCGGGGTTTATAATTGTTAGGCATGCGATGACTAAGGAATTCATTTGGTTAGGCATGCGATGTCTAAGGTGGTTGCGGATTCCAACTGTTATAGTTTTTCACTTTCTTTTCTGCGACCGTAAGTGTAATATGTGATGTATCACCGGTTTCGGTGCTATATGTCAACGGCAATTGGGATACGCATATTTACTTACATTGATGACATGTGATGTTATGTGTTGCTGTGATATGTTATATTGGATCGTCGTGATTGAATAGCCGGGGGTTTTATGTGAGATGGGAGTTTTTATTTACATTCATGTAAAATTCATTGTATGTAATATTCTTTTATTGGGGCACTTCCGGGTTGAGGATGATGTCACCATTGTATATTATTTACTTTTCCGCATTAGGATAGACCCAAGGCGGGGAGCACAAGTAACCGGGTTCTGGGGTCCAGTGGGAGACCATCTCGAGGAGTCGAGACCGGGTCTCCTAACTCTAGAATTGGTAGGGTTGCTTGCCGCTCTCGTAGGGGTCTAGGTGTATGGGATTGGCTATTCATTACGACCGTGGAATCCGTGTTTTATACATGCTTAAAATAAAACACGGAAATCCTCGTATATCCAATATTTCATATGTTGTTCTTCTGCTGTGATATCTGTGTTGTGATCATTTGATATGTTGAGATGGATACAGGATATAGTATATATGATATATTATATAGACGTTGCTTATGTTTTACACCCGCGCTAGCACTGCCCCGCTCTGCCGTTAGTTACCTAACCTAATGGTGCACGAGGGGACATCGAGGCGAATGCGGATGGCATAAGCGTACGTTGTATTTATCTGTGATGTTTAGGTAACTTAAAATGATGGGACTTCATTAATGAGATTAATGAAATAAAAGAAACCTAAAGATGTTGTGGAATCGAATTCTCAAAAACAGGTAGCTCTAGTTGTTGCTTTGCATAGCGGCGTTCCTTGTAGAACATCCAGCACCTTATTCGATAAGGAAAGAGCCGAGATCCCTTCACCGGGAGTGACCTCTTTAGCAATAACTGGCAGATGCTACAACCCTCGTTTTGTCTTTTGATTGCTTCTATAGTTTTTGCTTTGCATAGCGGTATTGTGAATATCCTGCACCTTATTCGATAAGGAAAGAGCCGACGATCCGTTCACCGGGAGTGACCTCATTAGCAAAACTAGTAAAAGCCTTAAAACACTCCATTTTAAATCATTTGATTCTTCAACGATATCAAGTTTATTACGCAAAAGGTTTTCTTAAAAACCTGTCGTTGCCCTCCGTCATTTCAGATAAGTACTACTTAGTATTCGTGCTGCGGTAGTTTGGCCTCCGTCAAGGCGTAGTGTACGGTAGCTAACTTGTGCTTATTTGCTAGCATACGATGCGATTGGATTAGGGTATTCGTACGGAGTAGTTTGTGTAAGTGCACGGCGGCACCCCGGCCGTCAATCCGACGGCCAAATGCGGAAGCGGTGAAAAACTTTAATTTTCTTGAACTGGCAAACCGCCGCGCACTAATACCCGGATCGAACCACTAACCAATCCTAGCAAACTACAAGATAGGGAAGAGAAGTATACCGACAGATCCGAGTCCTCCGGTCTTCTCCTCGTCGTCCCGATCTCCTACGGAATGTCCCGTCTCCTCCTCGTCGCCGGAACTGCACCACATCGCCTACTTCTTTTACGGGCTCCCACCTCAATGCCGAGGCAACTCGGGGACGAAGCCGGCTACTCGACGTGCCCAAGATTTGCTGTAGAATATAATGTGGATTGCATGTCTCTTTTAGGGATTATGGAGTTGCCTTTTTGTGGAGGAAGAAGAACTTGGAGAGAGGTGGGAAAAATGTAGCATACTAAAGAATGAGAATAACAATTTTTCCCCCACCCAAAAGAAATGAATCCCATTCCTACTCCTAGGAATGGCCGCCCCCCCCACCATGTGTGATTGGAGAGAGAAAAAGTAAGGTCAAGAGGGTGGGTGGATTGCAATGATGCAAGTAAGTGATGATGAAAGAAAAACAAATGATCACAAGAAAACCCTCACTCCAACAACACCATCACCAACAACCATGATGACTTTAAAAGTCAAGCCATCATGAGGAAGTCAAGAAGTCATGGTCAAGGGATGGGCTCCATCATGAAACCATCATGATAAAACAAAAAAGCAAAGACCCCCTCCACTAATGCCTATTTGCAACATTGCAAATAAACCCTCCTCCACCAATCTTCGGCCAATGAACGGAACAATGGAAATCGGCCGAAACGGAAAGAAAACTGGCAACTCCAGAAAACTGGTCCCGTAATAAATTACAGGAAAACCCCGATACTATGCATACACACCCGCATTTGTATTCCGACCGAAATACAAAATGCAATGAGACAAAAATCTCCACTGTACTATACTAGGATCCGGCTTAAACCAAAGCCGGCTAGTATTATTTGTTCGATCCTGATCCGTGCAATATCGCACGTATCTGATCGAACCCTGCCATATAACCATACGGCCTATAGTACAAACTGTCCGATCCTGATCCGTGCAATACCCCACGTATCTGATCGGACCTTGCCATATCTCCATACGGCCTCTACAACCATTCGCCCGAAGGCTGAGTAACTGAATGTGGGGGACTCTAAAGACTCGTCAACACCATGGTTGTGGATTTAACCACTAGCACGTCAGAGGTATAAGCCAATACGTAACGGGCTACCAGGTATTGTCTAAAAGGGACGTCTGTGAGTGAACTCAGCCAGACAACCCTACTGAGCCTGTCAGTGACAATATCCGTACAGTCCGGTCCGTTCGTCTATGAGCATCGCATGGCGGGCCTAGGGGGTTGGTAAAAGTCAGACCCCCAAAAGCGGTACAAGTCGTGTCGGAGTGTAGCCCAGAACACCCTGAGATACTACTGGAATACCTACCAGTAAATCTCTTTGCCTTTGCCGAGGGCTTCGTGTAATGGCTCTCCTAGACACAGCACGACCTCACCCCCAATACCGGGAGAGACGAACCCCTGAAGATACGCTCACTGCCTCCATGTGGCTCGGGACTGTACCCAACTAAAACCTGTTTGCACGACTCCTTTGAGCCGTGGTAGGGTAGTAATCAAAGTACAGTGGGAACTCACACGAGACAAATTACGATCTCCAGGTCGATGAACTAACCTGCACACATGTCACCAGGGAACTGCCATCTGACGTCTGGTATATTACCAACTGGCATGTTCCCGGCGAGTCCTGTCCGGTGTACTCATAACCCAATGAGCACCTGTATACATCTTAGGTGATCCAACTGACACCAGTGGCTTGTGAGACCGGCCACCGCCCCTCGTCGGGGTCTCGACTGTATACACTAGTCTACTATGGAGTATCGATGCCCTGTCTCGAAACTCACACGACTAGGGACCATTTAAGGATATGCTTATAGACCTCAGCTCCCACTTATATGATCGCCCTCATACTGCTGGTGGTCAAGCAAGAATCCTAGGGGCTCTATCAACGTGTAATAGCGACTTGTCAGGTCACCTTAAACAGTACACGATGATAAAGGTAAACCAGATAGCATACTATCATCTCGAGTAAGACTGTCCTACCGGGATAGGTCCTCCATCAATCATTGCAATCACGTACCTGTGACCTAATAATTGACTATGAGGGCACTATCTCCAACAATCTCCCACTTGCACTCAAGGCTAATTATTGCGATGTCGCATACTCACAGCCCGTGTGATACCGAACACCCAACTCCTCTACTAGTCAGTCTCACAAAGCTCGTTTGTGAAACTATTGCGTTCGAGGAATAGCCTTAGTGAGTGAATCCGCTTTGTAGTTTCTTTCTATGTCTCTCTATATCTCAAGTTCGCGGAGAAACCCATCTCCCGAAATGAGCAATACCTGTCTTAGAATGTGTATGGATGTCTGATGGGTCATAGCTCATAAATGAACTCCAAATCCAAACTTCTTAGACTGTATCGTCAACTGAACTTAATTAGTATCCTGTGCCATGCCTCCCTCAGTATTGCCTTGGATCACCTGTCCAAAATACTGCCCCTCGTCAGAAGGAAAAATATAACTCTGACAACCTCCTTGTCGTCCATGTCACCTTGGAAGCCTGGAATGATAACTGTTTCCTGCATGAGGCTATCGTTATCATATCCCTAGAACATTCACTTATGTTCTAAAACTGCTTCCGACTGTTTCTCCAGGATTAGATCAAATGTCAACTTATTGCATCTAGTGCGAGAACAACATCTGGTGTGGTACTTGACATCTCATGATTGACTCAATTGCCTGAGCAAGTGATCTGCCAATCATGCACGTCCCTCTCCCCTTTAGTCTGTAAGACCCCTTTAGAGAGGGTGACTCCATATCCTGCAGGTACACTACCGTGCCAGGAGTCGTCCATCCTAAATACTCTTAGAATGCTGTCAAGTACCCTGATTGGGAAACCACCCAAATCTAGATCTAAAACCATAGATCTAGTAACCAGTATGTCTGATATAAAATCCGTTTCCTTTGTGGAGAAACCACTGTGTGATGACCAAAGTATAACCGATTGTAGTATAGGAGTTTCCTTTCCTACTCTGTGTATGTCATCCAAATACCAGGATATCACACCCTACTACCTTCTCAACAGATCCATCCCCTATTCTGATGAAGTCAAACCCATGACTGTTACTTCAGAAATAGATGATCTATCTCCGCTACATCTGCTTTGGTCTATAAATAGACATAAGCTACCTGTCCACCAATGCTTCCGCTGCTCCCACTGACTACGGCAACCCTCTGGCAGAGTCATATAGACGTACACTTCTGAAGCGAGTTCAGAACGACGCTATACTCATCCTCCTGCCGGGTCTCGTAACCTGGAACAACAGCAATGGCAATTGTGGGTAAACAAGAACTTCCCTGTCACCGTCCTTGAGGCTACCGTAGTACCTCTCGGGTGCCTGAAGTTACCCATCTTATCTGCGGAGTGGCCAATGGAATGTTAATCCAAATTGAATCTTTAGGTTCCTATCAAATCTTCAGTAATCGTTTGTGGTTCTGGAATCACTTCCAGTTCTACCATACTCCCACTACTGTTTTCTGAAAAAATCCATTTTTAATAAAACTGTGGCGAGTTTAGAACAATATTGCTATTGTTCATCCAGATGGTAGAAAGTTAACCCTCGTCATAGCCTGGGTCAACCCACAAACAGCCATTACAGAAACGTGCCTTGAGTTGTCCAATGTCTGGTTTTAAGCATAAACCGGACAACTCCCCGTACCTTAACAATGTTAAGATATGAACTGTACTATATCCAATATAGAACCAGAGGCACTGATTTAATTGAACCAGATTCAAATCATGCAGCTGTCCCCAGTGCATGTTCCCTAAATGGAAGAAGGACGATCAGCGTTACTCAACTTAGGAATGCTTCCAATTATGAGTAACCTGAAAGAGAAGCAAGATCTCTTAATCATTACTTTCAACTGAATACCATACACAAGTATCTACATCTTCGATCACTTTGAAGAATCCCGATACTTGCTATACCTGGTTCTCTACTCTATTCAAATACCTATAACTTCTCAAAATTCAGACCCTTTGTTTCCGCGAAACACCTGTCTAAAAAACTAGAGAAGTCATAAGTAAACCGAATATAGTACGAGGACCAACCCCTCTGTCCTGATGGACCCTGAACAACATACAATACTCTGTATAAGTCCCTTGAATTTGATAACTCATTCACTGTGTGTCGTAGGTTGAAAACTGTACTTATGGTCAAGAAGAATTACACCGCTGTTTAATGCTCCTTACCTAACCATCCACTGATATAGGTAAATGTCATAGACATAATTTCAGAAAGGTATATCTCACTCTATGAAAATAGACGTACAGATATATCAATTTGAAATTGGTGCATAAAAGCGGATATTCAAAACCAAATATTTGTCGACCGGCAAACAGCCCAGGTGATTTTCTCAAATATCACCGATTACAACGAATCCCGATATAATGAGGATAATCACCCAATTCCCAATAACCTACTCCCACTCATCATCTGTAAAACCATACAGATGTGAGAAATAAACCTGGTAAATACATACCCTGGAGTAAGTGTCTAACTGGGAAATCAGTTTTCCTTTAACAGTACACAGTGAAGCTGAAACATTGAAATGTTTCGATGGGGTATCCCGGTATTCCTAGTAATGCCTCTTCCAGATTCATGACTGTAACCGTATAATTCTTTGCCACCTCTCCAAATCCCTTCATATGTCTTCAGTCATTACCTTCTGCACACCCCTTTAGGCCAAATGGTTTTCTTCCTTCCCTACCGTTCGGCACTAGCCTATGGTTTGGAAGAAGACTATCCAATAAGTATAATGGGTGTACTGTCCCAATCCTAGGAACACTCGTAATGAGAGAGGGTGAAGATAAAAGACAACCGAATAAATCTTATTCCTATTTCTCCTGAACCAGAATCCATCCCCGAACTGGAACAAGTTCCTTTCGAGTTCGTATATAACCATACGATGAAGTATCCAATAAACTGTGGATCTTCGTAGTGATACGGAGTGTCCTGGAGAAATACAAAGGTGATTTAGGATTGGCGAAGGAATACTTGGTTTTGTCGTGAATATCTGTTGCAATTTACTTTGCCCTATTACTAATCCCTTGCTTTGTCTGAACTTAATACCTTCTGCACACCATCGTTATGCTAATTGGTTTTCTTCATTCCCTACCGGTCGGCACCAGCCTAAGCTCTGGAAGAAGACTATCCAATTTGCGTAATAGGTGTACTACCTCCTATACCAAGGAGTACTCACAACCTGAGAGAAGGTAAAAGGAAAAGGCAACTGAATAATCCTATCCGTTTCCTCCAGAACCTGAAACCATCCTAGAATTAATTCTTTCGAGTTCGTATCTAACCATACGATGGTTTTGTCCAATGGAAGTGGACGTTCGTAGTAATACGGGGTGTCCTGGAGAAAAGGGTAAAAGTAGGAGTGGCAATGAGGTCTGCAACTCTGACAATCCAAAAGCCAGTGTTAAGAAGGTTCGGTCAATTTTGGTCACTGAGTCAAAGTTTTAGGGTCGGGTCAATGGTCGCTGCCATAGAGAGAGAGAAAAGAAACACTCAGCGTGCACTCTAACCTAGATCAGAATGGTTACCAATTTATCTAATCTGGAATCCTCCCACTGTACCGTCAAATTCTCCTCCAAACCTGAAAGAAGAATTAGTCGGGGTCACCCGAGGAGTAAACTAACTCATCGGTGGGAATCGGGATCCAACTCTCATCGCATGACAACGTGACGGAATCCGCTCACGGTATCACACTCCAGAAGGTATGCGCATATCTGGCAAGTTTCAGTTCTTTTGAAACTCCCGATGTGATTTCTGCCCCATGCTCTTATGACCTTGGCGTGAGGTCAAAATATCATAAGTCACATGTCAAGTTCTACCCATCATTATCCAGGTTAATTTGAATCCACCCGTACATACCCTTGACGTAGGCCAAAATAGTAGTACGACTGTCCCAAACCAACGCATCTATCTATGCAACAGATAAATACCCGGCAGCTACCAATCACTATGCCTTGGCGTGAGGTCAAAATACATAGCTTGAATACTACCGAATATTTAACTGAAATGATGGAGGGCTACGAATGGTTTCTGGCGAAAACCTTTAACGTAAAGAACTTGATATCGTCGAAGGAACGGATAGCTTTTAAAAATATAGTGACGAAAACCTTCGCTAAAGAGGTCACTCCCGATGAAGGGATCTCGGCTCTTTCCCCGTAGAATGGGGTGCAGGATATTCCAACTGAATACCGCGATGCAAAGAAAAAGTAATCGGCTAAAGTGAAGTTAATGCCCTGACGCAAACATCTGTCCAAGGGGTCACTCCCGGTGAAGGGATCTCGGCCCTTGCCTCGTTGACTGAGGAGCAGGATATTCCAACTGAATATCACGATGCAAAACAAAAGTGAACGTCCTTACAATAACAGCTTTTTGAAAAGTGTTCCAACAACATCAGAATAGGTTTGTTTTTAACTTGCATTGATCCGAATCAATGCAGTTCCATCAATTGATCACACCAAAAAGAACGAAAATATACTGATGTACGTATATGCCATCCGCATTCGCCACTGGGTCCCGTCATTACCCGTTAGGTTAGCTAACTAACGACAGAGCGGGGACTGGACTAGCGCGGATGTAAAACATATACAACATCTATTAATATATATACCAATATATTATATTTCGCTCAAGGCGTGAAAAGAAATGCAACATCACAGAAAATGTACAGCATCACAGAAACAATACAGATATCTGGGATCCCCGGGTTTCACAGAGCCACTACTGAAACCCGACGTTCCCCTGGTCGTGTGAATAGCCTGTGCAATGAAATCCTAGACCCCTACGGGCGCGGCAAGTCACCCGCCAAAACCTGAAGCGAGGCAGCCCCCTTCAGTACCGTGAATGGACCACCCAGCACTTCACGGAATCCGGCAACTTGGGCACCCCTCCTGGGTCAACCTGTACCCCCTACGAGTGCGGCGAATAGCCCGCCAATCCTAGAGTGAAGCCCCCTCAGTCTCAATTCCATGAGATGCGGGCTTGTTGCCCTCTGGAACCCGGCTATCCGTGCACCCCGCCGCAGGGTAATCCTAGTACAGAAAGTAAAATATACATACAACGGGTGCATCGACCGCAACCTGGCCGTGCCCCAAAATAATAATACAATCAGGCAGTGACGGCAGTCCACATGTCGGACGCTCGCCCCGCAAAAACAAATGTATATAATACAACCACAACTGTACTAGCATTGCATCCAGGCTATCCCCCACGACCGATCCGCAACATCACAGCAAAAACAAAACATCAACGTGAAAGTCACGTTCGCAAATCCGTCTAACCGGGCTATAGCAGTTAGACCGGATTTACCGATCGAGTGACATTCACGGTCGCAGATATAATGTAAATACTGTGAAAAATGTGTTTAAAATTTTCCGATTGATCAAATAATTAACAAGTGGTCCCCAAGCAATACTGTAGTACTCACAGAAATAATTGGCCCAATTTTAATATTCCAAAACCTATATTTTAAGCCCACAAAGACACTGTAGAAATTGGGCGCAGAGATCTCAACAGTGCGAGGCGGAAACGCGGCCCAAAGGGGGTTTTGGCCGCGGTTCCGCGCCTGCACTGTCGACTGAACATGTCGAATTTTTACAATATCCTTGTAATCTCCAGTACATCAATTTTATACAACCTGAAAAAATTTCGACACCAAAAATTTCCAACAGAAAACTGATGTGATCAAAAATGCGATTTTGGAACTTTTGATTGATCGGAAATGCAAACACATTACACAAAGCTAGACTAAGTTAATGGCGAGGCTCTGATACCACTGTAAGTGCACGGCGGCGCCCCGGCCGTCAATTCGACGGCCAAATGCGGAAGAGGTGAAAAACTTTAATTTTCTTTAACTGGCAAACCGCCGCGCACTAATACCCGGATCGAACCACTAACTAGTCCTAGCAAACTACAAGATAGGGAAGAGAAGTATACCGACAGATCCGAGTCCTCCGGTCTTCTCCTCGTCGTCCCGATCTCCTGCGGAATGTCCCGTCTCCTCCTCGTCGCCGGAAGTGCACCACATCGCCTACTTCTTTTACGGGCTCCCACCTCAATGCCGAGGCAACTCGGGGACGAAGCCGGCTACTCGACGTGCCCAAGATTTGCTGTAGAATATAATGTGGATTGCATGTCTCTTTTAGGGATTATGGAGTTGCCTTTTTGTGGAGGAAGAAGAACTTGGAGAGAGGTGGGAAGAATGTAGCATACTAAAGAATGAGAATAACAATTTTTCCCCCACCCAAAAGAAATGAATCCCATTCCTACTCCTAGGAATGGCCGCCCCCCCCCCCCCACCATGTGTGATTGGAGAGAGAAAAAGTAAGGTCAAGAGGGTGGGTGGATTGCAATGATGCAAGCAAGTGATGATGAAAGAAAAACAAATGATCACAAGAAAACCCTCACTCCAACACCACCATCACCAACAACCATGATGACTTTAAAAGTCAAGCCATCATGAGGAAGTCAAGAAGTCATGGTCAAGGGATGGGCTCCATCATGAAACCATCATGATAAAACAAAAAAGCAAAGACCCCCTCCACTAATGCTTATTTGCAACAATGCAAATAAAACCTCCTCCACCAATCTTCGGCCAATGAACGGAACAATGGAAATCGGCCGAAACGGAAAGCAAACTGGCAACTCCAGAAAACTGGTCCCGTAATAAATTACAGGAAAACCCCGATACTGTGCATACACACTCGCATTTGTATTCCGACCGAAATACAAAATGCAATGAGACAAAAATCTCCACTGTACTATACTAGGATCCGGCTTAAACCAAAGCCGGCTAGTATTATCTGTTCGATCCTGATCCGTGCAATATCGCACGTATCTGATCGAACCCTGCCATATAACCATACGGCCTATAGTACAAACTGTCCGATCCTGATCCGTGCAATACCGCACGTATCTAATCGGACCTTACCATATCTCCATACGGCCTCTACAACCTTTCGCCCGAAAGCTGAGTAACTGAATGTGGGGGACTCTAAAGACTCGTCAACACCATGGTTGTGGATTTAACCACTAGCACATCAGAGGTATAAGCCAATACGTAACGGGCTACCAGGTATTGACTAAAAGGGACGTCTGTGAGTGAACTCAGCCAGACAACCCTACTGAGCCTGTCAGTGACAATATCCGTACAGTCCGGTCCGTTCGTCTATGAGCATCGCATGCCGGGCCTAGGGGGTTGGTAAAAGTCAGACCCCCAAAAGCGGTACAAGTCGTGTCGGAGTGTAGCCCAGAACACCCTGAGACACTACTGGAATACCTACCAGTAAATCTCCTTGCCTCGGCCGAGGGCTTCGTGTAATGGCTCTCCTAGACACAGCACGACCTCACCCCCAATACCGGGAGAGACGAACCCCTGAAGATACGCTCACTGCCTCCATGTGGCTCAGGACTGTACCCAACTAAAACCTGTTTGCACGACTCCTTTGAGCCGTGGTAGGGTAGTAATCAAAGTACAGTGGGAACTCACACGAGACAAATGACGATCCCCAGGTCGATGAACTAACCTGCACACATGTCACCAGGGGACTGCCATCTGACGTCTGGTATATGACCAACTAGCATGTTCCTGGCGAGTCATGTCCGGTGTACTCATAACCCAATGAGCACCTGTATACATCTTAGGTGATCCAACTGACACCAGTGGTTTGTGAGACCGGCCACCGCCCCTCGTCGGGGTCTCGACTGTATACACTAGTCTACTATGGAGTATCGATGCCCTGTCTCGAAACTCACACGACTAGGGACCATTTAAGGATATGCTTATAGACCCCAGCTCCCACTTATATGATCGCCCTCATACTGCTGGTGGTCAAGCAAGAATCCTAGGGGCTCTATCAACGTGTAATAGCGACTTGTCAGGTCACCTAAAACAGTACACGATGATAAAGGTAAACCAGATAGCATACTATCATCTCGTGTAAGACTGTCCTACCGGGATAGGTCTTCCATCAATCATTGCAATCACGTACCGGTGACCTAATAATTGATTCTGAGGGCACTATCTCCAACAGTTTGGCCTCCGTCAAGGATCGTGCGGGTGGGTCTAATTCAATTAGGAAATGTACGGGTTGAACTTGACTAGCGGACTATGGGTAGTTCGGCCTCCGTCAAGGTCATAGGACGCTAGGGGCAAAATATTATCGGGTATTTCAAGTGTTGAAATTTGCAATGAGATTGCATACTGTAACATTTCAAAATAATAAAATATTTTTTTGGGAATTTTTATAATTTAATATTAATTTTAATGAATATTTTTAATATTTCGGTATAATTAAATACCGATAAATAGGGAAATTTTGGAAAAATTTTGGAAAATCCTATAATAGGGTATTTTATGGAAATTTGTCACTTTTAAGTGTTTATGATGAATTATATGTTATTTTAGTGCTAATTGTGATTAAAGATCGCTAATCGATTTTTTAGCATTTTTGTGCAAAATGTGCACATATCATTTCTCCACATTTGTTACACTTGTTTCATGTTTTGGGGTATGGTTGCTTAGGGTTTACCATGGTGAGAAGGAAAAGAAAAAGGAAGGAAAAGAAAAGAAAAAGGTAAGTATGATGAGAGAGAGAGAGAGTAAGTTGCTTTTGACTTTTTGACCCTTTCCTCCATCATTTCCCATCTCATTTTCTCTCCCCCTTCATAGAGCTGCTGCTGCTCCTGCCCTCTCCCTCTTCTTCCTCCTCCCTCTTCAACTTAGATCCACCATTAAAACCTAACCAAAACCCTATCCCCATTTCACAAAAGTTGCTCCCAAGCTCAATAGCTACACAATGGACTAAGCAAGAGCTGATCTTGAGGACTTTGTGAAACTCAAGAATTTTTCTTGAGTTGCCAAAGGAGGAAATTTCTGCACCCCTAGTTTAGTATTTCAATTCTTATTGCATCCATTCTAGTTTCATGTCGATATGGTGTCGTTTGATGGACTTTTGAAACTTCAAGTTAGGGTTTAGGTTAGATCTGAAATCAAAGATGAAATTGAGTATTGTGGTGACCTTAGAACCCCTGGTGGAATGTTATTTTGGACCAGATCTGAGAGTTAAACCCAGAATACGGATTTAGTGAATCGATATCGGGGGAAACAGTAAATCTAGGAGTGTATTTAGGAATCTGCTATCACCCCGAGACCCCCAAAATAAAATTGAGTTGAAAGTGAGATGTGCAGGCACCCTGGAACCACCACACAATGCCCTAGCCCCTAATTCCTTGTTTGGGCCGCAGATTTAATCCCTCTGGCCACAAATTGCGGCCAGATCAGGTTGGAACCCCTCCGTTTTTGTTCTGTAGACTTTTGCCCTATAAACTTGACCCTGGGTATGTGCAATTTTGTCTGATTCCATCTAGGGTAAAACCTGTGTTAGTTTTCATGGGTTGGCGCATGATTTATGACTTGTTTTAGCATGGATTTTGGTGTTTGGGTGATTCGTCTCAGTCGGGTAGCGTTTGGAAGTCAACGACAAGTGGCTATTGATCGTGTTTGCATGCGAAGCGATAGGTTTTTACCTATGCGAGTAGCGTGTGCTGTTTTGGTTTTCCGATGTGATTTTCATGTGCTTTAGCGTGTGTGATATACTTGTAGGTACCCTATGTGATGTTGAGGCGAAGAAGATGAAGATGGCGACATCGGCATCGGCACACGAGAAGCGAGGTGAGTAGATTTATATCTACGAGGAGAAGTCGGGTGGATGGCGTATAGCACCCCCGCAGTCCGTGGTGTTGTATACGAATACGTATACACACTTATAATTAGTATATGTTGTTTAAGATTAATGATGGTAAAAATGGATTATTGATGATAAGGATGGATTGGTTTATTGTAGTGCGAAACCCTAGAGTAGTGGTTGCACCTACAAATACACGCACACGCATACTTGCTTACATTCTTTCTTTTACCTGTGCGCATATGGAGGTGTGTATATCTACATATGGGTATGGGACTATGTGTTCATATACGGGATTTGAGGATGATACGTGGGATTGAGATGAGTCGATGGGATTTGATTTGAGGCCATGAGATCGGCGATATGACGGGGTTCGTAGTTGAGATACGACATGGCGATTTAGCGGGTCCCTTAACGAAGCGTTTCATACACGTGCATGCATACATAGATGGTGTCGTTTGTACTAGAATTAGGTCAGTACCCCAGATTTGGGATGCCGTACGACGGATTTACGTACGAGCTATATATTGATGTTAGATGTGCACTCATGACTCGAGGATGTTATATGATATACTGTATCGTACGTGATACTATTGAGGCGGGATCACCGACTATTGTATATATGTATATATATATAAGTCGACTCAGATGTAGGTGGTTTCATACCCCTCCTATTTAGATTACTTAGTAGACATTAGACTAGACCCGAGTCATACCTATTTCAAAACTAACGAATCATGGATATTTTAAATATAGGCAAAAGGGATTCTACGGGTATTTTCAAACGAAGTATCTTTTCTTAAAACACCGTAGCCCTTATTTTATTAAAAAACCCCGATTCGTCTTATTTCAAATGTCAAGGCTGCATGATATATTTATTGAGGTAGATTCTTTACTGTTGCGTTGATTATTTGATTCCGCATATTCATGCTATTTGCATTGCATCGCTTGTGTTGTTGATATATTACAGTCATGTTGCTAGGACACCAGCACCATTATCGACGATGCGTATGTTCCACGTACACTTGTTTGCCGGCTCACACACTTCATCATCGATAATTGCCATGTCACTACACTGTAATACTGTTGCATTCAGTACATGATTCTTGCATGACATAATGATATGCTTACATATCTTTTACATGTCGCATACATCATGCTTTCTGATTATACGCATTAAGATATGTTGTTTCCATGATATTTCTGTATTTGGGAACCGTGGGTATTTCAAAAGAGAATATGTAATTGTTTTAAAAACCCGGTTACCCTTGATATGATATTTCAGTGCGTCCACCATATGTTTTCTCGGTACTGAGAGCGACATGTGAAACCCGATTCGAGGAGTGGACGAGGCCGATTGCGGGTACATGGTGGGCCCGGTATGGTTCCCCTCGGCAAGATAATCGATGGACTTGCCGATTGAGCCTGGAGGTGGGCGAGTACCTACCGGTGATTGGTTAGACCTGGCGGTTATCCAGAGGGTACCGACCAGAGTCGATAGATGGATATGGGCGTACTGCTGGGGCCGAGGGCCGATTCCGCAGACGGAGCCCGTGGGCTGATCCGGACTGACGGAGCCCGATATATGAGGATTTACGTGCCGATGATGGGCACAACTTTCATGATGTTTTCGAGTGTCAATGCTGGGCACTCCGGTTCCATGACTTTGACGTGTCGCGAGGGACACAGATGGATTTTATCCTCATATTTTTCCATGCATATGCTTTATGATATTTGCATGGATGATGCTTATTGTCATTGGGTAATGAGTGGACAGGATCCACGTACATGCAGATTTGATTACATTGATCTTACATCATACTCATGATATGCTATTCCCTGAGGCACTTGCACGAGCACTTGGCACTACACTTATGTATTGAGGTTACATTGCCACTTTAGCATGCTTCAGAATTATTCATATTGAGGTTTATTTATATCTGATCGTATTGACCTAGGATGGGTCATACATTCGATCTCTGCTTGTAGATATTTTCTATTCACGAGTTGGCAGCTCACCCCCGTTGTGCCACAGTTCTTGCAGGTTTTTGCCGTACAGATTCCATAGCGGCATTTCTGGCACGCTACTTCTATATGGGTGACTTGCTTTGGTAGGTGGATTCTTTTGTATCAGAACCGCCATTGTACATGTATTAATCATTGTATCTAGAAATTCCATCAACCAAAACTTGTATATCATTTCAGACTTAGAAAAACAGTGATGTATTATTTCGACCTTAGAGTCGCGCTTATGGTATTTCGGTTTTCTGGCTGTTTGAATTCCTTTTTGGGTTTTGATCCTCGCCCTTTGGCGTTGTATATTATTATTGCTTGCATGGCTGTGACCGTTGATTGATGAAGAGCTAGCTCCCGCTTGGGGATGCCTTTTATCATTTCATATATATTATTCTTGTTATACCCCGTTCGGGGCCAGTTTTTACAAAGGAAACTCTGCCGAAATTTTCAGAAAAGACTACACATTTTAAAAATGCATTTTCGGCTTAATTATTTGAAAACTTTGATTTCAAACATGCTTTCTTTACTTATTAAAAACCAGTTCCTTTATTTACTCCTTAAATGGTTTTAGATTTCTGGGTTTTTGGCTTACTTGGATTAGATGGAGTCCTATAGACTTCATAGGATTCAAGGGCCAGTCACGTGCTCTTTCGGGTCGTGACAAAGTTGGTATCAGAGCGCTAGGTTAACCTTGGTTCGAGTCTAAGTTTGACTATGTGGAGCCTAGGGCGTTTATCTATATACGGAACATTGGCTTGACCTTACGGAACTTTGACTTAGTCGAGAGGGTATTATACCCGAACTTTCGTGGCATAGGATGACCCTTGGTTGATGGAGAAGGTAGCTTGAGTAGAGGGACGTACCGTACGTATGTTCCGCGGCATACTTACGACACGCCACTCCGCTTAAGAAACCTTAGGATGTACATTTCCTTGCACAGTATTATATTCCTTCCTACGATCTATCCTCATCGATACTGGTTATGATTTTTGCTGCCACGATTGCACGGGCAGAGTGAGCTACGGCTCGAGTTGCGTCAGCATGAGCTCGTCGTGGATGAAGACTAACCTGGGCGTGTTTCCAGAGGCATACGGTTGCATAGAGGCTTCATATTTTTGTGTTTCCGCAATATGAGCGTTTGACAGATCGTTGTTGCGAGATTTCTCGGATGTACCGGTCGGTACCAGAGGATTGAGCCACTGATAGAGGCCAGCCATGGATGTGATGACCATTGATATATCGCTTACTCTTGATGATTGAGGCGCTGTTCAGCATACGGACGAATGAGCTAGTTGCTGCTGCAAATGACGAGATATTGCCCAGATGACTGGAGCTACTGCAGCATGAGCATATACTTAGAGATATGATGGTGAGTCGCTAGTCACCGAGGATGAATGACTAGGACATGTGGTTCATTCGCTTACCCCGATGCGAGGTCATCAGATAGGTTGATTCCAGCTAGAGGCGACTTCACGCAGATTCGTTGTGAGTCGATAGAGACGATCGAGTGTCAGGAACCCATTTTCCAAGTTTAAAGTATTCGGAAAGACATGCAAGCGATTCCATGGTCCCTCCAGAAGAATGAAACCCTAACTCGACATAATGACCGTGTGAAAGCCTTTGAACCTTAGGGTTTGCGGCAGTTCCGCGGCGCCATTAGTGAGGCTTGGGTTTTCCCATCTACGGTTGGACCACCGATGCTGTGGTATGTACTCGATACTATTAAACTGTACCCAAGGTGTTGAGCTCTTGGGGGATTATGAGGTTCTGACGAGTCGATCGGATGGTTCGACATTTTTCGGATATTATGATGGGACACACCGCTTGGGAGACTCCAGATACGGGTATAGCCATTGGAGCGTAGTCCATGCAGCCACGAGTAGACGAGTCCGAATCAGTCGACCTTGGAATAAGTGGAGTAAAGAGTTCGCATGAGATTTCGACGAGATGACGTTCCACTCCACTGACATCAGAGATGCGATACGCACGCTGAGGACGTGTTCGGCTAGATATTTTCTACTGAGTGATGAAGATACCGAGTTCGTGATTTCGAGTCCGTGTGAGGGACTTTGGATGGACCGTAGCCGAGAACGTTGCAGTGCGCAGATAAAGACGTGACGTTCAAATGGACGATGATACAGACAAGCGGGACATGAAGTTCGTGCGTGATGCAGACGGGCTGCTACTTCTCCCCGTTAAAATTAAAGGTCGGATATGTCTACAGAGGCATTGGGACGCGACCACCTTCCGAGGAGATGCTGTTCTAAGGACGCAGATGTCCATCGAGCAAGAAGAGATTATGCAAGAGTGCCAGCCTTTGTACAGACCGGCATAGACGAGATCGGAAGAGACCTTGAGCGGGATTCCTTCCAGTGACACGCTTCTTTACGAGTGGTCGTGAGGATTGACCGAGAAATGACTATAGGAGTGCAAGAACGGAATTGTTTCCGTTAGCACACCTGACAGGGCCGATGAGCCGATGGATCGCGAGATTGGTAATCACATGGAAGATAAGGAACCAGAGGCAGAGGACGCCAGCCGCGAGCAAGAGGCAAGTAGATATCTTGCGCCGCTAGAACTGGATGTACCGGCACCTTCTCGACTTTGAAGGAGGATATACCGACGACGGTATTTATGATTTGTGATTTTGTGATTTGACTATCACGTATCCGTCACTTTGGATTTCGGTATTTTGGGCGATCTATTCGTATGATTAAGTCTTGATGACTGAGTTTTATGGATTTCGTACGGTTGATTGGATGTGGTGCATATGTTACGCACACGATTTGATTTTTGCACTCGGTATAGCTTATATGTGCTTGTAGTGTATTGATATGTGTTTTTTGCACGCAGTTGCACATGTTTATGATTTTCTTTACACCTGGGTACACTTGGTGTTGCTGCTTTCGCATTTGAGTATTGTTGGGTATTTGTGCATGGGATGCGCCAGTTTTATGTTTCTTGCGTTTATCGACCAGATTTATATTCCGTGCCTTTGTTGCACCGGATTTATATTTTGTGCACTACGATTGCACCTGACTTCGATTTGATGTCATCCGATATGTCGATTTTGGATTCTGATATTGATGTTGATTCTTGCACTCCGTGCATTTGATTTGGACTTGCGCATGTTCGGCGCTTGCTATTGGATTTCGTGATTTCGTGCATGTTGAGTGCGCAGGATTTAGCTTTTATTCGTGCATAATGGATGCATCGATTTGGATTTTCGCGTATGTTGGGTGCATGTTTTGAGATACGATTTTGGTGCACACCAGATGCACTAAATCAGGATTCTTCATGCATGTCAGATGCACCTGATTTTACTGTCAGGCACACGCGTTGCCTATGACAGATACTTCATGCACACCCGTTGCACCTAGATGTTGTTTTGTGCACCTGTATGGCACATATATGGATTTTGATTTCCGTGCGCACCACACGCACCGGGTGGTGTTATGTGCATTTTTGGGATTTATTCTTTTTGGAGCAGTACATTTTTATGATATTTGATATTCGTTTCGTACTGAGCAGGACTAGTCAGAGAACAGTACCTGGATATATTTTGCATGCATTGATAGTTATCGAAGGGATTTCCAAAAAAAGCGAGCTATAGTCTCAACATATATACCTACGTGTCCGATATGACACGAAATGTTTAAAAACAAGAAAACCCTTCTAAATTGTTTTCAAAATGGCGGAACGTACATAGTAAACAAAAGATATATACATATATGGTTATTCTCTGTTGAAAGACATCCGCCACTGTGCAGTGTTATACGTATCGCACAGCGACTTAAAAAGATTTGGCATGCATTTACTTCAGCTATTCACATGTATAGATTGGATGTCTACATGTATAGTTCTGATTTATATCATATTGGTTTTGTATTGGATTTGACATTAGTGTCTTTACCATGACTCCGATGATTGCGAGATGCTTAACGAAGTTTTTCTTTTGAGCTATCTGCTCATTACTCATGCGCATGCATTGCGCTATGATGCGTTTTATGTATTGATGATTTCGGAGCCCCGACGACTTGGACTTTCATTGGAAATGTTTTAGTATTTGGGGGTTTAAATTTAAATTCGGGGACCGAATTTTTTTAAGGGGGTAGATTGTAACATTTCAAAATAATAAAATATTATTTTTGGGAATTTTTATAATTTAATATTAATTTTAATGAAAATTTTTAATTTTTCGGTATAATTAAATACCGATAAATAGGGAAATTTTGGACAAATTATGGAAAATCCTAAAATGAGTATTTTATTGAAATTTGTCACTTTTAAGTGTTTATGATGAATTATATGCTATTTTAGTGCTAATCGCGATTAAAGATCGCTAATCGAGTTTTTAGCATTTTTGTGCAAAATGTGCACATATCATTTCTCCACACTTGTTACACTTGTTTCATGTTTCGAGGTATGGTTGCTTAGGGTTCACCATGGTGAGAAGGAAAAGAAAAAGGAAGGAAAAGAAAAGAAAAAGGTAAGTATGATGAAAGAGAGAGAGAGTAAGTTGCTTTTGACTATTTGACCCTTTCCTCCATCATTTCCCATCTCATTTTCTCTCCCCCTTCATAGAGCTGCTGTTGCTCCTGCCCTCTCCCTCTTCTTCCTCCTCCCTCTTCAACTTTAATCCACCATTAAAACCTAACCAAAACCCTATCCCCATTTCACAAAAGTTGCTCCCAAAGCTCAATAGCTACACAATGGACTAAGCAAGAGCTGATCTTGAGGACTTTGTGCAGCTCAAGAATTTTTCTTGAGTTGCCAAATGAGGTAATTTCTGCACCCTTAGTTTAGTATTTCAATTCTTATTGCATCCATTCTAGTTTCATGTCGATATGGTGTCGTTTGATGGACTTTTGAAACTTCAAGTTAGGGTTTAGGTTAGATCTGAAATCAAAGATGAAATTGAGGATTGTGGTGACCTTAGAACCCCTGGTGGAATGTTATTTTGGACCAGACCTGAGAGTTAAACCCAGAATACGGATTTAGTGAATCGATATCGGGGAAAACAGTAAATCTGGGAGTGTATTTAGGAATCTGCTGTCACCCCGATACCCCTAAAATAAAATTGAGTTGACAGTAAGATGTGCAGGCACCCTGGAACCACCACACAAAGCCCTAGCCCCTAATTCCTTGTTTGGGCTGTAGATTTAATTCCTCTGGCCGCAAATTGCGGCCAGATCAGGTTGGAACCCCTCCGTTTTTGTTCTGTAGCCTTTTGCCCTATAAACTTGACCCTGGGTATGTGAAATTTTGTCTGATTCCATCTAGGGTAAAACCTGGGTTAGTTTTCATGGGTTGGCGCATAATTTACGACTTGTTTTAGCATGGATTTTGGTGTTTGGGTGATTCATCTCTGTCTGGTGGCGTTTGGACGTCAACGACAAGTGGCTATTGATCGTGTTTGCATGCGAGGCGTAGGTTTTTACCTATGCGAGTAGCGTGAGCTGTTTTGGTTTTCCGATATGATTTTCATGTGCTTTAGCATGTGTGATATACTTGTAGGTACCCTACGTGATGTTGAGGCGAAGAAGATGAAGATGGCGACATCAGCATCGGCACACGAGAAGCGAGGTGAGTAGATTCATATCTACGGGGAGAAGTCGGGTGAATGGCGTATAGCACCCCCGCAGTCCGTGGTCATGTATACGAATACGTATACACACATATAATTATTATATGTTTTTTAAGATTAATGATGGTAAAAATGGATTATTGATGATAAGGATGGATTGGTTTAGTGTAGTGCGAAACCCTAGAGTAGTGGTTGCACCCACAAATACACGCACACACATACTGGCTTACATTCTTTCTTTTACCTGTGCGCATATGGAGGTGTGTATATCTACACATGGGTATGGGACTATGTGTTCATATACGGGATTTGAGGATGATACGTGGGATTGAGATGAGTCGATGAGATTTGATTTGAGCCCGTGAGATCGGCGATATGACGGGGTTCGTGTAAGGTTCCTAGGCACACTAATGAAGTCTCACAAGTGATCAAACATGGCCAATTAAAATTTTACAAGTGCCGAGAAACCCTAATACGGATCGTTGGCTAGATGTATAGGCGATGCGATGCAAATAAACGAATTTATAGCTAAAGGAAAGTGACTACAACCTTTGTAGATCTGGTCCTCCACCTTCTAGGCTCCATGATGACGTCCCCTCGCTGTCCATATCGGATTTCGGACTGTAGCATCGGCTTCATCGGATAAATGGCGGGCTAGGTCGTCGGCTTCGATGCCGAAGATGATCTACGTCGAGGCAACACAAGATCAAGCTCCAACTTCACCAAGTCATGAAACTTGTGAAGAAAACATTCTATACTACTTAGCAAGAGGTAGAGGATGAAGAAATAGGAGGTGGGTTCACTTTAGAATTGGATTTCTCACTCTTTTGCTCAAGATGCCATTAATGGTGGCAAGTTTTCTTCTTGAAGAAGAAGAAGAAGAAGATGATAGAATATGATAAGTATAAAAAAGATTATCTTCAAAAAAGAAAATCCAACTCATTCTTATCATAATCCAACCTTGGTTAGGTGTAGAGAATAGACTATGGTTAGTTTGATTGGTTAGGGTTAAGCATGAGATAAGAATGGTGGACTTGTTCAAATCTTCATGAAGCTTCTACAAACAAACAAAATAAGCCACCATTCTTTTCTTTATCATTTCAAAAAGAATAATAAATAACTAAATAAACAAAACCCAAACCATTCATATAACCATGGTTTAATTCTTTATACAAACCCAAGTGAGCATGTATCATCAAACATGATACAAACAAGTGCACAAAAATATATCACATATACAAAGTGCAATTCAAGTGAGAAAATCCATTTAAAGTGAACCAATACTAGTTAATGCAAAGTAATATATCAAATATATAATTATACATTAAATCTTTAAATCAACACTTGATTCAATGATCCGGTCATGTCGCATATAACCGACTAGTATCCAATGTATCGGCTTGTCGAATCAATCCTTGATTCGATAACTAGGTTATATCACATACAACCATTCGATACATTCATCGCGAGAATGGAATGCGGTATCATATACTCACATTATTCTCGGTCCCGGACATATCTCATATGCGCTCCTATTTCATTTCGTTTGAGCCAGGAAACCTCTGTGTAGGACTCTAAAGACTCGTCAATACGCCAGCAGCAGGTGATGATCATATCAAACACCCACAAGCCGCAAGCGGTCTGCTAAACGTAACGGCCACCCGGGTATTGAGCGATCAGAAGATCGACGAGCAAGCCCGCTCACACTCCTGTGAATCCAACCAGTAACACTTACCGTATAGTCCGGTCTGTTCGTCTGATATGTCGCATATCTCGCCTAGGGGTGGTAAACGTCAGACCCCAATAGCTCGATAAGTCATGCCGACGTAAGGTCCATAACATTCGTGAAACTACTGATAACTCTTACCAGTTTATCACTACAACCCTGGCCAGGGATTTCCTGTTATGGCAAGTCGAGCATAACACACCATCATCCCCCAATACCGGGAGAGACGAATCCCCTCCTATCGCTCATTGCCTCCATGTGAATCGGGACTGTACCCAAAAACCACCTGTTTGCACGACTCAGTAGAGCCGTGGTAGGGTGGAAATCAAAGCACAGTGGGAGACACACAAGACTCTATGACGATCTCGGGTCAACAGACTAAGCTGTACCAGTGTCACCAGAGAACTGCCATCTGACGTGAGGTATAATACCATCTGGGAGTTCTCGGCGAGTCCGTTCAGTGTACCCAGTCTCCACTGAGCACCCGCATACCATCTCTGATGTCAAACACCAATGGATATGGGATCATCCATCGCCCATTAGATGGGTCGAGAAGATATACGCTAGTCTACTCTGGAATATCGATGCCCCGTCTCGATATTCCCACGACTAGGAACAATGAAGGATGTACTCATTGACTACCCAGGCCCCACTAGTATGATCTGCATCATAGTCCTGGAAGTCGAGTACACATCATAAAGGCTTTATCAACATGTAATCAGAGAGACAGAAAGTATACATGTTAAGATAAAGAGCAACCAGATAGCATACTATCATGTCGATCAAGAAAGTCCTACCTATATATGTCCCAGCATCCACTACAATATACATCCAATGTACAGTAATGGCCTCTAGGGCATACATATAACTAACAATCTCCTACTTTCACTAGGGCCATCTATAGCAGTGGTTCCAGTATCACATACGCAATCATCCCATAAAAGTCGCTCTTTGGGAAAAGGCCTTCGTGAGTGGATCCGCTGTGTTGTCCTCTGAGTCTACTCTCCTTACCTCGATCACCCTGGAGATCAACTATCTCCATGATCAGGTGATGCTGCCTCAGAATATGTCTGGGTCACTGATGGGATCATGGTTCCTTGGCCAAAGCCACACTTCCATTGTTACACAATGGTGGGAACCTAGTTCATCTTATGAACCAATATATACCCAAACTGCCTCTTTGGTAGTATCTTTAATAGCGATGTTACCAGCCTTTATCGTCTAGTTTGCCACGGTATCTAGCTTGGAACTCTTCCAACATACCGTCCCTTTACTAAGGGTAAAGACAATGCCTGCGACTGACATTCAGTCGTCCTTATCACCCTGGAACCTTTCCAGTGATTCTCCCCAGGATCAACTGATACTATCTCACTATTACTAGTGAGAATCCTAACATCCATTTAGATCTATCTCATAGATCCAAAACCTAGGATTTATGAGGTATCACTTTGATCCTATATGGAGAATCTATGTGATAAGAGGAGATCGACCGATCGTAGCATAGAAAACTCCTTTCCTATCAAGAGTATGTCATCCACGTACTCTACGAGGATCATTACCATACTCCATGCTACCCTTTTGTACATACAAGGTTCATCTACCATTTTGATGAAGTCAAACTCTTTGACTACCACATCAAAACAGATGTTCCAACTCCGCGATGCCTGCTTTATCCTGTAAACCAACTTGCACACGTTTCCGCTGCTCCCATTGTTTGCGAAGCCCTCTGGCTGTGTTCTTATTGACGTTCTCTTCTAAATCATTATTTAGAAAAGTTGTCATGGCACCCAACCACCAGATATCGCAGTTATGGTATGTAGCAGTGGCAAGTAGGATCTGGATGGACTTAAGCATAGTCCCTAGAAAAGGTTTCATCATTATCCACACCTGGTTGATGACTAAAACCTTTAACAAGTCTAGCTTTGAAAGTCTCAACTTTTCCATCTACACCAAGTAATCTTCTCAAGATATACTTGCTCCTGATGGGGATTTAACCCTTCAGATATATCAATCAAAGTCCATACTTTGTTGGTGTACATGGATTCCATCTCAGATCGCTAAGCAACCAGCCATTCTTACAGAGTCCCTACTCTGGATGGCCTGCTCGAAACTAGTTGGGTCATCATCTCATGATGCATTCCTCGCTCCCACTGTCAACGAGAAACCGAGGTATCTCTCAGGCAGGTAAGGAACCCTACCAGATCGGCTGAGAGGCAGAGGTTCATCGGGGACTATTGAACCCTTTGGTTCTGTCAAATCAGCTGCAGTTTTGTATAGCTGGAACCTTTCCAGTTCTACAGAACTGACCTTACCTCGATTTTGTCCGGATTTTGCTTTTAGACATAGGCCGGACAACCCCAAATCTTAACTCGCTTAAGAGATGGGTTCTTCCCATACCATATCTCATATGGAGTGGTAGGCACTGATTTGATTCAAACCTAATTCAATAGGTATGCAGCTTCTCAAGCGCATAACTCCCAAATGGAAATAGGTAACTCAGTAATACTCATCATAGAGCACACCATATCATATAGGGTTCTATTGCTCCGCCCTGATACACCGTTGTGCTGTGGTGTATTCATAGGAGTAACACTGAGAGAGAATCTCATTTTCCTTTAGAATAGTCCAAGGATTCCATGCACAAGTATTCTCCTCCCTGATCTTATCATAGGACATAATACTTATACCCATATTTTGGTGCTCTACTTCCAACTTATATTCTGTGAATACCTTAAAAGTTTTGGACTTATGTTTCAACAAGAACATATGACTGAATCTTGAGAGATTATCAGAGAATATAATGAAGTATAAAGAACCAGTCCTGGCATGTGTAGACATGAGACCTTACATACATCATCATGTATCAGTCCCAAGAGTTCATTAACTCTTTCTCTGTTTCCAATAAACAAAGCTATGGTCATCTTATCTTTGTGACATGACTGGCAAGTTTCACAAGATGTAAATTCAAACTGATTTAAATATGGATCTAAAATGTAACTTCAGCCAGTCGGGTCGCATTGATATGACCTAGTCAACAATGCCTCAAGAAGGATTCGTTCATTTCTGAACTCTTCCTCTTGTGTGTGTTCTGTATACCAGGAACTGTAGTTTGATTTAGAACGTCAATGCTTTTAGATAACGTGCCTGAACCGATCAACTTTTGATATAGGAAATGTTCAAAACATTGTCCATCAATACAAAATTTTATCATTACTTTAATAAATAAAGAGATTGATATGATTTTGTATATCAGGTTCGGTATCTAATAGCATTTGTTCAGAATCAATGTATTGGTAATACAGAGTGACAGTGACCAACAGACTTGGCTGCAACACTTGCCCCGTTTTCTGTCTCATTAAACTTATCACCCGTTCTCAGTTTTTCTACCTTTCGGTAGCCCTATGTAACAGATTACATATCTGGGATCCTGATCCAGTATCAAATACCGAGGATTCAGAGGATACTGAGAAACAGTTCTTTATAATGAACACACCCGAAGGAGATGCATCATATGCACTTTCTTCATTTGGGTGGCATAGGAAATCTGGTATTCCCCTATTTCCTGCTCTTTCTTATAACAATTATAAGTTGGAGCGGGACCAACGTTCCCCAGCTCAGTATAACAAGCGGGTTCGGTCAATACATCCATATTATTATCTTGATTAAGGCGTGATATGGTCGCTACCTGGAGAGAGAGAGAAGAAAACACTCTGCATGCGCTCTTGCAAGATCAGATTGGTTATTTATTTTATCTAATCAGGATGGCTCCCACTGTTTTTATCAAATCTTCCTTCAAACCCTAAAAGGAAAGACTAGCCGGGATTAATTACACTCTACAAGTTCGCCAATCTTTCAGCCAGGCCAGTGTCGGTACTTTGAGGGAGGTCCCCGTGCTTTCGCACGGACCTAATTACTGTAAACCTCGTTTTCCCAAAGGCGTAACCCCGTTGACACCTTTCTAGACACCTACTTAATCGGCTAATTGTAAAGTGCAAAACTCTCCCAGGAGTAACAATTACTCGCAGTGGGTATCGGGATCCAACTATCACATAGAAGGTATGCAATCTCATTGCAAATTTCAACACTTGAAACTCCCGATAAAGGTTTTTACCCCTAGCACCTATGACCTTAACTATGGTCAACAAATCATAAGTACTAGTCAAGTTCTACCCGTCATTTCGTGATTAATTAGACCCACTCACATGACCCTTAACTAAGGTCAACAAAGTCACGCGACTGTCCTAACTAATCGCATCATATGCGGTGTAGGAAGACACCACTTAGCTACCGTACACTGTGCCTTAACTAAGGTCAACAAACACAGCACGAATACTAAGTACTCTACTTCCTAAAATGACGGAGGGTTGCGGCTGGTTTTTATGGAAAACCTTTAACGCTTTGAACTTGATCTCGTTGCGGAATCAAATGGTTTTTAAATGGAATGTTGTTGAAGCTTTTCTAGGTTTCCTCGTCGAATGAGGTGCGGGATATATCATATATATCACTGTGCAAAGCAGAAACTATAGAAGCAATCAAAAGACAAACCGAGTGTTGTAGCATCTGCCAGTTATTGCTAAAGGAGTCACTCCCGGTGAAGGGATCTCGGTCCTTTCCTTATCGAATAAGGTGCAGGATGTTCTACTAGGAACACCGTGATGCAAAGCAAGAACTGTAGCTACCTGTTTTATTTTGAAATTCAATTCCACAACATCAATTAGGTTTATTTTCTTTCATTAATCTCATTAATGAATATCCCATCATTTAAGTCCACCTAATCATCACAGATAAATATGACGTACACTTATGCCATCCGCATTCGCCTCGATGTCCCCTCGTGCACCGTTAGGTTAGGTAACTAACAGCAGAGCGGGGCAGGGCTAGCGCGGGTGTAAAACATAAGTAACGTCTATATAATATATCATATATACTATATATTATATCTATCACAGAACATCACATGATCACATCACAGATAACGCAGCAGAAAATATCATATGAAATATTGGATATACTAGGATCTCCGTGTTTTTAATCCGAGCCAGTATAAAACAAGGATTCCACGGTCGTGATGAATAGCCAATCCCACACCCCTAGACCCCTACGAGAGCGGCAAGTAACCCTACCAATTCTAGTGTTAGGAGACCCGGACTCGACTCCTCGAGTTGGTCTCCCACTGGACCCCAAAACCCGGTTACTTGTGCTCCCCTCCTTGGGTCTATCCTAATGCGGAAAAGTAAATAATATATAATGGGTGACATCTTCCGCAACCTGGAAGTGCCCCAATAAAAGAATATTACATACAAGTTTTTACATGAATGAAAATGGAAAAACACTCATCTCACATAAAAAACCCCGGCTATTCGAACACGACGATCCAATATAACATATCCAGCAACACATAACATCACATGTCATCAACGTAAGTAAATATGCCCATCCCAAATGAATTCCTTAGACATCACATGCCTAACAATTATAAACCCCGCATTTTAGTCTCATTATCGAAAACACTTTTCAATATCAAGTCGGGCAATTCAACAAGATTCCCGACATTCTGATCAAAAGTCAATCTTTTTTATACTTATCAGTTCGTATTTGAGATACGACATGACGATTTTGCGGGTCCCTTGACGAAGCGTTTCATACACTTGCATGCATACATAGATGGTGTCGTTTGTACTAGACTTAGGTCAGTACTCCAGATTTGGGATGCCGTACGACGGATTTACGTACGAGCTATATATTGATGTTAGATCCGCACTGATACTATTGAGGCGGGATCACCGACTATTGTATATATGTATATATATATATATATATATATATATATCGACTCAGATGTAGGTGGTTTTATACCCCTCCTGTTTAGATTACTTAGTAGACATTAGACTAGACCCGAGTCATATCTATTTCAAAACTAACGAATCATGGATATTTTAACGATAGGAAAAAAGGATTCTACGGGTATTTTCAAATGAAGCATCTTTTCTTAAAACACCGTAGCCCTTATTTTATTAAAAAACCCGATTCGTCTTATTTCAAATGTCAAGGCTGCATGATATATTTATATATTTATTGAGGTAGATTCTTTACTGTTGCGTTGATTATTTGATTCCGCATATTCATGCTATTTGCATTGCATCGCTTGCGTTGTTGATATATTACAGTCATGCTGCTAGGACACCAGCACCATTATCGATGATGCGTATGTTCCACGTACACTTGTTTGCCGGCTCACACACTTCATCATCGATAATTGCCATATCACTACACTGTAGTACTGTTGCATTCAGTATATGATTCTTGCATGACATAATGATATGCTTACATTTCTTTTACATGTCGCATACATCATGCTTTCTGATTATACGCATTGAGATATGTTGTTTCCATGATATTTCTGGATTTGGGAACCGTGGGTATTTCAAAAGAGAATATGTAATTGTTTTAAAAACCCGGTTACCCTTGATATGATATTTCTGTGCGTCCACCATGTGTTTTCTCGGTGCTGAGAGCGACATGTGAAACCCGATTCGAGGAGGGGACGAGGCTGATTGCGGGTACATGGTGGGCCCGGTATGGTTCCCCTCGGCAAGATGATCGATGGACTTGCCGATTGAGCCTGGAGGTGGGCGAGTACCTACCAGTGATTGGTTGGACCTGGCTGTTATCCAGATGGTACCGACCAGAGTCGATAGATGGATATGGGCGTACTGCTGGGGCCGAGGGCCGATTCCGCAGACGGAGCCCGTGGGCTGATCCGGACTGACGGAGCCCGATATATGAGGATTTACGTGTCGATGCTGGGCACAGCTTGTTAGTTATGTATATGCCCTAGAGGCCATTGTTGTACATTTGATGTATATTATAATGGATGCTTGGTTATATATAGAGAAGACTTTCTTGCTCGTCATGATAGTATGCTATTTGGTTTCACTTTATCTTAACATGTTGACTTGTATTGGTTTACTGTTTTACTCTCACATGTTGATAAAGCCCTTAGGACTTGTACTCGACTACTGGGACTATGATGAGATCATACTAGTGGGGCCGCGGTAGTCGATGAGTACATTCTATAACTGCTCCTAGTCGAGGGTATATCGAGACAGGGCATCGATACACCAGAGTAGACTAGCGTATACGCATCTTGACCCATATGATGGGCGATGGATGATCCCATATCAATCGGTGTTAGACATCAGAGATGGTGTACGGGTGCTCAGTAGAGACTGGGTACACTGGACGGACTCGCCGAGAACTCCCAGATGGTGATATACCACACGTCAGATGGCAGTTCTCCGGTGACACAGGTACAGGGTAGTCTGAAGACCCGAGATCGTCATAGAGTCTTGTGTGATTCCCACTGTGCTTTGATTTCCACCTTACCACGTCCAAGAGGGCGTACAAAACGGTGGCTTTTCGGTACAGTCCCGAATCACATGGAGGCAATGAGCAATAGGAGGGGATTCGTCTCTCCCGGGATAGGGAGTTGATGTTGTGCTGTGTTCGATTGGCTATAACTGGAAGTCCGTGGCCAGGGCTGATATAGAGATTTACTGGTAAGTGTTACTAGTAGTTTCTCGACCCGTTATGAGCCATAAATCGACACGACTTATCGGTTACTGGGGTCTGACGTATACCACCCCTAGACTTGATATGCGACATATCAGACGAACAGACCGGACTGTACGGGAGTGTTACTGATCGGATTCACAGGAGAACGCACAGGCTAGCTTGTTGATCTTCTGATCGCTCAATACCTGGGTGGCTGTTACGTTTAGCTGACCGCTTGCAGCTTGTGGGTGTTTGATATGATCATCACCTGCTACCGGCGTATTGACGATTCTTTAGAGTCCTACACAGAGGTTTCTTGGCTCAGGCGAAACAGAGTAGTGGCACATATGTGATATGCGCAGGAACGAGAATAATGCGATATGGGATACCGTATTATATTCTCGCGATATTTAGATATGAACCGGGACATCGGATCAAGTGTTGATTCGATAAATCGGTACATGATATATTAGTCGGTTATATTCGATATAGCCGGATCGTCGGATCAAGTGTTGATTCGATGATTTAATATATAATAATATATATGATATATTATTATATTAACTAATATTGGCTTACTTTATTATTTCATTTTCTCGCGGGATGATACATTGATATATATGCGATATATGTTAATTGTATTATTTTCTTTTGTTGCAAATATTTAATATATATGTGATATATATTATTGTGACATGATATGATTAATTGTTAAACATGTTTAAGGATGATTAATTGAGGTTAGGGTTTGATTAGGGTTAGTAGCTTCAAGTTCCTTCTAGAAGCTATTTCTTTTGTCAAGGTTAGGATATTTTGTGATGACACATTATTAACTCAACCAAACCCTAACCCTAGTTGTTTCTCTACTTGTTCTCATCCAATCATCCTTAACCATGGTTAATAATTCAATCATATGTTTATATTTCTATTCATCACAAAAGAAAAGGATAATCATTATTCTTTTTCCATTATCATCTTCTTCTTCTCTCTTGAAAGAAAAGCGTGCTTGATTTTCTTAAGTGATGATAAAATAAGAGAAAATGATATAAAAAGAAAGCAAAATCACTACTCTCTCATCCTCATCTCATCTAGCCCTTGGGATTAGGGTGTTCTTCTCTTTTGAGTGAGAAAGCTTGAGTCGAAGCAACTTCAAGGTAGATCATCGGAGATTTGGATTACGACAAGCTAGAATGGATCGTTCGAGTCGTGGAGCCTCTCATGAGTCCGGGAGATCGTGGATCGCGGCAAAGGGACTTCTACTCGGAGCTTGTGAAGTGAAGGAGCGGACTACAAAGGTTGTAATCCCTCACACTTAGATAAAAGTTATCATCTTGCATATAAAACCCTAATAATCTAGAAAAGATCCCGGCTTTGGGTTGTTCGGCACGTCTAAACTTTAATCCGGGCATGTTTGATGCCTTAAGAACCTTCACAAGAGTGCCTAGGAACCCTACAGTGGTATCAGAGCCTAGCTAGAGCATTAGGCGATGTGTTTACGAAGTTAAAACTCCGATCGAACCCGAAACGAACAAAATGGACCCCTCTCTGGAAATTTTTTAAATTTTGGGATTTTTCAGAATTAAAAATATGTAAAAAAATCAGCAGATAATTCTATGAATTACCATGAAACACGTGCCCATAATTCGACCAACAGAGCGCGGATCCGCGGCATAAAGAGGGTCGCGGCGGTTCCGCGGCGGCGCTGTAGGATTGGGACACGTGGCTTCATGGTTTTAACCGTAGCTACTTGCTGACTATTCTGGGTATTTTTAATCTGTTCCAGGTGTTTAAAATTCTGGGGTTTGTTTTGTAATAGTAGACTCGATCGGAAATTTTAAATTCGTATTTCTTTCCGGATATTTAGAAATTGCTAAACTAGTTGAACGGATATCATTAACCGACTTTTTCCCGGCACGGCAAACTTTCAAGCGTTGAATTTTTATTGGGTTTAAATCTTTCGGAAAATTGTACAAGTTAAGCGGTGGACCCTCTAGAAGACAACAAACCTTAACTCGATTTTGTGACCGTCTTGAACTGCCTTTTGAACCTTCGGGTTTGGGGCAGTACGGCGTGCCACATGTGAGGCGTTGGCTTGACCCTTCTACGGCTGGATCACCGGTACTGTGACATATTCTGGGATTATTTGAACTCCGCTCAAGAGTTGAGCACTTTGGGAAATTTTGGGTGTTTGATTATCTGTTCGGAAAGTTTAATACTGTATATTTATCTGGAATGTGATACAATATGTGGAATTCATAGAGTTAGGCATGAAATGCAGAGTATGTGATATTTCGGATTTATGATGTCTAAAGTGATTGTGGATTCCAAATATTGTAGTTTTACACTTTCTTTTCTGTGACCGTAAGTGTAATATGTGATATCGCCTGTTTCGTTGCTATATGTCAACGACAATTGGGATGCGCATATTTACTTACGTTGATGATATGAGATATTATGTGTTGCTGTGATATGTTATATTGGATCGTCGCGATCAGAATAGCCGGGGGTTTTATGTGAGATGAGGATATTTATTTTCATTCATGTAAAATTCATTTATAATGTAATATTCTTTTATTTGGGGCACTTCCAGGATGCGGTTGCGGTCACCAGTGTATATTATTTACTTTTCCGCATTAGGTAGACCCAAAGAGGGGAGCACAAGTAACCGGGTTCTAGGGTCCAGTGGGAGGCCATCTCGAGGAGTCGAGACCGGGTCTCCAAACCCTAGAATTGGCAGTGTTACTTGCCGCTCTCGTAGGGGTCTTGGGATGTGGGTTTGGCTATTCGTCGCGACCGTGGAATCCGTGTTTTATACAGGCTCGTATTGAAAACACGGACGTCCTAGTATATCCAATATTTCATATATGTTCTTCTGCTGCAATGTTCTGTGATGAGATCATATTACTGCCTGAGACGAATGCTTATACTATATATATATGTTGATATATAAATATTACTGCTTTCGTTTCTTCTGTGATGCTTAGGAAGCATAAGCTGATGGGATTTTTATTAATGAGATTAATAAAAGAAAAGAAACCTAAAGATGTTGTAGAATCAAAACTTAATAAAAAGGGTAGCTACAGTTTTGCTTTGCACAGTGATATATACGATATATCCTGCACCTTATTCGATGAGGAAAGGACCGAGATCCCTTCACCGGGAGTGACTCCTTTAGCAAAACTGGCAGATGCTACAAAACGCGGTTTGTCTTTTGATTGCTTTTAGTGTTTTGCTTTGCACAGCGGTATATATGATATATCCTGCATCTTATTCGATGAGGAAAGGGCCGACGATCCCTTCACCGGGAGTGACCCCTTTAGCGATACAAGAAAAGCCTCAAAAACACTCCTTTTCAAAAACTACTCGATTCTACGACGATATCAAGTTCATTACGCTCAGGGTTTTCTGAAAAACCTGCGTAGCCCTCCGTCATTTCAGATAGATATTATTTAGTATTCGTGGTATGTTTGTTGACTTAGTTAAGGCATAGTGTACGGTAGCTAAGTAATGTTTATCTGTTAAAACATGAGATGTGATTTGATTAGGGTATTCGTACGGCTTTGTTGACTTAGTTAAGGGTCGTGCGGGTGGGTTTAATTCAATCAGGAAATGTACGGGTTGAACTTGACTTGCGATTTATGGTTTGTTGACTTAGTTATGGTCATAGATCGCTAGGGGCAAAATATTATCGGGAATTTCAAGCGTTGAAATTTGCAATGAGATTGCATACCTCCTATGAGATAGTTGGATCCCGATACCCACTGCGAGTAAGTGTTACTCCTGGGAGAGTTTTACACAGGACAATTAGTCATTCAAGTAGGTGTCTAGAAAAGTGTTAACGAGGTTACGCCTCTGGGAAAACGAGGTTTACTTTAATTAGGTCCGTGCGAAAGCACGGGGAACCTCCCTCAAAGTACCGACACTGATCTGGCTGAAAGATTGACGAAGTTGTAGGGTGTAATTAATCCCGGCTAATCTTACCTTTTAGGGTTTTAAGGTAGATTTGATAAAAACAGTGGGAGACATCCTGATTAGATAAGATAATAACCAATCTAATCTTGCAAGAGCATACACTAAAGTGTTTTCTTCTCTCTCTCTCCAGGTAGCGACCATTTCAGGCCATAATCAAGATAATAATATGGATGTATTGACTGAACCCGATTATTGTACTGAGCAAGGGAACGTTAAACCCGTTCTTTCTTATAAGAGTTATAAGACTGAACAGGAAACAGGAGAATATCTAGATTCTCACGCCGCCCAAAAGAACATGCATGTTGATGCATCTTCTTCAGGTGTGTTTGTTATTGAGAACTGTTTCTCAGTTCACCCTACGTCCTGGGTATTAGATACCGGATCAGGATCCCACATATGCAAACAGTTGCATGGGCTACGTAAAGGTAGAGAACTGGGAAAAGATGATCATTCCGTTCTAGTAGGGAACGGTGCAAATGTTGCAGCCAAAGCAGTTGGCGAATATCACCTTGTATTGCCGAGTCGTAATACACTGATTCTAAATGAGTGCTATTATATACCGAACATGATGTGCAACATTATATCAGTCTCTTTATTAAGTAAAAAGGATATAATTTTGTAGTAAAGGATAATGTTATGAACATATTCCTGATCAAAAGTTGATTGCATCAGGCTCGTTACATAATGGCATATTCATTCTAAATCAGAATACAGTCCTGAATATTCAAAACACACACAAGAGGAAAAGTTCAGATATGAACGAATCCTACTTGTGGCATTGTAGACTTGGTCATATCAATGCGACACGACTGGCTAAGTTACATAGAGATGGTTTTTTGAATTCGTTCGAATTATCATCTTATGATACTTGCCATTCATGTCTCAAAGGAAAAATGACCAAAGCTCCGTTTAGTGGACACGGAGAAAGAGTTACCGAACTCTTAGGACTGGTACATAGTGATGTATGCGGTCCCATGTCTACGCATGCCAGGAACGGTTCTTCCTACTTTATTACATTCACTGACGATCTCTCAAGATTCGGATATGTGTTCCTGATGAAACACAAGTCTGAAGCTTTTGAGAAATTCAGAGAATATAAGCACGAAGTAGAGAATCAAACGGGCAAAAGTATTAAGATTCTTCGATCTGATCGAGGAGGTGAATACTTAAGCAATGAGTTCCTAGATTATCTAAAAGAGAATGGGATTCTCTCTCAGCTTACTCCTCCTTATACACCACAGCACAACGGTGTATCGGAACGAAGGAATCGGACCCTATTAGATATGGTGCGATCTATGATGAGCGATGCTGAGTTACCTATTTCCTTCTGGGGTTATGCGCTTGAGACAGCCATATACATATTGAATCTAGTTCCGTCTAAATCTGTACCTACCACACCATATGAGATATGGAGTGGGAAGAGACCATATTTTAAACGAGTTAAGATATGGGGTTGTCCGGCCTATGCCAAAAGACAAAATCCGGACAAACTCGAGGCACGATCAGTCCTTTGCAAATTTATGGGATATCCAAAGAATTTTCAAGGATATTTTTTCTACCATGCTGAGGAACAAAAAGTGTTTGTTGCTCAACATGCCACCTTTTTGGAAAGGGAATTTCTTGCAAAAGAAATTAGTGGCAGAGAGGTAGAACTGGAAGAGGTTCCAGCACCACAAACTGCAACTGATGATTTGATGGAACCAGAAGATTCAATAGTACCCGACGAACCCCAGCCTCTCCGCAGATCTAGTAGGGTTTCTCGTCCACCTGAGAGATACTACGGTTTTCTCATTGATGGTGGAAGCGAGGATTGCATCATGGATGATGATGAACCAACTAGTTTCGAGCAGGCCATCACGAGTGGTGACTCTGTGAAATGGCTGGATGCAATGCGATCTGAGATGGAATCCATGTACACCAATAAAGTATAGATTTTAGAAAATACTCCTGAAGGGGTAAAACCCATTGGGAGCAAGTGGATTTTTAAAAAGAAATTTGGTGTAGATGGAAAAGTTGAGACTTTCAAAGCTTGACTTGTAGCAAAGGGATTTCGTCAACGACCAGGTGTGGACTATGACGAAACCTTTTCTCCAGTAGCTATGCTTAAGTCCATCCGGATCTTACTTGCCATTGCTGCATATCATGACTACGAAATCTGGCAAATGGATGTTAAGACCGCCTTTCTAAACGGTGATTTAGAAGAGTGCGTGTACATGACTCAGCCAGAGGGTTTCGTAGATAGTGGGAGCAGCGGAAAGGTGTGCAAGCTGCTTAAATCCATTTATGGGTTAAAGCAAGCATCGCGGAGTTGGAACATCTGTTTTGATGTTGTAGTCAAAGAGTTTGACTTCATCAAAAATATAGATGAACCTTGTATCTATAAGAAGGTGGCAGAGGGTAAGGTAGTCTTCCTCGTATTGTACGTGGACGACATACTCTTGATAGGAAATGATATTCCTATGCTGCAATCAGTCAAGCTCTTCTTATCACAGAGATTCTCAATGAAAGATCTAGGTGATGCCTCCTGCATATTGGGAATCATGATCTATAGAGATAGATCTAAACGGATACTGGGATTGTCCCAATCCAGGTACATTGACACCATACTAAAGAGGTTTAGTATGGAAGAATCCAAGCGTGGGAATCAGCCCACGATCTCTGGACTCACTCTCTCCAAAGAGATGTCTCCCAAGACTGATTTGGAGAGAGCTCGCATGCAAGGGATACCCTATGCTTCGGCAGTAGGCTCTATCATGTATGCGATGCTATGTACCAGACCCGATGTAGCATACTCACTAAGTGTAGTGAGTCGGTATCAAGCAGATCCAGGAGAGAGTCATTGGACAGCAGTGAAGAACATTCTCAAGTACTTATGAAGGACTAAGGAGATGTTCTTGGTGTATGGTAACGGAGAACTCCAGGTGGAGTCCTTTACCGATTCCAGCTTCCAAAGTGATAAGGACGACTCTAAGTCGCATTCGGGTTTTGTCTTTACCCTCAATGGAGGGGCGGTATGTTGGAAGAGTTCCAAACAGGATACCGTTGCAGACTCAACGATGGAGGCTGAATACATCGCTGCCAACGATGCTGCCAAAGAGGCTGTTTGGATCAAGAAGTTCATTAGTGAACTTGGTGTGGTTCCATCCATTGAGCATCCAATACCTCTGTATTGCGATAACAATGGAGCTGTGGCTTTGGCCAAGGAACCCAGGTCCCATCAGAAGTCCAGACATATTCTGAGGCGGTATCACCTGATCAGGGAGATAGTTGATCGCCGGGAGATCGAGGTCAGGAGAGTAGATACGAAGGACAACACTGCGGATCCATTCACGAAGGCTATTCCCCAGATACAGTTTGAGAGATTATTCAGGATGCTGGGTATGAGATACTACAGCAGCTGGCCTTAGTGCAAGTGGGAGATTGTTAGTTATGTATATGCCCTAGAGGCCATTGTTGTACATTTGATGTATATTATAATGGATGCTTAGTTATATATAGAGAAGACTTTCTTGCTCGTCATGATAGTATGCTATTTGGTTTCACTTTATCTTAACATGTTGACTTGTATTGGTTTACTGTTTTACTCTCACATGTTGATAAAGCCCTTAGGACTTGTACTCGACTACTGGGACTATGATGAGATCATACTAGTGGGGCCACGGTAGTCGATGAGTACATCCTATAACTGTTCCTAGTCGAGGGTATATCGAGACAGGGCATCGATACACCAGAGTAGACTAGCGTATACGCATCTTGACCCATATGATGGGCGATGGATGATCCCATATCCATCGGTGTTAGACATCAGAGATGGTGTACGGGTGCTCAGTAGAGACTGGGTACACTGGACGGACTCGCCGAGAACACTCAGATGGTGATATACCACACGTCAGATGGCAGTTCTCCGGTGACACAGGTACAGGGTAGTCTGAACACCCGAGATCGTCATAGAGTCTTGTGTGATTCCCACTGTGCTTTGATTTCCACCTTACCACGTCCAAGAGGGCGTACAAAACGGTGGCTTTTGGATACAGTCCCGAATCACATGGAGGCAATGAGCGATAGGAGGGGATTGGTCTCTCCCGGTATAGGGAGTTGATGTTGTGCTGTGTTCGATTGGCTATAACTGGAAGTCCCTGGCCAGGGCTGATATAGAGATTTACTGGTAAGTGTTACTAGTAGTTTCTCGACCCGTTATGAGCCATACATCGACACGACTTATCGGTTACTGGGGTCTGACGTATACCACCCCTAGACTTGATATGCGACATATCAGACGAACAGACCGGACTGTACGGGAGTGTTACTGATCGGATTCACAGGAGAACGCACAGGCTAGCTTGTTGATCTTCTGATCGCTCAATACCTGGGTGGCTGTTACGTTTAGCTGACCGCTTGCAGCTTGTGGGTGTTTGATATGATCATCACCTGCTACCGGTATATTGACGATTCTTTAGAGTCCTACACAGAGGTTTCTTGGCTCAGGAGAAACAGAGTAGTGGCACATATGTGATATGCGCAGGAACGAGAATAATGCGATATGGGATACCGTATTATATTCTCACGATATTTAGATATGAACCGGGACATCGGATCAAGTATTGATTCGATAAATCGGTACATGATATATTAGTCTGTTATATTCGATATAGCCGGATCGTCGGATCAAGTGTTGATTTGATGATTTAATATATAATAATATATATGATATATTATTATATTAACTAATATTGGCTTACTTTATTATTTCATTTTCTCGCGGGATGATACATTGATATATATGCGATATATGTTAATTGTATTATTTTCTTTTGTTGCAAATATATAATATATATGTGATATATATTATTGTGACATGATATGATTAATTGTTAAACATGTTTAAGGATGATTAATTGAGGTTAGGGTTTGATTAGGGTTAGTAGCTTCAAGTTCCTTCTAGAAGCTATTTCTTTTGTCAAGGTTAGGATATTTTGTGATGACACATTATTAACTCAACCAAACCCTAACCCTAGTTGTTTCTCTACTTGTTCTCATCCAATCATCCTTAACCATGGTTAATAATTCAATCATATGTTTATATTTCTATTCATCACAAAAGAAAAGGATAATCATTATTCTTTTTCCATTATCATCTTCTTCTTCTCTCTTGAAAGAAAAGCTTGCTTGATTTTCTTAAGTGATGATAAAATATGAGAAAATGATATAAAAAGAAAGCAAAATCACTACTCTCTCATCCTCATCTCATCTAGCCCTTGGGATTAGGGTGTTCTTCTCTTTTGAGTGAGAAAGCTTGAGTCGAAGCAACTTCAAGGTAGATCATCGGAGATTTGGATTACGACAAGCTAGAATGGATCGTTCGAGTAGTGGAGCCTCTCATGAGTCCGGGAGATCGTGGATCGCGGCAAAGGGACTTCTACTCGGAGCTTGTGAAGTGAAGGAGCGGACTACAAAGGTTGTAATCCCTCACACTTAGATAAAAGTTATCATCTTGCATATAAAACCCTAATAATCTAGCAAAGATCCCGGCTTTGGGTTGTTCGGCACGTCTAAAATTTAATCCGGGCATGTTTGATGCCTTAAGAACCTTCACAAGAGTGCCTAGGAACCCTACACAGCTTTCATGATGTTTTCGAGTGTCGATGCTGGGCACTCCGGTTCCATGACTTTGACGTGTCGCGAGGGACACAGATGGTTTTTATCCTTATATTTTTCCATGCATATGCTTTATAATATTTGCATGCATGATGCTTTTTGTCATTGGGTGACGAGTGGACAGGATCCACGTACAAGCAGATTTGATTACATTGATCATACCTCATATTCATGATATGTTATTCCCTGAGGCACTGGCACGAGCACTTGGCACTACACTTATGTATTGAGGTTACATTGCCACTTTAGCATGCTTCAGACTTATTCATATTGAGCTTTATTTATATCCGATCGTATTGACCTAGGATGGGTCATACATTCGATCTCTGCTTGTAAATATTTTCTATTCACGAGTTGGCAACTCACCCCCGTTGTGCCACAGTTCTTGCAGGTTTTTGCCATACAGATTCCATAGCGGCATTTCTGGCACACTACTTCTATATGGGTGATTTGCTTTGGTAGGTGGGTTCTTTTGTATCAGAACCGCCATTGTACATGTATTATTCATTGTATCTAGAAATTCCATCAACCAAAACTTGTATATCGTTTCAGACTTAGAAAAACAGTGATGTATTATTTCGACCTTAGAGTCGCGCTTGTAGTATTACGGTTTTCTGGCTGTTTGAATTCCTTTTTGGGTTTTGATCCTCGCCCTTTGGCGTTGTATATTATTATTGCTTGCGTGGTTGTGACCGTCGATTGACGAAGAGCTAGCTCCCGCTTGGGGATGCCTTTTATCATTTCATATATATTATTCTTGTTGTACCCCGTTCGGGGCCATTTTTTACAAAGGAAACTCTGCCGAAATTTTCATAAAAGACTACACATTTTAAAAATGCATTTTCGGCTTAGTTATTTGAAAACTTTGATTTCAAACATACTTTCTTTACTTATTAAAAACCAGTTCCTTTATTTACTCCTTAAATGGTTTTAGATTTATGGGCTTTTGGCTTACTTGGACCAGATGGAGTCCTATAGACTTCATAGGATTCAAGGGCCAGTCACGTGATCTTTCGGGTCGTGGCACATACATCCTATGAGATAGTTGGATCCCGATACACACTGCGAGTAAGAGTTACTCCTGGGAGAGTTTTACACATTACAATTAGCCGATCAAGTAGGTGTCTAGAAATGTGTTAACGGGGTTATGCCTCTGAGAAAACGAGGTTTATTTTAATTAGGTCCGTGCGAAAGCACGGGGAACCTCCCTCAAAATACCGGCACTGGCCTGGCTGAAAGATTGGCGAACTTGTTGGGTGTAATTAATCCCGGCTAGTCTTTCCTTTTAGGGTTTGAAGGAAGATTTGAATAAAACAGTGGGAGACATCCTGATTAGATATATTAATAACCAATCTAATCTTGCATGAGCATGCGCTGAGTGTTTTCTTCTCTCTCTCTCCAGGTAGAGACCATGCCACGCCTTAATCAAGATAATAATACGGATGTATTGACCGAACCCGCTTGTTATACTGCGCTAGGGAACGTTGGTCCCGCTCCAACTTATAATTGTTATAAGACCGAGCCGGAAATATGGGATTACCAGAATTCCCGTGCCACCCAAACGAAGAAAATTTATGTTGATACATCATCTTCGATTGTGTTCATTACAGAGAACTTTTTCTAAGTATCCTTTACGTCCTGGGTATGAGATACCGAATCAGGATCCCGAATATATAATCAGTTACACGGGCTATAAGATAGGTAGAGAACTGAGAACGGGTGATAAGTTTTAAGAGTTAAAAATGGTGCAAGTGTTGCAGCCAAGTCTGTTGGCAGTTATCACCCTGTATTACCAAATACATTGATTCCGAACGAATGTTATTAGATACCGAACCTGATATACAACATCATATCAGTCTCTTTATTAGTAAAGAAGGATATAATTTTGTATTGTTGGATAATGTTTTGAACATTTCCTATATCAAAAGTTGATCGGTTCAGGCACGTTATCTAAAAGCATAAACGTTCTAAATCAAACCACAGTTCTTAAACATACAGAACACACACAAGAGGAAGAGTTCAGAAATGAACGAATCGTTCTTGAGGCATTGTAGACTAGGTCATATCAATACGACCCGTCTAGTTGAAGTTACATAAAGATGCATTTTTAAATCAGTTTGAATTTACATCTTATGAAACTTGCCAGTCATGTCACAAAGATAAGATGACCATAGCTCCGTTTATTGGAAACAGAGAAAGAGTTAGTGAACTCTTGGGATTGATACATGCTGATGTATGAAAGTCCCATGTCTACACATGCTAGGACTGGTTCTTTATACTTCATTACATTCACTGATAATCTCTCAAGATTCGCACATGTGTTCCTGTTGAAACACAAGTCTGAACCTTTTGAGATATTCAAAGAATATAAGTTCGAAGTAGAGAACCAAAACGGGTATAAGTATTATATCCTATGATGAGATCAGGGAGGAGAATACTTGAGCACGGAATTCCTGAACTATTCTAAAGGAGAATGAGATTCTCTCTCAGCATTACTCCTCCGTTTACACAATAGTGTGTTGGTATATCGGGGTGGAGCAATCGCACGCTGTGTGATATGGTGTACTCTATGATGAGTACTACTGAGTTACCTATTTCCTTTTGGGGATTATGCACTTGTGAAGCTGCATACCTATTGAATAGGGTTCCAACCAAATCAGGTGCCTACCATTCCATATGTGATATAGTATGGGAAGAGCCCATCTCTTAAAGATGTTAAGATTTAGGGTTGTCTGGCCTATGTCTAAAGGAAAAATCCGGACAAGTTCGAGGCAAGGTCAGTTCTATGGATGTTTGATGGATATCCCAAGTATTCGCAAGGGAATATCTTCTACTACACTGAGGAGCAAAATGTGTTTTGTTTCTCAGCATGCCACCTTTGGGAAAGGGAATTTCTTATGAAGAAATTAGTGGTAATGAGGTAGAACTGGAAGGAATTCCAGCTATACAAACTGCAGCTGATGATTTGGTAGAACTGAAGGATTTAATAGTTCCCGACGAACCTCAGCCTCTCCGCCGATCTAGTAGGGTTCCTCACCCACCTGAGAGATACTTCGGTTTTCTCTATGACAGTGGGAGCGAGGATTGCATCTTGAGATGATGACCCAACTAGTTTCGAGCAGGCCATCAGGAGTGGGGACTCTGTGAGAATGGATGGATGCTATGCGATCTGAGATAGAATCTATATACACCAACAAAGTATGGACTTTGCTTTCTTTATCTGAAGGGTTAAATCCCCATCAGGAGCAAGTAAATCTTGAGAAGATTACTTGGTGTACATGGAAAAGTTGAGACTTTCAAAGCTAAGACTAGATGTAAATGGATCTCGTCATTGACCAGGTGTGGATAATGATGAAACCTTTTCTAGTGCCTTTGCTTAAGTCCATCCGGATCGTACTTGCCATTGTTACATACCATGACTACGATATCTGGCGGTTGGGTGTCATGATTGCTTTTCTAAATATTGATTTAGAAGAGAACGTCTGTAAGTACACAGCCAGAGGGCTTCGTAGATAGTGGGAGCAGCGGAAACGTGTGCAAGATGTTTTATGAGTTAAAGCAGGCATCGCGGAGTTGGAACATCTGTTTTGATGTGATAGTTAAAGAGTTTGACTTCATCAAAATGGTAGATGAACCTTGTATATACAAAAAGGTAGTAGGGAGTATGGTGATGATCCTCGTATTGTATGTGGATGACATACTCTTGATAGGAAAGGAGTTTCTTATGCTACACTCGGTTAATCTCCTCTTATCACAAAGATTCTCCAGATAGGATCAAGGTGATAACTCCTAAATCCTTAGTTTTGGATCTATGAGATAGATCTAATTGGATGTTAGGATTCTCACTAGGTGTAGTGAGATGGTATCAATCGATCCTAGGGAGAATCACTGGATAGGATCCAGGGTGGTAAGGAAGACTGAATGTCAGTCACAGGCATTGTCTTTACCCTCTGTAGAGGGACGGTATGTGATCGCACGACAAAAGCGTGTCGGATATTTAAAAGTTCTAAAGTTTAACCGCGATCAGGACAGTGTCGCTTTGCAGCTAGCCGCGATGAGCATGGGTCGATCCACAGGGAGACGGAGCGTTTTATGTTCTTGTTCTTACGAGTTAACGTGCGTGGCGGATTTGTTTGTTATCTAACCTATGTGTATATTCAAGTATAACGCTTGTTAGGAGACGATAGGATAGTGTAAGTGAATGGATTCCGTATTCAAGTACTTTGAGCCGAACTTTAAAAAATGAAGCTAGAACAATCGGCAACAACGTGGATTAGGGGACTTAAGCACGGTATTCATGGAATCCGACTTATTGACCTTTGTCCGTCCGTTCTTGTCTCTCGCTTTCGCCTCCGGCCAAAACGAATGCAACCGGTCACAGTTAGGAATCACCTTTACCTTGGTAGGGTAGGGTGCCTAACGGAGCGCTTGCGTAGGGTTTGGGCGGAGTTTCAAATGGAAAAGACGGGAAAAGGAAATGAAAAACGAAACGTTAACTTACAATATCATTCTCTTTTCCTAACAACAATATTCACACCATTCACAAAACAAACCAAAAAGAGATAACAAAAGAGAAGAACAAAGAAAAGAAAAGATTACAAGCAAGTAATAAAGTGCATGGAATTTAAGTGCGAGAATTAAAAGAACAAGAATAAAATGCAAGTAAGTAAAATATTAGGAACCAAAGAACATATTGCAAGACATGGGTTCAATAACCCAAACTTAAACTTGCAAGCTCAATAAAGAGGTTGCAAGATCAAGAGAGGGCAAAGAGCTCATGGTGAAGTAAGCACAAAAGAACACTTTATTAAACTTCAAGAATGATACAACCCCTTGAGATCAATAACCAACCCTTAAACCTTCAAGCTCAATGAAGAGGTTGAAGAATCAAGAGAAGGTTAAGAACTCAAGAGGACTAAGCTATTTACAAGAAAGGAGAATAGAAAACTTGGACAAAGAATGACAATCCAAGACTAAAGAATGACCTTTGAACCTTTTTCCCACGGTCTGTATTTATAGGCTCCAAAGAATGGAGGGAAATTCGAATTTTTAAATCAACAGAAAATCTTTAGCATTGAATGCTCGTTACTTCATGTCCATTTGTGACTTGATTCATGGATGCCCCCATTATGGTCCATGTTGATTTGTCTACTTGATTTTGGTTTGCACTTATTATTGGAGGGAAATTTGAATCTTTAAATCAACACATAATCTTTAGCATTAAATGCACATTACTTCATGTCCATTTGTGTCTTGATTCTTGTCTTCCCCATCATGGTCCATGCTGATTTGTCTATTTTAATTTGATTTGCACTCATTTTTGGATGGAAATTTGAATCTTTAAATCACACACATAATCTTCACCATTAAATGCTTATTACTCCATTCCCACATGTGGCTTGATTCATGGCTGCCCCATTATGGCTCATGCTGATTTGTTTGATTGACTTTGATTTGATATCAGTTTTGGAAGGAAAAAATCAACACATGATGTTTAGCCTAGATGCATATAATATTTTGCTTTGAATGCATATCCACATGTGTCTAAAAGTCTTGTGTACACATTTGTTGTGTTGGACAATTTAGATAGAAAAATGTGTACACAAACTTGTTGCAAAAAGGGACTCCTGAAGTATCGGTCGGATTGCGGTTCTGGTTTCAGTGTCGGCTCTCAATTGATATATCCATGCTTTTAAATGTATTTCCAGTATTTTATCACGGATACCTGTAATCTGTATTACTGAGCAGACATTGGTTAATAGTACCGATAAATACAACAAATAGATAATGAATGGACGGTATTAGAATGCAGTTTTCTGATATGAACAAATACCCCCAAACTTATCTTTTGCTCGTCCCGAGCAAAACCATTTATTCACAAAAGAAAATCCTAACCGCACTTTCGCTGGGAACGCGATTGCACTGAGCGTGTGCAACAAGCCGTTAAACCTCTAGGTGTCCCTAGTAAGAGGAGTGTTGTCTCCTGAGGGTTTTCAGCGGATACTACCCACAAAATCCCGTCAAGCTAGTTTTGCGAAATAACTATGATTCAAACCCTAAGGTTTTGTTTAAAAGATAACAATTCTATTATCCTAAATTTACAACTATCGAACCTTTATTTTTCACACCTCGCTTCTCTTTTAACTTAAGATTTTATATGTCTTTACGTGCAGTGCAAATAGTGTCGTTAAGTTTCAAAAGGATCGATTAAAGTCGTCATGTCACAAAATAAAGCCCAGATAAAAATTTAAAAAGGATCACATAAGTTTTATAAAGAGTTAAGTATTACTCAAGTTTCGTTTTCCAGAAAGGTTTCAAATTCAGAATTTCTATCTTCCATTACAGGAAACTAGGTCTTATTTTTCACTCCACATTTTTCTTGTTTTCTTTTCATACACACCTTTGTGAACTTGCAATAATCTTTATCATAGAATGAAACCTTCATATCTCCGCTAGAAATACTTTTTTATAAAAATCTGTCTTTTGTCAAGATTATTCTCACACAAAGAACCGTTAGGAATTTTAACTCGGAGAGAACACTTGCTTGACTTTATTTTAATTTGGACTTTCTAGGCTTTTTAGCGAGCTTTGGGCCAATGCTCCCAAACCAGTTGGTTTTAGGGCATTAGGTGTAGAGACACCCCAGCGGACTTAATTACTCAAGTTACCTAGGCCCAAAAACAAAAGACAATTTTAGCGTGAAAATCATGACGATTTAATGCGAACGGAGATATAACCGGTAGTTCAATTATTTTTTTGGATAAAAGACGTATTTAGTGGGTTAGGTGTGTAATCATTCCAATCAAGTTCCAGATGGGTTATTTTTCATAATTAGTTCCAATTAAGGCATCAATAACATCCCTTCATATCCGCTTCACTTCATAAACTATTCTTGATATTACTTATTTCAGAACAAACCTATTTGATCCTCAGAAAATAATTTATCCATTTAAAAGTTTTCAGACATAATAGACTTGTCATCTAATTTTCAAAACTCACTACACGTGTAGTGTGATGTAAAGACGTATATCAGCTATAGTTAACTTCAAAGGAGAGTTATCTTTCAGGTTTTCAAAATCTAAAAACAAGATTTAGTTATTCTTTTCTTATCAAACAAACCGTCGAAATATTGAATCTAAGTTCTCCCACTAGCTAACTTGACGACAAAGTTTTTATGTTTTTAGAAAATTTTCTGATTTTTATGGGTTTTTAAGTAAGTATGCAAATGCAGAATGTACAAATGAATGCGAAGGTAGAAAGCTTACCGAGCACACCCCCAAACTTAAACTTGACAGTGCCCTCACTGTCAGCCTACACGAAGAGGGTCAAAATTGTCGGTGCCTCCCCAAAAACAAATTATATACAAAACAAAAAGAAAACTAAAAATATATACACAAAATTGCTCCCCCCCAAAACTTAAGTAAAATAGTGTTTCCACTGTTAAGCATTGAAGTTCAGGATTAGGAGGGAAAGAGAATAGTATCAAGCTATACAAGGCCTTACAAAGGCCAAAAGTGAGCACCAACCATTCAAAAATTCTATCATGATAATATGCGGGTTGGTGAAAGAAGATGAAGAGAAAATAAATGGAGAATACGCGAGACCGTATGGAGATAGAAGCGGGATACGGTCTCGGTATATGAGAGAAAGAATGGCGGAAGGGAAAAAGAAATGGTGTACGAACTTGAGGGTGAAAATGGAGTGAATAAATTAGCGCAATTTGTACTGACCGATGTGTGAAAAGAGATTGTGCTAATTTATTAACCCGTCGAGAAATTGGGTCAAATCCCTCAAGATTCGCGAGAAAACATGGGTATGCCGAACTTAGTAAACCAGACATAGTAAATGAAGGTGATACGGTCTCTTGCGAGGTCGGAACAATGGAAAGAATGGAGGGAAGTGATTGAGGAACGGTCAAAATTAACGGTTCAGGAGGGTGTACACAGTCAATGAAAGGGATAGGATGAATTGGAAAATCCGACTCATCAAGCAAAACTGGTTCATCCTCAAAACTATCCTCAATACTTTCCTCAATACTATCCTCATAATTCTCCTCGAAAATTATCTCATCCATGCAAATCTCATCAAAATCAAGACGCATATGAAGTTCGGGAGAAACATTTAATGACTCGGGATGATGAATTGGAGAGAAAATTTCTGTCAAATCTACGGGTTCATCATCCAAAATACTCCCTGCGTCAATATCCTTAATCAAGTGAAAATTAAGATTCTCAGACTCCTCATCAAAAGCATGGATTTCAATCGATTCTGGTTCTAAGATGGAAATGTAGAGGTCAAAAGGTTTAGGATTGGTTTCACTTGGAATGGACCCTTCACAATCTGGTAAATCAAACACTACAAAATCGCACAACTCATTAAACGTTCTATCTTTAATCGATAAATCTTTTCGGACACTAGATAGACATTCAAAACTGGAGTTGTGTGAATCAATTTGCAATGGGTAGGTTTGATTAGGAAGGGTGTACAGCTCACTTTCACTACTCAAATTCTCAGCCTGTCCTACCGCCTCATCATACATTGTAAAATGTGGAGCTAGTTGAAAACTAGGTACCGGGTCACTAGGTTGTATGAGGGCGGCCATGGACACATTCAAATCCATCATCTGTTGGCATGACGCTATCCTAAAGTCTTCCAACATTTGTTCCAGACTAGACATGGGCTGTGAAGGGGTTTCAGTAAAAGATTCAAAGTTGTTTGAATACTGGAAACTCCCAAAAAGTTGTTCAGAAGCAGTGTCTAGGGCAGGTGCAAAAGTTGGGTAGGACTCGTAGGAATTGAATGACTGGACAGGGGTAGGATCAACATATGAATAAGAAGGTGAATGGAATTGTTGATCCATAGAATTTGTAGTGGTGAAAGGAGTGAAAGATCGGCTACGGGATTGTTCAATATGTTCAGCGAGGGACAAAGGACGACTTGCAAAATGAGTATCAACATAAGAGGGTGGGGGAGGTTGAAAAGGTTGATACAAAGTGGATTGCGGAGTGCAAGTGTTTGTCCTAGATGCGTCTATGCGATCTTTCAATGAAATTTTTGGCATGGATGGATCATTCGAAGTTCGACCAAAACAAGAACCGTAAGAAGTTATGTCTGGTTGTGGGTACCAAAGTTCGGCAAGGGTTTTTCGAGGTGGGGTACCCATGATATGAAGAGAGAAAGAAAGAAAGGAAAAGAAAAGAAAAGGAGGGGAAAAAGAATGTGATTTTTTAATTTTTTAGTTAGTTATTAACAAAAGAATGAAATATACAAAAAAGAATCTGGACAAAAACAACCACGACCCAAAAATATCACACACCTAATCGTTCTAGGGTTCACCTAGGTCAACTAGACCTGCTCAAGAACTTGATTGTCGAAGTAAAACTGTGTCAAAAAACTGGCTCAAGATACACTGATCACGAGGCCAGGTAAGTGCAAAGATAAGGGGAGGTTTTCCGACGCTTTTGCGAAGGTCCTTAATTAAATAACCCTTTCTCTTTTGGCGGTTTCGCCGTTAACACTTTCCTAGACACCCCGTAAGCAATATACCATTAAGCGGTGTTCTAAACACAATTAACCTCTCCCAGTGAGCGCGAAATCCTTAAGGCTTAAAGTCTAATTTCTTTTAAAATTTGTGCGGGTAAACGTTATGCTCAAGTTCGTGATTTGTGGTCCACTGAAAAGGTGATGAAATCCTTTACCGTATGTTGTGGGGTTCGCTTTCCCTTAAGTCCGTATTAATGTATGCAATGCGCAATTCAATGAAAAAAATTTATTCAAAGAATCAAACAATCGTTTTTTAGTTTAAGCTCGGCACTGCAACAAATACGGGTTAGTTAATTTTTGGCGTTTGCTAGCGAACTTGCAAAGAATCCTGCAAAGATATTATATTGGAAGCGTCGGATTTGAGAAGAAGGTGTTAGTAAAGTACGTACCGTTAAGTTGTGGGTTAAGAAACCCCCGTTGAATCGAATCAAAGTAGCTTGAAAAGTTCGCTTGCGCGGGTCAAACTACCCGGATCTTTGGCACTGTACTTCGTAATCACCCTAGCTTTGAACGTACACTTTGCTCCCCATAATCGCTGTTCGCAATTCCGCAAAATCTGAAATGTCGGAAAAAATGGATATTAGTGCGGAAAAACGATACGAATGCCCAAATACCTGCACACTAAAAATTATAAAAAACAAACAATACAAATAGGACAAAAATAGAACACTGGAGCTCAGAGGAGAAATTGGAGGCAAGAGGTGGTGAAAGGGCCGGCGTCGCCGGATTTGGTGATGATGTCGCCGGCCAACTTGATGAGGTAGGGCTCCAAATTTCAACAATAGTCTCAGTGTTCCACTAATGCCACACTGGTATTGTTTATCTTTTTATTTTAGTTACAGAGTGCAAGCAGGTATAAAATCCAGAGAACAAAATGGTTAGCTTGTGTTAATTTTTTGTTTGGTTTTGAAATTTTGAATTTTTTTAGTTTGTTTTAGAAAATAGGGTTAGATGGATATTAACAAGATTAACCCGAAAAAACAAAAACAAAAATGTTACCGTCTCCCCGGCAATGGTGCCATTTGATCGCACGCCAAAAGCGTGTCGGATATTTAAAAGTTCTAAAGTTTAACCGCGATCAGGACAGTGTCGCTTTGCAGCTAGCCGCGATAAGCACGAGTCGATCCACAGGGAGACAGAGCGTTTTATGTTCTTGTTCTTACGAGTTAACGTGCGTGGCGGATTTGTTTGTTATCTAACCTATGTGTATATTCAAGTATAACGCTTGTTAGGAGACGATAGGATAGTGTAAGTTAATGGATTCCGTATTCAAGTACTTTGAGCTGAACTTTAACAAATGAAGCTAGAACAATCGGCAACAACGTGGATTAGGGAACTTAAGTACGGTATTCATGGAATCCGGCTTATTGACCCTTGTCCGTCTGTTCCCGTGTCTCGCTTTCGCCTCCGGCCAAAACGAATGCAACCGGTCACGGTTAGGAATCACCTTTACATTGGTAGGGTAGGGTGCCTAACGGAGCGCTTGCGTAGGGTTTGGGCGGAGTTTCAAATGGAAAAGACGGGAAAAGGAAATGGAAAACGAAACATTAACTTACAATATCATTCTCTTTTCCTAACAACAATATTCACACCATTCACAAAACAAACCAAAAAGAGATAACAAAAGAGAAGAACAAAGCAAAGAAAAGATTACAAGCAAGTAATAAAGTGCATGGAATTTAAGTGCGAGAATTAAAAGAGCAAGAATAAAATGCAAGTCAGTAAAAGATTAGGAACCAAAGAACATATTGCAAGACATGGGTTCAATAACCCAAACTTAAACTTGCAAGCTCAATAAAGAGGTTGCAAGATCAAGAGAAGGCAAAGAACTCATGGTGATGGAAGCACAAAAGAACACTTTATTAAACTTCAAGAATGATACAACCCCTTGAGATCAATAACCAACCCTTAAACCATCAAGCTCAATGAAGAGATTGAAGAATCAAGAGAAGGTTAAGAACTCAAGGGGACTAAGCTATTTACAAGAAAGGAGAATAGAAAACTTGGACAAAGAATGACAATCCAAGACTAAAGAATGACCTTTGAACCTTTGCCCCATGGTCTGTATTTATAGGCTCCAAAGAATGGAGGGAAATTCGAATTTTTAAATCAACAGAAAATCTTTAGCATTGAATGCTCATTACTTCATGTCCATTTGTGACTTGATTCATGGCTGCCCCCATTATGGTCCATGTTGATTTGTCTAGTTGATTTTGGTTTGCACTTATTATTGGAGGGAAATTTGAATCTTTAAATCAACACATAATCTTTAGCATTAAATGCACATTACTTCATGTCCATTTGTGCCTTGATTCTTGTCTTCTCCATCATGGTCCATGCCGATTTGTCTATTTGAATTTGATTTGCACTCAGTTTTGGAAGAAATTTGAATCTTTAAATCACACACATAATCTTCACCATTAAATGCTTATTACTCCATTCCCACATGTGGCTTGATTCATGGCTGCCCCATTATGGCTCATGCCGATTTGTTTGATTGACTTTGATTTGATTTCAGTTTTGGAAGGAAAAAATCAACACATGATGTTTAGCCTTGAATGCATATAATATTTTTCCTTGAATGCATATCCACATGTGCCTAAAAGTCTTGTGTACACATTTGTTGTGTTGGACCATTTAGATAGAAAAATGTGTACACAAACTTGTTGCAAAAAGGAACTCCTGAAGTATCGGTCGGATTGCGGTTCTGGTTTCAGTGTCGGCTCTCAATTGATATATCCATGCTTTTAAATGTATTTCCAGTATTTTATCACGGATACCTGTAATCTGTATTACCGAGCAGACATTGTTTAATAGTACCGATAAATACAACAAATAGATAATGAATGGGCGGTATTAGAATGCAGTTTTCTGATATGAACAGTATGTTGGAAGAGTTCCAAGCTAGATACCATGACAAATCTAGACGATTAAAGGCTAATACATTGCTACCTACGATGCTACCAAATAAGTGGTCTGGATATATATAAGTTCATGAGATGAACTTCGTTCCTACCATTGTGTGACAATGGAGTTATGGCTTTGGCCTAAAAGCCCCGTCCCATTAGAGATCCAGACATATTCTTAGGCAGTATCACCTGATCATGGAAATGGTTGATCTCCAGAGAGATCGAGATTAGGAGAGTAGACACAGAGGACAACAGCACGGATCCACTCACAAAGGCCTATTTCCAAGTAGAGACTTTTATGGGATGGTCGAGTATGGGATACTTCAACCACTGCTTATTGTTGGGTAAGAGATACTACAACAGATGACCCTAGTGCAAGTGGGAGATTGTTAGTGATATGTATGCCCTAGAGGCCATTACTGTACATACGTTGTATATTGTAGTGGATGCTTGGACATATATAGGAAGGACTTCCTTGCTCGACATGATAGTATGCTATCTCGTTGCTCTTTATCTTAACATGTACTCGGATTGTCTCTATGTTACATGTTGATAAAGCTCTTAGGATGAGTACTTGACTAACAGGACTATGATGCAGATCATACTAGTGGGGACAGTGTAGTCGCTATGTACATCCTTCATTTGTTCCTAGTCGTAGGTGTATCCAGACAGGGCATCGAAATACCAGAGTAGACTAGCGTATAGCTTCTCGACCCATGTAGATGGGCGATGGATGATCCAACATCCATTGGTGTTTGACATCACAGATGGTATACGGGTGCTCAGTGGAGACTGGGTACACTAAACGAACTCGCCGAGAACTCCTAGTTGGTATTATACCTATCGTTAGATAGCAGTTCTCTGGTGACACTGGTACAGGTTAGTCTGTAGACCCGAGATCGTCATAGAGTCTTGTGTGATTCCCACTGTGCTTTGATTTCCATCATACCACGTCCAAGAGGGCATGCAAAACGGTGGCTCTGATACCATTGTAAGTCCACATTGCTCGCCACGGTCCTTACGGGGAGGCGGAAACGGCGAAAAACAATTTTTGGCGCAAAAGCAACATGGATTAAAAGCCGGATCTTTGCTAAACTAGAGACTAACAAACTACAAGAGGCTTTAACTACTATGCCGTAGAAAATATACCTCACGAAACCGGTCCTTCGGGTCTTCTCTCCGCTGTCCGGCTCATCCATCCACGCTCTGAGGGTCGATCCGGATCTTGGTCACCTCCGCGGCCTTCTTGAGTCGAAGACGATCCACCCGAGAGATGTACACCGAGCTCCACCTCGCGCCGAGGCAACTACGGCAACAAGATTGTTAGTCTTGATGTCCTAGGTTGTGTAGAAGAGGTTGATGGAAGTATTTGTCTATGTGGATTCTTTTTCTCTCAACACATGAGATCAAAAGAATATTTCAAGGGGAGGAAGATGAAGGAGATCAAGCAACCATGGAGCTTTCTTTCTTTCTTCTCACTTGCAAGAGAGAGAATGAGAAAACAGAAATGAAAATTATCAACTAAATAAAAAAGGCACCATGGTTGCAATAATAATAAAACAACATCATTACCAATCCTATCATGATAAAGTTGATGCTACATTGAATTGACCATTTTCATAATCAAAAAGAAAAAGGAAATCCAAAGAAGAGTGTAGACCTCTCATGAAGGTCAATGGTCAACTCCCGGTCAACGGGTCAGCAAAGTCAAGAGAGGTCATGGTGGTCAAATGGTCAATGCAATTAGCCATCACAAATTATCACAAAAAGGATTAGTAAAATAATGTCTCCGGCTCATAATGGTTTTGACCGAATGAATTGTCAAAACCCTAATGAGCCTGCCACATAACGGTTTTGGCCGAACCAACTGCCAAAACCCTAATGGGGCACCACCTCCTTTATCGCTCCTCAAAACTGTGCATACACACCTGCATCCGCATTCCGTTGAATTCGAATGCACAGAAGACAAAACAAATCCATCCGTGCAATACTAGGATCCGGCTTAAACCAAAGCCCACTAGTATTGCCTGCCCGAACAACATACGCACACAAGTGCACGTAAGTGATCGCAGCCCTGCCGTAAAACCATACGGCCTCTATACGTTTCGCTCAGTGCAGGGAAACTCTCTGTGTGGGACTCTAAAGACTCGACACTATGCTGGCAGTGGATTTAACCACAGACCGCAAGCGGCACTAGCTGTACGTAACGGTCCCCAGGTAGATGTCGATAAGAAGGCCGATGAGGTAAACCCATCCGAACTCCTACTGAGCCTGTATGTGACAATCTCCGTACAGTCCGGTCTGTTCGTCTGATACATTGCATGGCGGGCCTAGGGGGTGGTGAACATAAGTCCACCAATAGCGGTACAAGTCGTGTCGGAGTGAAGCCCAGAACACCCTGAGATAACACTGGAAACCTACCAGTATATCTCGCTTGCCCTGGCCAGGGACTACTCGTGTAATGGCTCTCCTAGACACAGCGCGATGTCAACCCCCAATACTGGGAGAGGCGAATCCTGTCTAACCGTCACTGCCTCCAAGTGCTTCGGGACTGCACCCAACTACTACCTGTTTGCACGACTCCTTTGAGCCGTGGTAGGATAGTAATCTAAGTACAGTGGGAACACACTCGAGGCGAAGTGACAGTGTCAAGTCAACGGACTAAGTTGTACTCATGTCACCTGGGAACTGATAACTGACGATAGGTATAATACCATCCAACAGTTCCCGACGAGTCCTGTCCAGTGTACTCTTAACCTAACGAGCACCCGCATACTATCTCCAGTACGACGTACTGATGGCTGTGGGACAGACCACCTCCCGAGCTGGGATGAGAAGCGTATACGCTAGTCTACTCCGGAGTATCGATGCCCCGTCTCGATAGTCCTACGACTAGGGACCTGTATAAGGATGTGCTTGTAGATTACCCAGCACCCACTAGTGTGACTGCCATCACAACGCTGGTAATCAAGCAAAGATCGTAAGGGCTCTACTAATATGTATAAGCGATATGTTAAAAGAAACACTTGCACATATTGAAGTAGAAACAAACCAAGTAGCATACTACCATATTGAGCAAGATTGTCTACACAACTGTGAATATCCTAAGCTTCCATTAAGTAATATACAAGCTAGTATGATACAGTAATGGCCTCTAGGGCATATACACTAACAATCTCCCACTTGAACTAAGGCCATGTATTGGCGTATCGAAGACCTATCATCTCGATCAGCCGCTCGAACTGAGTCTTGGTTATGGCCTTCGTGAATAGATCAGCAGTGTTATCTTCCGTATTTACTCTCTTCACCTCGATCTCCCGGTGATCTACGATCTCCCTGATCAGGTGGTACCGCCTCAAAATGTGCCTGGACTTCTGATAGGACCTGGGTTCCTTCGCTAAAGCTATAGCGCCGTTGTTGTCGCAATACAGCGGTATTGGATCAACAATGGTAGGAACCACCTGAAGCTCCGTGAGGAACTTCTTCATCCAGACAGCTTCCTTTGCGGCATCGCAAGCAGCTATGTACTCCGCTTCTATAGTTGAGTCAGCAACGGTCTCCTGCTTGGAACTCTTCCAGCAAACCGCCCCTCCATTGAGGGTAAAGACATAACCCGACATGGACTTGGAGTCATCCTTGTCACTCTGGAAGATGGAGTCAGCAAAGGCCTCGAGCTGGAGGTCTTTTCCGCCATACACCAAGAACATATCCTTAGTCCTTCTCAGGTACTTGAGAATGTTCTTTACCGCTATCCAGTGTTTCTCCCCTGGGTTCGACTGATACCGGCTTACAACGCTCAATACGTATGCTACATCTGGTCTGGTACACAACATCGCATACATTATAGAGCCTACCACAGAAGCGTAGGGTATAATAGACATGCGATCCGTTTCCAAATCAGTATTGGGAGACATCTCTTTGGAGAGGGTGATCCCGTGACAAGCCTGTAAATTACCGAGCTTGGAATCTTCCATACTGAACCTTTTCAGTATGGTGTCTATGTACCTTGACTGTGAAAGTCCCAACATCCTCTTAGATCTATCACGATAGATCCGGATCACCAGAATGTAGTTGGCATCGCCCAGGTCCTTCATGGAGAACCTCTGTGACAAGAATCCTTTGACTGACTGTAGCATAGGAATATCATTTCCTATTAGGAGAATGTCATCCACGTACAAGACGAGGAATACCACAGTTCTACTTACAATCTTACTGTAAATGCATGGTTCATCTGGGTTTTTGATAAAGTCGAATTCCTTGACAGTATCATCAAAGCAGATGTTCCAACTCCGTGATGCCTGCTTCAGTCCATAGATGGACTTGAGCAACTTGCACACTTTACCGCTGCTCCCACTCTGAATGAATCCCTCCGGCTGATCCATAAAGACGCACTCTTCCAAATTTCCACTTAGGAAAGCTGTCTTTACGTCCATCTGCCAGATCTCATAATCGTGGAAGGCAGCAATGGCAAGAAGGATCTGAATGGATTTGAGCATAGCCACTGGAGAAAAAGTCTCGTCATACTCCAAACCAGGTCTTTGACGAAAACCCTTTGCTACAAGTCTAGCTTTATAGGTTTCAACCTGCCCATCTACACCAATCTTCTTTCTGAAGATCCATTTGCAGCCTACGGGTTTTATCCCTTCTGGAGAAAAGTCCAAAGTCCAAACTTTGTTGGTGTACATGGACTCCATTTCGGTCCGCATTGCATCCAGCCATTTTACCGAGTCACCGCTCTGAATGCCTTGCTGGAAGCTAGTAGGCTCACCATAATCCATAGTGCAATCCTCTATATCCCCGTCTGTGAGAAAACCATAGTATCTCTTGGGCGGATGAGACTGCCTACTACTCCTGCGGAGTGGCGCTGGGATGTCCGGTTCTCTTGAAACTTCTGGTTCTTCCAAGCTTTCAGTAATAGCTTGTGGTTATGGAATTTCTTCCAGCTCTACTGTGCTCCCACTTATCTGATTTTCTAAAAATTCAATTTCCAAGAAGTGGGCATGTTGAGAAACAAAAACCTTTTGTTCCTCTGCGAAATAGAAAAAATACCCCGTGGAGTTCTTTGGGTATCCCACAAACTTACACAGTACTGAGCGTGCCTCGAGCTTGTCCGCATGCTGCTTTTTTACAAAAGCTGGAAAGCCCCATGTCTTAAGATAATTAAGACAGGGTTTCTTCCCACTCCACATCTAATATGGGGTGGTAGGCACAGTCTTGGCTGGAGCCTTGTTTAAGAGATATGCAGCTGTTTCTCGTGCATAACCCCAGAAAGATCGCGGCAACTCAGCCTTACTCATCATGGAACGAATCATATCCAATAGGGTTCGATTCCGCCTTTCCGATACACCATTGTGTTGTGGTGTGTATGGAGGAGTACGCTGAGAGAGAATTCCATTCTCTTTTAAGTAGTCCAGAAACTCGGCACTCAAGTATTCACCACCTCGATCAGATCTCAGTGTCTTGATACTTTTGCCTGTTTTTTTTCCAACTTCATTCTTGTATTCCTGAAATTTCTCAAAGGCCTCAGATTTGTGCTTCATCAAGAAGGCATGCCCATACCTAGAGAAATCATCTGTGAAAGTAATAAAGTATGAATAACCACTTCGCGCATGTGTAGACATTGTACCACACACATCACTGTGTATGAGTCCCAAGAGCTCGCTCGCTCTTTCTCCGTTTCCAGTGAACGGAGTCTTTGTCATCTTTCCCATGAGACAAGATTCATAAGTGGCATAAGACTGATACTCGAACGGATTAAAGTATCCCTCTTTATGTAACTTTGTTAACCGTGTCTCATTAATGTGACCTAGTCTACAATTCCATAAGAAAGCCTGATTCGTTTCCGGAGACTTTCTTTTAAGTGTGTTCTGGACACTGAAAATCTGAGCCTGATTTAATACGTATATATCGTTTTCCAATGTACCTGACCCAATCAGAAGTTGATTTAGGTGGATGTTTACTACATCGCTTACAAAAGTAAAATCATATCCTTCCCTAGAAAGTAAGGATACAGATATGATATTACAAGTCGCACATGGTACATAAAAACAGTTACGCGGAATCAATATCTGCCCAGTTGTCAGTCCAAGATGATATTCCCCTACGGATTCAGCGTACATGCTCATTCCGTTAGCAACCCTGAGAGTCATATCACCTTTCCTGATAACCATACGGTTTCTCAGAGCCTGTAACGAATTACAGATATGAGATCCTGATCCGGTATCCAATAACCAAGAAGTAGGGTTAACTGACATACAGTTCTCTATTACAAACACACCCGAAGCCGAAGCCACAACATGCTTCGAATTCTGGCTACTGGCTTTACAAGCCCTGTAATCCTTCTGCCAATGTTCATTCCTATAACAATAGGAACATTCCTCTTTTACTACATCTAGTCCCGAAACTTCTGCCCTTCTCTTTCTTTCTACTTCCCTGGTTTCTTTCAGGGTAGTAGGTAGAGACTGTTGAACTAAGTCGTCATCTGACCCGTTCTTCAACGTGGTCTTCAGGTCCGAGAGCTCAAAAGAGCTGGTCTCTGTAAGGACGTTGCCCCTTACAGATGACCCGATAGCCAACCTCGCTGGAAGCAATTCGTTTGAGGTCTCATATCTTGCGATACGAGATTGCTCTCCATATAAATCTTTGTTATGGAAGAGGATAGAAACTAAGTCCATCTTCTCATGCTGCCTCTGGTATGAACCATCAACTGAGGCAAACACGAGGCACTTGTCTTTCGCACAGTTCTTTTCCGATGTCTCGCGGATATGAATATCCGTGATAGGGGAAACTGGACCTGAGACGGCAGGGGTTGGATCAGTCAAGTGGTGTCCCAGCTTGTCATGGGCAATGGACATCTGGACAGACCTTTGCCAGTCAAAACAGTCAGATTCAGTCATTTTATTATCTAGATGTAACCTATGTTTGGTCACTGGGTCGCTGCTGTTAAGAGAGAGAGAAGAAAACACTTTAGCATGATGCTCTTGCAAGTTTAGATTTGTTTTTATTTTATCTAAACAGGATGGCTCCCACTGTCTCTCGAATCCCTCCTCAAACCATAAAGGAAGAATTAGTCGGGGTCAATCTCACCGTACAATACTTGCTTAACCGTTCAGCCAGGCTGGTGTCGGTACTTCGAGGGAGGTTCTCCAACGCTTTCGCGAAGTTCCTTAATTAAATAACCTCTTTTCCCTGTGGGCGTAGCCCCGCTAACACCTTTCTAGACACCTACTTGGTTTATAGCATTGATCGTTAAGTGAGAAAGTTCCGGAGGAGTAGCATATACTCACAGTAGGATCGGGATCCAAATATCATTGCGTGACAAAACTGAAGGAATCCAACCAGAATCATCACACTCCAAATGGTATGCAACGCTAGCAAGTTTCAGTTCTTTTGAAACTCCCGATGTGGATTTTTGCCCCATGCTCTTATGATCTTGACGAAGGTCAACAAATCATAAGTCACATGTCAAGTTCTACCCATCATTATCCAGGTTAATTTGAACCCACCCGTATATACCCTTGACGAATGTCAACAAGGTAATACGACTGTCCCAAACCAACGCATCTATCTATGCTACATATGAACACCCAACAACTACCAATCACTATGCCTTGACGAAGGTCAACAAACGCAGCTTGAATACTATTGAATATTCATACGAAATGATGGAGGGCTACGAATGGTTTTGGCGAAACCGTGAACGTAGTGAACTTGATATAATCGATGGAATGAGATAGCTTTTAAAAGGAGTGGCTCAAGCCCCGCATTTAAAAAACTGGTTTTGAAAAGAACCGAGTGGTTTTCAAAGTGTTCCAACGACTTTTACTTGGTTTATTTTCTTGCATTAATTCCAATGCGTCCCATCATTTAATCCAACCATTGCAGAAAACAACGAAAATATGACGTACGCTTATGCCATCCGCATTCGCCACGGGGTCCCGGCATCACCCGTTAGGTTACTTAACTAACGACAGAGCGGGGGCTGGACTAGCACGGATGCAAAACATAAGCAACGCCTAAATAGATATCATATAGATATAAATAAACATTCGTCACATGCAATGATAGTCATTCCAGATCACATATGAATACAATGGATATACTAGGAATCCGCAATTCGTACGAGCCTGTAACTAATAGCGGATTACACGGTTGCGATGAATAGCCAAACCCCACCCTAGACCCCTACGGGTGCGGCAAACTACCCGCCAAGTACCCGAAGCGAAGCAACCGCCCTCATCACCGTGAGTAGCCGACTCGGCACTTCGAGATACCCGGTAGTTTGTGCACCCCACCTTGGGTCTATCCTAGGAGCAAAAACAGTAAAAAGAAATTATACAATGACGGCTACAACCCCGACCCGGTTGTGCGGCCAAACAAATAATATTACATCAATTTACAAATTTTACAATGAATGAAAGAAAAAGAAACTCTCGTCTCACATCCACCCTGGCTATTCATCCGCGACAATCCACCGAGTTCATATACACAAACCATCAACATTACAGATCACAGATATGTATAACCCCTACTAATCGACGTATAGCGATTAGCGGACGTTCAATACATATATCACATTACAGATAATATTCATTAGCCAAAGTGTACGGAATATCGATCAAAATACGGATTTGTAACCACCCTAAAAGTCAATTTGCTCTCTGGAAAATCTGGGTAGAAACAACATGTACTAAAAATCCCAAAACAGCCAAACTAAAACACTGCACAAAATTCGGTCCACGGCCGAGTGAACTCGGCCGCGGATCCGCCGCAAGAAGCATGTTCTTGCCGCGGAACCGCGGTGCTTTGACCGACTCAGTGGACCGTTTTTGGGCTGTGTTTTTATAAAACCCTGAGACGAATTTTCATGTATGTTAAATCATTTTTAGAGCAGTATAAAAATTCGACAGAAACCATGGTTTTACCGGGCGTGTTTTGCGACTTTTTTCCGATCGATATTCTAAACACTTTGCTAACTTAGTAGTTTATGTTTAGCTAGGCTCTGATACCACTGTAAGTCCACGTTGCTCACCCCTGTCCTTACGGGGAGGCGGAAACGGCGAAAAACAATTTTTGGCGCAAAGGCAAAATGGACTAAAAGCTGGATCTTTGCTAAACTAGAAACTAACAAACAAAAAGAGGCTTTAACTACTATGCCGTAGAAAATATACCTCACGAAACCATTCCTTCGGGTCTTCTCTCCGCTGTCCGGCTCATCCATCCATGCTCCGAGGGTCGATCCGGATCTTGGTCACCTCCGCGGCCTTCTTGAGTCGAAGACGATCCACCCGAGAGATGTACACCGAGCTCCACCTCGAGCCGAGGCAACTAGGGCAACAAGATTGCTAGTCTTGAAGTCCTAGGTTGTGTAGAAGAGGTTGATGGAAGTATTTGTCTATATGGATTCTTTTTCTCTCAACACATGAGATCAAAAGAATATTTCAAGAGGAGGAAGATGAAGGAGATCAAGCAACCATGGAGCTTTCTTTCTTTCTTCTCACTTGCAAGAGAGAGAATGAGAAAAGAGAAGTGAAAATTATCAACTAAAGAAAAAAGACACCATGGTTGCAATAATAGTAAAACAACATCATTACCAATCCTATCATGATAAAGTTGATGCTAAATTGAATTGACCATTTTCATAATCAAAAAGAAAAAGGAAATCCAAAGAAGAGTGTAGACCTCTCATGAAGGTCAATGGTCAACTCCGGTCAACGGGTCAACAAAGTCAAGAGAGGTCATGGTGGTCAAATGGTCAATGCAATTAGCCATCACAAATTATCACAAAAGGATTAGTAAAATAATGTCTCCGGCTCATAATGGTTTTGACCGAACGAATTGTCAAAACCCTAATGAGCCTGCCACATAACGGTTTTGGCCGAACCAACTGCCAAAACCCTAATGGGGCACCACCTCCTTTATCGCTCCTCAAAACTGTGCATACACACCTGCATCCGCATTCCGTAGAATGCGAATGCACAGAAGACAAAACAAATCCATCCTTGCAACACTAGGATCCGGCTTAAACCAAAGCCCACTAGTATTGCCTGCCCGAACAACATACGCACACAAGTGCACGTAAGTGATCGCAGCCCTGCCGTAAAACCATACGGCCTCTACACGTTTCGCTCAGTGCAGGGAAACTCTCTGTGTGGGACTCTAAAGACTCGACACTACGCTGGCAGTGGGTTTAACCACAGAACGCAAGCGGCACTAGCTGTACGTAACGGTCCTCAGGTAGATGTCGATAAGAAGGCCGATGAGGTAAACCCATCCGAACTCCTACTGAGCCTGTATGTGACAATCTCCGTACAGTCCGTTCTGTTCGTCTGATACATCGCATGGCGGGCCTAGGGGGTGGTGAATGTCAGTCCCCCAATAGCGGTACAAGTCGTGTCGGAGTGAAGCCCAGAACACCCTGAGATAACACTGGAAACCTACCAGTTTATCTCGCTTGCCCTGGCCAGGGACTACTCGTGTAATGGCTCTCCTAGACACAGCGCGATGTCAACCCCCAATACCGGAAAAGACGAATTCTGTCTAACCGTCACTGCCTCCAAGTGCTTCGGGACTGCACCCAACTACTACCTGTTTGCACGACTCCTTTGAGCCGTGGTAGGGTAGTAATCTAAGTACAGTGGGAACACACTCGAGGCGAAGTGACAGTGTCAAGTCAACGGACTAAGCTGTACTCATGTCACCTGGGAAATGATAACTGACGATAGGTATAATACCATCCAACAGTTCCTGACGAGTCCTGTCCAGTGTACTCGTAACCTAACGAGCACCCGCATACTGTCTCCAGTACGACGTACTGATGGCTGTGGGACAGACCACCTCCCGAGCTGGGATGAGAAGCGTATACGCTAGTCTACTCCGGAGTATCGATGCCCCGTCTCGATAGTCCTACGACTAGGGACCTGTATAAGGATGTACTTGTAGATTACCCAGCCCCCACTAGTGTGACTGCCATCACAACGATGGTAATCAAGCAAAGATCCTAAGGTCTCTACTAATATGTATAAGCGATATGTTAAAAGAAACACATGCGCATATTGAAGTAGAAATAAACCAAGTAGCATACTACCATATTGAGCAAGATTGTCTACACAACTGTGAATGTCCCAAGCTTCCATTAAGTAATATACAAGCTAGTATGATACAGTAATGGCCTCTAGGGCATATACACTAACACCACCTCTGGACCGAGGCAACTCGGGCACGAAGTTGGCGAGCCGACATGCCCAAGAATTGCTGTAGAATGTAGTGTAGAAAGTTATGTGTCTCATGGGGTTGAAGTTGCCTTTTTGGTGGAGGAATGATATATCAATTGGAGATGAGCTAAAGGTGTTTTTAGCAAGCCAAAAAGATGAAAAAACCCACCCCAAATATTTGGACAGCCCCCCCTCTTCCCTTGGCCGGCCATGAATCAATAGAGAGGAGAAAATGAGAGTGGGAGTGAGTGGATCAAAAATGAGTGAGTCAAAATAATGCAAGAGAGAGAAAGGGTTATCATGATCAACCATGATCATAAACCAAGTCCAACACTCATACAACAATCATCAAAAGTCAAGCCATCATGAACTCAAGAAAGTCAAGGGATGGTGCAACCATCATGAAACCATCATGATGCAAAAGTCTTCTTAATTGTTAATTGCACAATTGCAAATAACCCCCTCCACCAATTTTCAGCCAAAGAAAGGAAACAAAGGAAAATGGATGAAACGGAAAACAAACTGGCAACTTCAGAAAACTGATCCCGTAATAAATTACAGGAAAACCCCGCGACTGTATATACATACCCGCATTTGTATTTCGACCGAATACAAATGCAATGAGACAAAATCTACACTGTACTATACTAGGATCCGGCTTAAACCAAAGCCAGCTAGTATTAACCGTCCGATCATGATCCATGCAATACCGCACGTATCTCATTGAACCCTGCCATATCTCCATACGGCCTCTACAGCGTTTCGCCCGAAACTGGAGAAACTGGTCTGTAAGGGACTCTAAAGACTCGTCAATACTTTGGTTGTGGATTTAACCACTAGCACGTCAAAGGTATTAGCCTATACGTAACGGGCTACCAGGTATTGACCAAAAGGGACGTCGATGAGCGAACTCATCCTGACACCCTACTGAGCCTGTCAGTGACAATATCCGTACAGTCTGGTTCGTTCGTCTATGAGCATCGCATGGCGGACCTAGGGGGTTGGCAAAAGTCAAACCCCCAAAAGCGGTACAAGTCGTGTCGAAGTGTAGCCCAGAACACCCTGAGATACTACTGGAATACCTACCAGTAAATCTCCTGCCTTGGCTAAGGACTTCGTGTAAGGACTCTCCTAGACACAGCGCGACCTCACCCCCAATACCGGGAGAGATGAACCCCCTGCAGATCCGCTCACTGCCTCCATGTGGCTCGGGACTATACCCAAGTAAAACCTGTTTGCATGTCTCCTTTGAGCGTGGTAGGGTAGTAATCAAAGTACAGTGGGAACTCACACGAGACAAATGATGATCCTCAGGTCAATGAACTAACCTGTACACATGTCACCAGGGAACTGCTATCTGACATCAGGTATAAGACCAACTAGCATGTTCCCGGCAAGTCCTGTCCGGTGTACTCATAACCCAATGAGCACCTATATACATCTTTGGTGAACCAACTGACACCAGTGGCTTATGAGACCGGCCACCGCCCCTCGTCGGGGTCTCGACTGTATACACTAGTCTACTATGGAGTATCGATACCCTGTCTCGAAACTCCCTCGACTAGGGACCTTTTATGGATGTGCTTATAGACTACCAGCTCCCACGTATATGATCGCCCTCATACTGCTGGCAGTCAAGCAAGAATCCTAGGGGCTCTATCAACGCGCAATAGTGACCTGTGAGGTCACCTGAAGCAGTACACGATGATAAAGGTAAACCAGATAGCATACTATCATCTTGAGTAAGACTGTCCTATCGGGATAGGTCCTCCATCAATCATTGCAATCACGTGCCTGTGATCCAATAATTGACTCTGAGGGCACTATCTCCAACAATATCCCACTTTTACTCAAGGCTAATTATTGCGATGTCGCATACTCACGGCCCGTGTGATACCGAACACCCAACTCCTCTACTAATCAGTCTCACAAAACCCGTCTGCGAAACTATTGTGTTCGAGGAATAGCCTCAATGAGTGGATCCGCCTTGATGTTTCTTTCTATATCTCTCTATATCTCAGGTTCGCGGAGAATGCCATCTCCCGAAATGAGCAATACCTGTCTTAGAATGTGCCTGGATATCTGATGGGACTTAGATCATAAATGAATTCCAAATCCAAACTTTTTAGACTGTATCGTTAACTGAACTTAATCAGTATCCTGTGCCATGCCTCCCTCAGTATCCCCTTGGACCACCTGTCCAAAATACTGCCCCTCCTCAGAAGGAAACCTATAATTCTGACAACCTTTCTGTCATCCGGTCACCTTGGAATCCTGGAATGATAACTGTCTCCCGAAAGAGACTGTTGTTATCATATCCCTAGAATATCCACTTATGTTCTAAAGCTGCTTCCGACCGTTTCTCCAGGATTGGATTAATATCATCTTATTGCATCTACTACAAAAACAACATCCGGTGTGGTACTCATGATCGACTCAATTGCCAAAGCAAGTGATCTGCCAATCATGCACATCCCTCTCCCCTTTAGTCTGTAAGACACCTTTAGAGAGGGTGACTCCATCACCTGCAGGTACACCACCATGCCAGGAGTCGTCCATTGTAAATACCTTTAGAATGTTGTCTAAGTATCCAGATTGGGAAACTACCCAAATCTAGATCTAAAACCATAGATCCAGTAACCAGAATGTCTGATATAATATCCAAGTCGATTTTGGAGAAACCCCTGTGTGACAACCAAAGTAAAACCGATCGTAGTATAGGAATATCACTTCCTACTCTGTGTATGTCATCCAAATACCAGGACATCACACCCTACTACCTTCTTAACAAATCCATCCCCTATTCTGATGAAGTCAAACCTATGACTGTCACATCAGAAATAGACGATCTATCTCCGCTATATCTGCTTTAGTCTATAAATTGACATAAGCCACTTTTCCACCAATGCTTCCGCTGCTCCCACTGACTACGACAACCCTCTGGCAGAGTCATATACTCATACACTTCTAAAGCTAGTTTAGAACGACGCTATACTCATCCTCCTGCCGGGTCTCGCAGCCTGGAACAACACCAATGGCCAGTGTGGGTAAATAAGAACCTCCCTGTCACCGTCCTTGAGGCTACCAGAGTACCTCTCGGGTGCCTGAGGTTACCCACCTTATCTGCGGAGTGGGCAATGGAATGTCAAATCAGATTGAATTTTTAGGTTATTTATCAAATCTTCAGTAATCGTTTGCGGTTCTGGAATCATTTCCAGTTCTACCATACTCCCACTACAGTTTTCTGAAAAATCCATTTTACTTAAAACTGTGGCGAGTCTAGAACAATATCACTATTGATCTTCCAGATGGTAGAAAATCAACCCTCGTCATAGCCTGGGTCAACCCACAAACAGCCATTACAGAAACGTGCCTTGAGTTATCCAGAGTCTGGTTTTAAGCATAAGCCGGACAACTCCCCGTACCTTAACAATGTCAAGATATGAACCGTTCTATATCCAATATAGAAACAGAGGCACTGATTTAATTGAACCAGATTCAAATCATGTAGCTTTCTCCAGTGCATGTCAACTAAATGGAGAGAGGCCGATCAGCATTACGCAACTTAGGAGTGCTTCCAATTATGAGTAATCTGAAAGAGAAGCAAGTTTTTTTAATCATTACTATCCACTGAATACCATCAACAAGTATCTACATCTTCAATCACCTTGAAGAATCCCGATACTTGCAATACCTTGTTCTCTACTTTATTCACATACCTATAACTTCTCAAACTTAGACCTTGCATTTCTACGAAACACATGTCTAAGAACTAGAGAAGTCACAAGTAAACAGAATATAGTACGAGTACCAACCCCTCTGTCCTCATGGACACTGGACAACATACAATATTCTGTTTAAGTCTCTTGAGTTTAATAACTCATTCCCTGTATGCCGTAGGTGGAAAACTGTACTTATGGTTAAGAAGACTTACACCGCTGTTTAATGCTCCTTACCTAACCATCCACTGATATAGGTAAATGTTATGGACATAATTTCAAAAAGGTATATCTCATTCTATAAAAATAGACGTACAGATATATCAATTTGAAATTGGTGCACAACGACGGATATTCAAAACCAAATATTTGCCGTCCGGCAAACAACTCAGGTGATTTCCTCAAATATCACCAATTACAACGAATTCCGATATAATGAGGATAATCACCTAATTCCCAATAACTTACTCCCACTCATCATCTGTAAAACCAGACAAATGTGAGAATCATACCTGATAAATACATACCCTGGAGCAAGTGTCTAATTAGGAAATCAGCTCTTTTAACAGTACACAGTGAAACTGAAACATTGAAATGTTTCGTAGGGGTATCTTGGTATTCCCAGTAATTCCTCTTCCATTATCCAGATTCACAACTATAACCGTATAATTCTTTGCCATCTCTCCAAATCCCTTTATATGTCTTTAGTCATTACCTTCTGTACACCCTCTTAGGCCAAATGGTTTTCTTCCTTCCCTACCGTTCGGCAACAGCCTATGGTTTGGAAGAAGACTATCCAATAAGCATAATGTGTGTACTGCCCTAATTCTAGGAGCACTCGCAATGCGAGAGAAGGTGAAGATAAAAGACAACCGAATAAACCTTATTCCTATTTCTCCTGAACCAGAATCCATCCCCGAACTGGAACAAGTTCCTTTCGAGTTCGTATATAACCATACGATGGAGTATCCAATAAACTATGGATCTTCGTAGTGATACGGAGTGTCCTGGAGAAATACAAAGGTGAAGTGGGATTGGTAATGAAATACTTGGTTTCGTCGTGAATGACAGTCGCAATTTACTTTGCCCTCCTTCTAATCCCTTTCTTTGTCTTTATATAATACCTTCTGTACACCATCGTTATGCTAATTGGTTTTCTTCATTCCCCACAGTTCGGCACCAGCCGAAGGTTTGGAAGAAGACTTTCCAATTTGCGTAATAGGTGTACTATCTCCTAATCCAAGGAGCACTCGCAACCTGAGAGAAGGTAAAAGGAAAAGACAACTGAATAGTCCTATTCGTTTTCTCCAGAACCAGAAACCATCCTCGAATAAATTCCTTCGAGTTCGTATATAACCATACGATGGTTTTATCCAATTGAAGTGGACGTTCGTAGTTGTACGGGGTGTCCTGGAGAAAAGGGTAAATGTAGGAGTGGCAATGAGGTTTGCAACTCTGACAATCCAAAAGCCAGTGTTTAAGAAGGTTCGGTTAATTTTGGTCAGTAAGTCATAGTCTAGGGTCAGGTCAATGGTCGCTGCCAGAGAGAGATAGAAAAGAAACACTCAGCGTGCACTCTAACCTAGATCAGAATGGTTACCAATTTATCTAATCTGGAAACCTCCCACTGTACCGTCAAATTCTCCTCCAAACCTGAAAGAAGAATTAGTCGGGATCACCCGAGGAGTAAACCAACTCATCAGGTGGAATCGGGATCCAACTATCATCGCATGATAATGTGACGGAATCCGCTCTCGTCATCACACTCTAGAAGGTATGCGCATATCTGGCAAGTTTCAGCTTCTTTAGAAACTCCCTATGTGATTTTTACCCCATGCTCTTTTGACCTTGACTTTGGCCAACAAATCATAAGTCACATGTCAAGTTCTACCCGTCATTCTCCAGGTTAATTTGAGCCCACCCGTACAAGCCCTTGACTTTGGCCAACAAGGCTATACGACTGCTCCAAACCAACGCATCTATCTATGCTGCAGAAAGGCAACAAGCAGCTACCATACAATATGCCTTGACGAAGGCCAACAAACATAGCATGAATACTACGTGCTACCCGTCTGAAACGACGGAGGGCTACGAATGGTTTCTGGCGAAAACCTTTAACGTAATGAACTTGATATCGTTGAAGGAACTGGATAGCTTTTATAAAAATATAGTGGCGAAAACCTTTGCTAAAGAGGTCACTCCCGGTGAAGGGATCTCGGCTCTTTCCCCGTAAAATGAGGTGCAGGATATTACAACTGAGTACCATGATGCAAAGCAAAAGTAATCGGCTATAGTGAAGTTATTGCCCTGACGCAAACTTCTGTCTAAGGGGTCACTCCCGGTGAAGGGATCTCTGTCCTTGCCTCGTCGACTGAGGAGCAGGATATTCCAACTGAATACCACGATACAAAACAAAAGAGAACGTCCTTGCAATAACAGCTTTTTGAAAAAGTGTTCCAACAACATCAGAAAAGGTTTGTTTAGCTTGCATTGATCCGAATCAACGCAGTCCCATCAATTGATCACACCAATAAAGAACGAAAATAATGATGTACGTATAAGCTATCCGCATTCGTCACTGGGTCCCGTCATTACCCGTTAGGTTACTTAACTGACGACAGAGCGGGGACTGGACTAGCGCGGATGCAAAACATATACAACATCTACTAATATATATCAATATATAATATTTCGCTCAAGGCGTGATAAAATGCAACATCACAGAAATGTAATAATCATCACAGAACAATACAGATATCTGGGATCCCCGGGTTTCATAGAGCCGTTACTGAAACCCGACGTTCCCCTGGCCGTGTGGATAGCCTGTGCAATGAAATCCTAGACCACTATGGGCGCGGCAAGTTACCCGCCAAAACGTGAAGCGAGGCAGCCCCTTTCAGCAACGTGAATGGACCACCCGGCACTTCACGGAATCCGGTAACTTGGGCACCCCTCCTGGGTCAACCTGTACCCCCTACGAGTGTGGCGAATAGCCCGCCAATTCTAGAGTAAAGCCCCCTCCGTCTCAATTCCATGAGATGCGGGATCGTTGCCCTCTAGAACCCGGCTATCCGTGCACCCCTCCTTGGGGTAATCCTAGTACAGAAAGTAAAATATATATACAATGGGTACATCGACCTCACCCCGGTCGTGCCCCAAAAGAATAATATACAAACAGGCAGTGACGGTAGTCCACATGTCGGACGCTCGCCCCACAATATCAAATGTATATAATACAACCAAAACTGTACTAGCATTGCTTCCAGGCTATCCCCTACGACCAATCCGCAACATCAAAGCACATCACAGAACATCTACGTGAATGTCACGTTCGCAAATCCTTCTAACCGGGCTATAGCAGTCAGATAGGATTTACCGATCAAGTGACATTCACGGTCGCAGATATAATGTAAATACTGTGAACTAACATGTTTGAACATTTTCAATCGATCAAATTTACCCAAGTGGGCCCTAAGCACAACTGTAGCACTCATAGAAAATCTGGGCCCAAAAAGAATATTCCAAAAACCCTATTTTCAAGTCAGGAAGCCTCTGTAAAAAATTGGTGCATTGAACAGTAAATCCGGCGGCGGAACCGCGGCCCAAGCATGGGTTTGGCCGCGGTTCCGCGGTGGGATGATGACGTCACACGACCAAAATTCTACAGAGTGCTTAGAATTCCCTGTACATGTCTCTGCAACAACCTGAAAAAATTTTCGAGCCCAAAAAATTTCGACAGAGAACTGATGCTTTTGAAAATGAGGTTTTGGAATTTTGTTCGATCGTAAATGTAAACTTACTAGTGCAAGCTAGAAAAGAGTAATGGCCTGGCTCTGATACCACTGTAAGTGCACGGCGGCGCCCCGGCCGTCAATCCGACGCCGGAATGCGGAAACGATGCTTTTCTTTAAACTTTTGAACCGGCACTACCGCGCACTTTAAAACCCGGATCGGGCCATTAATCTAATCCTAGCTAGCTAAAGAACGGGTAGAGAGATATACCGAGCGATCCGTGTCCTTCGGTCTTCTCGTCGTCGTCCCGATCTCCCCGCGGAATCTCAGGTCTTCAACTCCTCGTCGGAAGGGCACCACATCGCCGGGTTCTTTTATGGGCTCCCACCTCTGGACCGAGGCAACTCGTGCACGAATTTGGCGAGCCGACGTGCCCAAGAATTGCTGTAGATTGTAGTGTAGAAAGCTATGTGTCTCATGGGGTTGAAGTTGCCTTTTTGGTGGAGGAATGATATATCAATTGGAGATGAGCTAAAGGGATTTTTAGCAAGCCAAAAAGATGAAAAACCCCACCGCAAATATTTGGACAGCCCCCCCCCCCCCTCTTCCCTTGGCTGGCCATGAATCAATAGAGAGGAGAAAATGAGAGTGGGAGTGAGTGGATCAAAAATGAGTGAGTCAAAATAATTCAAGAGAGAGAAAGGGTTATCATGATCAACCATGATCATAAACCAAGTCTAACACTCATACAACCATCATCAAAAGTCAAGCCATCATGAACTCAAGAAAGTCAAGGGATGGTGCAACCATCATGAAACCATCATGATGCAAAAGTCTCCTCAATTGTTAATTGCACAATTGCAAATAACCCCCTCCACCAATTTTCATCCAAAGAAAGGAAACAAAGGAAAATGGATGAAACGGAAAACAAACTGGCAACATCAGAAAACTGATCCCGTAATAAATTACAGGAAAACCCCGCGACTGTATATACATAGCCGCATTTGTATTTCGACCGAATACAAATGCAATGAGACAAAATCTACACTGTACTATACTAGGATCCGGCTTAAACCAAAGCCCGCTAGTATTAACCGTCCGATCATGATCCGTGCAATACCGCACGTATCTGATCGAACCCTGCCATATCTCCATACGGCCTCTACAGCGTTTCGCCCGAAACTGGAGAAACTGGTCTGTGGGGGACTCTAAAGACTCGTCAATAGTTTGGTTGCGGATTTAACCACTAGCACGTCAGAGGTATTAGCCTATACGTAACGGGTTACCAGGTATTGACCAAAAGGGACGCCGATGAGCGAACTCATCCTAACACCCTACTGAGCCTGTCAGTGACAATATTTGTAAGGTCCGGTCCGTTCGTCTATGAGCAACTCATGGCGGGCCTACGGGGTTGGTAAAAGTCAGACCCCCAAAAGCGGTACAAGTCGTGTCGGAGTGTAGCCCAGAACACCCTGAGATACTACTAGAATACCTACCAGTAAATCTCCTGCCTTGGCCAAGGACTTCGTGTAAGGGCACTTCTAGACACAGCGCGACCTCACCCCCAATATTGGGAGAGACGAACCCTTGCAGATCCGCTCACTGCCTCCATGTGGCTCGGTACTGTACCCAACCAAAACCTGTTTGCTCGTCTCCTTTGAGCGTGGTAGGGTAGTAATCAAAGTACAGTGGGAACTCACACGAGACAAATGACGATCCTCAGGTCGATGAACTAACCTGTACATATGTCACCAAGGAACTGCTATCTGACGTCAGGTATAAGACCAACTAGCATGTTCCCGGCGAGTCCAGTCCGGTGTACTCATAACCCAATGAGCACCTGTATACATCTTAGGTGAACCAACTGACACCAGTGGCTTGTGAGACCGGCCAGCGCCCCTCGTCGGGGTCTCGACTGTATACACTAGTCTACTCTGGAGTATCGATGCCCTGTCTCGAAACTCCCTCGACTAGGGACCTTTTAAGGATGTGCTTATAGACTACCAGCTCCCACGTATATGATCGTCCTCATACTGCTGGCAGTCAAGCAAGAATCCTAGGGGCTCTATCAACGCGCAATAGCGACCTGTGAGGTCACCTGAAGCAGTACACGATGATAAAGGTAAACCAGATAGCATACTATCATCTTGAGTAAGACTGTCCTATCGGGATAGGTCCTCCATCAATCATTGCAATCACGTGCCTGTGATCCAATAATTGACTCTGAGGGCACTATCTCCAACAATATCCCATATGCACTCAAGGCTAATTATTGCGATGTCGCATACTCACAGCCCGTGTGATACCGAACACCCAACTCCTCTACTAATCAGTCTCACAAAACCCGTCTGCGAAACTATTGCGTTCGAGGAATAGCCTCAATGAGTGGATCCGCCTTGATGTTTCTTTCTATATCTCTCTATATCTCAGGTTCGCGGTGAATGCCATCTCCCGAAATGAGCAATACCTGTCTTAGAATGTGTCTGGATATCTGATGGGACTTAGCTCATAAATGAACTCCAAATCCAAACTTCTTAGACTGTATCGTTAACTGAACTTAATCAGTATCCTACGCCATGCCTCCCTCAGTATCCCCTTGGACCACCTGTCCAAAATACTGCCCCTCCTCAGAACGAAAACTATAATTCTGACAACCTTTCTGTCATCCAGGTCACCTTGGAAGCCTGGAATGATAACTGTCTCCCGAAAGAGACTGTTGTTATCATATCCCTAGAATATCCACTTATGTTCTAAAGCTGCTTCCGACCGTTTCTCCAGGATTGGATTAATATCATCTTATTGCATCTACTACAAAAACAACATCTGGTGTGGTACTCATGATCGACTCAATTGCCAAAGCAAGTGATCTGCCAATCATGCACATCCCTCTCCCCTTTAGTCTGTAAGACACCTTTAGAGAGGGTGACTCCATCACCTGCAGGTACACCACCATGCCAGGAGTCGTCCATTCTAAATACCTTTAGAATGTTGTTTAAGTACCGAGATTGGGAAACTACCCAAATCTAGATCTAAAACCATAGATCCAGTAACCAGAATGTCTGATATAATATCCAAGTCGTTTTTGGAGAAACCACTGTGTGACAACCAAAGTAAAACCGATCGTATTATAGGAATATCACTTCCTACTCTGTGTATGTCATCCAAATACCAGGACATCACACCCTACTACCTTCTTAACAAATCCATCCCCTATTCTGATGAAGTCAAACCTATGACTGTCACATCAGAAATAGATGATCTATCTCGGCTATATCTGCTTTAGTCTATAAATAGACATAAGCCACTTTTCCACCAATGCTTCCGCTGCTCCCACTGACTACGACAACCCTCTGGCAGAGTCATATACTCATACACTTCTAAAGCTAGTTTAGAACGACGCTATACTCATCCTCCTGCCGGGTCTCGCAGCCTGGAACAACAGCAATGGCCAGTGTGGGTAAATAAGAACCACCCTGTCACCGTCCTTGAGGCTACCGGAGTACCTCTCGGGTGCCTGAGGTACCCACCTTATCTGCAGAGTGGCCAATGGAATGTCAAATCAGATTGAATCTTTAGGTTATTTATCAAATCTTCAGTAATCGTTTGCGGTTCTGGAATCACTTCCAGTTCTACCATACTCCCACTACAGTTTTCTGAAAAATCCATTTTACTTAAAACTGTGGCGAGTCTGGAACAATATCACTATTGATCTTCCAAATGGTAGAAAATCAACCCTCGTCATAGCCTGGGTCAACCAACAAACAACCATTACAGAAACGTGCCTTGAGTTATCCAGAGTCTGGTTTTAAGCATAAGCCGGACAACTCCCCGTACCTTAACAATGTCAAGAAATGAACTGTTCTATATCCAATATAGAAACAGAGGCACTGATTTAATTGAACCAGATTCAAATCATGTAGCTTTCTCCAGTGCGTGTCAACTAAATGGAGAGAGGCCGATCAGCATTACTCAACATAGGAGTGCTTCCAATTATGAGTAATCTGAAAGAGAAGCAAGTTCTTTTAATCATTACTATCCACTGAATACCATCCACAAGTATCTACATCTTCAATCACCTTGAAGAATCCCGATACTTGCAATACCTGGTTCTCTACTTTATTCACATACCTATAACTTCTCAAACTTAGACCTTGCATTTCTACGAAACACATGTCTAATAACTAAAGAAGTCACAAGTAAACAGAATATAGTACGAGTACCAACCCCTCTGTCCTCATGGACACTGGACAACATACAATACTCTGTATAAGTCTCTTGAGTTTAATAACTCATTCCTTGTATGCCGTAGGTTGAAAACTGTACTTATGGTTAAGAAGAATTACACCGCTGTTTAATGCTTCTTACCTAACCATCCACTGATATAGGTAAATGTTATGGACATAATTTCAAAATGGTATATCTCATTCTATAAAAATAGACGTACAGATATATCAATTTGAAATTGGTGCACAACGACGGATATTCAAAACCAAATATTTGCCTTCCGGCAAACAACTCAGGTGATTTCCTCAAATATCACCAATTACAACGAATTCCGATTTAATGAGGATGATCACCTAATTCCCAATAACTTACTCCCACTCATCATCTGTAAAACCATACAGATATGAGAATCATACCTGGTAAATACAGACCCTGGAGCAAGTGTCTGATTAGGAAATCAGCTCTTTTAACAGTACACAGTGAAACTGAAACATTGAAATGTTTCGTTGGGGTATCTTGGTATTCCCAGTAATTCCTCTTCCATTATCCAGATTCACAACTATAACCGTATAATTCTTTGCCATCTCTCCAAATCCCTTCATATGTCTTTAGTCATTACCTTCTGTACACCCTCTTAGGCCAAATGGTTTTCTTCTTTCCTACCGTTCTTCACCAGCCTATGGTTTGGAAGAAGTCTATCCAATAAGCATAATGGGTGTACTGTCCTAATTCTAGGAGCACTCGCAATGCGAGAGAAGGTGAAGATAAAAGACAACCGAATAAAACTTATTCCTATTTCTCCTGAACCAGAATCCATCCCCGAACTGGAACAAGTTCCTTTCGAGTTCGTATATAACCATACGATGGAGTATCCAATAAACTATGGATCTTCGTAGTGATACGGAGTGTCCTGGAGAAATACAAAGGTGAAGTGGGATTGGTAATGAAATACTTGGTTTGGTCGTGAATGACAGTCGCAATTTACTTTGCCCTCCTTCTAATCCCTTTCTTTGTCTTTACATAATACCTTCTGTACACCATCGTTATGCTAATTGGTTTTCTTCATTCCCCACCATTCGGCACCAGCCTAAGGTTTGGAAGAAGACTATCCTATTTGCGTAATAGGTGTACTATCTCCTAATCCAAGGAGCACTCGCAACCTGAGAAAAGGTAAAAGGAAAAGACAACTGAATAGTCATATTCGTTTTCTCCAGAACCAGAAACCATCCTCGAATAAAGTCCTTCGAGTTCGTATATAACCATACGATGGTTTTATCCAATGGAAGTGGACGTTCGTAGTAGTACGGGGTGTCCTGGAGAAAAGGGTAAAAGGAGGAGTGGCAATGAGGTTTGCGACTCTGACAATCCAAAAGCCAGTGTTTAAGAAGGTTCGGTTAATTTTGGTCACTAAGTCATAGTCTAGGGTCAAGTCAATGGTCGCTGCTAAAGAGAGAGAGAAAAGAAACACTCAGCGTGCACTCTAACCTAGATCAGAATGGTTACCAATTTATCTAATCTGGAAACCTCCCACTGTACCGTCAAATTCTCCTCCAAACCTGAAAGAAGAATTAGTCGGGATCACCCGAGGAGTAAACCAACTCATCAGTGGGAATCGGGATCCAACTATCATCGCATGATAATGTGATGGAATCCGCTCACGTCATCACACTCCAGAAGGTATGCGCATATCTGGCAAGTTTCAGCTTCTTTAGAAACTCCCGATGTGATTTTTACCCCATGCTCTTATGACCTTGACTTTGGCCAACAAATCATAAGTCACATGTCAAGTTCTACCCGTCATTCTCCAGGTTAATTTGAGCCCACCCGTACAAGCCCTTGACTTTGGCCAACAAGGCTATACGACTGCTCCAAACCAACGCATCTATCTATGCTGCAGAAAGGCAACAAGTAGCTACCATACACTATGCCTTGACGAAGGCCAACAAACATAGCATGAATACTACGTGCTACCCGTCTGAAACGACGGAGGGCTACGAATGGTTTCTGGCGAAAAACCTTTAACGTAATGAACTTGATATCGTTGAAGGAACTGGATAGCTTTTATAAAAATATAGTGGCGAAAACCTTTGCTAAAGAGGTCACTCCCGGTGAAGGGATCTCGGTTCTTTCCCCGTAAAATGAGGTGCAGGATATTCCAACTGAATACCATGACGCAAAGCAAAAGTAATCAGCTATAGTGAAGTTATTGCCCTGACGCAAACTTCTGTCTAAGGGGTCACTCCCGGTGAAGGGATCTCTGCCCTTGCCTCGTCGACTGAGGAGCAGGATATTCCAACTGAATACCACGATACAAAATAAAAGAGAAAGTCCTTGCAATAACAGCTTTTTGAAAAAGTGTTCCAACAACATCAGAAAAGGTTTGTTTAGCTTGCAGTGATCCGAATCAACGCAGTCCCATCAATTGATAACACCAATAAAGAACAAAAATAATGATATACGTATATGCCATCCGCATTCGCCACTAGGTCCCGTCATTACCCGTTAGGTTACTTAACTGATGACAGAGCAGGGACTGGACTAGCGCGGATGCAAAACATATACAACATCTACTAATATATATCAATATATAATATTTCGCTCAAGGCGTGATAAAATGCAACATCACAGAAATGTAATAATCATCACAGAACAATACAGATATCTGGGATCCCCGGGTTTCATAGAGCCGCTACTGAAACCCGACGTTCCCCAGGTCGTGTGGATAGCCTGTGCAATGAAATCCTAGACCCCTACGAGCGCGGCAAGTTACCCGCCAAAACCTGAAGCGAGGCAGCCCCTTTCAGCAACGTGAATGGACCACCCGGCACTTCACGGAATCCGGTAACTTGGGCACCCCTCCTGGGTCAACCTGTACCCCCTACGAGTGTGGCGAATAGCCCGCCAATTCTAGAGTAAAGCCCCCTCCGTCTCAATACCATGAGATGCGGGCTCGTTTCCCTCTAGAACCCGGCTATCCGTGCACCCCTCCTTGGGGTAATCCTAGTACAGAAAGTAAAATATACATACAACGGGTACATCGACCTCACCTCGGTCGTGCCCCAAAAGAATAATATACAAACAGGCAGTGACGGTAGTCCACATGTCGGACGCTCGCCCCGCAATATCAAATGTACATAATACAACCAAAAATGTACTAGCATTGCATCCAGGCTATCCCCTACGACCAATCCGCAACATTACAGCACATCACAGAACATCAACGTGAATGTCACGTTCGCAAATCCGTCTAACCGGGCTATAGCAGTTAGATAGGATTTACCGATCAAGTGACATTCACGGTCGCAGATATAATGTAAATACTGTGAACTAACATGTTTAAACATTTTCGATCGATCAAATTTACCCAAGTGGGCCCCAAGCACAACTGTAGCACTCAGAGAAAATCTGGGCCCAAAAAGAATATTCCAAAAACCCAATTTTCAAGTCAGGAAGCCTCTGTAAAAAATTGGTGCATTGAACAGTAAATCCGGCACGCGGAACCGCGGACCAAGCATGGGTTTGGCCGCGGTTCCGCGGTGGGATGATGACGTCACACGACCAAAATTTTACAGAGTGCTTAGAATTCCCTGTACATGTCTCTGCAACAACCTGAAAAATTTTTCGAGCCCAAAAAATTTTGACAGAGAACAGATGCTTTTGAAAATGCGGTTTTGGAATTTTGTTCGATCGTAAATGTAAACATACTAGTGCAAGCTAGAAAAGAGTAATGGCCTGGCTCTGATACCACTGTAAGTGCACGGCGGCGCCCCGGCCGTCAATCCAATGCCGGAATGCGGAAACGATGCTTTTCTTTAAACTTTTGAACCGGCACTACCGCGCACTTTAAAACCCGGATCGGGCCATTAATCTAATCCTAGCTAGCTAAAGAACGGGTAAAGAGATATACCGAGCGATCAGTGTCCTTCGGTCTTCTCGTCGTCGTCCCGATCTCCCCGCGGAATCTCCGTTCTTCAACTCCTCGTCGGAAGGGCACCACATCGCCGGGTTCTTTTACGGGCTCCCACCTCTGGACCGAGGCAACTCGGGCATGAATTTGGCGAGCCGACGTGCCCAAGAATTGCTGTAGAATGTAGTGTAGAAAGCTATGTGTCTCATAGGGTTGAAGTTGCCTTTTTGGTGGAGGAATGATATATCAATTGGAGATGAGCTAAAGGGGTTTTTAGGAAGCCAAAAAGATGAAAAACCCCACCGCAAATATTTGGACAGCCCCCCCCCCTCTTCCCTTGGCTGGCCATGAATCAATAGAGAGGAGAAAATGAGAGTGGGAGTGAGTGGATCAAAAATGAGTGAGTCAAAATAATGCAAGAGAGAGAAAGGGTTATCATGATCAACCATGATCATAAACCAAGTCCAACACTCATACAACCATCATCAAAAGTCAAGCCATCATGAACTCAAGAAAGTCAAGGGATGGTGCAACCATCATGAAACCATCATGATGCAAAAGTCTCCTCAATTGTTAATTGCACAATTGCAAATAACCCCCTCCACCAATTTTCAGCCAAAGAAAGGAAGCAAAGGAAAATGGATGAAAAGGAAAACAAACTGGCAACATCAGAAAACTGATTCCGTAATAAATTACAGGAAAACCCCGCGACAGTATATACATACCCGCATTTGTATTTCGACTGAATACAAATGCAATGAGACAAAATCTACACTGTACTATACTAGGATCCGGCTTAAACCAAAGCCCGCTAGTATTAACCGTCCGATCATGATCCGTGCAATACCGCACGTATCTTATCGAACCCTGCCATATCTCCATATGGCCTCTACAGCGTTTCGCCCGAAACTGGAGAAACTGGTCTGTGGGGGACTCTAAAGACTCATCAATAGTTTGGTTGTGGATTTAACTACTAGCACGTCAGAGGTATTAGCCTATACGTAACGGGCTACCAGGTATTGACCAAAAGGGACGCCGATGAGCGAACTCATCGTGACACCCTACTGAGCCTATCAGTGACAATATCCGTAAGGTCCGGTCCGTTCGTCTATGAGCATCTCATGGCGGGCCTGGGGGGTTGGTAAAAGTCAGACCCCCAAAAGCGGTACAAGTCGTGTCGGAGTGTAGCCCAGAATACCCTGAGATACTACTAGAATACCTACCAGTAAATCTCCTGCCTTGACCAAGGAATTCGTGTAAGGGCTCTCCTAGACACAGCGCAACCTCACCCCCAATATTGGGAGAGACGAACCCCTGCAGATTCGCTCACTTCCTCCATGTGGCTCGGGACTGTACCCAACTAAAACCTGTTTGCTCGTCTCCTTTGAGCGTGGTAGGGTAGTAATCAAAGTACAGTGGGAACTCACATGAGACAAATGACGATCCTCAGGTCGATGAACTAACCTGTACACATGTCACCAGGGAACTGCTATCTGACGTCAGGTATAAGACCAACTAGCATGTTCCCGGCGAGTCCTGTCCGGTGTACTCATAACCCAATGAGCACCTGTATACATCTTAGGTGAACCAACTGACACCAGTGGCTTGTGAGACCGGCCACCGCCCCTCGTCGGGGTCTCGACTGTATACACTAGTCTACTTTGGAGTATCGATGCCCTGTCTCGAAACTCCCTCGACTAGGGACCTTTTAAGGATGTGCTTATAGACTACCAGCTCCCACGTATATGATCGCCCTCATACTGCTGGCAGTCAAGAAAGAATCCTATGGGCTCTATCAACGCGCAATAGTGACCTGTGAGGTCACCTGAAGCAGTACACGATGATAAAGGTAAACCAGATAGCATACTATCATCTTGAGTAAGACTGTCCTATCTGGATAGGTCCTCCATCAATCATTGCAATCACGTGCCTGTCATCCAATAATTGACTCTGAGGGCACTATCTCCAAAAAAGAGTTGATTTAATAATTTAATATATAATTATATATTTGATATATTACATTATATTAACTAGTATTATCTTACTTAAGATTTATTTTCTCACTTTTTGTGCACATTGTACATATGTGATATGTATGTTTGTGTGCATGCATTGTGTCATGGTTCATGATACATGCAAGATAGGTGTATGAGACTTATACCATGATTAGGGTTCAGATTAGGGTTTTTAATTTATCTTAAGATTTAACAAAAGAGTAAGACTCAGTCAAAGTTCTCAAGCTTGGAAGAAGCTTTGAGAAACATTGACAAAGTCCACTCTTTTGTCATTTCCTTAGATATTTCTTAACCCATCCTTAAACCTTAGACCTTGGTTAATTCTCTACATGAGTTAAGCATGAGGTCTTAACTCAACCATGGTGCAATAATTCATTAGATAAGTTTTCATTTGGATGAATAATTGTAGACTTCTTTTTCTTCATCTTCTTCCTCCTAAAAAGCTTACTAGCTCTACAAGTAGTTTGAGATATAGTGTGAGAAAATAAATTCTAAAGTGAGCCCACTTCCTACTTCTTCATCCTCTACTACTTGCCATGTAGTATAGGGTGTTCTCTTCACAAAGTTCATGACCTAATGAAGGAATAGCTTGAGTTAGTGTCTCCCCGTTGTAGATCATCTTCGGCCTCGAAGTCTTCGAAGCAAGCACGTTCGTTTCTTCCACGGAGCCTCTGTAGAGTCCGGAGCTTGAGATCACAGCGGAGGGGACTACTACACGGAGCTATTTGAAGTGAAGGACCTGTCTACAAAGGTTGTATTCCTTGCTCTCTTTACTATTGCAAAGTGTTTGAATAGGTTTTCCGTATTATTTCTATCTAACGATCTAGTTTAGGGTTAGCTAAAACGGCAAAATTTAAATTTGGCATGGACGATGCCTCCCAAAACCTTTCTGCCGTCGTAGGTAACCATTCATATATCTCATATAACCGACTGATACAAAGGTCGCGAGAATAGAATACGGTATCACATACACGCATTATTCTCGATCGCGTACATATCACATATGTCTCCTATTTCATTTTGCCTGAGCCAGTAAAAGCTTTGTGTAGTACTCTAAAGACTCGTCAATATGCCTGCAGTAGGTGATGATCACATCAAGCACCCACAAGACGTCAGCGGTACTAGCTGGACATAACGGCTACCCGGGTATGGAGCGATCAAAATATCAGCAAGCAAGCCCGCTCCAATTCCTGCAAAAGCCTAACGGTAAAACTTGCCGTACAGTCCGGTCTCCTCGTCTGATATGTCGCATATCAAGTCTAGGGGTGGTAAACGTCAGACCCAAATAACCGATAAGTCATGCCGATATGAGGATCATAACGGGTCGAGAAACTACTGGTAATACTTACCAGTAAATCTCTAAACCAGCCCTGGCTAGAGACTTCCCTGTTATGGCCAATCGAGCACAGGGCAACATCAACCCCCAATACCGGGAGAGACGAAACCCCTCCTATCGCTCATTGCCTCCATGTGACTCGGGACTGTACACAAAAACCACCGTTTTGCACTCCCACTTGGACGTGGTAAGGTGGAAATCAAAGCACAGTGGGAATCACACAAGACTCTATGACGATCTCGGGTCTACAGACTAACTTGTACCAGTGTCACCAGAGAACTGCCATCTCACATGAGGTATAATACCATCTGGGAGTTCTCGGCGAGTCCGTCCAGTGTACCCAGTCTCCATTGAGCACCCGTATGCCATCTTTGATGTCAAACACCAATGGATATGGGATCATCCATCGCCCATCAACATGGGTCGAGAAGCAATACGCTAGTCTACTCTGGTATATCGATGCCCCGTCTCGATACACCCATGACTAGGGACATTAAAGGATGAACTTATGGACTACCATGGCCCCACTAGTATGATCTCATCATAATCCTAGTAGTCAAGTACACATCCTAAGGGCTTTACCAACATGTAACCATAAGGCAGTATCAAGAGACATAGTATACATGTTAAGATAAAGTGCAACCAGATTGCATACTATCATGTCAAGCAAGAAAGTCCACTCTATATATGTCCAAGCATCCAATATAATATACATCAAATGTACAATAATGGCCTCTAGGGCATACATACAACTAACAGGGTACCTACAGTTCCCAAGCACATCGTATCGTAAATCAAGACTCAAATTCAAGAAAAGCTGATATGGCACACTAAACACACATATGTTAGAACCTACGGCCTACGCATGCAAAAATAGCCAAACAACCCTCGATGTTGACGTACAAACGTCAAACCACGAAGTTAAAACCCAAATACTAAAATCCAAGTCATAGAAAGTCGCAAAACCAAAGCAGCACATTAGGAAAACAGCTCCAGATTTTGCCTCGGGTCAAATTGGGATAAGATGCATATAGGATAGCTCTAATTATTGGACAAGGGAGCTATGATCCAAACACGAACCTATTCCCTCGTACCCAGGCCGCAAATTGCGGCCATAAAGGGTATTTTTGCGGCCACGGAAAGGAATGTGGGTCTCTGGTTTTAGGGTTAGCTTCTAGGTTTCCTGCACATGTCTCAGTGATCGTTAAATATTTTTCAGGTCCTCCGGGTGATAGCAGTGTCTGGTTGCTAGGCACGCTCACAAGGTTCTACGAGGCATCAACCATGCCCGATTAAAAATTTAGCCGTGCCGAACAATCCAAAGCCGGATCTTTAAACTAGGGTTTAGGCGAAAACTAGCATGTTAAACTCTTTAACACTAAGTGAAAGAGATTACAACCTTTGTAGATCCGGTCCTCCACTTCATTAGCTCCATGTAGACGTCCCCATCGCTGCGATCATGAACTCCGGACTCTAGAGAAGCTCCACGAGAAGAACGAACGTGCTTGCTACGATGACTTCGAGGCCGAAGATGATCTACGTCGGGGAGACACTAACTCAAGCTATTCCTTCACTAGGTCATGAACTTTGTGAAGAGAACACACTCTACTACATGGAAAGTGGTAGAGGATGAAGAAGTTGGAAGTGGGTTCACTTTAGAATTGATTTTCTCACTCTTTTTTTCATGGCACCATTGGAGCTAGTAAGCTTTTGGATGAAGCTTGATGAAGAAGAAGAAGAAGAAAGAATAAATCCATCCAAATGAAAACTTATCCAAATGAATTATTGCTCCATGGTTGAGTTAGGCCCTCATGCTTAACTCATGTAGAGAATTAACCAAGGTATTAGGTTAAGGGTTGGGTTAACTAATATCCTAAGGAATGACAGAAGAGTTGACTTTGTCAATGTTTATCAAGCTTCATGAAGCTTGATAACTTTTACCAAAGTCTCAACTCTTTTGTTATTTGTTAGGAAATTAGTAAACCCTAATTTAACCTTGATTTGGTTTAAGTCTTATACATCCAACTTGTGTGTATCATCAAACATGATACAAACTTGTACACTTGCATATATCACATATAAACAATGTGCACAATCTAGTGAGAAAATAAATCATAAGTGAACCAATACTAGTTAATGTAAAGTAATATATCAAATATATAATTATACATTAAAACATTAAATCGACACTTGATTTAACGATCCGGTCATATCGCATATAACCGACTAATATCAAGTGTATCATTGTATCGAATCAACATTTGATTCGGTAACCCGGCCATATCACATATAACCGATCAATGATACAAATCGCGAGAATAGAATACAGTATCACATACTGGTATTATTCTCGGTCCCGCACATATATCATATGCACTCCTATTTCGTTTCTCTTGAGCCTGGAAACCCCTGTGTAGGACTCTAAAGACTCGTCAATACGCCGGCAGTAGGTGATGATCATATCAAACACCCACAAGCCGCAAGCGGTGTGCTAAACGTAACGGCCACCCGGGTATTGAGCGATCAGAAGATCAACAAGAAAGCCTGTACATTCTCCTGTGAATCCAATCAGTAACACTCCCGTACAGTCCGGTCTCGTCATCTGATATGTCGCATATCTCGCCTAGGGGTGGTAAACGTCAGAGCCCAGTAGCTCGATAAGTCATGTCAATATGAGGTCTATAACAGTTCGAGAAACTACTGATAACACTTACCAGTAAATCTCAGCAACCCTGGCCAGGGATTTCCGGTTATAGCCAATCGAACACAGCGCAACATCAACTCCCTATACCGGGAGAGACGAATCCCCTCCTATCGCTCATTGCCTCCATGTGATTCGGGACTGTACCCAAAAGCCACCTTTTTGCACGCCCTCTTGGACGTGGTATGATGGAAATCAAAGCACAGTGGGAATCACACAAGACTCTATGACGATCTCGGGTCAACAGACTAAGCTGTACCAGTGTCACCAGAGAACTGCCATCTGACGTAAGGTATAATATCATCTAGGAGTTCTCGGCGAGTCCGTCCAGTGTACCCAGTCTCCACTAAGCACCCGTACACCATCCTTGATGTCAAACACCGATGGATATGGGATCATCCATCGCCCATCATATGGGTTAAGATGCGTATACGCTAGTCTACTCTGGTGTATCGATGCCCTGTCTCGATACACCTCCGACTAGGAACAGTTATAGGATATACTCGTCGACTACCTTGGCCCACTAGTATGATCTCATCATAGTCCCAATAGTCGAGTACATATCCTAATGGCTTTACCAACATGTAACAGAGAGACAATCAGTGTACGCGTTAAGGTAAAGAGTAACCAGATAGCATACTATCATGTCGAGCAAGAAAGTCCTTCCTTATATATGTCCAAGCATCCACTACAATATACATCTCATGTATAGTAATGGCCTCTAGGGCATACATATAACTAACAATCTCCCACTTGCACTAGGGCCATCTGATAACAGTAGTTGTAGTATCTCATACTCAACCATCCCATGATAGTCTCTCTCTGGGAAAAAGCTTTTATGAGTGGATCCGCCGTGTTTTCCTCTGAGTCTACTCTCCTAACCTCGATCTCCCTGGAGATCAACCATCTCCATGATCAGGTGATACTGCGTAAGAATTATATCTGGATTTCTGATGGGACGGTAGTTCCTTGGCTAAAGCCACAACTCCATTGTCATACAATGGTAGGAACGAAGTTCATCTCATGAACTTATATATATCCAGACTGCCTCTTTGGTAGCATCCTTGGTAACGATGTATCTTGCCTTTAATCGTCTAGTATGTCACGGTATCTAGCTTGGAACTTTTCCAACATACCGTCCCTCCACTGAGGGTATAGACAATGCCTGCGACTGACATTCAGTCGTCCTTATAACCCTGGAACCTTTCCAGTGATTCTCCCCAGGATCGATTGATACCATCTCACTACAACTAGTGAGTATCCTAACATCCAATTAGATCTATCTCATAGATCCAAAACCCAGGATTTAGGAGGTATCACTATGATCCTGTATGGAGAATCCTTGTGATAAGCGGAGATTGACCGAGCGTAGCATAGGAAACTCCTTCCCTATCAAGAGTATGTCATCCACGTACTCTACGAGGATCACCACCATACTCCCGACTACCTTTTTGTATATACAAGGTTCATCTACCATTTTGATGAAGTCAAACTCTTTGACTCCCACATCAAAACAGATGTTCCAACTCCGCGATGCCTGTTTTATCACATAAAACATCTTGCACACGTTTCCGCTGCTCCCACTGTGTACGAAGCCCTCTGGCTGTGTACTTATAGACGCTCTTTTCTAAAACATCATTTAGAAAAGCAGTCATGACACCCAACCGCCAGATATCGTAGTCATGGTATGTAGCCGTGGCAAGTAGGATCTGGATGGACTTAAGCATAGCTTTGAAAGTCTCAACTTTTCCATGTACACCAAGTAATCTTCTCAAGATATACTTGCTCCTGATGGGGATTTAACCCTTCAGATAAAGCAACCAAAGTCCATACTTTGTTGGTGTATAAGGATTCCATCTTAGATCGATAAGCAACCAGCCATTCTTACAGAGTCACACTCCTGATGGCCAGCTTGAAACTAGTTGGGTCATCATCTCATGATGCAACCTCGCTCCCACTGTCATAGAGAAACCGAAGTATCTCTCAAGTGGGTGAGGAACCCTACTAGATCGGCGGAGAGGCTGAGATTCATTGGTTACTATTGAATCCTTTGGTTCTACCAAATCATCAGGTGCAGTTTGTATAGCTGGAACCTTTCCAGTTCTACATAACAGACCTTGCCTCGAGCTTGTCCGGATTTTGCTTTTAGACATAGGCCGGACAACCCCAAATCTTAATAAACTTAAGATATGGGCTCTTCCCTTTCCATATCACATATGAAGTGATAGGTAACTGATTTGATTTGAACGCTATTCAATAGGTATGCAGCTTCTCAAGCGCATAACACCCGAAAGGAAATAGGAAACTCAGTAGTACTCATCATAGAGCACACCATATCACATAGGGTGCTATTGCTCCGCCCCGATTCACCGACGTGATGTCGTGTATACGTAGGAGTAATACTGAGAGAGAATCTCATTCTCCTTTAGAATAGTCCAGGAATTCCATGCTCAAGTATTCTCCTCCTTGATCTCATAAAAGGACATAATACTTATACCCGTTGTTGGTTCTCTACTTCTAACCTATATTCTGTGAATATATCAAAAGCTTCGGTCTTGTGTTTCAACAGGTACATATGTCTGAATCTTGAGAGATCATCAGAGAATGTAATGAAGTACAAAGAACCGGTCTTGGCATGTGTAGACAGGGGACTTTCATACATCAGCATGTATCAATCCCAAGAGTTCACTAACTCTTTCTCTGTTTCCAATAAACAGAGCTATTGTCATCTTATCTTTGTGACATGACCGGCAAGTTTCACAAGATGTAAATTCTAACAGATTTAAATATGCATCTAAATGTAACTTAGCTAGTCGGGTCGCATTGATATGACCTAGTCTACAATGCCTAAAGAAGGATTCGTTCATTTCTGAACTCTTCTTCTTGTGTGTGTTCTGTATACTAAGAACTGTAGTTTGATTTAGAACGTCTATGCTTTTAGATAACGTGCCTGAACCGATCAACTTTTGATATAGGAAATGTTCAAAACATTATCCAACAATACAAAATTATATCCTTTCTTTACCAATAAAGAGACTGATATGATGTCGTATATCAGGTTCGGTATCTAATAACATTCGTTTAGAATCAATGTATTCTGGTAATACAGGGTTATAGTGACCAACAGACTTGGCTGCAACACTTGCACCGTTTCTATCTCATGAAACTTATCACCCGTTCTCAGTTCTCTACCTATCTGTAGCCCATGTAACAGATTACATATGCGGGATCCTGATCCGGTATCTCATACCCAGGACGTAAATGATACTGAGAAACAGTTCTCTGTAATGAACACACCCGAAGAAGATGCATCAGCATGCACTTTCTTCGTTTGGGCGGCACGGGAAATCTGGTATCCCCCAATTTCCTTCTCTGTCTTATAACAATTATAAGTTGGAGCGGGATCAACGTTCCCCAGCTCAGTATAACAAGCGGGTTCGGTTAATTCATCCATATTATTATCTTGATTAAGGCGTGATATGTTCGCTACCTGGAGAGAGAGAGAAGAAAACACTCAGCATATGCTCTTGCAAGATTAGATTGATTATCTAATATATCTAATCAGGATGTCTCCCACTGTTTTAATCAAATATTCCTTGAAACCCTAAAAGGAAAGACTAGCCGGGATTAATTACACGCTACAAGTTCGCCAATCTTTCAGCCAGGCTAGTGTCGGTACTTTGAGGGAGGTGCCCCGTGCTTTCGCACGGACCTAATTAAAATAAAACTCGTTTTCCCAGAGGTGTAACCCCGTTAACACCTTTCTAGACACCTACTTGATCGGCTAATTGTAATGTGTAAAACTCTCCCAGGAGTAACTCTTACTCGCAGCGGGTATCGGGATCCAACTATCTCATAGAAGGTATGCAATCTCATTGCAAATTTCAACACTTGAAATTCCCAATAATATTTTACCCCTAGCGTGCTATGACCTTGACACAAGCCAAACAACCCATTGTCCGCTAGTCAAGTTCAACCCGTACATTTCTTGATTGAATTAAACACACCCGCATGATCCTTGACGCATGCCAAACAACGCCGTACGAATACCCTAATCCAATCACATCGTATGCTGGCAGATAAGCACTAGTTAGCTACCGTACACTACGCCTTAACTGAGTCAACAAACGCAGCACGAATACTAAATACTACTTATCTGAAATGACGGAGGGCTACGACAGGTTTTTAAGAAAACCTTTTGCGCAAAGAACTTTATATCGTTGTAGAATCGAGTGATTTTAAATGGAGTGTTTTTGAGGCTTTTCTAGTTTTGCTAAAGGGGTCACTCCCGGTGAAGTGATCGTCGGCCCTTTCCTCATCGAATAAGGTGCAGGATATTTCACAAATATCACTATGCAAAGCAAAAACTATAGAAGCAATCAAAAGACAAACCGAGTTTGTAGCATCTGCTAGTTTCATTAAAGAGGTCACTCCCGGTGAAGGGATCTCGGCTCTTTCCTTATCGAATAAGGTGCTGGATGTTCTGCAAGGAACACTGCTATGCAAAGCAAGAACTAGAGCTACCAGTTTTTAAACAAGTATCTACAACATCTTTAGGTTTCTTTTATTTCATTAATCTCATTAATGAAGTCCCATTTTATTATGCTTCACAAGCATCTCTTTTGAAATTAAAATCTGCAATATAACATATACCTCATATATATAATATAAACATTCGTCTCAGGCAGTAATATGATCACATCATAGAACATTGCAGCAGAAGAAACATATATGAAATATTGGATATACTAGGACGTCCGTGTTTTAATACTAGCCTGTATAAAACACGGATTCCACGGTCGAGATGAATAGCCAAACCCACATCCCTAGACCCCTACGAGAGCGGCAAACAACACTGCCAATTCTAGGGTTAGGAGACCCGGTCTTGACTCCTCGAGATGGTCTCCCACTAGACCCCAGAACCCGGTTACTTGTGCTCCCCGCCTTGGGTCTACCTAATGCGGAAAAGTAAATAATATATAATGGTGACATCATCCTCAGCCCGGAAGTGCCCCAATAAAAGAATATTACATACAAATGAATTTTACATGAATGAAAAAGAAAAACTCTCATCTCACATAAAAACCCCGGCTATTCAGAACACGACGATCCAATATAACATATCACAGCAACACATAATATCTCATATCATCAACGTAAGCAAGTATGCGTATCCCGATTGTCGTTGATGTATAACAACGAAGCCGGCGATACACCACATACTACGCTTACGGTCACAGAAAAGAAAGTGTAAAACTATAACAGTTGGAATCCGCAATCTCCTTAGACATCATATGCCCAACCAATTGAATTCCTTAGACATCGCATGCCTAACAATTATAAACCCCGCATTTTAGTCTCATTATCGAAAACTCTTTTCAATATCAAGTCGGGCAATTCAACAAGATTCCCGACATCCTGATCGAATGCTCGTCGCAAACTTTAGTAGACGGCCGCACCCCCGGATGCCGTCGACGAAGTGCACTAAGGCGGAACACCGCTGCCGCGAGCACCCGAACGGATGCTTTTGGCGACGGGTACAGTCACTTGGTCGGGGCTATGGGGCGTGGCTGTCTGTTAAGTTTACCCGGCGAGTATCCGCGTGTGCTACGTGATTGCGATGGACTTTTGATCACATCAAAATTCCATGGCAACCGATCATTTGAGACTAAACTGCTATGTTTATAACATTCAAATTAGTTATCTCATAACTACTTGTGGATTCCAAATATTGTATCACATTCCAGATAAATAGACAATGTTAAATTTTCCGATCGAATAATCAAACACCCAAGTTTTCCCAAATAGTTCTCTACACTTGAGGGGAGTTTAAAAACATCCATCACATGCCACAGTACCAATGGTCCAGCCGTAGAAGGGTCAAGCCAACGCCTCACATGTGGCACGCCGTACTGCCCCAAACCCTAAGGTTCAAAAGGTTGTTCAAGACGGTCACATAATCGAGTTAAGGTTTGTTGTCTTCTAGAGGGTCCATCGCATTACTTGAACTGCTTAGAACGCTCTTAAACTACGGAAAAATCCAACACTTGGAAATTTTCCGGCAGGGGAAAAGGTGAGATATTGATATCCGGTCGAACATTTTAACACGTTCTAAAAATACCCGGAAAAACGAAATAAACAAAGTTAAATAATCCGATCGAATCATCGAATCCCCAATACAACCCAGAAAACTCAACTCTTGAGTATAAATCAAAAATACCCAGAAAACAGAGGAATTACAGACGGGCATTACTGTGCAAGGCACATGCCAAGATTCGTTTTTATGGCCGTGGAACCGCCGTGCAAACTAGGGTAGGGCCGCGGTTCTGCGGCGCATTAGTTTAATTGGGGGCACGTTCTCCACAGTAACTCCTAGAAAACCCTGCTGAATTTTTTTGAATATTTTTAATTTGGAAAAATCCACAGTTTCAGAAAATGTACAGAGAAGGGTTTTGATTAGGGTTTAGGGGTTCGATCGGGTTTCTAACTTCGTCTACACTTCGCCTAAAGCTATAGCTTGGCTCTGATACCACTGTCGGGTTGCTAGGCACGCTCAAAAGGTTCTACGAGGCATCAACCATGCCCGATTAAAAATTTAACCGTGCCGAACAATCCAAAGCCGGATCTTTAAACTAGGGTTTAGGCGAAAACTAGCATGTTAAACTCTTTAACACTAAGTGAAAGGGATTACAACCTTTGTAGATCCTGTCCTCCACTTCATTAGCTCCGTGTAGACGTCCCCATCGCTGCGATCGTGAACTCCGGACTCTAGAGAAGCTCCACGAGAAGAACAAACGTGCTTGCTACGATGACTTCGAGGCCGAAGATGATCTACGTCGGGGAGACACTAACTCAAGCTATTCCTTCACTAGGTCATGAACTTTGTGAAGAGAACACACTCTACTATATGGCAAGTGGTAGAAGATGAAGTAGTAGGAAGTGGGCTCACTTTGGAATTGATTTTCTCACTCTTTTTTTCATGGCACCATTGGAGCTAGTAAGCTTTTGGATGAAGCTTGATGATGAAGAAGAAGAAGAAAGAATAAATCCATCCAAATGAAAACTTATCCAAATGAATTATTGCTCCATGGTTGAGTTAAGCCCTCATGCTAAACTCATGTAGAGAATTAACCAAGGCATTAGGTTAAGGGTTGGGTTAACTAATATCCTAAGGAATGACAAAAGAGTTGACTTTGTCAATGTTTATCAAGCTTCATGAAGCTTGATAACTTTGACCAAAGTCTCACCTCTTTTGTTATTTGTTAGGAAATTAGTAAACCCTAATTTAACCTTGATTTGGTTTAAGTCTCATACATCCAACTTGTGTGTATCATCAAACATGATACAAACTTGTACACTTGCATATATCACATATAAACAATGTGCACAATCTAGTGAGAAAATATATCATAAGTGAACCAATACTAGTTAATGTAAAGTAATATATCAAATATATAATTATACATTAAATCATTAAATCAACACTTGATTTAACGATCCGGTCATATCGCATATAACCGACTAATATCAAGTGTATCAATGTATCGAATCAACACTTGATTCGTTAACCGGCCATATCACATATAACCGATCAATGATACAAATCGCGAAAATAGAATACGGTATCACATACTGGTATTATTCTCGGTCCCGCACATATCACATATGCGCTCCTATTTCGTTTCGCTTGAGCCAGGAAACCCCTGTGTAGGACTCTAAAGACTCGTCAATACGCCGGCAGTAGGTGATGATCATATCAAACACCCACAAGCCGCAAGCGGTGTGCTAAACATAACGGCCACCCGGGTATTGAGCGATCAGAAGATCAACAAGCAAGCCTGTACATTCTCCTGTGAATCCAATCAGTAACACTCCCGTACAGTCCGGTCTCATCGTCTGATATGTCGCATATCTCGCCTAGGGGTGGTAAATGTCAGACCCCAGTAGCTCGATACATCGCGTCGATATGAGGTCTATAACAGTTGGAGAAACTATTGATAACACTTACCAGTAAATCTCAGTAACCCTGGCCAGGGATTTCCGGTTATAGCCAATCGAACACAGCGCAACATCAACTCCCTATACCGAGAGAGACGAATCCCCTCCTATCGCTCATTGCCTCGATGTGATTCGGGATTGTACCCAAAAGCCACCTTTTTGCAAGCCCTCTTGGATGTGTTATGATGGAAATCAAAGCACTGTGGGAATCACACAAGACTCTATGACGATCTCAGGTCAACAGACTAAGCTGTACCAGTGTCACCAGAGAACTGCCATCTGACGTAAGGTATAATACCATCTGGGAGTTCTCGGCGAGTCCGTCCAGTGTACCCAGTCAACACTGAGCACCCGTACACCATCCTTGATGTCAAACACCGATGGATATAGGATCATCCATCGCCCATCATATGGGTCAAGATGCGTATACGCTAGTCTACTCTGGTGTATCGATGCCCTGTCTCGATACACCCTCGACTAGGAACAGTTATAGGATGTACTCGTCGACTACCGTGGCCCCTCTAGTATGATCTCATCATAGTCCCAGTAGTCGAGTACATATCCTAAGGGCTTTACCAATATGTAACAGAGAGACAATCAGTGTACACGTTAAGGTAAAGAGTAACCAGATAGCATACTATCATGTCGAGCAAGAAAGTCCTTCCCTATATATGTCCAAGCATCCATTACAATATACATCTCATGTATAGTAATGGCCTCTAGGGCATACATATAACTAACAAGCAGATCCCTAAACATCATCACAATACCCACAAAAACCCGATATAGGCAAATCTAAAGTTCAATTTTTGGGGTTTAGTCTCTGGTTTAGTGCATAATATTAACACTACAGGGGTTTAGTCACTATCTAATCTTCAATTTCACCTTCATATATCAACATATCACCTAAGCCCCAACTAGAAATTCTCAAAGATCACTGAACTACACTTAGCTAACTCTAAACTACTATGGGATGCTAGGAAAACCAAAAGATTAGCTAAAGACATGGAATTTACCTCATTTGGCAACTCAAGAATTTTCTTGGGTTGCCCAAAGTCTTCAAAACCTTAAATTGATAATACCATAGGGTTTAGGGTGGGCTTAAGATCAATTTTTGTGGAGTGTGAGATTTTGAGTGGATTTTTGCGTGGTTTGAGGGTGGTGCGAGATGGATGAGGAGGTGGAGGGAGAGGAGCAGGAGAAGAAGAAGAGAAGGAAGTGAAGATGAGAGCAAAATGAGCCATGGTTAAAGAGTCATGTTGTGTAGAAGTTTCCTATCTCTCCCGCTCTCTCTCTCCCGCTCTCTCACCCATACAACCATGTTACCTTATCCCCTCCTCGCTTACTATATATCTTCTCATATAAAATTCCTTTTTCCTTTCTTTTTTTAAAAAAAAGCAATTCAAAAACCATATGCAAAAATGCAATGAAACATGGTTCAACTAAATGCAACAAGTGTTTGTAACATGTTATGGTGCATGTCATGCACATAAACCGGATCAATACATAATTAGCGAAATGTTAATCAAGTTTAGCATTAACTTGTATGCAATTTATTGTATAATAATTTGTAAAATGCCCAAATCGCATAAATACCTCCCAATCAATAATTTATATAAATTTTCCAATTATTTTCTAGACTACCGGTATATAATTATACCATATCATTAAAACTAATTCTCATACTTAATAATATTCATAGAAATTATTGTTTTAATTAACTAAATTCCCAAAAATAATATTTTATTTTCTGAAATGTTACTAATTCTCATACATCCTAGTTCTATGTATCATCAACCATGATATAATAATATATACATATATTTATATATATCACATATATATTAATATGTATACAGAGAAGTGTTGGATATATGTATGCCCTAGAGGCCATTATATGTTAGTGGATGTATTTATACATGTGTATATATATATATATATTTAGTGTTCATTCTTGCTCGACATGATAATATGCTATCTGGTTCTTCTTTATCTGACATGTTGATTTGATCATGCTTTTATTCATTCACACATGTTGATAAAGCCTTGAGGATATAGGCTTGACTACTGTGATGATGATGGAGATCATACTAGTGGGACATCTGTAGTTTATAAGCATATCCTGAAATGTCCTTAGTCGTTGGTATATCGAGACGGGGCATCGATATACCAGAGTAGACTAGCGTATATGATACTAGACCCATATTATGGGCGATGGATGTTCCCACATTCATCAATGTTTGACATCGAGATCGTATACAGGTGCTCAGTGGTGACTAGGTACACTGGACGTACTTACCGAGAACTCCAATATAGAATTATATCTATCGTCGGATAGCAGTTCTCAGGTGACACTGGTGCAGGTTAGTCTGTAGACCCGAGATCGTCATAGAGTCTTGTGTGTTCTCCCATTGTACTTTGATTACCACCCTACCACGGCTCTACTGAGTCGTGCAAACAGGTGGTCGTTGGGTACAGTCCCGAGACACACGAAGGCGACGAGCGATAGGAGGGGTTTCGTCTCTCCCGGTATTGGGAGTTGATGTTGTGCTGTGCTCGACTGGCTATATCAGTAAGTCCCTGGCCAGGGCTGTTGAGATTTGCTGATAAGTGTTATCAGTAGTTTCTCGATCTGTTGTAGACCACTCATCGGAACGACTTATTGAGTTATTGGGGTCGACGTTACCATCCCTAGACTCGATATGCAGCATATTTGACGAAGAGACCGGACTGTACGGTTGTGTTGCCGGTTGGCTCGACGGGAGTTATGACAGGTTCGCTAGTTTTCTTATGATCGCTCAATACCCGGGTGGCCGTTACGTTTAGCTGATCGCTTGCGGCTTGGGGGTGCTTGATATGATCATCACCCACTGCCAGCGTATTGATGAGTCTTAGAGTCCCACAATGGAGTTGCCTAGTCCAGGCGAAACGATGTGGTGCGCATATGGGATATGCGCGTGGACCCGGTTAAAATGCATGTATGAGATACCGTATATTAATCGGGCGGTTTGCTTTTGGTCGGGTCGTATGTGATATGACCGGGTTGCTAAATCAAGTGTTGATTTATCATTGACCATTACTTTCTCACTTGAAATCCTTTCTTGTCTTTTTGTTGTATGCATGCATGTATGCATTCATTCTTATTCATGCACATATGAATGTGCATGCACACATACATGCATACATCATTCTATCATGGTTGTTGATATAGTGGATGGTGGCAATATAAAACTCACACCCTTTATAAAATATATGGATATTATTTTTGGAAAATGAAAATGGAAATTGTTTCATGGTTTAATATTTTATTTTTGCACTAACCCCTTGTATTAACCATGATTCATTTTCCATGGTCATTTTTGTTCCAAACTAAAATATATAAATATTTTATAACTATGGTTAAGAAGAAGAGAGTGAATATATATATATTTTTATTTCTCATTTTTATTCACAACCTTATCATTATCTTGAGCTCTTAAAAAAGCCATCATCTTCTTCCTCATTTCTCTCTTGCTCTCTAGTTTTCTCAAGTGAGCAAAAGAGTCACCAAGTTAGGATTTTGAAGTGAGAAAACAAACCACATCATCATTCTACACTAGTCTTGCCCATTAGTGTAGAGTGTTAGCTTCCATTTCATCTCTTGATCTAGTGAAGCTTCAAGCTTGGACAAAGAGGACTCCCGGTGAATCGTCGTGGACCTAGAGGATCTCAAGCGGACCTTTTTCCAACCCTCAAGTAGCCAAGGAGTCTAGCGTAGGGAGCTACAAAGGTTGTACTCTCAAAACCCTAACTTTTACTACTTGTGTTTGTGTTAAAGTTAAGTTGCCCTAATTTTTCTAGCATGATCCTTAGGATTGTTTCTTTAGCACCATGTAAATTTTAAATATGGCATGTGTGTTGTCTCCAAACCCTTGTAGTGGTGCTGTAGGAAACCCTTCATGGTATCAGAGCCAGGCTAGAGCCTTAGGCGACGTTTAGGCGAACTTAAAACTCCGATCGAACCCCGAAATACGGAATTAGACCCTTTCTCTGGATATTTTTTTAAAACTGTGTTTTTTCAGAATTAAAAATACTTAAAAAATTCAGCATGTAAATCTAAGCAATACTGTAAAAAACGACGCAATAATTCTTAGATACCGCCGCGGAACCGCGGCCATACCTTGCTTAGGCCGCAGATCTGCGGCCGTACAGGAGATATATAGCCTCGTTTTTATACAGTAATGTTAGTATCTGCTTGTACATATTTTTGGGTATTTTTAATCTAACTCAAGTGTTGAGTGTTCTGGGGATTATTTTGGATTCGTTGATTCGATCGGAATATTTAATTTCGTGCTTTTTTCGGGTAATTTAGAAAGTATTAAAAGTGTCGAACGAATATCATTAACTCACTTTTTCCCGGCACGAAAAAGTTTCAAATGTTGAATTTTTCTCGAGTTTAAATCTTTCGGAAATACGTGCAAGTAACGTGGTGGACCCTCTAGAAGAACACAAACCTTAACTCGATTATGTGAACGTCTGAACTGCCTCTAAACCTTAGGGTTTGGGGAAGTACGGCGTGCCATATGTGAGGCGTTGGCTTGACCCTTCTACGGCTGGACCACTGCTACTGTGACACGTTCCGGGATTTTTGAACTCCGCTCAAGTGTTGAGCTATTAAGGAAATCTTGGTTATTTGATTATTCGATCGGAAAGTTTAATACTGTCTATTTATCTGGAATGTGATACAATATGTGGAATTCATATAGTTAGGCATGAAATGCGAAGTATGTGATATTTCGGATTTACGATGTCTAAAGAGATTGTGGATTCTAAATGTTGTAGTTTTACACTTTCTTTTCTGTGACCGTAAGTGTAGTATATCTCATATCGCCGGTTTCGTTGCTATACATCAACGACAATCGGGTACGCATACTTACTTACGATGATGATATATGTGTTAGTGTATATGCCCTAGAGGCCATTACTGTATCATACTAGTTTGTATATTACTTAATGGAAGCTTGGGATATTCACAGTTGTATATACAATCTTGCTCGAAATGGTAGTATGCTACTTGGTTTGTCTCTGCTTTAATATATGCATGTGTTTCTTTTAGCATATTGCAGGTATACATATTAGTAGAGCCCTTAGGATCTTTGCTTGATTACCAGCGTTGTGATGGCGCTCGCACTCGTGGGAGCTGGGTAATCTATAAGCACATCCTTATACAGGTCCCTGGTCGTTGGACTATCGAGACAGGGCATCGATACTCCGGAGTAGACTAGCGTATGCGCTTCTCATCCCAGTGTGGGAGACGGTCTGTCCCACAGCCGTTAGTATGTCGTACTTGGGATAGTATGCGGGTGCTCGTTAGGTTACGAGTATACTGGACAGGACTCGTCGGGAACTGTTGGTTGGTAATATACCTATCGTCAGTTATCAGTTCCCAGGTGACATGAGTACAGCTTAGTCCGCTGACTTGACACTGTCACTTTGCCTCGAGTGTGTTCCCACTGCACTTTGATTACTACCCTACCACGGCTCAGAGGAGTCGTGCAAACAGGTAGTTTTTGGGTGCAGTCCCGAAGCACTTGGAGGCAGTGACGGTTAGACAGGATTCGTCTCTCCCGGTATTGGGGGTTGACATCGCGCTGTGTCCAGGAGAGCCATTACACAAGTAGTCCCTGGCCAGGGCAACGAGATATACTGGTAGGCTTCCAGTGTTATCTCAGGGTGTTCTGGGCTTCACTCCGACACGACTTGTACCGCTATTAGGGGACTGACGTTCACCGCCCCCCTAGGCCCGCCATGCGATGTATCAGACGAACAGACCGGACTGTACGGAGACTGTCACATACAGGCTCAGTAGGAGTGCAGATGGGGTTCACCTCGTCAGTCTTCTTATCGACATCTACCTGGGGACCGTTACGTACAGCTAGTGCCGCTTGCGGTCTGTGGTTAAACCCACTGCCAGCGTAGTGTCGAGTCTTTAGAGTCCCACACAGAGAGTTATTCGCCTTTAGGCAAAATGAGTAGAGGTCGCATGGTTTTGCGACAGGGTTCGTTCGCATCCGCGCACTTGTGCACGTTTGCGGTCCGGACAGTTTATACTAGCGGGCTTTGGTTTAAGCCGGATCCTAGTATATGATTTGAGATTGGTTTTTCTCATTGTGTTCGTGTTCCTCGGATCACGAATGCGGGTGCGCATGCACAGTTGCTTGAGATTGAGGGAGAGGACCTTGTTTAGGGTTAATGACTATTGTCATTTTATTAACCCTATTGTTTTTGTGTGTATTATTGTTAATTAATAATTAGCTTAATTATTGTGCATGGTTGTTGTTGTTGACATTTTGACTTCATTGACTTGTTGACCATGTTGACAAGTTGACCATGATCATTTCATTTGGAAGATGCTCTTTGATCCTTGCAATTTGCATTAATGATGAAATGATAATGGTCACCTCTTGATTAAACCATGACAATTTTCTAGCTAATTATGGAATTAAAATATTACACACATATTAGTGAGAATGGCTCACTAATAATTCATTCTATCATATCTTTTCTCTCTCTTGCTCATCCTCTCCATCAAGCTCTCTCCCTCTCATGTGTTGAGAAACAAAAAGCTTGAGAAAAACCTTCACTTGATCTTCTCTACTCACTTCTCGGGTTCAAGTCTTAGCATTTCTTGCACTCTAGTTACTCCTAGCTTGGAGTTGAAGCTAAAGGTCGAGGCTTTCGGGTGGATCGTTCTTTGACGGGAGAAGACAAGCAAGGTGACATCTTTCTACCATTCCGACGAGTAAGGAGAGAAGGAGTTCGAGCTCAAGGTATAACCTTTCTACAACTTAACTAGTTGTTAGTTTGTTTTAGCTAGTTTTCGTTTAGTAAAGATCCTCCCAAGCTAGGTCCATGTTGCCTAAGTCATTAAAAATCCGATTTTTATTATGTTTTCCGCCTCCCCGTAAGCACCGGGGTGGGCAACGTGGACTTACAGTGGTATCAGAGCCTAACTAAACTCAAACTAGCTAGGTAGTGAAGTGTAACGAAGTTTCGAAACCGGAAAATCCAAAAACCAAACTTTGCAAAACCCAAGTTTCTGTTAATTTTTTCTCTGGTCAAAATGACATTTGTTATATACCAAAAATTATCTCAGGGTTTTGTGTGAATAACCACCAAATACGAACCAGAGAGGAGATCAGAGGAGCGCGGATCCGCGGCAAGAGGAAGCTCCTGCCGCGGAAGCGCGGCCGTCTTGTCCCCTCTCTGCATCGTTTTTGGTGCAGTATGTTTCTGTGTTGGTATTGGGTTTTTTAAGATATATATTATATGCCCAGATTTTCCAGAACTAAAATTTACTTTTGCGGGCCTATAAATCCGTATTTTTCGGAACTTCACTACACTTTAACTACATCGGTTATATCTGTAATGCTTGCATGTATTGAACGTCGGCTAATCGCTATAAGACGATTAGTCGGGGTTATACATGATCTGTGATTGTTATTGGTTTGTGGATATGAATGTATTGGATTGTCGCGGGTGAATGGCCGGGGTGGATGTGAGATGAGCGTTGTTTTTCTTTCATTCATTTGTAACATGTAAATTGATGTAATAATATTCCTTGTATGGCCGCACAACCGGGTCGGGGTTGTAGCCGTCATTGTATAATTCTTTTTACTGTTTTTTGCTCCTAGGATAGACCCATGGAGGGGGTGCACAAACTACCGGGTATCTCGAAGTGCCGAGTGGCCTACTCACGGTGGTGAGGGAGGTTGCTTCGCTTCGGGTGCTTGGCGGGTAGTTTGCCGCACCCGTAGGGGTCTTGGGTGGGGTATTGGCTATTCACCGCGACCGTGTAATCCGCTTTGCGTTGCAGGCTCGAACGCATTGCGGATTCCTAGTATATCCAATGTATTCATCTGTGATCTGTAATGTCTATCATTGCTGTATATTTATATATAATAACTATTTAGGCGTTGCTTATGTTTTACAGCCGCGCTAGCCCAGCCCCCGCTCTGTCGTTAGTTAAGTAACCTAACGGGTGATGACGGGGCCCCGTGGCGAATGCGAATGGCATAAGCGTACGTCATATTTTGGTTGTTTTCTGCAATGGTAGGATTAATTGATGGGACACATTAAAAGAACTAATGCAAGAAATAAACCAAGTAAAAGTCGATTGGAACATTTTGAAAACCACTCGGTTCTTTTCAAAACCAAACTTTTAAACGCGGAGCTCGAACCACTCCTTTTAAAAGCTATCTCGTTCCATCGATTATATCAAGTTCACTACGTTCACGGTTTCGCCAAAACCATTCGTAGCCCTCTGTCATTCCACATGAATGGTCAAAAGTATTCAAGCTGTGTATTTTGGCCAAAGTCAAGGCATAGTGATTGGTAGCGTTTGGGCATTCATGTGCAGCATAGATAGATGCGTTGATTTGGGACAGTCGTGCTGCCATTTTGGCCAAAGTCAAGGGTAGGTACGGGTGGGTCCAAATTAACCAGGAGAATGACGGGTAGAACTTGACATGTGACTTATGATATTTTGGCCAAAGTCAAGGTCATAAGAGCATGGGGCAAAAAAATCCACATCGGGAGTTTCATAAGTACTGAAACTTGCTAGATTTGCATACCATTTGGAGTGTGGTGATTCTGGTAGGATTCCTTCAGTTTCGTCACGCGATGATATTTGGATCCCGATCCTACTGTGAGTATATGCTACTCCTCGGGAAAACTCTCACTTAACGATCAATGCTATAAACCTAGTAGGTGCCTAGAAAGGTGTTAGCGGGGTTACGCCCACAGGGAAAAGAGGTTACTTAATTAAGGAACTTCGCGAAAGCGTTGGAAAACCTCCCTCGAAGTACCGACACTGGCCTGGCTGAACGGTTAAGCAAGTATTGTACGGTGAGAATGATCCCGGCTAATCCTTTTCTTTATGGTTTGAGAAGGGATTCGAGAAACAGTGGGAGCCATCCAGTTTAGACAAACTAAAAACCACTCTAAACTTGCAAGAGCATCATGCTAAAGTGTTTCTTTTCTCTCTCCTAATTGCAGCGACCATTCAACATGACCGGACTTAAGTTACTGTTAGATAAAAATATATTGACAGGGCCAAACTACAAAGATTGGCTCAGGAATGTCAAGATGGCGATCACTTATGACAAGCTGGGGTATATACTTACCACCAAAGCTCCCCCTGTCCCAGGTCCCACCTCCAGCGTCGCGGATGTAGAAATCCGTAATACATGGGAGATAGATTGCACGAGGGCCAGATGCCTCGTACTAGCCTCGATGGACAACGAACATCAGAGGAGGCACGAGAATATGGACCTAGAGTCCATATTTCTCCATACAAAAGAACTGTATGGAGAGCAGTCTCGTATCGCTAGATACGAAGTGTCGAAGAAGCTTTTTTCGGCAAGGTTGGCCGTCGGATCATCGGTAGCGGACCACGTGCTTAAGATGATCGGCTACATAGAGGAGCTCGCGGACCTTGGGACCACGTTGGAGAATGAACTCTATACCGATTTGATTATCCAGTCCCTTCCTTCCACTTACGCCCAGTTCGTTCTTAACTTCAACATGCAAGGAAAGGAGGTTGAACTTGCCGAACTTCTGAACATGTTGAGGACTGCTGAGGGCACCCTACAGAAGGGTAGGGAGACATCCACTTTGTTTGTAGGAGGATCTTCCTCTTCTAGGTCCAGGGCGAAAGCCAAGGGCAAGAAGAAGAAAGCCCCCGCCAAACCAAGAGGCGGTGTCGGTAAAGTGGATACGAAGGGAAAGGGTAAAGCAACAAAAGTAGCGGGGAAGATGGTGGGGAAGGAAGAATGCTTCTATTATCACAAAAGTGGTCACTGGAAACAAGATTGCAAGGCTTGGAAAGCCAGAACACAGGATTTGAAGCGAGTTGCAGCTTCAGCTTCAGGTGTGTATGTTATTGAAAACTTTCTATCAATAAACTCTACATCCTGGGTATTGGATACCGGATCAGGATCTCATATCTGTAATTCTTTGCAGGCGTTGAGAAAGCGTAGAGTTTTGAAGGCAGGTGACATGACCCTCAGAGTTGCGAACGGTGCTAGCATGGATGCAGAGGCCGTGGGGGACTATCACCTGGGATTATCAGATGGACACTTTTTGGTTTTGCGTAGTTGTTATTATGTACCAAATGCAACCTGTAATATCATTTCTGTATCTTTATTATCTAAAGAAGGTTATGAATTTGCATTTGTAAGTAATGTAGTGAACATTCACCTTAATCAAGTTTTGATTGGGTCAGGTACATTAAACAACGGTATTTTCTTTTTAAACCAACCACAGGTTTTCAATATCCAAAATACACACAAAAGAAAGTCTCCAGAAATTAATAAAACTTTCTTATGGCATTGTAGACTGGGTCACATCAATGAGAGAAGATTGACTAAGTTACATACTGAAGGATATTTGGATCCGTTCGAATATCAATCGAATGCAACTTGTCAATCCTGTCTCAAAGGAAAGATGACAAAGGCTCCGTTTTCTGGACACGGAGAAAGAGCGAGCGAGCTCTTGGGACTCGTACACAGCGACGTGTGCGGTCCAATGTCTACACAAGCGCGAAGCGGTTTTTCTTACTTCATTACCTTTACGGATGATTTTTCAAGGTACGGTTATGTGTTCTTAATGAAACATAAATCCGAGGCTTTTGAAAAATTCCAGGAATATAAGAATGAAGTAGAAAAACAAACCGGCAAAAGTATCAAGATCCTAAGATCGGATCGAGGAGGAGAATACTTAAGTGCCGAATTCCTGAACTACTTAAAAGAGAATGGAATTCTCTCTCAGCTTACTCCTCCATACACTCCGCAACATAATGGTGTATCGGAGAGAAGGAACCGGACCCTATTGGATATGGTACGGTCCATGATGAGTAACGCTGAGTTACCGCGATCGTTCTGGGGATATGCGCTAGAATCAGCAGCATACCTTTTGAACCGAGTTCCAACTAAGACTGTGCCTACTACACCATATGAAATGTGGTGTGGGAAGAGACCCCATCTTAATCACATTAAGACATGGGGATGTCCAGCTTTTGTAAAAAAGCAGCATGCGGACAAGCTCGAGGCACGCTCAGTACAGTGCAAGTTTGTCGGATATCCGAAGAACTCCAAGGGATATTACTTCTATTGCGAAGAGGAACAAAAAGTCCTTGTTTCTCGCCATGCCCACTTTCTAGAACATCAGTTCATAGAAAAAGAATTAAGTGGGAGCGCGATAGAACTGGAAGAAGTTCCAGAACCGCAAGCTATTACTGAAAGCTTAGTAGAGCCAGAGGGTTCGAAAGATCAAGACATTCCCGTGCCACTCCGCAGGAGTAGTAGGCAGTCTCATCCGCCCGAGAGGTACTACGGTTTTCTCATTGACGGGGATAGAGAGGATTGCATCCTAGATTGTGATGAGCCTACTAGCTTCCAGCAAGCCATTCAGAGCATCGACTCGGTAAAATGGCTGGATGCAATGCGGACCGAGATGGAGTCCATGTACACCAACAAAGTATGGACGTTGGACATTGCTCCAGACGGGGTAAAACCCGTAGGATGCAAGTGGATCTTCAAAAGGAAGATTGGTGTAGATGGACAGGTTGAGACCTATAAAGCTAGACTGGTAGCAAAGGGTTTTCGTCAGCGACCTGGTTTGAACTATGACGAAACCTTTTCTCCAGTAGCTATGCTGAAATCCATTCGGATCCTTCTTGCCATCGCTGCTTTCCACGACTATGAGATTTGGCAGATGGACGTAAAGACAGCTTTTCTAAATGGTCATTTAGAGGAGTGTGTCTATATGGACCAGCCAGAGGGTTTCATTCAGGGTGGGAGCAGCGGAAAGGTGTGCAAGTTGCTCAAGTCCATTTATAGACTCAAGCAGGCATCGCGGAGTTGGAACATCTGCTTTGATGAGACGGTCAAAGAATTTGGCTTTATCAAAAATCCAGATGAACCATGCATCTATTGTAGATTTGTAGCGAGAACTGTAGTATTCCTCGTTTTATACGTGGATGACATTCTCTTAATAGGAAATGACATTCCTATGCTACAATCTGTCAAGGGGTTCTTGTCACACAGGTTCTCCATGAAAGACCTGGGTGATGCCTCATACATTCTGGGTATCCGGATCTACCGTGACAGATCCAAGAGGATATTAGGACTCTCACAGTCCAGGTACATCGACACCATACTGAAGAGATTCAGTATGGAAGATTCCAAGCGCGGTAATCTACCGGCTTGTCACGGGATCACCCTCTCCAAAGAGATGTCTCCCAAGACTGATTTGGAGAGGGATCGCATGTCTATTATACCCTACGCTTCTGCGGTAGGCTCTATAATGTATGCGATGTTGTGTACCAGACCGGATGTGGCTTATGCACTGAGTGTGGTAAGCAGGTATCAGTCAAACCCTGGGGAGAAACATTGGATAGCACTAAAGAACATTCTCAAGTACCTGAGAAGGACTAAGGAGATGTTCTTGGTGTATGGCGGAAAAGACCTGCAGATTGAGGCCTTTGCTGACTCCAGCTTCCAGAGTGACAAGGATGATTCCAAGTCCATGTCGGGTTTTGTCTTTACCCTCAATGGAGGGGCGGTGTGTTGGAAGAGCTCCAAACAGGAAACCGTTGCTGACTCGACTATGGAAGCGGAATACATCGCTGCATCTGATGCCGCAAAAGAAGCTGTCTGGATGAGGAAGTTCTTGAAAGAACTTCAGGTGGTTCCGTCCATTGTTGACCCAATACCTCTGTATTGCGACAACAACGGGGCTATAGCTTTAGCGAAGGAACCCAGGTCCCATCAGAAATCCAGACACATCTTAAGGCGGTATCACCTGATCAGGGAGATTGTGGATCGCCAGGAGATCGAGGTCCGGAGAGTTGCATCAGAGGATAACACAGAAGATCCATTCACCAAGGCCTTGCCCCAGACTCAGTTCGAGCGGCTGATCGAGATGATAGGTCTTCGATACGCCAGTACATGGCCTTAGTGCAAGTGGGAGATTGTTAGTGTATATGCCCTAGAGGCCATTACTGTATCATACTAGTTTGTATATTACTTAATGGAAGCTTGGGATATTCACAGTTGTATATACAATCTTGCTCGAAATGGTAGTATGCTACTTGGTTTGTCTCTGCTTTAATATGTGCATGTGTTTCTTTTAGCATATTGCAGGTATACATATTAGTAGAGCCCTTAGGATCTTTGCTTGATTACCAGCGTTGTGATGGCGCTCGCACTCGTGGGAGCTGGGTAATCTATAAGCACATCCTTATACAGGTCCCTGGTCGTTGGACTATCGAGACAGGGCATCGATACTCCGGAGTAGACTAGCGTATGCGCTTCTCATCCCAGTGTGGGAGACGGTCTGTCCCACAGCCGTTAGTACGTCGTACTTGGGATAGTATGCGGGTGCTCGTTAGGTTACGAGTACACTGGACAGGACTCGTCGGGAACTGTTGGTTGGTAATATACCTATCGTCAGTTATCAGTTCCCAGGTGACATGAGTACAGCTTAGTCCGCTGACTTGACACTGTCACTTCGCCTCGAGTGTGTTCCCACTGCACTTTGATTACTACCCTACCACGGCTCAGAGGAGTCGTGCAAACCGGTAGTTTTTGGGTGCAGTCCCGAAGCACTTGGAGGCAGTGACGGTTAGACAGGATTCGTCTCTCCCGGTATTGGGGGTTGACATCGTGCTGTGTCCAGGAGAGCCATTACACGAGTAGTCCCTGGCCAGGGCAAGCGAGATATACTGGTAGGCTTCCAGTGTTATCTCAGGGTGTTCTGGGCTTCACTCCGACACGACTTGTACCGCTATTAGGGGACTGACGTTCACCGCCCCCCTAGGCCCGCCATGCGATGTATCAGACGAACAGACCGGACTGTACGGAGACTGTCACATACAGGCTCAGTAGGAGTGCAGATGGGGTTCACCTCGTCAGTCTTCTTATCGACATCTACCTGGGGACCGTTACGTACAGCTAGTGCCGCTTACGGTCTGTGGTTAAACCCACTGCCAGCGTAGTGTCGAGTCTTTAGAGTCCCACACAGAGAGCTATTCTCCTTTAGGCAAAATGAGTAGAGGTCGCATGGTTTTGCGACAGGGTTCGTTCGCATCCGCGCACTTGTGCACGTTTGCGGTCCGGACAATTTATACTAGCGGGCTTTGGTTTAAGCCGGATCCTAGTATATGATTTGAGATTGGTTTTTCTCATTGTGTTCGTGTTCCTCGGATCACGAATGCGGGTGCGCATGCACAGTTGCTTGAGATTGAGGGAGAGGACCTTGTTTAGGGTTAATGACTATTGTCATTTTATTAACCCTATTGTTTTTGTGTGTATTATTGTTAATTAATAATTAGCTTAATTATTGTGCATGGTTGTTGTTGTTGACATTTTGACTTCATTGACTTGTTGACCATGTTGACAAGTTGACCATGATCATTTCATTTGGAAGATGCTCTTTGATCCTTGCAATTTGCATTAATGATGAAATGATAATGGTCACCTCTTGATTAAACCATGACAATTTTCTAGCTAATTATGGAATTAAAATATTACACACATATTAGTGAGAATGGCTCACTAATAATTCATTCTATCATATCTTTTCTCTCTCTTGCTCATCCTCTCCCTCAAGCTTTCTCCCTCTCATGTGTTGAGAAACAAAAAGCTTGAGAAAAACCATCACTTGATCTTCTCTACTCACTTCTAGGGTTCAAGTCTTAGCATTTCTTGCACTCTAGTTACTCCTAGCTTGGAGTTGAAGCTAAAGGTCGAGGCTTTCGGGTGGATCGTTCTTTGACGGGAGAAGACAAGCAAGGTGACATCTTTCTACCATTCCGACGAGTAAGGAGAGAAGGAGTTCGAGCTCAAGGTATAACCTTTCTACAACTTAACTAGTTGTTAGTTTGTTTTAGCTAGTTTTCGTTTAGTAAAGATCCTCCCAAGCTAGGTCCATGTTGCCTAAGTCATTAAAAATCCGATTTTTATTATGTTTTCCGCCTCCCCGTAAGCACCGGGGTGGGCAACGTGGACTTACAATATGATATTATGTGTTGCTTAGATATGATGTGCAGGATTGTCGCGATTGAATAGCCGTGTTTTTTTTATGTGAGATGAGAGTTTTCTTTTCATTCATGTAAAATTCAATTGTAATGTAATATTCTTTTATTTGGGGCACTTCCGGGTTGAGGTTGTTGTTACCAGTGTTGTATATTATTTACTTTTCCACATTAGGATAGACCCAAGGAGGGGAGCACAAGTGACCGGGTTCTGGGGTTCAGTAGGAGGCCATCTCGAGGAGTCGAGACCGGGTCTCCTAAACTCCAAAATTGGTAGGGTCGCTTTCCGCTCTCGTAGAGGTCTAGGGGTGTGGGCTTGGCTATTCATCGCAACTGTGGAATTCGCATTTTCTATTGTTGGCTAAATACTAAATACGGATGTCCTAGTATATCCCACATTATATCTGTGTTTCTGCTGCCTGTATATTGTGATGTGATATCTGAGACGAATGATATATTATATATGAGATATATAGCAGACGTTGCTTATGTTTTACACCCGCGCTAGTCCCGTCCCGGTATACCGTTAGTTAAGTAACCTAACGGTGCATAACGGAACATTGCGGCGAATACGGATGGCATAAGCGTACGTTGTATTTTCGTTTCTTTTCTGTGATTGGCTTAAGGACTTAAATGATGGGGCTACATTAATATGATTACTGTAAAGAAAATAAACCTAAAAAGATGTTGTAGAATCAGATTTGAAAACCACTCAGCTCTTTATGAAAAAGCTACATTTCAAAACTGTGGAGCTCAAGCCACTCCTTTTGAAAACCATTTGATTCTACGACGATATCAAGTTTAAAGAGTTAAATATTTTCTTAAAAATCATCTGCAACCCTCCATCATTTTAGGAAGTAGAGTACTTAGTATTCGTGCTACGTTTGTTGATCTTAGCCAAGGCGTAGTGTACGGTAGCTAAGTGATGTCTTCCTACAATGCATATGATGCAGATTAATTGGGACGGGCATGTGACTTTGTTGACCTTAGCCAAGAGTCATGTGAACGGGTCTAATTAATCAAGAAATGACGGGTTGAACTTGACTAGTGCTTGTGATTTGTTGACCATAGCCAAGGTCATGAGTACTAGGGGTAAAAACCACATCGGGGATTTCAATATTTGAAATTTGCAATGAGATTGCATACCTTCCATATGATGGTTGGATCCCGATCCCACTATGGGCAATAGTTGCTCCCAGGAGAGTTTTGCAGTTTACAATTAGCTAACCCATTAGGTGTCTAGAAAGGTGTTAACGGGGCTACGCCTCTGGGAAGACGAGGTTTACTTTAATTAGGTCCGTGCGAAAGCACGGGGAATCTCCCTCAAGTACCGACACTGACCTGGCTGAACTGTTAGCGAAGTTGTAGACTTTAATGAATCCTGGCTAGTTTTCTTTTTAAGGTTTGAAAGAAAAACTTGATTAAAGCAGTGGGAGACATCGATTAGATAAGATAATAACCAATCTGATCTTTGCAAGAGCTTTCGCTGAGTGTATTCTTTTCTCTCTCTTAATGGCAGATACCAATGACAGGACTCAAGCTTCTACTAGATAAAAATAAACTGAATGTGACCAATTATAAAGACTGGCTGAGGAATCTGAACATTGCCATGACTTATGATAAAGTATCATATGTCCTCACGGCTCCAGCCCAGCCCGTCCCAGGTCCAAAATCCTCAGTTGCGGATATTGAAGTCCGCAAGACATGAGACGCAGACTGTGCCACGGCCAAATGCCTCGCGCTTGCATCGATGGATAACACACATCAAAAGCAGCACGAGAATATGGACATTCACGCCATATTCCTCCATACAAAGGAGTTGTATGGAGAGAAATCCAGCGTATTACTATACGAAGTATCAAAGAAACTGTTTCAGATGCGAATTGCCCCTGGCACACCAGTAGGAGACCATGTTCTGAAGATGATAGCTCTCATAGAAGAGCTTGAGGACCTTGGATGGACGATGGACAATGAACAATATACGGATATTATTCTGAAGTCCCTCCCCTCCACCTTTGCTCAATTTATAGTTAACTTCAACATGCACAACATGGAGAAGGAACTACCTGAACTCCTTAATATGGTAAGGAGTGCAGAGAGCACACTGAAATCAGTGAAAACTCCCGTTTTGAGTGTTGGGCAATCTTCCTCTTCTCGCCCAAAGGCTAAGGCCAAGGGAAAGATGAAGAAGAAGCCCACCAAACCTAGGGGTGGAGTTAAAAAGGTTAAGGGGAAGGACAAGTCCAAAGCTGAAGAGTCGGGGAAAGGGGAATGTTATCACTGCCACAAAACAGGACATTGGAAGCGCAACTGCACGGAGTACTTAAATCTCAAGAAGAAGCATGGGGATGCTTCCGCTTCAGGTGTGTTTGTGACAGAAAACTATTTTTCAATAAACTCTGCTTCCTGGGTATTAGATACCAGTTCAGGTTCTCACATTTGCAATTCTTTGCAGGGGCTGAGAAATAGCAAGGTTTTGAAGACAGGTGACCATACTCTCCGCGTTGGAAATGGTTCCAATGTACATACAGTCGCAGTGGGAGAGTATCATTTGGGGTTGCCGTCTGGGTGTATATTGGTTTTGAACTCATGTTATTTTGTACCTAGTATGCTTTGTAATATAATATCCGTTTCTTTGTTAGACAATGAAGGATATAATTTTGTATTGCAGAACAATGTTATGAACATTCACCTGAATCAAATGTTGGTTGGGTATGGTACGCTTAATAACGGGATATACGTCATAAATCAACACACAGTTTTCAGCATACAACACACTAATAAAAGAAAACTTTCAGAAATAAATGAAGCTTTTCTTTGGCACTGTAGACTTGGTCATATTAACGAAACAAGACTAAACAAGTTACACAAAGAGGGATATTTAAACCCTTTTGAATATAAATCTTATACGACTTGCCAGTCTTGTATCAAGGGTAAAATGACCAAAACTCCGTTTACCGGACACGGAGAAAGAGCTCCGAGCCCCTAGGCCTCATACATAGTGATGTATGTGGGCCAATGTCTACACAGGCTAGAGGCGGTTTTTCATACTTCATTACTTTCACTGATGATTTCTCAAGATTCGGTCATGTATTTTTATTAAAGCACAAATCCGAAGCTTTCGAGAAATTCACTGAATATAAACTCGAAGTAGAAAAACAAACCGGCTTGAGTATCAAAATGCTTCGATCAGATCGAGGTGGGGAGTACCTCAGTACAGAATTTGCAAACTTCCTAAAAGAGAATCGGATTCTCTCTCAACTCACTCCTCCTTGCACACTACAGCACAACGGTGTGTCAGAACGACGGAATCGGACCCTATTAGATATGGTGCGTTCCATGATGAGTGATGCAGAGTTACCCGTCTCGTTTTGGGGGTATGCATTGGAGACTGCAGCGTTTCTACTGAACAGGGTTCCAACCAAAACCGTGTCTACCACGCCATATGAGACATTCCATGGGAAGAGACCATCTCTTAAGAGAATTAAGATTTGGGGTTGTCCGGCCTATGTTAAAAAGCAGAATCCGGACAAACTCGAGACACGGTCGGTCATGTGTAACTTTGTGGGATATCCAAGGAATTCTTATAGATATTTTTCTACCACAAGGAGGAACAAAAGGTGTTTGTTTCTCAGCATGCCACATTCTTAGAAAAAGAGTTTTTCACAAATGAAACTGATGGCAATGTGGTAGATCTAGAAGAGGTTCTAGAGACACAAATTACAAATGACGACTTGGTTGAACCGGCTGTTGCAACAGAAACAGAGGAACCTCGGCCACTCCGAAGGTCTGATAGGACTTCTCGCCCACCGGAGAGGTACTACGGTTTCTTCATTGATGGTGACAGAGAAGACTGCATCATGGAGGATGATGATCCTACTAGTTTTCAGCAAGCTATCACGAGTGGAGACTCTGTGAAGTGGCTGGATGCCATGAGATCCGAAATGGAGTCTATGTACACCAACAAAGTATGGACTTTGGACGTTGTACCCCCTGGGGTAAAACCTGTGGGGTGCAATTGGAACTTTAAAAGAAAGATTGGTGTAGATGGGCAGGTAGAGACCTATAAGGCAAGACTTGTGGCGAAGGGTTTTCGTCAAAGACCAGGTTTGGACTATGACGAGACTTTTTCGCCCGTAGCCATGCTTAAATCCATTCGAATCCTACTTGCTATTGCTGCTCACTACGACTATGAAATCTGGCAGATGGATGTTAAAACGGCATTTCTAAATGGGGATTTAGAAGAATGCATTTATATGGATCAGCCGGAGGGCTTCATTGATAGTGGGAGCAGCGGGAAAGCATGTAGATTGCTTAAATCCATATATGGGTTAAAGCAGGCATCACGAAGTTGGAACATCTGTTTCGATGATGTTATCAAAGAGTTTGATTTCATCAAAAATCCAGATAAACCTTGTGTTTATAAGAAGGCTGTAGGGAGAGTTGTCACATTCCTCGTATTGTACGTGGATGACATTCTTCTGATAGGAAATGATATTCCTATGCTACAGTCGGTCAAATCTTTCTTATCACTATGGTTCTCCATGAAGGACCTGGGTGATGCCACATACATTCTGGGCATTAGGATCTATAGGGATAGATCCAAGAGGTTATTGGGATTGTCCCAAACCAGGTACATCAACACCATCCAACACAGTAGTCAGTTGTTCTTCTGCCAACTATAGCTAGCGAACAGGGTGTCTCAATTGGATACAACGCATGAAGGAACTCTGTGAAAACGTACAAACTTAACAAAGAACAACTGAGCAAAATGAGAATAACCGGACAACAAACACCTAAATGGAGTCACACCCTGACTCAACCTGGGTAGACGCCACAACGAATATTCATGGAGATCTGCTTCCATTCCCTCTCTGGAACGGTTAAAGATTGCAACTCTCCAGCCGGTCTCAAATCTCAACCTAAGCTCAACAACAAGACAGACACCTCGAAACGAAATCCGACACTTCACTCTTCATCCCTGTCCATCCGTAACTTTCTCACAAGTCACGTCATAAATGGTGGAACTTGAATGAACTCAGAAAGCTGACTGATGTGCCAGCTCTAGGATTTCGCGTCTCTACCCATCAACATCAGGTATATACAAACGCGTCCCTAAACGTAGCACACCATAGTCACAAATCAAGGACTTCGAATCTTTACCCTGCCAACATGCTCCAGTATCACAGACAACGAGCATCGGTGGGCTGTGCCTCACGAAAACAATTAAGGAAAGGTGGTTGGGCACGGACATGAGCAAGCTGTCCCCTCAGTAGAGGTGAACCTAGTTGTACTCCACAATCACACAAGAACTGTAAATCTGCAGAAGACTGTCTCTGAACTGCGCACAACTGGAACAAGCTAACCCCGGGCCCACGACTCAAGCATCATCTACCACAATCTCCTTGCCACGGGTAACCAAAGGATCTCACAAAACACAATCCTCTACAAGCTCCATCCAACGCCGCTGTCTCAACAATCAAAACCCGCTGCAGGAAGATGTACATTATGCTCTGGTGGTCCGTGAAAATCTGACACAATTCTTCACACAAGTAATGTCCTCGGATCTTCAACGCACGACCACCGCGGCCATCTCCAAATCATGAGTTGGATATTCTGCTCGTACTTCCTCCAACTGTAGAGAAGCAAAAGCGATAACTCTATAATGGCACACCAACGCAAAATTGATCCCCACTCACGAAACATCACAGTAAATCAACAAAGTCGCCCGAACCAGAAAACAAGAAGGAACTGGTGCAGTTGTCAACCGAATCTCCAACTGCTGAAAACTCCGCACACATGCCTCAGTCTATAGAAAAAGAACCTCATCCCCGGTCATTTCAGTCAACGGTGCAGCGATACTCAACCAATCCTGCACGAAACGGCGGTAAAAACCTGCTGAGCCCAAAATCTGCGGACCTCTGTCCCGGATATAAGTATGGGCCAAAGTTGTAAGTCCTCGATCCTCCTCGGGTCCATACGAAAACCGTCTCCCGTAACTACTAGATCTAGGAGTCAACATAATCAAGCCTGAAAGAACACTCCGAGAATTTAGCAAACAGCTGGTGCTCTCCCAGTATCTGCAAAAAAAATCCTCAAATGCAGCTCACGTTCCTCACGACTCTTGGAATAGACCAGTATGTCATCAATGACACAACAATAAACTGGTCGAGAAATGGCCTGAAAAAATCTGGTTCATCATATCCACGATTGCTGCTAGGGCACTGGTGAGTCCAACGACACCACCAACACATAAAGCCCGTAGCACGCACAAAAGCAGTCTTCGGAATGCCATCACTCCGAACACACAACCAATGATGACCTGATCCCAAACAAACTTATAAAATGTCTCGCACTCTGGAGCTGATCAAGCAATCGTCAATGCGAGGTAAAGGATACCTATCTGCACCGTAACTCGGTTCAATTGACGATCAATCAACACACAACCTCAAACTGCCGTCTTCTCCCTGACGAACAGAAAAGGAGCTCCCCAAAGCGAAACACTCGGACGCACAAGCCCCCCCAACAACTTTGCAGCTGATCCTTAAGCTCCCTAAGCTCCGCCGACTCATCTGGAACAACGTCGGAAAACTCTCGCAAGAAAATATCCGGAAGAAAACTGCTGACCATCCTGGGGATAAGAGCTGAACGACTGTCCTCGTCCCAAACCTCTGCTACTCCCGCGACGGTCACGAAATCTGTCTCGATGCGTAAGCCTCTTTCTCTGGGCTGGTACACCTGTACGAGCCCTTCTCTGTTTCAGAACTCCCAAAGTCTCGGAAAGACGCTCCTCGTCAAAATGGGCTGCGTCCATTGGTGCTGTATAAGTAACACAAGGCTGAGTGCTGACTGCAAGTAACAACTGGGTAATAGGGGTGACAACCTCCTGTTGCTGCGCTCGAATGGCCTCAACCAAAGAACTCATCATCTGGCCCAATTCCTGCATCTCTGCCACAAGCCTACCCATATGATCTATCGAAAGCGGATCCCTCTGGTCCGATGCAACAAGCGTGCCATCCTGGTCAGTCCTCATCCCACACGAGTCAACTCTGACCTCGGCTCTCGTTGCATCACTCTGAGTCCTCATAGTCATCGGCGGCAAGGCTAAAAATGAAAAAGGATTCAATATGAACACGGAAATCGAATCACAAGGATATGTATCATCAAGGAAGGAATTTCAAGAAATTTGTACTTAGGTCACTTTAGGCCGAGTACCGTGATCGTGAGTATGCCGCGGACATACACACACAACGTTACTCTGCTTTAATCTACCTACTCCATCATACCAAGGTCATCCTACACTCCGAAAGGTAAAACCTAGCGCTCTGATACCAACTTTGTCACGACCCAAAAATGGCACGTGATGGCCCTTAAACTACGCAACGTCTACAGGCGTAACGCAATTTAAGTAAGCCGAAAACCCAGCAATGTAAACCATCAAAAGTAGTAAGAAATAAGAACAATGCTAAAACTTTTGAAATCTCAAACTAAAATTCTTTAAAGTCCAACTTTTCTTCCTTTAAAATTTTGATAGCACCTCCTTTGTAAAACAAGCCCCAAAAATGGGTACAACATAATATAAGTAAAAGCATCCCAAACGGGAGCAAAATCCACGCCCAACGGCGGAAAACAACCACCACAATAGATATACGACGCTGTAACGAAGAATGAGACGATATACATAAAACTGCATAAAAACCTCCAAGTCACAAAATAATATACAATATCGTCCTCTTAACAAGTCTCTAAGTCATACAAGATAATGGTAGATGTAGAGTACAGGATACAACGAATATACAACAAGCAATATCGGATAACCGCAAAACCTACCTAAGCAAAACTGCACACTGTCGGGCGAAGCAGTATCCGCAGCAAAAGATGATACGATGGATAGAAATAGCCCTGCTTCTGACTATCCTGAAGAACACCAGCAAACACTGTGGCACAACGGGGGTGAGTTGCCAACTCATGAATAGTAAATAACATATGCAGGTAATCGCAAGTATGTACGTACAACGCGAATCTAAAACATGCAAGCTGATAGCAATAAGATGGCAGTATGTATACGCAATAGTCATGAAAAGTACTCTAGCAGGTACTACAATACATGAAGCAATGCATATAAAGTAAATGAGGAGTATGGAATAACACGTGTCATAAATCACGGAATCCTGACCTCGTGACAAGACCAACGTCCATCAAGACAATCTAAATCCCAAAGTTCCTCAAATCAGCCCCCAAATTGGCTCTCATATCAAGTAAATCTCGTATATCCTGTATGAACAATATCAGTATATCTCACATATCCCGTATGTACAACATCAGTATATCTCACATATCCCGTCTGTACAACATCAGTATATCTCACATATGTTTCATATAAGGTGAGTGCCTAACATCGACACCCAAAAACATCATGAAACAAGTGTCTAGCATCGACACCGAAATACTGACCTCTAAGGCGCCATCACCTGGGACTGGCCCTCCAATGTCATGTGCGTGCATCATAATAACCTGGGTAAGCACCACCCGCAATCCGTAAGGTATGTACGTACATAACCTCGATCGATATCCCCCAGATATACATCGAGTCTAAATACTATCACCGGATGGCAAACGCCCCTAGCCGGGCTCAACGGCATGGACCTTCGATCTTCTTGCCCCGTGGAACCAACCGCGCTCCACCATGTACCCGCACACGGCCCACGACTACTCCTCGCATGGGGTATATATAAGCTCAGAACCGAGAAATCTCATGGTGGAAGCTGAAATAACATATCAAGAGAAACCGGGTTTTTCATATAATGCATAATTTCATGAAACAACCACGGTCCTCAAATCCAGAAAACATCAAGTAATGAATAAATATAACTGCATGAATCAATACATATATATTAGCGTCCCACTCCACTAATATATATATATATATATATATATATATATATGTATATGTATATGCATATATAACAGCGTCCTACTCCACTGTTATATATACTTAGGAGTAAGAATTTCAGAGAACATCATATGAAATCCAAGAATGTAACACATGCAGCATGAAACAGTAATATGAGAGTATAAAGTTAAACCGCTATTTAACTGCAACAAGTTATTAAATATATATCATGCAGTTCCTGATTTCTCCGAAATCAGATGCAACATCATATACAGGTGAACATGTAGCTATAACAAGGTATGCGTAACCATGTCGGTATAGCAAGATATGTGTGTCTATATGAAGTATGTATGATGTAAAAGTATCTGTAGCAAGGTATGTCTCTATGCTTATCCATAATACCCTACAGGTATATGTATGTATGTATGCCAGATGTACCTGTAGCTATGTCTCATATGTGTATACCTATCACTAATGGTACACTACCCTATAGGTATATGATAACTAGCATGTAAGCATGTCAGGGCATATGTGTAAGCATGTAGGTATACAGGTATTCTATAAATCATATGCACAAGGAAATATGAATCAATGTCTCAATGTCCCTAACCAAACAATATCTATAAGGGTGTTGTGCGTGTCATGGCAATTATTGACGTTGTGTGTGTCATACAATCAGTGCTCGTGGAACATAAGCCGTCAATAATAGTGCAGTGTCCTAAGCATACTAGTCCAAGCACAACAGTAACTAAGCAGTAATGTGTATGCGCAACTCTATATATGCAATAGAATATGCGACAAAACATAATATCTCTAGCCCAGACGCATAACGCCATGCGGGCGATTCCCCTGTAGATGTTAAATCTACAGGGGAATCGCCCGCATGGCGTTATGCGTCTGGGCAAGAGATGTTGTAGATGTTTAATCTACTCACCAACCGTCATGGCTAAGCAAAACCAACCACCTGTTTCCCCCTTCGTCGCAGCGTCCGAAGTCCCCGCCTGCGAACCTAAAACAACAAAACGATAACACAAGTGTATATTAGCAAACGACCAAAAACACGTACAAACTACGTTTTACCGACACACCAACTCCAAACCTACTCCGAAGTGTTCGTATTGTGGCTAATGTACGTAGCGACACGACAAAACCAACCCAAGAGAAAAACAAGCACGAAGTGCACGGACCGTGTCGGATAACGTATCGCGCGTAGTCGTATCACTAAAAACTACCTATATGATCCCAGATTTTTCATACAGAGAAAACTAAACAATCAAATAGAACCAAACACACCTAAACTACTGCAGACACGTACCCACAAAAACCCAAACCCAAAACTCCACCAGAATTCCGGCGTCGCCGGAAATCCCCTTCATGTCGCCGGCCGAGTCCGAGCTCCTTGGGTTCGTGCTCCAGGTGATGTCCTATGGTCACTGGTACAACAGAACTACACTGTTTTGTTTTCTAGTAACATCTCGGGGTCACAGCAGGTCACAAATATCAAATATGACACTAAAAATACGATATTACGCACAAAACCTAACTTTAAACATTCTAAACAGAAACTAAAAGTCTACACAACACACAAACTAAATAAAGAACAGATAGGGATCATTACCTAACCAATAGAACTCCAAGATCCAAGCTATCCAAGCTCCGATGCATCCAAGAGGCAATATCCAAGAAAAAGTTGTGATTTTGGTGAAGTTTGTGAATTTTGTGATGGATTTTGTGTTGGATAGTGAAGTGTTCAATTTGAAACAAGAAAGAGATGAAGAATACGAGAAATGAATAAGTGAGAGAGGGAATTGAAAAAGAAATGATAAAGGGAAAGAGAGAGATGAGTGCAAGAGGTGAATGCACCTTGCATTAATTTTCTCATTAATGCTTTCACACACCATCATTAGCCACCATGCCACATTTCTCTTCCAAAAGAATATCTCTCTCTCTCACAACAAAAATAGAAGATTAGGGTTAATGTCAAGGTTAAACCAAGTAATTAGATTCAAAGCAAAGGATTAAATTGTCAAGGTCACTAATACTAGTTTAGCATAAACAAACCCTCACTTTTACGTGCACACGTTTGTGCATGCCCATAACAAATAATATTAAAATATTAATTAAATGTCATAAAATGTGAGAACCCGAATTGGTAAACTTTTTACAGTAAACCCGCATTACCGTCTAAACTAACACTAACTGAAATCTAAGGTGTTACACTTATTTATATGTATATCACATTATTATATCAACACTTGATTCAATAATCCGGTTATATCACACATAACCGTCTAATATTCAATAGTAGTTAATAAAATAGAATATATATATATATATATATATATATTGTTAGTTATGTGTATGCCCTAGAGGCCATTATTGTACATATGATATATATTATAGTGGATGCTTGGACATATATAGAGAGGACTTTCTTGCTCGACATGATAGTATACTATCTGATTGCTCTTTGTCATAACATGTAGGTTTGTATTGAGATACTGTCTTTCTCTCACATGTTGATAAAGCTCTTAGGATGCGTACTTGACTACTAGGACTATGATGGAGATCATACTAGTGGGGCCAAGGTAATCCACAAGTACATCTTTTAATTGTTCTGTCACGACCCGAAATTGGCACGTGACGACCTTAAACTACGCAACGTCTACAAGCGTAACACAATTTAAGTAAGCCGAAAACCCAGCAATCTAAACCATCAAAAGTAGTATGTAATAAGAACATTGTTAAAACTTTTGAAATCTCAACCCAAATTCTTTAAAGTCCGAACTTTATTTCTTTTAAAATTTTGGCAGCACCTCCTTTGTAAAAACCAACCCCAAAAATGGGTACAACATAATTATAAGTAAAGCATAGAGGAAAGCCACGCCCAACGGCGGAAAACAACCACCACAACAGATATACGACGCCGTAGCGATGAAATAAAAGACGATATAAGTAAAACTGCATAAATGACATCCAAGTCACCAAAATTTACAATATCGTCATCACATCAAGTCTCTAAGTCATACAAGATAATGGTAGATGGAGAGTACATGATACAACGAATATACAATAAACAACTTTGGATAACCGCAAAACCTACCTAAGCAAAACTGTACACTGTGAGCTGAAGCGGTATCCGCTACAAAAGATGATGTGATAGACGAATAGCCTGCCTCGACTACTCTGGGGAAACAACCTGCAAAACCCTGTGGTACAACGGGGGTGAGTTTCCAAATCGTGAATAGTAAATAACATATGCAGGTAATCTCAAGTATGCACGTACAGCGCGAATCTAACATATGCAAGCTAATAGCAATAAATGGTCATATGTAAGCAATAGTCATGAAAGGTACAGTAGCAGGTACAACTAATACATGAAGCAATACTAATATGACAATCTGTATGCAACAATCATGTAAGGTACTCTATCAGGTACAACTAATACATGAAGCGGTGATATGACAATGTATATATGCAACAGTCATGATAGGTACTATAGCAGGTACAACTAATACATGAAGCAATGCATATAAAATAAATGCGAAGTATGGGATGAAACATGTCATTTCCACGGAATCCTGACATCGTGGTAGGACTAAAGTCCATCAAGACAATCCAAATCCTAATTTCCTCAAATCAGCCCCCAAATTGGCTCTCATAACATGTAAGTCTCATAATTCTTGAAAGTACAATATCAAGTAAATCTCATATATCATGTATCCAATCATCAAGTAAATCTCGTATATCCTAAGTGTCCAATATCAAGTAAATTTCATATATCCTGTTAATCTCAGCGAATCCTAAATGATCCAAAACAGCGAATCCTAAGTTCCAAACACCGGCACTTATGATCCAAAACATATTCATACGTCGTTCGTGTTAGTTGTATGTATGCCCTAGAGGCCAGTATTGTACAGATGATGTATATTATATTGGATGCTTGGACATATATAGAGAGGACTTTCTTGCTCGATATGATAGTATGCTATCTGGTTGCTCTTTACTTTAACATGTATACTTGTCTCTTTATATTGTCTTATAGTTACATGTTGGTAAAGCCCTTAAGATGTGTACTTGACTAACTGGACTATGATACGGATCATACTAGTGGGGACATGGTAGTCCATAAGTACATCCTTCAAGGTCCCTAGTCATGGGTGTATCGAGACGGGGCATCGATATACCAGTGTAGACTAGAGTATACGCTTCTCGACCCATGAGATGGGCGATGGATGATCCCATATCCATTGGTGTTTGACATCAGAGATGGTATACGAGTGCTCAGTGGAGAATGGGTACACTGGACGGACTCGCCGAGAACTCCCAGATGGTATTATACCTCACGTCAGATGGCAGTTCTCAGGTGACACTTGTGCAGGTTAGTCTGTAGACCCGAGATCGTCATAGAGTCTTGTGTGATTCCCACTGTGCTTTGATTTCCACCTTACCACATCCATGAGGGCGTGCAAAACGGTGGGTTTTGGATACAGTCCCGAGTCACATGGAGGCAATGAGCGATAGGAGGGGTTTCGTCTCTCCCGGTATTGGGGGTTGATGTTGCGCTGTGCTCGATTGGCCGTAACATGGAAGTCCCTGGCCAGGGCTGATTTAGAGATTTACTGGTAAGTGTTACCAGTAGTTTCTCGACCCGTTATGAGCCTTACATCGGTACGACTTATCGGTTATTGTGGTCTGGCGTTTACCACCCTTAGACTTGATATACGACATATCAGACGAGGAGACCGGACTGTACGGGAAAAGTTATCGGCAGGCTTTTATAGGTGTTGGAGCGGGCTTGCTTGCTGATCTTCTGATCGCTCAATACCCGGGTAGCCGTTACATCCAGCTAGTACCGCTGACGGCTTGTGGGTGCTTGATGTGATCATCATCTACTGCCGGCGTATTGACGAGTCTTTAGAGTCCTACACAGAGGTTTTACTGGCTCAGGCAAAACGAAATGAGAGCGCATATGTGATATGTGCGAGACCGAGAATAATGCGTGTATGTGATACCGTATTCCATTCTCGTGACTTTTTGTATCGGTCGGTTATATATGATATAGCCGGGTTATCGAATCAAGTGTTGATTCGATAAGTCGAAACAATGGATGATTTGCCGGTTATATGAGATATGACCGGATTATTAAGTCAAGTGTTGATTTAATAATTAAGTGTATAATTGTATATTAGATATACTAATTTATATTTACTAACACTTGTTCACTTTAGGGTTTTTCTCACATGAACACAATTTTAATGTATATTTGATATATATTAAAATGTGTTTTTCTTATTGTATCATGGTTGATGATACACATGACATGGGTGTGTAAGACTTACACCATTCTATATTTAAATGGTGGTTAATAATTATTTAAGGTAATTAAAAATTAGTGGACATTTTGTCATAAGCTTGAAGCTTGTGGAAGCATGTGGATACTTTGACAAAGTCCACTAGATTTGTTTTACCTTAGATTTTTATTAACCTAACCATTTAAACTTAGCCATGGTAATGTCTCTACATGAGTTAGTATATGATACTCACTCACCATGGTTAGCTCACACACTTGATCATTATCCTCTCCTCTTTCTTTTGTTCATCTTCTTCATTTGTTCAAAAGAAAAGCTAGCTAGGGTTTGATCCAAAGTGAGATAGCTTGTGAGAAAACAAATTCTAAAGAGAACCTACTTCCTATTTCTCCATCCTCTACTAGACTAGCACTTTAGTATAGGGTGTTTGCTTCACTAATTCTCAAGTTAGTGAAGTAGAAGCTTGAGTCGGAATTCCCTCGACGTAGATCATCTTCGGCCTCGGAGATTTCAAGCAAGGTCGCAACTTTCGCCTCGTGAAGCCATGCAAGGGGCCGGGAGAACCACGATCGCAGCGAAGGGACTTCATCAAGGAGGTAAAGAAGTGAAGGACCGATCTACAAAGGTTGTATTTCGTATCCCTTTAGTGTAAAGTTGTTTACTTGCTATATGATTCGCCTAAACTCTAGTATACGATCTTGCTTAGGGTTGTTCGGCACCTAAAAAATTTAATGTTGGCATGGTCGATGCCTTGTAGAGCCTTGTTAGTGTGCCTAGTAACCCTACAGTGGTATCAGAGCCTAGCTAGAGAATTAGGCGATGTGTTAACGAAGTTAAAACTCCGAACGAACCCGAATACGCAAATTTAACCCTCTCTCTGGACTTTTTTCAAAATCTGTGATTTTTCAGTATTAAAAATACCTAAAAAAATTCAGCAGGGTTTTATTAGAATTGTGGTGAAAAACGACAGCATGAGCCGTACAATCCACCGCGGAACCGCGGCCGTACCCTGCTTGGGTCGCGGTTCCGCGGCCGTACAGAGGGGACATGCTATCATTTTTCCACTGTAATTCATATTGCTGTTATTTGTATTTTCTGGGTATTTTTAAATTAACTCAAGTGTTGAGTATTTTGGGGTTTATTTTGTAATCGTCGATTCGATCGGAGAATTTAATTTTGTTCTGTTATTCCGGATAATTTAGAAAGTACTAAAATGTTCGAACGGATATCATTAACTCAATTTTTCCCGGCACGAAAAACATTCAAGTGTTGAATTTTTCTCGGGTTTAAATCTTTTGGAAATGCGTGCATGTGATGCGATGGACCCTCTAGAAGACAACAAACCTTAACTCGATTATGTGACCGTCTTGAACTGCCCTTTGAACCTTAGGGTTTGGGGAAGTACGACGTGCCACATGTGAGGCGTTGGCTTGACCCTTCTACGGCTCGACCGTTGCTACTGTGACGTTTTCTGGAATTTTTGAACTCCGCTCAAGTGTTGAGCTATTTAGGAAATCTTGGGTATTTGATTATTCGATCGGAAAGTTTAATACTGTCTATTTATCTGGAATGTGATACAATATGTGGAATTCATACAGTTAGGCATGAAATGCGGATTATGTGATATTTCGGATTTACGATGTCTAAAGAGATTGTGGATTCCAAATGTTGTAGTTTTACACTTTCTTTTCTGTGACCTTGAGTGTAATATGTGATATCGCCGGTTTCGTTGCTATATGTCAACGGCAATTGGGATGCGCATATTTACTTACGTTGATGACATGTGATGTTATGTGTTGCTGGATATGTTATATTGGATCGTCGCGTTCTGAATAGCCAGGGTTTTTTTATGTGAGATGAGGGTTTTTATTTTCATTCATGTAAAATAAAATGTATGTAATATTCTTTTGTTGGGGCACTTCCGGGATGGGGTCGATGTCACCATTTGTATATTATTTACTTTTCCGCACTAGGATAGACCTAAGGAGGAGAGCACAAGTAACCGGGTTCTGGAGTCCAGTGGGAGACCAACTCGAGGAGTCGAGTCCGGGTCTCCTAACTCTAGAATTGGTAGGGTTGCTTGCCGCTCTCGTAGGGGTCTAGGGGTGTGGGTTTGGCTATTCATCGCGACCGTGGAATCCGTGTTTTATAGGGGCTCAAAATAAAACACGGACGTCCTAGTATATCCAATGTTTCATATGTTTCTTCTGCTGCGATATCTGTGATGTGATCATGTGATGAGATGTGATAAATACTGTATATAGTATATATGATATATTATATAGGCGTTACTTATGTTTTACACCCGCGCTAGCCCTGCCCTGCTCTGCCGTTAGTTACCTAGCCTAACGGTGCACGAGGGGACATCGAGGCGAATGCGGATGGCATAAGTGTACGTCGTATTTATCTGTGATGTTTAGGTGACTTAAATGATGGGACTTCATTAATGTGATTAATGAAAGAAAAGAAACCTAAAAGATGTTGTAGAATCAAATTTTAATAAAAAGGGGTAGCTACAGTTTTGCTATGCATAGCGATATATATGATATATCCCGCACCTTATTCGATGAGGAAAGAGCCGAGATCCCTTCACCGGGAGTGACCTCTTTAGAAAAACTGGCAGATGCTACAACACTCGGTTTTCTTTTGACTGCTTTTGGAGTTTTGCTTTGCATAATGATGTATATGATATATCCTACACCTTATTCCATAAGGAAAGAGCCGAGATCCCTTCACCGGGAGTGACCTCTTTAGAAAAACTAATAAAAGCCTCAAAATCACTCCATTTAAAAATTCACATGATTCTACGACGATATCAAGTTCATTACGCAATCGGTTTTCAGAAAAACCTGTCGTAGCCCTCCGTCATTTCAGATAAGTCCTACTTAGTATTCGTGCTACGTTTGTTGGCCTGAGTCAAGGCATAGTGTGCGGTAGCTAACTAGTATTTATCTGCTTATACATATGATGCAGATTGGATTAGGGTAGTCGTGCGACTTTGTTGGCCTGCGTCAAGGGTCGTATGGGTGGGTTTAATTCAATCAAGAAATGACGGGTTGAACTTGACTAGCGCACTATGGTTTGTTGGCCTGCGTCAAGGTCATGGGACGCTAGGGGCAAAATATTATCGGGAATTTCAAGTGTTGAGATTTGCAATGTAACGTCTTCAAAATAATAAAATATGATTTTTGGGAAATTTTATAATTTAATATTATTTTAATGAATATTTTAATATTCTGGTATAATTAAATACAGATAAATGGGGAAAAATTATGGAAAATTCTAAAATAAGGTATTTTAAGGAATTGCTTCGTTTTCTGTGCATGCCCCCATTTCCTCTAGTTTTGACCCTGAGTATGTATAGTTTTGACTGATTCCATCTAGGGTGAAATCTGGGTTGATTTTCCCATGTTGGTGTATAATTTGGGACTTGTTTTAGCATGGATTTTGGTATTTGGTGATTCATTCCTGTCGGGTGGCGTTTGGACGTCAACGACAAGTGGATTTTGATTGTGTTTACATGCGAGTCGATAGGTTTTTACCTATGCGGGTAGCGTGTGCTATTTTGGTTTCCGATGTGATTTTCATGTGCTTTAGCATTGTGATATACTTGTAGGTACCCCGCGTGATGTTGAGGCAAAGGAGGTGAAGATAGCGACATCGGCTTTGGCACACGAGAAGCAATGTGAGTAGATTTATATCTGTGGGGAGAAGTCGGGTGGATGGCGTATAGCACCCCCGCAGTCCGTGGTGATGTATACGAATACGTATACACACGAATATTTATTATGTTTTGTTTAGGGTTATTGATGGTAATAATGATATTTTGATGATAAGAATATATTGGTTTAGTTTAGTGCGAACCCTAGAGTAGTGGTTGCACTCACACATACATTTACACACATACTTGCATTCATTCTTTCTCTTATTAGAGTGCATATGATGGTGCGTATATCTACACATGGGTATGGGACTATGTGTTTATATACTGGATTTGAGGATAGTATTTGGGATTTGAGATGAGTCGATGAGATTGGGCTTGAGGCCAGGAGATCGGTGATGTGATTTGGTTCGTATTGAGATACGACACGATGTTTTAGCGGGTCTTTTGACGTAGTGATTCTTACACCTGCATGCATACATAGAGGGTATTAATATTATACTAGACGTAGATCAGTACCCCGATCATGACATTTGATAAAGAGGATACCAGATAAATAGTATGATGAATGTGATATTGACCCGTACCCAGATTTGGGATGCCGTACGACGGATTTACGTACAAGCTATATTTTGATGATTGATCCGCACTCTTGACTTGGGATGTCTGATTATTGATAGGGTATCGGATATGATATTATTGAGGCGGGATCACCGACTAATATATATACATGTATGTATATGTATCGACTCAGATGTTAGGCGGTTTCCTCACCCGTAGCTCTACTTGTTAGTTCAGCCGTATAGTTTAGGATGGTTGTTAGATTAGATTAGACTCCTACCTATTTCAAAAACTAACGAATCGTGGGTATTTTAAAAGACAGCCCAAGGGATCCTACGGATATTTCAAAAGACGTATCTTTTCATAAAAACACCGTAGCCCCTATTTTCAAAACCCCATGATTCGTGTTATTTCAAAAGGCACCAATTGTAGAGGTTATTTTAGATTAATGCAGATTAGTTATAGTTGCGTCTAGTATTCAGCTTCCGCTCATTATTGTGGTTCGCATCGCATCGCATGCTTATATTATGTTTCATACTCCATTATTGATGTTATGCTGTTAGGACACCAGCACCATTACCGATGATGCGTATGTACCACGTACACTTACTTGCCGGCTCACACACATCTTCATCGGTAATTGCCATGTCACGTACACCTTAGAAAATATTATTGCATCGACATAGGTTGTTAGCTAATAATTTAGACATGATATTAGTGTACTTGCCTTATATGCTAGATTAGACATTGTAATTATTAGTTGTTACATCATGCATGTTATTATTCATGGATTTTTATGCCTGTATGCACTGTTTACATGCTATTGAGGATTGGATTCGGATTTCCATGAGATTTTCTGGATTTGGGGGAAAACCGCAAAACTTATATAAACTTCTTTTCTCTCTTTAAAATAAAAAGTGCGGTTTTCCCATGATGTATGAGTCGTCCACCATGAGTTTGTTGATGGATTTGGAAACCCGATTCGAGGAGACGGATGAACCGTTTCGGGTACATGGTGGACCCGGTAAGGTGCCCCGGGGCAAGAAGCGCGTGGTGATGACGATGTGAGCCTGGCAGGGGAGCACTACCTACCGGTGATTTTACCCGACGCGTCGGATATCCGGAGGATACCGTCGTGGTCTTGAGATGGATGGTAGGGGCCGGTCTGGACTGACGGCGCCCTAGATATTATGATTGAGACATTGGGATTTCGAGATTTCGAGGTACAGAGACTGTGATACAGAGATATCGAGATATTGGGATTACGTTTTGTGCCGATGCTAGGCACTGTTTTATGCTGATTTCATTATGATACCTCAACTAAAAATACAAGGGAAATCTCACTAAATTATGAAAACAGTTTCTTCATTTACATGTATTCTGCTTTCATGCATTCATACCTCATATTCATGACATACTATTACCTGAGGCACTAGCACGAGCACGAGCACTTGGCACTACATTCACGTATAGAGATTACATTGCCAGTTTAGCATGCTTCAGCTTTATTCATATTGAGGTTTCTTTATATCTGATCGTATTGACCTAGGTTGGGTCATGCATTCGATCTCTGCTTGTAGATATCTTTCTATTCACGAGTTGGCAACTCACCCCCGTTGTGCCCCAGTTCTTGCAGGTTTGCCGTACAGTTCTATAGCGGCATTTCTGGCACACTGCTTCCTTTTGGGTGATTTGCTTGGATAGGTGGGTTCTTTTGTATCAGAACCGCCGTTGTATTTATATTATTCATTGTATCTAGAATATCCATCAACCAAAACTCGTATATTGTTTCAGACCTAGACTATTGATGTATTATTCGACCATAGAGTCGCGCTTAGTAGTGTTGCGGTTTTCTTGTTGCTTTTGAGCTTTCTTTTGGATTTGATCCTCGCCACTTGGCGTTGTATATTATTGTTGCATGTGTGGTGGTGACCGTCGATTGACGAAGAGCTAGCTCCCGCTTGGGGATGCCTTTATCATTGCATATATTGTTATCCTTGTTATACCCCATTCGGGGCCAGTTTTACAAAAGAAACTCTGCCGAAATTTTTAGAAAAGACTGTACTGTTTTTAAAAATGCATATTCGGCTTAGTTATTTAAAAACCTTGATTTCAAACATGTTTTTCTTCACTTCTTTAAACCAGTTTCTTTACTTATTCTTAAAAATGGTTTTAGATTTCTGGGCTTTTGGCTTACTTGGATCCGATGGAGTCCTATAGACTTCATATGGTTCAAGGGCCAGTCACGTGCTCTTTCGGGTCGTGACAAAATTGGTATCAAAGCCAGGTTTCGATCCTGGGACCTGTGGGTTATGGGCCCACCACGCTTCCGCTGCGCCACTCTGATTAAGGAACCTTAGGATGTACATATTTTCGAGATCAGTGATCCTCTTTATATCCAGGATTATACATCCATTTGAGATCCCCGATTCTATTAGTTTCATGATCATACCTTTATTGATGCTGTTCCTTCCCATGATCATGTATCCACTTTGGATCTGTTGTTTCCTTTCTTGCCATTGATGTGCTCTCCTTGATACTCGATTGAGGTTCCTGTCACCATGTTGAGGGCAGTTTGGGCTGCTGCTAGGGTTACGGCCGGTGTGAGCTCGTTTGGTACGAGGGCCGACCATTGTGTTTTCTGGTGACATGGGAACGTCTCGAGTTAGTGTTGGTGATTGTGACCTCTAGTGGAGGCGAGTGCTTGGTCTTGCACCAGATGATCGGGCCATTGTTAGAGCTGCCAGTTGAGAGAGGACTGTTGATGTACAGCATACCTTAGAGATTGTGATGTCGCCTACCGTGCAGACAGATGGACCAGCTGTTGCTGAGATTGACAGGATGTCGCTTCCGAAGCTTACGAGCTGAGATTGCCGTAGCTTTCAGGCAGATATGAGACAGATGACAGCTAGTCTACCCGATTTGAGAGACGAAGGTGATTCGTCCGATTTTGCGCCGGAGCGGGCCCTGATGAGTTGAAGATTTCCAGTATGGAGAGTCTTACTCAGATCTAGAGCAGACCGACTCAGAGATGACCGCCTATGTATTGCCTTTCCTGGAGGATTGAGGCGCTGTTCGGCTACAGGCGAATAAGCCAGTTGCTGCTGCAAATGACGAGATGTCGCCCAGATGGTTGGAGCTACTGCAGCGTGAGCATATACTTAGAGAGATGATAGCGAGTCGCTAGTCACCTGAGGATGAATGACTAGGACAGGTGGTTCGTTTGTTTACCGATGCGAGGTCATCAGATAGATTGTTTCCAGCTAGAGACGACTTCACGCAGGTTCGTTGAGAGTCGATAGAGACGATCGAATGTCAGGAGCCCAGTTTCCAAGTTTAAAGTATACGGAAAGACATGCAGGTGATTCTATGGACTCTCTAGAAGAATGAAACCCTAACTCGACTTAATGACCGTGTGAAAGCCTTTGAACCTTCGGGTTTGCGGCGGTTCCTCGGCGCCATTAGTGAGGCTTGGGTTTGCCCTTCTACGGCTGGACCACCGACGCTGTGGCATGTACTCGATACTATTAAACTGTACCCATGATGTGATCTCCTGGGGGATTATGATGATCTGACGAGTCGATCGGATGGTTCGACATCTTTCGGATATCGTGATGGGACACTGCTTGGGAGACTCCAGATGCGAGCGTAGCCGTCGGAGCGCAGTTCGTGTAGCCACGATGAGTTAAGTCCGAATCAGTCGACATTGAGCAAGGTGGAGTAAAGAGTTCGTACGAGATTTCGACGAGATGACGTCCCACTCCGCTGACATTAGAGATGTGATATGCACCCCGAGGCGTGGTATATGGATGTATCTTCCAGAGAGAAGCGCGATAGGTATGCAGCCGTTCCGGAATAAGCTTTAGCTTCAGCATTGGATGATGACTTCCGGGCATTTCGGCAGGATTGAGATTTGAGAAAGGAACCTCGACAGGACCTTTCTGGAGTACGTTACGAGAAGACCTAGACCAGGAGTGGTCGTATTGCGCACACCCAGCAGGACAGAGTTCGGCATTGTCGACGAGGTAGTTGACCATGTTCGGATAAAGGAACTTACCCAGATGCGTTGCAGATTGATCAGGGACGGACGAGTGATGAGTATTCCTCCGATGGTTGGGACGTGTTCCCGAGGACCTGTTCGGCCTGACATCCTCTACAGAATGATGAAGCTACAGAATATGCGATTTCGAGTCCGTGCGAGTGACTTCAGATTGACCGTGGCCGAGAACAGTGCAGTGCGTAGTAGCTTGGCGTGACGTTATAGTGGACGACGATAGAGACAGTTGGAACAAGAGGTTCGTGTGAGACACTGATGAGCTGTCATTGCTTCCCGTCGAGACTAGAGACCTGATATGCTTACAGAGACGTTGGAATGTGACCAGTTTCCGAGAAAATATTGTGCTGAGGACACAGGTGTTTTTGAGCGAGAAGAGGTTGTGCAGGAAGCCAGCCTCTGTACAGATCGGCATAGGCATGATCGGAAGAGACCTTGAGCAGGATTCCTTCCAGGACATTGCTGCAATGATGTTTGCACCCAGGATCAGATGTGTGACGTGCTTTCAGAGAGCCAGAGGCCGACGCCAGTGATACGCTGCCTTACGAGCGGTCGTGAGGATTGACCGAAAGGTGACCAGGAAAGTGCCAGAACGGAATCGTTCCTGTCAGTACTCCTGACCGGGCCGATGAGCCGATGGATTGCGAGATTGGTAATCTACAGGAAAGATCAGGAACCAGAGGCAGAGGACGCCAGCCGCGAGCAAGAGGCAAGTAGATATCTTGCGCAGCTAGCATCGGATGTTCCGGTACCTTCTCGACCCTGAAGGATGGTATACCGACGACGGTAATTATGATTTGTGATTTTGTGATTTGATTATCACGTATCCGTTGCTTTGGATTTCGGTATTTTGGGCGATCTATTCACATGATTTAGTCTTGATGACTGAGTTTCATGATATTTGATTTTGTGCACCATGGTTGCACCTACTGGGTATTTATACCTTGTACATAGTTATTACTCTTGAGCTGTTGATTGCGATTTCATGCCTATTTTATACTGGTGATTTGATTTACGCTTCCAGCAGAGTTTCATGTAATTTTAGTGTTTTGATTTTGCACTCGGTATAGCTTATATGTGCTTGTAGTGTATCGATATGTGTTTTGTGCCCGCAGCTGCACACGTTTATGATTTTCTTCATATCTGGATACACTTGGTGTTGCTGCTTACGTATTTGAGTTATTGCTTGGTATTTGTGCATGGGATGCACCAGTTCTATACTTCGTGCATTTGTCGCACCAGTTTTACGTTTCTTGCGTTTATCGTATCAGATTTATATTTCGTGCCTTTGTTGCACCGGATTTATATTTTGTGCATTACGATTGCACCTGACTTCGATTTGATGCCTTTCGGTATGTCGATTTTGATTGTGATATTGATGTGGATTCTTGCACTCCGTGCTTTTGACTGGACTTACGCATATTCGACGTTGCTATTGGATTTTGTGATTCCGTGCATATTGAGTGCGCAGGGTCTAGATTTTCATTCGTGCATGATGGATGCACCGATTTGGATTTTCGCGCATGTTGGGCGCATGTTTTGAGATACGATTTTGGGGCACACCAGATGCACTAAATCGAGATTCTTCGTGCATGTCAGATGCACCTGTTTTGGCTGCCAGGCACACGTTGCCTATGACAGATGCTTCGTGCACACCCGTTGCACCTAGATGTTGTTTTGTGCACATGTTTAGCACATATATGGATTTTGATTTCCGTGCGCACCTGACGCACAGGGTGGTGTTATGTGATTTTTGGGATTTATTCCTTTTGGAGCAGTACATTTTTATGATGTTGGATATTTGCTTTCATACTGAGCAGGACTAGTCAGTGGGCAGTACCTGGATATATTTTGCATGCATCGATAGTTATCGAAGGGATTTCCGAAAAGCGAGTTATAGTCTCAGTATATACCTACGTGTCCAATATGACACGAAACGTTTTAAAAACAAGGAAACCCTTCTAAACTGTTTTCAAAACGGCGGAACGTACCTATTAAACAAAGGATATATATACACATATATAGTTATTTTCTTATGAGAAACGTCCGCCACTGTGCAGTGTTACGCGCATCGCACAACGACTTAAAAAGATTTGGCATACATTTGCATCAGCTATTTACATGTATAGATTGGATGTCTACATGTATAGTCTTGGTCCATATCATATTGATTTTGTATTGGATTTGACATTGTGTCGTTACCATGACTCCGATGATTGCGGATGCTTGATGGAGTGTTGCTTTTGAGTTATCTGCTCAGTACTCATGCGCATGCATTGCGCTATGATGTTTTATGTATAGATGATTTCGGAGCCCCGATGACTTGGAATTTGTATTGAAATATTTTAGTATTTGGGGGTTTAAATTTAAATTCGGGGACCGAATTTCTTTAAGGGGGGTAGATTGTAACGTCTTCAAAATAATAAAATATGATTTTTGGGAAATTTTATAATTTAATATTATTTTAATGAATATTTTAATATTCTGGTATAATTAAATACAGATAAATGGGGAAAAATTATGGAAAATTCTAAAATAAGGTATTTTAAGGAATTGCTTCGTTTTCTGTGCATGCCCCCATTTCCTCTAGTTTTGACCCTGAGTATGTATAGTTTTGACTGATTCCATCTAGGGTGAAATCTGGGTTGATTTTCCCATGTTGGTGTATAATTTGGGACTTGTTTTAGCATGGATTTTGGTATTTGGTGATTCATTCCTGTCGGGTGGCGTTTGGACGTCAACGACAAGTGGATTTTGATTGTGTTTACATGCGAGTCGATAGGTTTTTACCTATGCGGGTAGCGTGTGCTATTTTGGTTTCCGATGTGATTTTCATGTGCTTTAGCATTGTGATATACTTGTAGGTACCCCGCGTGATGTTGAGGCAAAGGAGGTGAAGATAGCGACATCGGCTTTGGCACACGAGAAGCAATGTGAGTAGATTTATATCTGTGGGGAGAAGTCGGGTGGATGGCGTATAGCACCCCCGCAGTCCGTGGTGATGTATACGAATACGTATACACACGAATATTTATTATGTTTTGTTTAGGGTTATTGATGGTAATAATGATATTTTGATGATAAGAATATATTGGTTTAGTTTAGTGCGAACCCTAGAGTAGTGGTTGCACTCACACATACATTTACACACATACTTGCATTCATTCTTTCGCTTATTAGAGTGCATATGATGGTGCGTATATCTACACATGGGTATGGGACTATGTGTTTATATACTGGATTTGAGGATAGTATTTGGGATTTGAGATGAGTCGATGAGATTGGGCTTGAGGCCAGGAGATCGGTGATGTGATTTGGTTCGTATTGAGATACGACACGATGTTTTAGCGGGTCTTTTGACGTAGTGATTCTTACACCTGCATGCATACATAGAGGGTATTAATATTATACTAGACGTAGATCAGTACCCCGATCATGACATTTGATAAAGAGGATACCAGATAAATAGTATGATGAATGTGATATTGACCCGTACCCAGATTTGGGATGCCGTACGACGGATTTACGTACAAGCTATATTTTGATGATTGATCCGCACTCTTGACTTGGGATGTCTGATTATTGATAGGGTATCGGATATGATATTATTGAGGCGGGATCACCGACTAATATATATACATGTATGTATATGTATCGACTCAGATGTTAGGCGGTTTCCTCACCCGTAGCTCTACTTGTTAGTTCAGCCGTATAGTTTAGGATGGTTGTTAGATTAGATTAGACTCCTACCTATTTCAAAAACTAACGAATCGTGGGTATTTTAAAAGACAGCCCAAGGGATCCTACGGATATTTCAAAAGACGTATCTTTTCATAAAAACACCGTAGCCCCTATTTTCAAAACCCCATGATTCGTGTTATTTCAAAAGGCACCAATTGTAGAGGTTATTTTAGATTAATGCAGATTAGTTATAGTTGCGTCTAGTATTCAGCTTCCGCTCATTATTGTGGTTCGCATCGCATCGCATGCTTATATTATGTTTCATACTCCATTATTGATGTTATGCTGTTAGGACACCAGCACCATTACCGATGATGCGTATGTACCACGTACACTTACTTGCCGGCTCACACACATCTTCATCGGTAATTGCCATGTACACCTTAGAAAATATTATTGCATCGACATAGGTTGTTAGCTAATAATTTAGACATGATATTAGTGTACTTGCCTTATATGCTAGATTAGACATTGTAATTATTAGTTGTTACATCATGCATGTTATTATTCATGGATTTTTATGCCTGTATGCACTGTTTACATGCTATTGAGGATTGGATTCGGATTTCCATGAGATTTTCTGGATTTGGGGGAAAACCGCAAAACTTATATAAACTTCTTTTCTCTCTTTAAAATAAAAAGTGCGGTTTTCCCATGATGTATGAGTCGTCCACCATGAGTTTGTTGATGGATTTGGAAACCCGATTCGAGGAGACGGATGAACCGTTTCGGGTACATGGTGGACCCGGTAAGGTGCCCCGGGGCAAGAAGCGCGTGGTGATGACGATGTGAGCCTGGCAGGGGAGCACTACCTACCGGTGATTTTACCCGACGCGTCGGATATCCGGAGGATACCGTCGTGGTCTTGAGATGGATGGTAGGGGCCGGTCTGGACTGACGGCGCCCTAGATATTATGATTGAGACATTGGGATTTCGAGATTTCGAGGTACAGAGACTGTGATACAGAGATATCGAGATATTGGGATTACGTTTTGTGCCGATGCTAGGCACTGTTTTATGCTGATTTCATTATGATACCTCAACTAAAAATACAAGGGAAATCTCACTAAATTATGAAAACAGTTTCTTCATTTACATGTATTCTGCTTTCATGCATTCATACCTCATATTCATGACATACTATTACCTGAGGCACTAGCACGAGCACGAGCACTTGGCACTACATTCACGTATAGAGATTACATTGCCAGTTTAGCATGCTTCAGCTTTATTCATATTGAGGTTTCTTTATATCTGATCGTATTGACCTAGGTTGGGTCATGCATTCGATCTCTGCTTGTAGATATCTTTCTATTCACGAGTTGGCAACTCACCCCCGTTGTGCCCCAGTTCTTGCAGGTTTGCCGTACAGTTCTATAGCGGCATTTCTGGCACACTGCTTCCTTTTGGGTGATTTGCTTGGATAGGTGGGTTCTTTTGTATCAGAACCGCCGTTGTATTTATATTATTCATTGTATCTAGAATATCCATCAACCAAAACTCGTATATTGTTTCAGACCTAGACTAGTGATGTATTATTCGACCATAGAGTCGCGCTTAGTAGTGTTGCGGTTTTCTTGTTGCTTTTGAGCTTTCTTTTGGATTTGATCCTCGCCACTTGGCGTTGTATATTATTGTTGCATGTGTGGTGGTGACCGTCGATTGACGAAGAGCTAGCTCCCGCTTGGGGATGCCTTTATCATTGCATATATTGTTATCCTTGTTATACCCCATTCGGGGCCAGTTTTACAAAAGAAACTCTGCCGAAATTTTTAGAAAAGACTGTACTGTTTTTAAAAATGCATATTCGGCTTAGTTATTTAAAAACCTTGATTTCAAACATGTTTTTCTTCACTTCTTTAAACCAGTTTCTTTACTTATTCTTAAAAATGGTTTTAGATTTCTGGGCTTTTGGCTTACTTGGATCAGATGGAGTCCTATAGACTTCATATGGTTCAAGGGCCAGTCACGTGCTCTTTCGGGTCGTGACATGCAATGAGATTGCATACCTTCTATGAGATACTTGGATCCCGATACCCACTGCGAGTAATTGTTACTCCCGGGAGAGTTTTACACAGGACAATTAGCCGATCAAGTAGGTGTCTAGAAAGGTGTCAACGGGGTTACACCTCTGGGAAAACGAGGTTTACTTTAATTAGGTCCATGCGAAAGCACGGGGAACCTCCCTCAAAGTACCGACACTGGCCTGGCTGAAAGATTGGCGAAGTTGTAGGGTGTAATTAATCCCGGCTAGTCTTTCCTTTTAGGGTTTGAAGGAAGATTTGATAAAAACAGTGGGAGCCATCCTGATTAGATAAAATAATAACCAATCTGATCTTGCAAGAGCATACGCTAAACTGTTTTCTTCTCTCTCTCTCCAGGTAGCGACCATATCATGCCTTAATCAAAATAATAATATGGATGTATTGACCGAACCCGCATGTTATACTGTGCTGGGGAACGTTGGTTCCGTTCTTTCTTATAAGAGTTATAAGACTGAACAGGATATAGGGGAATACCAGGATTCCCATGCCACCCGAATGAAGAAAGTACATGTTTATGCATTTTCTTCGGGTGTGTTCGTTACAGAGAACCGTTTCTCTATTTGCTCTACGTCCTGGGTATTAGATACCGGGTCTGGATCCCATATATGTAATCGGTTACATGGGCTAAGGAAAGGTAGAGAACTTGGAGAAGGTGATAAAGACATAAGGGTTGAAAATGGTGCAATCATTGCAGCTAAAACCGTCGGGGAAAATCACCTTGTATTTCCAACTGGTAATACATTGATTCTGAACGAATGCTATTTCATGCCGAACCTGATATGCAACATTATATCGGTTTCTTTGTTGGGTAAAGAGGGATATAATTTTGTATTACAGGATAATGTTATGAACATTTTCCTTAACCAAAAGTTGGTTGGATCAGGCACGTTGTGCAATGGCATTTATGTTCTAAATCAATCAACAGTTCTAAGCATAACAAACACACATAAGAGGAAAAATTCAGAAATGAACGAATCCTACTTGTGGCATTGTAGACTGGGTCACATCAATGCGACACGACTAGCTAAGTTGCATAAGGATGGATATTTAAATCCGTTTGAATTTTCATCTTATGACACTTGCCAGTCATGTCTCAAAGGCAAGATGACCAAAACTCCGTTTACGGGACACGGAGAAAGAGTTACGGAACTCTTGGGACTAGTACATAGTGATGTATGCGGCCCCATGTCTACACATGCCAGGAATGGTTCTGCGTACTTCATTACATTCACTGACGATCTCTCTAGATTCGGATATGTGTTCCTGATGAAACACAAATCAGAAGCTTTTGAGAAATTTAGAGATTATAAACAGGAAGTCGAGAACCAAAACGGAAAAAGTATTAAAATCCTACGATCTGATCGAGGAGGAGAATACTTGAGCAATTAATTCCTGGACTTCCTAAAAGAGAATGGGATTCGCTCTCAGCTAACTCCTCCATATACATCACAGCACAACGGTGTAAAGGAACGGAGGAACCGCACCATATTAGATATGGTGCGCTCTATGATGAGCACAGCTGAGTTTCCTATTTCCTTCTAGGGATATGCACTGGAAACAGCTGCAAACCTATTGAATATGGTTCCCACCAAATCTGTGCCAACCACTCCATATGAGATATGGAAAGGAAACAGACCATGTCTTAATTATGTTAAGATATGGGGTTGTCCGGCCTATGTAAAAACACAAAATCCGGACAAACTCGCGGCAAGGTCCATTCTGTGTAAGTTTATTGGATATCCCAAACATTCGCGCGGGTATATCTTCTACCAAACCCAGGAACAAAAGGTGTTTGTTTCTCTACATGCCACCTTTTTAGAAAAGGAATTTCTTGAAAAAGAAATTAGAGGCATGGAGGTAGAACTGGAAGAGGTTCCAGCAATTCAGACTACAACAGAAGATTTGGTTGAACCAGAGGATTCGGTAGTTCCCGATGAACCCCAGCCACTCCGTAGATCTAATAGGGTTCCTCACCCACCTGAGAGATACTACGGTTTTCTTATGGATGGTGGGAGTGAGGATTGCATCATGGTTGATGATGACCCAACTAGCTTCGAGTAGGCCATCACGAGTGGGGACTCAGTGAAATGGCTGGATGCAATGCGGTCCGAGATGGAATCCATGTACACCAACAAAGTGTGGACTTTGGAAGTTTCTCCTGAAGGGGTAAAACCCATTGGGAGCAAGTGGATCTTCATGAAAAAACTTGGTGTAGATGGGAAAGTGGAGACTTTCAAAGCTAGACTTGTTGCAAAAGGTTTTCGTTAAAGACCAGGTGTGGACTATGACGAAACCTTTTCCCCAGTGGCTATGCTTATATCCATCCGGATCATGCTTGCCATCGCTGCATATCATGACTACGAAATCTGGCAAATGGATGTTAAGACCGCCTTTCTAAACGGTGATTTAGAAGAGTGCATGTACATGACTCAGCCAGAGGGCTTCGTAGATAGTGGGAGCAGCGGGAAAGTGTGCAAGCTGCTTAAATCCATTTATGGACTAAAGCAAGCATCGCGGAGTTGGAACTTCTGCTTTGACGTCGTTATCAAAGAGTTTGATTTCGTCAAAAACGTAGATGAACCTTGTATCTATAAGAAGGAGGCAGAGAGTAAGGTTGTCTTCCTCGTATTGTACGTGGACGACATACTCTTGATAGGAAATGACATTCCTATGCCGCAATCAGTCAAGCTCTTCTTATCACAAAGATTCTCAATGAAAGATCTTGGTGATGCCTCCTGCATATTGGGAATTATGATCTATAGAGATAGATCTAAACGGATATTGGGATTGTCCCAATCCAGGTACATTGACACCATACTAAAGAGGTTTAGTATGGGAGAGTCCAAACGTGGGTTTTTACCCACGATCTAAGGGCTCACTCTCTCCAAAGAGATGTCTCCCAAGACTGATTTGGAGAGAGCTCGCATGCAAGGGATACCCTATGCTTCGGCTGTAGGCTCTATCATGTACGCGATGCTATGTACCAGACCCGATGTAGCATACTCACTGAGTGTAGTGAGTAGGTATCAAGCTGATCCTGGAGAGAGTCACTGGACAGCTGTGAAGAGCGTTCTCAAGTACTTGCGAAGGACTAAAGAGATGCTCTTGGTGTATGGTAACGGAGAACTCCAAGTGGAGTCCTTTACCGATTCGAGCTTCCAGAGTGATAAGGACGACTGTAAGTCGCAGTCGGGATTTGTCTTTACCCTTTACGGAAGGGCGGTTAGATGGAAGAGTTCCAAGCAGGAAACCGTGGCAGACTCGACGATGGAGGCTGAATACATCGCTGCCAACGATGCTGCTAAAGAGGCTGTCTGGATCAAGAAGTTCATTACTGAACTTGGAGTGGTTCCATCCATTGAGCAACCAATACCATTGTATTGCGATAACAATGGAGCGGTGGCTTTGGCCAAGGAACCCAGGTCCCATCAGCGATCCAGGCATATTCTGAGGTGGTATCACCTGATCCGGGAGATAGTTGATCGCCGGGAGATCGAGGTCAGGATGGTTGACACGAAGAACAACACTGCAGATCCACTCACGAAGGCCATTCCCCAGATACAGTTTGAGAGACTCTTCGGGATGCTCGGTATACGATACTACAGCAGCTGGCCCTAGTGCAAGTGGGAGATTGTTAGTTGTATGTATGCCCTAGAGGCCAGTATTGTACAGATGATGTATATTATATTGGATGCTTGGACATATATAGAGAGGACTTTCTTGCTCGATATGATAGTATGCTATCTGGTTGCTCTTTACTTTAACAAGTATACTTATCTCTTTATACTGTCTTATAGTTACATGTTGGTAAAGCCCTTAGGATGTGTACTTGACTACCTAGACTATGATGCGGATCATACTAGTGGGGACATGGTAGACCATAAGTACATCCTTCAAGGTCCCTAGTCGTGGGTGTATCGAGACGGGGCATCGATATACCAGTGTAGACTAGCGTATACGCTTCTCGACCCATGAGATGGGCGATGGATGATCCCATATCCATTGGTGTTTGACATCAGAGATGGTATACGGGTGCTCAGTGGAGACTGGGTACACTGGACGGACTCGCCGAGAACTCCCAGATGGTATTATACCTCACGTCAGATGGAAGTTCTCTGGTGACACTTGTGCAGGTTAGTCTGTAGACCCGAGATCGTCATAAAGACATGTGTGATTCCCACTTTGCTTTGATTTCCACCTTACCACGTCCATGAGGGCGTGCAAAACGGTGGTTTTTGGGTACAGTCCCGAGTCACATGGAGGCAATGAGCGATAGGAGGGGTTTCATTTCTTCCGGTATTGGGGGTTGATGTTGCGCTGTGCTCGATTGGCCGTAACAGGGAAGTCCCTAGCCAGGGCTAATTTAGAGATTTACTGGTAAGTGTTACCAGTAGTTTCTCGACCCGTTATGAGCCTCACATTGGCACGACTTATCGGTTATTGGGGTCTGACGTTTACCACCCCTAGACTTGATATGCGACATATCAGACGAGGAGACCGGACTGTACGGGAAGTGTTACCGGCAGGCTTTTATAGGAGTTGGAGCTGGCTTGCTTGCTGATCTTCTGATCGCTCAATACCCGGGTAGCCATTACGTCCAGCTAGTACCGCTGACGGCTTGTGGGTGCTTGATGTGATCATCACCTACTGCCGGCGTATTGACGAGTCTTTAGAGTCCTACACAGAGGTTTTACAGGCTTAGGAAAAACAAAATGGGAGCGCATATGTGATATGTGCGAGACCGAGAATAATGCATGTATGTGATACAGTATTCCATTCTTGCGACTTTTTGTATCGGTCGGTTATAGATGATATAGCCGGGTTATCGAATCAAGTGTTGATTCGATAAGTCGATACAATGGATGATTAGCCGGTTATATGAGATATGACCGGATTATTAAGTCAAGTGTTGATTTAATAATTAAGTGTATAATTGTATATTAGATATACTAATTTACATTACTAACACTTGTTCACTTTAGGGTTTTTCTCACATGAACACAATTTTAATGTATATTTGATATATATTAAAATGTGTTTTTCTTATTGTATCAGGGTTGATGATACACATGACATGGGTGTGTAAGACTTACACCATTCTATATTTAAATGGTGGTTAATAATTATTTAACTTAATTACAAATTACAGGACATTTTGTCATAAGCTTGAAGCTTGTGGAAGCTTGTGGATACTTTGACAAAGTCCACTATATTTGTTTTACCTTAGATTTTTATTAACCTAACCATTTAAACTTAGCCATGGTAATGTCTCTACATGAGTTAGTATATGATACTCACTCACCATGGTTAGCTCACACACTAGATCATTATCCTCTCCTCTTTCTTTTGTTCATCTTCTTCATTTGTTCAAAAGAAAAGCTAGCTAGGGTTTGATCCAAAGTGAGATAGCTTGTGAGAAAACAAATTCTAAAGAGAACCCACTTCCTATTTATCCATCCTCTACTTGACTAGCACTTTAGTATAGGGTGTTTGCTTCACTAATTCTCAAGTTAGTGAAGTAGAAGCTTGAGTCGGAATTCTCTCGACGTAGATCATCTTCGGCCTCGGAGACTTCAAGCAAGGTCGCACCTTTCGCCTAGTGAAGCCATGCAAGGGTCCGGGAGAACTACGATCGCAGCGAAGGGTCTTCATCCAGGAGCTAGAGAAGTGACGGACCGATCTACAAAGGTTGTATTTCGTATCCCTTTAGAGTAAAGTTGTTTACTTGCTATATGATTCGCCTAAACTCTAGTATACGATCTTGCTTAGGGTTGTTCGGCACCTTAAAAAAAAAATTTGGCATGGTCGATACCTTGTAGAGCCTTGTTAGTGTGTCTAGTAACCCTACAGTTCGTATCTTAAGTGCCAAACACCGACACTCTCGATCCCGTATCGGTATTATACGTCCTTCGAATCTTAAGTGGCAAACACCGACACTCTCGATCCCGTATCGGTATTATATGTCCTTATAATCTTAAGTGCCAAACACCGACACTCTCGATCCCGTATCGGTATTATACGTCCTTCGAATCTTAAGTGCCAAACACCGACACACTCGATCCCGTATCGGTATTATACGTCCTTCGAATCTTAAGTGCCCAACAACGAAACTCTCGATCCCCGTATCGGTATTAAAATAAATCTCAGAGTGGATGCATCCAAATATCAAGTAAGAATAAGAATACTTGCATAATTTCATGAAACCACCACAGTCCTCAAATCCAGAAAACATCAAGTAATGAATAAGTATAAATGCATGAATCAATACACATATATTAGCGTCCCATTCCACTAATATATGTATATAGGCATATATAACAGCATCCCACTCCACTGTTTATATACTTAGGAGTAACAATATCAGAGAACATCATATGAAATCCAAGAATGTAACATATGCAGCATGAAACAGTAATATGAGCATATAAAGGAAAACCGCGATTTAACTGCAACAAGTTATTAAATATATCATGTGGTTCTTGATTTCTACGAAATCAGACGCAACATCATATACAGGTGAACATGTAGCTATAACAAGGTATGCGTAACCATGTCGTTATAGCAAGATATGTGTGTACATATGTAAGTATGTATGATGTAAAAGTATCTGTAACAAGGTATGTCTCTATGCTTATCTATAATACCCTCCAGGTATATGTATGTATGTATGCCAGATGTACATGTAGCTATGTCTTATATGTGTATATACCTATCACTAATGGTACACTACCCTATAGGTATAGAGGTAACCAGCATGTAAGCATGCCAGGGCATATGTGTAAGCATGTAGGTATACAGGTATGCTATATTCATATGCACAATGAAAATAAGGATCATGTCTCAATGTTCCTAAGCAATCCAATATCACATATGTATATGTCTTGTGCTTGTCATGGCAATTATTAATGGTGTGAGTAGCATACAATCAGTGCTCGTGCAACATGAACCATCAATAATAGTGTTGTGTCTCATTAATACTATGCCCAAATACAATAGGTAAATGAGATATACAACGAAATACACATGCACCAACGAGTCCATATATTAAACACTAAAGGTCATATCATTTGATCTAGCCCAGATGCATAACGCCATGCGGGCAATCCCCTGTAGATGTTAAATCTACTCACCAACGCTCCTAGCTAAGTAAAGCCTACCACTCGCTTTCCCCTCTTCACAGCGCCCGAAGTCCCCACCTGTGATCCTGAACATATATAACAATAAAGCAAGTGTATATAAGCAATCGACCAAAAATACGTACCACTACGTTTAACCGATGCATCTACTCCAAACATACTCTCATGTTTTTGTTTTAGTGGCTAACGCGCGTGGAGACACTACGAAACCAATTCAAGAGAAAAAGCTACACAAGGACACGAACGACATCGGCACGACCCTAGCTAGGAATGCAAAGCGACACAACTACCAAGTCTAGATCCTGATCGTACCGATCGCACATTCACAACACAAGATATAGCATGGAATCAATATATATAACGTCGCAACGTCAAAAGAAACCCACGCCTAAATATCCGTAAATCTAGTAAGCAGTATATATCATTTTAGCACAAAACTACAAGTTTTACCAAAACTAGAACTTACAAACATCATCAAATAGCAAGGTTAAACCACTTATACTTTTAACAAAATTTTAGATTTCACTAATTAGGATTAGCAAAAGTTTAGTTTGTTAATTAGCTTAATTATCCGATTAGGAAAATATCATTTAACAAATTAGCGACTTGATTAAGTTTTCATTTGTCTTAGCTTATCACTTAACCATTCCACTAATCAAAACCCTAATTTGACTATCAAAATGATATCTTGAATTTCTAATTATGAATTTAAAAGCTTAAATTCAACATCTAATTAAGCTAATTAAAGTATTAATACATGAACTTAAGCTTAGAGTTAGGATTTATACCTCAAACTTGATTTCAAAAACTAGCAAAAATCTCCAAAATTAGCCTCCAAAATCCCCACTAGAATGAAGATCCAAGCATTATTGAAGAAGAAGAATGATGGGTTTGATTTATATTTGAATTTGTATGAATTTATTTGGATTTTTCATCATTTTTTAAAAGCAAAATGAGAAGAAATGTGTGGAAAAATGATGAAGGGCAGCAAGGGAAGAGGTTTCAGCCATAATGGAGGGAGCTAGGATTTTGTGGAGGTGTGTGGAATTTTCTAGAAGATAAATGCAATAATTGTATAATAAAACAAAAAAAAGCATTAGTCACCATTTTCTTTTCTTGAAAATTCATTTAATTACACAAAATATCAAGATATTTGGAGAGAAGGTTCTAAACATAAATCTAGTGATTAACTTAGCATAAAACCACATTAGTAGTAATTTACACCCATAAAAAGTAATTACCACTAATAAAGTGCACAAATAAAACATTAAAATAATATTTTATTATGGAAAAATTCTATGTGAACCAAAACTTTTCATTGAGCCCCAAAGTTCGCGCACTAGTTTTATTCTAGCTAAACTAGATGCCGGCAAGTTTCTACGGATGTTTGATCACAATCGGGTTAAAAGGGAAAACACCGACAATTTTACCCTAAAACGGAAAAATTCGCAAAACGATTTCTAAAACGTTACATGTTCCTGTTGGAGATAGTGCCCTCAGAGTGAATTATTGGATCACAGGCACGCGATTGCAATGATTGAGGGAGGACCTATCCCGGTAGGACAGTCTTACTCGAGATGATAGTATGCTATCTGGTTTATCTTTATCATCGTGTACTACTTTAGGTGACCTGACATGTCGCTATTACACGTTGATAGAGGCCCTAGGATTCTTGCTTGACTGCCGGCAGTAAAAAATGGCGATCATATACGTGAGAGCTGGTGGTCTATAAGCACATCCTTAAAAGGTCCCTAGTCGTGGGAGTTTCGAGACAGGGCATCGATTCTCCAGAGTAGACTAGTGTATACAGTCGAGACCCCGACGAGGGGCGGTGGACGGTCTCACAAGCCACTGGTGTCAGTTGGTTCACCTAAGATGTATACAGGTGCTCATTGGGTTATGAGTACACCGGACAGGACTAGCTGGGAACATGCTAGTTGGTCTTATACCTGACGTCAGATAGCAGTTCCCTGGTGACATGTGTACAGGTTAGTTCATCGACCTGAGATCGTCATTTGTCTCGTGTGAGTTCCCACTGTACTTTGATTACTACCCTACCACGGCTCAAAGGAGTCGTGCAAACAGGTTTTAGTTGGGTACAGTCCCGAGCCACATGGAGGCAGTGAGCGGATCTTCAGGGGTTCGTCTCTCCCGGTATTGGGGGTGAGGTCGCGCTGTGTCTAGGAGAGCCATTACGCAAAGCCCTCGGCCGAGGCAGGAGATTTACTGGTAGGTATTCCAGTAGTATCTCAGGGCGTTCTGGGCTACACTCCGACACGACTTGTACCGCTTTTGGGGGTCTGACTTTTACCAACCCCCTAGGCCCGCCATGCGATACTCATAGACGAATGGACCGGACTGTACGGATATTGTCACTGACAGGCTCAGTAGGGTGTCAGGATGAGTTCGCTCATCGACGTCCCTTTTGGTCAATAGCTGGTGGCCCGTCACGTATTGGCTAATACCTCTGACGTGCTAGTGGTTAAATCCACAGCCATAGTATTGACGAGTCTTTAGAGTTCACCACACTTACAGTTACTCAAGCTTTCGGGCGAAACGCTGTAGAGGCCGTATGGAGATATGGCAGGGTCCGATCAGATACGTGCGGTATTGCACGGATCAGGATCGGACAGTTTTGTACTAGTGGCCGTATAGTTATATGGCAGGGTTCGATCTGATACGTGCGGTATTGCACGGATCAGGATCGAACGGTTATTACTAGCCGGCTTTGGCTTAAGCCGGTCCTAGTTTAGTACAGTGTAGATTTTGTCTCATTGCATTTGTATCCGGACGGAATACAGATGCAGGTATGTATGCACAGTATCGGGGTTTTCCTGTAATTTATTACGGGACCAGTTTTCTGGAGTTTCCAGTTTGCATTCCGTTCCGGCCGGTTTTCCTTTGTTCTATCCCGGCCGGACTTTTCTGATGGAGGGGGTAATTTGCAGTTTTGCAAATTACATTTGAGGAGGGGGTTTCTTGCATATGTATTAATTATGATATCATCTTTTTTATTCCTTTCTTTTCTATCATCATTTCTTGTAAAAGGTGATTAGGATTGATTTGGTTTTGATGTGAGATTGTGATGATTATGTTTGGCTATGGTCACCACTTGCTTTTACTACCATTACCTTCCTTCTATGGTTGTGGTTTTGTATTCCCTCCTCCACCATTCTCATTTGAGAGATGGGAGAACTCACTTGAGAGAAAGAAAAAGATGAGAGTTTTCATTCTTGAGAGTTTGATTTCTTGATCTCATTTTTCATGCTAGAAAAATGCAAGCACCATTTTTCTAGTCTTGATTCCTCCATCATCTTCAGAGGCAACAAACCCCAAATGAGACATAGCCTCTACACTACACATTCTACAGCATATCTTGAGCATGTCGAGTTGCCGGCTTCATGCCCGAGTTGCCTCGGTATTGAGGCGGGAGCCCGTAAAAGACGCAGGCGATGTGGTGCCCTTCCGGCGAGGAGGCGACGATGTGGAGGCAAGACTTTCCGCGGGAGATCGGGACGATGACGAGAAGACCGGAGGACTTGGATCACTCGGTATACTTCTCTTCCCATCTCTTGTTAGCTAGCATTAGGTTAATGGTTACGATCCGGGTTTTCATTGTCCGCGGTAGCGCCAGTTTCCAATTAAGGAAAATTTTTGATTCCGCATTTTGGCCTCGGATAGACTGCCAGGGCGCTGCCGTGGCGCAACATGGTATCAGAGGCACGCCATTAACCTTGTCTAGCTTGTTCTAATGTGTTTTACTTATCCGATCGACCGAAATTCCAAAAACCTCATTTTTATTCACATCAGTTTTCTGTTGAATTTTTTTGGTGTCTAAAAATTTTTCAGGTTGTATAAAACTAATGTACTGGAAATCCTAAGACCTCTGGAAAAATTGGACGCAGTCAGTCGATAATTGGAGCGCGGAACCGCGGCCAAACCCCCTATTGGGCCGCTGTTCCGCCGCACTCTGGTATCCTCACTGCATCCAATTTTTCCAGTAGGCTTGTGGGCTGATTTTATGGGTTTTGGAATATTAAATTTGGGCCCAGAATCTCTGTGAGTGCTACAGTATTGCTTGGGGGCCCACTTGTTAATTATTTGATCGATCGGATATTTTAAACACATTATTTCACAGTATTTACATTATATCTGCGACCGTGAATGTCACTTGATCGGTAAATCCTGTCTAACTGCTATAGACCGGTTAGTCGGATTTGCGAACGTGACTTTCACGTTGATGTTCTATGTTTATGCTGTGTTGTTGCGGATCGGTCGTGGGGGATAGCCTGGATGCAATGTTAGTACAGTTTTGTTGTATTATGTACATTTGATATTGCGGGGCGAGCGTCCGACATGTGGACTGCCGTCACTGCCTGTTTGTATTATTCTTTTGGGGCACGACCTGGTTGCGGTCGATGTACCCGTTGTATGTATATTTTACTTTCTGTACTAGGATTACCCCGCGGAGGGGTGCACGGATAGCCGGGTTCTAGAGGGCAACGGGCCCGCATCTCATGGCATTGAGACGGAGGGGGCTTCACTTTAGGATTGGCGGGCTATTCGCCGCACTCGTAGGGGGTACAGGTTGACCCAGGAGGGGTGCCCAAGTTACCGGATTCCATGAAGTGCTGGGTGGTCCATTCACGGTGCTGAAGGGGGCTGCCTCGCTTCAGGTTTTGGCGGGTGACTTGCCGCGCCCATAGGGGTCTAGGATTTCATTGCACAGGCTATCCACACGACCAGGGAAACGTCGGGTTTCAGCAGCGGCTCTGTGAAACCCGGGGCTTCCAGATATCTGTATTGTTCTGTGATGCTGTACATTTCTGTGATGTTGCATTCTTATCACGTCTTGAGCGAATATAATATATTGGTATATATATTAGTAGATGTTGTATATGTTTTGCATCCGCGCTAGTCCAGTCCCCACTCTGTCGTTAGTTAAGTAACCTAACGGGTGATGACGGGACCCAGTGGCGAATGCGGATGGCATATACGTACGTCAGTATATTTTCGTTCTTTATGGTGTGATCCATTGATGGGACTGCGTTGATTCGGATCAATGCAAGATAAACAAACCTATTCTGATGTTGTTGGAACACTTTTCAAAAAGCTGTTATTGCAAGGACGTTCACTTTTGTTTTGCATCGTGGTATTCATTTGGAATATCCTGCTCCTCAGTCGACGAGGCAAGGGCTGAGATCCCTTCACCGGGAGTGACCCCTTGGACAGAAGTTTGCGTCAGGGCATTAACTTCACTATAGCCGATTACTTTTGCTTTGCATCGTGGTATTCAGTTGGAATATCCTGCACCTCATTCTACGGGGAAAGAGCCGGGATCCCTTCACCGGGAGTGACCTCTTTAGTAAAGGTTTTCTTCACTATATTTTTATAAAAGGCTATGCAGTTCCTTCAACGTTATCAAGTTCATTACGTTAAAGGTTTTTCGCCAAAAACCAGCCGTAGCCCTCCGTCATTTCCTACAGGTATTATTTAGTATTCGTGCTGCGTTTGTTGACCTAGTCAAGACGTAGTGTTCGGTAGCTGAGTGGTACTTGTTTGTTGCATAAGTGGGATTGGTTAAGACAGTCGTGCGGCCTTGTTGACCTAGTCAAGGGCACGTACGGGTGGGTTTAATGCAATCCAGAATAATGACGGGTTGAACTTGACTGGCGGTTTATGGTTTGTTGACCTAGTCAAGGTCATAAACCGCTTGGGGTAAAAATCACATCGGGAGTTTCAAAAGAACTGAAACTTGCCAGGCATGCGCATACCTTCTGGAGTGTGGTGACTTGAGTGGATTCCGTCAAGTTATCATGTGATGATAGTTGGATCCCGATTCCCACTGATGAGTTGGTTTACTCCTCGGGTGATCCCGACTAATTCTTCTTTCAGGTTTGGAGGAGAATTTGAGGTTACAGTGGGAGGTTTCCAGATTAGACAAAGTGATAACCATTCTGATCTAGGTTAGAGTGCACGCTGAGTGTTTCTTTTCTCTCTCTCTTTGGCAGCGACCATTGACCCGACCCTGGACAATGACTCAGTGACCAAGTTGACCGAACCTTCTTAACACAGGCTTTTGGATTGTCAGAGTTGTAGACGCTCATTGCCACTCCTACTTTTACCCTTTTCTCCAGGACACCCCGCAGTACTGCGAACGTCCACTTCCATTGGACAAAACCATCGTATGGTTAGATACGAACTCGAAGGACTTCGAGGATGGTTTCTGGTTCTGGAGAAAACGAATAGGATTATTCAGTTGTCTTTTCTTTTCACCTTCTCTCATTGTGAGTACTCCTTGGTTTAGGAGATAGCACACCTATTACGCAAATTGGATAGTCTTCTTCCAAACCTTAGGCTGGTGCCGACCGGTAAGGAATGAAGAAAACCAATTAGCCTAAACGGTGTGCAGAAGGTATTAAGATTAAGACAAAGCAAGGGATTAGTAAGAGGGCATAGTAAATTGTGACTGCTATTCACGACCGAACCAAGTATTTATTCGCCAATCCTAAATCACCTTTGTATTTCTCCAGGACACTCCGTATCACTACGAAGATCCACAGTTTATTTGGATACTCCATCGTATGGTTATATACGAACTCGAAAGGAACTTGTTCCAGTTCGGGGATGGATTCTGGTTGAGGAGAAATAGGAATAAGGTTTATTCGGTTGTCTTTTATCTTCACCTTCTCTCGCTTTGTGAGTGCTCCTAGGATTAGGACAGTACACCGTTTATGCTTACTAGATAGTCTTGTTCCAAACCATAGGCTGGTGCCGAACGGTAGGGAAGGAAGAAAACCATTTGGTCTAAGGGGAGTGCAGAAGGTAATGACTAAAGACATATAAAGGGATTTGGAGAGGTGGCAAAGAATTATACGGTTATTGTTGTGAATCTGGATAATGGTAGAGGCATTACTAGGAATACCAGGATACCCCACCGAAGCATTTCAATGTTTCAATTTCACTGTGTACTGTTAAAAGAAAACTGATTTCCCGATTAGATACTTACTCCAGGGTATGTATTTACCAGGTTTGATTCTCACATCTGTATGGTTTTACAAATGATGAGTGGGAGTAAGTTATTGGGAATAGGGTGATTATCCTCATTATATCGGGATTCGTTGTAATCGGTGATATTTGAGAAGATCATCTGGGCAGTTTGCCGGTCGGCAAATATTTGGTTTTGAATATCCACTGTTGTGCACCAATTTCAAATTGATATATCTGTACGTCTATTTTCATAGAGTGAGATATACCTTTTGATATTATGTCGATGACATTTACCTATATCAGTGGATGGTTAGGTAAGGAGCATTAAACAGCGGTGTACTTCTTCTTAACCATAAGTACAGTTTTCAACCTACGACACACAGTGAAAGAGTTGTTTGACTCAGTGGACTTATACAGAGTATTGTATGTTGTCCAGCGTCCATCAGGACAGAGGGGTTGGTCCTCATACTATATTCTGTTTACTTTTAACTTCTCTAGTTCTTGGACATGTTTTTCGTAGAAACACAGGGTCTAAGTTTTGAGGAGTTATAGGTATTTGAATAGAGTAGAGAACCAGGTGTAGCAAGTATCGGGATTCTTCAAAGTGATCGAAGATGTAGATACTTGTGTATGGTATTCAGTTGATAGTAATGATAAAGAGAAATTGCTTCTCTTTCAGGTTACTCATAATTGGAAGCATTCCTAAATTGAGTAACGCTGATCGGCCTCCTTTCATTTAGTTGACATGCACTGGTGACAGTTGCATGATTTGAATCTGGTTCAATTAAATCAGTGCCTCTGTTTCTATATTGGATATAGAACAGTTCATATCTTGACATTGTTAAGGTACGGGGAGTTGTCCGGCTTATGATTAAAACCAGACACTGGACAACTCAAGGCACGTTTCTGTAATGGCTGTTTGTGGGTTGACCCAGGTTATGACGAGGGTTGACTTTCTACCATCTGGCAGATCAATAGAAATATTGTTCTAGACTCGCCACAGTTTTATTAAAAATGGATTTTTTCAAAAACAGTAGTGGGAGTATGGTAGAACTGGAAGTGATTCCAGAACCGCAAACGATTACTGAAGATTTCATAAGAACCTAAAGATTCAATCTGGCTTGACATTCCATTGGCCACTCCGCAGATAAGGTGGGTAACTTCAGGCATCCGAGAGGTACTCCGGTAGCCTCAAGGACGGTGACAGGGAAGTTCTTGTTTACCCACACTTGCCATTGTTGTTGTTCCAGGCTGCGAGACCCGGCAGGAGGATGAGTATAGCGTCGTTCTAAACTAGCTTTAGAAGTGCACGTCTATATGACTCTGCCAGAGGGTTGTCGTAGTCAGTGGGAGCAGCGGAAGCATTGGTGGACATCAGGCTTATGTCTATTTATAGACTAAAGCAGATATAGCGGAGATAGATCATCTATTTCTGATGTGGCAGTCATAGGTTTGACGTCATCAGAATAGGGGATGGATCTGTTGAGAAGGTAGTAGGGTGTGATGTCCTGGTTTTGGATGACATACACAGAGTAGGAAAGGAAACTCCTATACTACGATCGGTTATACTTTGGTTGTCACACAGTGGTTTCTCCACACAGGACTTGGATATTATATCAGACATTCTGGTTACTAGATCTATGGTTTTAGATCTAGATTTAGGTGGTTTCTTAATCTGGGTACCTTGACAGCATTCTATGAGTATTTAGAATGAACGACTCCTGGCACGGTAGTATACCTACAGGTAATGGAGTCACCCTCTCTAAAGGTGTCTTACAGACTAAAGGGGAGAGGGATACGCATGATTGACATATCACTTGCTTAGGCAATTGAGTCAATCATGAGATGTCAAGTACCACACCAGATGTTGTTCTTGCAGTAGATGCAATAAGTTGATATTGATCCAATCCTGGAGAAACAGTCGGAAGCAGTTTTAGAACATAAGTTGATGTTCTAGGGATATGAGAACGGCAGCCTCCTTTAGAAGACGGTTATCATTCCAGGCTTCCAAGGTGACATGGATGGCAGAGTGGCTGTCAGAGTTATAGTTTTCCCTCTGACGAGGGGCAGTATTTTAGACAGGTGGTCCAGGAGATACTGAGGGAAGGCATGGCGCAGGATACTGATTAAGTTCAGTTGACGATACAGTCTAAGAAGTCTGGATTTGGAGTTCATTTATGAACTAGGTCCCATCAGACATCCAGACGTTCCAAGACAGGTATTGCTCATTTCGGGAGATGGTTTTCTCCGCGAACTTGAGATATAGAGAGACATAGAAAGAAACATCACAGCGGATCCACTCACTGAGGCTATTCCTCGAACGCAATAGTTTCGCAAACGAGCTTTGTGAGACTGACTAGTAGAGGAGTTGGGTGTTCGGTATCACACGGGCTGTGAGTATGCGGCATCGCAATAATTAGCCTTGAGTGCAAGTGGGAGATTGTTGGAGATAGTGCCCTCAGAGTCAATTATTGGATCACAGGCACGCGATTGCAATGATTGAGGGAGGACCTATCCCGGTAGGACAGTCTTACTCGAGATGATAGTATGCTATCTGGTTTATCTTTATCATCGTGTACTGCTTTAGGTGACCTGACATGTCGCTATTACACGTTGATAGAGCCCCTAGGATTCTTGCTTGACTGCCGGCAGTAAAAAATGGCGATCATATACGTGAGAGCTGGTGGTCTATAATCACATCCTTAAAAGGTCCCTAGTCGTGGGAGTTTCGAGACAGGGAATCGATTCTCCAGAGTAGACTAGTGTATACAGTCGAGACCCCGACGAGGGGCGGTGGACGGTCTCACAAGCCACTGGTGTCAGTTGGTTCACCTAAGATGTATACATGTGCTCATTGGGTTATGAGTACACCGGACAGGACTCGCTGGGAACATGCTAGTTGGTCTTATACCCGACGTCAGGTAGCAGTTCCCTGGTGACATGTGTACAGGTTAGTTCATCGACCTGAGATCGTCATTTGTCTCGTGTGAGTTCCTACTGTACTTTGATTACTACCCTACCATGGCTCAAAGGAGTCGTGGAAACGGGTTTTAGTTGGGTACACTCCCGAGCCAAATGGAGGCAGTGAGCGGATCTTCAGGGGTTCGTCTCTCCCGGTATTGGGGGTGAGGTCGCGCTGTGTCTAGGAGAGCCATTACGCAAAGCCCTCGGCCGAGGCAGGAGATTTACTGGTAGGTATTCCAGTAGTATCTCAGGGCGTTCTGGGCTACACTCCGACACGACTTGTACCGCTTTTGGGGGTCTGACTTTTACCAACCCCCTAGGCCCGCCATGCGATACTCATAGACGAACGGACCGGACTGTACGGATATTGTCACTGACAGGCTCAGTATGGTGTCAGGATGAGTTCGCTCATCGACGTCCCATTTGGTCAATAGCTGGTGGCCCGTCACGTATTGGCTAATACCTCTGACGTGCTAGTGGTTAAATCCACAGCCATAGTATTGACGAGTCTTTAGAGTCCACCACACTTACAGTTACTCAAGCTTTCGGGCGAAACGCTGTAGAGGCCGTATGGAGATATGGCAGGGTCCGATCAGATACGTGCGGTATTGCACGGGTCAGGATCGGACAGTTTTTTACTAGTGGCCGTATAGTTATATGGCAGGGTTCGATCTGATACGTGCGGTATTGCACGGATCAGGATCGAACGGTTATTACTAGCCGGCTTTGGCTTAAGCCGGTCCTAGTTTAGTACAGTGTAGATTTTGTCTCATTGCATTTGTATCCGGACGGAATACAGATGCAGGTGTGTATGCACAGTATCGGGGTTTTCCTGTAATTTATTACGGGACCAGTTTTCTGGAGTTGCCAGTTTGCATTCCGTTCCGGCCGGTTTTCCTTTGTTCTTTCCCGGCCGGACTTTTCTGATGGAGGGGGTAATTTGCAGTTTTGCAAATTACATTTGAGGAGGGGGTTTCTTGCATATGTATTAATTATGATAGCATCTTTTTTATTCCTTTCTTTTCTATCATCATTTCTTGTAAAAGGTGATTAGGATTGATTTGGTTTTGATGTGAGATTGTGATGATTATGTTTGACTATGGTCACCACTTGCTTTTACTACCATTACCTTCCTTCTATGGTTGTGGTTTTGTATTCCCTCCTCCACCATTCTCATTTGAGAGATGGGAGAACTCACTTGAGAGAAAGAAAAAGATGAGAGTTTTCATTCTTGAGAGCTTGATTTCTTGATCTCATTTTTCATGCTAGAAAAATGCAATCACCATTTTTCTAGTCTTGATTCCTCCATCATCTTCAAAGGCAACAAACCCCAAATGAGACATAGCCTCTACACTACACATTCTACAGCATATCTTGAGCATGTCGAGTTGCCGGCTTCATGCCCGAGTTGCCTCGGTATTGAGGCGGGAGCCCGTAAAAGACGCAGGCGATGTGGTGCCCTTCCGGCGAGGAGGCGACGATGTGGAGGCAAGACTTTCCGCGGGAGATCGGGACGATGACGAGAAGACCGGAGGACTCGGATCACTCGGTATACTTCTCTTCCCATCTCTTGTTAGCTAGCATTAGGTTAATGGTTACGATCCGGGTTTTCATTGTCCGCGGTAGCGCCAGTTTCCAAGTAAGGAAAATTTTTGATTCCGCATTTTGGCCTCGGATAGACGGCCAGGGCGCTGCCGTGGCGCAACAGTTCCTAGTCGAGGGTGTATCGAGATAGGGCATCGATATTCCAGAGTAGACTAGCATATACGCTTCTTGACCCATATGATTGGCGATGGATGATCCAACATCCATTGGTGTTTGACATCAAAGATGGTATACGGGTGCTCAGTGGAGACTGGGTACACTAAACGGACTCGCCAAGAACTCCTAGTTGGAATTATACCTATCGTTAGATAGCAGTTCTCTGGTGACACCGGTACAGGTTAGTCTGTAGACCTGAGATCGTCATAGAGTCTTGTGTGATTCCCACTGTGCTTTGATTTCCACCTTACCATGTTCAAGAGAACGTGCAAAATGGTGGTTTTTGGGTACAGCCCCGAGGTATATGGAGGCAATGAGCGATAGGAGGGGATTCGACTCTCCCGGTATTGGGAGTTGATGTTGCGCTGTGCTCGATTGGCCATAAAGGGAAGTCCCTGGCCAGGCTGCTACGGAGATCTACTGTTAAGTGTTATCAGTAGTTTCACGACCCGTTATGAGCCTCACATCGGCACGACTTATCAGTTACTGGGGTCTGACGTTTACCACCCCTAGACTGGATATGCGACATATTAGACGAAGAGACCGGACTGTACGGTAGTGTTACTGACAGGCTTTACAGGAGTATGAGCAGGCTTGCTTGTTGATCATCTGATCGCTCAATACCCGGGTAGACGTTACGTCCAGCTGGCACCACTGACGGCTTGTGGGTGACTGATATGATCATCACCTACTGCCGGCGTATTGATGAGTCTTTAGAGTCTTACACAGAGGTTTCCTGGCTCAGGAAAAACGAAGTAGGAGCACATATGTGATATGTGCGGGACCGAGATTAATACGTATATGTGATACTGTTAGTTATATGTATGCCCTACAGGCCATTACTGTACATAGGATGTATATTGTAGAGGATGCTAGGACATATATAGATAGGACTTTCTTGCTCGACATGATAGTACGCTATCTGGTTGCTCTTTATCTTAACATGTATACTTGCAGTCTCTCTATTACATGTTGATAAATACTTTAGGATATGTGCTCTACTTCCAGGACTATGATGTAGATCATACTGGTGGGGCCTGGGTAGTCCATGAGTACATCCTTCAATGTTCCTAGTCATGGAATATCGAGACGGGGCATCGATATTCCAGAGTAGACTAGCGTATATCTTCTCGACCCATGTGATGGGCGATGGATGATCCTATATCCATTGGTGATTGACATCAGAGATGGTATGCGGGTGCTCAGTGGAGACTGGGTACACTGAACGGACTCGCCGAGAACTCCCTGATGGTATTATACCTCACATCAGATGGCAGTTCTCTGGTGACACTGGTACAGCTTAGTCTGTTGACCCGAGATCGTCATAGAGTCATGTGTGTCTCCCACTGTGCTTTGATTTCCACCCTACCACGGATCTACTGAGTCATGCAAACAGGTGGTTTTTGGGTACAGTCCCGATTCACATGGAGGCAATGAGCGATAGGATGGGATTCGTCTCTCCCGGTATTGGGGGTTGATGTTGCGCTATGCTCGACTGGCCATAACTGGAAATCTTTGGCCAGGGTTGCACTGATTTACTGGTAAGTGTTATCAGTAGTTTCATGCTTGTTATGGACCTTACATCGGCATGACTTATCAAGCTACTGGGGTCCGACGTTTACCACCCCTAGGCGAGATATGCGACATATCAGACGAACAGACCGGACTGTGCGGAAAGTGTTACTGGTTGGATTCACAGTAGTGTGAGCAGGCTTGCTCGTTGATCTTCTGATCGCTCAATACCCGGGTGGCCGTTACGTTTAGCAGACCCTTGCGGCTTGTGGGTGATTGATATGATCACCACCTACTGCCGGCGTATTGACGAGTCTTTAGAGTCCTACACAGGGGTTTCCTGGCTCCAGCGAAACGAAATAGGAGCGCATATGAGATATGTGCGGGACCGAGAATAATACCAGTATGTGATACTGTATTCTATTCTCGCGATTTGTATCATCGGACGGTTATATGTGATATAGCCGGGTTACCGAGTCAAATATTGATTCGATACATTGATACACTTGATATTAGTCGGTTATATGCGATATGACCAGATCATTAAATCAAGTATTGATTTAATGATTTAATGTATAATTATATATTTGATATATTACTTTACATTAACTAGTATTAGTTCACTTAAGATTATCTTTCTCACTTGATATGCACAAGTTGTATATGTGATATATTTTTTGCACTAGTTTGTATCATGATTGATGATACATGCAAACTTGGGTGTGTGTATGACTTACACTATGTTTAGGTTAATGGTAAAGGTTTTAATTATTTAGTAATTCAAAAATGGTGGTTATTTTTGTCTTTGCTTGAAGCTTCATGAAGCTTTCAAGCATCTTTGACAAAGTCCACCATTTTTGTTTTGCATGACATTTTCACTAACCTAACCATTAACATAAACTCTCGTTTAGTCTCTACATTGGTTAACTCACCCATGGTTGCATCATGGTAGACTTCACTTGATTATTCATTTTTGATATTCTATTATTCATATTCTTTTCTTTCTTCTTCATCTTCTTCAAGTGAAGAAAGCTTGCTAGAAAAATTTCAAGTGAAGAAAAAGAGTGAGAAATCCAAATCCAAAGTGAACCCACTTCCTATTTCTTCATCCTCTACCACTTGCCATGTAGTATAGGGTGTTCTCTTCACAAAGTTCATGACCAAGTCAAGATGGAGCTTGAGCTTGAGTCTCCTCGACGTAGATCATCTTCGGCCTCGAAGTCAACGACCTAGCCCGCTCATTTCTCCGAAGAAACCATCGCTAGGGTCCGGGATCCCGATGATCGCAGGGAAGAGACGTCAATACGGAGCTTTAGAAGTGAAGGACCGGATCTACAAAGGTTGTAATCCCTTTCACTTAGTAGTAAAATAGTTTACTTGCTTGCTTTCGCCTTACCTCTAGTAAACGATCTTGATTAGGGTTGTTCGGCACACATAAAAATTTGATTTTTGGATGGTTGATGCCTTGTGGAACCTCATGAGTGTGCCTAGTAACCCTACAATGATATCAAAGCCTAGCTAGAGCTTTAGGCGAAGTGTAGACGAAGTTAGAAATCCGATCGAACCCCGAAACCCTAATCTATACCCTTCTCTGTACATTTTTTAAAACTGTGATTTTTTATGAATTAAAAATTCTCAGAAAATTAAGAAGGAAAAACTAAGAATTACTGTGAAGTACGGCCCACTGATTCGTCTATATGACCGCGGAACCGCAGCCAAACCAAGGGTTTGGCGGCGGTTCCGCGGCCCAAATTATGTCTTAGTCCCTCATACTTCATATATTTATTCTTAGGTCTTTTCTTGTCAATTTTTCTGGGAAATTTTTAATTCCACTATAGTGTTGAGTTTTCTTAGGGTTGTATTAGGGACTCGTTGATTCGATCGGATAATTTAACTTTTTTTAGTTTGTCCGGGTAATTTTTAGAAAGTGTTAAAAAGTTCGGCCGGATATCAATAACTCACTTTTTCCCCTGCCAGAAAATTTCCAAGTGTTGGATTTTTCCGTAGTTTAAGAACGTTCTAAGTCGTGCAAGTAACGCGATGGACCCTCTAGAAGACAACAAACCTTAACTCGAATATGTGACCGTCTTGAAGCGCCTTTTGAACCTTAGGGTTTGGGGCGGTACGGCGTGCCACATGTGAGGCGTTGGCTTGACCCTTCTACGGATGGACCGTTGGTACTGTGCCATGACATGGATGTTTTTAAACTTATTTCATGTGTTGAGCTATTTGGGAAAACTTGGTTGTTTGATTATTCGATCGGAAAGTTTAACATTGTCTATTTATCTGGAATGTGATACAATATTTGGAATCCACAAATAGTTATGAGATAACTGATTTGAATGTTATAAACATAGCAGTTTAGTCTCATTTGATCGGTTGCCACGGGATTTTGATGTGATCAAAAGTCCGTCGCAATCACGTAGCATACGCGGATACTCGCCGGTAAACTTAATAGACAGCCACGCCCCATAGCCCCGACCAAGTGACTGTAGGAGAACCCCGTCGCCAAAAGAATCCGTTCGGGTGCTCGCAGCAGCGGTGTTCCGCCTTAGTGCACTTCGTCGATGGCATCCGGGGGTGCGGCCGTCTACTAAAGTTTGCGATGAGCATTCGATCAGGATGTCGGGAATCTTTTTGAATTGCCCGACTTGATATTGAAAGGAGTTTTCGATAATGAGACTAAAATGCGGGGTTTATAATTGTTAGGCATGCGATGTCTAAGGAATTCATTTGGTTAGGCATGCGATGTCTAAGGAAATTGCGGATTCCAACTGTTGTAGTTTTACACTTTCTTTTCTGCGACCGTAAGTGTAATATGTGATATCGCCGGTTTCGTTGCTATATGTCAACGACAATTGGGATGGGCATATTTACTTACGTTGATGACATGTGATGTTATGTGTTGCTGGATATGTTATATTGGATCGTCGTGTTTGAATAGCCGGGTTTTTTTTATGTGAGATGAGTGTTTTTCTTTTTCATTCATGTAAAAAAAACTTGTATGTAATATTCTTTTATTGGGGCACTTCCGGGTTGAGGATGATGTCACCATTGTATATTATTTACTTTTCCGCATTAGGATAGACCCAAGGCGGGGAGCACAAGTAACCGTGTTCTAGGGTTCAGTGGGAGACCATCTTGAGGAGTCGAGTCCGGGTCTCCTAACTCTAGAATTGGTAGGGTTGCTTGCCGCTCTCGTAGGGGTCTAGGGGTGTGGGATTGGCTATTCATCACGACCGTGGAATCCGTGTTTTATACAGGCTCAAAATAAAACACGGACGTCCTACTATATCCAATATTTCATATGATATTTTGTGCTGCGTTATCTGTGATGTGATCATGTGATTTGTTCTGATAGATATTGTATATAGTATATATGATATATTATGTAGACGTTGCTTATGTTTTACACCCGCGCTAGCCCTGCCCCGCTCTGCCGTTAGTTACCTAACCTAACGGTGCAGACGGGACATCGAGGCAAATGCGGATGGCATAAGCGTACGTTGTATTTATCTATGATGTTTTAGGTGGACTTAAATGATGGGACATTCATTAATGAGATTAATCAAAGAAAATAAACCTAAAAGATATTGTGGAATCGAATTTCAAAAATCAGGTAGCTCTAGTTGTTGCTTTACATAGCGGTGTTCCTTGTAGAACATCCAGCACCTTATTCGATAAAGAAAGAGCCGAGATCCCTTCACCGGGAGTGACCTCTTTAGCAATAACTAGCAGATGATACAACCTTCGGTTTGTCTTTTGATTGCTTTTCTAGTTCTTTCTTTGCATTGTGGTATTGTGTATATCCTGCATCTCATTCGACGAGGAAAGAGCCGAGATCCCTTCAACGGGAGTGACCTCTTTAGCGAAACTAGCGAAAGCCTAAAAAACACTCCATTTTAAACCGTTTGATTCCGCAATGAAATCAAGTTCAAAGCGTTAAAGGTTTTCTAAAAAACCATTCGCAACCCTCCGTCATTTTAGGAAGTAGAGTACTTAGTATTCGTGCTGTGTTTGTTGACCATAGTCAAGGCACAGTGTACGATAGCTAAGTGATATCTTCCTACACCGCATATGATGTGATTAGTTAGGACAGTCACATGACTTTGTTGACCTTAGTTAAGGTTCATGTGGGTGGGTCTAATTAATCACAAAATGACGGGTAGAACTTGACTAGTGCTTATAATTTGTTGACCATAGTTAAGGTCATAAGTGCCAGGGGTAAAAACCTTTCTCGGGAGTTTCAAGTGTTGAAATTTGCAATGAGATTGCATACCTTCTATATGATAGTTGGATCCTGATAACCACTACGAGTAATTGTTACTCCTGAGAGAGTTTTGCACTTTACAATTAGCCGATCAAGTAGGTGTCTAGAAAGGTGTCAATGGGGTTAAGTGTCACGACCCGAAAGAGCACGTGACTGGCCCTTGAACCATATGAAGTCTATAGGACTCCATCTGATCCAAGTAAGCCAAAAGCCAAGAAATCTAAAACCATTTTAAGAGTAAATAAAGAAACTGGTTTAAAGAAGTGAAAGTTTTTAAATAACTAAGCCGAATATGCATTTTAAAATCAGTAAAGTCTTTTCTAAGAATTTCGGCAGAGTTTCTTTTGTAAAAACTGGCCCCGAATGGGGTACAACAAGAATAACAATATATGCAATGAAAAAAAGGCATCCCCAAGCGGGAGCTAGCTCTTCGTCAATTGACGTTCACAACCACACATGCAATATAATATACAACGCCGAATGGCGAGGATCAAATCCAAAAGAAACTCAGTAAGCATGAAAACCGCAATACTACTAAGCGCGACTCTAAGGCCGAATAATACATCACAAAAGTCTAAGTCTGAAACAATATACAAGTTTGGTTGATGGAATTTCTAGATACAAGAATATACAAGTACAATGGTGGTTCTTGATGCAAACGAACCCACCTACCAAATGCAATTCACCCGCAAGGAAGCAGTGTGCCAGAAATGCCGTAATGAAACCTGTACGGCAAAACCTGCAAGAACTGTGGCACAACGGGGGTGAGTTGCCAACTCGTGAATAGAGAATATCTACAAGCAGAAACCGAATGCAAGACATAATCCTAGGTCAATACGATCAGTATATAAACCTCAAAGAATAAGCCTGATACATGATAAGGTGGCAAAGCAACATCTAAACAGGTATGTAGTGCCAAGTACTCAGGTAATAACATGTCATAGATGTAAGGTATGTCTGCATGAAGTAAATATGATGAAGTATCAAAAGGATATCAATACACATATATTAGCGTCCCATACCACTAATATTGGTGTAAGGGTTTATATAACAGCGCCCTCATACCCTGTTATATATACAAATGAAGTATGATCAATGTAAATCCAGTCCGTATGTGATCAAGTCTGTATAAACGTGGAACCCGTCCACCCGTCACCCAATGACAATAAACATCATGTATGTAAATATGAGGATATAATAAAAATCATGGAAACCATCATGAAACCTGTGCCTAGAATCGGCACGTAAATCCTCATCCATGTGGGGCTCCGTCTGCGGTATCGGCCCTCGGCCCCGGCAGAATGGGTCAGCCCATGTCCATCTCTCAACTCTGGTCGGTATCCTCCAGATATCCGCCGAGCTCAAATACAATCACCGGTAGGTAGTAGTCCCTCTGCCAGGCTCACCGTCTACTACACAGCGAAACCGTTCTCGCCCCGGAGTACCATACCGGGTCCACCATGTACCCGCAATCGGCCTCATCCGCCTCCTCGAATCGGGTTTCACATGTCGCTCTCAGCACCGAGAAAATACATGGTGGATGCACTGAAATATCATATCAAGGGTAACCGGGTTTTTAAAACAATCATATATTCTCTTTTGAAATACCCACGGTTACCAAATCCAGAAATATCATGGAAACAACATATCTCAATGCATATAATCAAAACATGATGTATGCGACATGTAAGGAAATGTAAGCATATCAGAAGCCATGCAACATGGAATAGTAATGTGCACATGTCGAGGGAAACCGCTCTTTTAAAACGAATCAGTTTGAAGAACCTCTTGCGGTTCCCAAATCCCTAATCAAGTCATAATCCTCTATGATTGTGTACAGGTATAAGTGTACAATATGCCATGCAAGAATCATATCATGAATGCAACAGTACTACAGTGTAGTGGCATGGCAATTATCGATGATGAAGTGTGTGAGCCGGCAATAGTGTACGTGGAACATACGCATCATCGATAATGGTGCTGGTGTCCTAACAGCATGATAATAACATAGCAATAAATATATGCAAGCAATGCGAATAGCATGAATATGCGGAAATCAAATAATCAACAACACAGTGAAGAATCTACTATGCAAACTACAGATCTAAGTATCAAGTCAATCAGGAGCGGTATGGAAACCACCTAAATCTGAGTCAATATATATAGATATACTAGTCGGTGATCCCGCCTCAATAATATCGCGTACGATACAGTATATCGTAAGACATCCTCGAGTCATGAGCGCGGATCTATCATCAATATAGGCTCGTACGGTAAATCATCGTACGACATCCCAATAGCTGGGTACGGGTCAATATCACACTATCTCATCACATCTCAGGTATCACTATCATCATATCACATAATCTGGGGTACTGATCTAAGTCTAGTACAACTGATACCATCAATATACTGCGTGTGCAAGCACACGTCCCAAGGCCCGCTAGAGATCACGTATCGTATCCCAAATACGAATCACATCAATCACCGATCTCACGACACAAAGCCCAACATCATCGACTCATCTCCAATGTCATCCCATATCATCAAACACAGTGCAAGTGAAGTGAATATGCAAGGGGGTGCATGTAGGTGTAAATCTATTCTAGGGTTCGCGACTATGAACTACACTAGTCACTTCTAACCCTACACTATCCCTAATACACCTAACCCAAAGCGACACACTAAACTGTCATAAATATAGTATATCAACTACGGACTGCGGGGGTGCTATACGCCATCCACCCGACTTCCACCAGTAGATATAATCTACTCACCTTGCGTCTTCATTTGTGGACGTCGCCACGCGCTTGCTTGTCGTACCGAAGTCTTCATGGGGTACCTACACATCAAAGTATCGTATATGCGTATTAAAACCAAATCAAAGCTAAAACGGCAAACGAAACCCAAAACGATACGATAAGGGACCTATAGGTTAGAACCCACGGGCACTCCTTCAAAACCATCAATAAATCCTCTATATCGTCGTATAAACGCCAAATAGTCGAGGTAAAACACAAGACACAAATTCAGACATAAGAATACGGAATACGGAAACACGAATCCAAAACAGCAACTTAGGAAACATGTTCCAGATTTCACCCTAGGTCAAATTATACAAATCTATATATACCAGGGGCCTAATCTACATATGAGGGAACACCAAAACCAAAACGAGCCAAATCCACCATAGTCTGGCCGAAAATTGCGGCCAGAATGGATAAATCTGCGGCCGGCTTGATGAGTTAGGGGTTGGGGTCTTGGTGGTAGCTTCCTGGGTGCCTACACATGTCACTGTCCAATCAATTTTAATTTAGGATGTGTCGGATGATAGCAGATTCAATATACCCTTCATAGATTTCACAAATTCCCCGATAACGGTTTCTAAATCCGTATTCCGGGTTTCAACTCTCAGGTTTTGGGTCTCCATTCATGCACTAGGGTGTTTATATAACCTCAACTGAGCTCAATTTCACAATACAACACAAGTTTCCCTCAAACCCTAACTTGGTTATCCTCAAATCCACAATATCAAACAATATCGGTTCAATCATAACATGGGGGTAAAGGAAATGCTAAAACTAAGTTAATGATCCAGAAAATACCTCATTTGGCAACTCAAGAAAATTCTTGAGTTGCCCCTAGTGGCCAAAATCCTTGCTTCTTTAGCTCCAAGTGTAGATCTTGAGCTCGTGCACCTTTTTTGTGAAATGAAGATAGGGTTTAGAGTTTGTTTTCATGGTGATTTGAGGAGTTGAAGAGGGAGGGGATGAGGAGCTAGGGCAGCAGCAGCTACCATGAAGAGGGAGAGAGGAAACGGTGATGGAAAAAGGAGAAGGAGCCAAGTCAAAGAAGTCCTCACCTACTCTCTCTCTCTCACCATACCTATTATCTTTTCTTTTTCTTATTTTCTTTTCTTCACTAAATCCCTTCTCACTTGAATAGTAAACACAAAAGAAAAGCCATGGTAGAAATGCACAAGTGTAGAGAAAAAGATATGTGAATGTTTTGCACAAAATTGCTAAAAACCGATTAGCGATTTTTAATCGCGATTAGCACTAAATTAGTGTCAAACTAATCACAAAAACTTTAAAATGTCATAATCCTATAGAATACCCTATTTTGGAATTTTCCATAATTTTTCCAAAATTTTTCCCATTTATTTGTATTTAATAATACCGAAATATTAAAATATTCAATAAAATAATATTAAATTATAAACATTCCCAAAATTAATATTTGATTATTTGGAAATGTTACAATCTACCCCCCTAAAATAAATTCGGTCCCCGAATTTAAACTTAAAACCCCCAAATACTAAACCATTTCAGTAATATCCAATTTGTCGGGGCTCCGAAAACATCAATACATAGTGAATATCATCAAAGTGTACTTCCCTACTAGAAATCAATCCACAAAAATGTATATAAGAATATCCGGTGCGACTGGTGCGCACGGAATCAAAATCCATGTATGTGTCACACAGGTGTACAAAACAACATCTAGGTGCAACTGGTGTGCACGAAACATCTGTCATAGGCAACGTGTGTGCCTGACAGCAAAATTAGGTGCAAGTGACATGCATGAAGAATCCCGATCCAGTGCATCTAGCGTGCACCAGAATCGTATATCAATACACTAAAGGTGCATGAAGACTATGCTGGAAGTGTAAATCAAATCACTGCATAAGATAGGCGTGAAATCACAATCAATAGCTCAAATGTAATAACTATGCACAAAATATAAACATCCAGTGGGTGCATGAAACAAATATCATGAAACTCAGTCATCAAAACTAAATCATGCAAACAGAACGCCCAAATTACCGAAATCCAAAATGACGGATACGTGATAATCGAATCACAAAATCACAAATCATAAATACCGTCGTCGGTAGTTCCTCCTTCATGGTCGAGAAAGAGTCGGTGCATCCAATGCTAGTAGCGCAAGATATCTACTTGCCTCTTGCTCACGGTCTGGCGTCCTCTGTCTCTGGGTCCTTATCTTCTCTGCGGATTACCTATCCCACAATCAATCGGCTCATCAGCCCTGTCAGGTGTGCTAACGGGGACGATTCCGTTCTGGCACTTCTCTGGTCATCTCTCAGTCGATCCTCACGACCACTCATAAAGCAGCATATCACTGGCGTCGGCCTCTGGCACTCTAAATGCACGTCACACATCTGATCCTGGGTGCAAACATCCTTACAGCAATGTCCTCGAAGGAATCCTGCTCAGGGTCTCTTCCAATCATGCCTATGCCGATCTGTACGGAGGCTGGTACTCTTGCATAATCTCTTCTCGCTCAATGAACATCTGTGTCCTCAGCACAACATTTCTCAGAATCTAGTTGCATCCCAACGCCTCTGTAAGCATATCTGACCTCTGGTCTCGACGGGAAGTAATGACAGCTCGTCAGCGTCTCGCACGAACTCAAAATCGCGTACTCTGTAGCTTCATCATTCTATAGAAGATGTCTGGTCGAACAGGTCCTCGGGAACGCGTCCCAACCATCGTAGGAATGCTCAATACTCGTCCGTCCTTGATCAATTCGCAACGCATCTGGGTAATTTCCTTTATCCGAACCTGGTCAACTACCTCGTCGACGATGCCGAACTCTGTCCTGCTGGGTGTGCGCAATATGACCACTCCTGGGTCTAGGTCTTCTCATATCGTTTTCCAGAAAGGTCCTGTCGAGGTTTCTCTCTCAAATCTCATTCCTGCCGAATTGCCCGGAAGTCATCATCCATTGCTGAAGTTAATTCGTATTCCGGAACGGCTGCAAACTTATCGCGCCTCTTTCTGGAAGATATATCCATATACAACACCTATGGGTGCGTATCACATCTCTGATGTCAGCGGAGTAGGACGTCATCTCGTCGAAATCTCTTGCGAACTCTTTTATTCACTTTGCTTCAATGTCGACTGATTCGGACTCGTCTCATCGTGGCTGCATGGACTGTGCTCCAACGGCTATACTCGTATCTGGAGTCTCCCAAGCAAAGCATCACATCACATGATATCCGAATGATGTCGAACATTCGATCGACTCGTCAGAACCTTATAATCCCCCAAGAGATCAACATCTTGAGTACAGTTTAATAGTATCGAGTACATGCCATAGCGTCGGTGGTCCAGCCGTAGAAGGGCAAACCCAAGCCTCACTAATGGCGCCGCGGAACTGCCGCAAACCCTAAGGTTCAAAGGCTTTCACACGGTCATTAAGTCGAGTTAGTGTTTCATTCTTCTAGAGGGTCCATAGAATCACCTGCATGTCTTTCCGTATACTTTAATCTTGGAAAATGGGCTCCTGACATTCGATCGTTTCTATCGACTCTCAACGAACCTGCGTGAAGTCGTCTCTAGCTGGAAACAATCTATCTGATGACCTCGCATCGGTGAACGGACGAACCATATGTCCTAGTCATTCATCCTCAGGTGACTAGCGACTCGCTATCATCTCTCTAAGTACATGCTCATGCTGTAGTAGCTCCAACCATCTGGGCGATATCTCGTCATTTGCAGCAGCAACTGGCTCATTCGCCTGTACGCCGAACAGCGCCTCAATCCTCCAGGAAAGGCGACACATTGGCGGTCATCTCTGAATCGGTCTGCTCTAGATCTGAGTAAGACTCTCCACACTGGAAATCTTCAACTCAACTGGGCCCGCTCTAGGGCAAAAAATCGGACGAATCACCTTCGTCTCTCAAATCGGGTAGACTAGCTATCATCTGTCTCATATCTGCCAGGAAGCTCCGGCAATCTCTGCTCGTACGCTCCGGAAGCGACATCCTGTCAATCTCAGCAACAGCTGGTCCATCTGTCTGCACAGTAGGCGACATCATAATCTCTGAGGTATGCTGTACATCAACAGTCCTCTCTCAACTGGCAGCTCTAACAATGGCCCAATCATCTGGTGCAAAACCAAGCACTCGCCTCCACTAGAGGTCACAATCATCAATACTAACTCGAGACGTTCCCATGTCACCAGAAAACACAATGGTCGGCCCTCGTACCAGACGAGCTCGCCCTGACCGTAACCCTAGCAGCAGCCCGAACTGCGCTCAACATGGCGACAGGAACCTCAATCGAGTATCGAAAAGAGCAGATCAATGGCAAGAAAGAGAACAACAGATCCAGAGTGGATACATGATCATAAGAAGGAACAACATCAACGAAGGAATGATCATGAAACTAATAGAATCGAGGATCTCAAATGGATGTATAATCATGGATATGAAGAGAGTCACTGATCTCGAAAATATGTACATCCTAAGGTTCCTTAAGCGGAGTGGCGTGTCGTAAGTATGCCGCGGAACATACCCACGGTACGTCACTCTACTTTAGTCACCTATTCCATCAACCAAGGGTCATCTTATACGATGAAAGTTCGGGTCTAATACCCCCTCGACTAAGTCTAAGTTCCGTATATATATATAAACGCCCTAGGCTCCACATAGTCAAACTTAGACTCGAACCAAGGTCAACCTAGCGCTCTGATACCAACTTTGTCACGACCCGAAAGAGCACGTGACTGGCCCTTGAACCATATGAAGTCTATAGGACTCCATCTGATCCAAGTAAGCCAAAAGCCCAGAAATCTAAAACCATTTTAAGAGTAAATAAAGAAACTGGTTTAAAGAAGTGAAGGTTTTTAAATAACTAAGCCAAATATGCATTTTAAAAACAGTAAAGTCTTTTCTAAGAATTTCGGCAGAGTTTCTTTTGTAAAAACTGGCCCCGAATGGGGTACAACAAGAATAACAATATATGCAATGAAAAAAAGGCATCCCCAAGCGGGAGCTAGCACTTCGTCAATTGACGGTCACAACCACACATGCAATATAATATACAACTCCGAATGGCGAGGATCAAATCCAAAAGAAACTCAGTAAGCATGAAAACCGCAATACTACTAAGCGCGACTCTAAGGCCGAATAATACATCACAAAAGTCTAAGTCTGAAACAATATACAAGTTGGGTTGATGAAATTTCTAGATACAAGAATATACAAGTACAATGGTGGTTCTTGATGCAAACGAACCCACCTACCAAATGCAATTCACCCGCAAGGAAGCAGTGTGCCAGAAATGCCGCAATGAAACCTGTACGGCAAAACCTGCAAGAACTGTGGCACAACGGGGGTGAGTTGCCAACTCGTGAATAGAGAATATCTACAAGCAGAAACCGAATGCAAGACATAATCCTAGGTCAATACGATCAGTATATAAACCTCAAAGAATAAGCCTGATACATGATAAGATGGCAAAGCAACATCTAAACAGGTATGTAGTGCCAAGTACTCAGGTAATAACATGTCATAGATGTAAGGTATGTCTGCATGAAGTAAATATTATGAAGTATCAAAAGGATATCAATACACATATATTAGCGTCCCATACCACTAATATTGGTGTAAGGGTATATATAACAGCGCCCTCATACCCTGTTATATATTCAAATGAAGTATGATCAATGTAAATCCAGTCCGTATGTGATCAAGTCTGTATAAACGTGGAACCCGTCCACCCGTCACCCAATGACAATAAACATCATGTATGTAAATATGAGGATATAATCAAAATCATTGAAACCATCATGAAACCTGTGCCTAGCATCGGCATGTAAATCCTCATCCATGTGGGGCTCCGTTTGCGGTATCGGCCCTCGACCCCGGCAGTACGGGTCAGCCCATGTCCATCTCTCAACTCTGGTCGGTATCCTCCAGATATCCGCCGAGCTCAAATACAATCACCGGTAGGTAGTAGTCCTTCTGCCAGGCTCACCATCTACTACACAGCGAAACCGTTCTCGCCCCGGGGTACCATACCGGGTCCACCATGTATCCGCAATCGGCCTCATCCGCCTCCTCGAATCGGGTTTCACATGTCGCTCTCAGCACCGAGAAAACACATGGTGGACGCTCTGAAATATCATATCAAGGGTAACCGGGTTTTTAAAACAATCATATATTCTCTTTTGAAATACCCACGGTTCCCAAATCCAGAAATATCATGGAAACAACATATCTCAATGCGTATAATCAAAACATGATATATGCGACATGTAAGGAAAGGAAAGCATATCAGAAGCCATGCAACATAGAATAGTAATGTGCACTTGTCGAGAGAAACCGCTCTTTTAAAACGAATCAGTTTGAAGAACAACTTGCTGTTCCAAAATCCCTAATCAAGTCAGAATCCTCTATGATTGTGTACAGGTATAAGTGTACAATATGCCATGCAAGAATCATATCTTAAATGCAACAGTACTACAGTGTATTGGCATGGCAATTATCGATGATGAAGTGTGTGAGCCGGCAATAGTGTACGTGGAACATACGCATCATCGATAATGGTGCTGGTGTCCTAACAGCATGATAATAACATAGCAATAAATATATGCAAGCAATGTGAATAGCATGAATATGCGGAAATCAAATAATCAACACCACAGTGAAGAATCTACTATGCAAACTACAGATCTAAGTATCAAGTCAATCAGGAGGGGTATGGAAACCACCTAAATCAGAGTCGATATATATAGATATACTAGTCGGTGATCCCGCCTCAATAATATCGCATACGATACAGTATATCGTAAGACATCCTCGAGTCATGAGCGCGGATCTATCATCAATATAGGCTCGTACGGTAAATCATCGTACGGCATCCCAATAGCTGGGTACGGGTCAATATCACACTATCTCATCACATCTCAGGTATCACTATCATCATATCACATAATCTGGGGTACTGATCTAAGTCTAGTACAACTGATACCATCAATATACTGCGTGTGCAAGCACACGTCCCAAGGCCAGCTAGAGATCATGTATCGTATCCCAAATACGAATCACATCAATCACCGATCTCGCGGCACAAAGCCCAACATTATCGACTCATCTCCAATGTCATCCCATATCATCAAACACAGTGCAAGTGAAGTGAATATGCAAGGGGTGCGTGTAGGTGTAAATCTATTCTAGGGTTCGCGACTATGAACTACACTAGTCACTTCTAACCCTACACTATCCCTAATACACCTAACCCAAAGCGACACACTAAACTGTCATAAATATAGTATATCAACTACTTACTGCGGGGGTGCTATACGCCATCCACCCGACTTCCCCCGGTAGATATAATCTACTCACCTTGCGTCTTCATTTGTGGACGTCGCCACGCGCTTGCTTGTCGTCCCGAAGTCTTCATGGGGTACCTACACATCAAAGTATCGTATATGCGTATTAAAACCAAATCAAAGCTAAAACGGCAAACGAAACCCAAAACGATACGATAAGGGACCTATAGGTTAGAACCCACGGGCACTCCTTCAAAACCATCAATAAATCCTCTATATCGTCGTATAAACGCCAAATAGTCAAGGTAAAACACAAGACACAAATTCAGACATAAGAATACGGAATACGGAAACACGAATCCAAAACAGCAACTTAGGAAACATGTTCCAGATTTCACCCTAGGTCAAATTATACAAATCTATATATACCAGGGGCCTAATCTACAGATGAGGGAACACCAAAACCAAAACGAGCCAAATCCACCATAGTCTGGCCGCAAATTACGGCCAGAATGAATAAATCTGCGGCCGGCTTGATGAGTTAGGGGTTGGGGTCTTGGTGGTAGCTTCCTGGGTGCCTGCACATGTTACTGTCCAATCAATTTTAATTTAGGATATCTCGGGTGATAGCAGATTCAATATACCCTTCACAGATTTCACAAATTCCCCGATATCGGTTTCTAAATCCGTATTCCGAGTTTCAACTCTCAGGTTTTGGGTCTCCATCCATGCACTAGGGTGTTTATATAATCTCAACTGAGCTCAATTTCACAATACAACACAAGTTTCCCTCAAACCCTAACTTGGTTATCCTCAAATCCACAATATCAAACAATATCGGTTCAATCATAACATGGGGGTAAAGGAAATGCTAAAACTAAGTTAATGATCCAGAAAATACCTCATTTGGCAACTCAAGAAAATTCTTGAGTTGCCCCTAGTGGCCAAAATCCTTGCTTCTTTAGCTCCAAGTGTAGATCTTGAGCTCGTGCACCTTTTTAGTGAAATGAAGATAGGGTTTAGAGTTTGTTTTCATGGTGATTTGAGGAGTTGAAGAGGGAGGGAATGAGGAGCTAGGGCAGCAGCAGCAACCATGAAGAGGGAGAGAGGAAATGGTGATGGAAAAAGGAGAAGGAGCCAAGTCAAAGAAGTCCTCACCTACTCTCTCTCTCTCACCATACCTATTATCTTTTCTTTTTCTTATTTTCTTTTCTTCACTAAATCCCTTCTCACTTGAATAGTAAACCCAAAAGAAAATCCATGGTAGAAATGTACAAGTGTAGAGAAAAAGATATGTGCATGTTTTGCACAAAATTGCTAAAAACCGATTAGCGATTTTTAATCGTGATTAGCACTAAATTAGTGTCAAACTAATCACAAAAACTTTAAAATGTCATAATCCTATAGCATACCCTATTTTGGAATTTTCCATAATTTTTCCATAATTTTTCCCATTTATTTGTATTTAATAATACCGAAATATTAAAATATTCAATAAAATAATATTAAATTATAAAAATTCCCAAAATTAATATTTTATTATTTGGAAATACTTTAATTTGGTCCGTGCGAAAGCACGGGGAACCTCCCTCAAAGTACCAGCACTGGCCTGGCAGAAAGATTGGCGAACTTGTAGAGGGTAATTAATCCCGGCTAGTCTTTCCTTTTAATCTTTGAAGGAAGATTTGATAAAAAACAGTGAGAGCCATCCTGATTAGATAAAATATATAATCAATCTAATCTTGCAAGAGCGCACGCAGAGTGTTTTCTTCTCTCTCTCTCTCTCCAGGTAGCGACCATGTCACGCCTTAATCAAGATAATAATATGGATGAATTGACCGAACCCGCTTGTTATACTGAGCTGGGGAACGTTGGTCCCGCTCCAACTTATAATTGTTATAAGACCAAGCAGGAAATTGGGAATTACCAGAATTCCCGTACCGCCCAAACGAAGAAAGTGCATTATGATGCATCTTCTTCGGGTGTGTTCATTACAAAGAACTGTTTCTCTGTATCCTCTACATCCTGGGTATTTGATACCGGATCAGGATCCCAGATTTGTAATCTGTTACATAGGGCTACAGAAAGGTAGAGAACTGAGAACGGGTGATAAGTTTCATGAGACAGAAAACGGTGCAAGAGTTGCAGCCAAGTCTGTTGGTCACTATCACACTGTATTACCAGAATACACTGATTCTGAACGAATGTTATTAGATACCGTACCTGATATACAACATCATAGCAGTCTCTTTATTACTAAAGAAGGATATAATTTTGTATTGTTGGATAATGTTTTGCACATTTCCTATATCAAGAGTTGATCGGTTCAGGCACGTTATCTAAAAGCATATACATTCTAAATCAGACCACGGTTCTTAACGTACAGAACACGCACAAGAGGAAAAGTTCAGAAATGAACGAATCCTTCTTGAGGTATTGTAGACTAGGTCATATCAATGTGACCCGACTAGCTAAAGTTACATTTAGATGTATATTTAAATCAGTTTGAATTTACATCTTGTGAAACTTTCCAGTCATGTCACAAAGATAAGATGACCATAGCTCGGTTTACTTGAAACAAAGAAAGAGTTAGTGAACTCTTAGGACTGATACATAGTAATGTATAAAGATCCCCAGTCTACATATGCCAAGACCGGTTCTTTGTACTTCATTACATTCACTGATGATCTTTCTAGATTCAGACATATGTTCCTGTTGAAACACAAGTCCGAAACTTTTGAGATAATCACCGAATATAAGTTAGAAGTACAGAACCAAAAATAGGTATAAGTATTATGTCCTATGATGAGATCAGGGAGGAGAATACTTGTGCATGGAATTCTTGGACTATTCTAAAGGAGAATGAGATTCTCTCTCAGGATTACTCCTCCGTATACACCACAGCACAACGATGTATCGGGGCGGAGCGATCACACCCTATATGATATGGTGCGCTCTATGATGAGTACTGCTGAGTTACCCGTTTCCTTTTGGGGGTTATGCACTTAAGAAGCTACATACCTATTGAATTTGGTTCAAATCAGATCACTCCCTACCACTCCATATGAGATATGGTATGGGAGGAGCCTATCTCTTAAGTAAGTTAAGAATTGGGATTGTCCGGCCTATGTCAAAAGAAAAATCCGGACAAGATCGAGGCAAGGTCAGTTCTGTAGAACTGGAAGGATTTCCAACTATACAAACTACAGCTGATGATTTGGTAGAACCAAAGGGTTCAATAGTCCCCGACGAACCTCAGCCTCTCCGCCGATCTAGCAGGGTTCCTCATCCGCCTGAGAGATACTTTGGTTTCTCGATGACAGTGGGAGCGAGGATTGCATCATGAGATGATGACCCAACTAGTTTCGAGCAGGCCATCAAGAGTGGCGACTCTGTAAGAATGGCTGGATGCTTAACGATCTGAGATGGAATCCATGTACACCAACAAAGTATAGACTTTGGATGCTCTATCTGAAGGGTTAAATTCCTATCAGGGGAAAGTATATCTTGAGAAGATTACTTGGTGTATATGGAAAAGTTGAGACTTTCAGAGCTAGACTTGTTAAAGTTTTTCGTTATTGACCAGGCGTGGATAATGATGAAACCTTTTCCAGTGGCTATGCTTAAGTCCATCCGGATCCTGCTTGCCATTGCTGCATACCATGACCGCGATATCTGGTGGTTGGGTATCATGACTGCTTTTCTGAATATTGATTTAAAAGAGAGCGTCTATAAGTACACAACGTGAGGGCTTCGTAGACAATGGGAGCAGCGGAAACGTGTGCAAGTTGCTTTACAGAATAAAGCAGGCATCGCGGAGTAGGAACATCTATTTTGATGTGGTAGTCAAAGTGTTTGACTTCAACAAAATGGTAGATGAACCTTGTACATACAAAAAGGTAGTAGAGAGTAAGGTGGTCATCCTCGTATTGTACGTGGACAACATACTCTTGATAGGAAAAGAGTCATATGCTACGCTCGGTCAATCTCCACTTATCACAAGGATTCTCCATATAGGATCTATGTGATACCTCCTAAATCCTAGATTTTATATCTTTGAGATAGATCTAAATGGATATTAGGATTCTCACTAGGTGTAGTGAGATGGTATCAATTGATCCTGGGGAGAATCACTGGAAAAGTTCCAGGGTGATAAGGACGACTGAATGTCAGTCGCAGGCATTGTCTTTACCCTCAGTGGAGGGACGGTGTGTTGGAAGAATTCCAAGCTATATACCGTGGCTAACTAGACGATAAAAGCTAGTGGCATCGCTATCAAAGATACTACCAAAGAGGCAGTTTCGGTGTATATTAGTTCATGAGATGAACTAGGTTCCTACCATTGTGTGACAATAGAAGTGTGGCTTTGGCCCAGGAACCCCGGTCCCATTAGTGACCCAGACATATTCTGAGGCAGCATCACCTGATCATGGAGATAGTTGATCTCCAGGGTGATCCAGGTTTGGAGAGTAGACTTAGAGGACAACACGGCGGATCCACTCACAAAGGCCTTTTCCCAGAGAGAGACTTATATGGGATGGCTGAGTATGTGATACTGCAACCACTGCTACAGATGGCCCTAGTGCAAGTGGGAGATTGTTAATTATATGTATGCCCTAGAGGCCATTACTGTACATGGGATGTATATTGTAGTGGAGGCTGGGACATATATAGATAGGACTTTCTTGCTCGACAAGTACTCTATCTGGTTGCTCTTTATCTTAACATGTATACTTGCAGTCTCTCTATTACATGTTGATAAAGACCTTAGGATGTGTGCTCGACTTCCAGGACTATGATGTAGATCATACTAGTGGGGCCTGGGTAGTCCATGAGTACATTCTTCAATGTTCCTACTCGTGGGAATATCGAGACGGGGCATCGATATTCTAGAGTAGACTAGCGTATATCTTCTCGACCCATGTGATGGGCGATGGATGATCCCATATCCATTGGTGTTTGACATCAGAGATGGTATGCGGGTGCTCAGTGGAGACTGGGTACACTGAACGGACTCGCCGAGAACTCCCAGATGGTATTATACCTCACGTCAGATGGCAGTTCTCTGGTGACACCGGTACAGCTTAGTCTGTTGACCCGAGATCGTCATAGAGTCTTGTGTGTCTCCCACTGTGCTTTGATTTCCACCCTACCACGGCTCTACTGAGTCGTGCAAACAGGTGGTTTTTGGGTACAGTCCCGATTCACATGGAGGCAATGAGCGATAGGAGGGGATTCGTCTCTCCCGGTATTGGGGGTTGATGTTGCGCTATGCTCGACAGGCCATAACTGGAAATCCCTGGCCAGGGTTGCACTGATTTACTGGTAAGTGTTATCAGTAGTTTCATGCTTGTTATGGACCTTACATCGGCATGACTTATCAAGCTACTGGGGTCTGACGTTTACCACCCCTAGGCGAGATATGCGACATATCAGACGAACAGACCGGACTGTGCGGCAAGTGTTACTGGTTGGATTCACAGGAGTGTGAGCAGGCTTGCTCGTTGATCTTCTGATCGCTCAATACCCGGGTAGCCGTTATGTTTAGCAGACCGCTTGCGGCTTGTGGGTGATTGATATGATCACCACCTACTGCCGGCGTATTGACGAGTCTTTAGATTCCTACACAGGGGTTTCCTGGCTCTAGAGAAACGAAATAGGAGCGCATATGAGATATGTGCGGGACCGAGAATAATACCATTATGTGATACTGTATTCTATTCTCGCGATTTGTATCATCGGACGGTTATATGTGATATAGCCGGGTTACCGAATCAAATGTTGATTCGATACATTGATACACTTGATATTAGTCGGTTATATGCGATATGACCGGATCATTAAATCAAGTATTGATTTAATTATTTAATGTATAATTATATATTTGATATATTACTTTACATTAACTAGTATTGGTTCACTTAAGATTGTCTTTCTCACTTGATGTGCACAAGTTGTATATGTGATATATTTTTTGCACTAGTTTGTATCATGATTGATGATACATGCAAACTTGGGTGTGTGTATGACTTACACTATGTTTAGGTTAATGGTAAAGGTTTTTAATTATTTAGTAATTCAAAAATGGTGGTTATTTTTGTCTTTGCTTGAAGCTTCATGAAGCTTTCAAGCATCTTTGACAAAGTCCACCATTTTTGTTTTGCATGACATTTTCACTAACCTAACCATTTACATAAACTCTAGTTTAGTCTCTACATTGGTTAACTCACCCATGATTGCATCATGATAGACTTCACTTGATTATTCATTTTTGATATTCTATTATTCATATTCTTTTCTTTCTTCTTCATCTACTTCAAGTGAAGAAAGCTTGCTAGAAAAATTTCAAGTGAAGTAAAAGAGTGAGAAATCCAATTCCAAAGTGAACCCACTTCCTATTTCTTCATCCTCTACCACTTGCCATGTAGTATAGGGTGTTCTCTTCACAAAGTTCATGACCAAGTGAAGATGGAGCTTGAGCTTGAGTCTCCTCGACGTAGATCATCTTCGGCCTCGAAGTCAACGACCTAGCCCTCTCATTTCTCCGAAGAAACCATCGCTAGGGTCCGGAATCCCGATGATCGCACCGAAGAGACGTAAACACGGAGCTTTAGAAGTGAAGGACCGGATCTACAAAGGTTGTAATCCCTTTCACTAAGTAGTAAAGTAGTTTACTTGCTTGCTTTCGCCTTACGTCAAGTAAACGATCTTGATTTGGGTTGTTCGGCACACATAAAAATTTGATTTTGGCATGGTTGATGCCTTGTGGAACCTCATGAGTGTGCCTAGTAACCCTACAGATACCGTATTCTATTCTCGCAATATGTGATCTCGGTCGGTTATATGTTATATAGCCGGGTTGTCGAATCAAGTGTTGATTCGATAAGTTGATGCAAATAATATTAGTCGGTTGTATGTGATATAGCCGGATTATTGAATCAAATGTTGATTTAATAATTTAATGTATAATTATATATGTGATATATTAATTTACATTAACTAAAATTAGCTCACTTAATTTTTTCTTTATCTCACTTATGCATTTAATATATATATATATATATATATATATATATATATATATATATATATATATATATATATATATATATATATATATATATATATATCTGTGTGTGTGTGTGTGTGTGATATATTAATTATGTTTCTTTATGTGTCATGCTTGATGATACATGCTACATGGGTGTATGAGACTCACATCATGCTCATGATAATGTAAGGTTTATTTTTTTAAAGTAAATCCAAATTATTTGGAAATAAGTCACATGGAATGAAGCTTGTGGAAGCTTGTAGATCCATTGACTTAGTCTACTAGTTTTGTCTTACCTTAGATATTTATTAACCTAACCATTATCTAAACTCATGGTCAAGTCTCTACATGCGTTATATGAGATATTTCTCACCCTTGGTTGCCATAACATTATTGGCATCATCTTCTTCATCAACAAGAGAGAGCACTCCAGGTTTTTGAGAAGTGAGGAAAATTAGTGAGAAAAAGATTTCTAAAGTGAGCAAAAAATCCTACTTCATCATCCTCTACTAGACTAGCCATTTAGTTTAGGGTGTTAGCTTCACTAATCCCTAATTAGTGAAGAGGTAGCTTAGGTTGGTGTCTCCTCGACGTAGATTATCTTCGGCCTCGAAGACTTCGTGCAAGCTTGTTCCTTTCATATTGTGGATCCATTCTAGAGTCCGGAAGATCGCTACTTGAAGCGAAGGGACTACTACACGGAGCTATTGAAGTGAAAGATCGGTCTACAAAGGTTGTATTCCATATTCACTTAGATGTAAAGTTGTTTACATGTTAATTCGTCTAAATCTCTAGTTAAGATTCTAGGGTTAGGGTTGTTTAGCATGGCAATTTTTGAAAATGGCAAGGACGATGCCTCCCGAAACCTTTTTGTCGTGCTAGGCATTCCTACAGTGGTATCAGAGCAAAGCTAGAGTATTAGAAGATGTTTGTAGAATCACGAAACCAAAACAACTCCGAAACACTCGAAACAAAAACCTAGTTTCTGTCGAAATTTTTAAGTCATCTAATTTTTTTTAAGCAACTACAGAATGTTATATGAGATGTAACATGAACACTGGACAAACACGAACCCAATTGGCCAGTTTTCACCCTGCGATATACCTCAAAAGTCCGGCCTGGCCGGCCCCAGTTGTTTTCTAGGGTTCGTTTTCGTTCGGTGTTCTGGTCTCTGGGTTTTTGCTGAAATTGCATGAGATGTTAACTTTCTGTAAAGGTAATTCGGAGTGTTTCGTAGTCGTAATTCTAATATAGTTTCAGGTTATTTAGACGGCGTTAAAATGTTCGAATGAAAATCAATAACCCAATTTTTCCCTCGATGGAAATTTTCCAAGAGTTGGATTTTTTCCAAGTTTGAAACATTCAAAAATCATGCAAGTAATTTGATGGACCCTCTAGAAGAACGAAACCCTAACTCGATTCTATGACCGTCAGAACCGCCGCCAAACCCTAGGGTTTGCGGTAGTTCCGCGACGCCATAGGTGAGGCAAGGGTTGACCCTTCTACGGTTGGTCTATAGGTACAGTGGCATGTTCTGAGTATTTTTTAAACTGTGCTCAAGTGTTGAGCTCTTTGGGAAATTTTGGGTGTTTGTTGATTCGATCGAAATGTTTAACATCACTTAGCTATTCTGTGAAATGTGATACAATATTTGGAATTCATATTGTTAGGCATGAAATCCGAAGTATGTGAGATTTCGGGTTTATGATGTCTAAGGTGATTGTGGATTCCAAATGTTGTAGTTTGACATTTTCTTTTTCTGCGACTGTAAGTGTAATATGTGGTGTATCGCCGGTTTCGTTGCTATATGTCAACGACAATTAGGATACGCATATTTACTTACGTTGATGACATGTGATGTTATGTGTTGCTGGGATATGTTGTATTGGATCGTCGTGTTTTGAATAGCCGGGTTTTTTTTATATGAGATGAGAGATTTTCATATTCATTCATGTAAAAACTTGTATGTAATATTCTTTTATTGGAGCACTTCCGGGATGAGGATGTTGTCACCATCGATGTATATTATTTACTTTTCCGCATTAGGATAGACCTAAGGTGGGGAGCATAAGTAACCGGGTTCAAGGGTCAGTGGGAGACCATCTCAAGGAGTCGAGTCCGGGTCTCCTAACTCCAGAATTGGTGGGGTTACTTGCCGCTCTCGTAGAGGTCTAGGGATGTTGGTTTGGCTATTCATCGCGACCGTGGAATCCGTGTTTTTTACCGGCTTAATATAAAACATGGACCTTCTAGTATATCCAATATTTCATATATTGACTTCTGCTGCTGATATTCTGTGATGTGATCACTTTATATGCGTAAGACGAATGCTTTATTATTATATATATGATATATAATAAACGTTGCTTATGTTTTCCACCCGCGCTAGTCCCGCACCGCTATGCCGTTCGTTAAGTAACCTAACGGTGCATAACGGGACACTGTGGCGAATGCGGATGGCATAAGCGTACGTTGTATTTTCGTTTCTTCTGTGATGCTTAGGAAGCATAAATGATGGGACTTCATTAATGAGATTAATGAAAAGAAAAGAAACCTAAAAGATGTTGTAGAATCAAATTTTCAAAAAGGGTAGCTCTACTTTTTGCTTTGCATAGCGGTATTCCTTGTAGAATATCCAGCACCTTATTCGATAAGGAAAGAGCCGAGATACCTTCACCGGGAGTGACCTTTTTAGCAAAACTAGCAGATGCTACAACCCACTCGGATTTGTTTTTGATTGCTTCTCTAGTTCTTGTTTTGTACAGTGATATTCATGAATATCCGGCACCTCATTCGATGAGGAATGAGCCGAGATCCCTTCATCGGGAGTGAACTCTTTAGCAACACTAGCAAAAGCCTAAAAAACACTCCTTTTTTTAAAAAATCACTCGAGTCTACAACGATATCAAGTTCATTACGCAAAAGGTTTTCATAAAAACCTGTCGTAGCCCTCTGTCATTTCAGATAAGTATTATTCAGTATTCGTGCTACGTTTGTTGGCTTTCGTCAAGGCGTAGTGTGCGGTAGCTACTTACTGCTTATCTGCTGCATATGATGCGATTGGATTAGGGTAGTCGTACGACTTTGTTGGCTTTCGTCAAGGGTCGTGCGGGTGGGTTTAACTCAATCAAGAAATGTACGGGTTGATCTTGACTTGCGGACTATGGTTTGTTGGCTTTCGTCAAGGTCATAGGACGCAAGGGGAAAAATACTATCGGGAATTTCAAGTGTTGAAATTTGCAATGAGATTGCAAACCTTCTATCAGATAGTTGGATCCCGATACCCACTGCGAGTAAGAGTTACTCCTGAGAGAGTTTTACACATCACAATTAGCCGATCATGTAGGTGTCTAGAAAGGTGTTAACGGGGTTACACCACTGGAAAAAAAGGTTTATTTTAATTAGGTCTGTGCGAAAGCACAGGGAACCTCCCTCAAAGTACCGACACTGGCCTGGCTGAATGATTGGCGAACTTGTAAGGTGTAATTAATCCCGGCTAGTCTTACCTTTTAGGGTTAGAAGGAAGATTTGATAAAAAATAGTTGGAGCCATCCTGATTAGATAGGATAATAACCAATCTAATCTTGCAAGAGCATACGCTAAGTGTTTTCTTCTCTCTCTCTCAAGGTAGCGACCATGTCGGGCCTTAATCAAGATAATAATATGGATGTATTGACCGAACCCGCATGTTATACTGAGCCGGGGAACGTTGGTTCCGCTCCAACTTATAATTGATATAAGTCTGAGCATGATATAGGGGAACATCAGGATTCCCATGCCACCTAAACGAAGAATGAGCATGTTGATGCATCTTCTTCGGGTGTGTTAGTTATCGAGAACTGTTTCTCAATACACTCTACGTCCTGGGTATTAGATACTGGATCAGGATCCGACATATGTAATATGTTACTTGGAATAAGGAAAGGTAGAGAACTTGGAATAGGTGATCATTCTGCAAAAGTAGGGAATCGTGCAAGTGTTTCAGCCAAAGCAGTTGGTGAATATCACCTTATATTACCTAATGGGAATACTTTGATCTTGAACGACTGTTATTACGTACCCTCTATGATATGCAATCTAATATCAATTTCTTTATTAGATAAAGAAGGATATAACTTTGTAGTAGAGAATAATGTTTTGAACCTTTACCTAAATCAAATGTTGATTGGGTTTAGTGCGTTATATAACGGTTTATATGTTCTGAATAAAAACAAAGTTCTTAACGTACAGAACACACACAAGAGGAAGAGTTCAGAAATGAACGAATCCTTCTTATGGCATTGTAGACTAGGTCATATCAATGCGACATGACTTGCTAAGTTACATAAGGATGGATATTTGAATCCATTTGAATTATCATCTTGTGAAACATGCCAGTCATATCTCAAAGGAAAGATGACCAAAACTCCGTTTACTGGACACGGAGAAAGAGTTACGGAACTCTTGGGACTGATACATAGTGATGTATGCGGTCCTATGTCTACACATGCCGGGAATGGTTCCTCGTACTTCATTACATTCACTAACGATCTCTCAAGATACGGAAATGTGTTCCTGTTGAAACACAGTTCTGAAGCTTTTGAGAAATTCAAAGAATATAAGCATGAAGTCGAGAACCAGACAGGTCAAAGTATTAAAATCCTACGATCTGATCGGGGAGGAGAATACTTGAGCACGGAATTCCGTGACTATCTAGAAGAGAATGGTATTCTCTATCAGCTTACTCCTCCGTATACACCACAGCACAATGGTGTATTGGAGCGGAGGAATCTCACCCCATTAGATATGGTGCGCTCTATGATGAGCACCGCTGGGTTACCTATTTCCTTTTGGGGGTATGCGGTTGAGACAGCCAAGAACCCATTGAATATGGTCCCTACCAAATCAGTGCCAACCACTCCATATGAGATATGGAAGGGGAAGAGACCATGTCTTAATTATGTTAAGATATGGGGTTGTCCGGCCTATGTTAAAAGGCACAACCCAGACAAACTCAAGGCTGGGTCTGTTCTGTGCAAGTTTGTTGGATATCCCAAAAACTCACAAGGGTATATCTTCTACCACACCGAGGAACAAAAGGTGTTTATTTCTCGGCATGCCACCTTTTTAGAAAAGGAATTTCTTACGAAAGAAATTAGTAGCCTTGAGGTAGAACTGGAAGAGGTTCCAGCAGCACAAACTACAACAGAAGTATTGGTAGAACCAGAGGATTCGATAGTTCCTAACGAACCTCAGCCTCTCCGCCGATCTAGTAGGGTTCCTCATCTACATGAGAGATACTACGGTTTTCTCATTGATACTGGGAGCGAGGATTGCATCATGGAAGATGATGACCCAATTTGCTTCGAGCAGGCCATCATGAGTTGGGACTCTATGAAATGGCTGGATGCAATGCGATCTGAGATGGAATCCATGTACACCAACAAAGTAAGGACTTTGGAAGTTTCTCCCGAAGGGGTAAAACCTATTGGGAGCAAATGGATCTTTAAGAAGAAACTTGGTGTAGATGGAAAAGTTGAGACTTTCAAAGCTAGACTTGTTGCAAAAGGTTTTCGTCAACTACCAGGTGTGGATTATGATGAAACCTTTTCTCCAGTGGTTATGCTTAAGTCCATCCGGATCCTACTTGCTATTGATGCATACCATGACTACGAAATCTGTCAAATGGATGTTAAGACCGCCTTTCTAAATGGTGATTTAGAAGGGAGCGTGTACATGACTCAGCCAGAGGGCTTCGTGGATAGTGGAGCAGCGGGAAGGTGTGCAAGCTGCTTAAATCCATCTACGGGTTGAAGCAGGCATCGCGGAGTTGGAACATCTGTTTTGATGTGGTATTCAAAGAGTTTGACTTCATCAAAAATGTAGATGAACCTTGTATATACAAGAAGGCGGCAGAGAGTAAGGTTGTCTTCCTCGTACTGTACGTGGATGACATACTCTTGATAGGAATTGATGTTCCTATGCTGCACTTGGTCAAGCTCTTCTTATCCCAAAGATTCTCAATGAAGGATCTAGGTGATGCCTCCTACATATTGGGGATTAAGATCTATAGAGATTGATCTAAAAGGATACTGGGATTGTCCCAATCCAGGTACATAAACACCATACTAAAGAGGTTTAGTATGGAAGATTCCAAGCGTGGGAATTTACCCACGATCTCAGGACTCACTCTCTCTAAAGAGATGTCTCCCAAGACTGATTTGGAGAGAGCTCGAATGCAAGGGATACCCAATGCTTCGGCAGTAGGCTCTATCATGTACGTGATGTTATGTACCAGACCCGATGTATCATACTCACTAATTGTAGTGAGTAGGTATCAAGCAGATCCAGGAGAGAATCACTGGACAGCTGTGAAGAACATTCTCAAGTACTTGAGAAGGACTAAAGAGATGTTCTTAGTGTATGGTAACGGTGAACTCCAAGTGGAGTCCTTTACCGATTCGACCTTGCATAGTGATAAGGACGACTCTAAGTCGGCCTCGGGATTTGTCTTTACCTTCAATGGAGGGGCGGTTTGTTGGAAGAGTTCCAAGCAAGAAACCGTGGCAGACTTGACGATGGAGGCTGAATACATCGCTGCCAACGATGCTTCCAAAGAGGCTGTCTGGATGAAGAAGTTCATAACCGAACTTGGTGTGGTTCCGTCCATCGAGCATCCAATACCTTTGTATTGTGATAACAATGGAGCTGTGGCTTTGGCCAAGGAACCCGAGTCCCATCAACGATCCAGGCATATTCTGAGGCGGTATCACCTCAACCGGGAAATATTAGATCTCCGGGAGATCGAGGTCAGGAGAGTTGACACGAAGAACAACACGGCGGATCCACTCACAAAGGCCATACCCCAGATACAATTTGAGAGACTCTTCGGGATGTTGGGTATGAGATACTACAACAACTGGCCTTAGCGCAAGTGGAAGATTATTAGTTATGTGTATGCCCTAGAGGCATTATTGTATATATGATGTATATTATAGTGGATGCTTGGACATATATAGAGAGGAATTTCTTGCTCGACATGATAGTATGCTATCTGGTTGCTCTTTGTCTTAACATGTAGACTTGTATTATGATACTGTCTTTCTCTCACTTGTTGATAAAGCCCTTAGGATGAGTACTTGACTACTAGTACTATGATGGAGATCATACCAGTGGGGCCAGGGTAGTCCACAAGTACATCCTTTAATTTTTCCTAGTCGAGAGTATATCGAGACAGGGCATCGATATTCCAGAGTAGACTAGCATATACACTTCTTAACCCATATGATGGGCGATGGATGATCCCACATCCATTGGTTTTTGACATCAAAGATGGTATACGGGTGCTCAGTGGAGACTGGGTACACTGAACGGACTCGCCGAGAACTCCTAGTTAGTATTATACCTATCGTCAGATAGCAGTTCTCTGGTAACACTGGTACAGGTTAGTTTGTAGACCCCAGATCGTCATAGAGTCTTGTGTGACTCCCACTCTACTTTGATTTCCACCTTACCACGTTCAAGAGAACGTGCAAAAGGGTGGTTTTTAGGTACAGTCCCGAGGCACATGGAGGCAATGAGCGATAGGAGGGGATTCATCTCTCCTGGTATTGGGGGTTGATGTTGCGCTGTGCTCGATTGGCCATAATAGGAAGTCCCTGGCCAGGGCTGCTAAGGAGATCTACTGGTAAGTGTTATCAGTAGTTTCATGACCCGTTATGAGCCTCACATCGACACGACTTATCGGTTACTGGGTCTGACGTTTACCACCCCTAGACTGGATATGCGACATATCAGACGAAGAGACCGGACTGTACGGTAGTGTTACTGACAGGCTACAGGAGTATGAGCAGGCTTGCTTGTTGATCTTCTGATCGCTCAATATCCGGGTAGCCGTTACATCAAGCTAGTACCGCTGACGGCTTACGGGTGACTGATATGATCATCACCTACTGCCGGCGTATTGATGAGTCTTTAGAGTCTTACACAGAGGTTTCCTGGCTCAGGAGAAACGAAGTAGGAGCACATATGTGATATGTGCGGGTCCGAGATTAATACGTGTATGTGATACCGTATTCTATTCTCGCGATATTTGATCTCGGTCGGTTATATGTGATATAGCCGGGTTGTCGAATCAAGTGTTGATTCGATAAGTTGATGCAAATAATATTTGTCGGTTGTATGTGATATAGCCGGATTATTGAATCAAGTGTTGATTTAATAATTTAATGTATAATTATATATGTGATATATTAATTTACATTAACTAATATTAGCTCACTTAAGTTTTTCTTTATCTCACTTATGCATTTAATATATGTGTGTGTGTGTGTGTGTGTGATATATTAATTGAGTTTCTTTATGTGTTATGCTTGATGATACATGCTACATGGGTGTATGAGACTCACACCATGCTCATGATAATGTAAGGTTTATTTATTTAAAGTAAATCCAAATTAGTTGGAAATAAGTCACATGGAATGAAGCTTGTGGAAGCTTGTAGATCCATTGACTTAGTCCACTAGTTTTGTCTTACCTTAGATATTTATTAACCTAACCATTATCTAAACCCATGGTCAAGTCTCTACATGAGTTATATGAGATATTTCTCACCCTTGGTTGCCATAACATTATTGGCATCATCTTCTTCATCAACAAGAGAGAGCTCTCTAGGTTTTAGAGAAGTGAGGAAAATTAGAAAGAAAAAGATATCTAAAGTGAGCAAAAAATCCTACTTCATCATCCTCTACTAGACTAGCCATTTAGTTTAGGGTGTTAGCTTCACTAATCCCTAATTAGTGAAGAGGTAGATTGGGTTGGTGTCTCCTCGACGTAGATCATCTTCGGCCTCGAAGACTTCGTGCAAGCTTGTTCCTTTCATCTTGTGGAGCCATTCTAGAGTCCGGAAGATCACTACTTAGAGCGAAGGGACTACTACACGGAGCTATTGAAGTGAAGGACCGGTCTACAAAGGTTGTATTCTATATTCACTTAGATGTAAAGTTGTTTACATGTTAATTCGTCTAAATCTCTAGTTAAGATTCTAGGGTTAGGATTATTTAGAATGGCAATTTTTGAAAATGGCATGGACGATGCCTCCCGAAACCTTGTTGTCGTGCTAGGCATTCCTACATATATTAAATTATTAAATCAACACTTGATTTAATAATCCGACTATATCAAATATAATCCGGCTAATATCATATACAAATATATATGAAATATATATTAACTACATATACATACTCCATTGAATCAACACTTAATTCAATAGTCCAGTCATATCTCATATAACCTTACTGATATCAAATATCGTGAGATTAGAATACGGTATCACATACTCGTATTTAATCAATCTCCCGCACATATCACCATATGTTCCCTACTTCGTTTTGCTTGAGCTAGGAAACCTCTGTATGGGACTCTAAGGACTCGTCAATACGCCAGCGGTAGGTAATGATCACATCATTCACCCACAAGCCGTCAGCGGTACTAACTGGATGTAACGGCTACCCAGGTATTGAACAAATAGAAGATCAACAAACAAGCTTGTCCAAACTCCCGCAAAGCCTATAAGCAACACTTACCGTACAGTCCGGTCTCTTCGTCCGATATGTCGTATATCGAGTCTAGGAGTGGAATCGTCAGACCCCGGTAACTTGATAAGTCATGCCGATGTGTGGCCTATAACCATTCGAGAAACTACCGATAACACTTACCAGTAAATCTCATCATCCCTGGCCAGGGACATGCTGTTATAGCCAATCGAGCATAGCGCAACATCAACTCCTAATACCTGGAGAGACGAAACCCCTCCTATCGCTCACTGCCTCCGTGTGACTCCGGACTGTACCCAAAATACACCTGTTTGCACGACTCCTTTGAGCCATGGTAGGGAGGAAATCAAAGCACGGTGGGAACCACACAAGACACTATGAAGATCTCGGGTCTACAGACTAACCTATATAGGTGTCACCAGAGAACTGCTATCTGACGATAGGTATGGTACCAACATGGAGTTCTCGGCTAGTCCTGTTCGGTGTACCCATTCTCTAATGAGCACATGTTTATAATCTTTGATGTCAAACACCAATGGCTGTTGGATCAACCATCATCCCATACAGGGTCAAGAAATGCACACACTAGTCTACTCTGGAATATCGATGCCCTGTCTCGATACTCCCTCGAATAGGAATGGTTAAAAGATGTGCTTGCGGACTACACAAGCCCCACTAGTATGATCTGCATCATAGTCCTGGTAGTCAAGCCAACATCCTAAGGGCTTGTCAACATGTATCAGAGAGACGGTATAATAATACAAGTGTACATGTTACGATAAAGAGCAACCAGAAAGCATACTATAATGTCGAGCAAGAAAGTCCCCTATATATATGTCCAAGCATCAACTATATCATACAATAATGGCCTCTAGGGCATACATATTCCTAACAGCTCGTCGGCCTTCCTTTCAATAGGTACCTGGGTAGCCGTTACGTATAGCTAGTGCCGCTAACGTGCTTGTGGTTAAACCCACTGCTTGTGTACTGTCGAGTCTTTAGAGCCCAATACAGAGGGTTTCCTTGGTTCAGAAGAAATGATGTAGTATCCGTATTGTTTACCCCAATCAGAGCAAGGCTCTGTTCAAATTCCAAGACGGGAGATGAAGCAACGCTTCACCTTCCCCCAATCAGAGCAAAGCTCTACTTTGAAAATTTAAATTTTAATAAATGAAGAAATGCTTCAGATCCTTTGCGCTGCGCGCAACGCGCCACGTGTCAAAAGTTGATACATCAGCGCAGCGCCCAAGGCAGTGCGCCCAATCAGAGCAAAGCTCTATTTAAAACAAAATTAAATGAAGCAACGCTTCAGATCCTTTGCGCTGCGCGCAACGCGCCACGTGTCAAAAGCTGATACATCAGCGCAACGCCCAAGGTAGTGCGCCCAATCAGAGCAAAGCTCTATTTAAAACAAACTTAAAGGAAGCAACGCTTCAGCTGCGCAAGCGTTGCGCTGCGCGACACGTGTCAGCGCAGATGCGCAATCGCAGATGCACTGCGTCGTGCGCTGCGCGACACGTGTCAGCGCAGATGCGCTAGCGCAGTTGCGCTCCGCTATGCGCTGCGCGACACGTGTCAGCGCAGTTGCGCTGCGCTTTGCGCTGCACGACACGTGTCAGCGCAGTTGCGCAAGCGCAGTTCCGCTGCGCTCTGCGCTGCTTTACACGTGTCATGCACTGGGGCGTTTACGCCAAACAGAATTAAATTTTAAAGAAATCTTTCTGTTCTTATTAAAACAAGAAGATTTTCTTCTGTAAAACAGAAGCCCTTGGATCAAAGATCTAACGGTGGGGAAAATTCCCTAAATCATTCAGAGAAAGATCTCTTTAACAAATTTAACAAATTTATGGGCACTATATAAAGGCCCCTAGACCTCAATTCAAAGGCATCAACATTTGTGAAAAATCAAGAACTTCAAACAGAGAGAACTCTGAAGGAATTTCAAGAAGAAAAAAAGGTAAAACCTTTTAGATAGAAGAATTTCTTCTAATAGATCATTGATCTAAGAACAAGATCAATGAATCTTCAATAAAAAACAAATAAAAATAGTGCTTTGCACTTTTTATGAACCTCTGGTTCCCTGAAATAAGAAAAACAAGAGAAAATTGTTTTTTTTGATCTAAATTAGATCAAGAAAACAAATAGTGCTTTGCACTTTTTTATGAACCATTGGTTCTGGAATCTTAAAGATTCTCAAGTTGGTAGTGCCTTGCACTGTTGCGCTCTTGGGTTGGCGCAAGCCACCAGAGAACGCCACGTGTCATCATCTGAACCATCTGCGCTATGCGCTTTTGAAATAGAGCCTTGCTCTCTGAACCTAGCGCAACTCACCACAGCGCGCCACGTGTCAGCAGCGCAAGAGCAGCGCACTGGCGCAGCGCACTGCACTTGCATGACACGTGTCATCACCACAAGCGCTTGCACACTTTTGATTGGCGCAAAGCGCCTGACAAATGCAATGCATTTCTTTTGTTAATGGGCCAGGCCCAAATCAAAAAGACCTAGTATGCCAAAATAAATTGCAAAGCAATAAATGGCCAGAGCCCAGGTAAAATTGATGCTCTGCATCTTTTATAAAAGGGCAGAGCCCAAGTAAAATTGATGCTCTGCATCTTTTATAAAAGGGTAGAGCCCAAGTAAAATTGGTGCTCTGCATCAATTATAAAATGAGCAGAGCCCAAAACAAATTGATGCTCTGCATCCTTTATGGGCAAAGCACAAATAAAAATAAAAAGTAATGCAATACATTATTTAAACATGGGCAAAGCCCTAGCACAGGTCTAATAGACCAAAAACAAATAAAAGCGTTGAATATTTTTCGACTGGACATAGCCCAATCATTGCCGTAAGTCCTCAAATTAAATTGACTGAGCACAGCCGCTCTCTCTTAAATCAATTTACGATCGGTTCGATGGTACATCTCCGAACTCCTTTGACTCCTATCGTTGTAATCCTTCAACGACGTCAGAGAGGTGACGGGTCCCGACAACCACACACCAAAACACGGACTGTGGGGTCCTTAAACCCACGGACTTATGCGTCCTTAAACTAAAACATGGACTGTGGGGTCCTTAAACCCACGGACTTAAGCGTCCTTAAACTACCTATGGACCACCATGTCCCTAAACTGGAATATGGACCACCATGTCCCTAAACTGGAATATGGACCCCCATATCCCTAAACTGGCGATGTACCGCAACGTCCTTAAACTACCTATGGACCACTACGTCCCTAAACTGGAACAATAGAGCTCCCAAATGCTCTTTTGTCGGATCTAAACGATCCCGTTTAAGTTGATCTTAGCCTCAAATATGGCTAACGTATCCTTAAACATTCAAACAGACTTTAGTCCCAAATTAGACTATAAGACCCCCAATCAACTTTGGTTCAAGGGTACATCTCCGAACTCCTCTGACACCTATCGTTGTAATCCTTCAATAACGTCAGAGAGGTGACGGGTCCCGATGGACATGCATACAATGGACCACTATGTCCCTAAACTGGAACAATAGAGCCCCCAAATGCTCTTTTGTCGAATCCAAACGATCCCGTTAAGTTGATCTTAGTCTTAAATCAGACTAACGTATCCTTAACGAACGTTTAAGTCGATCTAAGCCTAAATATGGCCAACGTATCCTTAAACTAAAACACCAAACCCAAATCTAAGTAAATACGGATTTGGACTAATCCACGTCCTACGGGCGACGGCATCGCTTAGTCTCCGTATACAATCCACGGGCAACCACAAAGAAAACAAACACACACGACACGAAGTGAAATTTTGGAGAAGGAGAAAGTTGTTATCGTGATGCGGTAGCGTAATTAACTGCAGGGGCTTGCGCCTGCAGGGATGAGCATCCCCACAATCAAAAACCCCTCAAGTGAAGGGGAATCTGACGAAGTCTGCTATATCGGCCGCATCCGTCTAAACCTCCGATACATGGTGCCATAAATCAACTTGGCATCTTCGGAGAGTTGGACGGATAAAACCAAATAGCATCTGCCCCGAATCTCAGCGTCAGGACCTCGCAGTCTTGTGTGCTGCCATCCGGAGGGGAACAGATTCTGGCACGCCCGGTGGGACCTTTTCCTCTTTCCACTCCACACATCGTGTGTCGTCTTCGCGAACGAATCGCGGTTTGTTAATGGTTGCCTTCGGATTTTAAGTTACTAAGATTTGGTCTTTTGCCTGGCGCAGAAATCAAGCATCGATGGCCTCTACCTGTTCGAAGTGCTCTAACTGCAGCTCCAGCTCGCGTCCGGCCTCAACTGGGGGCATAACCTACGGGCCCCAAGCGGCCTCTTTGTTCACCATGCCCGTGGAGCTGATTACTTAAGCCACCACGGGGTTGTTTTTCGGAACTATGCTTCCGCCAACAAGGTTCAGCACCCCCGTGCTCGTACAAGATGCTCCTAAGAAGTCGGTCTTCGATCGACTTTCAGCTACTGCGGCCCCTCTCAACGGGTCGCCCAACACCAGTGCCTCGGTCTTCTCCAGGCTGGGCCAAAACTCCTGTGGGCCAACGATGAAGCTTGCAGTCCCGGAAAAGGTTATTCCAAAAAGAGTAGCCAAACCTGCTCCCGAAGTCGTCAAGGCGGCTTCTCCGGCTAAGAGATCAGTCTTTACAAGACTGACCGTCCCAAATCCTACTCCTGCTCCTACCACTCAAAAGATATCAGTCTTCAATAGGCTGACACCGGCAACAGCCCCACACCTGAACAGGGGGCAAGAAGAAGCTGTTTCTGTTTCTGAGACAATACCGACAACTCGTCGCGCCCGACGACACCACTGGCGCCGGATAAGGAAGACCGGGGGCAACTCCCCTTCTGGGATGACTCCGCCAGCTCCAACGGTGGAAGTTAACGCTGTTGTTCCCACCGGGAACAGCTTCGAGCTACTGAATAGGGTACGCAGAAACTCGCAAACTGCGGTGCTCAAAAGATCTCCTCCACCAGTAGAGACTACCGTGGAAGCAGAAAAAACGGAGCAGGCCCATCAATCGCTGTCCTCCAGGATCTATAAGACATGGCGACGAGTCCGAGAATCTGTCATTGATCCTATCCTCTCTCGCCAACAGAAGAAGTCGAAATGTCGGCAAGAAGAAAATCCTCCGGTCAAGCAACGAAAGGTGACGACCGCTTGGGTGCCCAAAGCAACGGCCCCCTCAACTTCTACGGCCCATAAAAGAAGAAGGCCGGAGAAAGTGCCAACGCCGATGACGAATATCAAAGGTGGTGAACCCAAACGCCCTAAGTCAGGGAGCATTGTAGTTCATACCGTCTACGTGGCGTCTGCTAAAAAAGACAGTCACATATCTACGGGTCATCGACCGCTTACGCGATCAGTGACCAAAGCGCAGGAGCAGCAGCAGAAGCTCCAAGAGATGATGAACGCTATGGCCGCACTTACTGGGCCAAAAGAAAACCCTGAAACGTCCTCGGATGAACGCCAGGAGGAAGAAAACGACGCCGAATTCCTTCGTCGAATATTAGAGAAGAACGATAAAGAGGCTGCTGAACAAGCAGCCAACATAAAGCGTATGGGCCTCCTGTTCCAAGACATGGTAGGGATGATGATCCAACAAGATCCTCCGGCCGAAGATCCCCCAATCATCCTTGAAGATGATAGGGGAGAGACATCGAATTCTCCGCCAACTCTGTCAACAGCTAAGGAAGAAACAATCTCGAAGGCTAACCTGGATGAGTACATAGCCCAACAAATATGAGTTCATCATGCGACTGAAGCAGCCGGCCAGGTCGTAAAAACAGGACGGCCGTATCCGAGTTGGTACGACCAGATCAAGTACCCGCCGGGCTACACAATTCCTAAGTTCCATGTGTACAAGGGGACGGGCAATCCTCACCAGCATGTTTCCCAGTTCAGGGCACTCTGTGGCAACACCGGCGGTGATGACAAGTTGTTGCTTCGCCAGTTCGTTGGAAGCTTATCAGATACAGCGTTCGAGTGGTACTCTGAGCTCCCGAATGACTCTATTAAAACCTTCGCGGAGATGGAGCTGTTGTTTACTCAGCGTTTTGCAAGCGCCAGTGAATGCACCACGATGACAGCACTGATTAACGCCAGGGTAAAGCCAGGCGAGACATGGGTTCAATATGTTATACGGTGGCGGAACTTATGGTCGAAGTGCGAGAGCGCATTGAAGAAGCTCCAGCGGTGGGTATGTTTGTGGGAACCCTTGATCCGCAAGCAACCATCTCGCAATTTATGATGTTTTTCAAGCCGACTACCTTCCAGGCCTTGATTGACAAGCTAGCGCAAATGGATCAGATGGGCCATAAACCCCCTCTTCCAAAGACGGACTCCCGAAATGACAAGGGGAAGGGAAAAGCGATCGTTGTCGCTAATGCTCAACAACAACCAAACAACTCAAAGCCGGTTGTTCGTCAAAATAATATGCGTCCGTACGTAGCCCTTGAGGAGAGGCTAGGACGTTCTTACTCATTTTACCGAGATAAAACGAGAAGGTTATTCGAGCTGGCGTTGCGCAACCGACTCATAAATTTGCCGGATCCAAAATGTCCATCGCAACCAAATGATGTCAATAAACCCAACTACTGTCCTTATCATCGAGTACTGGGTCATCCGATCGAAGATTGCTACGTCTTCAAAAATTAGCTTGAAGACCAGTACCGACAGGGCAAGTTCGCGTTATCTGACAAATGGAAGGTGAATCCCCCGCAGCCCCACACCTCTAAGGGGATGAATACGCCGGGGGCAACATGCTCTATCATTGAAGAAGGACCCTGGGAGGTTGTATTATCAGCCAAGACAAAGAGGATGCTAAACGATCTTCGAACGTGCCCAGCGATTAGGTGGAAAAACCCATTGGAACCGCAGGTCATTGAGGGGATGTTGAAGCCGCATCCAACTCCAAAGACCGATGGTGGTGGCCCAAGCACTCGCAACCAGCCGTCAAAATCTTCGAAAAAGAAGAAGAAGAAATCAAAGAAGCCCGTGAAGCCTGGCGACAAGCGCACGGACTTGCAAAAACAAATTGACACGCTGGAGGAATACAACCAGAAGGCACGGACTCCCATTACATTCCAAGAGTTCCTCAATCATGTCTTTCAAGAAGAAGATGAGGGAGAAAGTTCATCTGATGAATCTGAAGAATATGTGGCGAGCTGTCATGTGATCTCCCATTCGTTCATGGACGATGAGGAGACTCCTTGTACTGAAACGCTGGGGGCAGATCCTGAATCAAAAATTCTGGGGCCATCAGATGAGGTAATCGAAGCATTCCTCAACGAAGCTCTGTTGAAGAGTAAAGCTGATCGGGAACGCGAGACGGCTATATTTGAAAGGGCCAAGCGCAGACGACTAGATGAAAGAGTCGAAACACTCCCACCGGATCAAAGTACATCCGCCGCAAATAAAATCAGGTTCAAGATGAGGAAAAGATTCGCCAAAGCCATATCGATGGGAATGAAGCTGCCACGCTCTGAAGGAAACACTCCTGATGAAGTGGAAATGCACCCCTCCTATTGCTTATATCATCAGAAGGTTTCACACCCCACTCAAGAGTGCAAAGCTTTCGATAGATGGTGGCAAGGATACGTTGCTCATCGACAACGCTTTAAGCGGGAAAAGCGCAAAACTCGTCAGGAGCAAAGAAATACGACCGAAGGGCTTAAAAGAACTACCGGCGATTGTCGCATGGTTAACACCGGCGGGTCACAAGTGCTTACATTCGGGAGCGATTCTGATGAGGAGCTGGAGCTTGGCCCTCTCATTAAAAAGTCTACCTCGGGAAAAGAAGAAGAGCAGAAGGTCTGTGAAAATATCCGGCTGCGTAATCGCACGCTTCCCGAAAAGAATCTCGGACCGTCAAACAGAAAAGATAAAGGGAAAGAAAAGGTCTCTGAAGATATCGACTTACATGACCAAATGGTGGAAGAGCTAAGTGCCAAGGACCCGCCAAAGGGAAATAAGGTGGATTACAACATCTTAGCGCATCTGAGGAAGCTACCCTCACAGCTCAGCATTCTTGACGCCCTTTTGCTATCAAAGGAGGCGAGAGATTCGTTAATCAAGGCACTACAGGATCCGGAGCAATTCCAAGCTTTCCTGGCCGAGGAAAAGATGAAGGATGAATTGGAGGAAGTGCACTCGGCCGATGTCGCTTTTGGTGATGAAGACCTTCTCCTTGGGACGTGCGAACACAATCGCCCCCTCTATGTCTCAGAATACTGCCACGATATAAAGATAGGCAAAATCCTGATTGACAATGGATCCTCTGTTAACCTCCTCAATGTGCGGGTGTTAAAAGAAATTTGCATGAGCGTCCAGCACCTTGCTCGAGACAAGATCACCATCTCCGGGTTTGACTCCCAGTCATCGAGAACTCTTGGGTCTGTGATACTGACACTACGCTTTGGGCTACTCGTCACGGACATTAAGTTCCACGTCATAGACGCCAAGACATGCTACAATGCTCTGCTCGGCCGACCATGGTTACACGAGTATAACGTCATCCCTTCTACACAACATCAGTGTATGAAATACGCTAAGGATGATCTCGAGTATACCGTGGCGGGAGAACTGAATCCGTTTTCCGTGAACGAAGTCCGCAAATATGAAGATGCCAAGTACTTCTTACCGGATTTTGAAGACACGGAAAAGTGTCACAAGCCAGAAAACAAAGCTAACGCCACCATCCCTGTCTTCGGCAGTGATACCGAGGAGGAAAAGGAGATAGTTTATTCGGGGCCGCCCCAACACAACAAGCCAGGGCCATCTACTCCTACGTTAATCTTTGGTAGCGACTCAGAAGATGAAGTCCATGCTGTATTGCCTGCTCGACCTTCAATACAAATATCCGCTGACGAAGAGCAAAGTCTACAAGTCGCCATGGTGCCGCTTAAACACCGTAAAGAACTGGTTGCACTTGATATTTACAATGTAGAAGAGCTACAAACGTTCTATATCCCTCCCAGGAGAGAAAGCGAAAAAGAAATTCTATTCTACCGCTCTGAAGAAACCAAAGTGGAGAAAGAAATCTGGCATGGCACGGAACGCTTGACAGGCTTCTGCCCATTCGTCTCCCCAGATATTATACAGAGGGCTTGAAGAGGCTGCTAAAACGCCAGGGGATATCCTTCAAGCAGTCCGTTCGAAAAGCCAAGTTCTACAACAAAGTCTGGAACGTTCCCGGGACTCAAAGCAAACTGCCTAATGGGAGAATGGAAACAATCGGGCTTGGATACATCCGGTTAAAGAAACGAGAGCTACTACACGGTTGCTACATCGTATATGACTTCGATGAAGAAGCGGATGCTCAATGGGAGGACGCTAATCCTGAACCAGTAAAAGTTCCAGACAAAAACGTGCCCAGTCCGTCGTTCGAAGAACAAATGGACAAACTTATAAGGGAAGCAGGTCAAAAAGTCCGAGACGACCATGACCGCGAAATGGCCATCTACGAGAAAGCCAAAACGCAACGCCTCCTCCAACAAGATGTGAAGGATGAAGATGCCGCTCCATGTCAACCTGTTGTAAAAAAGGCTCGACGCAGAGGCAGAAACAAGTCGAAACGCGAAAAAGGCGCTCAACAGCAACAAAGCGGGGCTAAGAGGCCACGCGAGCGAAAATCGAGCGGTTCCGATCTATCCCTCATGAGAAAAATGGGTCGAGCGTACTCTTTTCCTCGAGACAAGACGAAGAAAATACTCGACCTCGCTATAAAACATCAGATGCTTACGCTGCCGGAGTCCAAACACCCCGAATAAGCAGGCGAAGTCTCTCACCCAGACTATTGCTTTTACCACCGAGTGGTAGGGCATCCTCTCGAAGGCTGCTTCACCTTCAAGAATTGGGTCGAAGATCAATATCAGCTTGGCAAGTTCGCTCTGTCCGACAACTGGAGGGTAGCGCCGCCACAAAAGCACAAACCTAAAGCCACGGAAGAAGAACCAGTTCCACAATGGGATTGGAAGCGAATTCGTACTTGTCACGGGATAACGATATCAAAAGAAGAGCCCGAGAACATGGATGACCTTCCCTGGTGCTTCGAAAAAAGCAACGATGAGGTAATCTCATAATTCCCACCAGCGCCAAAAGAGCTGGAAGATGGAATCCATACCACTGCAGATAACCTCAAGAAAATTGAGTTGGGAACAGCGAACGACCCGTGACCGACATTCATTAGTGAGCTGCTGTCTGAAGAGAAGGTGGCTTCGTTAAAAGACCTGCTTATGCAGCATAAAGATTGCTTCGCATGGAACTATTCCGAAATGCCGGGATTAGATCCAGAAATTGCTGTGCACAAATTGGCAATATCCCCAGATGTCAAGCCGGTCAAGCAGGCACCAAGAAGAATGCGGCTCGAGCTTGAGATAAGCATCAACGACGAGGTCAAGAAGCTGATCGACTCTGGCTTTATTCAGGAGGTTCAATATCCCGAGTGGATCGCCAACATCGTCCCAGTGATGAAGAAAAATGGGACAGTGCGCATATGCGTGGACTTCCGGGATCTTAATAAAGCTTACCCGAAAGACGATTTCCCAGTGCCAGTCACCGAACTGATGATAGATAATACGTCCACTCATGAGGTTTTCTCCTTCATGGACGGCTCGTCAGGGTATAATCAGATAAAAATGCATCCCGAAGACCAGAAGCACACTGCCTTCAGGACTCCTCTGGGTATATTCTGCTACAAGGTGATGCCCTTCGGTCTAAAGAATGCCGGTGCCACCTACCAAAGAGCCATGACGAAAATCTTCGATGACCTTATACATGAAGTCGTTGAATGCTACATCGACGATCTCGTGGTTAAAAGCAAATCATAACAGGAACATCTCGAGCATTTGAAGACCGTATTTCAATGCCTTCGACAATATAACTTGAAGATGAACCCTCTCAAGTGTGCATTCGGAGTTTCCTCAGGCAAATTCCTAGGATTCATCGTCCGACACCGAGGCATCGAAATAGATCCGTCAAAGATCAAGGCGATCATGGAAATGCCTCCGCCAGGGACTCTCAAACAGCTGCGGTCTCTCCAAGGGAAGCTGTCACGACCCGAAAGTACGGAACATGACCGGCACTTAAGCTACGAACGTCTCAAGGCGTACGTGCTCTAAGTAAGCCGAGCCCAGAAATCCAAACCAAGAAAAGTAGTGGAGTGAAGGAAAACCATATGTAAATCAACCAGTTTGCAACATAATATACAACGCCTAAAGGCGAGGATCACAACAGAAAAGGGAACTCAACAGCACGAAACCCACAGAAATATAACGCGCGACTCTAAGGTCGAAAGAATAATCAATACTGGTCTCTATCTCAAATAAGTATATGTTTGGTTGATGGAACTTCTAGATACATCTGAAATATAATATACAAAGTATAGTGATGGGTACGATACAAATAAACCCACCTACTAGCAAGTCACCTGAAAGACGCTGTGCCCGCAAAGCCGTAATGAAATCCGTACGGCAACACCTGCAAGAAACTGGGGCACAACGGGGGTGAGTTGCCAACTCGTGAATAGAAAAACATCTACGAACAGAAGATCGCATTTATGATGCAATCCTAGGTCATACGATCATTAAATACAATCCTCAAATATATAACCAGTAGTCTATAACCAAGACTAGGGTAACTATCTAACCCAAAGGTAATCCCATATGCCCGTGTCAGTGCACCAGGTGGCAATATATCATATGGATAATGTATGAATGCATGAAAAGTATGATCAATGTAATCAAGTCTGTATGTGATCAATGTCTGTATATAAGTGGATCCCGTCCACGTGTCACCCAATGACAATAAGCATCATGCATGTAAATATGAGGATATAGTGAAAATCATGAAAACACATCATGAAACCTGTGCCCAGCATCGGCACGAAACATAGCCTCAATCTCAATATCTCAATATCTCTGATAAGTCTCACTATCTAGGGCGCCGTCAATCCAGACCGGCCCCTACCATCAATCTCAAGACCATGACGGTATCCTCCGGATATCCGACGTGTCGGGTAAAATCACCGGTCGGTAGTGCTCCCCTGCCAGGCTCAACACCATCTTCTGCGATCTTCTTGCCCCGGGTACCGCACCGGGCCCACCATGTACCCGCAATCGGCCTCATCCGCCTCCTCGAATCGGGTTTCACATGTCGCTCTCAGCACCGAGAAAACACATGGTGGACGCGCTGAAAAATCATATCAGGGGTAACCGGGTTTTTACAACAATTATATAATCTCTTTGAAATACCCACGGTTCCCAAATCCAGAAATATCATAGAACAACATATCTCAATGCGCATAATCAGAAAACATAATGTATGTGACATATCAATAAAGTGCAAATATAACAGTATATCATGCAACATGGAATAATAGTATGCACATACAAGGGTCATATCCTGCAGCAATAATACTACTGTGTAGTGATATGGCAATTACCGATGAAGATGTGTGTGAACTGGCAAGTAAGTGTACGTGGTACATACGCATCATCGGTAATGGTGCTGGTGTCCTAACAGCATAATGTCAACAATAGAATATGAATCACAATAAGTATGCGATGCAGAGCAACAATAATAATGGGCGGAGCTGAATACCAAACACAATGATAGCTAAACTGCATCTAATGTCATAAGAGTCATATAGCTACACCACTATAAGGCTGAGCTAAATCTAACAGTAGGTAAGGGAAGCCGCCTAACCTCAGAGTCGATACATATATATACATATAGTCGGTGATCCCGCCTCGATAATATCACATCCGATACTATATTGCTATAATCGGTTATCCCCAAGTCAAGAGTGCGGATCAAACATCAAATTACAGCTCGTACGTAAATCCGTCGTACGGCATCCCCAAATCTGGGTACGGGTCAATATCACATTCGTCATGTCATTCATCTAGTATTCTCTATATCACATATCATAATCTGGGTACTGAAATACGTCTAGTACAAAGTTAACATCATCACTATCATCATGATCTGACTACTGATCAACAGTCTCGTTTGAATCGATATCATCAGCACATATCATCTCAAGGAGTAAACAATGCCCAAGGCAGCCTATCATACTAATCTTGTCATGTCATATCATGTCACATCTCGTAACGTAATCTGTAGCGTTTTGAAAATCGTTTCGGTGAAATTTCGGAAAATCGGTAAAATGAGGGGGTTTTCTGTAAAAAGTTAAAATACAAATATCTTATTATAAAAATTAAATATACATATTCTAGCTATGTAATTGCTATTATTTGGTGTTTATTGAGCCGCTGGTGAAATTTCAAATTTTCTGAAAAAAATATTATTTTATTATTATTTTAAGCCGTCACTAATACATTTAATTAGGGAAAATTACAAATTGGAATGAGTTGAAACAAATTTTGTGCATCATAAAACATTAAATAAAAATTTATCATGTGGTTTTTGGAACGAAATCATTTGCCAAAATGGTTTAGAAATTATTGAAGAAAAAAGGCTTTTTTTTAGCGTAAATGGATGTTTGGGTTATTGTATTTATCATTTTTCATCACCCCACACCCGTGCCCACACCCACACACCCCCACTTACTCCTCCCCATGGCTGAATTCAGCACCCACCATATTTTTCCCTACTTGATTTTCAAGGAAAAAGAAATGAAAGAAAAGAAAAGAAAATGAGTGAAGTAGTTAGACTTTTGACTTTGTTTGACCTTGACCTTATCCCCCCCCCATTTTCCTCACCTCCCTCTCTCTCCCCCACCCACTTTTCTGGCCGAAAATTCCTTCTCCCCACAGCCCCCCGTCCATTTCCCCCTCTCTTTTCCCTTCAAAACTTCATGAAAAATTGCATTAAAAATCCACCAAAAATCCCACAAAATCAAAATCAAAGTCCTACCCATTTTAGCTTAGCCCGTTTAGCATGGATCCTTGTGAAAAGAGAGCATTTTGGGAGGCCATGGAGTCTTGTGGACCTTCATATATTTTTGGGTATAATTCTAAAACTTTTTGTTGCTTAAATTGTTACTAATTTCTTAAGCTAATTTAATTAAGTGTTATTTGGATATGTGAGTTTAATTGCAAGTTTTGGAATTCAAGTTGTGAAATTGAATGCAAGTTAGGGTTTATAAAATTAGTGTATAGTTGTGTGTTATAATTAGGCTTTGTTGTCATGTTAATACAAGTTTAGTAGCTAGTGCTAATGGCTAGCTTTAAAAATTTTGTTATTTTGCTAATTTGTTTACTAGGTTTTTGAAATTTGTTAAATACTTGGGATTAAAATTGTGATTAGGTTTTTCTTGGCTTCATTAACTTTATTAAGTGTGGTTTAATGCTTTGGATCATGCAATTCTAAGCTAGATTGTAGTTTGTGCATTTTGCTTTGAAATTGTTAAAAAGGGTATTTTTGGTAAACTAGAATATTAGGATTTTTGGAATTTAATGAGATTAAATTCCGGAAATTGTTTATACGACTTATTTAAGATATTTAATAAATATATTGGCCGCTACATTCATTTAAACATCCTGTTTTGTACAAAAAGGGCGAATTGTGCTTGCTACATTTTCGGAAAAATGACTTTTTAAGCAAAATTGAGGTTTTTGTGAGTTTTAACCTAGTTTATATTAAAATTAGTGTTCGTGAATGTGTAAATGAGTGTGATTGGATTTTTCTCGATGGTTTGACGTTTGTACATCGACATCGAGGGTTGGTTCGACTATTCTTGCATGCGTAGACGATAGGTTTGGACCTATGCGTGATACGCGTGCCGATTTGATTTTCGTATGCCGTTTCGATTTCGAATTTAGTTTTAATGCGATATGGTGCGTTATGATATGTAGGTACCCCCATGTGGACTTCGAGACGACAAGCAAGCGCGTGGCGACGTCGGTACCGGCTAGCGAGGACCAGGTGAGTAGATTTATATCTACAGGGAGAAGTCGGGTGGATGGCGTATAGAACCCCCGCAGTCCGTGGTGATGTATACGGATGCGTATACATACCAAAAATTTATGATATGTTGTTAGTATTTATTATTGATGATTTTAGATGGATATTGGTGTTGGATTGGTGCATGTTTACGAAACCTTAGGTAGTGGGTGCACTACACTTACACATACACACATATACATACTTGCATACATTCCTTATTTCATATGTGCGTGTATGGAAATATATTTATATGTTCACATGGGTATGGGACTATGTGTTCACATACGGATTTGAGGAGGATACTTGGGTTTGAGCTGAGTCGATGAGATTTGTTTGTGGTTGTGATCTCGGTGATATGGCAGGATTCGTACTTAAGGTACGTCCTGGTGTTATAGCGGATCTCGCGGCGGCGATACGGGTGAATAGTGTTATAAATAAATGGTCGACATGTGATCGTGATATGAGGCATAATATGCTAGGATATTGATATTAGGCCGTATCAGGCGATGTATACCCCTTGATGATAATATGTGCTGACGATATCGGTTTGTACGAGATTGTCGATCAGTAGTCAGATCATGAGTATATTGAGGATATTAGTATTGTACTAGACATAGGTCAGTACCCTAGACTATGATCTTGGATAAAGAGGATACCAGAGGAATAGTGTGCGGAATATGATATTGACCCGTACCCAGATTTGGGGATGCCGTACGACGGATTTACGTACGAGCTATATCTTGATGATTGATCCGCACTCTTGACTTGGGATGTCTGATTATAGATATGGTATCGGATATGATATTATTGAGGCGGGATCACCGACTAATATATATACAGGTATGTATATATATCGACTCAGATGTTATACGGTTTCCTTACCTGTAGTCTAGCTTATAGCGTAGCCCTTTAGTTTAGTTAGTTGTTAGATTAGATTCGGTTCCTACCTATTTCAAAGCTTACGAATCGTGCGTATTTTTAAAGACAGCCTAAGGGATCCAACGGATATTTCAAAAAACGTATCTTTTCTTAAAAACACCGTAGCCCCTATTTTCAAAACCCCATGATTCGTGTTATTTCAAAAGGCACCATTGTAGGACTTATATTAGGTTAAAACAGATTAATTATCGTTGCGTCTAGTATTAGCTCCCGCTCATTATTGTTGTTTGCTCCGCATCACATGCTTATATTATGCTTCATATTCTACTGTTGATATCTTGTGGTTAGGACACCAGCACCATTACTGATGATGCGTATGTACCACGTACACTTACTTGCCGGCTCACACACATCTTCACCGGTAATTGCCATGTCACGTACACCTTAGAAACTATTATTGCTTGACATAGCCTGTTAGCTAATAGTTTAGACATGATATTAGTGTACTTGCCTTATATGTTAGTTTAGACATTATAGTTATTACCTGCTACCTCAGGCATACTGTTATTCATTGTTATGCCGCATTCATGGATTCTCATGCATATATTCACTTCTTACGTGCTATTGAGGTTTTGGATTTGGATTTCCATGAGATTTTCTGGATTTCGGGAAAACCGCAAAACATATACAAACTTCTTCTTTCTCTTTTTAAATAAAAAGCGCGGTTTTTCCCATAATGTATGAGTCGTCCACCATGAGTTTGCTGATAGATTTGGAAACCCGATTCGAGGAGTTGGATGAACCGTTTCGGGTACATGGTGGACCCGGTAAGGTACCCCGGGGCAAGAAGCTCGTGGTGATGACGATGAGCCTGGCAGGGGGAGACTACCTACCGGTGATTTTACCCGACGCGTCGGATATCCGGAGGATACCGTCGTGGTCTTGAGAAGGATGGTAGGGGCCGGTCTGAACTGACGGCGCCCTAGATATTGAGATTGAGACATTGAGATTTCGAGATATTGAGGTACTGAGATTTGATGATACAGGCCAGTCCGGATGGCCGAAGCCTGAGGTTTTGAGACATTGAGATTTATGTTTTGTGTCGATGCTAGACACTGTTGATGCTGATTTCATTTATGATACCTCATTTTAAAAATACAAAGGAAATCTCACTAATTTATGAAAACAGTTTCTTCATTTACATGTATTCTGTTTTCATGCATTCATACCTCATTCATTTGATATATTGCTACCTGAGGCACTGACTCGGGCACATGAGATCACACTCGGGTTAGATATTACCCTAGCCATTGTTATAGGCTGCATGTTATTCATATATTTGAGGATATATTATGATCATTGACCTAGGTTGCGTTATTCATGCGATTTTCTGTTCGTAGATCTTTTTCTACTCACGAGTTGGCAACTCACCCCCGTTGTGCCCCAGTTTCTTGCAGGTGTTGCCGTACGGATTTCATTACGGCTTTGCGGGCACGGTTTCTTTTCGGGTGACTTGCTAGTAGGTGGGTTTATTGTATCTTACCCATCATTATACCTTGTATATTATATTTCAGTTGTATCTAGAAGTTCCATCAACCAAACTTGTATTTTTTGAGATAGAGACCAGTAATGTTATTCTTTCGACCATAGAGTAGCATGTTATATTTCTTGGGTTTCTTGCTGGTTGAGTTCCATTTCTGTTGTGATCCTCGCCTTTAGGCGTTGTATATTATGTTGCATACAGGTTGATTTGATATGGTTCTTCTTATTCTCTGCTACTTCTCTTGGTTTGGATTTCTAGGTTTCGGCTTACTTAGCATACGTACTCCTTGAGACGTTCGTAGTCTAAGTGCCGGTCATGTTCCGTACTTTCGGGTCGTGACAAAGTTGGTATCAGAGCGTTAGGTTTTACCTTCGGAGCGTAGGATGACTCTTGGTTGATGGAATAGGTGACTAAAGTAGAGTGACGTACCGTTGGTATGTTCCGCGGCATATTTACGACACGCCACTCCACTTAAGAAGCCGTAGGATGTACATTTCCTTGTTCAGTATTATATTCCTTCCTGATCTAGTCTCATCGGTACCAGTTTGGTTTTGCTGCCACGATTACGGGCAGGGAGAGCTACGGCTAGAGTTGCGGTCAGCACGAGCTCGGCACGAACGAGGACTGACCAGGGCATGATTCCGGCGACACCCGATTATAGAGAGGTGTCTTTTGACTGTGTTTCCGCGCCACGAGCGTTTGGCGGATCGCCTTTATGAGGTTACTCGGATGTGCTGATCGACATTAGAGGATTGAGCTAATGACAGAAGCCAGCCAGATCTTGATGACCGTTGGTGTGTTGCTTATTCATGATGATCGAGGCACTGTTCGGCGTGCAGACGAGCGAGCCAGTTATTGCTGCGAACGACGAGGTATTGCCCCAGATGCTGGAGTTAGTGCAGAACGAGTTGTACTAAGAGATGATAGAAGGTCGCTAGTCATCGTGGATGAATGACTAGGATATGTGGATCGTTCGCCTAACCCGATGCGAGGTCATCAGATAGATGGATTCCAGCTAGAGACGACTTCATGTGGAGACGTTGGGAGTCGACAGAGACGATCGAATGTCAGAAACCTATTATTCCAAGTTTAAAGTAGTCGGAAAGACATTTAGGCAATTCTATGGTCCCTCTAGAAGAATGAAACCCTAACTCGACTTAATGACCGTGTGAAAGCCTTTGAACCTTCGGGTTTGCGGCAGTTCTACGGCGCCATTAGTGAGGCTTGGGTTTGCCCTTCTACGGCTGGACCACCGATGCTGTGGTATGTACTCGATACTATTAAACTGTGCCCAAGAGGTTGAGCTCTTGGGGGATTGTGAGGTTTTGACGACTCGATCGGATGGCTCGACTTAATTCGGATGCTAGGTGGTGAGATGCATTCATAGGAGACTCCAGATACGAGGATAGCCGTTGGAGCTCAGTCCATGCAGCCGCGACGAGATGAGTCCAAAGCAGACGACATTAGAGAAAAGTGGAATAAGAGGTTCGCACCAGATCTAGATGAGATGACGTTCCACTCCGCCGACATCAGAGAGGCGATGCGCATGCCGAGGCATGGTACTTGGACTTACCTTCCAGAAGGAGTCGCGATGAGTATGCAGTCGTTCCAGAGCAAGATGCAGATATAGGAAAGGACAATGACTTCCGGACAGTTGGCAGAGACGAGACATGGAAGAGACCGTGAGCAGGATTCCTTCCAGGATACTGCTGCGATGATACTTGCACCCAGGATCAGATGTGTCACGTGCATTCAGAGAGCCAGAGGCCGACGCCAGTGATATGCTGCCTTGACAGGGCCGATGAGCCGATGGATTGTGAGATTGGTAATCCACGGAGAAGACTTGGACCCAGGAGTGGTCATGTTACGCAGACCAGCAGGCCAGAGTTCATGATCATCGACGAGACGTCCCACTAGTGACCGCGACAGTTTGCCCGAGATTCTTAGAGGATGCACTTGAGCGGTACTGTTCCGCCATTATTGATTTCGATGTCTTGGGTGATTTATTCGTATGATTTGATTTTGATGATTGAGGATTTACGATCTTTGCACAGTGTTGCACTTGATATCGTTTTCGTGCTTTAGTTTCACATGTTTGTGATTTTACGGTTTTAAACAGTTGAGTTGATTTTGTGCGTATGCACGCACGCGATTTGGTTCCTGCACTCTGTATAGTTTATATATGCTGGCAGTGCAGTGACATGTATTTTGTGTACTTGGATACACTGGATTTCGATTTCGAGGGTGATGCTCGACATTTGTTTTGTGCATTTTATACACCGGATTGGATTTTTAGCGCCTGTTGGGCGCCTGTTACGAGATGCGATTTGGTGCACACCAGATGCACTAATTCGAGATTTTTCGTGCATGTCAGATGCACCTGATTTTGTTGTCAGGCACACATGTTGCCTACGACAGATGTTTCGTGCACACCTGATGCACTTAGATGTTGTTTCTGTGCGCATGTATGGCACATTCATGGATTTTGATTTCCGTGCGCACCAGACGCACGTAGTATTCATGTGCATATTTTGGGATTGATTTCTTATAGAGCAGTACGTTTTTATGATATTGCTATGTGTTTCCGTACTGAGCAGGACTAGTCAGAGGACAGTACCTGAATACATTTTGCATGCATTGATAGTTATTGAAGGGATTTCCAAAAAGCGAGCTATAGCCTCAGTATTTACCTACGTGTCTGATATGACACGAAATGTTTAAAACAAGGAGACCCTTCTAAATTGTTTCCAAAACGGCGGAACGTACATTTCAAACAAAGGTATATATGTATATAGTTATTTTCTTATGGTAGACGTCCGCCACTGTGCAGTGTTATACGCGTTGCACAGCGACTTAAAGAGATTTGGCATGCATTTCCTTCAGATACTTACAGATATAGATTCGATATTTACATTTATAGTTTCGAGTTATATCATATTGGTTTTGATTTGGATTTGGCATTGATGTCTTCTCCACGACTCCGATGATCGCGGGATGCTTGACGGAGTTTTGATTTGAGTTATATACTCATTTTTCAAGCGCATGCGATGCGCTACGATTTGTTTTATGTATTTACAATTTCGGAGCCCCGACGACTTGATGGTTTTTCTTAGATGTTTTAGTAATTGGGGGAGTTTGAATTTAAATTCGGGGACCGAATTTCTTTAAGGGGGGAAGATTGTAGCGTTTTGAAAATCGTTTCGGTGAAATTTCGGAAAATCGGTAAAATGAGGGGGTTTTCTGTAAAAAGTTAAAATACAAATATCTTATTATAAAAATTAAATATACATATTCTAGCTTTGTAATTGCTATTATTTGGTGTTTATTGAGCCGCTGGTGAAATTTCAAATTTTCTGAAAAAAATATTATTTTATTATTATTTTAAGCCGTCACTAATACATTTAATTAGGGAAAATTACAAATTGGAATGAGTTGAAACAAATTTTGTGCATCATAAAACATTAAATAAAAATTTATCATGTGGTTTTTGGAACGAAATCATTTGCCAAAATGGTTTAGAAATTATTGAAGAAAAAAGGCTTTTTTTTAGCGTAAATGGATGTTTGGGGTATTGTATTTATCATTTTTTATCACCCCACACCCACACACCCCCACTTACTCCTCCCCATGGCTGAATTCAGCACCCACCATATTTTTCCCCACTTGATTTTCAAGGAAAAAGAAATGAAAGAAAAGAAAAGAAAATGAGTGAAGTAGTTAGACTTTTGACTTTGTTTGACCTTGACCTTGTCCCCCCCCCCATTTTCCTCACCTCCCTCTCTCTCCCCCACCCACTTTTCTGGCCGAAAATTCCTTCTCCCCACAGCCCCCCCCCCCATTTCCTCCTCTCTTTTCCCTTCAAAACTTCATGAAAAATTGCATCAAAAATCCACCAAAAATCCCACAAAATCAAAATCAAAGTCCTATCCATTTTAGCTTAGCCCGTTTAGCATGGATCCTTGTGAAAAGAGAGCATTTTGGGAGGCCATGGAGTCTTGTGGACCTTCATATATTTTTGGGTATAATTCTAAAACTTTTTGTTGCTTAAATTGTTACTAATTTCTTAAGCTAATTTAATTAAGTGTTATTTGGATATGTGAGTTTAATTGCAAGTTTTGGAATTCAAGTTGTGAAATTGAATGCAAGTTAGGGTTTATAAAATTGGTGTATAGTTGTGTGTTATAATTAGGCTTTGTTGTCATGTTAATACAAGTTTAGTGGCTAGTGCTAATGGCTAGCTTTAAAAATTTTGTTATTTTGCTAATTTGCTTACTAGGTTTTTGAAATTTGTTAAATGCTTGGGATTAAAAATGTGATTAGGTTTTTCTTGGCTTCATTAACTTTATTAAGTGTGGTTTAATGCTTTGGATCATGCAATTCTAAGCTAGATTGTAGTTTGTGCATTTTGCTTTGAAATTGTTAAAAAGGGTATTTTTGGTAAACTAGAATATTAGGATTTTTGGAATTTAATGAGATTACATTCCGGAAATTGTTTATACGACTTATTTAAGATATTTAATAAATATATTGGCCGCTACATTCATTTAAACATCCTGTTTTGTACAAAAACGGCGAATTGTGCTTGCTAGATTTTCGGAAAAATGACTTTTTAAGCAAAATTGAGGTTTTTGTGAGTTTTAACCTAGTTTATATTAAAATTAGTGTTCGTGAATGTGCAAATGAGTGTGATTGGATTTTTCTCGATGGTTTGACGTTTGTACATCGACATCGAGGGTTGGTTTGACTATTCTTGCATGCGTAGACGATAGGTTTGGACCTATGCGTGATACGCGTGCCGATTTGATTGTCGTATGCCGTTTCGATTTCGAATTTAGTTTTAATGCGATATGGTGCGTTATGATATGTAGGTACCCCCATATGGACTTCGAGACGACAAGCAAGCGCGTGGCGACGTCGGTACCGGCTAGCGAGGACCAGGTGAGTAGATTTATATCTACGGGGAGAAGTCGGGTGGATGGCGTATAGCACCCCCGCAGTCCGTGGTGATGTATACGGATGCGTATACACACCAACAATTTATGATATGTTGTTAGGATTTATTATTGATGATTTTAGATGGATATTGGTGTTGGATTGGTGCATGGTTACGAAACCTTAGGTAGTGGGTGCACTACACTTACACATACACACATATACATATTTGCATACATTCCTTATTTCATATGTGCGTGTATGGGAATATATTTATATGTTCACATGGGTATGGGACTATGTGTTCACATACGGATTTGAGGAGGATACTTGGGTTTGAGCTGAGTCGATGAGATTTGTTTGTGGTTGTGATCTCGGTGATATGGCAGGATTCTTACTTAAGGTACGTCCTGGTGTTATAGCGGATCTCGCGGCGGCGATACGGGTGAATAGTGTTATAAATAAATGGTCGACATGTGATCGTGATATGAGGCATAATATGCTAGGATATTGATATTAGGCCGTATCGGGCGATGTATACCCCTTGATGATGATATGTGCTGACGATATCGGTTTGTACGAGATTGTCGATCAGTAGTCAGATCATGAGTATATTGAGAATATTAGTATTGTACTAGACATAGGTCAGTACCCTAGACTATGATCTTGGATAAAGAGGATACCAGAGGAATAGTGTGCGGAATATGATATTGACCCGTACCCAGATTTGGGGATGCCGTACGACGGATTTACGTACGAGCTATATCTTGATGATTGATCCGCACTCTTGACTTGGGATGTCTGATTATAGATATGGTATCGGATATGATATTATTGAGGCGGGATCACCGACTAATATATATACAGGTATGTATATATATATCGACTCAGATGTTAGACGGTTTCCTTACCTGTAGTCTAGCTTATAGCGTAGCCCTTTAGTTTAGTTAGTTGTTAGATTAGATTCGGTTCCTACCTATTTCAAAGCTTACGAATCGTGCGTATTTTTAAAGACAGCCTAAGGGATCCAACGGATATTTCAAAAAACGTATCTTTTCTTAAAAACACCGTAGCCCCTATTTTCAAAACCCCACGATTCGTGTTATTTCAAAAGGCACCATTGTAGGACTTATATTAGGTTAAAACAGATTAATTATCGTTGCGTCTAGTATTCAGCACCCGCTCATTATTGTTGTTTGCTCCGCATCACATGCTTATATTATGCTTCATATTCTACTGTTGATATCTTGTGGTTAGGACACCAGCACCATTACCGATGAAGCGTATGTACCACGTACACTTACTTGCCGGCTCACACACATCTTCATCGGTAATTGCCATGTCACGTACACCTTAGAAACTATTATTGCTTGACATAGCCTGTTAGCTAATAGTTTAGACATGATATTAGTGTACTTGCCTTATATGTTAGTTTATACATTATAGTTATTACCTGCTACCTCAGGCATACTGTTATTCATTGTTATGCCGCATTCATGGATTCTCATGCATATATTCACTTTTTACGTGCTATTGAGGTTTTGGATTTGGATTTCCATGAGATTTTCTGGATTTCGGGAAAACCGCAAAACATATACAAACTTCTTCTTTCTCTTTTTAAATAAAAAGCGCGGTTTTTCCCATGATGTATGAGTCGTCCACCATGAGTTTGCTGATAGATTTGGAAACCCGATTCGAGGAGTTGGATGAACCGTTTCAGGTACATGGTGGACCCGGTAAGGTACCCCGGGGCAAGAAGCTCGTGGTGATGACGATGAGCCTGGCAGGGGGAGACTACCTACCGGTGATTTTACCCGACGCGTCGGATATCCGGAGGATACCGTCGTGGTCTTGAGAAGGATGGTAGGGGCCGGTCTGAACTGACGGCGCCCTAGATATTGAGATTGAGACATTGAGATTTCGAGATATTGAGGTACTGAGATTTGATGATACAGGCCAGTCCGGATGGCCGGAGCTTGAGGTTTTGAGACATTGAGATTTATGTTTTGTGTCGATGCTAGACACTGTTGATGCTGATTTCATTTTTGATACCTCATTTTAAAAATACAAAGGAAATCTCACTAATTTATGAAAACAGTTTCTTCATTTACATGTATTCTGTTTTCATGCATTCATACCTCATTCATTTGATATATTGCTACCTGAGGCACTGACACGGGCACATGAGATCACACTCGGGTTAGATATTACCCTAGCCATTGTTATAGGCTGCATGTTATTCATATATTTGAGGATATATTATGATCATTGACCTAGGTTGCGTTATTCATGCGATTTTCTGTTCGTAGATCTTTTTCTACTCACGAGTTGGCAACTCACCCCCGTTGTGCCCCAGTTTCTTGCAGGTGTTGCCGTACGGATTTCATTACGGCTTTGCGGGCACGGTTTCTTTTCGGGTGACTTGCTAGTAGGTGGGTTTATTGTATCTTACCCATCATTATACCTTGTATATTATATTTCAGTTGTATCTAGAAGTTCCATCAACCAAACTTGTATTTTTTGAGATAGAGACCAGTAATGTTATTCTTTCGACCATAGAGTAGCATGTTATATTTCTTGGGTTTCTTGCTGGTTGAGTTCCATTTCTGTTGTGATCCTCGCCTTTAGGCGTTGTATATTATGTTGCATACAGGTTGATTTGATATGGTTCTTCCTATTCTCTGCTACTTCTCTTGGTTTGGATTTCTGGGTTTCGGCTTACTTAGCATACGTACTCCTTGAGACGTTCGTAGTCTAAGTGCCGGTCATGTTCCATACTTTCGGGTCGTGACATAATCACATGTCGACCATTATATATATATATATATATATATATCACTATTCCTATGGCATCAGTATCCCAAAATCCGCTAAAGTATCAAGGCGTAACTCAAATATGAATTTTACCATATCACCGATATCAAAATCTCGAATCAAATATCATCGACTCATCTCAAACCCAGTATCATCCTCAAATCTGTATGTGAACACATAGTCCCATACCCACGTGATCACATATCTATATAGAATCCCATAACCACATATGAAATAAGGATGTATGCAAGTATGTATGTGTGTATATGTATGTGTAGTGCACCCACTACCTAGGGTTTCGTAACCTTTATCAATCCAACACACCAATATCCATCTTAACATCAATAATTAATCCCAAACAACATATATTAAATGTAAGTGTGTATACGCATCCGTATACATCACGACGAATTGCGGGGGTGTTATACGCCATCCACCCGACTTCTCCCCGTAGATATAAATCTACTCACCTTTCTTTATGCGTGCCGGTACCGATGTCGCTAATTGCATCTCTAACGCCTCGACGCCACGTGGGGTAACTACAAGGATATCACACGCTAAAACACATGAAAACCATGTCGGAAACCAAAATGGTGCGCGCTACGCTCATAGGTAAAAACCTGTAGCCTTGCGTGCAAACACGGCCAATGCTCACTGGTCCTTGGCGTTCAAACGCCACCCGACGGAAACGAAACATCGAATACCAAAAACCCATACGAAAACAAGTCGTAAATCATACGCCAACTCATGAAAATCAACCCAGATTCTACTCTGATTGGGATCAGACAAAACTAGACATACCAGGGGTCAAGTTTACATGAAATAGGGCTGTGCACGCAAAACGATGCAGTTTCACCCAAGTCTGGCCGCAAATTGCGGCCAAGGGGATTAAATTTGCGGCCTGAAAAATGAGGTGGGGGCTAGGGTTTTGAGTGATGGTTCCAGGGTGCCTGCACAGCCTACTGCCAAGTCAATTTTATTTTAGGAGGTCCGGCTTGATAGCAGTTTCCAGAAAGGCCACAAAGTCGACAATATCGATAAAATACGCCAAGTTGAAACTTTCAGGTAAGTTACTGGAAATCCTGGGTAATCTTGGTTAAACTGGTCTCAAATACACCTAATAAGGTTACCCTAGCAGTCAAAACCATCACTTGGCCACATCTCACTCAAGTTTTCCTAAAATTAGCACTAATCTACATACTATACTACATTCCTGCTAAACAACCAGAACTTGACAGGAAAGGAGTTGGGTTGCAAGATTATACCTCAAGAGTGTCCTAGGATGAAGGAGAAGAGAAGGAGGAAGTGGGGTGGTGCTGCTGAAGTGCTCCGGGACTGAAGTTGCTGTTGCAACAGAGGCTGATGCTGGTTCTGTGGCTGCTGCTACTTGCAAATTCCTTTTGTTTTTCCTTGATGTTGCAGCAGCTGCTGGGGCTATGGTTGTTGTTGTTGCTTTGGTGGTGTGGGAATGGTGGTGTGAGAGTATTTGCTGAAATTAGGGGTTTGGTGTAGTTTGAATGGAGTTGTTGCTGCTGTGGCTGTTTTTCACAGCAGTTGCTGATGCTGCATCTGCTGCTTGCAATCTATTTTCTTGTGGTTGAAGTGTTGGGCTGTTGTAGGCGGGGCTGTTCTGTGGCTGCAGTTTGATAGGTGGATGAAGTGTTGATATTGGGGGCTGATGTAGCTGCTGATGTGAGTGGGTAGGTATTGGGCTAAGGTGTTAGGGGCTGGTGTGTGCTGATGTCAATTGGGTGGCTGATGTATTGGCTGATGTCTTAGGCTGCTGAGTTGCTGATGTTGTTTTTGAAGTGGTGTGATATGTGAGAGTGAGAGGGAGTGTGAAAGAGCACAAAGGATAATAAAGATTGAGAGGGATCATGGCACATCCTAGCCACCTCTCTCTCTCCCTCTCTCCTACACAAGGTCAACACCCATCCTAATCACCCTTAACCAAAACCAAAACCCTAATTAACCAAATTAACTTAACCAATTGGTTAACCCATCATGGTTGGCTAAACATGATACACCCATTATGCTTATCTAAACATGGTAACCCTAGACTTCACCCAAGTTAACATGCACAAGTGTGTGCGGTCCAGATAAAATTCCAATAAAATATTCATAAAACCAAATAAAATATTTAAAGGCCGTTTTGGTAAACTTTTTACCAAAAACACTACATTAAACACAATTACCACTAAATAACATATTTTAGAATTTCCATAAAAAAAAATTTGTCCAGAATTTTCCCAAAATAATATTTTATTTTTTTGAAATGTTACAGTCTTCCCCCCTTAAAGAAATTCGGTCCCCGAATTTAAATTTAACCCCCTAAATTCTAAAAAATTTTGATAAAATGTCCAAGTCTATGGGCTCCGAAATCATCAATCCATAGAACGCATCGTAGCGCAATACATGTGCATGCGTAACGAGCAGATAACTCGTAAACAAAACTCTGTCAAGCATCTCACAATCATCGGAGTCAAGGTGAAACACGAATGCCAAACCCAAGGCAAAACCGATTGCTAGAAATCGGGACTATACATGTAAATACCAAATCTGTACATGTAAATATCCGAAGGAAATGCATGCCAAATTCTTTAAAATCGTTGTGCAATACACATAGCACTGCACAGTGGCGGACGTATCTATGAGAAAATAGCCATATACTTATATATCTTTTGTTTAGTATGCACGATCCGCCGTTTTGAAAACAACTTATAAGGGTTTCCTCGTTTTAATGTTTCGTGTCCTATCGGACACGTATGTAAATAATGAGACTATAGCTCGCTTTTGGAAATCCCTTTGAAATCTATCAATGCATGCAAAATATATCCAGGCACTGTCCTTCTCAGTACGAAAACAAATCGCAATATCATAAAAATGTACTGCTCCATAAGAAACTAATCCCAAAAAGTGCATATGAAAACTACGTGCGTCTGGTGTGCACGGAAATCAAGATCCATAAATGTGCCATATATGCGTACAGAAACAACATCTAAGTGCATCGGGTGTGCACGAAGCATTTGTCATGGGCCACGTGTGTGCTTGACAGCAAAATCAGGTGCATCTGACATGCACGAAAAAGATCTCGATTTAGTGCATCGGGTGTGCACCAAATCGCATCTCATAACCTGCGCCCAACAGGCGCGAAAGTCCAAATCCGGTGCATCCATCATGCACGAAATCATGAAATCCAATATCAAGCGCCGAACACGCGAAAAATCCAATCTGGTGCATAAAATGCACAAAACAAATATCGAGCACTACCCTCGAAATCGAAGTCCAGTGCATCCAAGTGCACAAAATATATGTCACTGCACTGCAAGCATATGTAAACTATACAGAGTGCAAAAACCAAGTTGTGCGCGTGCATACGCACAAAATCAACTCAAATGTCTAAACCCATAAAATCACAACCATGTGAAACCAAGGCACGAAAACGATATCAAGTGCAACAACTGTGCAAAAATCGTAAATCCTCAATCGTCAAAATCAACTCATGCGAATAAATCACCCAAAACACCGAAATCAAATATGGCAGACTAGTTCCGCTCAAGCACAACCTCCAAGAATCTCTGGCCAACTGTCGTGATCACTCAGAGCATGTCTCGTTGACGATCCTGAACTCTGGCCTGCTGGTGTGCGTAACATGACCACTCCTGGGTCCAAGTATTCTCTGTGAATTACCAATCTCACAATCCATCGGCTCATTGGCCCTGTCAGACATGCTAACGGGGACGATTCCGTTCTGGGACTTCTCTGGTCATCTCTCGGTCAATCATCACGACCACTCGCAAAGCAGTATGTCACTGGCGACGGCCTCTGGCTCTCCGAATGCACGTGATACATCTGATCCTAGGTGCAAATATCATTGCATTAGTGTCCTGGAAGGAATCCTGCTCAAGGTCTCTTCCAAGTCTCATCTCGGCCAATTGTCCGGAAGTCATCGTCCTTTACCATATCTGCTTCTTGTTCCGGAGCGGCTGCGTACTCATCGCGACTCCTTCTGGAAGGTATATCCAGTACTATGCATCGGCATGCGTATCGCATCTCTGATGTCGGCGGAGTGGAACGTCATCATATCCAGATCTTGTACGATCCTCTTACTCCACTTTCCTATAAAGTCGACTGCTTCGGACTCGTCTCGTTGTGGCTGCATGGACTGAGCTCCAACGGCTATCCTCGTATCTGGAGTCTCCCAAGAAATGCATCTCACCATCTAGCATCCGAATTAAGTCGAGCCATCCGATCGATTCGTCAAAACCTCATAATCCCCCAAGAGCTCAACATATTGGGTACAGTATAATATATCGAGTACATACCACAGCATCGGTGGTCCAGCCGTAGAAGGGCAAACCCAAGCCTCACTAATGGCGCCGCAGAACTGCCGTAAACCCTAAGGTTCAAAAGCTTTTACACGGTCATTAAGTCGAGTTAGGGTTTCATTCTTCTAGAGGGACAATAGAATTGCCTTCCTGTCTTTACGAATACTTTAGACTTGGAATAATAGGTTTCTGTCATTCGATCGTCTCTGTCGACTCTCAACGTCTCCGCGTGAAGTCGTCTCAGCTGGAATCAATCTATCTGATGACCTCGCATCGGGGTAGCGAACAAACCACACGTCCTAGTCATTCATCCTAGGGGACTAGCGACCTTCTATCATCTCTTAGTACACTCGTACCACAATAGCTCCAACATCTGGGGTGATATCTCGTCGTTCGCAGCAATAACCGGCTCACTCGTCTGCATGCTGAACAGTGCCTCAGTCATTATGAATAAGCCATACCTCAACGGTCATCAAAATCTGGCTGGCCTCTATCAGTGGCTCAATCCTCTGGTGCCAATCCGCACATCCGAGTAATCTCATACAGCGATCCACTCAACGCTCGTGGCGCAAAACACAATCAAAAGACACATCTCTACAATCGTGTGTCGCCAGAATCACGCCCTGGTCAGTCCTCGTTCATAACGAGCTCATGCTGACCGCAACTCTAGCCGTAGCTCTCCCTGCCCGTAATCGTGGCAGCAAAACCATAACCGGTACCGATGAGGCTAGATCAGGAAGGAATATAATACTGTACAAGAAATGTACATTCTAAGGCTTCTTAAGTGGAGTGGCGTGTCGTAAATATACCGCGGAACATACCCACGGTACGTCACTCTACTTTAGTCACCTATTCCATCAACCAAGGTCATCCTATGCTCCGAAAGTAAAACCTAACGCTCTGATACCAACTTTGTCACGACCCGAAAGTATGGAACATGACCAGCACTTAGGCTACGAACATCTCAAGGCGTACGTGCTCTAAGTAAGCCGAGCCCAGAAATCCAAACCAAGAAAAGTAGTAGAGTGAAGGAAAACCATATGTAAATCAACCAGTTTGCAACATAATATACAACGCCTAAAGGCGAGGATCACAACAGAAAAGGGAACTCGACAGCATGAAACCGACAGAAATATAACGCGCGACTCTAAGGTCGAAAGAATAATCAATACTAGTCTCTATCTCAAATAAGTATATGTTTGGTTGATGGAACTTCTAGATACAACTGAAATATAATATACAAAGTATAGTGATGGGTACGATACAAATAAACCCACCTACTAGCAAGTCACCTGAAAGACGCTGTGCCCGCAAAGCCGTAATGAAATCCGTACGGCAACACCTGCAAGAAACTGGGGCACAACGGGGATGAGTTGCCAACTCATGAATAGAAAAACATCTACGAACAGAAGATCGCATGTATGACGCAATCCTAGGTCATACGATCATAAAAATACAATCCTCAAATATATAACCAGCAGTCTATAACCATGACTAGGGTAACTATCTAACCCAAAGGTAATCCCATGTGCCCGTGTCAGTGCACCAGGTGGAAATATATCATATGGATAATGTATGAATGCATGAAAAGTATGATCAATGTAATCAAGTCTGTATGTGATCAATGTCTGTATATAAATGGATCCCGTCCACGTGTCACCCAATGACAATAATCATCATGCATGTAAATATGAGGATATAGTCAAAATCATGAAAACACATCATGAAACCTGTGCCCAGCATCGGCACGAAACATAGCCTCAATCTCAATATCTCAATATCTCTGATAAGTCTCACTATCTAGGGCGCCGTCAATCCAGACCGGCCCCTACCATCAATCTCAAGACCACGACGGTATCCTCCGGATATCCGACGTGTCGGGTAAAATCACCGGTCGGTAGTGCTCCCCTGCCAGGCTCAACACCATCTCCTGCGATCTTCTTGCCCCGGGGTACCGCACCGGGCCCACCATGTACCCGCAATCGGCCTCATCCGCCTCCTCGAATCGGGTTTCACATGTCGCTCTCAGCACCGAGAAAACACATGGTGGACGCGCTGAAATATCATATCAGGGGTAACCGGGTTTTTACAACAATTACATAATCTTTTTGAAATACCCACGGTTTCCAAATCCAGAAATATCATAGAACAACATATCTCAATGCGCATAATCAGAAAACATGATGTATGTGACATATCAATAAAGTGCAAGTATAACAGTATATCATGCAACATGGAATAATAGTATGCACATACAAGGGTCATATCCTGTAGCAATAATACTACTGTGTAGTGATATGGCAATTACCGATGAAGATGTGTGTGAACTGGCAAGTAAGTGTACGTGGTACATACGCATCATCGGTAATGGTGCTGGTGTCCTAACAGCATAATGTCAACAATAGAATATGAATCACAATAAGTATGCGATGCAGAGCAACAATAATAATGGGCGGAGCTGAATACCAAACACAATGATAGCTAAACTGCATCTAATGTCATAAGAGTCATATAGCTACACCATTATAAGGCTGAGCTAAATCTAACAGTAGATAAGGGAAACCGCCTAACCTCTGAGTCGATATATATATATACATATAGTCGGTGATCCCGCCTTGATAATATCACATCCGATACCATATTGCTATAATCGGTTATCCCCAAGTCAAGAGTGCGGATCAAACATCAAATTACAGCTCGTACGTAAATCCGTCGTACGGCATCCCCAAATCTGGGTACGGGTCAATATCACATTCGTCATGTCATTCATCTAGTATTCTCTATATCACATATCATAATCTGGGTACTGAACTACGTCTAGTACAAAGTTAACATCATCACTATCATCATGATCTGACTACTGATCAACAGTCTCATTTGAATCGATATCATCAGCACATATCATCTCAAGGAGTAAACAACGCCCAAGGCGGCCTATCATACTAATCTTTTCATGTCATATCATGTCACATCTCGTAACGTAATCACATGTCGACCATTTTATATATATATATATATCACTATTCCTATGGCATCATTATCCTAAAATCCGCTAAAGTATCAAGACGTAACTCAAATATGAATTTTACCATATCACCGATATCAAAATCTCGAATCAAATATCATCGACTCATCTCAAACCCAGTATCATCCTCAAATCCGTATGTGAACATAAAGTCCCATACCCACGTGATCACAAATCTATATAGAATCCCATAACCACATTTGAATTAAGGATGTATGCAAGTATGTATGTGTGTATATGTATGTGTAGTGCACCCACTACCTAGGGTTTCGTAACCTTTATCAATCCAACACACCAATATCCATCTTAACATCAATAATTAATCCCAAAAAACATATATTAAATGTAAGTGTGTATACACATTCGTATACATCACGACGAATTGCGGGGGTGCTATACGCCATCCACCCAACTTCTCCCCGTAGATATAAATCTACTCACCTTTCTTTATGTGTGTCGGTACCGATGTCTCCATTTGCATCTCCAATGCCTCGACGCCACGTGGGGTACCTACAAGGATATCACACGCTAAAACACATGAAAACCATGTCAGAAACCAAAATGGTGCGCGCTACGCTCATAGGTAAAAACCTATAGCCTTGCGTGCAAACACGGCTAATGCTCACTGGTCGTTGGCGCTCAAACGCCACCCGACGGAAACGAAACATCGAATACCAAAAACCCATACGAAAACAAGTCGTAAATCATACGCCAACTCATGAAAATCAGCCTAGATTCTACTCTGATTGGGATCAGACAAAACTAGACATACAAGGGGTCAAGTTTACATGAAATAGCGTTGTGCACGCAAAACGAGGCAGTTTCACCCAGGTCTGGCCGCAAATTGCGTCCAGGGGGATTAAATTTGTGGCCTGAAAAATGATGTGGGGGCTAGGGTTTTGAGTGATTGTTCCAGGGTGCCTGCACAGCCTACTGCCAAGTCAATTTTATTTTAGGAGGTCCGGGTTGATAGCAGTTTCCTGAAAGGTAACAAAGTCGACAATATCGATAAAATACTCCAAGTTGAAACTTTCAGGTAAGTTACTGGAAATCTGGGGTAATCTTGGTTAAACTGGTCTCAAATACACCTAATAAGGTTACCCTAGCAGTCAAAACCATCACTTGGCCACATCTCACTCATGTTTTCCTAAAACTAGCACTAATCTACATATTATACTACATTCCTGCTAAACAACCAGAACTTGACAGTAAAGGAGTTGGGTTGCAAGATTATACCTCAAGAGTGTCCTAGGATGAAGGAGAAGAGAAGGAGGAAGTGGGGTGGTGCTGCTGAAGTGCCCCGGGACTGAAGTTGCTGTTGCAACTGATGCTGATGCTGGTTCTGTGGCTGCTGCTACTTGCAAATTCCTTTAGTTTTTCTTTGTTGTTGCAGCAGCTGCTGGGGCTGTGGTTGTTGTTGTGGCTTTGGTGGTGTGGGAATGGTGGTGTGAGAGTATTTGCTGAAGTTGGGGGTTTGGTGTAGTTTGAATGGAGTTGTTGCTGCTGTGGCTGTTTTTCACAGCAGTTGCTGATGCTACATCTGCTGCTTGCAATCTATTTTCTTGTGGCTGGAGTGTTGGGCTGTTGTAGGGGGCTGTTCTGTGGCTTCTGTTTGATAGGGGGATGAAGTGTTGATATTGGGGGCTGATGTAGCTGCTGATGTGAGTGGGTAGGTATTGGGCTAAGGTGTTAGGGGCTGGTGTGTGCTGATGTCAATTGGGTGGCTGATGTATTGGCTGATGTCTTAGGCTGCTGAGTTGCTGATGTTGTTTTTGAAGTGGTGTGATATGTGAGAGTGAGAGGGAGTGTGAAAGAGCACAAAGGATAATGAAGATTGAGAGGGATCATGGCATATCCTAGCCACCTCTCTCTCTCCCTCTCTCCTACACAAGGTCAACTCCCATCCTAATCACCCTTAACCAAAACCAAAACCCTAATTAACCTAATTAACTTAACCAATTGGTTAACCCATCATGGTTGGCTAAACATGATACACCCACCATGCTTATCTAAACATGGTAACCCTAGACTTCACCCAAGTTAACATGCACAAGTGTGTGTAGTCCAGATAAAATTCCAATAAAATATTCATAAAACCAAATAAAATATTTAAAGGCCGTTTTGGTAAACTTTTTACCAAAAACACTACATTAAACACAATTACCACTAAATAACATATTTTAGAATTTCCATAAAAAAAATTTGTCCAGAATTTTCCCAAGATAATATTTTATTTTTTTGAAATGTTACAGAAGCTCGCGTATATACGGCGATTTATAGCCAACCTTTCAGGCAAGTGCCGTCCTTACAGCCACCTGATGAAGAAGGGAATCTCGTTCGTCTGGGACCAAAAATGCCAAAGCGCGCTAGACGAGATCAAACAATACCTGCAGAACCCGCCGGTGTTGGCTGCTCCGGTCAAGGGAAAGCCCCTCATTCTTTATACAACCGCTCTCGAAGGCTCCTTAGGCGCATTATGGGCACAAGAGAACGATCAAGGGAAAGAAAGAGCACTCTACTACTTAAGTCGAGTTCTACTGGGGGCAGAAAGCAGCTACTCCCCCATTGAAAAACACTGCCTGGCGTTGATCTTCGCGATAACAAAGCTCAGGCACTATGCGTTGGCGCATGAGGTCCGTCTCATTTCAAAGGTGGACCCCCTTAAATATTTGATGTCGAAGGCCATATTGACGGGACGACTCGCTAAATGGGCCCTGCTCTTGATGGAGTTCTCGATAACGTATCAACCTCTCAAGGTAGTGAAAGGCCATCGCCGACTTCCTCGCTGAGCATCCGATACCTGCCGATTCTCCTTTAAATTGCGATCTTCCAGACGAACATGCGTTTGATGCGATCGACGATGGTGATACCCGATGGGTGCTTTATTTCGACGGAGCATCTTCCACGAAGAAAAGCAAAAAAGTGCCCCTATAATCAAATCGGGGGTAGGACTCATCTTAGTAACTCCACAAGGTGGGATAATGCGTTTTGCCTTCTCCCTAATAGAGCCGAGGACAAACAATGAAGCCGAATACAAAGCTCTGATAGTAGGCCTCGAGATCGCCATCGACATGGGAATTGAAAACCTCCTTATATATGGAGATTCTCAACTAGTCGTTAGTCAAGTAAATGGCGACTACTAGACGTGCAAACCAGAGTTGGTGAAGTACGGCGAGAAGGTGCAGCAACTGTTGACCCAAATCTCTTCCTATACTTTGGAAAACATACAACGCACGGAAAACAGCAAAGCGGACGCATTGGCCAAGCTCGCCAAGGAACTGGCTGATGAGAACCTCGATGATGTAAGAATTGTGGTACAAAGCCGTCGGGTGCTTGCCCCAGCAGAAATATCTCCGGAATCACCCGAAGAGAAAGGAGCGACTGAGCAGACGACCCTACAAATAAAAGATCGGGAAAATACCGAGGATTGGAGAGAAGTCTTTATAGACTACTTCAAATACCGTCAAATGCCCGAAGATGAGTCCTCAAGACATCAGCTTATGAAACGAGCTCTGTCTTTCACCTTCGTCAATGATACTCTGTACAAGAGGTCGTTCGATTCTTTGTGGTTGAGATGCCTGGGACCTGACGAAGTGAAAAGAGTCGTCCAGGAAGTTCATGACGGACTCTGCGGTTCTCACCAAGCGGGCCCAAAGATGAAGTTGATGATCAAACGGATGGGCTACTACTGGCCCACGATGATTCAGGACTGCCTCGAATATGCGAAGCAATGCCACTCATGCCAAATTCATGGGGACTTCATCCACTAGCATCCAAATCCACTACACCCGACAGTGGCTAGTTGGCCATTCGAAATGTGGGGAACTGATATAGTCGGCCCTATCGAACCAGCATCGTCCAGGGGACATCGTTTCATCCTGGCGACGACTGACTACTTCTCCGAATGGGCCGAGGCAGTACCGTTAAGAGAAGTGAAGACTGAGAATATCCTCCATTTCTTCAAGACGCACGCCATATATCGGTTTGGAACTCCGCGACGGATTATCTCCGATAACGGGACAGCTTAAAAAGCCACAAGATCAGTCACTTCGCGCAACAACATAGTATAGACTGGAGATATTCCTCAGTTTATAATCCACGAGCTAATGGTCTAGCCGAGGCCTTCAACAAAACCTTGACGAAGATCATGAAGAAAACGGTGTCCCGAAATAAGAAGGACTGGCATGAAAGACTGCAAGAAGCTCTTTGGGCGTATCGAACTACGTTCAAGACAGCCACAAACACAACGCCATATGCGCTGGTATTCGGTACAGAAGTAGTACTCCCCCTCGAGATAGAGTTACCCTCTCTACGAGTGGCAGTCCACTACAAGCTAACAGATGAAGAAAATGCTCACCTTCGGCTTGAGGAGCTCGATGCCCTTGATGAGACCCGGCTCATAGCACAACAAAATCTGGAATCTTATAAAGTAAAGATGACGCGCTCATATGAAAGATTGACCCGGCCAAGGACATTCCGCCAAGGCGAACTCGTGCTAGTGGTCAAAAGGCCTATGATCCCTAATCGCGCCAAGCGGGGAAAGTTTGAGCCAAACTATGAAGGCCCGTACATCATAGACAAGGTCTACCAAGGTGGAGCTTATCTACTTATGGATATGCACGGTGAAAGGCCTTTCAGGCCAATAAATAGTCGCTTCCTAAAGAAATACTACGCTTAGAAGGTTACCGCCTAGGTCAATGATAGATGACGACGACTATGTCCGCTCGCTATCTTCCTAAGCTCAAACTTTATAAGCGGTAGCCAGCATTCTCAATGATGGACCGAAACGTCCTTAAACTAATAACGGACCGAAACGTCCTTAAACTAAAAACGGTCCGAAACGTCCTTAAACTAATGAAGGACCGAAACGTCCTTAAAATACTACCGCAGCATCCTTAGGCTGACGAGATAAAATATATATATATAAAAAATATAATAAAAAAAACGGTATGTCCATAAACAAAAAGGCACGGATGAAAACCCGAAAGGGCTCCGTGAGTAAAAACAGCAGGGCTACCGGCGAGTGTTCGTGAAAACCCGAAAGGGCGCGACCTCATAAAAAATAATATATAAAAATAAAAAGAATAAAAAAAATGGGGTACGTCCATAAGCAAAAAAGGCACGGATGAAAACCCGAAAGGGCTCCGTGAGTAAAAACAGCAGGACTTCCGGCGAGTGTTTGTGAAAAGTTGAAAGGGCGCAACCTCGTTAAAGGACACTTACAGGGTCCTCTCGACCTTGTAGGGAGAAACCACCCGTGTGAGATCCTTACGACTCACAAGGGAGCAACACACTTAGGGATCCTCACGATTCCTAGGGAGAAAATACACTTGCGAGATCCTCACGACTCGTAAGGAGAACTCTCTTATGGAACCCTCACGGCTCGTAAGATTTGAAAGTCTTAAGTTACAGAGACCTAAACCTGTGCTTAAGCAACCCCCACAACCTTCAATACTGCCCTACAAGCGGTCCAGTACTGTCTCTTGTATACAATCCACGGGCGCGAATAAAAATTTCCCTAACCAAGTCCCATCCATGACTGGGAATATGTACTCATGATGAACAACCCTTATAAGTCCTCTCGGCTTACAAGGAGAAAACCCTCTTGTAGGATCCTTACGACTTACAGAGGAACATAGACTTAGGAATCCTCACGGTGCCTAAGGAGGAAATACACCTACAAGATCCTCACGACTTGTAACGAGAAATACCTTTGTGAGACCCTTATGGCTCATGAAGTTAAAAGCCTTAGTCGACAATACCTTGACCATGTTCGCTAAGCCACCTTTGTTCAACACCGACGGAGGCAAATGATGATTCGCTCCTGGCAATATCCCAGTTGTAGCGGTGCTGATGCTAAAATCAGTGTCTAATTTCAGGTTTACGGTGAGAAGCCGGTATGCCGCACATGCATACGAAATAGCCGAAATGATGAGGCAACTTGCAATAAAAAGCAGCAAGTAAAAACGTATGCATACAAAATAACCGAAATAATTGGGCAACTCGCAATAAAAAGCAGCGAGTGGAAATAAAATAAATAGCCGAAATAATTGGGCACCGCGAAAAATAGCCGAAATGATTGGGTAATCGCGACCTTCGCGATATAAAAGCTGAAATGATAGAGCATCGCGGAAAAAAAAAAATGATAAAACTTTGGCCCTACAGTTGAGATCACATCGATCCCTGTATACAATCCAAGGGCGCAAACAAAGAGGGAACCATACTTTCCCAACAGGCTCCGCCAGAAAACGAAGCCAAATCTCGACGGTTCATCCCAATCTCGAGGAAACAAGCGTCCTTTACCAAGAAAATCCTGATTCGCATCGACTCGCAGAGAAACCAGTGTCTCCGTGGGAAATTCTCGATTCGTTTCAACACAAGGGAAATAAATATCCTTGGAAAATACCTCAATTCAGGGAAACAAATATCCTTGATGAGAGCCTCCTGATTCACGTCGACTCGCAGAGAAACCAGTGTCTCCGTGGGAAATTCTCGATCCGTTTCAACACCAGGAAAACAAATATCCTTGGAAAATACCTCAGTTCAGGGAAGCAAACATCCTTGATGAGAGCCTCCTGATTCGCGTCGACTCGCAGAGAAACCAGTGTCTTCGTGGGAAATTCTCGATCCGTTTCAACACCAGGGAAACAAATATCCTTGGCAAATACCTCAATTCAGGGAAACAAACATCCTTGATGAGAGCCTCCTGATTCGCGTCGACTTGCAGAGAAACCAGTGTCTTCGTGGGAAATTCTCGATCCGTTTCAACACCAGGGAAGCAAATATCCTTGGCAAATACCTCAGTTCAGGGAAACAAACATCCTTGATGAGAGCCTCCTGATTCGCGTCGACTCGCAGAGAAACCAGTGTCTCCGTGGGAAATTCTCGATCCGTTTCAACACCAGGGAAACAAATATCCTTGGCAAATACCTTAATTCAGGGAAACAAACATCCTTGATGAGACCTCCTGATTCGCGTCGACTCGAAGAGAAACCAGTGTCTCCGTGGGAAATTCTCGATCCGTTTCAACACCAGGGAAACAAATATCCTTGGCAAATTCCACAATTCAAAGAAACAAACATCCTTGATGAGAGCCTCCTGATTCGCGTCGACTCGCAGAGAAACCAGTGTCTCCGTGGGAAATTCTCGATCCGTTTCAGCACCAGCGAAACAAATATCCTTGGCAAATACCACAATTCAGGGAAACAAACATCCTTGATGAGAGCCTCCCGATTCGCGTCAACTCGCAGAGAAACCAGTGTCTCCGTGGGAAATTCTCGATTCGTTTCAACACCAGGGAAACAAATATCCTTGGAAAATACCTCATTTCAGGGAAACAAGCATTCTTGATGAGAGCCTCCTGATTCGCGTCGACTCGCAGAGAAACCAGTGTCTCCGTGGGAAATTCTCGATTCGTTTCAACACCAGGGAAACAAATATCCTTGGCAAATACCTTAATTCAGGGAAACAAGCATTCTTGATGAGAGCCTCCTGATTCGCGTCGGCTCGCAGAGAAACCAGTGTCGCCGCGGGAAATTCCCGATTCGTCTCAACTTGCAAGATGAAGCCTCAGGCAGCAGCGATTAAAAAAAATTGTTTCCTGAACAATGGGGCCCTGCTAGTCGGTCTAAAACGGTCTCTTGCATACTATTCACGGGTCTCACTCTTCAAAGTCGAATTTCGACAAGGAGGGAAACAACCGCTTACGGGTCCTCTCGACTCGTAAGAGGGAAAAATTCTCTTAAAAGATCCTTACGACTTATAAGAGAAAACACGCTTAGGAATCCTCACGATTCCTAAGGAGAAAATACACCTACGAGATCCCCTCGATCCGTAGGGAGAAAAGTCTCTATGAGACCCTCACGGCTCATAGAGTTGAAAAGTCTTAGGCGGCAGATCTGAACCTGCGTCCTAAGCCATCGCTATCTCTTGGAGAAATCTAGATGCTTACTCTATTATCTATCGACCCTGTTTATTAAGACAGCATACGCATAATAAAAGAAAGAAGGAAGTGACAGGAAGAACGTCTGATTTACATTTGATCAAGCGTTCGAGACACACTCATTCATGCATGTGCAAAAGATTCAGAACAAGGAATAAGACAAGCTGAAATGGAAATTTTCTGTTCATATCATAAAAAGGGGTTCTTACAATCACGGAGAAATAGATAATAACATTATTAAAATGTTTACAAAGGTATAACCTCGAACCCAGGACATGGATTGAGGAACTCGAAAGTGACCCTATCTATGACTTTCCAAGCCTCGCGGACCATCCTGGTGTGCTTTCTTTCGCGAGCACAAGCGTCAGGGTCCCCCATGATGTCTTCCACCCTCCAATAAGCAGCGAGTATGGCGGACTACTGAAAGACCTGGTGCAAGAGATCGACAAGATTGTCTCGCCGTCTCTTCGAGATTAAGTTCATCAGGTACACCGAGTGCACCTTATCCTCGGCGGCATCCAACGCCCTAAGTGGCACACCGGAACAGAATAGGGGAAACACTTCCCAGATGGCTCCCACGATAAGCTTAAGGAGGGAGGAACGTCGGGGAAGCAGTGGACCGTTATATGCGTCGAAGCGGCTCATGATTTCAGCACACTCCGCGTTTGTGAACTCTTGATTTTGAGAACGGCCCAGCCGGCGGATGTCCCCATAAAAGATGATCTCGTCGAGATCGTACATGTGAGCATCCATTGTTTCTGTGAAAGAGAATCAACAAAATTATCAGAAAGACCAATTAAGCAAAATGATAAAACGCCATCTATTAAGAGTTCTTTTGTATGATTTGGAAGGAGCAAAGCTCCATTGATGAATTAAGAAAATACCAGGTAAATCTTTTAAAAGAGCACAGCCTTATGATAGAACCCTAATAGGGTTCTCTTTAGTTTTCTCTAGAACCTTTTAGAGCAAAGCTCTGCTAAGTGAAACCCTAAATGGGTCTTCTTTAGATCAGGGGTCTATTGAGAGTAAGGCTCTGTCAATGAAAATCAATTTAATTAAATTTAATTTAAATTAAAAATTTTACCTCAAAGTTTTAAGAGTTTAACTCTTAGAGTTCTTGAAAATAAAGAGCAGGGCTCTAAGATTCTGAAAGTAAAATCTTTTTCAAGATGACAATCATCTGTTGAGGGACCAAAGGTCTTATTTATAGGCACCAAGTACCCTTTCAACTTCCGAAAGTTACCGCGACGGTTGGGATTATGTTACCGTTGCGCTCACGTTTTGGGGCCACGTAAGCGCAACAGTGGGGGGCATTTGTTTACCCCAATCAGAGAAAGGCTCTGTTCAAATTCCAAGGCGGGAGATGTAGCAACGCTTCACCTTCCCCCAATCAGAGCAAAGATCTACTTTGAAAATTTAAATTTTAATAAATGAAGCAACGCTTCAGATCCTTTGCGTTGCGCGCAACGCGCCACGTGTCAAAAGCTGATACATCAGCGCGGCGCCCAAGGCAGTGCGCCCAATCAGAGCAAAGCTCTATTTAAAACAAAATTAAATAAAGCAACGCTTCAGATCCTTTGCGCTGCGCGCAACGCGCCACGTGTCAAAAGCTGATACATCAGCGCAGCGCCCAAGGCAGTGCGCCCAATCAGAGCAAAGCTCTATTTAAAACAAAATTAAAGGAAGCAACGCTTCAGCTGCGCAAGCGTTGCGCTGCGCGACACGTGTCAGCGCAGATGCGCTGCGCCGTGCGCAGCGCGACACGTGTCAGCGCAGATACGCTAGCGCAGTTGCGCTCCGCCGTGCGCTGCGTGGCACGTGTCAGCGCAGTTGCGCAAGCGCAGTTGCGCAAGCGCTCTGCGCTGCTTGACACGTGTCATGCACTGGGGCGTTTGCGCTAAACAGAATTAAATTTTAAAGAAATCTTTCTGTTCTTGTTAAAACAAGAAGATTTTCTTCTGTAAAACAGAAGCCCTTGGATCAAAGATTTAACGGTGGGAAAAATTCCCCAAATCACTCAGAGAAAGATCTCTTTAACAAATTTATGGGCACTATATAAAGACCCCTAGACCTCAATTCAAAGGCATCAACATTTGTGAAAAATCAAGAACTTCAAACAGAGAGAACTCTGAAGGAATTTCAAGAAGAAAAAAGGTAAAAACCTTTTAGATAGAAGAATTTCTTCTAATAGATCATTGATCTAAGAACAAGATCAATGATCTTCAATAAAAAACAAATAAAAATAGTGCTTTGCACATTTTATGAACCTCTAGTTCCCTGAAATAAGAAAAACAAGAGAAACTTGTTTTCTTTGATCTAAATTAGATTAAGAAAATAAATAGTGCTTTGCACTTTTTTATGAACCATTGGTTCTGGAATCTAAAAGATTCTCAAGTTGATAGTGCCTTGCACTTGCAAAATTGCACTATTGCGCTCTTGGGTTGGCGCAAGCCACCAGAGAACGCCACGTGTCATCATCTGAACCATTTGCGCTATGCGCTTTTGAAATAGAGCCTTGCTCTCTGAACCTGGCGCAACTCACCACAGCGCGCCACGTGTCAGCAGCGCAAGCGCAGCGCTCTGGCGCAGCGCACTGCGCTTGCATGACACGTGTCATCACCACAAGCGCTTGCGCTCTTTTGATTGGCGCAAAGCGCCTGACAAATGCAATGCATTTCTTTTGTTAATGGGCCAGGCCCAAATCAAAAAGACCATGTAGGCCAAAATAAATTGCAAAGCAATAAATGGGCAGAGCCCAGGTAAAATTGATGCTCTGCATCTTTTATAAAAGGGCAGAGCCCAAGTAAAATTGATGCTCTGCATCTTTTATAAAAGAGTAGAGCCCAAGTAAAATTGGTGCTCTGCATCATTTATAAAATGAGCAGAGCCCAAAACAAATTGATGCTCTGCATCCTTTATGGGCAAAGCCCACATAAAAATAAAAAGTAATGCAATGCATTATTTAAACATGGGCAAAGCCCTAGCACAGGTCTAATAGACCAAAAACAAATAAAAGCATTGGATATTTTTCAACTGGACTTAGCCCAATCATGGCCGTAAGTCCTCAAATTAAATTGACTGAGCACAGCTGCTCTCTCTTAAATCAATTTACTACCGGTTCGAGGGTACATCTCCGAACTCCTTTGACTCCTATCGTTGTAATCCTTCAACGACGTCAGAGAGGTGGCGGGTCCTGACAACCACACACCAAAACACGGACTGTGGGGTCCTTAAACCCACGGACTTATGCGTCCTTAAACTAAAACATGGACTGTGGGGTCCTTAAACCCACGGACTTAAGCGTCCTTAAACTACCTATGGACCACCATGTCCCTAAACTGGAATATTGACCACCATGTCCCTAAACTGGCGATGGACCGCAACGTCCTTAAACTACCTATGGACCACTACGTCCCTAAACTGGAACAATAGAGCTCCCAAATGCTCTTTTGTCGGATCTAAACGATCCCGTTTAAGTTGATCTTAGCCTCAAATATGGCTAACGTATCCTTAAACATTCAAACAGACTTTAGTCCCAAATTGGACTATAAAACCCCCAATCAACTTTGGTTCACGGGTACATCTCCGAACTCCTCTGACACCTATCGTTGTAATCCTTCAACGACGTCAGAGAGGTGACGGGTCCCGATGGCCATGCATACAATGGACCACTATGTCCCTAAACTGGAACAATAGAGCCCCCAAATGCTCTTTTGTCGGATCCAAACGATCCCGTTAAGTTGATCTTAGTCTTAAATCAGACTAACGTATCCTTAACGAATGTTTAAGTCGATCTTAGCCTAAATATGGCTAACGGATCCTTAAACTAAAACACTAAACCCAAATCTAAGTAAATACGGATTTGGACTAATCCGCGTCCTACGGGCGACGACATCGCTTAGTCTCCATATACAATCCACGGGCAACCATAAACAAAACAAACACACACGATACGAAGTGAAATTTTGGAGAAGGAGAAAGTTGTTATCGCGATGTGGTAGCGTAATTAACTGCAGAGGCTTGCGCCTGCAGGGAAGAGCATCTCCACAATCAAAAACCCCTCAAGTGAGGGGGAATCTGACGAAGTCTGCTACATCGGCCGCATCCGTCTAAATCTCCGATACATAGTGCCATAAATCAACTTGGCATCTTCGGAGAGGTGGACGGATAAAACCAAATAGCATCTGCCCCGGATCTCAGCGTCAGGACCTCGCAGTCTTGTGCGCCGCCATCCGGAGGGGAACACGTATTTTGATACGTGCAGGGTTCCGATCGAATGATAATACTAGACGACTTAGAATTAAACCATATTATTAAATCGAGTATTGATTTAGTAATTTACATATACAAATTTCGTTATGTATATTCTAGTGTTATCCAGGATTTTGATCAGATGGTTGATAATACTAGCCGGCTTAGGATTAAGACGGATTATGAAATCAAGTATTGATTTAATAATTTACATATACACATTTCCATCTGTATATTCTAGTATTATGTTCTTTGTATTATTCAATCTCTTTGGGTGTTCGTATTTTGATACGAATACGGGTATGTATATACGGTAGAATGTATTCCGTATTTATATGGAAAGACATTGTAGAAGGAGGACACCTCATCATGTATTTTCCATTTTATTTATAAAATGGAAATGAGGTGTAAAAGAGAAAATGAGATGTAAAAGAGAGAATGGTATGAACCATACTTGAATAGTATTGACAAATGAATTGTAATTCATTTGTGCAAACTATTCAATCATGGTTGTGTTATTTTATTGAAAAAATGGTTTATACAAAACCATGGTTGATGTTATTCTCTCTTGAGATTTTTTCCATTCTCATCTTTTTGGTTCTCTCTCCTCTCTAGCTCTTTTCTTGAGCTCCTTTTTCATCTTTCTCCCTACCCCTCTCATGAGTTGAGAAATAAGGGAGGAAGAAAGATAGAAAAATACTAGAAGCACACACTACATTACTAGACACTCTAGATAAGTAACCTAGAGGCTTTAGTTGCTCCACTAGATTTTTGAGTGGAGCTAGACCCATGAACCACATCTCTCGGATGGATCATCTTCGACGGAGGAAGACAGGAGATCAAGCTCGATCACGGAGACCCCATGGAGCTAAGGAAGAGGATAGAAGACCGAAGGACACGAATCTTTCGGTATAACTCTTTACCACAGTAGCTAGATCTCAGTAATTTCCTAGTTTCAATATTTGGTAAGATTCTATGTAGTAGTTTCTACTGCCAAGTTTTTTAAAAATTAATGTTTTTCATTCCACAACGGCCGCGGTTGGCGGCCAGGGCGCTAGGAACCCCAACATGTTATCAGTGAAAGTCTACCCTAGCACCACCACTGGGTTTTCACAAGCATCTAGCATGCTATTTTAAAAAATCTTAGTGCTAAACTACACTATCCAAAGATCTTAACTAGATGATTAGGGTTTAAGCTATGATATCAAGAACATTAACACTAAGTGAAGAAGGCAACAACGTTTGAAGACCGAGTCCTTCACTTCAATAGCTCCGGGTAGTAGTCCCTACGACTCCTCTAGGCTCCACTTGAAGAAGTGCACGAACTTGCTTCGCGATCTTCGTGTCGAAGATGATCCACCCAAAGATCCACTAATCCAAGCTACCTCTTCACTAAACTCTCTTTAGTGAAGGAAACACCTTAAACTCAAGTGCTAATCAAGTGTAGGATGGTGAAGTAGGGGTTCTAAGCTCACTTAGGTTGATGCAAAGCCCTATGATTCACATCACATGTGAAGGTTAGGGCTTTGAGGTGGAGGAAGAAGGAAATGGAAAAATCTAGAGAGAAAATGAGCTAAGGAAATGATCTAGTATAGAATGGCTTCCACCCTTGCTCACTTATTGAAGCATGGATAAATTTTCAATAAATTTATTCAACCATACTTCAATAGTGTTGCAAGACAAATAAACAAATGAAAATGCCATGCCACACCCATTCCACAAATATCTCCCATTTTCCACCTCATCATTTATATTTTCTTAAAATATAAAATCCAACCATGCTTCATAATATATATTTATATATATACATATATCAAATATATATATATATATATTAAGAAACCAATTAGTGAGCTTAATATTAGTTAATATATAATTATATCAAATATAAATATATATCATATTATTAAATCAACACTTGATTTAATAATCCGGTTATATTACATAAAACCGATTAATATCATTTATCTGTATATCACATTATCAAATCAACACTTGATTCAATAATGCGGTTATATCATATATAACCTAACTGATAACATTTATCGCCAGATTAGAATACGGTATCACATACTCGTATTTAATCAGGCCCCCGCACATATCCGCATATGTGCCCTACTTCGTTTCTCTTAAACTAGGAAACCTCTATGTGGGACTCTAAAGACTCGTCAATACGCCAGCAGTAGGTAATGATTACATCAGTTACCCACATGCCGTCAACGGTACTAGCTGGACGTAACGGCTACCCAGGTATTGAGCGAATAGAAGATCAACAAGCAAGCTTGTCCAAACTCCCATGAAGCCTATAAGTAACACTTACCGGACATCCTAGTCTCTTCGTCTGATATGTCGCATATCAAGTCTAGGGGTAGAATCGTCAGACCATAGTAACTTGACAAGTCATGCCGATGTATGGCTCATAACGGTTCGAGAAACTACTGATAACACTTACCAATAAATCTCATCAGCCCTTGCCAGTGATTTACTGTTATAGCCAATCGAGCATAGTGCAACATCAACTCCCTATACCGGGAGAGACGAAACCCCTCCTATCGCTCACTGCCTTCATGTGACTAGGGAATGTACCCAAAATCCACTTGTTTGCACAACTCCTTTAAGCCGTGGTAGGGAGGAAATCAAAGCACAGTGGGAACCACACAAGACACTATGACGATCTCAGATCTACAGGCTAACCTGTACCAGTGTCACCAAAGAACTGCTATCTGACGATAGGTACAGTACCAGCTAGTAGTTCTTGGCGAGTCCTGTTCGGTGTACCCATTCTCTAATGAGCACATGTGTATAATCTTTGATGTCAAACACCAATGGTTATGGGATCAACCATCGCCCCCTACAGGGTCACGAAACGTACACACTAGTCTACTCTGGAATATCGATGCCCGGTCTCGATACTCCCTCGACTAGGAACAGATAAAGGATGTGCTTGTGGACTACAGAAGTCCCAATGGTATGATCTGCATCATAGTCCTGGTAGTAAAGCAAACATCCTAAGGGATTTATCAATATGTATCAGAGAGACAATATAATAATACAAGTGTGCAGGTTAAGATAAAGAGCAACCAGATAGCATACTATCATGTCGAGAATAAAGTCCTCTATATATATGTCCAAGCATCTACTATATCATACAATAATGGCCTCTAGGGCATACATATTCCTAACAATCTCCCACTTGCACTAAGGCCAGTTGTTGTATTATCTCATACCCAACATCCCAAAAAGTCTCTCAAACTACGTCTGGGGGAGGGCCTTCGTGAGTGGATCCGCTATGTTGTCCTTCGTGTCAACTCTCCTGACCTCGATCTCCCGACGATCTACTATCTCCCGGATCAGATGATACCGCCTAAGAATATCTCTGGATCTCTGATGGGACGGGGGGTTACTTGGCCAAATCCACAGCTCCATTGTTATCATAATACACAGGTATTGGATGCTCAATGGTTAGAACCACACCAAATTCAGCAATGAACTTCTTCATCCAGACAGCCTCTTTGGCAGCATCGTTGGTAGCAATATATTCAGCCTCCATCGTCGAGTATGCTACGGTATGTTGCTTGGAACTCTTCTAACATACCACCCCTCCATTGAGGGTGAAGACAAAACCCGAGACCGACTTACTGTCGTCCTTATCACTCTGGAAGCTCGAATCGGTAAAGGACTCCACTTGGAGTTCACCGTTACCATACACCAAGAACGTTTCTTTAGTCCTTCTCAAGTACTTAAGAATGTTCTTCACAGCTGTCCAGTGCTTTTCTCCAGGATCTGATTGATACCTCCTTACTACACCTAGTGAGTAAGCTACATATGGTCTGGTACATAACATCGCATACATGATAGACCCAACATCCGAAGCATAGGGTATCCCTTGCATGCGAGCCCTCTCCAAATCAGTCTTGGGAGACATCTCTTTGGAGAGAGTGATTCCTGAGAAAGCGGGTAAATTTCCACGCTTAGAATCTTCCATACTAAATCTTTTTAGTATGGTGTCAATGTACCTGGATTGGGACAATACCAACATCCGCTTAGATCTATCTCTATAGATCTTTATCCCCAGGATGTACAAGGCAACACCTAGATCTTTCATGGAGAACTTGTGTGATAAGAAGAGATTGACCGAGTGTAGCATAGGAACATCGTTTCCTATCAAGAGTATGTCATCCACGTACAATACGAGGAAAACAACCTTACTCTCTACAACCTTCTTGTATATACATGGTTCATCTACATTTTTGATGAAGTCAAACTCTTTGATGGATTCATCAAAATAGATATTCCAGCTCCGCGATGCCTGCTTTAATCCGTAGATTGATTTGAGCAGCTTGCATACACTTCCACTGCTCCCACTGTCTACGAAGCCATCTGGCTGTGTCATGTACACGCTCTTTTCTAAATCACCATTTAGAAAAGCGGCCTTGATGTCCATCTGCCAGATTTCGTAGTCATGGTATGCAGTAATGGTAAGTAGGATCCTGATGGACTTAAGCATAGCGACAGGAGAAAGGGTTTCATCATAATCGACACCTGGTCGTTGACGAAAACCTTTTGCTACAAGTATAGCTTTGAAGGTCTCAACCTTTCCATCTACACCAATTTTCTTCTTAACGATGCACTAGCTCCCGATGGGTTTTACTCTTTCAGGAGCAACTTCCAAAGTCCATACTTTGTTGGTGTATATGGATTCCATCTCAGATCGCATAGCATCCAGCCATTTCACAGAGTCCCCACAGTGATGGCCTGCTCAAAACTAGTTGGGTCATCAACTTCCATGATGCAATCCTCGCTCACACCATCTACGAGAAAACCGTAGTATCTCTCAGGTGGATGAGGAACCCTACTAAATCTGTGGAGTGGTTGGGGTTCGTCAGAGAATATTGGATCCTCCGGTTCTATCAAATCGTTAGTTGTAGTTTGTGCAGCTGGAACTTCTTCCAGTTCTACCTCATTACCACTAATTTCTTTCACAAGAAATTATTTTTCTAAAATGGTGGCATATTTAGAAACAAACACCTTTTTTTCCTCAGTGTGGAGAATATATATCCATGTGAATTTTTAGGATATCCTACAAACTTGCAAAGAACCGACCTCACTTCGAGCTTGTCAGAATTTTTCTTTTTGACATAGGCCGGACAACCCCATATCTTAACTCATTTAAGATATGGTCTCTTTCCACTCTATATCTCATATGGTGTTTTAGGCACAGATTTTGATGGAACTTGATTCAATAGGTATGCGGCTGTCTCAAGCGCATAACCCCAAAAAGAAATAGGTAACTCAGCATTACTCATCATAGAGCGCATCATATTTGATAGGGTGAGATTCCTTCGCTCCGATATACCATTGTGCTGTGGTGTATACGGAGGAGTAAGCTGAGGGAGAATCCCATTCTCTTTTAAATAGTCACAGAATTCCATGCTCAAGTATTCTCCTCCCCGATCAGATCGAAGGACTTTAATACTTTTACCCGTCCGGTTCTCAACTTCGTACTTATATTCCTTGAATTTCTCAAAAGATTCAGATTTGTGTTTCATCAAGAACACGTGTCTGTATCTTGAGAATCATCGGTGAATGCAATGAAGTACGAGGAACCATTCTTAGTATGTGTAGACATAGGACCGCATACATCACTATGTATCGTCCCAAGAGTTCAGTTGCTCTTTCTCCGTGTCCAGTAAACGGAGTTTTGGTCATTTTACCTTTGAGACATGACTGGAAAGTTTCATAAGATATAAATTCAAACTGATTCGAATATCCATCTTTATGCTACTTAGCTAGTCTTGTCGCATTGATATGACCTAGTCTACAATGCCACAAGAAGGCTTCGTTCATTTCTGAACTCTTCCTCTTGTGTGTGTTCTGTACGTTTAGAGCTGTAGTTTGATTTAGAACGTATATACCGTTACATAACGTACCAAACCCAATCAACACTTGATTTAGGAAAATGTTCATAACATTATCCTCCAATACAAAGTTGTATCCTTCTTTATGCAATAAAGAAACTTATATAATATTGCACATCATATTTGGTATGTAATAACAGTTGTTCAGAATCATCGTATTACCATTTGGTAATACTAGGTGATATTCGCCAACTGCTTTGGCTGCAACAATTGCTCCATTCCCTACTCTGAGAGACATATCACCCTTTCCCAGTTCTCTGCCTCTTCTTAGCCCATGTGACAGATTAAAAACGTGTGATCCTGATCCGGTATCCAATACCCACGACATAGAGCAAACTGAGAAACAATTCTCGGTAACGAACACACCCGGAGAAGATGCATCAGCATGCTCCTTCTTCGTTCATATGGCATGGGAATCCGGGTATTCCCCTATTCCTTGCTCAGACTTATGACAGTCATAAGATAGAGCAAAACCAACATACCCTAACCTAGTATGATAAGTGGGTTCAGTCAATACATCCATATTATTATCTTGATTAAGGCATGTCATTGGTCGCTATCCGGAGAGAGAGAAGGAAACGTTTTAGCATGCGCTCTTTGCAAGATTAGATTGGTTATTATCTTATCTAATAAGGATGGCTCCCACTGTTTTTATCAAATCTTCCTTCAAACCATAAAAGGTAAGATTAGCCAGGATTAATTACACCATACAAGTTCGCCAATCGGTCAGCCAGGCAGGTATTGGTACTTTGAGGGAGTCTCACCATGCTTTCGGATGGAAATAATTAAATAACTTCGTTTAAGCAGGGGCATAACCCCGTTAACACATTTCTTAGACACCTACTGGATCGGCTAATTGTAAAGTGGAAAACTCTCCCAAGGGTAACTCTTACTCGCAGTGGGTATCGGGATCCAACTATCTCATATAAGGTATGCAATCTCATTACAAATTTCAACACTTGAAATTCCCAATATCTTTTTGTCACGACCCGAAAGTACGGAACATGACCGGCACTTAGACTACGAAACGTATCGAGGCGTACGTACTCTAAGTAAGCCGAAAACCCAGAAATCCAAACCAAGAGAGTAGTAGACTGTAGGAAAACCATTTTTAAATCAAGTAGTTTGCAACATATGCCGAAGTATGTATTTAAAATCCCAAGTCTTTTTAAAAAGATTTCGGCAGAGTTTCCTTTGTAAAAACAGACCCCAAACGGGTACAAAAACCTGAATAAGCATATATATATATATATATATATATATTGAAAAATGCATCCCCAAGCGGGAGCTAGCTCTTCGTCAATCGACGGTCACAACCACACAAGCAATAAGATATACAACGCCGAAGGGCGAGGATCAAAACTCAAAAGAAAACTCAAATTAACATGGAAACCGTAATACTGCAACACGAGACTCTAAGGTCGAAATAAAACATCACTAGTGTCTAAGTCTGAAACAATATACAAGTTTTGGTTGATGGAATTTCTAGATACAATGAATAATACATGTACAATGGTGGTTCTGATGAAAAAGAACCCACCTACCAAAAGCAATTCACCCGCAAGGAAGCAGTGTGCCAGAAATTCCGCTAAGGAACCTGTACGGCAAAACCTGCAAGAACTGTGGCACAACGGGGGTGAGTTGCCAACTCGTGAATAGAAAATATCTACAAGCAGAAACCGAATGCAAGACATATTCCTAGGTCAATACGATCGGTATAATATAAACCTCAAGAGTAAGTCTGAAGCATGATAAGGTGGCAATGTAACATCTAAATATGTAGGTAGTGTCAAGTGCTCATACCAGTGCCTCAGGTAAAAACATGTCATAATATAAGGTATGTCTGCATGAAGTAAATATGATAAGGTATCAAATGGATATCAATACACATATATTAGCGTCCCATTCCACTAATATTGGTGTAAGGGTATATATAACAGCGCCCTCATACCCTGTTATATATACAAATGAAGTATGATCAATGAAATCAAGGTCTGTATGTGATCAATGTCTGTATATATGTGGATCCCGTCCACCCGTCACCCAATGACAACAAGCATCATGCATGTAAATATCGTAAAGCATATGCATGGAAATATGAGGATGTAACAAATCATGGAACCTGAGTGCCTAGCATCGACACTCAAAAACATCATGAAACCTGTGCCTAGCATCGGCACGTAAATCCTCGTCTATCAAGCGCTGTCACCAAGACTGGCCCTGATAGGTACGTATCATACGCTATCTCGAAAACCCGAGTGCCCAGCTTCGACCCTCGAATTTCGACGTATCCATACGTACATACTCCGGTCGGTATCCCCATGATAACCGCCGAGTCCAAATATTATCACCGGTAGGTAGTGCTCCCCTGCCAGGCTCACCGTCTAACATATACGAGTATTCTTGCCCCGGGGTACCTTACCGGGTCTACCATGTACCCGCAGACGGTGTCTACCGCTCCTCGAATCGGGTTTCATATGCCACTCTCAGAACCGAGAAAACACATGGTGGACGCACTGAAATATCATATCAAGGGAAACCGGGTTTTAAAGACAATACATATTCTCAGTTGAAATAGCCACGGTTCCCAAATCCAGAAATATCATGGAAGCAACATATCTCAATGCGTATATCAGAAAGCATGATGTATGCGACATATAAAAGAATGTAAGCATATCGATGTATCATGCAACAAGGAATCGTGATATGCACATATTGGGGAAAGCCGCTCTTTTAAAATGAATCAGTTTTAAAGAGTATCTTGCGGTTCCCAATCTAGAAACATCATCTATGTATATGCAAACAAGTATGTGTACAAGTATGAGTATACAGTAAGTATGTGCACAAATATAAGTGTACAATGAGTATGTGTACAAGTATGTCATGCAAGTATCGTATCCTGAATGCATCAGTACTATAGTGTAGTGACATGGCAATTATCGATGATAAAGTGTGTGAGCCGGCAAGTAAGTGTACGTGGAACTTACGCATCATCGATAATAGTGTTAGTGTCCTAGCAATAAGATAGTAATATAGCAATAAACATATGCAAAGCAATGTGAACAGCATGAAATATGCGGAAATCAAATAATCAACACCAATATGTATATGTCATGCAGTTATGCCATTTGAAATAAGACGAATCAGGGTTTTTAGTAAAATAAGGGCTACAGTGTTTTTAAGAAAGATCCGTCTTTTGAAATTACCCGTAGAATCCCTTTATTTGTCTTTAAGATAATCCTGATTCGTAGTTTTTGAAATAGATATGACTCGGGTCTAATCTAACATCTACTATGCAACTACAGATCTAAGTATCAAATCAATCAGGAGGGGAATGTAAACCACCTAAATCTGAGTCGATATGTACGTATAGTAGTCGGTGATCCCGCCTCAGTAGTATCGCGCACGATACAGTATATCATATGACATCCTCAAGTCATGAGTGCGGATCAATCATCAATACATAGCTCGTACGGTAAATCGTCGTACGGCATCCCAATAGCTGGGTACGGGTCAATATCACATTCCTCTCATCAAATATCAGGTATCATTATCATCACATCACATAATCTGGGGTACTGATCTAAGTCTAGTACAACTGATACCATCTATATGCTGCGTGTGTAAGAACACGTCCAAAGGCCTGCTAGAGATTACATGTCGTATCCCAAATACGAATCACATCATGTCACCGATCTCGCGGCACAAAACCCAATATCATCGACTCATCTCTAAAGTCATCCACTATCCATCAACACAGTGCAAGTATAATGAATATGCAAGGGTGTACGTGTAGGTGCAAATCTATTCTAGGGTTCGCGACTATAAGCTACACTAGTTGCTTCTAACCCTAAACTATCCATAATACACCTAACACAATATCCCCGACACACTATAACTATCAAATATAATGTATATATATATCAACTACGGACTGCGGGGGTGTTATACGCCATCCACCCGACTTCCCCCTTTAGATATAATCTACTCACCTTGCATCTTCATTTGTCGACGTCGCCCCGCGCTTGCTTGTCGTCCCGAAATCATCATGGGGTACCTACACATCAAGGTATCGCAATTGCGCATTAAAACCATGTTGGATATATATGCCCTAGAGGCCTACATTGTATAGGAAGTTTGCGATATGTATGTACATGACAGTCTTGCTTGATATGATAGTGTGCTATTTGGTTTGTCTTTATCTTAACATATGATATATTTTGTGTTGTATTCATTTATATATTCATATTGATAAAGCCCATAGGGTGTTTGCCTGACTACCGGCGTTGTGATGGCAGTCATACTAGTGGGAGATGGATAGTCAATAGGCACATCCTTAGATGTCCCTAGTCGCAGGAGTATCGAGACTGGGTATCGATACTCCGGAGTAGACTAGTGTATACATATCTAGACCCTGACGAGGGGCGATGGATTGGTCCCGCAGCCATTGGTGGTGTGCACCTAAGATTGTATACAGATGCTCACTGGGTGTGAGTACACCGGACAGGACTCGCCGAGAACTGACTGGATGGTATTATACCTAACGTCAGATAGCAGTTCTCAGGTGACATGTGTGCAGATAGTCTGTTGACTTAAAGTCATCATTTGTCTGGTGTGAGTTTCCACTGTGCTTTGATTATTACACTACCACGGTTCGAAGGAGTCGTGCAAACAGGTTTTAGTTGGGCACAGTCCCGAGCCACGTGGAGGCAGCGAGCGACTGTTAGGGATTCGTCTCTCCCGATATAGGGAGTTGATATCGCACTGTGGTCGGTTGGTCATTACCATAAGTCCCTGGCCAGGGCTGATTGAGAATTACTGATGGACTGATCAGTAGATTCTCGGATGGTCTTGAGCCATACCGACACGACTTGTACGGTTATTAGGGGTCTGACGTCCACCACCTCCCTAGACCATACATGCAATACTCTTAGACGAACAGACCGGACTGCGCGGATATTTTCACGGACAGGCTCAGTAGGATTTCAGATGGGTTACCTCATCGGCTTTCTTATCGACAACTACCTGGGGACCGTTACGTACAGCTAGTGCCGCTTGCGGTTTATGGTTAAACCCACGGCCTGTGTAGTAGTTGAGTCTTTAGAGTCCCACATAGAGATTTCCCAAACCCAGGTGAAAAGATATAGAGGTCGTATGGTTTTACGACAAAGGTTCGGACGCATACGTGTTTGAACGCACGTACGACATTCGGACAGTTTTTACTAGCCGGCTTTGGTTTAAGCAAAATTCTAGTATCAGGTTATTGGATTTATACAGTCTAAAGTTTTTCCGTGTTTTCACGGATGAGAGGGGCGTTCTCGTAATTTTCCGAGAAGCTTCTAGAAGGATGTGACTTGGAGGGAGAGGTGGCATTTTCATTTAATGATTTAGTGACTCATTGTGAGTGATTCATCATGTCATTAATGCATTATTAAATGCTTAATGACACACATAATGAATCACCCACTTGCATTAATGAAACATGATGAATAATCTCATATTATTCATTTCTTTTTAATTCATTATGTTTCATATATCAAGTGAGAAGCTATTTCATTATTATTATTATTATCATTATCATCTTCTCATTCTCTCTCTTCAAGCTCTCTCCTTCACCAAACCCTAATCCTACCACTCATGAGTTGAGAACAAGGATTAGGAAAGACTAATTACTCCATAACCTATCTCTACATCACCTTAGCTACTCTATTTAGCAACTAGAGAAACTAAGTAACCTCAAGTTTATAGGTTATAGCTTGGATTAGGTTTCTCGGGTGGATCGTCTATCACGGAAGGAAGCCGAGGAGGACATTGAGATCCAAAGAGGCCGTAGATAACATAAAGAAGAAGGACTAGAACCGTTTGGTATAATCTCTTAACATAGTAGCTTAGAACTCTATGCTTTTTGTTAAGTATTGTTTAGAAACGATCTTCGGTTAGTTGATGTTCGCTTTATAAACATGATTGTTTTTCAAATTTCCGCCTCCCCGCAACTCGTGGGGTGTTGCACATCAACTTACAGTGGTATCAGAGCCTCACTAAACAATAATTAACACACTTGAAAAATTGTATGAATTTCGAACGGAAAAACAAACCGGAAAAACCCCGATATCTTGTAGTTTCTGTCGAATTTTAAATGAAGTCCAAAATTTTTCAGGGACCTCCAGAATGACCAGCATGATAATATAGAACACCCAAGAAAAATGGTCTCCTGAATCGGCCAAAGCGCCGTGGAACCGCGGCCGATCCCACCGATCCGCCGCGGTTCCGCCGCCGAGTTGGGGCCGATTCAGCCCATTTTTCTTCTGTGCCTTCTTTGTGATATTTGGGATTTTCTGGTATTTTTTAATTTTTGCTCAGGTTTCAGATTTACAGAGAAGTATTGGAGCAAAATTAAAAGTGTTTAATCGATCGAAATTATACGGTGTTTGCATGTTTGATTATATCTGTGAAATGTTTTATGTGTTCGTAAACCTCCCCTAACTGCTAGTTTGTCAGTTGGCAGGGGGTTGCACATATCTGTGATGTTATATATAACTGTTTGTGTATATAAACTGTATTGGACTGTTGTGGTGATTAGCCGGGTTTTGTGATGGGTTATTGTATTAATTCATTTGATGTAAATGTAATAAGTTGTAATATTATTTTGCGGGGCACATCCAGGTTGCGGTTGTAGCCACCGTTGTATTATTCTTTTTACTGTTTTTTTGCTCCTAGGATAGACCCAATGTGGGGTACACAAACTACCGGGTATTTTGAAGTGTTGAGGTAGACCGCTTCACTTCTGGTACTTGGCGGGTAGTTTGCCGTACCCGTAGGGGTCTGGGGTGGGGTAAAATGGCTATTCATCACAACTGTGTAATCCTTCTTTCATTGCTGGCTCGAAAGAAATGCGGATTGCTTGCAAATCCAATATTGTTTATCTGTGATCTGGAATGTCTATTATTGCGTCTGACGAATGTACAAAATCTATATATGATAGCTATTTAGACGTCGCTTATGTTTTACACCCGCGCTAGCCCAGCCCCCGCTCTGTCGTTAGTTAAGTAACCTAACGGGTGATGACAGGACCCCGTGGCGAATGCGGATGACATAAGAGGACGTTGTATTTTCGTTGTTATCTGTAATGATAGGTTAAAGATGGGACGCATTATTATTAATGAAAAGAAAATAAAACCTAAACTGAATCGTTGGAACAATTTCTAAAATCCACTCGGTTTTCTTGAAAAAGCAAATTTTAAATGCGGAGCTTAAACCACTCCTTTTAATAAAAGCTATCTTAGTTTCTTCGATCAAATCAAGTTCACTACGTTAACGGTTTTTTGCCAAAAACCAGTTGTAACCCTCCGTCATTTCAGATAGACAGCACATCGTATTCATGCTATGCTTGTTGGCCTACGTCAAGGCATAGTGAATGGTAGCAGTGTGTGTGCCTATTTGTTGAATAGATAGATGCATTAGTTTAATACAGACGTACACCTTGTTGGCCTATGTCAAGGGCTTGTACGATGTACTTAAATTGATCAGGACAACGATGGGTAGAACTTAACTTGCGTCTTATGACTTGTTGGCCTACGTCAAGGTCTATAAGAGCTTGGGGTAAAAATCACATCGGGAGTTTCAAACATAAAGGAAACTTGCAGATTTAGCTTACCTTCTGGAGTGTGGTGACCAGAGTGGCTTCCATCTAGGGCATCATGCAATCATAGTTGGATCCCGATCCCACTGATGAGTAGGATTACTCTCGGGAATTTCTCTCACTTAACAATCAATGTTATAAACCAAGTAGGTGCCTATAAAGGTGTTAGAGGGGCTACGCCTCCAGGGAAAAGAGGTTCTTTAATTAAGGAACATCGCGAAAGCGTTGGAAAACCTCCCTCGAAGTACCAACACCAGCCTGGCTGAAAGGTTAAGCAAGTATTGTGACGTGTGATTAAATCCTGACTAGTTCTTCTTTTAGGTTTTGAAGAAGGATTTGAGGAAACAGTGGGAGCCATCCAGTTTAGATAAATTAATAACCAATCTAAACTTGCAAGAGCATATGTTGAGTGTTTCTTTTCTCTCTCTCTGGCAGCTACCATGACTGGACTTAAACTATTACTTGAAAAGAATAAACTGACCGGGCAGAACTATAAAGATTGGCTAAGGAACGTCAATATTGCGCTGACTTATGACAAAGTTGCATATGTTACCACCGCTGTTCCTCCCCTTATCCCAGGACCAGATTCCTCAGTTGCGGACATGGAAGTTCGCAAAACCTGGGATCTAGACTGTGAGCGAGCTAAGTGTATCGTGCTGGCGTCCATGAATAATGAACTCCAGAAACAGTACGAGAGTATGGATATTGTATCCATATTCCTCCATTGCAAGAAATTGTATGGTGAACACTCTCGTATCGCGAGGTACGAAACCTCAAGGAAACTCTTCCAGATGAGGTTAGCTCCAAGATCGCCTGTTGGAGAGCACGTCCTCAAAATGATCACCCTCATTGAGGAACTCGCAAACCTGGGATGCGTGCTAGAGAATGATTTGTATATCGACTTGATTTTGCAGTCCCATCTCCACACCTTCTCTCAGTTCGTGCTGAACTTCAATATGCACGAGATGGAAGCTGATCTTCCAAAGCTCCTCAACATGTTGAGGGTAGCAGAGACCTCCTTGAAAAAGGAGAAGACCCCCGTTCTGTATGTCGGCCAATCATCCTCTTCTAAAGCTAAAGGGAAGAAGAAGATGAAAGCCACCAAACCGAAGGGTGGGGTCTGTTGGAGATAGTGCCCTCAGAGTCAATTATTGGATCACAGGCACGTGATTGCAATGATTGAGGGAGGACCTATCCCGGTAAGACAGTCTTACTCGAGATGATAGTATGCTATCTGGTTTACCTTTATCATCGTGTACTGCTTTAGGTGACCTGACAGGTCGCTATTGCACGTTGATAGAGCCCCTAGGATTCTTGCTTGACTGCCTGCAGTATGAGGGCGATCATATAAGTGAGAGCTGGAGTCTATAAGCACATCCTTAAAAGGTCCCTGGTCGTGGGAGTTTCGAGACAGGGCATCGATTCCCCAGAGTAGACTAGTGTATACAGTCGAGACCCCGACGAGGGGCGATGGCCGGTCTCACAAGCCACTGGTGTCAGTTGGTTCACCTAAGATGTATACAGGTGCTCATTGGGTTATGAGTATACCGGACTGGACTCGCCGGGAACATGCTAGTTGGTCTTATACCTGACGTCAGATAGCAGTTCCCAGGTGACATGTGTATAGGTTAGTTCATCGACCTGGGGATCGTCATTTGTCTCGTGTGCGTTCCCACTGTGCTTTGATTACTACCCTACCACGGCTCAAAGGAGTCGTGCAAACAGGTTTTAGTTGGGTACAGTCCCGAGCCACATGGAGGCAGTGAGCGGATCTTCAGGGGTTCGTCTCTCCCGGTATTGGGGGTGAGGTCGCGCTGTGTCTAGGAGAGCCATTACACGAAGTCCTTGGCCAAGGCAGGAGATTTACTGGTAGGTATTCCAGTAGTATCTCAGGGTGTTCTAGGCTACAATCCGACACGACTTGTACCGCTTTTGGGGGTCTGACTTTTACCAACCCCCTAGGCCCGACATGCGATGCTCATAGACGAACGGACCGAACTGTACGGATATTGTCACTGACAGGCTCAGTAGGGTGTCAGGATGAGTTCGCTCATCGACGTCCCTTTTGGTCAATAGCTGGTGGCCCGTCACGTATTGGCTTATACCTCTGACGTGCTAGTGGTTAAATCCACAGCCATAGTATTGACGAGTCTTTAGAGTCCACCACACTTACAGTTACTCAAGCTTTCGGGCGAAACGCTGTAGAGGCCGTGAGGAGATATGGCAGGGTCCGATCAGATACGTGCGGTATTGCACGGATCGGGATCAGACAGTTAGTACTAGAGGCCGTATAGATATATAGCAAGGTTCGATCGGATACGTGCGGTATTGCACGGATCAGGATCGAACGGATATTACTAGCTAGCTTTGTTTTAAGCCGGATCCTAGTATAGTACAGTGTAGATTTTGTCTCATTGCATTTGTATCCGGTCGGAATACAGATGCGGGTGTGTATGCACAGTATCGGGGATTTCCTGTAATTTATTACGGGACCAGTTTTCTGGAGTTGCCAGTTTGCATTCCGTTCCGGCCGGTTTTCCTTTGTTCTTTCCCGGCCAGACTTTTCCGATGGAGGGGGTAACACATTGTGGAGGGGTTTCTTGCAAATGTATTGATTATGATGGCATCTTTTCTTTTCAACACTCATTTGATTCTCTTTACATCACTAAAAGGTGATTAGAGTTTGATGTGAGATTGTTATGATGATGTTTGGATATGGTCACCCTTTCTCTTTTCCTACACTCACCTCCCTCTTGCATTATGTATTCATTCCTCCACCATTCTAAATGAGTGAGGTTAGGCTTCACTTGAGAAAAGAGAAGAGAGAGTTTCATTTTGAACTTGTGGGATTTTTCTTGATCTCATTTCATGCTAGGAAAATTGCAAGCACCATTTTTCCTTATCTTGTTTCCTCCATCATCTTCAAATGGCAACAAAACCCCAAATGAGACATAGCCTCTACACTACACTTTCTACAGCAAATCTTGGACGCGTCGGCCAGCCAACTTCGCGCCCGAGTTGCCTCGGTATTGAGGTGGGAGCCCGTAAAAGATGCAGGCGATGTGGTGCCCTTCCGGCAAGGAGGCGACGACCGGAGTTTCCGCAGGAGATCGGGACGACGACGAGAAGACCGGAGGACTCGGATCACTCGGTATATCTCTAACCCGTCTTGTAGTTAGCTAGAACTAGTTTAATGGTCCGATCCGGGTGTTTAGTGCGCGGTGGTGCCGGTTTGCTAAGTTCTCAAAATTAAAGTTTATCACCGCTTCCGCATTTGGCGGTCGGATTGACGGCCGGGGCGCCGCCGTGCACTTACAATAGTATCAGAGCCACGCCATTAACTTAGTCTAGCTTGGTTTAATGTGTTTGCATTTCCGATCGACCAAAATTCCAAAAACCGTATTTTCTTCACATCAGTTTTCTGTTGAAATTTTTTGAAGCCCAAAAATTTTTCAGGTTGTAAGAAACTAATGTTCTGGAAGTTCTAAGAGTTCTGTAGAATTTCGACACAGTGAGTCGACTACAGGAGCGCGGAACCGCGGCAAATACCCCCTTTTCGCCGCGGTTCCGCCGCACTATAGTGTGATCACTGCGTCAAATTTCTGCAGTTGCTTTCTGTGTTTATTTTAGGGTTTTTGGAATATTAAAATTGGGCCCAGAATTTCTGTGAGTGCTACAGTATTGCTTGGGGGCCCACTTGTTAATTTTTGATCGATCAGATATTTTAAACACATTATTTCACAGTATTTACATTATATCTGCGACCGTGAATGTCACTTGATCGGTAAATCCTGTCTAACTGCTATAGCCCGGTTAGACGGATTTGCGAACGTGACTTTCACGTTGATGTTTTGTGTTTTTGCTGTGATGTTGCGGATCGGTCGTGAAGGATAGCCTGGATACAATGCTAGTACAGTGTTGTTGTATTATGTACATTTGATATTGCGGGGCGAGCGTCCGACATGTGGACTGCCGTCACTGCCTGTTTGTATTATTCTTTTGGGGTACGACCTGGTTGCGGTCGATGTACCCGTTGTATGTATATTTTACTTTCTGTACTAGGATTACCCCGCGGTGGGGTGCACGGGTAGCCGGGTTCTGGAGGGCAACAAACCCGCATCTCATGGCATTGGGACGGAGGGGGCTTCACTCTAGAATTGGCGGGCTATTCGCCGCACTCGTAGGGGGTACAGGTTGACCCAGGAGGGGTGCCCAAGTTACCGGATTCCGTGAAGTGCTGGGTGGTCCATTCGCGGTGCTTAAGGGGGCTGCCTCGCTTCAGGTTTTGGCGGGTAACTTGCCGCGCCCGTAGGGGTCTAGGATTTCATTGCACAGGCTATCCACACGACCAGGGGAACGTCGGGTTTCAGTAGTGGCTCTGTGAAACCCGGGGATCCCAGATATCTGTATTGTTCTGTGATGCTGTACATTTCTGTGATGTTGCATTTCTTATCACGCCTTGAGCAAATATAATATATTGGTATATATATTAGTAGATGTTGTATATGTTTTACATCCGCGCTAGTCCAGTCCCCGCTCTGTCGTTAGTTTGCTAACCTAACGGGTAATGACGGGACCCAGTGGCGAATGCGGATGGCATATACGTACATCAGTATATTTTCGTTCTTTGTGGTGTGATCAATTGATGGGACTGCGTTGATTCGGATCAATGCAAGTTAAAACAAATCTATTCTGATGTTGTTGGAACACTTTTCAAAAAGCTGTTATTGCAAGGACGTTCACTTTTGTTTTGCATCGTGGTATTCATTTGGAATATCCTGCTCCTCAGTCGACGAGGCAAGGGCCGAGATCCCTTCACCGGGAGTGACCCCTTGGACATAAGTTTGCGTCAGGGCATTAACTTCACTATAGCCGATTACTTTTGCTTTGCATTGTGGTATTCATTTGGAATATCCTGCACCCCATTCTACGGGTAAAGAGCCGAGATCCCTTCACCGGGAGTGACCTCTTTAGTAAAGGTTTTCGTCACTATATTTTCTAAAAAGCTATCCGTTCCTTCAACGATATCAAGTTCGTTACGTTAAAGGTTTTCGCCAGAAACCATTCGTAGCCCTCCGTCGTTTCATATGGGTAGTCAATAGTATTCAAGCTGTGTTTGTTGGCCCTAGTCAAGGCACAGTGTTTGGTAGCTATTGGGTATTCATATGCTGCATTGATAGATGCGTTGGTTTGGGATAGTCGTATAGCCTTGTTGGCCCTAGTCAAGGGCTTGTACGGGTGGGTTCAAATCAACCTGGACAATGACGGGTAGAACTTGACATGTGACTTATGATTTGTTGGCCTTAGTCAAGGTCATAAGAGCATGGGGCAAAAACCCACATCGGGAGTTTCAAAAGAACTGAAACTTGCCAGATATGCGCATACCTTCTGGAGTGTGATACCGTGAGCGGATTCCGTCACGTTGTCAGGCGATGATAGTTGGATCCCGATTCCCACTGATGAGTTAGTTTACTCCTCGGGTGACCCCGACTAATTCTTCTTTCAGGTTTGGAGGAGAATTTGAGGTACAGTGGGAGGTTTCCAGATTAGATAAATTGGTAACCATTCTGATCTAGGTTAGAGTGCACGCTGAGTGTTTCTTTTCTCTCTCTCTCTGGCAGCGACCATTGACCCGACCCTAAGACTATGACTCAGTGACCAAGTTGACCGAACCTTCTTAACACTTGTTTTTGGATTGTCAGAGTTGCAGACCTCATTGCCACTCCTACTTTTACCCTTTTCTCCAGGACACCCCGTATTACTGCGAACGTCCACTTCCATTGGACAAAACCATCGTATGGTTAGATACGAACTCGAAGGAATTCGAGGATGGTTTCCGGTTCTGGAGAAAACGGATAAGATTTATTCAGTTGTCTTTTCCTTTTTGCCTTCTCTCAAGTTGCGAGTACTCCTTAGTTTAGGAGATAGTACACCTATTACGCAAATTGGATAGTCTTCTTCCAAACTGTAGGCTGGTGCCGAACAGTGGGGAATGAAGAAAACCAATTATCATAACGATGGTGTGCAGAAGGTATTAAGATTAAGACAAAGCAAGGGATTAGTAAGAGGGCAAAGTAAATTGCGACTGATATTCACGACCAAACCAAGTATTTCTTCGCCAATCCTAAATCAACTTTGTATTTCTCCAGGACACTCCGTATCACTACGAAGATCCACAGTTTATTGGATACTCCATCGTATGGTTATATACGAACTTGAAAGGAACTTGTTCCAGTTCGGGGATGGATTCTGGTCCAGGAGAAATAGGAATAAGGTTTATTCGGTTGTCTTTTATCTTCACCTTCTCTCGCATTGCGAGTGCTCCTAGGATTAGGACAGTACACCCATTATGCTTATTGGATAGTCTTCTTCCAAACCATAGGCTGGTGCCGAACGGTAGGAAAGGAAGAAAACCAATTGGCCTAAAGGGGTGTGCAGAAGGTAATGACTAAAGACATATAAAGGGATTTGGAGAGGTGGCAAAGAATTATACGGTTATAGTTATGAATCTGGATAATAGTAGAGGCATTACTAGGAATACCAGGATACCCCATCGGAACATTTCAATGTTTCAGTTCAACTGTGTACTGTTAAAAGAAAACTGATTTCCCGATTGGACACTTGCTCCAGGGTATGTATTTACCAGGTTTGATTCTCACATCTGTATGGTTTTACAGATGATGAGTGGGAGTAGGTTATTGGGAATTGGGTGATCATCCTCATTATATCGGGATTCGTTGTAATCAGTGATATTTGAGGAGATCACCTGGGCTGTTTGCCGGTCGGCAAATATTTGGTTTTGAATATCCGCTGTTGTGCACCAATTTCAAATTGATATATCTGTACGTCTATTTTCATAGAGTGAGATATACCTTTTGATATTATGTCGATGACATTTACCTATATCAGTGGATGGTTAGGTAAGGAGCATTAAACAGCGGTGTAATTCTTCTTAACCATAAGTACTGTTTTCAACCTACGACACACAGTGAAAGAGTTGTTAGACTCAGCGGACATATACAGAGTATTGTATGTTGTCCAGTGTCCATTAGGACACGGGGGTTGGTCCTCATACTATATTCTGTTTACTTTTAACTTCTCTAGTTCTTAGACATGTGTTTCGTAGAAACACAGGGTCTAAGTTTTGAGGAGTTATAGGTATTTGAATAGAGTAGAGAACCTGGTGTAGCAAGTATCGGGGTTCTTCAAAGTGATCGAAGATGTAGATACTTGTGTATGGTATTCAGTTGATAGTAATGATAAAGAGAAATTGCTTCTCTTTCAGGTTACTCATAATTGGAAGCATTCCTAAGTTGAGTAACGCTGATCGGCCTCCTTCCATTTAGTTGACATGCACTGGAGATAGCTGCATGATTTGAATCTGGTTCAATTAAATCAGTGCCTCTGGTTCTATATTGGATATAGTACAGTTCATATCTTAACATTGTTAAGGTACGGGGAGTTGTCCGGCTTATGATTAAAACCAGACACTGGACAACTAAAGGCACGTTTCTGTAATGGTTGTTTGTGGGTTGACCCAGGCTATGACGAGGGTTGACTTTCTACCATTTCGGAGATCAATAGTAATATTGTTCTAGACTCGCCACAGTTTTAATAAAAATGGATTTTTCAGAAAACAATAGTGGGAGTATGGTAGAACTGGAAGTGATTCCAGAACCGCAAACGATTACTGAAGATTTGATAAGGAACCTAAAGATTCAATCTGGTTTGACATTCCATTGGCCACTCCGCAGATACAGTGGGTAACTTTAGGCACCCGAGAGGTACTCCGGTAGCCTCAAGGACGGTGACAGGGAAGTTCTTGTTTACCCACACTTGCCATTGTTGTTGTTCCAGGCTGCGAGACCCGGCAGGAGGATGAGTATAGCGTCGTTCTGAACTAGCTTCAGAAGTGTACGTGTATATGACTCTGCCAGAGGGTTGTCGTAGTCAGTGGGAGCAGCGGAAGCATTGGTGGACATGTAGCTTATGTCTACTTATAGACTAAAGCAGATGTAGCGGAGATAGATCATCTATTTCTGACGTGACAGTCATAGGTTTGACTTCATCAGAATAGGGGATGGATCTGTTGAGAAGGTAGTAGGGTGTGATATTCTGGTATTTGGATGACATACACAGAGTAGGAAAAGAAACTCCTATACTACGATCGGTTATACTTTGGTCGTCACACAGTGGTTTCTCCACAAAGGACTTGGACATTATATCGGACATACTGGTTACTAGATCTATGGTTTTAGATCTAGATTTGGATGGTTTCCCAATCAGGGTACTTTGACAATATTCTAAGAGTATTTAGAATGGACGACTCCTGGCACGGTAGTCTACCTGCAGGTGATGGAGTCACCCTCTCTAAAGGTGTCTTATAGACTAAAGTAGAGAGGGATGTGCATGATTGGCAGATCACTTGCTTAGGCAATTGAGTCAATCAAGAGATGTCAAGTACCACACCAGATGTTGTTCTTGCACTAGATGCAATAAGTTGACATTGACCCAATCCTGGAGGAACAGTCGGAAGCAGTTTTAGAACATAAGTGGATTGTCAGAGTTATATTTTTTTCCTTCTGACGAGGGGCAGTATTTTGGACAGGTGGTCCATGGCAATACTGAGGGTGGCATGGCGCAGGATACTGATTAAGTTCAGTTGACGATACAGTCTAAGAAGTTTGGATTTGGAGTTCATTTATGAGCTCGGTCCCATCAGACATCCACACACTCTAAGACAGGTATTGCTCATTTCGGGAGATGGCTTTCTCCGCGAACTTGAGATATAGAGAGACATAGAAAGAAACATCTAGGCGGATCCACTCACTGAGGCTATTCCTCGACCGCAATAGTTTCACAAACGGGATTTGTGAGACTGACTAGTAGAGGAGTTGAGTGTTCGGTATTACACGGGCTGTGAGTATGCGACATCGCAATAATTAGCCGTGAGTGCAAGTGGGAGATTGTTGGAGATAGTGCCCTCAGAGTCAATTATTGGATCACAGGCACGTGATTGCAATGATTGAGGGAGGACCTATCCCGGTAAGACAGTCTTACTCGAGATGATAGTATGCTATCTGGTTTACCTTTATCATCGTGTACTGCTTTAGGTGACCTGACAGGTCGCTATTGCACGTTGATAGAGCCCCTAGGATTCTTGCTTGACTGCCAGTAGTATGAAGGCGATCATATAAGTGAGAGCTGGCGTCTATAAGCACATCCTTAAAAGGTCCCTAATCGTGGGAGTTTCGAGACAGGGCATCGATTCTCCAGAGTAGACTAGTGTATACAGTCGAGACCCCGACGAGGGGCGGTGGCCGGTCTCACAAGCCACTGGTGTCAGTTGGTTCACCTAAGATGTATACAGGTGCTCATTGGGTTATGAGTACACCGGACAGGACTCGCCGGGAACATGCTAGTTGGTCTTATACCTGACGTCAGATAGCAGTTCCCAGGTGACATGTGTACAGGTTAGTTCATCGACCTGGGGATCGTCATTTGTCTCGTGTGAGTTCCCACTGTGCTTCGATTACTACCCTACGACGGCTCAAAGGAGTCGTGCAAACAGGTTTTAGTTGGGTACAGTCCCGAGCCACATGGAGGTAGTGAGCGGATCTTCAGGGGTTCGTCTCTCCCGGTATTGGGGGTGAGGTCGCGCTGTGTCTAGGAGAGCCATTACACGAAGTCCTTGGCCAAGGCAGGAGATTTACTGGTAGGTATTCCAGTAGTATCTCAGGGTGTTCTGGGCTACACTCCGACACGACTTGTACCGCGTTTGGGGGTCTGACTTTTACCCACCCCCTAGGCCCGACATGCGATGCCCATAGACGAACGGACCGGACTGTACGGATATTGTCACTGACAGGCTCAGTAGGGTGTCAGGATGAGTTCGCTCATCGACGTCCCTTTTGGTCAATAGCTGGTGGCCCGTCACGTATTGGCTTATACCTCTGACGTGCTAGTGGTTAAATCCACAGCCATAGTATTGACGAGTCTTTAGAGTCCACCACACTTACAGTTACTCAAGCTTTCGGGCGAAACGCTGTAGAGGCCGTATGGAGATATGGTAGGGTCCGATCAGATACGTGCGGTATTGCACGGATCGGGATCGGACAGTTAGTACTAGAGGCCGTATAGATATATGGCAAGGTTCGATCGGATACGTGCGGTATTGCACGGATCAGGATCGAACGGATATTACTAGCTAGCTTTGTTTTAAGCCGGATCCTAGTATAGTACAGTGTAGATTTTGTGTCATTGCATTTGTATCTGGTCGGAATACAGATGCGGGTGTGTATGCACAGTATCGGGGATTTCCTGTAATTTATTACGGGACCAGTTTTCTGGAGTTGCCAGTTTGCATTCCGTTCCGGCCGGTTTTCCTTTGTTCTTTCCCGGCCGGACTTTTCCGATGGAGGGGGTAACACATTGTGGAGGGGTTTCTTGCAAATGTATTGATTATGATGGCATCTTTTCTTTTCAACCATCATTTGATTCTCTTTACATCACTAAAAGGTGATTAGAGTTTGATGTGAGATTGTTATGATGATGTTTGGATATGGTCACCCTTTCTCTTTTCCTACACTCACCTCCCTCTTGCATTATGTATTCATTCCTCCACCATTCTAAATGAGTGAGGTTAGGCTTCACTTAAGAAAAGAGAAGAGAGAGTTTCATTTTGAGCTTGTGGGATTTTTCTTGATCTCATTTCATGCTAGGAAAATTGCAAGTACCATTTTTCCTTATCTTGTTTCCTCCATCATCTTCAAATGGCAACAAAACCCCAAATGAGACATAGCCTCTACACTACACTTTCTACAGCAAATCTTGGACGCGTCGGCCAGCCAACTTCGCGCCGGAGTTGCCTCGGTATTGGGGTGGGAGCCCGTAAAAGATGCAGGCGATGTGGTGCCCTTCCGGCAAGGAGGCGACGACCGGAGTTTCCGCATGAGATCGGGACGACGACGAGAAGACCGGAGGACTCGGATCACTCGGTATATCTCTAACCCGTCTTGTAGTTAGCTAGAACTAGTTTAATGGTCCGATCCGGGTGTTTAGTGCGCGGTGGTGCCGGTTTGCTAAGTTCGCAAAATTAAAGTTTATCACCGCTTCCGCATTTGGCCGTCGGATTGACGGCCGGGGCGCCGCCGTGCACTTACAGGGTCAAGAAGGTGAAGGGAACGAACAAGGCAGGAAGGGTGAAGGCAGAAAAGAACGAGTGCTTCTATTATCACAAGCAAGGGCACTGGAAGAAGGACTGTTTGGCCTTTAAAGCCAAGGACATGAAGCAAGCTGTTGCTTCTGCTTCAGGTGTGTTCGTAATCGAAAATTGTCTTTCAGTAAACTCTACTTCATGGATACTTGATACCGGTTCTGGTTCTCATATCTGTAATTCTTTGCAGGATCTGAGAAATAGTTGAGTACTGGGGGCAGGTGATATGACTCTCCGGATGGGCAATGGAATGCATGTAGATGCAGTTGCAATAGGGGAATATCACCTAGGGTTGAATAGTGGACACGGAGAAAGAGCCAGACAACTCTTGGGACTTATACACAGTGATGTATGTGGTTCAATGTCTACACATGCACGAAGCGGTCACTCCTACTTCATAACTTTTACTGATGACTTCTCTAGGTATGGACATGTATTCTTAATGAAACATAAATCCGAGGCCTTTGAGAAGTTTAAGGAGTATAAAAATGAAGTAGAAAAACAGACTGGTAAAAGCATCTAGACACTTCGATCTGATCGAGGTGGAGAATACTTAAGTACCAGTTTCCTTGAATACTTAAAAGAGAATGGAATTCTCTCTCAGCTTACTCCACCTTATACACCTCAGCATAATGGTGTATCAGAAAAGAGGAATCGCACTCTGTTAGACATGGTGCGTTCAATGATGAGGAGTGCCGAGTTGCCACTTTCCTTCTGGGGATTTGCTCTAGAATCAGCAGCATACCTATTAAATAGAGTTCCGACTAAGTCTGTGCCTACCACTCCATATGAAATGTGGAGCGGGAAGAGACCATATCTTAAGTATATCAAGATATGGGGGTGTCCGGTATATGTTGAGAAGCATAATCCGGACAAGCTCGAGGCACGATCGGTTTTGTGCAAGTTTGTAGGATACCCCAAGCATTCAAGGGGGTATATGGTCTACCACACTGAAGAACAAAAGGTGTTTGTCACTCGCCACATTGTTTTCTTAGAAAGCGAATTTCTTGCAAAAGAAATTAGTGGGAGCGCGGTAGAACTGGAAGAAATTCCAGAACCTCAAACTGCAACCGAGGACTTAGAAGAATCTCAGATTTCAATAAAACATGACGAACCAACACCACTCCGCACATCTAGTAGGCTTTCTCATCCTCCTGAAAGATACTATGGTGTTCTTCTTGATGGGGATCGAGAGGATTGCATCATCGATGATGATGAGCCTACTAGTTTTCAGCAGGCTATTACGAGTAGTGACTCGATGAAATGGCTGGATGCTATGAGATCCGAAATGGAATCCATGTACACCAATAAAGTATGGACTTTAGAAGTTGCTCCTCCTGGGGTAAAACCAGTTGGGTGCAAATGGATCTTCAAAAAGAAGATTGGTACATTTGGACAAGTGGAAACCTACAAAGCTAGACTAGTAGCAAAAGGTTTTCGTCAAAGACCAGGATTGGACTATGATGAAACTTTTTCACCAATAGCTATGCTTAAATCCATTTGGATCATGCTTGCCATTGCTGCCATCCATGACTATGAAATCTGGCAAATGGATGTAAAAACAACTTTTCTAAATGGACATCTAGAAGAGAATGTTTACATGGATCAACCAGAAGGTTTCTTAGACAGTGGGAGCAGCGGAAGAGTGTGCAAATTTCTTAAATCCATTTATGGGTTAAAGCAAGCATCGCGGAGTTGGAACATCTGCTTTGATGAGACAGTCAAGGAATTTGACTTTATCAAAAATGTATATGAACCATGTATTTATAGGAAGATTGATGAAGGAGCAGTAGTCTTCCTCGTTTTGTACGTCGACGACATACTACTGATAGGGAATGATATCCTTATACTACAATCAGTAAAGCTCTTCTTGTCACAGAAATTATCCATAAAAGACTTGGGAGATGCATCATACATTCTGGGCATTATGATCTATCGTGATAGATCTAATAGAACGTTGGGACTTTCACAGTCCAAGTATATAGACACTATACCAAAGAGATTTAGTATGGAAGATTCCAAGCGCAACAATATGCCCGCTTGTCACGGAATCACCCTCTCCAAAGAGATGTCTCCAAAGACTGATGAAGAGAGGGCTCGCATTGGCATTATACCCTACGCTTCGGCGGTAGGATCTATAATGTATGCGATGTTATGTACCAGGCCGGATGTAGCTTACGCACTTAGTGTGGTAAGCAGGTATCAGTCAGACCCAGGTGAGAAACATTCGATAGCGGTAAAGAACATTCTCAAGTACCTGAGAAGAACTAAGGAGATGTTCTTGATTTACGGTAATGGGCACCTACAGGTAGAGGCTTTTTCCGACTCTCGATTCCAAAGTGACAAAGATGATTATAAATCCATTTCGGGTTTTGTGTTTACCCTCAATGGAGGGGCGGTAAGTTGAAGGAGTTCCAAACAGGATACCGTCGCAGACTCAACTATGGAGGCTGAGTATATAGCTGCTAGTGAAGCTGCAAAAGAGGCTGTCTGCATAAAGAAGTTCATTTCCGAACTTCAAGTGGTTCCGTCCATTGCCAATCCAATACCTTTGTATTGTGATAACAATGGGGCTGTAGCATTAGCGAAGGAACCAAGGTCCCATCAAAAATCCAGGCATATCTTGTGGCAGTTTCACCTAATCAGGGAGATCGTGGATCGTCAGGAGATCGAGGTACGGAGAGTAGATACAAAAGACAACACGTTAGATCCATTCACCAAGGCCATCCCTCAAGTCCAGTTCGAGAGGCTGTTTGAGATGTTGGGCATGCGGTACGCCAGCAACTGGATCTAGTGCAGATAGTGGGTACTCATTGCGCCAATTATAGGCCTTAGTGCAAGTGGGAGATTGTTGGATATATATGCCCTAGAGGCCTACATTGTATAGGAAGCTTGGGATATGTATGTACATGACAGTCTTGCTTGATATGATAGTGCGCTATTTGGTTTGTCTTTATCTTAACATATGATATATTTTGTGTTGTATTCATTTATATATTCATATTGATAAAGCCCATAGGGTGTTTGCCTGACTACCAGCGTTGTGATGGCAGTGATACTAGTGGGAGCTGGATAGTCAATAGGCACATCCTTAGATGTCCCTAGTCGCAGGAGTATCGAGACTGGGCATCGATACTCCGGTGTAGACTAGTGTATACATATCTAGACTCTGACGAGGGGTGATGGATTGGTCCCGCAGCCATTGGTGGTGTGCACCTAAGATTGTATACAGATGCTCACTGGGTGTGAGTACACCGGACAGGACTCGCCGAGAACTGACTAGATGGTATTATACCAAACGTCAGATAGCAGTTCTCAGGTGACATGTATGCAGATAGTCTGTTGACTTAAAGTCATCATTTGTCTCGTGTGAGTTCCCACTGTGCTTTGATTATTAGCCTACCACGGCTCAAAGGAGTCGTGCAAACAGGTTTTAGTTGGGCACAGTCCCGAGCCACGTGGAGGCAGTGAGCGACTGTTAGGGATTCGTCTCTCCTGGTATAGGGAGTTGATATCGCACTGTGGTCAGTTGGTCATTACCATAAGTCCCTGGCCAGGGCTGATTGAGAATTACTGATGGACTGATCAGTAGATTCTCGGATGGTCTTGAGCCATACCGACACGACTTGTACGGTTATTTGGGGTCTGACATCCACCACCTCCCTAGACCATACATGCGATACTCTTAGACGAACAGACCGGACTGCGCGGATATTTTCATGGACAGGCTAAGTAAGATTTCAGATGGGTTACCTCATCGGCTTTCTTATCGACAACTACCTGGGGACCGTTACGTACAGCTAGTGCCGCTTGCGGTTTGTGGTTAAACCCACTGCCAGCGTAGTAGTTGAGTCTTTAGAGTCCCACACAGAGATTTCCCAAACCCAGGCGAAAAGATATAGAGGTCGTATGGTTTTACGACAAAGGTTCGGACGCATACGTGTTTGAACGCACGTACGACATTCGGACAGTTTTTACTAGCCGGCTTTTGTTTAAGCCAGATTCTAGTATCAGGATATTGGATTTATACAGTCTAAAGTTTTTCCGTGTTTTCACGGATGAGAGGGGCGTTCTCGTAATTTTCCGAGAAGCTTCTAGAAGGATGTGACTTGGAGGGAGAGGTGGCATTTTCATTTAATGATTTAATGACTCATTATGAGTGATTCATCATGTCATTAATGCATTATTAAATGCTTAATGACTCACATAATGAATTACCCACTTGCATTAATGAAACATGAGGAATAATCTCATATTATTCATTTCTTTTTAATTCATTATGTTTCATATATCAAGTGAGAAGCTATTTCATTATTATTATTATTATTATCATTATCATCTTCTCATTCTCTCTCTTCAAGCTCTCTCCTTCACCAAACCCTAATCCTACCACTCATGAGTTGAGAACAAGGATTAGGAAAGACTAATTACTCCATAACCTATCTCTACATCACCTTAGCTACTCTATTTGGCAACTAGAGAAACTAAGTAACCTCAAGTTTAGAGGTTATAGCTTGGATTAGGTTTCTCGGGTGGATCGTCTATCACGGAAGGAAGCCGAGGAGGACGTGGGGATCCAAAGAGGCCGTAGATAACGTAAAGAAGAAGGACTAGAACCGTTTGGTATAATCTCTTAACATAGTAGCTTAGAACTCTATGCTTTTTGTTAAGTATTGTTTAGAAACGATCTTCGGTTAGTTGCTGTTCGCTTTATAAACATGATTGTTTTTCAAATTTCCGCCTCCCCGCAACTCGTGGGGTGTTGCACATCGACTTACAAACCAAACCAAAGCTAAAACGGCACACGAAACCCAAAACGATACGATAATAGGCATATAGGTTTGAACCTACGGGCACGCCTTCAAAACCATCAATCAATCCTCGATATCGTCGTACCAACGCCAAGTATTCGAGGTAAAACGCAATACACAAATTCAGAATTAAAAAATACGGAATACGGAAACACGAATCCAAAACAGCAACTAAGGAAATAGGCTCCAGATTTCACCCTTGGTCAAACTAGACAAATCTATACATACCAGGGGTCTAATCTATGCATGTAGGAGCTACAGAACCAAAACGAGCAAGTTTGGTGCAGGTATGGCCGCAAATTGCGGCCAATGGGAATAAATTGGCGGCCTGGAAATAGAAGTGGGGGCTGGGGTCTTGGGTGGTGGTTCCTAGGTGCATGCACATTTCACTGTCAACTCATTTTTATTTTTAAAAGTCTCGGGTGATAGCAGATTCCCAAACACAACTCCAAATTTACAGTTTTCCCCGACATCGATTTGCTAAATCCGTATTCTGGGTTTTATCTTCAGGTTTGGTCCAAAGTAACATCCCACCAGGGTTTCTAAGGTCATCAAAATCCTCAATTTCACATTTGGTTCAGATCTAACCTAAACCCTAACTAGAAGCTTCAAAAGTCCATCAAATGACACCATATCGACACGAAACTAGCATGGATGCACAAGGGAAATGAAATACTACTCTAGGGTGCAGAAATTACCTTCTTTGGCTACTCAAGAAAATTCTTGAGTTGCTCAAAGTCCTCAAGATCAGCTCTTGCTTAGTCCGTCGTATAGCTATTGAGCTTGGGAGCAACTTTTGTGAAATGGGGATAGGGTTTTGATTAGGTTTTAATGGTGGATCTAGGTTGAAGTGGGAGGAGGAAGAAGAGGGAGGGGCTGGAGCAGCAGCTCATGACGGAAGGGAGAGAGAAAATAAAATGGGAAATGATGGGGCAAGGGTCAAACAAGGTAAAAGCAACCTTCTCTCTCTCTCTCATCATCATGCTTCACTTTTTCTTTTCTTTTCCCTTTTCTTTTATCTCCCCTCACACAAGGTAAACCCAAAGCAACCATACCCCAAAACATGTAACAAGTGTGGAAAAATGATATGTGCACATTTTTGCATAAAAATGCTAAAAATCCAATTAGCGATTTTTAATCGCGATTAACACTAAAATAGCATATAATTAACCATAAAAGCTTAAAATTGACTTAATTTCATAAAATACATTATTTTAGAATTTTCCAAAATTTTTCCATAATTTTTCCCATTTATCGATATTTAATTATAAATTTAATATTAAAATAATTTTAAATTATAAAAAAATTCCCAAAAATAATATTTTATTAATTTTTTTTTGAAATGTTACAATATTCCCCCCTTAAAAAAATTCGGTCCCCGAATTTAAATTTAAACCCCCAAATACTAAAACATTTCAGTAAAAATCCAAATTGTTGGGGCTCCGAAAACATCTATACATAAATTGCATCATAGCGCAATGCGTGCGCATAAGTAATGAGCAGATAGCTCAAAATCAAAACTCCGTCAAGCATCCCGCAATCATCGGAGTCGTGATAAAGACACAATGTCAAATTCAAAACAAAACTAATATGGTATATATCAAAATTATACATGTATATATGAAATCTGTATGTGTAAATAACTAAAGTCAATACATGCAAAAGTATGCGGGTACTGTCCTCTGAATAGTCCCGCTCAGCATGAAAACACATATCAAATATCATAAAACGTAATGCTCCACAAGGAATAAATCTCAAAATGTATATATGAATGTCCGGTGCGTCTGGTGCGCACGGAAATAAAAATCCATAAATGTGCCATACATGTGCACAGAGACAACATCAAGGTGCAATGGGTGTGCACGGAGCATCTGTCATAGGCAACGTGTGTGCCTGACAGCAAAATCAGGTGCATCCGACATGCACGAAAAATCTCGATTTAGTGCATCTGGTGTGCACCAAAATCGCATCTCATAATACACGCCCAACATGCGCGAAAATCCAAATCCGGTATATCGCAGTGTATAAGTTCACAATCATATGCATCAGCGTGCGCAAATCAAATCAAAACACTAAAGGTGCATGAAAACTATGCTGGAAGCGTAAATCAAATCACTGCATAAAATAGGCATAAAATCACAACCAATACCTCAACGTAATAATTATGCGAAAAATATAAATACCCAGTAGGTGCAACCATGGTGCATAAAAACAAATATCATGAAACTCAGCCATCAATACTAAATCATGAAAACAGAACGTCCAAAATACCGAAATCCAAAGTGACGGATTCGTGATAATCGAATCACAAAATCACAAATCATAAGTACCGTCGTCGGTAGTCCCTCCTTCAAAGTCGAGAAGGTGTTGGTGCATCCAATGCTAGCAGCGTAAGATATCTACTTGCCTCTTGCTCACGGTCTGGCGTCCTCTGGTAACATTCCAAAATAATAAAATATTATTTTTAGGAATTTTTATAATTTAATATTATTTTATTGATTATTTTAATATTAAATTTATAATTAAATATCGATAAATGGGAAAAATTTTGAAAAAAATATGGAAAATTCAAAAATTATGTATTCTATGGAAATTAGTCATTTTTAAGTTTTTATGAGCATTTATATACTAATTTAGTGCTAATCGCGATTAAAAATCGCTAATCGGATTTTTTGGCTTTTTGTGCAAAACTTGCACATATCATTTTTGGACTTGTGTTACATTTTTCTTGCCATGGTTTTATTTTGGGATCACTATTTGAGTGAGAAGGAATTAAAGAAAAGGAAAAGAAAAAGAGAAAGAGAATGGAATATTATATTAGGTATGGGGGTGAGAGAGAGAGTGAGGGGTTGCTTTGACTTGGCTTTATCCTTCATTTCCTTCACCATTTCCCTCTCCATTGCTGCAGCTGCTCCTGCACTTCATCTTCCTCCTCTCTTCAAGCCCCAAACCATCTCACAATCTACACCAAAACCCTACCCTCATTTCACAAAAAGTGTGCACAAGCTCACAAGCATTAGAATGGACCAAGAAAGTTGGTGTTTTGGTGCTGTGGGAAGATTCTTGAGTCTCTATTGAGGTAATCCCTTCACAAATATTGTAGTATTTCAAGTGACTTAGCCTCTTTTAAAGTTTAGTGTCGTTTTGTCGAGGTTTTATACACTTTGGAAAACCCTAGAGAGGGTTAGGGTAAACTTGAGTTGTGGCTATGCAATTGGACTTAAATGGTGACCTTAGACCCTATTTTGACCAAAACACTAGCCTAGCACAACCTGAAACCCAAAAATACGGAATTACGGAACTTTTCATGTCGGTTTGTGTGATCTGTGAAGGTGTTCTGGAATCTGGAGCAACCCGGGGCCTCCTAGAGAAAAATTGACTTGGCAGAGAGCTGTGCAGGCACCCTGGAACCCCAACCCAAAGCCCTAGCCACCACATCAAAGTCCCGGCCGCAAATTTAACCCTCCTGGCCGCAATTTGAGGCCAGAGCAGTGTAAAACTGCCTCGTTTTGCGTGCGCATCCCCTTTTCATGTAAAATTGACCCCCGGTATGTCCAGTTTTGACTGTTTCCTGTTAGGATAAAATCTGGGTTCATTTTCATGAGTTGGCGTACGATTTACGACGTGTTTTCATATGGATTTTGGGTATTTGGTGATTCGTTTCTGTCGGGTGGCGTTTGGACGTCGACGACAGTGGATATTGGCAGTGTTTGCACACAAGGTCACAGGTTTTTACCTATGGGCGTAGTATGCACCGTTTTGGTTTCCGATGTGATTTTCATGTGTTTTAGCATGTGATATTCTTGTAGGTACCCCACGTGGCGTCGGAGCGTTGGAGATGCAAACGGCGACATCGGCACCGACACACATATCAAGGTGAGTAGATTTATATCTACGGGGAGAAGTCGGGTGGATGGCGCATAGCACCCCCGCAGTCCGTCGTGATGTATACGGATGCGTATACACACCAACAATTTATTATATGTTGTTGGGATTTATTATTGATGATTTAAGATGGATATTGGTGATTGATTGGTGCATGGTTACGGAACCTTAGGTAGTGGGTGCACTGCACTTACACATACACACAAATACATACTTGCATACATCCTCATTTCATATATGGTTATGGAATTCGTTATGGATATGTGTTCACATGGGTTTGGGTTTATGTGTTTATTACGGATTTGAGGATGATACATGGGATCGATTTGAGTCGATGGTTTGATGTGAGATCATGATGTCGGTGATATGATAAAATTCATAATTAAGATACACATTGATAGTTTAGAGGATTTTGGGAATGATGATGCCATAGTAATAGCGACATATATATTATGTGATCGACATGTGATTATGATATACGATGGGATATGATATGATATGATATGACAGGATACTCGTGATAGGCCACCTTAGGCTATGTATACTCTGGAGATGATATATGAGGATAATATCGATCTATACTAGACTGTCGATCAGTAGTTAGATCTTGATTATAGTAATGATGTTAGAATTGTACTAGACATAGGTCAGTACCCAGATGATGATATTTGATAAATAGGATACCAGATGAATAGTATGATGAATGTGATATTGACCCGTACCCAGATTTGGGATGCCGTACGACGGATTTACGTACGAGCTGTATATTGATGATTGATCCGCACTCTTGACTTGGGATGTCTGATTATAGATATGATATCGGATATGATATTATTGAGGCGGGATCACCGACTAATATATATACAGGTATGTATATATATCGACTCAGATGTTAGGTGGTTTCTTTACCTGTAGTCCAGCTTGTTAGCTTAGACCTTTAGTTTAGTTTAGTTGTTAGATTAGATTCGATTCTTACCTATTTCAAAAACTAACGAAATGTGGGTATTTTAAAAGACAGCCCAAGGGATCCTACGGATATTTCAAAAGACGTATCTTTTCATAAAAACACCGTAGCCCCTATTTTCAAAACCCCATGATTTGTGTTATTTCAAAAGGCACCATTTGTAGGACTTATATTAGATTAATACAGATTAGTTATAGTTGCGTCTAGTATTCATCTCCCGCTCATTATTGTGGTTCGCTTCGCATCGCATGCTTATATTATGTTTCATACTCCATTATTGATATCATGCTGTTAGGACACCAGCACCATTACCGATGATGCGTATGTACCACATACACTTACTTGCCGGCTCACACACATCTTCATCGGTAATTGCCATGTCACGTACACCTTAGAAAATATTATTGCTTGACATAGTCTGTTAGCTAATAGTTTAGACATTGTAGTTATTACCTGCTACTTCATGCATACTGTTATTCGTTGTTATGCCGCATTCATGGATTCTCATGCATATATTCACTATTTTACGTGTTATTGAGGTTTTGGATTCGGATTTCCATGAGATTTTCTGGATTTGGGGGAAAACCGCAAAAACATAAATAAACCTTTTCTCTCTTTTAAAAGAAAAAGTGCGGTTTTCCCATGATGTATGAGTCGTCCACCATGAGTTTGCTGATGGATTTCGAGACCCGATTCGAGGAGTGGAGGAACCGTTTCGGGTATATGGTGGGCCCGGTGCGGTACCCCGGGGAAAGAGGAATGTGTTGTTGACGTTGAGCCCGGCAGGGGAGCACTACCGACCAGTGATATTACCCGACGCGTCGGATATCCGGAGGATACCGTCGTGGTCTTGAGATGGATGGTAGGGGCCGGTCTGGATTGACGGCACCCTAGATATTGAGATTTCAAGATTTTGAGGTACAGAGACTGTGATACAGAGATACCGAGATATTGGGATTATGTTTTGTGCCGATGCTAGGCACTGTTTTATGCTGATTTCATTATGATATCTCATTTTAAAAATACAAAGGAAATCTCACTAAATTATGAAAACAGTTCTTCATTTACATGTATTCTGTTTTCATGCATCCCTACCTCATTCATATGATATATTGCTACCTGAGGCACAGACACGGGCACATGAGATTACACTCGGGTTAGATATTTACCCTAGCCTTGTTATAGGCTGCTGGTTATTTTTATTTGAGGATTTTATATATATATTGATCGTATGACCTAGGATTGCGTCATACATGCAATTCCTATTCGTAGATGTTTTTCTATTCACGAGTTAGGAACTCACCCCCGTTGTGCCCCAGTTTCTTGCAGGTTTCGCCGTACAGGTTTCTTTACGGCTTTGCGGGCATAGTTTCCTTCGGGTGATTTGCTAGTAGGTGGGTTTACTTGTATCGTACCCCCCATTATATAACTTGTATATTATTACTCTGTTGTATCTAGAAGTTCCATCAACCAAACATGTATTTATTTCAAAGATAGAGACCAGTGATGTTTATTCTTTCGACCTTAGAGTCGCGCGTTGTATTTCTATAGATTTCTTGCTGTTTTGAGTTTCCTTTTGAGTTTTGACCTCGCCCTTGGCGTTGTATATTATATTGCTTGTGTGGTTGTGACCGTCGATTGACGAAGAGCTAGCTCCCGCTTGGGGATGCCTTTTTTTTGATTCCGTATACTATTCGTGCTGTATCCCGTTTGGGGGCCTGTATTTACAAAGGAGACTCTGCCGAAATTTTTAGGAAATATTTGATGTTTTTTTTAAATGCATAATTCGGCTTATGCTATTAAAACTATTTATTTAAAATGGTTTTCCTACTCTCTACTACTCTTCTTGGTTTGGATTTCTGGGTTTTCGGCTTACTTAGAATACGTACGCTTTGAGACGTTCGTAGTTTAAGTGCCGGTCATGTTCCGTACTTTCGGGTCGTGACAAAGTTGGTATCAGAGCGTTAGGTTTTACCTTCGGAGCGTAGGATGACCCTTGGTTGATGGAATAGGTGACTAGAGTAGAGTGACGTATCGTGTGTATGTTCCGCGGCATATTTACGACACGCCACTCCTCTTAAGGAGCCTTAGGATGTACATTTCTTTGCTCAGTATCATATTCATTCCTGATCTAGCTATATCGGTACCAGTTATGGTTTTGCCGCCAAGATTACGGGCAAGGAGAGCTACGGCTAGAGTTGCGGTCAGCATGAGCTCGTTACGAACGAGGACTGACCAGGGCGTGATTCCAGCGACACACGATTGCAGAGATGTGTCTTTTGATGGTGTTTTTGGCGCCACGAGCGTTGGATGGATTGCTGTATGAGGTTACTCGGATGTGCTGATCGGCACCAGAGGATTGAGCCACTGACAGAGGCCAGCCAGATTTTGATGACCATGGAAGTATTGCTTACTCCTGATGATTGAGGCACCGTTCAGCGTGCAGACGAGCGAGCCAGTTATTGCTGCGAACGACGAGATATTGCCCCAGATGCTGGAGTTAGTGCAGAATGAGTTGTACTAAGAGATGATAGAAGGTCGCTAGTCATCGAGGATGAATGACTAGGACATGTGGATCGTTCGCCTACCCCGATGCGAGATCATCAGATAGATTGATTCCAGCTAGAGACGACTTCATGTGGAGACGTTGAGAGTCGACAGAGACGATCGAATGTCGAAAACCTATTATTCCAAGTTTAAAGTATTCGGAAAGACCTGCAAGCAATTCTATGGTCCCTCTAGAAGAATGAAACCCTAACTCGACTTAATGACCGTATGAAAGCCTTTGAACCTTAGGGTTTGCGGCCGTTCTGCGGCGCCATTAGTGAGGCTTGGGTTTGCCCTTCTACGGCTGGACCACCGATGCTGTGGTATGTACTCGATACTATTAAACTGTGCCTAAGATGTGGAGCTCTTGGGGGGTTAAGAGGTTTTGACAAATCGATCGGATGGCTCGACTTAATTCGGATGCTAAGTGGTGAGATGCACTTCTTGGGAGACTCCCGATACGAGGATAGCCGTTAGAGCTCAGTCCATGCAGCCACGATGAGACGAGTCCGAAGCGGTCGACCTTAGAGAAAAGTGGAGTAAGCGGTTCGTACGAGATATTGATAAGATGACGTTCTACTCCGCCGACATCAGAAATGCGATACGCATGCCGAGGCATTGTACTTGGATATACCTTCCAGAAGGAGTCGCGGTGAGTATGCAGCTGTTCCGGAACAAGAAACAGATATAGTAAAGGACGATGACTTCCGGACAGTTAGGCAGAGACGAGACTTGGAAGAGACCTTGAGCAGGATTCCTTCCAGGATACTGCTGCAATGATATTTGCACCCAGGATTAGATGTGTCATGTGCATTCAGAGAGCCAGAGGCCGACGCCAGTGACATGCTGCTTGACGAGTGGTCGCGATGATTGACCGAGAGATGACCAGAGAAGTGCCAGAACGGGATCATCCCCGTTAGCACACCTGACAGGGCCGATGAGCCGATGGACCGAGAGATTGGTAATTCACAGTGAAGGCCTTGACCCAGGAGTGGTCATTGTTACGCACACCAGCAGGCCAGAGTTCATGATCATCGACGAGACGTCCCACTAGTGACCGCGACAGTTGGCCCGAGATTCCTGGAGGATGCGCTCGAGCGGTACTATTCCGCCATTATTGATTTCGATGTTTTGGGTGATTTAGTCGCATGATTTGATTTTGATGATTGAGGATTTACGATCTTTGCACAGTGTTGCACTTGATATCGTTTTCATGCTTTGGTTTCACACGCTTGTGATTTTACTGTTTTAGACATTTGAGTTGATTTTGTGCGTATGCACGCACACGTTTTGGTTCCTGCACTCTGTATAGTTTATATATGCTTGCAGTGCAGTGATACGCCTTTTGTGCACTTAGATGCACTGGACTTCGATTTCGATTGTGATACTCGATATTTGTTTTGTGCACCTTGTGCACCTGATTGGATTTTGTGCTTGTTCGACACTCGATATTGGATTTCATGATTTCATGCATGATGGATGCACCGGGTTTGGAATTTTAGCGCATGTTGGGCGCCTGCTATGAGATGCGATTTGGTGCACACACCAGATGCACTAAATCGGAATTTTCGTGCATGTCAGATGCACCTGATTTTGCGGTCAAGCACACACGATGCCTATGACCAAAGTTGTGTGCACAACCGTTGCACCTTGAAGTTGTTTTTGTGCACATTCATGGATTTTGATCTCTGTGCGCACCGGACGCACAGGGTTTTCATATGCACTTTTTGGGACCGATTTCTTATGAAGCAGTACATTTTCATGATATTGCGATTGGTTTTCGTACTGAGCAGGACTGATCAGATGACAGTGCCTGAATATATTTTGCATGCATTGATAGATTTCAAAGGGATTTCCAAAAGCGAGCTATAGTCTCATTATTTACATACGTGTCTGATATGCCACGAAAACGTTTAAAACAGGGAACCCTTCCAAATTGTTTTCAAAAACGGCGGATCGTGCATACTAAACAAAAGATATATAAGTATATGGCTATTTTCTGATAAAGACGTCCGCCACTGTGCAGTGTTATGCGCATCGCACAGCAACTTAAAAAGAATTGGCATGCATTTACTTCAGATATTTACGTGTATAGTTTCGAGTTGTATCATATGGATTTTGTATTGGATTTGACATTTGTGTCTTTACCATGACTCCGATGATTGCGGGATGCTTGACGGAGTTTTGTTTTTATTAAGTTATCTTCTCATTACTCATGCGCATGCATCGCGCTATGATGCGTTTTATGTATTGATGATTTCGGAGCCCCGACGACTTGGACTTCTTATTGAAATGTTTTAGAAATTGGGGGTTTAAATATAAATTCGGGGACAAAATTTCTTTAAGGGGGGAAGATTGTAACATTCCAAAATAATAAAATATTATTTTTAGGAATTTTTATAATTTAATATTATTTTATTGATTATTTTAATATTAAATTTATAATTAAATATCAATAAATGGGAAAAATTTTGAAACAAATATGGAAAATTCAAAAATTATGTATTTTATGGAAATTAGTCATTTTTAAGTTTTTATGAGCATTTATATACTAATTTAGTGCTAATCGCGATTAAAAATCGCTAATCGGATTTTTTGGCTTTTTGTGCAAAACTTGCACATATCATTTTTGGACTTGTGTTCCATTTTTCTTGCCATGGTTTTATTTTGGGATCACTATTTGAGTGAGAAGGAATTAAAGAAAAGGAAAAGAAAAAGAGAAAGATAATGGAATATTATATTAGGTATGGGGGTGAGAGAGAGAGTGAGGGGTTGCTTTGACTTGGCTTTATCCTTCATTTCCTTCACCATTTCCCTCTCCATTGCTGCTGCTGCTCCTGCACTTCATCTTCCTCCTCTCTTCAAGCCCCAAACCATGTCACAATCTACACCAAAACCCTACCCTCATTTCACAAAAAGTGTGCACAAGCTCACAAGCATTAGAATGGACCAAGAAAGTTGGTGTTTTGGTGCTGTGGGAAGATTCTTGAGTCTCTATTGAGGTAATCCCTTCACAAATATTGTAGTATTTCAAGTGACTTAGCCTCTTTTAAAGTTTAGTGTCGTTTTGTCGAGGTTTTATACACTTTGGAAAACCCTAGAGAGGGTTAGGGTAAACTTGAGTTGTGGCTATGCAATTGGACTTAAATGGTGACCTTAGACCCTATTTTGACCAAAACACTAGCCTAGCACAACGTGAAACCCAAAAATACGGAATTACGGAACTTTTCATGTCGGTTTGTGTGATCTGTGAAGGTGTTCTGGAATTTGGAGCAACCCGGGACCTCCTAGAGAAAAATTGACTTGGCAGAGAGCTGTGCAGGCACTCTGGAACCCCTACCAAAAGCCCTAGACACCACATCAAAGTCCCGGCCGCAAATTTAACCCTCCTGGCGGCAATTTGCGGCCAGACCAGTGTAAAACTGCCTCGTTTTGCGTGCACAGCCCCTTTTCATGTAAAATTGACCCCCGGTATGTCCAGTTTTGACTGTTTCCTGTTAGGATAAAATCTGGGTTCATTTTCATGAGTTGGCGTACGATTTACGACGTGTTTTCATATGGATTTTGGGTATTTGGTGATTCGTTTCTGTCGGGTGGCGTTTGGACGTCGACGACAGTGGATATTGGTAGTGTTTGCACACAAGGTCATAGGTTTTTACCTATGGGCGTAGTATGCACCATTTTGGTTTCCGATGTGATTTTCATGTGTTTTAGCATGTGATATTCTTATAGGTACCCCACGTGGCGTCGGAGCGTTGGAGATGCAAACGGTGACATCGGCACCGACACACATATCAAGGTGAGTAGATTTATATCTACGGGGAGAAGTCGGGTGGATGGCGCATAGCACCCCCGCAGTCCGTGGTGATGTATACGGATGCGTATACACACCAACAATTTATTATATGTTGTTGGGATTTATTATTGATGATTTAAGATGGATATTGGTGATGGATTGGTGCATGGTTACGGAACCTTAGGTAGTGGGTGCACTACACTTACACATACACACATATACATACTTGCATACATCCTCATTTCATATATGGTTATGGAATTCGTTATGGATATGTGTTCACATGGGTTTGGGTTTATGTGTTTATTACGGATTTGAGGATGATACATGGGATCGATGTGAGTCGATGGTTTTATGTGAGATCATGATGTCGGTGATATGATAAAATTCATAATTAAGATACACATTGATAGTTTAGAGGATTTTGGGAATGATGATGCCATAGTAATAGCGACATATATATTATGTGATCGACATGTGATTATGATATACGATGGGATATGATATGATACGATATGATAAGATACTCGTGATAGGCCACCTTAGGCGATGTATACTCTGGAGATGATATATGAGGATAATATCGATCTATACTAGACTGTCGATCAGTAGTTAGATCTTGATTATAGTAATGATGTTAGAATTGTACTAGACATAGGTCAGTACCCAGATGATGATATTTGATAAATAGGATACCACATGAATAGTATGATGAATGTGATATTGACCCGTACCCAGATTTGGGATGCCCTACGACGGATTTATGTACGAGCTGTATATTGATGATTGATCCGCACTCTTGACTTGGGATGTATGATTATAGATATGATATGGGATATGATATTATTGAGGCGGGATCACCGACTAATATATATACAGGTATGTATATATATCGACTCAGATGTTAGGTGGTTTCTTTACCTGTAGTCCAGCTTGTTAGCTTAGCCCTTTAGTTTAGTTTAGTTGTTAGATTAGATTCGATTCTTACCTATTTCATAAACTAACGAATCGTGGGTATTTTAAAAGACAGCCCAAGGGATCCTACGGATATTTCAAAAGACGTATCTTTTCATAAAAACACCGTAGCCCCTATTTTCAAAACCTCATGATTTGTGTTATTTCAAAAGGCACCATTTGTAGGACTTATATTAGATTAATGCAGATTAGTTATAGTTGCGTCTAGTATTCAGCTCCCGCTCATTATTGTGGTTCGCTTCGCATCGCATGCTTATATTATGTTTCATACTCCATTATTGATATCATGCTGTTAGGACACCAGCACCATTACCGATGATGCGTATGTACCACGTACACTTACTTGCCGGCTCACACACATCTTCATCGGTAATTGCCATGTCACGTACACCTTAGAAAATATTATTGCTTGACATAGTCTGTTAGCTAATAGTTTAGACATTGTAGTTATTACCTGCTACTTCATGCATACTGTTATTCGTTGTTATGCCGCATTCATAGATTCTCATGCATATATTCACTATTTTACGTGTTATTGAGGTTATGGATTCGGATTTTCTTGAGATTTTCTGGATTTGGGGGAAAACCGCAAAAACATAAATAAACCTTTTCTCTCTTTTAAAATAAAAAGTGCGGTTTTCCCATGATGTATGAGTCGTCCACCATGAGTTTGCTGATGGATTTCGAGACCCGATTCGAGGAGTGGAGGAACTGTTTCGGGTACATGGTGGGCCCGGTGCGGTACCCCGGGGCAAGAGGAATGTGTTGTTGACGTTGAGCCCGGCAGGGGAGCTCTACCGACCGGTGATATTACCCGACGCGTCGGATATCCGGAGGATACCGTCGTGGTCTTGAGATGGATGGTAGGGGCCGGTCTGGATTGGCGGCACCCTAGATATTGAGATTTCGAGATTTTGAGGTACAGAGACTGTGATACAGAGATACCGAGATATTGGGATTATGTTTTGTGCCGATGCTAGGCACTGTTTTATGTTGATTTCATTATGATATCTCATTTTAAAAATACAAAGGAAATCTCACTAAATTATGAAAACAGTTCTTCATTTACATGTATTCTGTTTTCATGCATCCCTACCTCATTCATATGATATATTGCTACCTGAGGCACAGACACGGGCACATGAGATTACACTCGGGTTAGATATTTACCCTAGCCTTGTTATAGGCTGCTGGTTATTTTTATTTGAGGATTTTATATATATATTGATTGTATGACCTAGGATTGCGTCATACATGCAATTCCTATTCGTAGATGTTTTTCTATTCACGAGTTGGCAACTCACCCCCGTTGTGCCCCAGTTTCTTGCAGGTTTCGCCGTACAGGTTTCTTTACGGCTTTGCGGGCATAGTTTCCTTCGGGTGATTTGCTAGTAGGTGGGTTTACTTGTATCGTACCCCCCATTATATAACTTGTATATTATTACTCTGTTGTATCTAGAAGTTCCATCAACCAAACATGTATTTATTTCAGAGATAGAGACCAGTGATGTTTATTCTTTCGACCTTAGAGTCGCGCGTTGTATTTCTATGGATTTCTTGCTGTTTTGAGTTTCCTTTTGAGTTTTGACCTCGCCCTTGGCGTTGTATATTATATTGCTTGTGTGGTTTTGACCGTCGATTGACGAAGAGCTAGCTCCCGCTTGGGGATGCCTTTTTTTTGATTCCGTATACTATTCATGCTGTATCCCGTTTGGGGGCCTGTATTTACAAAGGAGACTCTGCCGAAATTTTTAGGAAATATTTGATTTTTTTTTTAAATGCATAATTCGGCTTATGCTATTAAAACTACTTATTTAAAATGGTTTTCCTACTCTCTACTACTCTTCTTGGTTTGGATTTCTGGGTTTTCGGCTTACTTAGAATACGTACGCTTTGAGACGTTCGTAGTTTAAGTGCCGGTCATGTTCCGTACTTTCGGGTCGTGACAAAGTTGGTATCAGAGCGTTAGGTTTTACCTTCGGAGCGTAGGATGACCCTTGGTTGATGGAATAGGTGATTAAAGTAGAGTGACGTATCGTGGGTATGTTCCGCGGCATATTTACGACACGCCACTCCTCTTAAGGAGCCTTAGGATGTACATTTCTTTGCTCAGTATCATATTCATTCCTGATCTAGCTACATCAGTACCGGTTATGGTTTTTCCGCCAAGATTACGGGCAAGGAGAGCTACGGCTAGAGTTGCGGTCAGCATGAGCTCGTTACGAACGAGGACTGACCAGGGCGTGATTCCAGCGACACACGATTGCAGAGATGTGTCTTTTGATGGTATTTTTGGAGCCACGAGAGTTGGATGGATCGCTGTATGAGGTTACTCGGATGTGCTGATCGGCACCAGAGGATTGAGCCACTGACAGAGGCCAGCCAGATTTTGATGACCATGGAAGTATTGCTTACTCCTGATGATTGAGGCACCGTTCAGCGTGCAGACGAGCGAGCCAGTTATTGCTGAGAACGACAAGATATTGCCCCAGATGCTGGAGTTAGTGCAGAATGAGTTGTACTAAGAGATGATAGAAGGTCGCTAGTCATCAAGGATGAATGACTAGGACATGTGGATTGTTCGCATACCCCGATGCGAGATCATCAGATAGATTGATTCCTGCTAGAGACGACTTCATGTGGAGACGTTGAGAGTCGACAGAGACGATCGAATGTCGGAAACCTATTATTCCAAGTTTAAAGTATTCGGAAATACATGCAAGCAATTCTATGGTCCCTCTAGAAGAATGAAACCCTAACTCGACTTAATGACCGTATGAAAGCCTTTGAACCTTAGGGTTTGCGGCAGTTCTGCTGCGCCATTAATGAGGCTTGGGTTTGCCCTTCTACGGCTGGACCACCGATGCTGTGGTATGTACTCGATACTATTAAACTGTGCCCATTGATATCCATTTGATACCTTATCATATTTACTTCATGCAGACATACCTTATATTATGACATGTTTTTACCTGAGGCACTGGTACGCGCACTTGACACTACCTACATGTTTAGATGTTACATTGCCACCTTATCATGCTTCAGACTTACTCTTGAGGTTTATATTATACCGATCGTATTGACCTAGGATTATGTCTTGCATTCGGTTTCTGCTTGTAGATATTTTCTATTTATGAGTTGGCAACTCACCCCCGTTGTGCCACAGTTCTTGCAGGTTTTGCCGTACAGGTTCCTTAGCGGCATTTCTGGCACACATAAAAGAATGTAAAAGAATGTAAGCATATCGATGTATCATGCAACAAGGAATCGTGATATGCACATATTGGGGAAAGCCGCTCTTTTAAAATCAATCAGTTTTAAAGAGTATCTTGCGGTTCCCGATCTAGAAATATCATCTATGTATGTGCAAACAAGTATGTGTACAAGTATGAGTATACAGTAAGTATGTGCACAAATATAAGTGTACAATGAATATGTGTACATGTCATGCAAGTATCGTATCCTGAATGCAACAGTACTACATTGTAGTTGTCGGGACCCGGTTCTTGCTCACGGAGTAAAGTGCCACACGGAACAAAGTGCCACGCCAAGTGTCGTGTTAAGTGGTCGGGGGCCACCTCTTGAATCCGTGGGGGCCACCTCTTGAGTCCGTAGGACCCACTGTAGAATAATGGAGACTCTTCGGAATACATTCCAAAAGAGGGCAGATCTGTACTATAAATGGAATGATACCACTCTTCAATACAGAGGCGCCTTTTAAGTGAACCGGAACTATAGGAACTTGAGAACTCCGTAGTTAAGCGTGCCCGGGCCAGGGAAGTCTTGGGATGGGTGACTTCTAGCATTACATGGTATCAGAGCCGGTCCCTCAATAGTAGGTCTGTGGTTCGAGGACGAACCATTGTTCAAAGGTGGGGAGAATGTCGGGACCCGGTTCTTGCTCACGGAGTAAAGTTCCACACGGAACAAAGTGCCACGCTAAGTGTCGTGTTAAGTGGGCGGGGGCCACCTCTTGAATCCGTGGGGGCCACCTCTTGAGTCCGTGGGACCCACTGTAGAACAATGGAGACTCTTCGGAATACATTCCAAAAGAGGGCAGATCTGTACTATAAATGGAATGATACCACTCTTCAATACAGAGGCGCCTTTTAAGTGAACCGGAACTACAGGAGCTTGAGAACTCCGTAGTTAAGCGTGCCCGGACCAGGGAAGTCTTGGGATGGGTGACCTCCTGGGAAGTGGCCCCTGGTCGGGTCCGGTTCGCCCCGAAGGACAAAACCGTGCGGCTTCGGCCAGAGCGGACAATACTCTCTGTATTGGAGGTGGGGCGTGAAAGTAGTGACATGGCAATTATCGATGATGAAGTGTGTGAGCCGGCAAGTAAGTGTACGTGGAACATACACATCATCGATAATGGAGCTAGTGTCCTAGCAACAAGATAGTAATATAGCAATAAACATATGCAATGCAATGTGAACAGCATGAAATATGCGGAAATCAAATAATCAACACCAATATGTATATGTCATGTAGTTATGCCATTTGAAATAAGATGAATCAGGGTTTTTAGTAAAATAAGGTCTACGATGTTTTTATTTAAGATCCGTCTTTTGAAAATACCCGTAGAATCCCTTTATTGTCTTTAAGATAATCCTGATTCGTAGTTTTTGAAATAGATATGACTCGGGTCTAGGCTAACATCTACTATGCAACTACAGATCTAAGTATCAAATCAATCAGGAGGGGTATGGAAACCACCTAAATCTGAGTCGATATGTACGTATAGTAGTCGGTGATCCCGCCTCAGTAGTATCGCGCACGATACAGTATATCATATGACATCCTCAAGTCATGAGTGCGGATCAGTCATCAATATATAGCTCGTACGGTAAATCGTCGTACGGCATCCCAATAGCTGGGTACGGGTCAATATCACATTCCTCTCATCAAATATCAGGTATCATTATCATCACATCACATAATCTGGGGTACTAATATAAGTCTAGTACAACTAATACCATCTATATGCTGCGTGTGTAAGTACACGTCCAAAGGCCCGCTAGAGATTACATGTCGTATCCCAAATACGAATCACATCATATCACCAATCTCACGGCACAAAACCCAATATCATCGACTCATCTCCAAAGTCATCCACTATCCATCAACACAGTGCAAGTATAATGAATATGCAAGGGTGTACGTGTAGGTGCAAATCTATTCTAGGGTTTGCGACTATGAGCTACACTAGTTGCTTCTAACCCTAAACTATCCATAATACACCTAACACAATATCCCCGACACACTATAACTATCAAATATAATGTATATATATATATATATCAACTACGGACTGCGGGGGTGCTATACGCCATCCACCCGACTTCCCCCTGTAGATATAATCTACTCACCTTGTGTCTTCATTTGTCGACGTCGCCCCGCGCTTTCTTGTCGTCCCGAAATCTTCTTGGGGTACCACACATCAAGGTATCGCAATTGCGCTTTAAAACCAAACCAAAGCTTAAACGGCACACGAAACCCAAAACGATACGATAAGGGGCCTATAGGTTAGAACCTACGGGCACGCCTTCAAAACCATCAATCAATCGTCGATATCGTCGTACCAACGCCAAGTATTCGAGGTAAAATGCAATACACAAATTCAGAACTAAAAAATACGGAATACGGAAACACGAATCCAAAACAGCAACTAAGGAAATATGCTCCAGATTTCACCCTAGGTCAAACTAGACAAATCTATACATACCAGGGGTCTAATCTATGCATGTAGGAGCTACAGAACCAAAACGAGCAAGTTTGGTACAGGTATGGCAGCAAATTGCGGCCAATGGGAATAAATTGGCGGCCTGGAAATAGAAGTGGGGGCTGGGGTCTTGGGTGGTGGTTCCTAGGTGCCTGCACATCTCACTGTCAACTCAGTTTTATTTTTAAAAGTCTCGGGTGAAAGCAGATTCCCAAATACAACTCCAGATTTACAGTTTTCCCCGATATCGATTCGCTAAATCCGTATTCTGGATTTTATCTTCAGGTTTGGTCCAAAGTAACATCCCACCAGGGTTTCTAAGGTCATCAAAATCCTCAATTTCACATTTGGTTCAGATCTAACCTAAACCCTAACTAGAAGCTTCAAAAGTCTATCAAATGACACCATATCGACACGAAACTGGCATGGATGCACAAGGGAAATGAAATACTACTCTAGGGTGCAGAAATTACCTTCTTTGGCAACTCAAGAAAATTCTTAAGTTGCTCAAAGTCCTCAAGATCAGCTCTTGCTTAGTCCGTCGTGTAGCTATTGAGCTTGGGAGCAACTTTTGTGAAATGGGAATAGGGTTTTGATTAGGTTTTAATGGTGGATCTAGGTTGAAGAGGGAGGAGGAAGAAGAGGGAGGGGCTGGAGCAGCAGCTCATGAGGGAAGGGAGAGAGAAAATAAAATGGGAAATGATGGGGCAAGGGTCAAACAAGGTAAAAACAACCTTCTCTCTCTCTCTCATCATCATGCTTTTCTTTTCCCTTTTCTTTTCCCTTTTCTTTTATCTCCCCTCACACAAGGTAAACCCTAAGCAACCATACCCCAAAAAATTGTAACAAGTGTGGAAAAATGATATGTGCACATTTTTGCACAAAAATGCTAAAAATCCAATTAGCGATTTTTAATCGCGATTAACACTAAAATAGCATATAATTAACCATAAAAGCTTAAAAATGACTTAATTCCATAAAATACATTATTTTAGAATTTTCAAAAAATTTTCCATAATTTTTCCCATTTATCGATATTTAATTATAAATTTAATGTTAAAATAATCAATAAAATAATATTAAATTATAAAAAAATTCCCAAAAATAATATTTTATTATTATTTTTTTTAAATGTTACACTTTTTTTACCCCTAGCAACTTATGACCTTAACTATGGTCAACAAATCATAAGCGCTAGCCAAGTTCAACCCGTTATTTCGTGATTGAATTAAACCCACCTGTATGACCCTTAACAAGGTCAACAAAGCCGTACGACTACCCTAATCCAATCGCATCATATGTGGCAGATAAGCACTAATCAGCTACCGCACACTACGTCTTGACAAGGTCAACAAACGCAGCATGAATACTAAATAGCACTTATCTGAAATGACGGAGGGCTACGACTGGTTTTGTAGAAAACCTTTAACGTAATGAACTTGATATCGTTGTAGAATCTAGTGATTTGAAAAGGAGTGTTTTTTTGTAGCTTTTGTTAGTTTCGCTAAAGAGGTCACTCCCGGTGAAGGGGTATCGGCTTTTTCCTCATCGAATGGGGTGTTGGATATTCATCCAGGAATACCACTATGCAAAGCAAGAACTGGAGAAGCTATAAAAAGAAAACCGAGTGGGTTGTTGCATTTTCTAGTTTTGCTAAAAAGGTGTCACGACCCGAAAGTACGGAACATGACCGGCACCTAAACTACGAGCGTCTCGAGACGTACGCAATCTAAGTAAACCGAAAACCTAAAAATCCAAACCAAGAAAAGTAGTAGAGTGCAGGAAAAACCAACTTAAAGCAAGTAATTTCAATAGCATAATCCGAATTATGCGGTTTTTAACACATCAAAAATTTACTGAAAATTTCGACAAAGTCTCCTTTGTAAATACTGGCCCCCAAACGGGATACAACATGAATAGTATACGAATTCAAGAAAAAGGCATCCCCAAGCGGGAGCTAGCTCTTTGTCAATTGACGGTCACAACCACACAAGCAATATAATATACAACGCCAACGGCGAGGATCAAAACTCAAAAGGAAACTCAAAACCACCAGAAATATAACGAGCGACTCTAAGGTCGAAAGAATAAACAACACTGGTCTCTATCTCAATAAATACATGTTTGGTTGATGGAATTTACTAGATACAACGGAATAATATTATACAAGGTAATATGATGGGTACGATACAAGAAAAACCCAGCTACTAGCAAGTCACCCGAATGAAACTGAGCCCGCAAAGCCGTAAAGAAACATGTACGGCAAAACCTGCAAGAAACTGGGGCACAACGGGGGTGAGTTGCCAACTCGTGAATAGAAAAACATCTACGAATAAAAATCGCATGTATGACGCAATCCTAGGTCATACGATCATAATATATAATCCTCCAATAACATGCAGCCTATAACAAGGCAAGGGTAAATATTTAACCCGAGTGTAATCTCATGTGCCTGTGTCAGTGCCTCAGGTAGCAATATATCATATGAATGAGGTATGAATGCACGGAACAGAATGCATGTACTGACGAAAACTTCTTTCATAAATCAGTGAGATTTCTGTATTTTTAAAGTGAGGTACCATAAATGAAATCAGCATAAAACAGTGCCCAGCATCGACACAAAACAAGTGTCCAAATATCTCGATATCTCTGTATCACAATCTCTGTACCTCAATATCTCAAAATCAATATCTAGGGTGCCGTCAATCCAGACCGGCCCCTACCATCCATCTCAAGACCACGACGGTATCCTCCGGATATCCGACGCGTCGGTAATATCACCGGTCGGTAGTGCTCCCCTGCCAGGCTCAACGTCCACAACACATTCCTCTTGCCCCGGGGTACCGCACCGGGCCCTCCATGTACCCGAAACGGTTCATCCATCTCCTCGAATCGGGTCTCGAAATCCATCAGCAAACTCATGGTGGACGACTCATACATCATAGGAAAACCGCATTTTTTATTTAAAAAGAAAGAAAGCAGTTTATATATGATTTGCGGTTTTCCTCCAAATCCATAAAATATCATGGGAATCCGAATCATCAATAGCATGTAAAACCATGAATATAAGCATGAGAATCCATGAATACGACATAACAATGAATAACAGTATGCATGAAGTAGCAGGTAATAACTACAATGTCTAAACTATTAGTTAACATGCTATGTCAAGCAATAATATTTTCTAAGGTGTACGTGACATGGCAATTACCGATGAAGATGTGTGTGAGCCGGCAAGTAAGTGTACGTGGTACATACGCATCATCGGTAATGGTGCTGGTGTCCTAACAGCATGATATCAACAATGCAATAACAAATTATAACATAAGTATGCGATACGGAGCGAACAACAATAAGGAGCGGGAGCTGAAAACTAGACGCAACTATAACTAATCTGCATTAATCTAATATAAGTCCTACAAATGGTGCCTTTTGAAATAACACGAATCATGGGGTTTTGAAAATAGGGGCTACGGTGTTTTTATGAAAAGATACGTCCTTTGAAATATCCGTAGGATCCCTTGACTTGTCTTTTAAAATACCCACGACCCGCTAGTTTTAAATAGGTGGGAGTCTAATCTAATCTAACAACTACACTAAACTATACGGCTGAACTAACAAGCTAAGCTACAGGTAAGGAAACCGCATAACATCTGAGTCGATACATATACATACCTGTATATATATTAGTCGGTGATCCCGCCTCAATAATATCATATCCGATATCATATCTATAATCAGACATCCCAAGTCAAGAGTGCGGATCAATCATCAAAATATAGCTCGTACGTAAATCCGTCGTACGGCATCCCAAATCTGGGTACGGGTCAATATCACATTCATCATACTATTCATCTGATATCCTCTTTATGAAATATCATGATCGGGGTACTGATCTACGTCTAGTACAATATTGATACCATCTATGTATGCATGCATGTATAAGAATCACTACGTCAAAAAGACCCGCTAAAACATCATGTCGTATCTCAATACGAACCAAAACACATCACGGATCTTCTGGCCTCAAGCCCAATATCATCGACTCATCTCAAATCCCAATTACTATCCTCAAATCCAGTATATAACACATAGTCCCATACCCATGTGTAAATATACACATCAATATATAATCCCATGTACGCACATATGAAAGAAGAATGTATGCAAATATGGGTGTGTGTGTATGTATGGTGCAACCACTACTTTAGGGTTTCGCAACACTAAACCAATCCAATCACACAAAGGATCCATCTCTATCATCAATAATCTCAAACAATATATAAACAATATATATATGTGTACATACGTATTCGTATACATCACCACGAACTGCGGGGGTGCTATACGCCATCCACCCGACTTCTCCCCGTAGATATAAATCTACTCACCTGGTCCTTGCTTGCCGGTGCCGACGCCGCCACGCGCTTGCTTGTCGTCTCGAAATCCACATGGGGTACCTACATATCATAACGCGCCGTATCGCATTAAAATCCGACTCATGACCAAAACGACGCACGAATCCCACATAGGTCAAAACCTATGCTTGCTTCACAAATCGACCCAAAAACCCTCGATGTCGGCGTACAAACGCCAAACCATCGAGAAAAATCCAATCACACTCATTTGCACATTCACGAACACTAATTTTAATATAAACTAGGTTAAAACTCACAAAACCCCAATTTCACTTAAAAAGTCATTTTTCCGTAAATCTAGCAAGCACAATTCGCCGTTTTTGTACAAAACATGTTGTTTAAATGAATGTAGCAGCCAATATACTTATTAAATATCTTAAATAAGTCATAGAAACAAATTCCGGAATTTAATCTCATTAAATTCCAAAAACCCTAATATTCTAGTTTACAAAATACCCCTTTTTAACAATTTTAAAGCAACAATACATAATTCTACAACTAGACTAGGTTTCGCACAACCTAGGGTGTTAAAATACTCATTAACATGCCAAAGACATGATGAAAGCCTTATCATATTTTAATTCTCAATTTAACACAATATTTACAAAAAACTAGTTTGCAATATATATACTTATCACAAATTTAAATTAACAAAAATACAACTAGCAACTAGATTTGATTTTAGCAAGCAATTATATGTTAATCTACCCATCACAATCCTAATCAAATGCTCAAACCCTAATCCTCATTCAAAACCATACACTTGAAATTTCAAACTTCAATTCAAAACCCTTTTTCTTTCATAAACACCTAATTAAACACTTAATTAACTTAGCTTTAAGAAATTAGTAACAAATTAAGAAAAAATGTTTAGAATTATACCCAAAAATATTTGAAGATACACAAGCATCCATGGCCCTCCAAAATGCTCTCTTTTCACAAAGATCCATGCTATACGGGCTAAGCTAAAATGGGTAGGAGTCGGATTTGGGTTTTGGGATTTTTTTGATGGATTTTGGGGCAATTTTTGATGAAGTTTTGAAGAGAAAAGAGAAGGGAAATGGGGGGGCTGTTGCTGCTGTAGGAGGGGGGCTGCTGGAATGGGAGTGGAAGAGGAGAGAGAGGGAGGTAGAGAAAGTGGGGGGAGAAGTCAAAGTCAATTCAAGGTCAAAGGTTCACCTCATTTCTCCATTTTCTTTTCTTTTCTTTCATTTCTTTTCCTTTGAAATTCAAGTGGGGAAAAAGATGGTGGCTGTTGAATTCAGCGAAGGGGAGAAGTAAATGGGGGTGTGGGTGTGGGTACGGGTGTGGGGTGATGAAAAATGATAAATACAATACCCCAAACATCCATTTACGCTAAAAAAATCCTTTTTTCTTCAATAATTTCTAAACCGTTTTGGCAAATAATTTCGTTCCAAAAACCACATGATAAAATTTTATTTAATGTTTTATGAGGCACAAAATTTGTTTCAACTCATTCCAATTTGTAATTTTCCCTAATTAAATGTATTAGTGACGGCTTAAAATAATATTAAAATAATATTTTTTTCAGAAAATTTGAAATTTCACCAGTGGCTCAATAAACACCAAATAATAGCAATTACATAGCTAGAATATGTATATTTAATTTTTAAAATAAGATATTTGTATTTTGACTTTTTACAGAAAACCCCCTTATTTTACCGTTTTTTCGAAATTTCACCGAAACGATTTTCAAAACGTTACAATCTTCCCCCCTTAAAGAAATTTGGTCCCCGAATTTAAATTAAAACTTTCCCCAAATACTAAAATATTTCAGCCAAAACTATTAAATCGCCGGGGCTCCGAAATCATAAATACATAAAACAAATCATAGCGCAACGCATGTGCATGAAAAATGAGCATATAACTCAAATCAGAACTCCGTCAAGCATCCCGCAATCATCGGAGTCATGGGGAAGACATCAATACCAAATCCAAAGCAAAACCAATATGATATAACTCGAAACTATACATGTAAACATCGAATCTATATCTGTAAGTATCTGAAGGAAATGCATGCCAATCTCTTTAAGTCGCTGTGCATCGCGTATAACACTGCACAGTGACGGACGTCTATCATAAGAAAAATAACTATATACATATATACCTTTGTTTGAAATGTACGTTCCGCCGTTTTGGAAACAATTTGGAAGGGTCTCCTTGTTTTAAACATTTCGTGTCATATCAGACACGTAGGTAAATACTGAGGCTATAGCCCGCTTTTTGGAAATCTCTTCAATAACTATCAATGCATGCAAAATATATTCAGGTACTGTCCTCTGACTAGTCCTGCTCAGTACGAAAACACATAGCAATATCATAAAAACGTACTGCTCTATACGAAATCAATCCCAAAATATGCACATGAATGCTACGTGCGTCTGGTGCGCACGGAAATCAAAATCCATGAATGTGCCATACATGCGCACAGAAACAACATCTAAGTGCATCGGGTGTGCACGAAACATCTGTCGTAGGCAACGTGTGTGGCTGACAGCAAGGACAGGTGCGTCTGACACGCACGAAGAATCTCGATTTAGTGCATCTGGTGTGCACCAAAATCGTATCTCATAACATGCGCCCAACATGCGCGAAAACCCCAAATCAGGTGCATCCATCACACACGAAATCACGAAATCCAATATCAAGCACCGAACATGCGCAAAATCCAATCAAATGCACACGGTGCACAAAACAAATATCGAACATCACAATCGAAATCGAAGTCCAGTGTATCTAAGTGCACAAAAGGCGTATCACTGCACTGCAAGCATATATAAACTATATAAAGTGCAGGAACGAAATCGCGTGCGTGCATACGTACAAAATCAACTCAAATGTCTAAAACCGTAAAATCACAAACATGTGAAACTAAAGAACGAAAACGATATCAAGTGCAACACTGTGCAAAGATCGTAAATCCTCAATCATCAAAACCAAATCATACGAATAAATGTAACGCCTTGAAAAGTCGTTTTGGTGTTTTCCTGAAAATCGGTGAAAATTCGGTATTTTTCCGTAAATCGTCTTTTTGTTATTTTGCAGTTTAGGACTAGTTATACCTAAAATAGATAGGTAATTGCTTGTTTTTAGTAGCTAATGAGTTAATTATGAAATTCTGGTCGTTTAAAATTTTTCCTTAATTTTTCAATTTTTTGTATTATTTTAAGCCGGTAAGAAAATACATTAAATTAGCGATAAATACAAATTTTTCTGGGCTAATTTTAATCTTTAAAATTATGTTAATTAAAATCTAGTTGTAACATAAATTTTTGGTATTTTATTTTGATTTTTAACTAATTTTTATTATAGAAAACGAAATTTATTGAATTTAAGCTTAAACTTGCAATTTTGGACTTGTAGAGGGTCTTTTTGCATAAAAAAAATTTTGTGCACTCTCTCTCACTCATTCCTCACCTCTAGGCCGGCCCTACCTCAGCAGCAAGCCCACAAAAAATTTTCCCCAACTCATTTGCACAAAATGATATGAAAAGGGTTTTAATATATTAAATTGGGTATGGGTTTTTGGTTGATTGGTATGGCTTTGACCTTGACTTTTCTCACACTCCCCCACACCTCTCCCCCACTCCTCATCAGCTGAAATTTCAGCTGCAAACAGCAGCCCCCTCCCCCTCCTTGCATCATCTCTTTTCTTCTTCAAAGTTCATCCAAAAATCCTTAAAAATCAACAATTCCTTTTACAATTTCAAAGCAAAACCTTATTCCCTCTCTTCTCAAACCCAAATTGACTCAAATCTTGGAGAAAGATGGCATGTTGGGAGGCTTTAGCATCATAGGGTTTGAACTTTTGAGGTATAACTTCTAATCAAATGGTTACGTTGTTGCTTAAGGGTGCTAATTAGAACCTTGAAATTGTTTAGTGTTAAATCTTTACTTAATTCCTAATCTAGTTTTGTTTAAAGAGGGTAGTTTGATATGAACTTGGGTTTTAGCATACCATTACTAGGCTAATTAAATCTATTTTTCTATCTAGTTATTTTGCTAACCTAATCTAAGAGTTTAATTTTCTTATGTGGGCTTTTAATTGTGTTAATTTAAATTTGTAGTATGGAATTTGATTTGTGATTGCTAATTACAAAAATCAAGAAAAGGGTTTGTGTATGGAAATAGGTTTGAAGCATGGTTATTGTGTTGAAATTATGTGATGTGGCTAACTAGTTGTGTGGTTGGATGTTTGTGTTGAATTGTGATAACTTTATCGTTAATTTTCGATGTTGCACCAAATTAGCAAGTTTTATGCTTACTAGATTTTTATTTAAATTATGTGATGAATTAATTGTGATAACTTGATTATATTTTTAGCATATCCTATGACATTTAGGATGCGTGAGTGCGGATTTTTGAGTAATCGGGTTTTAGTTTTGCCGGGCGACCAAATCGGCGATTTTTTGCAGTTTTTGCGATTTTCGCGTGTGTTCCGCGCACCTTGTGCACTTTGTACCTAGCTTGTGAACGTTAGTATTTTCGTTTGGGTTTTGCGTCGTTCTTGATATGTAACCTTATGTGTTGTATTGATGTAAATTCCAGGTTCGGTCGCGGAGGCTTCGGATGCAGCACGAAAAGGGAAAGCGGTGATCGGACGTAGCTAGCTGAGGATTTCTGTGAGTAGATGTAACATCTACGGGGGACTATCGTTGGATGGCGCAAGTCGCCCGATAGTTTTAGTAACTTAAAAGATTCTTAGTGATGTTAGTAATTAGGGGTGTAATACTTATATGATTATTTGCTGCATTCATGCCTTATATTGACATACATATACGAACCCATTCTATAGGACACCTGCACCATTGCCAGGGTTTTTATATGCAGCACGAGCACTATTCATGCTTACACACACCCTGGTAATTGCCATGCCACCACACTAGATAACCTTTAAATTGAAACCTTTTACTATAATTGACACTTACACATGTGCTATTGCTTTAATTCCTTAAAATGAAATCGTAGGATTGCTATTCATGTGCATGTGCTTCATCATATTATTTGTTCATGCCTAATCTATTAATCACACATCACAACTTGATTATTGATACCATATGCATTCATTATCATTGACATATGCACTTATGAGGATTTCTTGAGATTTTATGATATTTCTGGATTTCGGGGGAAAGCCGCAAAATTTCTAAACTTATTATATTTTTAAAATATGTAAATTGCGGTTTTCTAGTGATGTAAGTGTCGTCCACCATGAGTTTGCTGTGGTTTTGGAGATCCGTGTCGAGGAGTGGAGGAACCATCACGGGTACATGGTGGGCCCGGTAAGGTACCCCGGGGCAAGAGGAATGTGGTGTTGACGTTGAGCCTGGCAGGGGACGGATTACCTACCGGTGACTGTTTGGGACGGCGGATATCCAGAGGATACCGACCGTGGCCGCTAGATGATGAGATATTGATATTTGAGATGGGTCAGCCGGACGGCTGAGGCCAGAGATACATTGATATGAGATTTGGGACAGTTTTGAGGTGTCGATGCTGGACACAGGTTCTTGTTGATTCTATTGGTATTGTGCTGGTATTTCAAAAGACATTCTTAAAGGGAAAAACATGATTTCTTATACTTACACATTCAGATCACGAGTTGATTCGCATTGCATTCGATAGCCTGTGTAGATGTTATTTATTACTCACGAGTTGGCAACTCACCCCCGTTGTGCCATAGCCTTTTGCAGGTCCGCTCCGTCAGTACAGTAGCGGCGGGTGCGCTTGCTTCTTTTGCCTCCTTTGCCTGGACTCGAGGTTTTTCTCCTAGGTGGGTTATATCATTATTTTTGTACCACCTTGTATATTATTTGTATCTAGTACACTCCATCTACTGTATCTACCAGCTGTATATTGACCTAGAGATGAGACTGTGAGATTTGTGGACCTTTATGCTGTATTTTGGGGTCGATCTCACTTGAGTCGACATGCTGTTTTTCTTATGCTTCCTTATGATTATTCCGCATGTTGTTGCTTTACATTGCGTAGGATTTGTGACCGCCTTGTGGCGAAGAGCTAGCTCCCGCTTGGGGATGCCTTATTTGTTGGATTCATATATATTCTTGTTGTACCCATTTTGGGGGCCAGTATTTACAACGGAGACTCTGCCGAAATTTTCGGAAAAATTGATATTGTTTTTAAAGAGGTTTTATATGACTTATTTGATAAACTCGTTTTCAATTGATTGGGTTCTCTTCACTCTTTTGCTTATTTGGTTTTGGTTTCTGGGCTTTGGCTTACTTATATTACGGATGTCTTGAGACGCTTCGTAACTTAAGTGCCAGTCATGTTCCGTACCCTGCGGGTCGTGACAAAGTTGGTATCAGAGCGATAGGTTTTACCTTTTTGGAGTGTAGGATGACCCTTGGTAGATGGAGTAAGTGACTTAAGCAGGGTAATGTAGTGTGCGTATATCCGCGGCATACTTGCGATACGGTACTCCGCCTAAGTGACTTTAGGATATACTTGCTTGAAATTCCTTCTTCAATTCCGTGTATCCTATGATTCTACTGCACCATTCTTATTGTCCTGTTCCTGTACCAGTCACTATGCCACCGAAGGCTACGAGGGCACAGAAGGCTGCCGCCCGAGACGAGATTCGAGCTGGCTCGTCCGAGACTAGGACTGAGCATGGTGGTATGCCTACGCCGCAGGGACAGACCGATCCACCTTCCCCAGGCCGTATGGATAGGCTTGAGTCTGGTATGGAGGAGCTACGACAGATGATGGGTGGTATGCAGGAGTTACGACAGATGGTGGGATCCCTAGTAGCGGCCAGTCGTGCACCGAGATCGGAGGACGCACCGACTACATCACAGACGACCATGATACCTGCTCCTACTACTACCACCGTGGCCATTCCGGTTTCACTACAGGATTTCATGAGGCTGAGACCTCCAGTATTCACCGGCACCGAGGCAGCGGAGGACCCACAGACGTTCCTTGACAGTTTAGCCAGGATCTGCCGTTCGCTGAGATGTTCGGATGATCGATGGGTAGAGCTTGCGAGTTTCCGACTAGAGGGTCTCGCGCAGACATGGTGGGAGTCAGTCTTGAGAAGTCGAGCTGCAGGTCTACCGCCTATGACTTGGGCCGAGTTTACAGCGGTCTTTTGTTCATATCAGATTTTTGCATTTTCATACCGCCCAATTTTTGTCACATTGCATATCAGTAGATACTCTTGAGCCGTGTTTGCTAGTCAATTGCAGGATACAGGTTCTCGGTTCTAAAACGGTGAAATTCATGGAAAACACGACAAAATCCGGGTTCCTGCCAATCACAGATAAAACACGGTCTCCGCTCGTTGCCAGATACCAGTTTAGGAAGACAAAATGTCAAATCAATGTCACCTTCATGCACAAGGCTCAACGGCAACAACAACTTCCAAGAAATCTACGCGGAGCTCGAGGCAATCATGACAAAATCTTGACAAAAAGTCCACCTTTCCCTCAACAGAAATTCTGGAAAATTCGTGAAGAAATTATGAAAAAATACATATACCAGAATAATGTACACATCAAACCAGGGAATCACAGCAAATTTGGAGGCCCAACACAACTAAACGGCCGCAGATCCGCGGCGAAAGTGGGGTCCAGGCCGCGGATCCGCGGCCGTATAGTGGCGGCAGGCAAAAAGTTTCCAGGGGTATTTTGGTCATTGCATGTGTGGTCTGGTGGTTGCCCTAGGGTTTCATTCTCTGGCCTATAAATAGCCCAGAACTTTGTGAAGGAAAGGGTCCATTCTTGTATTTCTTTTTGCTAGGTTTTAGTTTACATGTTCTTCTTCCTCTTCTCACCTCTTCTCCATTAAACTTGTAGTGAGCTTTTGAGTGAAGAGTGATGAATAAAGAAGACCATTTTATTATCATGCTTGTCTCCTTATCTTTATGCTTGTTGTAATTTTAATTCGTTAAGTAGTTGTTGTTATTTCCTTGTTGTTTGTTCTTCTCTCTTTTTCTTTATCTTTACATACGACAATGATGCTTGCGCTCGATCCTCGCCAAGGTGAGGTCGCAAATAGCTAGTCGTATTCTTCTAATCTCCTTCTTTCTATCTTCCTCTTTTGTGTTGTTTTATTTTTTCGTATTATGATGTGTGAGTAGTTCATTCTTGTTAGGGTAGGATAAGGGAAGTTTGAGAGAAGGAAATCTCTCTCACTCTTTCCTTGCCCAACAGCTTAAATCGACTCCCGTTAATTGAACCACAATCCGCTCCTTACGGCACCCTATCCTACATGATAGCGGTGATTCCGTAGTGAGACCGATTGTGGTTGAATTAACCGGAGGTTATGGCTAAGAGCCAAGAACGGACGGACAAGCACCAAAAGGAAGGACTTATGCGTTGGAAAGCCTAGCTTATACTCGCAAGTTCCTTCCTAGTTGTGCTAATCCCCGTTGTTGCCGATTACCGTAACACCGATATTAAGAGGGGCAACGAAAGATGTGGAGACTCCTAACTCAAACTAACCTAATCCTAACCCTAACAAGCTCGCTTTAAATATCAACTCAACACTTAGATAATCACAAACAAAATCTGAACAACCGGACTTAACTCGTTAACACACATTGAAAAAGACTCCCATCTCCCTGCGGACGACCCATACTCAACCGGCTAGCTACAAGCGAAACCGTCTTGATTGCGGTATTTAAACTAGAACTTGAACACGCACATATCCTATCAATCAAATGGCGTCGTTGCTGGGGAGACGGTAGTTTATTTCTTTTTGTAATTTCGAGTTAATTTGTAAGTATAAAAAAAACGAAAAAAAAATATATACTTTGTAAAAAAACCATCTTGTTGTTTTTTTTTTGATTAGCTTTTGTGCAAGTGTGTAGGAAAATACAAGGTTCGAGTTCAGTGGCCAAGACGTTGAAAATACGGAGTTCAAGTACAGTGCCAAAGACGTGGGAAGATAGACCCACATTTCGCGGCTACACCGCGACGGACAAAAACGAAGCATCCGGTCTACTGTAAAAATCTGGAGCAGATACAGTGAGCAAATCAGAATTCCACACATCCATACAAGCAGAGAAGTACCACAGCAGCACACCCAAAAAGTTTGGAAGCTCGATCCCTCATTACAGCCGTGGAACCGCGGCCTTAGCACCTGTTTGGCCGCGGAACCGCGGCCATTTATTGGCTTCAGTGGTCCAAAATTTGGGTACTTCTCTCTACTCCTCTCGACTCCTCTGGACTCCAATAAATTGTGTTTTCTGCAGCTTTCTTTGCGCAAATTCTTCTCCCCCTTCCAATAAACTGTTCTTGTGCAGGATTCTTTGCGCCGCAAAATAAAAATTGTTTGCAGTTGATTTGTTACTGTTTTGCATTCTTTAATACGGACTTAAGGGGCTTGAAACCAATCCAGATTGGGTGGGGATTTCATCACCCTTCCTAGGAACCCAAAAATCACTAAAGCGTATGCATTGTCCATTGTAAATTAAAAAATACTAGACTTCAGCCCTAAGGACTTCGCGCTCATTAGGAGAAGATAAACCATGTTTAGAACCTCGCTTAACCGTATATTGTTTACGGGGTGTCTAGGAAAGTGTTAAAGGCGCAACCGCCGAAAGAGAAAGGGTTATTTAATTAAGGAACTTCGCGAAAGCGTTGGACAACCTCCCCTTATCTCTGCACTTACCTGGCCTCGTGATCAGTGTATTGTTAAGCCCGTTTCTCGACACTGTTTAACTTCGAAAATCAAGTTCAGGAGCAGGTCTAGTAGACCTAGGTTACCCTAGATCTAGGTGTGATTGTGCATATCTTGTTTGTGATTGCTTAAGCCGTATATCCGTACATATTTCTGTAAAAATCTTTCTAAAAAAAAAGAAAAAAAAAGAAAAAAATCAAAAACTTTTATAAAAACTAGCCTTTTGTCGCCAAATCCATTTTCACCCACCACCCATCGCCTTTCTCCATTGACGTTTTCTTACCCTCACCTTCTCCGCTTTGACTATACTAAACTCGTTTAGTGTATGTCCGCTTGGACTCGGGACACTAGCGCCCGTCTAGTCCGCGTTACGTTAGTCGCGACCGACTACGCGATCGACTCCGAAGTCGATACTCCGTCCACTCCTCTTTCACCCCTTCCTTTGTCGGCCAACTCCGACGTTGACCGGAATTCTGTTCATACATCTTCACCTTCACCTTCACTAACCTCTTCTTCCGCGATGTCGGGATTTAATCCGAACATCTCTTTGACCACCGCTGGATTGGCTCCACCTCCTACGGAGACCAATCTCCCACCACCTCCGCCTGTTGTAGCGCCACAGCGAATTGCGCTCCAGGACCGTTTCTACCCTACCCGTTCTGCACTTCCCACCTGCCTTTCTCTTCCTCCGGCCAATGGGGACAACTTTGAAATTAAGCCCCATTTCATCAACATGCTTCCACGTTTTCATGGGCTTGAATCTGAAGATGCCTATATCTTCATCAACAAATTTCAAAACGTCTGTGCCATGATGAAAACCACCCAGCTGTCGGACGATGCTATACGTCTACGTGTCTTTCCGTTCACTTTATGCGATCTCGCTGAAAAATGGCTGTATAGCACCGCTTCCCACTCAATCACCAGCTGGGACGAGTTTGTTAAAGCGTTTCTAAAAAAATTCTATCCGAATCATAAGACCGCAAGGATTCGAAATGAAATCAACCAATTCTCCCAGCTTCCTTCTGAACCCTTCTGGAAGTGCTTTGACCGGTACAAAGACCTTCTTGTTCAGTTTCCTCACCACGGTATAGAGAAATGGCAACTCTGCCAAACCTTATACGAGGGACTGAACCCAGCAACGAAGCAGTTGCTGGAAACCATCTGTCAGGGCCACTTCCTATCAAAATCTGACGAGGAAGCGTGGCAGTTCTTTGACGACCTTGCGGAGCAAACGCTACAGTGGGAGAGCACCAGACCGACTTCTTCTTCTTCTTCTACCTCCACTTCTACCGGTCAGTCTAGGGTAGGAATCCACCAACTTGACGTCTCTATTGCGATGAAAGCTGAAATGGCTGCTATAACAAGAAAGCTTGAAGCAATAGAGAGCAAATTTTCTGCTCCTGCTCCAGCCCCTGTTCTCCCCCTTCGTACTATCTGCGCTTGTTGTTCCGATCCTTTTCACTTGACCGAAGAGTGTCCTTACAATCCACCCCCGCAAGGACAGGATCAGGTTAATGCTGCCTTCCAGCAAAGACCGAGGAATGATCCATACTCTTCCACCTACAATCCCGGTTGGAGGAACCACCCCAATTTCGCCTGGAATCAGAATCAGAATCAATTCCAAGGCAACAATTTCCAAAGGGCCCCTCCGCCGCAACAACAAGCGCCACAACAAACTCAGTATCAGCAGCCCTACCAACCCCAACCTTTCCAAAACCAGACGAACAACTTTGCACCCAACAACTCTTTTCCACCAAACAACTTTGTTCCGTCAAACAACGATAAGGTTTCCTCGCTCGAGCTAAGTCTGGAGGCGTTTGTTAAACAATCGACTCAATCCACCGCCAACATCCAGTCTTCGATTCAATCTTTAGTGCAACACACTGCCGCACACGGGCAAAGCATCAAGACCATCGAGGCCCAGATTGCACAGCTGAACGCGGCCTTGAGCGAGCGAGAGAAGGGGAAGCTCCCGTCCCAGCCACTTCCAAATCCTGGTCACCCACATAATGCACATGTTGCTCTTGAACAACAAAACCATAATGTGAGTGCCGTGACTACGCTGAGATCGGGAAGGATGCTGCAAAACAACATTGGCAAGCGACTCAACGATGACACCCCGGCCGCCGCTTCTTCTTCTCCTTCTTCTTCTTCTTCGTCTTCTAAGCCTATTCTCCGTTCTTCACAAGGCTCCCCTTCCTCTTCTTCTTCTCTGAACGGACCCACTTCTCACTCCACGAAAACACCTATTCTGGGATCCGTTCCAACTCCACAATCTCCTCCTCCAGCATTAGACTCAACCAATTTTCAAAATGTTCCATTTCCAAACCGGTTGAGGTCTAACAAACAAAATCCATAAATGGAGAAGATTTTGGAGTTATTCAAGCAAGTTAACATTAACATTCATCTTTTAGATGCTGTCCAACAAGTCCCGTCCTACGCAAAAATCTTAAAGGACTTGTGCACGAAAAAGAGGAAGTCTCAGGTACCCAAGAAAGTTTTCTTGGCTAGTGCTGTGAGTGATGCCCTTACCCAATCTTTACCACAAAAACGGAAGGACCCTGGCTGTCCTACGATTTCAATTACTATTGGGGATAAGAACATCAACCGCGCACTATTAGATCTTGGTGCCAGTGTTAACTTGCTTCCGTATTCAGTATACGAGCAATTAGGCGTCGGAGAGTTGAAACCCACACACTGCACTCTCCAAATGGCCGACCGATCGATCACCCATCCTAGGGGTGAGCTAGAGGATGTGTTAATCAGAGTTGGGGACTTCATATTCCCCGTCGACTTCATTGTATTAGATGCACAGCCTGTAGCTAACCCCCGGAATCAAATTCCGGTGATACTCGGTCGCCCATTTCTCGCAACCTCAAATGATGTGATCAATTGTCGCAATGGTTCAATGAATCTCTCTTTTGGAAATATGACGATTGAACTCAACATTTTTAGGTTGGGGAATCAGCCCGCCGAACCTAATGCTCATATACTGGACGTCTGCTCGATCCAGGAGATCACCCTAGAAGAGTGTGAATTCGAGGAGTTTCTGTTTGAACACGATAATCTTGACGCCACTAGTGCGTTTCTCTTCGAACCTGCTGCTGTTTCTGCGCCCGACAACGACTACGAGTGTTTCACGTTTTCGAACGATCTTAGCTGCGCACAACCCGAGTTTGAATCCTTCGACTTTCCGGATGAGTTACCTGAACCATCCGACTCGGTTGCCTACACTCGTTTTGAACCTTTGCTGGAGTCCTTTGAGTTCGAAACCTTTGCACCAGTCTTGCCTTCCATCATTTCACCTCCAACGCTCGAACTCAAGCCGTTGCCGTCTCACCTTAAGTACGCTTACTTAGGTGAGAACGAGAGCCTCCCTGTCATCATCTCGGCTTCTCTAGCTCCCGAGCAAGAGAAAGCCCTTCTCGCGGTCTTGCACAGCAACCGGCAAGCTTTTGGCTGGTCCATGGCGGACATCAAGGGGATTAGTCCCCTCATCGTTGAGCATCACATTCATCTGATGGATGATGCCAAACCAGCCCGGGATCCACAAAGACGTCTTAATCCAGTCATGAAGGAGGCTGTGAAGAAGGAGATCATCAAATGTCTAGATAGTGGTATCATTTACCCTATATCTGATACCCAGTGGGTTAGCCCCATTCACGTTGTCCCTAAGAAGTCGGGCATCACGGTCATCACTAATGAGGCGAATGAGTTAATCCCTACTCGCACCCAAACTGGGTGGCGAGTTTGCATTGATTACAGAAAACTCAACGCCGCAATGCGGAAAGACCACTTTCCGTTACCTTTCATTGACCAAATGCTTGAACGATTGGCCGGACATGAGTACTATTGCTTTCTAGATGGCTACTCTGGCTATAATCAAATTCCCATCGCCGAAAAAGACCAGGACAAGACCACTTTCACTTATCCTTTCGGCACGTTTGCATATCGACGCATGCCCTTTGGGTTATGCAATGCGCCCGCTACCTTCCAGCGGTGTATGATGGGAATTTTCTCTGACATGGTGGAAAAATTTCTGGAGATTTTCATGGATGACTTCTCCATCTTCGGCGACTCCTTTGACGAGTGTTTGCTGCATCTTGACGCTGTCCTTACCCGATGTAAGGACAAGAATCTCACTTTGAACTGGGAGAAATGCCACTTTATGGTGCGCGAAGGTATTGTCTTAGGACATATCATCTCGCAAAATGGCATAGAGGTTGACAAAGCAAAGATTGAGGTCATTTCCAATCTGCCTCCTCCCCAATGCGTCAGAGATATCCGAGCCTTCCTTGGCCATGCCGGTTTTTATAGACGGTTTATCAAGGACTTTAGCAAGATTGCTAGGCCCTTGACTCTTTTGCTGGCCAAGGACACACCATTCGACTTCAACTCGAGCTGTGTGACTGCATTCGAGTCACTGAAACGCTCACTCACTTCTGCTCCCGTTCTTTCTTCACCTGACTGGACGCACCCATTCGAGATTATGTGCGATGCATCCGACTTTGCCATCGGTGCTGTCCTTGGACAGCACATCAACAAGATGCCACACGTAATCTATTACGCGAGCCGGACCCTGAACGACGCCCAACTTAACTATACAACAACTGAGAAGGAATTTTTAGCTGTTGTATTTGCTTTAGAAAAGTTCAGGCCCTACCTCATCGGCTCTCCAGTCATTGTCTACACGGACCATTCAGCTCTGCGCCATCTTTTTGCGAAGAAAGATGCCAAATCTCGGTTAATACGTTGGATCCTCTTGCTTCAAGAGTTTGACCTTGTCATTAAGGACAAACGAGGATGTGAAAACATGGTTGCCGACCATCTCTCACGACTTCCTTCTTCGCCGTCGCTTCCAATTCCGATTAACGACGTTTTTCCGGATGAACAACTCTTGACAGTATCTTGCGAACCCTGGTTCGCAGATATTGTGAACTATTTAGCCATGGGATTACTACCGACCGAATGGTCTAGTCAGGACAGACTTTGCTTCTTATCCCAAGTAAAACACTATTACTGGGACGAACCCTACTTGTTCAAGTACTGTCCCGACCAGATTATTCGTCGGTGTGTCCCTGATGAGGAATTCAAGAGTGTGCTGTCATTTTGCCACGATCAAGCATGTGGCGGGCATTTTGGGCCCAGAAAGACAGCTGAGAAGATCTTGCAATGTGGTTTCTACTGGCCATAACTTTTCAAAGACGCTCATGACTATTGCAAGACTTGCTCCCGGTGCCAACACATGGGCCGGATATCCCGGAGGAACGAGATGCCGCTCCAACCGATCTTGGTTGTGGAGATTTTCGATGTTTGGGGGATAGACTTCATGGGGCCGTTTCCCAGCTCTTTTGGGAACTTGTACATCCTTCTAGCTGTTGATTACGTCTCTAAATGGGTCGAGGCTGTGCCCAGCCGGACTAACGACAACAAGGTTGTCGTTAGATTCCTTAAAGAAAACATTTTCTCCCGGTTTGGGCACCCCCGAGCGATCATTAGCGACAATGGAAGTCATTTCTGCAATAGGACTTTCGAGGCCTTGATGCGGAAATATTCCATTAATCATAAGCTTTCTACGCCCTACCACCCCCAAACCTGCGGGCAGGCCGAAGTTTCAAATCGGCAAATCAAGCAGATACTGGAGAAGACGGTTTCCAAGAACCGTAAGGATTGGTCTGTGAAACTCACTGATGCCCTTTAGGCATTTAGAACCGCTTATAAGACCGACCTTGGCATGTCTCCCTATCGGCTTGTGTACGGAAAAGCCTGCCACCTTCCTGTCGAAATAGAGCATCGCGCATTTTGGGCGATAAAGGAGCTGAATCTGTCTCTTGAGGATGCGGGCAGCCATCGGAAGCTGCAGCTGAACGAACTGAACGAGCTTAGGGATGAGGCTTACGATAACGCGGTTGTCGTTAAGAATCGAACGAAGGTGTTTCACGATAAACACCTTTTGCGCAAAACCTTCGTACCTGGTCAGCAGGTACTGCTTTACGACACCCGACTTCACTTCCATCCTGGAAAGCTCAGATCTCGCTGGAAAGGGCCGTATTTTGTGCGGAATGTGTATCCGCAGGGCGCTGTGGATTTGGAGAATCCAAAGGACGGTTCACTCTTCAAGGTAAATGGACACCGATGCAAACCGTACCTTAGCGCCGAACCAACAGAGGAGCTCCTGTTCTTACAGGAGCCGGTTTACCCTACTTGATCTTCCTCTGCCGACCTCCAAACTTCGGTTATCCAGCCAAGAACAGCGGACACTGTTCCAAATAAGTTTGGGGGTATGTACAAACCATTTTTGTATATATTTGTGTATATTCTTTTTCTTTTCTTTAAAAACAAAAACAAATAAAAATTGTGTATCACTAACCGACAATTTTGAACCTTCAAACTGCTCTCTTCATGCTACGACAGTGAGGACACTGTCCAGTTTAAGTTTGGGGGTACGCTCGGTACGCATTTCTTACCTTCGCATTCATATGTATATTTTGCATCTGCATATTAAAATCCATAAAATCCATAAAAATTTGAAAATTTTCTAAAAATATAAAAACTTTTTTGTCAAGAACTCTGATTCAACATTCGACGGTTTTTGTTTGAAAAAATAGGAATAACTAAATCTTATGTTTGGATTTTGAAAACCTTAAAGATAACTCTCCTTTGAAGTTAACTATAGCTGATATACGTCTTTACATCACACTACACGTGTCGTAAGATTTTGGGAATTAGATGACAAGTCTTTCATGTTTAAACTTTTAAACAGATAAATGATTTTCTGAGGATCAAATAGGTTTGTTCTGAAATAAGTAATGTCAATAATAGTTTATGAAGTAAAGCGAATATGAAGGAATGTTATTGATGCCGTAATTGGAGCTAAGTCTGAAAAATAACCCATCGGAAACTTGATTGGAATGATTACACACCAAACTCACTAAACACGTCTTTTATCCAAAAAAATAATTGAACTGCCGGTTATATCTCCGCTCGTATTAAATCATCTGATTTTCACGCCAAACTGTCTTTTGTTTTTGGACCTAGGTAACTTGAGTAATTAAGTCCGCTAGGGTGTTTCTACACCTAATGCCCTAAAACCAACTGGTTTGGGTGCATTGGCCCAAAGCTCGCTAAGAAGCCTAGAAAGTCCTGTTTAAAACAAAGTCAAGCAAGTGTTCTCCCCGAGTTAAAATTCCTAACGGTTCTTTGTGTGAGAATAATCTTGATAAAAGACAGGCTTTTAAAAATTTTTTTAACGGAGATATGAAGGTTTTACTCTTTGATAAAGACTATTGCACGTTCACAGAGGTGTGTATGAAATGAAAACAAGAAAAAGGTGGAGTGAAAAATACGACTTAGTTTCCTGTTAGGGAAGATAGAAATTCTGAAGTTTAAACCTTACTGAAAAACGAAACTTGAAAAATGCTTAACTCTTTATAAAACTTATGTGATCCTTTTTAAATTGTTATCTGGGCTTTATTGTGCGACATGATGACTTTATTCGACCTTTCGGGAACTTAACGACACTATTTGCACTGCACGTAAAGACATGTAAAATCTGTAGTTAAATAAGAAGCGAGGTGTGAAAAATAAAGGTTCGATGGTCTAGACTTAGGATTATAGAATTGTTATTTTCTAAAACAAAACTTTAGGGTTTGAATCTTAGTTATTTTACAAAACCGACTTGACCGGATTTTGTGGGTAGTATCCGCTGAAAACCCTCAGGAGACAACACTCCTCCTACTAGGGACACCTAGAGGTTTAACGGCTTGTTGCACATGCTCAGTGCAATCGCGTTCCCTGCGAAAGTGAGGTTAGGAAATTTTTTGTGAATAAATGGGCTTTGCTCGGGACGAGCAAATGATAAGTTTGGGGGTGTTTGTTCATATCAGATTTTTGCATTTTCATACCGCCCAATTTTTGTCACATTGCATATCAGTAGATACTCTTGAGCCGTGTTTGCTAGTCAATTGCAGGATACAGGTTCTCGGTTCTAAAACGGTGAAATTCATGGAAAACACGACAAAATCCGGGTTCGTGCCAATCACAGATAAAACACGGTCTCCGCTCGTTGCCAGATACCAGTTTAGGAAGACAAAATGTCAAATCAATGTCACCTTCATGCACAAGGCTCAATGGCAACAACAACTTCCAAGAAATCTACGCGGAGCTCGAGGCAATCATGACAAAATCTTGACAAAAAGTCCACCTTTCCCTCAACAGAAATTCTGGAAAATTCGTGAAGAAATTATGAAAAAATACATATACCAGAATAATGTACACATCAAACCAGGGAACCACAGCAAATTTGGGGGCCCAACTCAACTAAACGGCCGCGGATCCGCGGCCAAAGTGGGGTCCAGGCCGCGGATCCGCGGCCGTATAGTGGCGGCAGGAAAAAATTTTCCAGGGGTATTTTGGTCATTGCATGTGTGGTCTGGTGGTTGCCCTAGGGTTTCATTCTCTGGCCTATAAATAGCCCAGAACTTTGTGAAGGAAAGGGTCCATTCTTGTATTTCTTTTTGCTAGGTTTTAGTTTACATGTTCTTCTTCCTCTTCTCACCTCTTCTCCATTAAACTTGTAGTGAGTTTTTGAGTGAAGAGTGATGAATAAAGAAGACCATTTTATTATCATGCTTGTCTCCTTATCTTTATGCTTGTTGTAATTTTAATTCGTTAAGTAGTTGTTGTTATTTCCTTGTTGTTTGTTCTTCTCTCTTTTTCTTTATCTTTACATACGACAATGATGCTTGCGCTCGATCCTCGCCAAGGTGAGGTCGCAAATAGCTAGTCGTATTCTTCTAATCTCCTTCTTTCTATCTTCCTCTTTTGTGTTGTTTTATTTTTCCGTATTATGATGTGTGAGTAGTTCATTCTTGTTAGGGTAGGATAAGGGAAGTTTGAGAGAAGGAAATCTCTCTCACTCTTTCCTTGCCCAACAGCTTAAATCGACTCCCGTTAATTGAACCACAATCCGCTCCTTACGGCACCCTATCCTACATGATAGCGGTGATTCCGTAGTGAGACCGGTTGTGGTTGAATTAACCGGAGGTTATGGCTAAGAGCCAAGAACGGACGGACAAGCACCAAAAGGAAGGACTTATGCGTTGGAAAGCCTAGCTTATACTCGCAAGTTCCTTCCTAGTCGTGCTAATCCCCGTTGTTGCCGATTACCGTAACAACGATATTAAGAGGGGCAACGAAAGATGTAGAGACTCCTAACTCAAACTAACCTAATCCTAACCCTAACAAGCTCGCTTTAAATATCAACTCAACACTTAGATAATCACAAACAAAATCTGAACAACCGGCCTTAACTCGTTAACACACATTGAAAAAGACTCCCATCTCCCTGCGGACGACCCGTACTCAACCGGCTAGCTACAAGCGAAACCGTCTTGATTGCGGTATTTAAACTAGAACTTGAACACGCACATATCCTATCAATCATCTTTCTAGCTCATTTCCTTCCAGAGGCGTTCGTGACGCCAGAGCTCGCAGTTTTGAGGCCTTAGTCAAGACACCTGGGATGACGGTGTCTGAGTATGACATCCAGTTTACACAGTTATCCCGATATGCTCCGTATTTGGTGGATACCGAAGAGAAGACGGTGAAGAGGTTCGTACAGGGACTTGATGCCCAGTTATATCTTGCCATTGGCACCCAGCACCACGACACTTATTCAGCGGCTATGGATACGGCATTACGGATGGAGGCACGCATATCACAGACTTCGGCCGTTTCTGGGCCGAAGAGGATTCGCACCGATGTACCGTCTCAGAGGCAGCGCGCCAGATTCCTTCCGAGAGATAGGCCTGGCAGAGGATTTGGACGGGGACAGTTATACGGTTCTTATCCCCAGGGACAGCAGCTGTCGCCAGGGTGTTTTGGGTGCGAGAGTCCGCACCATCTTGTCAGAGACTGTCTGGCCAGACGACAAGGAGCGGCGACCATTCCACATGTGACCCTACCACCATCACCACCCCTTCCTCAGAGAGCCCTACTTCCTACCACAGGTGATGCTCCATGCCAGTTAGGTGCACCCAGAGGCCGTGGACGCGGCGGTCCGATTCAGAAAGGACGAGGAGGCAGAGGCCGAGGTCGAGGTCAGCCCACTATCGGTGGAGGTCAGGCCCGAGTATTTGCTTTGACACCGCAGGATGCGCAGGCATCCAATACCGTTGTGACAGGTACCTTATCCGTATGTTCTTTCGACGCACGGGTATTATTCGACCCAGGTTCCACACATTCGTACGTATCGACACACTTTGCACCGATGTTGGGCCGTGAGTCGTCGTCGTTAGATCATCCGCTTGTTGTTAGTACTCCGGTAGGCGAGTCGTTTGTCGCTCGTTTTGTTTTTCGATTGTGTTCCGTTCGTATCGGGGAGAGGGATTCATCGGTTGATTTGATTCTCCTCGATATGTTGGACTTTGATGTGCTTCTGGGCATGGATTGGTTAGCCACTTGTTATGCTTCGGTTGACTGCCGTGAGAAGGCAGTCATATTTAGCTTTCCGGGAGAGCCAGTCCTTGTTATTCAGGGAGACCGCAGTGTCACCCTTCCCAGCTTAATTTCGTCTCTTCGCGCTGGTCAGCTCTTGCGGAAGGGATGTCAGGGATTCTTAGCGTTTATTTGTGATACTCGAGCTGCAGAGGTTCCGTTGGACCGGGTCCCGGTTGTTTGTGAGTTCCCTGATGTTTTCCCTGATGAGCTACCTGGGCTACCACCTGAGCGCGATGTTGAGTTCTGCATCGATTTGATTCCCGGCTCGGGGCCTATCCCTATGTTGGAGATAATGCCCTCAGAGTCAATTATTGGATCACAGGCACGTGATTGCGGTGATTGAGGGAGGACCTATCCCGGTAGGACAGTCTTACTCGAGATGATAGTATGCTATCTGGTTTACCTTTATCATCGTGTACTGCTTTAGGTGACCTGACAAGTCGCTATTACACGTTGATAGAGCCCCTAGGATTCTTGCTTGACCACCAGCAGTATGAGGGCGATCATATAAGTGGGAGCTGGGGTCTATAAGCATATCCTGAAATGGTCCCTAGTCGTGTGAGTTTCGAGACAGGGCATCGATACTCCTGAGTAGACTAGTGTATACAGTCGAGACCCCGACGAGGGGCGTTGGCCGGTCTCACAAGCCACTGGTGTCAGTTGGATCACCTAAGATGTATACAGGTGCTCATTGGGTTATGAGTACACCGGACAGGACTCGCCGGGAACATGCTAGTTGGTCATATACCAGACGTCAGATGGCAGTTCCCTGGTGACATGTGTGCAGGTTAGTTCATCGACCTGGGGATCGTCATTTGTCTTGTGTGAGTTCCCACTGTACTTTGATTACTACCCTACCACGGCTCAAAGGAGTCGTGCAAACAGGTTTTAGTTGGGTACAGTCCCGAGCCACATGGAGGCAGTGAGCGTATCTTCAGGGGTTCGTCTCTCCCGGTATTGGGGGTGAGGTCGTGCTGTGTCTAGGAGAGCCATTACACGAAGTCCTTGGCCAAGGCAAGGAGATTTACTGGTAGGTATTCCAGTAGTATCTCAGGGTGTTCTGGGCTACACTCCGACACGATTTGTACCGCTTTTGGGGGTCTGACTTTTACCAACCCCCTAGGCCCGCCATGCGATGCTCATAGACGAACGGACCGGACTGCACGGATATTTTCACTGACAGGCTCAGTAGGGTTGTCAGGCTGAGTTCGCTCATAGACGTCCCTTTTAGTCAATACCTGGTAGCCCGTTACGTATTGGCTTATACCTCTGACGTGCTAGTGGTTAAATCCACAACCAAGGTGTTGACGAGTCTTTAGAGTCCCCCACATTCAGTTACTCAGCTTTCGGGCGAAAGGTTGTAGAGGCCGTATGGAGATATGGCAGGGTCCGATCAGATACGTGCGGTATTGCACGGATCAGGATCAGACAGTTTGTACTAGTGGCCGTATGGTTATATGGCAGGGTTCGATCAGATACGTGCGGTATTGCACGGATCAGGATCGAACAGATATTACTAGCCGGCTTTGGTATAAGCCGGATCCTAGTATAGTACAGTGTAGATTTTTGTCTCATTGCATTTGTATTTCGGTCGAAATACAAAAGCGGGTGTGTATGCACAGTATCGGGGTTTTCCTGTAATTTATTACAGGACCAGTTTTCTGGAGTTGCCAGTTTGCTTTTCGTTTCGGCCGATTTCCTTTGTTCCGTTCATTGGCCGAAGATTGGTGGAGGAGGGCTTATTTGCATTGTTGCAAATAAGCATTTGTGGAGGGGGTCTTTGCATATTATCATGTCATGATACTTGTCCCATCATTTGACTTTCCTTTTTCATGATAGCTTGACTTTGGATGTCATCATGGTTGTTGTTGATTGGTTGTTGGAGTATGGATTTGGTTGTGATGATTGTTTCTTTTCACCATTCTTTTCTCTCATGATTATGATAGTGGTTGAATTATCTATACACCACACACTCTCTCTCCAATCTCACTCCCTCCTTGTGTAGGGCCGGCCATTCCAAAGGGAATGGATGGGGATTCATTTTATGTGTGGCATTTTTGTTTCTCATGCTTGCGAGAAAAGTCCTCTAGCTCATTTCCAAAAGTTACTCTCTTTTCCTCCACCAAAATGGCAATTCCACAACCCCAAAAATGAGACACAAGTTCTACAAATTCTACAGCAAACCTTGGGCACGTCGACTAGCCAGCTTCGTGCCCGAGTTTCCTCGGCATTGAGGTGGGAGCCCGTAAAAGAAGTAGGCGATGTGGTGCACTTCCGGTGACGAGGAGGAGACGGGACATTCCGCAGGAGATTGGGACGACGACGAGAAGACCGGAGGACTCGGATCTGTCGGTATATCTCTATTCCCTTTCTTGTTAGTTGCTTAGACTTGTTAATGGTTACGATCCGGATGTTTAGTGCGCGGTGGTGCCGGTTTGCTAAGTCCGCAAAATTAAAGTTTTTCACCGCTTCCGCATTCCGGCGTCGGATTCACGGCCGGGGCGCCGCCGTGCACTTACAGTGGTATCAGAGCCTCGCCATTAACTTCGTCTAGCTTCTTTTAATGTGTTTTACACTTCCGATCGACCAAAATTCCAAAATCTACATTTTAGTTCACGACAGTTTTCTGTTGAAAATTTTTGGTGTCAAAATTTTTTTCAGGTTGTATAAAGTTGATGTGCAGGAAATTCTAAGACCACAGGGAAAATTCGACACAGTCAGTCGACCAATGTAGCGCGGATCCGCGGCCAAACCCCCCATTGGACCGCGGTTCCGCCGCTCATTGGTGACGTCACTGTATCATTTTTTTCCAGTGGGCTTCTGGGCTAATTTTAGGGGTTTTGGAATATTAAAATTGGGCCCAGGTTTTCTGTGAATGCTACAGTATTCATTGGGGGCCCACTTGTTAAAGTTTGATCGATCGGATATTTTAAACACATTATTTCACAGTATTTACATTATATCTGCGACCGTGAATGTCACTCGATCGGTAAATCCGGTCTAACTGCTATAGCCCGGTTAGACGGATTTGCGAACGTGACTTTCACGTTGATGTTCTGTTTTTGCTGTGATGTTGCGGATCGGTCGTGGGGGATAGCCTGGATGCAAAGCTAGTACAAGTTGTGATTGTATTATATACATTTGATATTGCGGGGCGAGCGTCCGACATGTGGACTGCCGTCACTGCCTGATTGTATTATTATTTTGGGGCACGACCAGGTTGCGGTCGATGTACCCGTTGTATGTATATTTTACTTTCTGTACTAGGATTACCCCGCGGCGGGTTGCACGGATAGCCGGGTTCCAGAGGGCAACAAGCCCGCATCTCATGGCATTGAGACGGAGGGGGCTTCACTCTAGGATTGGCGGGCTATTCGCCGCACTCGTAGGGGGTACAGGTTGACCCAGGAGGGGTGCCCAAGTTACCGGATTCCGTGAAGTGCTGGGTGGTCCATTCACGGTGCTGAAGGGGGCTGCCTCGCTTCAGGTTTTGGCGGGTAACTTGCCGCACCCGTAGGGGTCTAGGATTTCATTGCACAGGCTATCCACACGACCAGGGGAACGTCGGGTTTTCAGTAGTGGCTCTGTGAAACCCGGGGATCCCAGATATCTGTATTGTTTCTGTGATGCTGTTCATTCTCTGTGATGTTGCATTTTATAACGCCTTGAGCGAAATATAATATATTGGTATATATATTAGTAGATGTTGTTTATGTTTTGCATCCGCACTAGTCCAGTCCCCGCTCTGTCGTTAGTTAGCTAACCTAACGGGTAATGACGGGACCCAGAGGCGAATGCGGATGGCATATACGTACATCAGTATATTTTCGTTCTTTTTGGTGTGATCAATTGATGGGACTGCATTGATTCGGATCAATGCAAGTTTTAAAAAAAAACCTAATCTGATGTTGTTGGAACACTTTTTCAAAAAGCTGTTATTGCAAGGACGTTCTCTTTTGTTTTGCACCGTGGTATTCAGTTGGAATATCCTGCTCCTCAGTCGACGAGGCAAGGGCCGAGATCCCTTCACCGGGAGTGACCCATTGGACAAAAAGTTTGCGTCAGGGCATTAACTTCACTATAGCCGATTACTTTTGCTTTGCACCGTGGTATTCAGTTGGAATATCCTGCACCCCATTCTACGGGGAAAGAGCCGAGATTCCTTCACCGGGAGTGACCTCTTTAGCAACGGTTTTCATCACTATATTTTCAAAAAGCTATCAGTTCCTTCAATGATATCAAGTTCATTACGTTAAAGGTTTTCGCCAGAAACCATTCGTAGCCCTCCGTCGTTTCATATGGGTGGTCAATAGTATTCAAGCTGTGTATGTTGGCCAAAGTCAAGGCACAGTGATTGGTAGCTGTTGGGGCATTCATATGCAGCATAGATAGATGCGTTGGTTTGGGACAGTCGTGCTGCCATTTTGGCCAAAGTCAAGGGTATGTACGGGTGGATTCAAATTAACCTGGAGAATGACGGGTAGAACTTGACATGTGACTTATGATATGTTGGCCAAAGTCAAGGTCATAAGAGCATGGGGCAGAAATCACATCGGGAGTTTCAAAAGAACTGAAACTTGCCAGATATGCGCATACCTTCTGGAGTGTGATGACGTGAGCGGATTCCGTCACGTTATCATGCGATGATAGTTGGATCCCGATTCCCACTGATGAGTTGGTTTACTCCTCGGGTGACCCCGACTAATTCTTCTTTCAGGTTTGGAGGAGAATTTGAGGTACAGTGGGAGGATTCCAGATTAGATAAATTGGTAACCATTCTGATCTAGGTTAGAGTGCACGCTGAGTGTTTCTTTTCTCTCTCTCTTTGGCAGCGACCATTGACCCGACCCTAAGACCTTGACTCAGAGACCAAGTTTGACCGAACCTTCTTAAACACTGGCTTTTTGATTGTCAGAGTTGCAGACCTCATTGCCACTCCTACTTTTACCCTTTTCTCCAGGACACCCCGTATTACTACGAACGTCCACTTCCATTGGACAAAACCATCGTATGGTTAGATACGAACTCGAAAGAATTAATTCGAGGATGGTTTCAGGTTCTGGAGGAAACGGATAGGATTATTCAGTTGCCTTTTCCTTTTACCTTCTCTCAGGTTGTGAGTACTCCTTGGTATAGGAGGTAGTACACCTATTACGCAAATTGGATAGTCTTCTTCCAGACCTTAGGCTGGTGCCGACCGGTAGGGAATGAAGAAAACCAATTAGCATAACGATGGTGTGCAGAAGGTATTAAGTTCAGACAAAGTAAGGGATTAGTAAGAGGGCAAAGTAAATTGCAACAGATATTCACGACCAAACCAAGTATTCCTTCGCCAATCCTAAATCACCTTTGTATTTCTCCAGGACACTCCGTATCACTACGAAGATCCACAGTTTATTGGATACTCCATCGTATGGTTATATACGAACTCGAAAGGAACTTGTTCCAGTTCGGGGATGGATTCTCGTTCAGGAGAAATAGGAATAAGATTTATTCGGTTGTCTTTTATCTTCACCCTCTCTCATTACGAGTGTTCCTAGGATTGGGACAGTACACCCATTATTCTTATTGGATAGTCTTCTTCCAAACCATAGGCTGGTGCCGAACGGTAGGGAAGGAAGAAAACCATTTGGCCTAAAGGGGTGTGCAGAAGGTAATGACTGAAGACATATGAAGGGATTTGGAGAGGTGGCAAAGAATTATACGGTTACAGTCGTGAATCTGGAAGAGGCATTACTAGGAATACCGGGATACCCCATCGAAACATTTCAATGTTTCAGTCTCACTGTGTACTGTTAAAGGAAAGCTGATTTCCCGACTAGATACTTACTCCAGGGTATGTATTTACCAGGTATGATTCTCACATCTGTATGGTTTTACAGATGATGAGTGGGAGTAAGTTGTTGGGAATTGGGTGACTATCCTCATTATATCGGGATTCGTTGCAATCGGTGATATTTGAGGAAATCACCTGGGTTGTTTGCCGTTCGGCAAATATTTGGTTTTGAATATCCGCTATTATGCACCAATTTCAAATCGATATATCTGTACGTCTATTTTCATAGAGTGAGATATACTTTTTGAAATTATGTCTATGACATTTACCTATATCAGTGGATGGTTAGGTAAGGAGCATTAAACAGCGGTGTAATTCTTCTTGACCATAAGTACAGTTTTCAACCTACGACACACAGTGAATGAGTTATCAGACTCAAGGGACTTATACAGAGTATTGTATGTTGTCCAGGGTCCATCAGGACAGAGGGGTTGGTCCTCGTACTATATTCGGTTTACTTATGACTTCTCTAGTTTTTAGACAGGTGTTTCGCGGAAACACGGGGTCCGAATTTTGAGAAGTTATAGGTATTTGAATAGAGTAGAGAACCAGGTATAGCAAGTATCGGGATTCTTCAAAGAGATCGAAGATGTAGATACTTGTGTATGGTATTCAGTTGATAGTAATGATAAGAGATTTTGCTTCTCTTTCAGGTTACTCATAATTGGAAGCATTCCTATGTTGAGTAACGCTGATCGGCCTCCTTCCATTTAGTTGACATGCATTGGAGACAGCTGCATGATTTGAATCTGGTTCAATTAAATCAGTGCCTCTGGTCCTATATGGGATATAGAACAGTTCGTATCTTAACGATGTTAAGGTACGGGGAGTTGTCCGGCTTATGATTAAAACCAGACACTGGACAACTCAAGGCATGTTTCTGTAATGGCTGTTTGTGGGTTGACCCAAGCTATGACGAGGGTTGACTTTCTACCATCTGGATGAACAATAGCAATATTGTTCTAGACTCGCCACAGTTTTATTTAAAATGGGTTTTTTCAGAAAACAGTAAGTGGGAGTATGGTAGAACTGGAAGTGATTCCAGAACCACAAACGATTACTGAAGATTTGATAAGGAACCTAAAGATTCAATCTGGATTGACATTCCATTGGCCACTCCGCAGATAAGGTGGGTAACTTCAGGCACCCGAGAGGTACTACGGTAGCCTCAAGGACGGTGACAGGGAAGTTCTTGTTTACCCACAATTACCATTGCTGTTGTTCCAGGGTGCGAGACCCGGCGGGAGGATGAGTATAGCGTCGTTCTAAACTTTCTTTAGAAGTGTACGTCTATATGACTCTGCCAGAGGGTTGTCGTAGTCAGTGGGAGCAGCGGAAGCATTGGTGGACAAGTAGCTTATGTCTATTTATAGACTAAAGCAGATGTAGCGGAGATAGATCATCTATTTCTGACGTGACAGTCATGGGTTTGACTTCATCAGAATAGGGGATGGATCTGTTGAGAAGGTAGTAGGGTGTGATGTCATGGTATTTGGATGACATACACAGAGTAGGAAGTGATATTCCTACACTACAATCGGTTATACTTTGGTCGTCACACAGTGGTTTCTCCACAAAGGAAATGGATTTCATATCAGACATACTGGTTACTAGATCTATGGTTTTAGATCTAGATTTGGGTGGTTTCCCAATCAGGGCACTTGACAGCATTCTAAGAGTGTTTAGAATGGACGACTCCATGCACGGTAGTGTTCATGCAGAAGATGGAGTCACCCTCTCCAAAGGTGTCTTACAGACTAAAGGGGAGAGGGAGGTGCATGATTGGCAGATCACTTGCTCAGGCAATTGAGTCAATCATGAGATGTCAAGTACCACACCAGATATTGTTCTTGCACTAGATGCAATAAGCTGACATTAATCCAATCCTGGAGAAACGGTCGGAAGCAGTTTTAGAACATAAGTGGATGTTCTAGGGATAAGATAACAATAGCCTCATTCGGGAGACAGTTATCATTCCAGGCTTCCAAGGTGACATGGACGACAAGGAGGTTGTTAGAGTTATAGTTTTTCCTTCTGATGAGGGGCAGTATTTTGGACAGGTGGTCCAAGGCAATACTGAGGGTGGCATGGCGCAGGATACTGATTAAGTTCAGTTGACGATACAGTCTAAGAAGTTTAGATTTGGAGTTCATTTATGAGCTATGTCCCATCAGACATCCAGACACATTCTAAGACAGGTATTGCTCATTTCGGGAGATGGGTTTCTCCGCGAACTTGAGATATAGAGAGACATAGAAAGAGACAACAAAGCGGATCCACTCACTAAGGCTATTCCTCGAACGCAATAGTTTCGCAAACGAGCTTTGTGAGACTGACTAGTGGAGGAGTTGGGTGTTCGGTATCACACGGGCTGTGAGTATGCGACATCGCAATAATTAGCCTTGAGTGCAAGTGGGAGATTGTTGGAGATAATGCCCTCAGAGTCAATTATTGGATCACAGGCACGTGATTGCGGTGATTGAGGGAGGACCTATCCCGGTAGGACAGTCTTACTCGAGATGATAGTATGCTATCTGGTTTACCTTTATCATCGTGTACTGCTTTAGGTGACCTGACAAGTCGCTATTACACGTTGATAGAGCCCCTAGGATTCTTGCTTGACCACCAGCAGTATGAGGGCGATCATATAAGTGGGAGCTGGGGTCTATAAGCATATCCTGAAATGGTCCCTAGTCGTGTGAGTTTCGAGACAGGGCATCGATACTCCTGAGTAGACTAGTGTATACAGTCGAGACCCCGACGAGGGGCGGTGGCCGGTCTCACAAGCCACTGGTGTCAGTTGAATCACCTAAGATGTATACAGGTGCTCATTGGGTTATGAGTACACCGGACAGGACTCGCCGGGAACATGCTAGTTGGTCATATACAAGACGTCAGATGGCAGTTCCCTGGTGACATGTGTGCAGGTTAGTTCATCGACCTGGGGATCGTCATTTGTCTCGTGTGAGTTCCCACTGTACTTTGATTACTACCCTACCACGGCTCAAAGGAGTCGTGCAAACAGGTTTTAGTTGGGTACAGTCCCGAGCCACATGGAGGCAGTGAGCGTATCTTCAGGGGTTCGTCTCTCCCGGTATTGGGGGTGAGGTCGTGCTGTGTCTAGGAGAGCCATTACACGAAGTCCTTGGCCAAGGCAAGGAGATTTACTGGTAGGTATTCCAGTAGTATCTCAGGGTGTTCTGGGCTACACTCCGACACGACTTGTACCGCTTTTGGGGGTCTGACTTTTACCAACCCCCTAGGCCCGCCATGCGATGCTCATAAACAAACGGACCGGACTGCACGGATATTGTCACTGACAGGCTCAGTAGGGTTGTCAGGCTGAGTTCGCTCACAGACGTCCCTTTTAGTCAATACCTGGTAGCCAGTTACGTATTGGCTTATACCTCTGACGTGCTAGTGGTTAAATCCACAACCAAGGTGTTGACGAGTCTTTAGAGTCCCCCACATTCAGTTACTCAGCTTTCGGGCGAAAGGTGGTAGAGGCCGTATGGAGATATAGCTGGGTCCGATCAGATACGTGCGGTATTGCACGGATCAGGATCGGACAGTTTGTACTAGTGGCCGTATGGTTATATGGCAGGGTTCGATCAGATACGTGCGGTATTGCACGGATCAGGATCGAACAGATATTACTAGCCGGCTTTGGTATAAGCCAGATCCTAGTATAGTACAGTGTAGATGTTTGTCTCATTGCATTTGTATTTCGGTCGAAATACAAAAGCGGGTGTGTATGCACAGTATCGGGGTTTTCCTGTAATTTATTACAGGACCAGTTTTCTGGAGTTGCCAGTTTGCTTTTCGTTTCGGCCGATTTCCTTTGTTCCGTTCATTGGCCGAAGATTGGTGGAGGAGGGCTTATTTGCATTGTTGCAAATAAGCATTTGTGGAGGGGGTCTTTGCATATTATCATGTCATGATACTTGTCCCATCATTTGACTTTCCTTTTTCATGATAGCTTGACTTTGGATGTCATCATGGTTGTTGTTGATTGGTTGTTGGAGTATGGATTTGGTTGTGATGATTGTTTCTTTTCACCATTCTTTTCTCTCATGATTATGATAGTGGTTGAATTATCTATACACCACACACTCTCTCTCCAATCTCACTCCCTCCTTGTGTAGGGCCGGCCATTCCAAAGGGAATGGATGGGGATTCATTTTATGTGTGGCATTTTTGTTTCTCATGCTTGCGAGAAAAGTCCTCTAGCTCATTTCTAAAAGTTGCTCTCTTTTCCTCCACCAAAATGGCAATTCCACAACCCCAAAAATGAGACACAAGTTCTACAAATTCTACAGCAAACCTTGGGCACGTCGACTAGCCAGCTTCGTGCCCGAGTTGCCTCGGCATTGAGGTGGGAGCCCGTAAAAGAAGTAGGCGATGTGGTGCACTTCCGGCGACGAGGAGGAGACGGGACATTCCGCAGGAGATTGGGACGACGACGAGAAGACCGGAGGACTCGGATCTGTCGGTATATCTCTATTCCCTTTCTTGTTAGTTGCTTAGACTTGTTAATGGTTACGATCCGGATGTTTAGTGCGCGGTGGTGCCGGTTTGCTAAGTCCGCAAAATTAAAGTTTTTCACCGCTTCCGCATTCCGGCGTCGGATTGACGGCCGGGGCGCCGCCGTGCACTTACACTCTATACCGCCTTATCGGATGGCCCCGGCTGAGCTTCGAGAGTTGAAGGATCAGTTGCAGGATTTGTTAGATAAGGGGCTTATTCGACCTAGTGTTTTTTCGTGGGGTGCTCCGGTCCTGTTTGTCAAGAAGAAGGATGGAGGTTTGCGCTTATGTATCGACTACCGCCAGCTGAACAAAGTTACCGTTCGGAACAGATATCCGTTGCCACGCATTGATGATTTGTTCGACCAGCTCTAGGGCGTGGGTTATTTTTCGAGGATCGACTTGCGATCAGGATACCATCAGCTGCGAGTTCGACAGGAGGATATACCGAGGACAGCTTTCCGCACGCGCTATGGCCACTATGAGTTTTTGGTGATGTCGTTCGGACTCACCAACGCCCCAGCGGCATTCATGGATTTGATGAACCATACATTCAGGCTGTATCTTGACTTGTTCATCATCGTGTTTATCGACGATATCTTGGTGTACTCCCGGAGCAGAGAGGAGCACGAGCAGCACTTGCGGATGACGTTACAGACTCTGAGGGAGCACCAGCTGTTCGCAAAGTTCTCCAAGTGTGCTTTCTGGCTGGACAGCGTCGGATTCTTGGGTCACGTGGTTACGAGAGACGGCATTTGTGTGGACCCGAAGAAGATTGAGGCTGTTCAGCAGTGGCCCCGACCTACATCGGTTACTGAGATCCGTAGTTTTCTAGGCCTGGCGGGCTACTACAGGCGTTTTGTTCAGGACTTCTCCCGTATAGCTGCACCGTTGACCAGTTTGACCCGGAAGGGAGTTCCTTTCGTCTGGACAGAGGAGTGCGAGCGCAGTTTTCAGCAGCTACGGACTTGTTTGACTACGGCGCCGGTATTATCTTTTCCTTCGGGATCAGGCGGATTTGTTGTCTACTGTGATGCTTCGCGAGTGGGATTAGGATGCGTATTGATGCAGCATGGCCGGGTGATCGCTTATGCTTCTCGGCAGTTGAAGAAGCATGAACAGAACTACCCCACTCATGATTTGGAGATGGCTGCAGTGGTCTTTGCACTGAAGATTTGGCGACATTACCTATTCGGCGAGTCGTGTCAGATATTCACCGATCACAAGAGCTTAAAGTACTTATTTCAGCAGCGAGACCTGAACCTCAGACAGCGTCGTTGGATGGAGTTGGTGAAAGACTACGACTGCGAGATCTTATATCACCCAGGCAAGGCGAATGTGGTGGCAGATGCGTTGAGTAGGAGGCCCGGGGTTAGTCTATCCTTTTTGCGCGCAGTGCAAAGGCAGTCGTCAGCAGATTGGCAGATGTTATGCGATAGCCGAGTTGAGTTCGAGTTCACTCAGACAGGGGGACAGCTCGCGCATGTTCGTGCACGCCCACAGTTGCTTGACCGTATATATGAGGCACAGCGCAGTGACGACCGTTGCTCAGAGATCATGGCACAGATGGGACAGGGCAGATTTTCCGAGTTCGTGATTGACGATCAGGGGATTTTACGATATGGATCTAGACTGTGCGTACCAGATGCTGATGGATTGCGGCGCGACTTTCTTGAGGAGGCACACCGATCAGTGTATAGTGTCCACCCCGGTTCCACCAAGATGTACCATGATATGAGAGAGACCTACTGGTGGGACGGGATGAAGAGGGACATTGCGGAGTTCGTTTCGAGATGCCTGACATGTCAGTAAGTCAAGGCCGAGCACCAGAGGCCCGCAGGAGAGCTACAGCCATTACCCATTCCAGAGTGGAAATGGGAGCAGATTTCGATGGACTTCGTTGTGGGTCTACCCAGGACCAGTCGAGGGTACGACTCCATCTGGGTGATCGTAGATCGATTGACGAAAGCGGCTCACTTCCTTCCAGTGAAGACGAATTTCAGCTTCGCTCAGTATGCCCAGCTTTACATCGACGGGATCGTGCGACTACATGGCGTACCGACTTGTATCGTGTCAGATCGAGGCACCCAGTTCACCAGCCGACTTTGGCAGAGACTTCAGGAGGCTTTGGGCACTCGTTTGAGCTTCCGCACAGCGTTTCATCCGCAGACCGACGGACAGTCAGAGCGGACCATTCAGACTCTTGAGGACATGCTCCGAGCGTGCCTTTTAGACTTTGGTGGTAGCTGGGATCGTCATTTACCTCTAGTGGAGTTCACCTACAACAACAACTTCCAGGATACTATTCAGATGGCACCTTTCGAGGCATTGTATGGGAAGAGATGCAGATCGCCCGTCTGTTGGACCGAGCTCAGCGAGAGCAGTATTTTGGGGCCCCAGCTTGTTGAGGAGACGACAGCGAAGATACAGTTGATCCGAGACCGGATGAGAGCGGCTCAGAGCAGGCAGAAATCGTATGCAGACAGGCGCCGTCGCAGGTTAGAGTTCGCAGTTGGCGACCATGTTTTTCTGAAAGTCTCTCCGATGAAGGGCGTGACGCGTTTTGGGCAAAAGGGAAAGCTTAGCCCTAGATTCGTAGGTCCCTTCGAGATCCTCGAGCGTGTCGGCGCTGTTGCATATCGTTTGGCCCTTCAACCCAGCTTTCCCGATGTTCACCCCGTCTTCCATGTTTCGATGCTCCGCAAGTACCTTCACGACCCTTCGCATGCGATTCAGCACCCGACAGTCCAGCTAGAGCGCGACCTTTCGTTTGCAGAGCAGCCGGTGGCCATCCTGGATCGGCAGGTGAAGAAGTTGAGATCGAAGATTATACCAACCGTCAAGGTCCGTTGGCGTAGCCAGAGCAGCGAGGAGGTTACCTGGGAGACCGAAGGCGAGATGAGGAAGAAATATCCCCATCTCTTTGAAGGTACGCGTAGTTATATTTTTAAATTCGGGGACCGAATTTCTTTAGGGGGGGAAGATTGTAACGCCTTGAAAAGTCGTTTTGGTGTTTTCCTGAAAATCGGTGAAAATTCGGTATTTTTCCGTAAATCGTCTTTTTGTTATTTTGCAGTTTAGGACTAGTTATACCTAAAATATATAGGTAATTGCTTGTTTTTAGTAGCTAATGAGTTAATTATGAAATTCTGGTCGTTTAAAATTTTTCCCTAATTTTTCAATTTTTTTATATTATTTTAAGCCCGTAAGAAAATACATTAAATTAGCGATAAATACAAATTTTTCTGGGCTAATTTTAATCTTTAAAATTATGTTAATTAAAATCTAGTTGTAACATAAATTTTTGGTATTTTATTTTGATTTTTAACTAATTTTTATTATAGAAAACGAAATTTATTGAATTTAAGCTTAAACTTGCAATTTTGGACTTGTAGGGGGTCTTTTTGCATAATTTTTTTTTTGTGCACTCTCTCTCACTCATTCCTCACCTCTAGGCCGGCCCTACCTCAGCAGCAAGCCCACAAAAATTTTTCCCCAACTCATTTGCACAAAATGATATGAAAAGGGTTTTAATATATTAAATTGGGTATGGGTTTTTGGTTGATTGGTATGGCTTTGACCTTGACTTTTCTCACACTCCCCCACACCTCTCCCCCACTCCTCATCAGCTGAAATTTCAGCTGCAAACAGCAGCCCCCTCCCCCTCCTTGCATCATCTCTTTTCTTCTTCAAAGTTCATCCAAAAATCCTTAAAAATCAACAATTCCTTTTACTATTTCAAAGCAAAACCTTATTCCCTCTCTTCTCAAACCCAAATTGACTCAAATCTTGGAGAAAGATGGCATGTTGGGAGGCTTTAGCATCATAGGGTTTGAACTTTTGAGGTATAATTTCTAATCAAATGGTTACATTGTTGCTTAAGGGTGCTAATTAGAACCTTGAAATTGTTTAGTGTTAAATCTTTACTTAATTCCTAATCTAGTTTTGTTTAAAGAGGGTAGTTTGATATGAACTTGGGTTTTAGCATACCATTACTAGGCTAATTAAATCTATTTTTCTATCTAGTTATTTTGCTAACCTAATCTAAGAGGTTAATTTTCTTATGTGGGCTTTTAATTGTGTTAATTTAAATTTGTAGTATGGAATTTGATTTGTGATTGCTAATTACAAAAATCAAGAAAAGGGTTTGTGTATGGAAATAGGTTTGAAGCATGGTTATTGTGTTGAAATTATGTGATTGTGGCTAACCAGTTGTGTGGTTGGATGTTTGTGTTGAATTGTGATAACTTTATCGTTAATTTTCGATGTTGCACCAAATTAGCAAGTTTTGTGCTTACTAGATTTTTATTTAAATTATGTGATGAATTATTTGTGATAACTTGATTATATTTTTAGCATATCCTATGAAATTTAGAATGCGTGAGTGCGGATTTTTGAGTAATCGGGTTTTAGTTTTGCCGGGCGACCAAATCGGCGATTTTTTGCAGTTTTTGCGATTTTCGCGTGTGTTCCGCGCACCTTGTGCACTTTGTACCTAGATTGTGAACGTTAGTATTTTCGTTTGGGTTTTGCGTCGTTCTTGATATGTAACCTTATGTGTTGTATTGATGTAAATTCCAGGTTCGGTCGCTGAGGCTTCGGATGCAGCACGAAAAGGGAAAGCGGTGATCGGACGTAGCTAGCTGAGGATTTCTGTGAGTAGATGTAACATCTACGGGGGACTATCGTTGGATGGCGCAAGTCGCCCGATAGTTTTAGTAACTTAAAAGATTCTTAGTGATGTTAGTAATTAGGGGTGTAATACTTATATGATTATTTGCTGCATTCATGCCTTATATTGACATACATATACGAACCCATTCTATAGGACACCTGCACCATTGCCAGGGTTTTTATATGCAACACGAGCACTATTCATGCTTACACACACACCCTGGTAATTGCCATGCCACCACACTAGATAACCTTTAAATTGAAACCTTTTACTATAATTGACACTTACACTTGTGCTATTGCTTTAATTTCTTAAAATGAAATCGTAGGATTGCTATTCATGTGCATGTGCTTCATCATATTATTTATTCATGCCTAATCTATTAATCACACATCACAACTTGATTATTGATACCATATGCATTCATTATCATTGACATATGCACTTATGAGGATTTCTTGAGATTTTATGATATTTCTGGATTTCGGGGGAAAGCCGCAAAATTTCTAAACTTATTATATTTTTAAAATATGTAAATTGCGGTTTTCTAGTGATGTAAGTATCGTCCACCATGAGTTTGCTGTGGTTTTGGAGATCCGTGTCAAGGAGTGGAGGAACCGTCATGGGTACATGGTGGGCCCGGTAAGGTACCCCGGGGCAAGAGGAATGTGGTGTTGACGTTGAGCCTGGCAGGGGACGAATTACCTACCGGTGACTGTTTGGGACGGCGGATATCCAGAGGATACCGACCGTGGCCGCTAGATGATGAGATATTGATATTTGAGATGGGTCAGCCTGACGGCTGAGGCCAGAGATACATTGATATAAGATTTGAGACAGTTTTGAGGTGTCGATGCTGGACACAGGTTCTTGTTGATTCTATTGGTATTGTGCTGGTATTTCAAAAGACATTCTTAAAGGGAAAAACATGATTTCTTATACTTACACATTCAGATCACGAGTTGATTCTTATTGCATTCGATAGCCTGTGTAGATGTTATTTATTACTCACGAGTTGGCAACTCACCCCCGTTGTGCCATAGCCTTTTGCAGGTCCGCTCCGTCAGTACAGTAGCGGCGGGTGCGCTTGCTTCTTTTGCCTCCTTTGCCTGGACTCGAGGTTTTGCTCCTAGGTGGGTTATATCATTATTTTTGTACCACCTCGTATATTCTTTGTATCTAGTACACTCCATCTACTGTATCTACCAGCTGTATATTGACCTAGAGATGAGACTGTGAGATTTGTGGACCTTTATGCTGTATTTTAGGGTCGAGCTCACTTGAGTCGACATGCTGTTTTTCTTATGCTTCCTTATGATTATTTCGCATGTTGTTGCTTTACATTGCGTGGGATTTGTGACCGCCTTGTGGCGAAGAGCTAGCTCCCGCTTGGGGATGCCTTATTTGTTGGATTCATATATATTCTTGTTGTACCCATTTTGGGGGCCAGTATTTACAAAGGAGACTCTGCCGAAATTTTCGGAAAAATTGATATTGTTTTTAAAGAGGTTTTATATGACTTATTTGATAAACTCGTTTTCAATTGATTGGGTTCTCTTCACTCTTTTTCTTATTTGGTTTTGGTTTCTGGGCTTTGGCTTACTTATATTACGGATGTCTTGAGACGCTTCATAACTTAAGTGCCAGTCACGTTCCGTACCCTGCGGGTCGTGGCAATAAATCACCCAAAACATCGTAATCAATAATGGCGGAACAGTACCGCTCAAGCGCATCCTCTAAGAATCTCGGCCAACTGTCCGGAAGTCATTGTCCTTTCCTATATCTGCATCTTGCTCTGGAACGACTGCATACTCATCGCGACTCCTTCTGGAAGGTAAGTCCAAGTACCATGCCTCGGCATGCGCATCGCATCTCTGATGTCGGCGGAGTGGAACGTCATCTCGTCTAGATCTGGTGCGAACCTCTTACTCCACTTTTCTCTAATGTCGTCTGCATTGGACACGTCTCGTCACGGCTGCATGGATTGAGCTCCAACGACTATCCTCGTATCTGGAGTCTCCCAAGAATGCATCTCACCACCTAGCATCCGAATTAAGTCGAGCCATCCGATCGAGTCGTCAAAACCTCATAATCCCCCAAGAGCTCAACATCTTGGGCACAGTTTAATAGTATCGAGTACATACCACAGCATCGGTGGTCCAGCCGTAGAAGGGCAAACCCAAGCCTCACTAATGGCGCCGTAGAACTGCCGCAAACCCGAAGGTTCAAAGGCTTTCACACGGTCATTAAGTCGAGTTAGGGTTTCATTCTTCTAGAGGGACAATAGAATTGCCTGCATGTCTTTCCGACTACTTTAAACTTGGAATAATAGGTTTCTGACATTCGATCGTCTCTGTCGACTCCCAACGTCTCCGCGTGAAGTCGTCTCCAGCTAGAATCAATCTATCTGATAACCTCGCATCGGGGTAGCGAACGATCCACATGTCCTAGTCATTCATCATCGGATGACTAGCGACCTTCTATCATCTCTTAGTACAACTCGTACTGTAATAGCTCCAACATCTGGGGCAATATCTCGTCGTTCGCAGCAATAACTAGCTCACTCGTCTGCACGCTGAACAGTGCCTCAAACTCATGAATAAGCAATACACCAACGGTTATCAAAATCTGGTTGGCCTCTATCATTGGCTCGATCCTCTGGTACTGATCGGCACGTCCGAGAAATATCGTACATCGATCTATCCAAACGCTCGTGGCGTGAAAACACAACAAAAAGACACATCTCTGCAATCGTGTGTCACCGGAATTATGCCCTGGTCTGTCCTCGTTCGTAACGAGCTCGTGCTGACCGCAACTCTAGCCGTAGCTCTCCCTGCCGTAACCGTAGCAGCAAAACCAAACTGGTACCGATGAGGCTAGATCAGGAAGGAATATAATACTGAACAAGGAAATGTACATCCTAAGGCTTCATAAGTGGAGTGGCGTGTCGTAAATATGCCGCGGAACATATCAACGGTACGTCACTCTACTTTAGTCACCTATTCCATCAACCAAGGGTCATCCTACGCTCCGAAGGTTAAAACCTAACGCTCTGATACCAACTTTGTCACGGCCCGAAAGTACGGAACATGACTGGCACCGAAACTACGAGCGTCTCGAGACGTACGTAATCTAAGTAAACCGAAAACCCAGAAATCCAAACCAAGAAAAGTAGTAGAGTGCAGGAAAAACCAACTTAAAGCAAGTAATTTCAATAGCATAAGCCGAATTATGCGGTTTTTAAAACATCAAAAATTTACTGAAAATTTCGGCAAAGTCTCCTTTGTAAATACTGGCCCCCAAACGGGATACAACATGAATAGTATACGAATTCAAGAAAAAGGCATCCCCAAGCGGGAGCTAGCTCTTCGTCAATCGACGGTCACAACCACACAAGCAACATAATATACAACGCCAACGGCGAGGATCAAAACTCAAAAGGAAACTCAAAACCACCAGAAATATAACGAGCGACTCTAAGGTCGAAAGAATAAACAACACTGGTCTCTATCTCAATAAATACATGTTTGGTTGATGGAATTTACTAGATACAACGGAATAATATTATACAAGGTAATATGATGGGTACGATACAAGAAAAACCCACCTACTAGCAAGTCACCCGAATGAAACTGAGCCCGCAAAGCTGTAAAGAAACATGTACGGCAAAACCTGAAAGAAACTGGGGCACAACGGGGGTGAGTTGCCAACTCGTGAATAGAAAAACATCTACAAATAAAAATCGGATGTATGACGCAATCTTAGGTCATACGATCATAATATATAATCCTCCAATAACATGCAGCCTATAACAAGGCAAGGGTAAATATCTAACCCGAGTGTAATCTCATGTGCCTGTGTCAGTGCCTCAGGTAGCAATATATCATATGAATGAGGTATGAATGCACGGAACAGAATGCATGTACTGACGAAAAATTCTTTCATAAATCAGTGAGATTTCTGTATTTTTAAAGTGAGGTACCATAAATGAAATCAGCATAAAACAGTGCCCAGCATCGACACAAAACAAGTGTCCAAATATCTCGATATCTCTGTATCACAATCTCTGTACCTCAATATCTCAAAATCAATATCTAGGGTGCCGTCAATCCAGACCGGCCCCTACCATCCATCTCAAGACCACGACGGTATCCTCCGGATATCCGACGCGTCGGTAATATCACCGGTCGGTAGTGCTCCCCTGCCAGGCTCAACGTCAACAACACATTCCTCTTCCCCCGGGGTACCGCACCGGGCCCACCATGTACCCGAAACGGTTCATCCATCTCCTCGAATCGGGTCTCGAAATCTATCAGCAAACTCATGGTGGACGACTCATACATCATAGGAAAACCGCATTTTTTATTTAAAAAGAAAGAAAGCAGTTTATATATGTTTTGCGGTTTTCCTCCAAATCCATAAAATATCATGGGAATCCGAATCATTAATAGCATGTAAAACCATGAATATAAGCAGGAGAATCCATGAATACGACATAACAATGAACAACAGTATGCATGAAGTAGCAGGTAATAACTACAATGTCTAAGCTATTAGTTAATGTCAAGCAATAATATTTTCTAAGGTGTACGTGACATGGCAATTACCGATGAAGATGTGTGTGAGCCGGCAAGTAAGTGTACGTGGTACATACGCATCATCGGTAATGGTGCTGGTGTCCTAACAGCATGATATCAACAATGCAATAACAAATTATAACATAAGTATGCGATGCGGAGCGAACAACAATAAGGAGCGGGAGCTGAAAACTAGACGCAACTATAACTAATCTGCATTAATCTAATATAAGTCCTACAAATGGTGCCTTTTGAAATAACACGAATCATGGGGTTTTGAAAATAGGGGCTATGGTGTTTTTATGAAAAGATACGTCCTTTGAAATATCCGTAGGATCCCTTAACTTGTCTTTTAAAATACCCACGACCCGCTAGTTTGAAATAGGTGGGAGTCTAATCTAATCTAACAACTACACTAAACTATACGGCTGAACTAACAAGCTAAGCTACAGGTAAGGAAACCGCCTAACATCTGAGTCGATACATATACATACCTGTATATATATTAGTCGGTGATCCCGCCTCAATAATATCATATCCGATATCATATCTATAATCAGACATCCCAAGTCAAGAGTGCGGATCAATCATCAAAATATAGCTCATACGTAAATCCGTCGTACGGCATCCCAAATCTGGGTACGGGTCAATATCACATTCATCATACTATTCATCTGATATCCTCTTTATCAAATATCATGATCGGGGTACTGATCTACGTCTAGTACAATATTGATACCATCTATGTATGCATGCATGTATAAGAATCACTACGTCAAAAAGACCCGCTAAAACATCATGTCGTATCTCAATACGAACCAAAACACATCACGGATCTTCTGGCCTCAAGCCCAATATCATCGACTCATCTCAAATCCCAATTACTATCCTCAAATCCAGTATATAACACATAGTCCCATACCCATGTGTAAATATACACATCAATCTATAATCCCATGTACGCACATATAAAAGAAGAATGTATGCAAATATGGGTGTGTGTGTATGTGTGGTGCAACCACTACTCTAGGGTTTCGCAACACTAAACCAATCCAATCACACCAAGGATCCATCTCTATCATCAATAATCTTAAACAATATATAAACAATATATATATGTGTGCATACGTATTCGTATACATCACCACGAACTGCGGGGGTGCTATACGCTATCCACCCGACTTCTCCCCGTAGATATAAATCTACTCACCTGGTCCTCGCTTGCCGGTGCCGACGCCGCCACGCGCTTGCTTGTCGTCTCGAAGTCCACATGGGGTACCTACATATCATAACGCGCCGTATCGCATTAAAATCCGACTCATGACCAAAACGACGCACGAATCCCACATAGGTCAAAACCTATGCTTGCTTCACAAATCGACCCAAAAACCCTCGATGTCGGCGTACAAACGCCAAACTATCGAGAAAAATCCAATCACACTCATTTGCACATTCACGAACACTAATTTTAATATAAACTAGGTTAAAACTCACAAAACCCCAATTTCACTTAAAAAGTCATTTTTCCGTAAATCTAGCAAGCACAATTCGCCGTTTTTGTACCAAACATGATGTTTAAATGAATGTAGCGGCCAATATACTTATTAAATATCTTAAATAAGTCATAGAAACAAATTCCGGAATTTAATCTCATTAAATTCCAAAAACCCTAATATTCTAGTTTACAAAATACCCTTTTTTTAACAATTTTAAAACAACAATACATAATTCAACAACTAGACTAGGTTTCGCGCAACCTAAGGTGTTAAAATACTCATTAACATGCCAAAGACATGATGAAACCCTTATCATATTTTAATTCTCAATTTAACACAATATTTACAAAAAACTAGTTTGCAATATTTATACTTATCACAAATTTAAATTAACAAAAATGCAACTAGCAACTAGATTTGATTTTAGCAAGCAATTATATGTTAATCTACCCATCACAATCCTAATCAAATGCTCAAACACTAATCCTCATTCAAAACCATACACTTGAAATTTCAAACTTCAATTCAAAACCCTTTTTCTTTCATAAACACCTAATTGAACACTTAATTAACTTAGCTTTAAGAAATTAGTAACAAATTAAGCAAAAATGTTTAGAATTATACCCAAAAACATTTGAAGATACACAAGTATCCATGGCCCTCCAAAATGCTCTCTTTTCACAAAGATCCATGCTATACGGGCTAAGCTAAAATGGGTAGGAGTCGGATTTGGGTTTTGGGATTTTTTTGATAGATTTTGGGGCAATTTTTGATGAAGTTTTGAAGAGAAAAGAGAAGGGAAATGGGGGGGCTGTTGCTACTGTAGGAGGGGGGGCTGCTGGAATGGGAGTGGAAGAGGTGAGAGAGGGAGGTAGAGAAAGTGGGGGAAGAAGTCAAAGTCAATTCAAGGTCAAAGGTCCACCTCATTTCTTCATTTTCTTTTCTTTTCTTTCATTTCTTTTCCTTTGAAATTCAAGTGGGGAAAAAGATGGTGGCTGCTGAATTCAGTCAAGGGGAGAAGTAAATGGGGGTGTGTCGGTGTGGGTACGGGTGTGGGGTGATGAAAAATGATAAATACAATACCCCAAACATCCATTTACGCTAAAAAAAGCCTTTTTTCTTCAATAATTTCTAAACCGTTTTGGCAAATAATTTCGTTCCAAAAACCACATGATAAAATTTTATTTAATGTTTTATGATGCACAAAATTTGTTTCAACTCATTCCAATTTGTAATTTTTCCTAATTAAATGTATTAGTGACGGCTTAAAATAATATTAAAATAATATTTTTTTCAGAAAATTTGAAATTTCACCAGTGGCTCAATAAACACCAAATAATAGCAATTACATAGCTAGAATATGTATATTTAATTTTTAAAATAAGATATTTGTATTTTGACTTTTTACAGAAATCCCCCTTATTTTACAGTTTTTTCGAAATTTCACCGAAACGATTTTCAAAACGTTACAATCTTCCCCCCTTAAAGAAATTCGGTCCCCGAATTTAAATTAAGACTTTCCCCAAATACTAAAATATTTCAGCCAAAACCATCAAATCGCTGGGGCTCCGAAATCATAAATACATAAAACAAATCGTAGCACAACGCATGTGCATGAAAAATGAGCATATGACTCAAATCAGAACACCGTCAAGCATCCCGCAATCATCGGAGTCATGGGGAAGACATCAATACCAAATCCAAAGCAAAACCAATATGATATAACTCGAAACTATACATGTAAACATCGAATCTATATCTGTAAGTATCTGAAGGAAATGCATGCCAATCTCTTTAAGTCGCTGTGCAACGCGTATAACACTGCACAGTGGCGAACGTCTATCATAAGAAAATAACTATATACATATATACCTTTGTTTGAAATGTACGTTCCGCCGTTTTGGAAACAATTTGGAAGGTCTCTTTGTTTTAAACATTTCGTGTCATATCAGACACGTAGGTAAATACTGAGGCTATAGCTCGTTTTTTGGAAATCTCTTCAATAACTATCAATGCATGCAAAATATATTCAGGTACTGTCCTCTGACTAGTCCTGCTCAGAACGAAAACACATAGCAATATCATAAAAACGTACTGCTCTATACGAAATCAATCCCAAAATATGCACATGAATGCTACGTGCGTCTGGTGCGCACCGAAATCAAAATCCATGAATGTGCCATACATGCGCACAGAAACAACATCTAAGTGCATCGGGTGTGCACGAAACATCTGTCGTAGGCAACGTGTGTGCCTAACAGCAAGGACAGGTGCGTCTGACACGCACGAAGAATCTCGATTTAGTGCATCTGGTGTGCACCAAAATCGTATCTCATAACATGCGCCCAACATGCGCGAAAACCCCAAATCAGGTGCATCCATCACGCACGAAATCACGAAATCCAATATCAAGCACCGAACATGCGCAAAATCCAATCAAATGCACACGGTGCATAAAACAAATATCGAACATCACAATCGAAATCGAAGTCCAGTGCATCTAAGTGCACAAAAGGCGTATCACTGCACTTCAAGCATATATAAACTATATAGAGTGCAGGAACGAAATCGCGTGCGTGCATACGCACAAAATCAACTCAAATGTCTAAAACCGTAAAATCACAAACATGTGAAACTAAAGCACGAAAACGATATCAAGTGCAACACTGTGCAAAGATCGTAAATCCTCAATCATCAAAATCAAATCATACGAATAAATCACCCAAAACATCGTAATCAATAATGGCGGAACAGTACAGCTCAAGCGCATCCTCTAAGAATCTCGGCCAACTGTCCGGAAGACATTGTCCTTTCCTATATCTGCATCTTGCTCTGGAACGACTGCATACTCATCGCGACTCCTTCTGGAAGGTAAGTCGAAGTACCATGCCTCGGAATGCGCATCGCATCTCTGATGTCGGCGGAGTGGAACGTCATCTCGTCTAGATCTGGTGCGAACCTCTTACTCCACTTTTCTCTAATGTCGTCTGCATTGGACACGTCTCGTCGCGGCCGCATGGATTGAGCTCCAACGACTATCCTCGTATCTGGAGTCTCCCAAGAATGCATCTCACCACCTAGCATCCGAATTAAGTCGAGCCATCCGATCGAGTCGTCAAAACCTCATAATCCCCCAAGAGCTCAACATCTTGGGCACAGTTTAATAGTATCGAGTACATACCACAGCATCGGTGGTCCAGCCGTAGAAGGGCAAACCCAAGCCTCACTAATGGCGCCGTAGAACTGCCGCAAACCCGAAGGTTCAAAGGCTTTCACACGGTCATTAAGTCGAGTTAGGGTTTCATTCTTCTAAAGGGACCATAGAATTGCCTCCATGTCTTTCCGACTACTTTAAACTTGGAATAATAGGTTTCTGACATTCGATCGTCTCTGTCGACTCCCAACGTCTCCGCGTGAAGTCGTCTCCAGCTGGAATCAATCTATCTGATGACCTCACATCGGGGTAGCGAACGATCCACATGTCCTAGTCATTCATCATCGGATGACTAGCGACCTTCTATCATCTCTTAGTACAACTCGTACTGTAATAGCTCCAACATCTGGGGCGATATCTCGTCGTTCGCAGCAATAACTAGCTCACTCTTTTGCACGCTGAACAGTGCCTCAAACTCATGAATAAGCAATACACCAACGGTCATCAAAATCTGGTTGGCCTCTATCATTGGCTCGATCCTCTGGTACTGATCGGCACGTCCGAGAAATCTCGTACAGCGATCTATCCAAACGCTCGTGGCGTGAAAACACAACAAAAAGACACATCTCTGCAATCGTGTGTCGCCGGAATTATGCCCTGGTCTGTCCTCGTTCGTAACGAGCTCGTGCTGACCGCAACTCTAGCCGTAGCTCTCCCTGCCGTAACCGTAGCAGCAATACCAAACTGGTACTGATGAGGCTAGATCAGGAAGGAATATAATACTGAACAAGGAAATGTACATCCTAAGGCTTCATAAGTGGAGTGGCGTGTCGTAAATATGCCGCGGAACATATCAACGGTACGTCACTCTACTTTAGTCACCTATTCCATCAACCAAGGGTCATCCTACGCTCCGAAGGTTAAAACCTAACGCTCTGATACCAACTTTGTCACGGCCCGAAAGTACGGAACATGACCGGCACCTAAACTACGAGCGTCTCGAGACGTACGTAATCTAAGTAAACCGAAAACCCGGAAATCCAAACCAAGAAAAGTAGTAGAGTGCAGGAAAAACCAACTTAAAGCAAGTAATTTCAATAGCATAAGCCGAATTATGCGGTTTTTAAAACATCAAAAATTTACTGAAAATTTCGGCAGAGTCTCCTTTGTAAATACTGGCCCCCAAATGGGATACAACATGAATAGTATACGAAATCATGAAAAAGGCATCCCCAAGCGGGAGCTAGCTATTCGTCAATCGACGGTCACAACCACACAAGCAATATAATATACAACGCCAACGGCGAGGATCAAAACTCAAAAGGAAACTCAAAACCACCAGAAATATAACGAGCGACTCTAAGGTCGAAAGAATAAACAACACTGGTCTCTATCTCAATAAATACATGTTTGGTTGAAGGAATTTACTAGATACAACGGAATAATATTATACAAGGTAATATGATGGGTACGATACAAGAAAAACCCACCTACTAGCAAGTCACCCGAATGAAACTGAGCCCGCAAAGCCGTAAAGAAACATGTACGGCAAAACCTGCAAGAAACTGGGGCACAACGGGGGTGAGTTGCCAACTCGTGAATAGAAAAACATCTACGAATAAAAATCGCATGTATGACGCAATCCTAGGTCATACGATCATAATATATAATCCTCCAATAACATGCAACCTATAACAAGGCAAGGGTAAATATCTAACCCGAGTGTAATCTCATGTGCCTGTGTCAGTGCCTCAGGTAGCAATATATCATATGAATGAGGTTTGAATGCACGGAACAGAATGCATGTACTGACGAAAAATTCTTTCATAAATCAGTGAGATTTCTGTATTTTTAAAGTGAGGTACCATAAATGAAATCAGCATAAAACAGTGCCCAGCATCGACACAAAACAAGTGTCCAAATATCTCGATATCTCTGTATCACAATCTCTGTACCTCAATATCTCAAAATCAATATCTAGGGTGCCGTCAATCCAGACCGGCCCCTACCATCCATCTCAAGACCACGACGGTATCCTCCGGATATCCGACGCGTCGGTAATATCACCGGTCGGTAGTGCTCCCCTGCCAGGCTCAACGCCAACAACACATTCCTCTTGCCCCGGGGTACCGCACCGGGCCCACCATGTACCCGAAACGGTTCATCCATCTCCTCGAATCGGGTCTCGAAATCCATCAGCAAACTCATGGTGGACGACTCATACAACATAGGAAAACCGCATTTTTTATTTAAAAAGAAAGAAAGCAGTTTATATATGTTCTGCGGTTTTCTTCCAAATCCATAAAATATCATGGGAATCCGAATCATAAATAGCATGTAAAACCATGAATATAAGCATGAGAATCCATGAATACGACATAACAATGAATAACAGTATGCATGAAGTAGCAGGTAATAACTACAATGTCTAAACTATTAGTTAACATGCTATGTCAAGCAATAGTATTTTCTAAGGTGTACGTGACATGGCAATTACCGATAAAGATGTGTGTGAGCCGGCAAGTAAGTGTACGTGGTACATACGCATCATCGGTAATGGTGCTGGTGTCCTAACAGCATGATATCAACAATGCAATAACAAATTATAACATAAGTATGCGATGCGGAGCGAACAACAATAAGGAGCGAGAGCTGAAAACTAGACGCAACTATAACTAATCTGCATTAATCTAATATAAGTTCTACAAATGGTGCCTTTTGAAATAACACGAATCATGGGGTTTTGAAAATAGGGGCTTTGGTGTTTTTATGAAAAGATACGTCCTTTGAAATATCCGTAGGATCCCTTGACTTGTCTTTTAAAATACCCACGACCCGCTAGTTTGAAATAGGTGGGAGTCTAATCTAATCTAACAACTACACTAAACTATACGGCTGAACTAACAAGCTAAGCTACAGGTAAGGAAACCGCCTAACATCTGAGTCGATACATATACATACCTGTATATATATTAGTCGGTGATCCCGCCTCAATAATATCATATCCGATATCATATCTATAATCAGACATCCCAAGTCAAGAGTGCGGATCAATCATCAAAATATAGCTCGTACGTAAATCCGTCGTACGGCATCCCAAATCTGGGTACGGGTCAATATCACATTCATCATGCTATTCATCTGATATCCTCTTTATCAAATATCATGATCGGGGTACAGATCTACGTCTAGTACAATATTGATACCATCTATGTATGCATGCATGTATAAGAATCACTACGTCAAAAAGACCCGCTAAAACATCATGTCGTATCTCAATACGAACCAAAACACATCACGGATCTTCTGGCCTCAAGCCCAATATCATCGACTCATCTCAAATCCCAATTACTATCCTCAAATCCAGTATATAACACATAGTCCCATACCCATGTGTAAATATACACATCAATATATAATCCCATGTACGCACATATGAAAGAAGAATGTATGCAAATATGGGTGTGTGTGTATGTGTGGTGCAACCACTACTCTAGGGTTTCGCAACACTAAACCAATCCAATCACACCAAGGATCTGTAGGGTTCCTAGGCACTCTAGTGAGGTCTCACAAGGCATCGAACATGCCAATTTCAAAAAATAACGGTGCCGAGAGACCCGACTACGGATCGTTTGCTAGATTTCTAGGCGAAAAGATAACTAGTTAACAACTTAACTAAAAAGAATACGGAAATACAACCTTCGTAGATCCGGTGCTCCACCTCCATAGCTCCGCAACGAAGTCCCCTTGCTGTCCATATGAGTTCCCGGGCTCTAGCGTCGGCTTCGTCGGAGAATGGGCAAGCTAGGTCATCGATGTCCATGCCGAAGATGATCTACGTCGAGGCATCGCTAAATCAAGCTCCAACTTCACCAAGTCCAAAAACTTGTGAAGGAAACACACTCTACTACTTGTCAAGAGGTAGAGGATGAAGAAATAGGAAGTGGGTAGACTTTAGATTTGGATTTCTCACTTGTTTGCTCAATTCACCATTGATGAAGAAAGCTTTTTCTTCTTGAGTTCAAGGAAGAAGAAGAAGAAATGTTATCATAAGTTAATTCCAAAATGAAAAGAATAATCCATTCTTATCATCATAGAACCATGGTTTAGTGTAGAGAATTAATCATGGTTGAATGGTATGGTTAGGGTTAAGGATGAGATAAGAATGGTGGACTAAGTCAAAGCTTCATGAAGCTTTAACTAAACAACAAATGAAGCCACCATTCTTTTCTCTTTTCCATTTATTTTCCAAAATGAATAAATACATAAATAAATAAAAGAAAACCCTAATCATAATCTTAACCATGGTCTAATTCTTTACATTTAACCAAGTTAACATGTATCATCAAACATGATACAAACATTTGCACAAAATGTATATCACATATACAACTTGTACATCCAAGTGAGAAAATCCATTTAAACTAAACCAATACTAGTTAATGCAAAGTAATATATCAAATATATAATTATGCATTAAATCATTAAATCAACACTTGATTCAATGATCCGGTCATGTCGCATACAACCGACTAGTATACAATGTATCAGCTTATCGAATCAACGCTTGAATCGATAACTAGGTTATATCGCATACAACCATTCGACACATTGATCGCGAGAATGAAATAAGGTATCACATACACGCATTATTCTCGGTCCCGCACATATCTCATATGCGCTCCTATTTCGTTTCGCTTGAGCCAGGAAACCTCTGTGTAGGACTCTAAAGACTCGTCAATACACCGGCAGCAGATGATGATCATATCAAACACCCACAAGCCGCAAGCTGTCTGCTAAACGTAACGGCCACCCGGGTATTGAGCGATCAGAAGATCGACGAGCAAGCCCGCTCACACTCCTGTGAATCCAACCAGTAACACTACCGTACAGTCCGGTCTGATCGTCTGATATGTCGCATATCTCGCCTAGGGGTGGTAAACGTCAGACCCTAATAGCTCGATAAGTCGTGTCGATATGAGGTCTATAACAATTCGAGAAACTACTGGTAACACTTACCAGTATATCTCAGCAACCCTGGCCAGGGATTTCCTGTTATAGCCAATCGAACACAGCGCAACATCAACTCCTATACCGGGAGAGACGAATACCCTCCTATCGCTCATTGCCTCCATGTGACTCGGGACTGTACCTAAAAACCACCATTTTGCACGCCCTCTTGGACGTGGTAAGATGGAAATCAAAGCACTGTGGGAACCACACAAGACTCTATGACGATCTCGGGTCAACAGACTACTCTGTACCAGTGTCACCTGAGAACTGCCATCTGACGTGAGGTATAATACCATCTGGGAGTTCTCGGCGAGTCCGTCCAGTGTACCCAGTCTCTACTGAGCACCCGTATATCATCTCTGATGTCAAACACCAATGGATATGGGATCATCCATCGCTCATCTGTATGGGTCGAGAAGGTATACGCTAGTCTACTCTGGTATATCGATGCCCCGTCACGATACACCCACGACTAGGGACTTTGAAGGATGTACTTATGGACTACCATGTCCCCACTAGTATGATCCGCATCATAGTCCAGGTAGTCAAGTACACATCCTAAGGGCTTTACCAACATATAACAGAGAGACAATCAGTGCACACGTTAAGGTAAAGAGTAACCAGATAGCATACTATCATGTCGAGCAAGAAAGTCCTCCCTATATATGTCCCAGCATCCACTACAATATACATCCTATGTACAGTAATGGCCTCTAGGGCATACATATAACTAACAATCTCCCACTTGCACTATGGCCATCTGTAGCAGTGGTCGAAGTATCTCATACTCAACCATCCCATAAAAGTCTCTCTCTGGGAATAGGCCTTCGTGAGTGGATCCGCCGTGTTGTCCTCTGAGTCTACTCTCCTAACCTCGATCCCTTAGAGATCAACCATCTCCATGATCAAGTGATACTGCCTTAGAATATGTCTAGATCACTGATGGGACCGGCGTTCCTTGGCATAAGCCACAACTCCATTGTCTCACAATGGTAGGAACGTAGTTCATCTCATGAACTAATATACATCCAAACAGCCTCTTTGGTAGCATCTTAAGTAGCGATGTATAGTGCCTTTATCGTCTAGTATGTCACGGTATCTAGCTTGGAACTCTTCCAACATACCGTCCCTTTACTGAGGGTAAAGACAATGCCTGCGACTGACATTCAGTCGTCTTTATCACCCTGGAACACTTCCAGTGATTCTCCCCAGGATCGATTGATACCATCTCACTACAGCTAGTGAGAATCCTAACATCCAATTAAATCTATCTCATAGATCCAAAACTATGGATTAAGGAGGTATCACTTTGATCCTATATGGAGAATTATTGTGATAAGAGGAGATTGACCGAGCGTAGCATAGGAAACTCCTTTCTTATCATGAGTATGTCATCCACGTACTCTACGAGGATCATCACCATACTCCCTACTACCTTTTTGTTTATACAAGGTTCATCTACCATTTTGATGATGTCAACTTCTTTGACTAACGCATCAAAACAGACGTTCCAACTCCGCGATGCCTGCTTTATCAGATAAAACATCTTGCACACGTTTCCGCTGCTCCCAGTGTCTACGAGGACCTCTGGCTGTGTACTTATAGACGCACTCTTCTAAAACATCATTTAGAAAAGCAGTCTGGCCCCCAACCACCAGATATCGTAGTCATGGTATGTAGCCGTGGCAAGTAGGATCTGGATAGACTTAAGCATAGGCACTGAAAAAGGTTTCATCATTATCCACGCCTGGTCAATGACGAAAACCTTTAACAAGTCTAGCTTTGAAAGTCTCAACTCTTCCATGTACACCAAGTAATCTTCTCAAGATATACTTGCTCCTGATGGGGATTTAACCCTTCAGATATAGCAACCAAAGTCCATACTTTGTTGGTGTATATGGATTCCATCTCAGATCGATAAACATCCAGCCATTCTTACAGAGTCTTACTCCTGATGGCCAGCTCGAAACTAGTTGGGTCATCATCTCATGATGTAATCCTCGCTCCCACTATCATAGAGAAACCGAAGTATCTCTCAGGTGGGTGAGGAACCCTACTAGATCGGCGAAGAGGCTGAGGTTCGTTGGAATCTACTGAATCCTTTGGTTTTATCAAATCATCGGCTGCAAGTTGTATAGATGGAACGTTTCCAGTTCTACATAACAGACGTTGCCTCGAGCTTGTCCGGATTTTGCTTTTAGACATAGGCCGGACAACCCCAAATCTTAACTAACTTAAGATATGGGCTCTTCCCTTTCCATATCATATATGAAATGGTAGGCTTTGATTTGATTCATAAGTGCATAACACCCAAAAGGAAATAGGAAACTCAGTAGTACTCATCATAGAGCACACCTTATCATATAGGGTGTGAATGCTCCGCCCTGATATACCATCGTGCTATGGTGTATACAGAGGAGTAATGCTGAGAGAGAATCTCATTCTCCTTTAGAATAGTCCAGGATTTTCGTGCTCAAGTATTCTCCTCCTTAATCTCATCATAGGAAAAAATACTTTTACCCGTATCGGTTCTCTACTTCTATCTTATATTCTGTGAATATCTCAAAAGGTTCAGACTTGTGTTTCAACAGGAACATATGTCTGAATCTCGAGAGATTATCAGAGAATGTAATAAAGTACAAAGAACCGGTCTTGGTATGTGTAGACAAGGGACCTACATACATCAACATGTATCATCCCAAAAGTTTACCAACTCTTTCTCTGTTTCCAATAAACAGAGCTATGGTCATCTTATCTTTGTGACATGACTGGCGAGTTTCACAAGATGTAAATTCAAACTGATTTAAATATACATCTAAATGCAACTTCAGCCAGTCAGGTCGCATTGATCTGACCTAGTCTACAATACCTCAAGAAGGATTCGTTCATTTCTGAACTCTTCCTCTTGTGTGTGTTCTGTATACTAAGAACTGTAGTTTGATTTAGAACATTAATGTTTTTAGATAACGTGCCTGAACCGATCAACTTTTGATATAGGAAATGTTCAAAACATTATCCAACAATACAAAATTATATCATTTCTTTACTAATAAAGAGAGTGATATGATTTTGTATATCAGGTTCGGTATCTAATAACATACGTTCAGAATCAATGTATTACAATACAGGGTGACAGTGACCAACAGACTTGGCTGCAACACTTGCCCCGTTTTCTGCCTCATGAAACTTATCACCCGTTCTCAGTTTTTCTACCCTTTTGTAGCCCTATATAACATCTTACATATCTGGGATCCTGATCAGGTATCATATACCATGGATGCGGAGGATACTGAGAAACAGTTCTGTATAATGAACACACCCGAAGATGATGCATCAGCATGCACTCTCTTCGTTTGGGCGGCACGGGAAATCTGGTATTCCCCAATTTCCTGCTCTGTCTTATAACAATTATAAGTTGGAGCGGGACCAACGTTCCCCAGCTCAGTATAACAAGCGGGTTCGGTCAATATTCCGTATTATTATCTTGATTAAGGCGTGACATGGTCGCTACCAGGAGAGAGAGAAGAAAACACTCAGCGTGCGCTCTTGCAAGAATAGATTGGTTATTATTTTATCTAATCAGGATGGCTCCCACTGCTTTTTATCAAATCTTCCTTCAAACCCTAAAAGGAATGACTAGCCGGGATTAATTACACACTACAAGTTCGCCAATCTTTCAGCCAGGCCAGTGTCGGTACTTTGAGGGAGGTGCCTCGTGCTTTCGCACGGACCTAATTAATGCAAACCTCGTTTTCCCAGAGGTGTAACCTCGTTAACACCTTTCTAGACACCTACTTGATCAGCTAATTGTAATGTATAAAACTCTCCCAGGAGTAACACTTACTCGCAGCGGGTATCGGGATCCAACTATCTCATAGAAGGTATGCAATCTCATTGCAAATTTCAACACTTGAAATTCCCGATAATATTTTGCCCCAAACGATCTATGACCTTGACAAGGTCAACAAACCATAGACCGCAAGTCAAGTTCAACCCGTCATTTCTTGATTGAATTAAACCCACCCGCACGACACTTGACAAGGTCAACAAGGCCGCACGACTACCCTAACCCAATCTGCATCATATGCATAAGCAGATAAATACTGGTTAGCTACCGCACACTGCGCCTTGACAAGGTCAACAAACGCAGCACGAATACTAAACAGGACTTATCTGAAATGACGGAGGGCTACGACAGGTTTTTCTGAAAACCTATTGCGCAATGAACTTGATATCATTGTAGGATCGAATGAATTTTAAAATGGAGTGTTTTTGAGGCTTTTCTAGTTTTGCTAAAGGAGTCACTCCCGGTGAAGGGATCGTCGGTCCTTTCCTCGTCGAATGAGGTGCGGGATATATCATATATATCACTGTGCAAAGCAAAAACAGTTAAAAGCAATCAAAAGTCAAACCGAGTGTGTAGCATCTGCCAGTTATTGCTAAAGGAGTCACTCCCGGTGAAGGGATCTCGGTCCTTTCCTCATCGAATAAGGTGCAGGATATATCACATATACCGCTGTGCAAAGAAAGAACTGTAACTACCTGTTTTATTTTGAAATTCGATTCTACAACATCTTAGGTTTCTTTTATTTCATTAATCACATTAATGAAGTCCCATCATTTAAGTACCTAAACATCACAGATAGATATGACGTACACTTATGCCATCCGCATTCGCCTCGATGTCCCCTCGTGCACCGTTAGGTTAGGTAACTAACGACAGAGCAGGGCAGGGCTAGCGCGGGTGTAAAACATAAGTAACGTCTATATAATATATCATATATACTATATACTGTATCTATCACAGAACATCACATGATCTCATCACAGATAACGCAGCAGAAGAATCATATGAAATATTGGATATACTAGGACGTCCGTGTTTTCAATACGAGCCAGTATAAAACACGGATTCCACGGTCGTGATGAATAGCCAAACCCACACCCCTAGACCCCTACGAGAGCGGCAAGCAACCCTACCAATTCTAGAGTTAGGAGACCCGGACTCGACTCCTCGAGTTGGTCTCCCACTGGACTCCAGAACCCGGTTACTTGTGCCCTCCTCCTTGGGTCTATCCTAGTGCGGAAAAGTAAATAATATACAAACGGTGACTACTTCCGCTACCTGGAAGTGCCCCCAATAAAAGAATATTACATACAAGTTTTTACATGAATGAAAATGAAAAACACTCATCTCACATAAAAACCCCGGCTATTCAAACACGACGATCCAATATAACATATCCAGCAACACATAACATCACATGTCATCAACGTAAGTAAATATGTCCATCCCAATTGTCGTTGACATATAGCAACGAAACCGGCGATATCACATATTATACTTACGGTCGCAGAAAAGAAAGTGTAAAACTACAACAGTTGGAATCCGCAACCTCCTCAGACATCGCATGCCTGACCAAATGAATTTCTTAGACATCGCATGCCTAACAATTATAAACCCCGCATTTTAGTCTCAAAATCGAAAACTCTTTTCAATATGAAGTCGGGCAATTCAACAGGATTCCCGACATACTGATCGAGTACTCGTCGCAAACTTCAGTAGGCGGCCGCACCCCTGATACCGTCGAAGAAGTGCACCAAGGCGGAACACCGCTACCGCGAGCACCCGGACGGATGCTTTCGGCGACGGGGTTCTCCTACAGTCACTTGGTCGGGGCTATGGAGTGAGGCTGTCTATTAAGTTTACCCGGCGAGTATCCGTGTACGCTACGTGATTGCGACGGACTTTTGATCACATCAAAATTCCGTGGCAACCGATCAAGTGAGACTAAACTGCTATGTTTATAACATTCATTCAGTTATCACATAACTACTTGTGAATTCCAATTATTGTATCCCATTCCGGATAAACAGAAAATGTTAAACTTTCCGATCGAACAATCGAACACCCAAGTTTTCCCGATACAGATCAACACATGAAATAAGTCTAACAACATTCAGTTCGTGCCTCAGTACCAACGGTCCAGCCGTAGAAGGGTCAAGCCAACGCCTCACATGTGGCACGCCGTACTGCCCCAAACCCGAAGGTTTAAAGGGCAGTTCAAGACGGTCACATAATTGAGTTAAGGTTTGTTGTCTTGTAGAGGGTCCATCGCGTTACTTGCACTACTTAGAACGTCGTTAAAGTACGGAAAAATCCAACACTTGGAAATTTCCCGACAGGGGAAAAATTGGGTATTTATATCCGGTCGAACATTTTAACATATTCTAAAATTTATCCGTAAAGCCACACAGACAAAATTTGATAATCCAATCGAACAACGATTCCCAATACAACCCCAAAATACTCAACTGTTTACTGCATATTAAAAATTCCCAGAAAACTCAGCATATTAAAAAAGGAATTACTGTGCAAAAAGGAGTCAAAGACTCAACAGTAGAGCCGCGGAACAGCCGCGCCACGTGGGCTTAGGCCGCGGTTCCGCGCCGTTATGACGGAGTTAGATCTCCTTTTTTCACAGTTTTTCATAAAAAAACCCTGCTTGATTTTCTACTTATTTTTAATATGGAAAAAGACCAGATTTTAAAAAATGGACAGAGAGCATATTTGTGATCGGGTTTCGGGTTCGTTCGGACTTCAAATTCCGTCTGAACTTCGCCTAAGGCTCTAGCTAGGCTCTGATACCACTGTAGGGTTCCTAGGCACTCTAGTGAGGTCTCACAAGGCATCGAACATGCCAATTTCAAAAAATAACGGTGCCGAGAGACCCGACTACGGATCGTTTGCTAGATTTCTAGGCGAAAAGATAACTAGTTAACAACTTAACTAAAAAGAATACGGAAATACAACCTTTGTAGATCCGGTGCTCCACCTCCATAGATCCGCAACGAAGTCCCCTTGCTGTCCATATGAGTTCCCGGGCTCTAGCGTCGGCTTCGTCGGAGAATGGGCAAGCTAGGTCGTCGATGTCCATGCCGAAGATGATCTACGTCGAGGCATCGCTAAATCAAGCTCCAACATCACCAAGTCCAAAAACATGTGAAGGAAACACACTCTACTACTTGGCAAGAGATAGAGGATGAAGAAATAGGAAGTGGGTAGACTTTAGATTTGGATTTCTCACTTGTTTGCTCAATTCACCATTGATGAAGAAAGCTTTTTCTTCTTGAGTTCAAGGAAGAAGAAGAAGAAATGTTATCATAAGTTAATTCCAAAATGAAAAGAATAATCCATTCTTATCATCATAGAACCATGGTTTAGTGTAGAGAATTAATCATGGTTGAATGGTATGGTTAGGGTTAAGGATGAGATAAGAATGGTGGACTAAGTCAAAGCTTCATGAAGCTTTAACTAAACAACAAATGAAGCCACCATTCTTTTCTCTTTTCCATTTATTTTCCAAAATGAATAAATACATAAATAAAGAAAAGAAAACCCTAATCATAATCTTAACCATGGTCTAATTCTTTACATTTAACCAAGTTAACATGTATCATCAAACATGATACAAACATTTGCACAAAAAGTATATCACATATACAACTTGTGCATCCAAGTGAGAAAATCCATTTAAAGTAAACCAATACTAGTTAATACAAAGTAATATATCAAATATATAATTATGCATTAAATCATTAAATCAACACTTGATTCAATGATCCGGTCAAGTCGCACACAACCGACTAGTATACAATGTATCGGCTTATCGAATCAACGCTTGAATCGATAACTAGGTTATATCGCATACAACCATTCGACACATTGATCGCGAGAATGAAATACGGTATCACATACACGCATTATTCTCGGTCCCGCACATATCTCATATGCGCTCCTATTTCGTTTCGCTTGAGCCAGGAAACCTCTGTGTAGGACTCTTAAGACTCGTCAATACGCCGGCAGCAGATGATGATCATATCAAACACCCACAAGCCGCAAGCGGTCTGCTAAACGTAACGGCCACCCGGGTATTGAGCGATCAGAAGATCGACGAGCAAGACCGCTCACACTCCTGTGAATCCAACCAGTAACACTACCGTACAGTCCGGTCTGATCGTCTGATATGTCGCATAACTCGCCTAGGGGTGGTAAACGTCAGACCCCAATAGCTCGATAAGTCGTGTCGATATGAGGTCTATAACAATTTGAGAAACTACTGGTAACACTTACCAGTATATCTCAGCAACCCTGGCCAGGGATTTCCTGTTATAGCCAATCGAACACAGCGCAACATCAACTCCCTATACCGGGAGAGACGAATCCCCTCCTATCGCTCATTGCCTCCATGTGACTCGGGACTGTACCCAAAAACCACCGTTTTGCACGCCCTCTTGGACGTGGTAAGATGGAAATCAAAGCACAGTGGGAACCACACAAGACTCTATGACGATCTCGGGTCAACAGACTACTCTGTACCAGTGTCACCTGAGAACTGACATCTGACGTGAGGTATAATACCATCTGGGAGTTCTCGGCGAGTCCGTCCAGTGTATCCAGTCTCTACTGAGCACCCGTATATCATCTCTGATGTCAAACACCAATGGATATGGGATCATCCATCGCTCATCTGTATGGGTCGAGAAGGTATACGCTAGTCTACTCTGGTATATCGATGCCCAGTCACGATACACCCACGACTAGGGACTTTGAAGGATGTACTTATGGACTACCATGTCCCCACTAGTATGATCCGCATCATAGTCCAGGTAGTCAAGTACACATCCTAAGGGCTTTACCAACATGTAACAGAGAGACAATCAGTGCACACGTTAAGGTAAAGAGTAACCAGATAGCATACTATCATGTCCAGCAAGAAAGTCCTTCCTATATATGTCCCAGCATCCACTACAATATACATCCTATGTACAGTAATGGCCTCTAGGGCATACATATAACTAACAGGATCCATCTCTATCATCAATAATCTCAAACAATATATAAACAATATATATATTTGTGCATACGTATTCGTATACATCACCACGAACTGCGGGGGTGCTATACGCCATCCACCCGACTTCTCCCCGTAGATATAAATCTACTCAACTGGTCCTCGCTTGCCGGTGCCGACGCCGCCACGCGCTTGCTTGTCGTCTCGAAGTCCACATGGGGTACCTACATATCATAACGCACCGTATCACATTAAAATCCGACTCATGACCAAAATGACGCACGAATCCCACATAGGTCAAAACCTATGCTTGCTTCACAAATCGACCCAAAAACCCTCGATGTCGGCGTACAAACGCCAAACCATCGAGAAAAATCCAATCACACTCATTTGCACATTCACGAACACCAATTTTAATATAAACTAGGATAAAACTCACAAAACCCCAATTTCACTTAAAAAGTCATTTTTCTGTAAATGTAGCAAGCACAATTCGCCGTTTTTGTACAAAACATGATGTTTAAATGAATGTAGCGGCCAATATACTTATTAAATATCTTAAATAAGTCATAGAAACAAATTCCGGAATTTAATCTCATTAAATTCCAAAAACCCTAATATTCTAGTTTACAAAATAACCTTTTTTAACAATTTTAAAGCAACAATACATAATTCAACAACTAGACTAGGTTTAGCACAACCTAAGGTGTTAAAATACTCATTAACATGCCAAAGACATGATGAAAGCCTTATCATATTTTAATTCTCAATTTAACACAATATTTACAAAAAACTAGTTTGCAATATATATACTTATCACAAATTTAAATTAACAAAAATGCAACTAGCAACTAGATTTGATTTTAGCAAGAAATTATATGTTAATCTACCCATCACAATCCTAATCAAATGCTCATACCCTAATCCTCATTCAAAACCATACACTTGAAATTTCAAACTTCAATTCAAAACCCTTTTTCTTTCATAAACACCTAATTAAACACTTAATTAACTTAGCTTTAAGAAATTAGTAACAAATTAAGCAAAAATGTTTAGAATTATACCCAAAAACATTTGAAGATACACAAGCATCTATGGCCCACCAAAATGCTCTCTTTTCACAAAGATCCATGCTATACGGGCTAAGCTAAAATGGGTAGGAGTCGGATTTGGGTTTTGGGATTTTTTTGATGGATTTTTGGGGCAATTTTTGATGAAGTTTTGAAGAGAAAAGAGAAGGGAAATGGGGGGGGTTGTTGCTGCTGTAGGAGAGGGGGCTGCTGGAATGGGAGTGGAAGAGGAGAGAGAGGGAGGTAGAGAAAGTGGGGGGAGAAGTCAAAGTCAATTCAAGGTCAAAGATCCACCTCATTTCTCCATTTTCTTTTCTTTTCTTTCATTTCTTTTCCTTTGAAATTCAAGTGGGGAAAAAGATGGTGGCTGCTGAATTCAGCCAAGGGGAGAAGTAAATGGGGGTGTGTGGGTGTGGGTACGGGTGTGGGGTGATGAAAAATGATAAATACAATACCCCAAACATCCATTTACGCTAAAAAAAAGTCTTTTTTCTTCAATAATTTCTAAACCGTTTTGGCAAATAATTTCGTTCCAAAAACCAGAAGATAAAATTTTATTTAATGTTTTATGATGCACAAAATTTGTTTCAACTCATTCCAATTTGTAATTTTCCCTAATTAAATGTATTAGTGACGGCTTAAAATAATATTAAAATAATATTTTTTTCAGAAAATTTGAAATTTCACCAGTGGCTCAATAAACACCAAATAATAGCAATTACATAGCTAGAATATGTATATTTAATTTTTAAAATAAGATATTTGTATTTTGACTTTTTACAGAAACCCCACTTATTTTACCGTTTTTTCGAAATTTCACCGAAACGATTTTCAAAACGTTACAAAAGGTCACTCCCGGTGAAGGGATCTCGGCTCTTTCCTCATCGAATGAGGTGCTGGATATTCATCAATGAATACCACTATGCAAAGCAAGAACTAGTGCTACCTTTTTAAAATTTTGATTCTACAACATCATTAGGTTTCTTTTCTTTCCATTAATCTCATAAATGAAGTCCCATCATTTATGTTTCCCTAAACATCACAGAAAAGAAACGAAAATAGAACGTACGCTTATGTCATCCGCATTCGCCACGGGGCCCCGTCATGCACCGTTAGGTTACATAACTAACGGCAGAGCGGGGGCTGGACTACCGTGGGTGCAAAACATAAGCAACGTTTATTATATATATATCATTTATATATAGCATTTGTCTCACGCAGTTATATGATCACATCACAGAACTCAAGCAGCAGAAGTCAATATATAAAATATTTGATATACTAGGAGGTCTGTGTTTTAAATTCAGCCAGTAATGTAAAACACGGATTCCACGGTCGTGATGAATAGCCAAACCTACATCCCTAGACCCCTACGAGAGCGGCAAGCAACCCTTCTAATTCTATAGTTAGGAGACCCGGTCACGACTCCTCGAGATGGTCTCCCACTAGACTCTAGAACCCGGTTACTTATGCTCCCCGCCTCGGGTCTATCCTAATGCGGAAAAGTAAATAATATACATCAATGGTGATATCGTCCTCAACCCGGAAGTGCCGCAATAAAAGAATATTACATACAATTTTTACTTGAATGAAAATAGAAAAACTCTCATCTCACGTAAAAAAACCCGGCTATTCAATCACGATAATCCAATATAACATATCACGGCAACGCATAACATCACATGTCATCAACGTAAGTAAATATGCGTATCCCGAATTCCGTTGACATATAGCAACGAGATCGGGGATACACCACTTATTACACTTACGGTCGCAGAAAAGAAATGGAAAACTGCAATTTTTAGAATCCGCAAATTCCTTAGACATCATAAACCCGGAATATTTCATATTCCAGATTTCATGCCTAACCAGATAAACCTTGCATTTCAGTCTCAAATTGAATAAACTTTTCAAAAACTTAGTCGGGTAATTTAACAAGATTCCCAACTACCCGATCGAATGCTCGTCGCGAACTTTAGTAAATGGCCGTACCCCCGATGTCGTCGATGAAGTGCACTTAGGCGGAACACCGTGGCCGCGTGCACCTGAGTGGATGCTTTTGGCAACGGGGTTCTCCTACAGTCACTTGGTCGGGGCTAGATGCGTGGCTATCTAGTAAAGTTATCCAGCAAGTATCCGCGTACTATACAAGATTGCGACGGAGTTTTGATCCGAATCAAAACTCCATGGCAATCGATCAACCGAGACATAAAATGCTAGATTTACAATTAGCAAACTAGTTTTCACGAAACTAATTAAAGTGGATTCTAAATATTGTATCACATATCAAACTTATACCCGAAACGATGTTAAATTGCGAATACGAAACACTCCGAATTGCCCCAACAGAAAAGATAACATCACATTGTTGCGTTTCCCTTGCACCTAGTCTAAGGTTTTGTAGCATCACTCATGCCACTTTAAAATTTAGAGAGCTACAAAGCAAACAAACCATGAATCTTTAACTAGAATATTTAGGGTAACAAAAACTTGTATCACATACAAGGAAGATTCTATCACTATGTGTTGAGATTACAACCTTTGTAGAGCTCCCTTGGTGACTCCTTGGACCTTTGAGAGTTTGGAACGGATCGCTAGCAACCTTCCTTGTCCACGATGATCCACCCGAAGTCCCTTTGCCCAAAGCTCCTTGCTTTACTTGATCCATGGAAGAAGTGTAGCAAACACCCTACACAAATAGGCTAGATATATGTAGAATGATGAGGTGATTTGTATTCTCTAATCAAAACCCTTTTTTTTTATCACCCTCACTCAAGAGAAAACTCAAGAGAGCTTGGAGGAAGAAGAAGCTGATGGCAAAAGCTTTTTTTTAAAAAGATAATGATAAGAATAATGAATAAATGAGAAAAGAAAGTATATATATTTTCTTTCTCTCTTTTCAAACCATGGTTCAATAATATCTAGATATTTTCTATTTGGGTTAAAGTCCAAATGAAAAGTAAACCATGGGTTTAAGCTACGTCAAAGTCAAGAAGAGTGTAGAAAAACCCATTAAAGATTTAATTTCCATTTTCCTTTTATAATCCAAATAGAATATATATATATATATATATATATATATATATATATATATATATTGAACCATGTAAGTCTTATATTGCCACCAATTGTGTATCATCAACCATGACACTATGCATGTATGTGTCCATGCACATCAACATGTGCATACATGCATGCATACATCTTCGACAAAGAAAAGGGTTTAATTAAAGAATTAAACTAAAAGTCAAATGTTAAATCAACACTTGATTTAACAAACCGGTCATATCACATACGACCCCACTAAAAGAAAATTGCCCGATTAACATATAGTATCACATACTCGCATTCAATCGGGTCCCGCGCATATCTCATATGCACACCACATCGTTTCGCCTGAGCTAGGAAACTCCTGTGTTGGACTCTAAGACTCGTCAATACGCCGGCAGTAGGTGATGATCGTATCAAACACCCACAAGCCGTAAGCGGTCAGGTAAACGTAACAGCCACCCGGGTATTGAGCGATCAGAAGAAAACCAGCGAAGCTGTCAAAACTCCCGGTGAGCCAATCAGTAACATAACCGTATAGTCCGGTCTCTTCGTCTCATATGTCGCATATCCAGTCTAGGGGTGGTAAACGTCAGACCCCAGTAACCGATAAGTCGTGTCGATGTGAGGCTCATAACAGGTCGAGAAACTACTGATAACTTTTACCAGTAAATCGCCATAACAGCCCTGGATAGGGACTTCCAGTTATAGCCAATCGAACATAGCGCAACATCAACTCCCAATACCAGGAGAGACGAAACCCTTCATATCGCTCATTGCCTCTATGTGATTCGGGACTGTACCCAAAAGACACCATTTTGCATGTTCTCGTGAACGTGGTAAGGTGGAAATCAAATCACAGTGAGAATCACACAAGACTCTATGACGATCTCGGGTCCACAGACTAACCTGTACCAGTGTCACCAGAGAACTACTATCTGACGATAGGTATAATACCATCTAGGAGTTCTCGGTGAGTCCGTTCAGTGTACCCAGTCTCTACTGAGCACACGTACACCATCTTTGATGTCAAAACACCGATGGATATGGGATCATCCATCGCCCATCATATGGGTCAAGATGCGTATACGCTAGTCTACTCTGGTGTATCAATGCCCTGTCTCGATACATCCTCGACTAAGAACAGTTATAGGATTTACTCTTGGACTACCCTGGCCCCACCAGTATGTTCTGCATCATAGTCCCAGTTGTCGAGTATATATCCTAAGGGCTTTATCAACATGTGAGAGCAAGACAGTAAACCAATACAAGTCTACATGTTTAGACAAAGTGAAACCAGATAGCATAGTATCATATCGAGCAAGAAAGTCCTCTGCATATATATCCAAGCATCCACTATAATATACATCATATGTACAACAATGGCCTCTAGGGCATATATATAACTAACAATCTCCCACTTGCACTAAGGCCAGCTGTTGTAGTATCTCATACCCAACATCCCGAAGAGTCTCTCAAATTGTATCTAGGGTATGGCCTTGGTGAGTGGATCAGCAGTGTTGCCCTTCGTGTCAACTCTCCTGACCTCGATCTCACGGCGATCAACTATCTCCCGGATCAGGTGATACCGCCTCAGAATATGTATGGACTTCTGATGGGACCTGGGTTCCTTGGACAAAGCCACAGCTCTATTGTTATCATAATTCAAAGGTATTGGATGCTCAATGGATGGAACCACACCAAGTTCAGTGATGAACTTCTTTATCCAGACAGCCTCTTTGGCAGCATCGTTTGCAGCGATGTATTCAGCCTCCATCGTCGAGTCTGCCACGGTTTCTTGCTTGGAACTCATCCAACAAACCGCCCTACCATTTAGGATAAAGACAAATCCCGAGTGCGACTTAGAGTCGTCCTTATCACTTTGGAAGCTCGAATCGGTAAAGGACTCCACCTGGAGTTCTCCGTTACCATACACCAAGAACATCTCCTTAGTTCTTCTCAAGTACTTGACAATGTTCTTCACCGCTATCTAGTGACTCTCTCCTGGACCTGCTTGATACCTACTCACTACACTTAGCGAGTATGCTACATCGGGTCTGGTACATAGCATCACGTATATGATAGAGCCTACTGCTGAAGCATATGGTATCCCTTGCATGCGAGCTCTCTCCAAATCATTCCTTGGAGACATCTCTTTAGAGAGAGTGAGTCCAGAGATCGTGGGTTGGTTACCATGCTTGGATTCTTCCATACTAAACCTCTTTAGTATGATGTCAATGTACCTGGATTGGGACAATCCCAGTATCCTTTTAGATCTATCTCTATAGATCTTAATCCCCAAAATGCAGGAGGCATCACCTAGATCTTTCATTGAGAATCTATGTGATAAGAAGAGCTTGACCAAGTGCAGCATAGGAACATCATTTCCTATCAAGATTATGTCATCCACGTACAATACGAGGAAGACAACCTTACTCTCTGCAACCTTCTTGTAGATACAAGGTTCATCTACGTTTTTGATAAAGTCAAACTCTTTGACTACAATATCAAAACAGATGTTCCAACTCCGCGATACCTGCTTTAATTCGTATATGTATTTAAGCAGCTTGCACACGTTTCCGCTGCTCCCACTATCTACGAAGCCCTCTGGCTGAGTCATGTACACGCACTCCTCTCAATCACCATTTAGAAAGGCGGTCTTAACATCCATCTGCCAGATTTCGTAGTCATGGTATGCATCAATGGCAAGCAGGATCCGGATGGACTTAAGCATAGCCATTGGAGAAAAGGTTTCGTCATAAGACACACCTGGTCGTTGACGAAAACCCTTTGCAACAAGTGTAGCTTTGAAAGTCTCAACTTTTCCATTTACACCAAGTTTCTTCTTAAAGATCCATTTGCTCACAATGGGTTTTACCACTTCAGGAGCAACTTCCAAAGTCCATACTTTGTTGGTGTACATGGATTCCATCTCAGATCGCATTACATCCAGCCATTTCACAGAGTCACCACTCGTGATAGCCTGCTTGAAACTATTCGGGTCATCATCTTCCATGATGCAATCCTCGCTCCCACCATCGATGAGAAAACCATAGTATCTCTCTGGTGGATGAGGAACCCTACTAGATCGGAGGAGCGGCTGAGGTTCGTCGGGAACTACTGAATTCTCTGGTTCAACCAAATCTTCTGTCGTAGTTTGTATAGCTGGAACCTCTTCCAGTTCTACCTCCTTGCCACTAATTTCTTTTTCAAGAAATTCCTTTTCTAAGAAGGTGGCATGTCGAGAAAAAAACACCTTTTGTTCCTCAGGGTGGTAGAAGATATACCCACGCGAATGTTTGGGATATCCAATAAACTTACACAGAAAAGACCTTGCGCCGAGTTTGTCCGGATTTTGTGTTTTTACATATGCCGGACAACCCTATATCTTAAAATAATTAAGATATGGTCTCTTTCCTTTCCATATCTCATATGGAGTGGTTGGCACAGATTTGGTGTGAACCATATTCAATAGGTCTGCAGCTGTTTCCAGTGCATATCCCCAAAAGGAAATAGGCAACTCAGCAATGCTCATCATAGAGCGCACCATATCTAATAGGGTGAGATTCCTCCGCTCCGATACACCGTTGTGCTGTAGTGTATAAGAAGGAGTAAGCTGAGAAAGAATCCCATTCTCTTTTAGATAGTCCAGGAACTCATTGCTCAAGTATTCTCCTCCTCGATCTGATCGAAGGATCTTAATACTTTTGCCCGTTTGGTTCTCTACTTCGTTCTTATATTCTTTGAATTTCTCAAAAGCTTCAGACTTGTGTTTCAACAGGAGCACATGCCCGTATCTTGAGAGATCATCAGTGAATGTAATGAAGTACGACGAACCGTTCCTGGCATGTGTAGACTTGGGACCACATACAACACTTTGTATCAGTCCCAAGAGTTCTGTAACTCTTTCTCCGTGTCCACTAAACGGAGTTTTGTTCATCTTGCCTTTGAGACATGACTGGAAAGTATAATAAGATGATAATTCGAACGGATTCAAATATCCATCCTTATGCAACTTAGCTAGTCGTGTCGCATTGATATGACCAAGTCTACAATGCCATAAGAAAGATTCGTTCATTTCCGAACTCTTCCTCTTATGTGTGTTTTGTACATCAAGGACTATAGTTTGATTTAGAACGTATATGCCATTATTTAACGAGCCTGATCCAATCAACTTTTGATTCAGGAAGATGTTCATAACATTATCCTGTACTACAAAATTATATCCCTCTTTACTCAATAAAGATACCGATATAAGATTGCATATCAGGGTCAGAATGTAATAGCATTCGTTCAGAATCAATGTATTACCATTTGGTAATACAAGGTGATATTCGCCAACAGCCTTGGCTGCAACATTTGCACAATTCTCTACTCTTATGGAATGATCACCTTCTCCTAGTTCCCTACCTTTCCGTAGCTCATGTAACATATTACATATGTGGGATCCCGATCCGGTATCTAATACCCAGGACGTAGAGTGAACTGAGAAACAATTCTCGATAACAAACACACCAGAAAAAGACACATCAACATGCTTATTTTTCGTTAGGGTGGCGTGAGAATCCGGATAATCTCCTAATTCCTGCTCTGTCTTATAACAATTATAAGTTGGAGCGGGACCAACGTTCCCCTGCTCAGTATAATAAGCAGGTTCGGTCAATACATCCATATTATTATCTTGATTAAGGCCTGACATGGTCGCTACCTGGAGAGAGAGAGAAGAAAACACTTTAGCGTATGCTCTTGCAAGATTAGATTGGTTATTATCTTATCTAATCAGAATGGCTCCCACTGTTTTCATCAAATCTTCCTTCAAACCCTAAAAGGTAAGACTAGCCGGGATTAATTACACTTTACAAGCTCGCCAATCTTTCTGCCAGGCCAGTGTTGGTACTTTGAGGGAGGTACCCCGTGCTTTCGCACGGACCTAATTAGAATAAACCTCGTTTTCCCAGAGGTATAACCCCGTTAACACCTTTCTAGTCACCTACTTGATTGGCTAATTGTCCTGTGTAAAACTCTCCAGGAGTAACTCTTACTCGCAGTGGGTATCAGGATCCAACTATCTCATAGAAGGTATGAAATCTCATTGCAAATTTCAACTCTTGAAACTCCCGATAAAGCTTTTGCCCCTAGCGTGCTATGACCTTGACGCAGGCCATCAAACCATAGTCCGCTAGTCATGTTCAACCCGTCATTTCCTGATTGAATTAAACCCACCCGCACGACCCTTGACGCAGGCCAACAAAGTCGTACGACTACCCTAATCCAATCTCATCTTATGTTGTAGATAAGCACTAGTTAGCTACCGCACACTACGCCTTGACGCAGGCCAACAAACGTAGCACGAATACTAAGTAGTACCTATCTGAAATGACGGAGGGCTACGCAGGTTTTTCAGAAAATCGTGAGCGTAAAGAACCCGATATCGTTGTAGAAACAAGTGATTTTGAAAAGAGTGTTTTTTAGGCTTTTTCTAATTTTGCTAAAGAGGTCTCTCCCGGTGAAGGGATCTCGGCTTTTTCCTTATTGAATAAGGTGCAGGATATTTCAAAGATACCACTATGAAAAGTAAGAACCATAGAAGCAATCAAAAACTAAACCGTGAGTATGTAGCATCTTCTAGTTTCGCTAAAGTGGTCACTCCCGGTGAAGGGATCTCGGCTCTTTGCTTATCGAATAAGGTGCTGGATATTCTACAAGGAATATCGCTATTCAAAGTAGAACTAGAGCTACCCTTTTTATAAATTTGATTCTACAACATCTTTTAGGTTTCTTTTTTTTCATTGATCTCATTAATGAATCGCATCATTTAAGCTTCCTAAGCATCACAGAAGAAATGAAAATACAACGTACGCTTATGCCATCCGCATTCGCCACAGTGTCCCGTTATGCACCGTTAGGTTACTTAACTAACGGCATAGCGGGGCGGGACTAGCGCGGGTGTAAAACATAAGCAACATTTATTATATATCATATATACAATAATAAAGCATTCGTCTCACGCATATAATATGATCACATCACATAATATCAGCAGCAGAAGATAACATATGAAATATTGGATATACTAGGAGGTCCGTGTTTTATTTTGAGCCTGTAGAAAACACGGATTCCATGGTCGCGATGAATAGCCAAATCCACATCCCTAGACCCCTACGAGAGCGGCAAGTGATCCTGCCAATTCTAGAGTTTAGGAGATCCGGTCCCGACTCCTCTAGATGGCCTCCCACTGAACCCTAGAACCCGGTCACTTGTGCTCCCCTCCTTGGGTCTATCCTAATGCGGAAATGTAAATAATATACAATGGTGACATCATCCTCAACCCGGAACTGCCCCAATAAAAGAATATTACATACAATGAATTTTACATGAATGAAAATAAAGACCCTCATCTCACATAAAACCCCCGGCTATTCAAAACACGACGATCCAATATAAGATAACATCAGCAATACATAATATCTCATATCATCAACGTAAGCAAGTATGCGTATCCTGATTGTCATTGATGTATAGCAATGAAGCTGGCGATACACCACATACTACACTTACGGTCGTAGAAAAGAAAAGTGAAAAACTACAATATTTGGAATCCAAAATTATCTTAGACATCGTAAACCCGAAATATCACATATTGCGGATTTCATGCCTAACTCTATGAATTCCATATATTGTATCACATTCATATAAATCAAGACGATGTTTAACGTTTCGATCGAATCAACATACACCCACAATTTACCCCGAGAGCTCAACACTTGAGCAAAGTTACAAATACTCAAAAACGCGCCACAGTGTCTATGGTCCAGCCGTAGAAGGAGTTAACCAACGCCTCACCTATGACACCACGGAACTACGGCAAACTCGAAGGTTCGATCGCGGTTCTGTAGGCATAGAATCGAGTTAAGGTTATTATTTTATTCTAGAGGGTCCATAGGATACTTGCGCGACTATTGAATATAAAGTTAACTTAGAAAAATTACAACACTTGGAAATTTCAACGGGGTACAAAATGAGGTGTTCAAAGTTCATTCGAACTGCTAAACATTGTCAAGGTTACCAATACAGTGTTAAATTATACGACTACGAAACACTACAAAATATCCCCGGATCAAATCAATCATCACATGAAAAATTGGGCTAAGCAAACAATACCTGAAAGCCCAAATCCTACAGAGCAGCCCAGAGAAGCAATACGGAGCAATTTGGAGGCAGTCTGGCCGAGCAGGCCGGCCAAAGCCCCAAAGTGCTCGGTTTTTTTGAGGTGGAATTTCCCCGTATAGCTCCAGTTTTCTCAGTACATCTCATACTAACTTCTGCAGTTGCTAAAAAAATTTTTAAACGACTTTTCAGAAAATTTCCAGAGAGCAATATTATGGTTTCATAATACCGTATTTTCGCAGTCGATTTCGTTTTCGTATTTGTATTAACACCGTGTTTAAAATTCTAGCTTGACTCTGATACAACTGTTGGGTTTCCCTTGCACCTAGTCTAGGGTTTGGTAGCATCACTCATGCCACTTTAAAATTTAGAGAGGTGCAAAGCAAACAAACCATGAATCTTTAACTAGAATATTTAGGGTAACAAAAACTTGTATCACATACAAAGAAGATTCTATCACTAAGTGTTGAGATTACAACCTTTGTAGTGCTCCCTTGGTGACTCCTTGGACCTTTGAGAGTTTGAAACGGATCGCAAGCAACCTTCCTTATCCACGATGATCCACCCGAAGTCCCTTTGCCCAAAGCACCTTGCTTTACTTGATCCATGGAAGAAGTGTAGCAAACACCCTATACAAATGGACTAGATATGTGTAAAATGATGAGGTGGTTTGTATTCTCTAATCAAAACCCTTTCTTTTTATCACCGTCACTCAAGAGAAAACTCATGAGAGCTTGGAGGAAGAAGAAGATGATGGCAAAAGCTTTTTTTAAAAGATAATGATAAGCATAATGAATAAATGAGAAAAGAAAGTATATATATTTTCTTTCTCTCATTTCAAACGATGGTTCAATAATATCTAGATATTTTCCATTTAGGTTAAAGTCTAAATGAAAAGTAAACTATGGGTTTAAGCAAGGTCAAAGTCAAGAAGAGTGTAGAAAAACCCATTAAATATTTAATTTCCATTTGCCTTTTATAATACAAATAGAAAAAAAAAATTAAAAAAAAAAATATATATATATATATATATATATATATATATATATATATATATTGAACCATGTAAGTCTTATATTGCCACCAATTGTGTATCATCAACCATGACACTATGCATGTATGTGTCCATGCACATCAACATTGTTAGTTATATGTATGCCCCAGAGGCCATTACTGTACATACGATGTATATTGTAGTGGATGTTAGGACATATATAGGGAGGACTTCCTTGCTCGACATGATAGTATGCTATCTGGTTGCACTTTATCTTAACATGTACTCTGATTGTCTCTATGTTACATGTTGATAAAGCCCTTAGGATATGTACTCGACTACTGGGACTATGATGAGATCATACTAGTGGGGCCACGGTAGTCGACGAGTACACACTATAACTGTTCCTAGTCGAGGGTGTATCGAGACAGGGCATCGATGCATCAGAGTAGACTAGCGTATACGCATCTTGCCCCATATGATGGGCGATGGATGATCCCATATCCATCGGTGTTTGACATCAAGGATGGTGTACGGGTGCTCAGTGGAGACTGGGTACACTGGACGGACTCGCCGAGAACTCCCAGATGGTATTATACCTCACGTCAGATGGCAGTTCTCCGGTGACACTGGTACTGAGTAGTCTGTTGACCCGAGATCGTCATAGAGTCTTGTGTGATTCCCACTGTGCTTTAATTTCCATCATACCACGTCCAAGAGGGCGTGCAAAAAGGTGGCTTTTGGGTACAGTCCCGAATCACATGGAGGCAATGAGCGATAGGAGGGGATCGTCTCTCCCGGTATAGGGAGTTGATGTTGTGCTGTGTTCGATTGGCTATAACCGGAAATCCCTGGCCAGGGTTGCTGAGATTTACTGGTAAGTATTATCAGTAGTTTCTCGAACTGTTATAGACCTCATATCGACACAACTTATCGAGCTACTGGGGTCTGACGTTTACCACCCCTAGGCGAGATATGCGACATATCAGACGACGAGACCGGACTGTACGGGAGTGTTACTGTTTGGATTCACAGAAGAATGTACAGGCTTGCTTGTTGATCTTCTGAGCGCTCTATACCTGGGTAGCTGTTACGTTTAGCTGACCGCTTGCAGCTTGTGGGTGTTTGATATGATCATCACCTACTGCCGGCGTATTGACGATTCTTTAGAGTCATACACAGAGGTTTCTTGACTCAGGCAAAATGGAGTAGGGGCACATATGTGATATGTGCGGGACCGAGGATAATACGATATGAGATACCGTATTCTATTCTCGCGATATTTGATATCAACCGGGTCATCGGATCAAGTGTTGATTCGATGAATCGGTACGGATAAATATTAGTCGGTTATATGCGATATAGCCGGATTGTCGGATCAAGTGTTGATTCGATAATTTAATGTATAATAATATATATGATATATTAAATGACATTAACTAATATTAGTTCACGAAAAGATTCTTTTTCTCACCGGATTAATACATTGATATATATGCGATATATGTTAATTGTATTATTTTCTTTTGTTGCAAATATATAATATATATGTGATATATATTATTATGACATGATATGATTTATTATAAAACATATTTAAGGATGATAAAAATGGATTAGGGTTTGATTACGGTTAGCTCCTTCTTGTTCATTCTAGAAGGATTCTATTTTGTCATGATAAAGATATTTTGTTATGACTCATGCTTTGACCTAACCAAAACCTAACTCTAGTTTATTCTCTACATATGTTTAGCCTCTCATCCTTGACCATGGTTTGATAATCAATCATATATTCTTGATTACTATTCATCACAAAAGGAATTCTATCATTATTCTTCATCTTCTTCCTTCTTCTTTCTTCATGGAAAAAGCTTACTAGCTTTTTCCAAGTGATGAATAAATGTGAGAAAAAGATAAATAAAGAGTGCAAAAATCCTACTTCATCATGTAAGTCGATGTAGTACACCCCAGTACTTGTGGGGAGGCGGATTTTACAAAAACGATCAAGTTTAAGGAACGAACATCGACTAACCACTTAAATCGAAGCTAAACAAATAATAACCAAACACATAGCTATACTAAACTATAGTGTTAAGGGATTATACCGATCGAAACTAGTCCTTCGTCTTTGTATCCTCCTTTGTTCTCCTCGACCTTCTCTAGGTAGTAGACGATCCACCCGAGAGCAAAACACCAAGCTACACCTCTCACTTGAGGTAACTAATCAACTTTGATTGCTAATCAAAGATGAAAGGATGAGATAGAGTGATGGTTATGGATGCTTAAGTCTAACTAAACCTTTGATCTCAACACATGAGGATTAAGGATTAGTCACTTGAAGATGAGAGCTTGAGGAGAGAGAATATGAGATAAGATAATGAGAGGAGAGAGAGTGTATCATAATATATTATGAAGCATTCTTATTTAAGAATAATGAATAAAAGAAATGAATAAGCATGCTTCATGAAATATCTAGTGGTGATTCATTAGCATGAGTCATTAAGCAATAAATGTGCATTAATGAAATGAATGAATCACCACAATGACTCACAACCTCATCCAAAGTAACCTCCTTAGTCACATCTTCTAGAAGCTTCTCGTACAATTACGAGAACGCCCCTCCAATCCGCAAAAAATACGGAAAAACTTTAGACTGTAAAAATCCAATAACCGGATACCAGTAACTGGCTTAAACAAAAGCCGACTGGTAAAAACTGTCCGAAAGTCGTACGTGCGTAAACGCACGTATGCGTCCGAACCCTTTGTCGCAAAACCATGCAACCTCTATATCGTTTCGCCTGGAGTAGGAAACTCTCTGTGTGGGACTCTAGAGACTCGACTACTACGCTGGCAGTGGGTTTAACCACAGACCGCAAGCGGCACTAGCTGTACGTAACGGTCCCCAGGTAGTTGTCGATAAGAAGGCCGATGAGTAAACCCATCCAAACTCCTACTGAGTCTGATGTGACAATCTCCATACAGTCCGGTCCGTTCGTCCAAGACTATCGCATATCGGGCCTAGGGGGGCGGCAAGCGTCAGTCCCCTAATAGCGGTATAAGTCGTGTCGGAGTGAAGCCCATTACACCCTGAGAAACTACTGGAACCTACCAGAAAATCTCGCTTGCCCTGGCCAGGGACTTTGCGTAATGGCTCTCTGACACAGCACGATATCTACTCCCAATACCGGGAGGGACGAATCCTGTCTAACCGCCACTGCCTCCAAGTGCTCGGGACTGCACCCAACTGCCACCTGTTTGCACGACTCCTTTGAGCCGTGGTAGGGTAGCAATCTAAGAACAGTGGGACACACTCGAGGCGAAGTAGCAGTGTCAAGTCTGCGGACTACGCTGTACTCATGTCACCTGGGAACTGTTCATTGACGACTGGTATCAAACCAACCAACAGTTCCCTGTGAGTCCTGTCCGGTGTACCCGTAACCTAACGAGCACCTGTATACTATCTCCAGTACGACGTACTGACGGCTGTGGGACAGACCATCTCCCTAACTGGGATGAGAAGCGTACACACTAGTCTACTCCGGAGTATCGATGCTCTGTCTCGATAATCCAACGACCAGGGACCTGAATAAGGATGTGCTTGTAGACTACTCAGCCCCCACTAGTGTGACTGCCATCACAACGCTGGTAGACAAGCAAGATCCTAAGAGCTCTATCAATACGTACACTCACATATTAAGATAGAAAAACCAAGTAGCATACTACCATGTTTAGCAAGACTGTTATATACATGTGAATATCCCAAGCTTCCATTAAGTAATATACAAGCTAGTATGATACAGTAATGGCCTTCTAGGGCATAAACACTAACAATCTCCCACTTGCACTAGGGCCATGTACTGGCGTATCGAAGACCGATGATCTCGAGTAGCCTCTCGAACTGAATCTGAGGAAGGGCCTTCGTGAATGGATCAGCAATGTTCTCTTCTGAAGCAACTCTCCGAACCTCGATCTCCTGACGATCAATGATCTCCCTGATCAGGTGATACCGCCTCAAGATGTGTCTGGACTTCTGATGGGACCTTGGTTCCTTCGCTAAAGCTATAGCTCCGTTGTTGTCGCAATACAGAGGTATTGGATCAACTATGGTAGGAACCACCTGAAGTTCTGTTAGGAACTTCTTCATCCAGACTGCTTCTTTTGCGGCATCGCAAGCAGCTATATACTCCGCTTCCATCGTCGAGTCAGCAACGGTGTCCTGCTTGGAGCTCTTCCAGCACACCGCCCCTCCATTGAGGGTAAAGACATAACCCGACATGGACTTGGAATCGTCCTTATCACTCTGGAAGCCGGAATCAGCAAAGGCCTCCAACCTGAGGTCTTTTCCGCCGTAAACCAAGAACATCTCCTTAGTCCTCCTCAGGTACTTGAGAATGTTCTTTACTGCTATCCAGTGTTTCTCCCCTGGGTCTGACTGATACCGGCTTACCACGCTCAGTGCGTAAGCTACATCTGGTCTGGTACACAACATCGCATACATTATAGAGCCTACCGCAGAAGCGTAGGGTATAATAGACATGCGTTCCCTTTCCAAATCAGTCTTGGGAGACATCTCTTTGGAGAGGGTGATTCCGTGACAAGCCGGTAGATTACCGCGCTTAGAATCTTCCATACTGAATCTTTTCAGTACAGTGTCGATATACCTGGACTGCGAAAGTCCCAACATCCTCTTGGATCTATCACGATAGATCCGGATCCCCAGAATGTAAGAGGCATCACCCAGGTCTTTCATGGAGAACCTGTGTGACAAGAATCCTTTGACAGATTGTAGCATAGGAATGTCATTTCCTATCAATAGAATGTCATCCACGTACAAGACGAGGAATACGACACTTCTGGCCACAACTTTACTATATATGCACGGTTCATCTGGATTTTTGATAAAGTCATATTCTTCGACTGTCTCATCAAAACAGATGTTCCAACTCCGCGATGCCTGCTTTAGTCCGTAAATGGACTTAAGCAGCTTGCATACTTTCCCGCTGCTCCCACTCTGATTGAAACCCTCTGGCTGATCCATATAGACGCTCTCTTCTAAATTTCCATTCAGAAAAGCCGTCTTTACGTCCATCTGCCAGATTTCATAATCATGGAAGGCAGCAATAGCAAGAAGGACCCGAATGGATTTGAGCATAGCCACTGGAGAAAAGGTTTCGTCATAGTCCAAACCAGGTCTTTGACGAAAACCCTTTGCAACAAGTCTAGCCTTATAGGTTTCCACCTGTCCATCTACACCAATCTTTTTCTTGAAGATCCATTTGCATCCTATGGGTTTTACCCCATCTGGAGCAAAGTCCAAAGTCCATACTTTGTTGGTGTACATGGACTCCATCTCGGTCCGCATTGCATCTAGCCATCGTACCGAGTCGCCGCTCTGGATGGCCTGCTGGAAGTCAGTAGGTTCATCATCATCTATGATGCAATCCTCTCTATCCCCGTCTATGAGAAAACCGTAGTATCTCTCAGGCGGATGAGACGGCCTACTACTCCTGCGGAGGGGTGCGGGAATGTTCTGTTCTTCTTGAACCTCTGGGTCTATCAAACTTTCAGTAACAGCTTGTGGTTCTGGAATTTCTTCCAGTTCTACTTCGCTCCCACTCTTCTGATTTTCTAAAAATTCAGTTTCTAAGAAGTGGGCATGTCGAGAAACAAAAACCTTTTGTTCCTCTGCGTAATAGAAATAATATCCCTTGGAGTTCTTTGGATATCCCACAAGCTTACACAGTACTGAGCGTGCCTCGAGCTTGTCCACATGCTGCTTTTTTACAAAAGCTGGACACCCCCATGTCCTAAAATGTTTTAGACAGGGTTTCTTCCCACTCCACATCTGATATGGTGTGGTAGGCACAGTCTTGGTTGGAACCTGGTTCAAAAGATATGCCGCTGATTCTAGCGCATAACCCCAGAAAGATCGCGGTAACTCAGTATTACTCATCATGGATCGTACCATATCCAATAGGGTTCGATTCCGTCTCTCCGATACACCGTTGTGCTGTGGAGTGTATGGAGGAGTAAGCTGAGAGAGAATTCCTTTCTCTTTTAGGTAACCTAGGAACTCGGCACTTAAGTATTCTCCACCTCGATCAGATCTTAGTGTCTTAATACTTTTGCCTGTTTGGTTTTCCGCTTCACTCTTGAATTCCAGGAATTTCTCAAAGGCCTCTGATTCATGCTTCATTAAGAAAACATATCCATACCTAGAGAAATCATCTGTAAAAGTAATGAAGTAGGAATAACCACCTCTCACATGTGTAGACATTGGACCACATACATCACTGTGTATGAGTCCTAAGAGCTCGCTCGCTCTTACTCCTTGTCCAGTAAATGGAGTCTTTGTCATCTTTCCTTTGAGACAAGATTGACAAGTGTCATAGGTTTGATATTCGAACGTGTCCAAATATCCTTCTCTATGCAACTTAGTCAACCTTCTCTCATTGATGTGACCCAGTCTACAATGCCATAAGAAAGCTTTATTTAAATCTGGAGACTTTCTTTTTAGTGTGTTCTGGACATTGAAAATTTGGAGTTGGTTTAACACATATATGCCGTTATTTAGAGTACCGGACCCAATCAAACCATGATTAAGGTGGATGTTGACAACATCTCTTACAAACGTGAAATCATAACCTTTATTTGATAACAAGGAAACTGATATGATATTACACGTTAAGCTGGGTACAAAATAACAGTTATGTAAAACCAAAATGTTTCCACTCGTCAATCCTAGGTGATAATCCCCGACGGACGCAGCTCCCACGCTAGCTCCGTTAGCAACCCTGAGGATCATATCACCTTCCTTCAGCACTCTACGGTTTCTCAGTGCCTGCAATGAATTGCAAATATGAGATCCTGATCCGGTATCCAATACCCAGGAAGTAGAGTTGATCGACAGACAATTCTCAATTACAAACACACCTGAAGTCGAAGCCACAGCTTGCTTCGGTTCTTGGTTCTTGGCGTTCCACGCCTTGCAATCCTTCTTCCAGTGCCCTTTCCTGTGACAATGGAAGCACTCATCCAGGCCAACTACCGGTGCTGTAAACTTTTTCTTTCCCTTCTTTCCCACCTTACTAACACCTCCTCTAGGTCTGGGTGCGGCCTTCTTCTTCCTTCCTTTGGCCCTAGCCTTGGACCCGGAAGAAGATGAACCGCCAACAAACATAGCGGGTGTTTCCCTTGCCTTCTGCAAGGTGCCCTCTGCACTCCTTAACATGTTCAGGTGTTCCGCAAGTTCAACTTCTTTTCCTTGAAGATTGAAGTTGAGGATAAACTGGGCGTAGGTGGGAGGAAGGGACTGAGAACAAGGTCTGTATAGAGCTCATTATCCAAAGTCGTCCCAAGGTCCGCGAGCTCTTCAATATAGCCGATCATCTGTAGGACATGTTCACCTACCGATGACCCGACAGCCAACCTCGCTCGAAACAATTTCTTAGAGGTCTCGTATCTTGCTATACGAGATTGCTCTCCATAAAGTTCCTTTGTATGGAGAAATATGCCATCTAGGGACATATCCTCGTGCCTCCTCTGATGTTCATTGTTCATCGAGGCAAGCACGATGCACTTGGCTCTCGCGCAATCTAAATCCCAGGTTTTGCGGATTTCCTTATCCGCATTGCTGGATTTGGGACCAAGGACAGCAGGTGCTGTAGCGGTGAGGACGTACCCCAGTTTGTCATAGGTCAAAGCCATCTTGACATTCCGCAGCCAATCTTTATAGTTTGGCCCCGTCAGTATATTTTTCTCTAAAAGTAACTTAAGTCCAGTCATTTTCAGGGTCGCTGCAATTAGGAGAGAGAGAAGAAAACTCTTTAGCATGATGCTCTTGCAAGTTTAGATTGGTTTTTAGTTTATCTAAACTGGATGGCTCCCACTGTTTCTCGAATCCTTCCTCAAACCATAAAAGAATAATTAGCCAAGACTATTCTCACCGTACAATACTTGCTTAACCGTTCAGCCAGGCCGGTGTCGATACTTCGAGGGAGGTTTTCCAACGCTTTCGCGAAGTTCCTTAATTAAATAACCTCTTTTCTCTGGGGGCGTAACCCCGCTGACACATTTCTGGACACCTACTAGGTTTATAGCATTGATCGTTAAGCGACGAATATCTTGATAAGTAGCATATACTCACAGTAGGATCGGGATCCAAATATCATCGTATGATAATGTTGAAGGAATCCTACCAACATTCATCAAACTCCAAATGGTATGCATCTCTTTGCAAATTTCAGTTTCTTTAGAAATTCCCGATATATATTTTTGCCCCATGCTCTTATGATCTTGACTAAGGGCCAACAAATCATAAGTCACATGTCAAGTTCTGCCCATCATTATCCTGTTGATTTGAACCCATCCGTATACTCTTGACTAAGGGCCAAACAAAGTAATACGACTGTCCCAAACCAACTCATCTATCTATGCAACAAATGAATACCCCAGCAGCTACCAAACACTATGTCTTGACTAAGGGCCAAACAAACATAGCTTGAATACTACTGACCATTCATAAGAAATGACGGAGGGCTACGACTGGTTTTGGCGAAACCGTGAACGTAGTGAACTTGATATAACCGAAGGAACTTGATAGCTTTTAAAAGGAGTGGTTAAATCTTCGCATTTAAAAATATCTGTTTTTAAAATTAACCGAGTGGTTTCTTTTAAATTGTTCCAACGATTTAAACTTTGGTTTATTTTACTTTGCATTATAGATAATGCGTCCCATCATTAACCTATCATTGCAGAAAACAATGAAAATACAACGTCCTCTTATGCCATCCGCATTCGCCACGGGGTCCCGTCATCACCCGTTAGGTTACTTAACTAACGACAGAGCGGAGGCTGGGCTAGCGCGGGTGTAAAACATAAGTGGCGTCTAAATAGCTATCATAAATATAGATATTTTACATTCGTCTGACACAATGATATTCATTCCAGAACACAGATAAACAATATTGGATTTGCAAGCAATCTGTATTTCTTTTGAGCCTGCAAGAAAAGACAGATTACACAGTTGTGATGAATAGCCGTTACCCCACCCTCGACCCCTACGGGTACGGCAAACTACCCACCCGGTAGTCTGTGTACCCCACCTTGGGTCAGTCCTAGGAGCAAAAACAGTAAAATGAAATAATACAACGGTGGCTACAACCGCAACCTGGAAGTGCCCCGCGAAAATAATATTACAACAAATTACATTTACAACAAATGAATTAATCAATAACCCATTGCGAACCCCGGCTATACACCACAACAGTCCAATACAGTTTATATGCACAAACAGATATAACCATTTCAGAAATGTGCAACCCCCTGCCAACCGACATACTAGCAGTTGGGGGAGGTTTACGAACACATTAAACAATCACATATATAATCCAATACGCAAATACCGTACAATTCGATCGAATAAACAACATCAATATTGCTCCAAAATCTGCTCTGTTAAACAGTAACCTGAGCAATAATTAAATATTCCAGAAAACCCCAAATTTCACAGAGAAGCAACAGAAGAAAAATCGGCCGCTGACTCGCCAACTCGGCGGCGGAAGCGCGGCAACTCAGTGGCTGAGGCCGCGGTTCCGCGGCGAGATGGTCGATTCAGACGACTGTTTTTCTTGGGTGTTCTACTGGTGTCATGTCAAGCTCTCTGAACTCACCTGAAAAATTTTCTGACATCGTTTTAAATTCGACAGAAACTTACATTTTTTTAGGGTTTTCCGGCTTCGTTTTTCCGTTCGAAATTCGTACAAATTTGCAATCAAGTTATTTATTGTTTAGCGAGGCTTTGATACCACTGTAAGTCGATGTAGTACACCCCAGTACTTGTGGGGAGGCGGATTTTACAAAAACGATCAAGTTTAAGGAACGAACATCGACTAACCGCTTAAATCGAAGCTAAACAAATAATAACCAAACACATAGCTATACTAAACTATAGTGTTAAGGGATTATACCGATCGAAACTAGTCCTTCGTCTTTGTGTCCTCCTTTGTTCTCCTCGACCTTCTCTAGGTAGTAGACGATCCACCCGAGAGCAAAACACCAAGCTACACCTCTCACTTGAGGTAACTAATCAACTTTGATTGCTAATCAAAGATGAAAGGATGAGATAGAGTGATGGTTATGGATGCTTAAGTCTAACTAAACCTTTGATCTCAACACATGAGGATTAAGGATTAGTCACTTGAAGATGAGAGCTTGAGGAGAGAGAATATGAGATAAGATAATGAGAGGAGAGAGAGTGTATCATAATATATTATGAAGCATTCTTATTTAAGAATAATGAATAAAAGAAATGAATAAGCATGCTTCATGAAATATCTAGTGGTGATTCATTAACATGAGTCATTAAGCAATAAATGTGCATTAATGAAATGAATGAATCACCACAATGACTCACAAGCTCATCCAAAGTAACCTCCTTAGTCACATCTTCTAGAAGCTTCTCGTACAATTACGAGAACGCCCCTCCAATCCGCAAAAAATACGGAAAAACTTTAGACTGTAAAAATCCAATAACCGGATACCAGTAACTGGCTTAAACCAAAGCCGACTGGTAAAAACTGTCCGAAAGTCGTACGTGCGTAAACGCACGTATGCGTCCGAACCCTTTTTCGCAAAACCATGCAACCTCTCTATCGTTTCGCCTGGAGTAGGAAACTCTCTGTGTGGGACTCTAGAGACTCGACTACTACGCTGGCAGTGGGTTTAACCACAGACCGCAAGCGGCACTAGCTGTACGTAATGATCCCCAGGTAGTTGTCGATAAGAAGGCCGATGAGTAAACCCATCCGAACTCCTACTGAGTCTGATGTGACAATCTCCATACAGTCCGGTCCGTTCGTCCAAGACTATCGCATATCGGGCCTAGGGGGGCGGCAAGCGTCAGTCCCCTAATAGCGGTATAAGTCGTGTCGGAGTGAAGCCCATTACACCCTGAGAAACTACTGGAACCTACCAGCAAATCTCGCTTGCCCTGGCCAGGGACTTTGCGTAATGGCTCTCTGACACAGCACGATATCTACTCCCAATACCGGGAGGGACGAATCCTGTCTAACCGCCACTGCCTCCAAGTGCTCGGGACTGCACCCAACTGCCACCTGTTTGCACGACTCCTTTGAGCCGTGGTAGGGTAGCAATCTAAGAACAGTGGGACACACTCGAGGCGAAGTAGCAGTGTCAAGTCTGCGGACTACGCTGTACTCATGTCACCTGGGAACTGTTCACTGACGACTGGTATCAAACCAACCAACAGTTCCCTGTGAGTCCTGTACGGTGTACCCGTAACCTAACGAGCACCTGTATACTATCTCCAGTACGACGTACTGACGGCTGTGGGACAGACCATCTCCCTAACTGGGATGAGAAGCGTACACACTAGTCTACTCCGGAGTATCGATGCTCTGTCTCGATAATCCAACGACCAGGGACCTGAATAAGGATGTGCTTGTAGACTACCCAGCCCCCACTAGTGTGACTGCCATCACAACGCTGGTAGACAAGCAAGATCCTAATAGCTCTATCAATACGTACACTCACATATTAAGATAGAAAAACCAAGTAGCATACTACCATGTTTAGCAAGACTGTTATATACATGTGAATATCCCAAGCTTCCATTAAGTAATATACAAGCTAGTATGATACAGTAATGGCCTTCTAGGGCATAAACACTAACACATCATCCTCATCTTCCCTTGCCCTTTAGATGAGAGTGTTCACTCAATATTAGTGAGTGTTAGCTTGTGTTAATGAAACTTCAAGGTAGATCATCTTTGTATCGAAGATCGGAAGCAAGACTGCATCTTTCTCTTCGTGGAACCTCTCGAGAGTCCGGAGCACGATGATCGCAGCGAAGGGACCTCAACACGTAGCATATGAAGTGAAGGAATGGATCTACAAAGGTTGTAATCTCTCTCAGTTAGTGTTAAAGTGTTTAGCATGTTAGTTTTCGCCTAATCTCTAGTTTAAAGATCCGTATTCGGGTTGTTCGGCACGGCTAAAATTTTCATCGGGCATGGTTGATGCCTCGTAGGCCCTTGTGCGCGTGCCTAGCAACCCTACAGTGGTATCAGAGCCAAGCTAGAGCTTTAGGCGAAGTCTAGACGAAATTTAAAGTCCGATCGAAACCCGAAACCCCGATATTTACCCTTCTCTGTACATTTTTCAAACAGGTGGTTTTTTCTGAATTAAAATTGCTCAGAAAAACAAGAAGGAAAAACTAAGAATTACTGTGAAGTACGGTCCTCTAAGTTGACTATTTGACCGCGGAACCGCGGCGAAACCATTGGTTTTGCGGCGCTTCCGCGGCCAAAATTTAAACTTAGTCCCTGAAATTTCATGTAATTATTTTTAGGCCCTTTCTTGTTATTGTTTTTTGGGAATATTTTAATTCCACTCAAGTGTTGAGTTTTCAAGGGTTGTATTGGGTAATCGTTGATTCGATCGGATAATTTAACTTTGTTTAGTTTGTCCGGATAATTTTAGAAACTGTTAAAAAGTTCGGGCGGATATCGATAACTCACTTTTTCCCCTGTCGGAATTTTTTTCAAAAGTTGGATTTTTCCTCGTGTTTAAGAACGTTCTAAGTCGTGCAAGTAACGCGGTGGACCCTCTAGAAGACAACAAACCTTAACTCGATTATGTGACCGTCTTGAACTGCTTCTGAACCTTAGGGTTTGTGGCAGTACGGCGTGCCACATGTGAGGCGTTGGCTTGACCCTTCTACGGCTGGACCATTGGTACTGTGGCATGTGATGGATGTTTTTAAACTGATTTCAAGTGTTGAAATATATTGGGGAAATCTTGGGTGTTTGATTGTTCGATCGGAAAGTTTAGCATTTTCTGTTTTATCTGGAATGTGATACAATATTTAGAATCCACAAAAAGTTATGAGATAACTAATTTGAATATTATAAATCTAGCAGTTCAGTCTCAGGTGATCGGTTGCCACGGAATTTTGATGTGATCAAAAGACCGTCGCAATCACGTAGCGTACGCGGATACTCGCCGGGTAAACTTAATAGACAGCTACGCCCCATAGCCCCGACCAAGTGACTGTAGAAGAACCCCGTCGCCGAAAGCATCTGTTCGGGTGCTCGCGGCAGCGGTGTTCCGCCTTAGTGCACTTCGTCGACGGCATCTGGGGGTGCGGCCGTCTACTAAAGTTTGGGACGAGCATTCGATCAGGACGTCGGGAATCTTGTTGAATTGCCCGACTTGATATTGAAAAGAGTTTTCGATAATGAGACAAAAATGCGGGGTTTATAATTGTTAGGCATGCGATGTCTAAGGAATTCATTTGGTTAGGCATGTGATGTCTAAGAAGGTTGCGGATTTCAACTGTTGTAGTTTTACACTTTCTTTTCTGTGACCGCAAGCGTAGTATGTGGTGTATCTCCGGCTTCGTTGCTATACATCAACGACAATCGGGATACGCATACTTGCTTACGTTGATAATATGTGATATTATGTGTTGCTGTGATATGTTATATTGGATCGTCGCATTTTGAATAGCCGGGGGTTTTATGTGAGATGAGTGTTTTTCTTTTTCATTCATGTAAAATTCATTCGTATGTAATATTCTTTTATTGGGGCACTTCCAGGTTGCGGAAGATGTCACCGTTGTATATTATTTACTTTTCCGCATTAGGTAGACCCAAGGCGGGGAGTACAAGTAACCGGGTTCTAGGGTCCAGTGGGAGACCATCTCGAGGAGTCGAGACCGGGTCTCCTAACCCTAGAATTGGCAGTGTTACTTGCCGCTCTCGTAGGGGTCTAGGGATGTGGGTTTGGCTATTCATCGTGACCGTGGAATCCGTGTTTTATAAAGGCTTGTATTAAAAACACGGACGTCCTAGTATATCCAATATTTCATATATGTTCTTCTGCTGCAATGTTCTGTGATGAGATCATATTACTGCCTGTGACGAATGTTTATATTATATATATGAGATATATGATATATTGCAGATTTCGTTTCAAAAGAGATGCTTGTGAAGCATAATAAAATGGGACTTCATTAATAAGATTAATGAAACTAAAAGAAACCTAAGATGTTGTAGAAACTTGTTTAAAAACTGGTAGCTCTAGTTCTTGCTTTGCATAGCGGTGTTCCTTGTAGAACATCCAGCACCTTATTCGATAAGGAAAGAGCCGAGATTCCTTCACCGGGAGTGACCTCTTTAGTGAAACTAGCAGATGCTACAAACTCGGTTTGTCTTCTGATTGCTTCTATAGTTCTTTCTTTGCATAGTGGTATATATGATATATCCTGCACCTTATTCGATGAGGAAAGGGCCGACGATCCCTTCACCGTGAGTGACCCCTTTAGCAAAACTAGAAAAGCCTCAGAAACATTCCATTTAAAAATCACTCGATTCTACAATGATATCAAGTTCATTACGCAAAGGGTTTTCTGAAAAACCCGTCGTAGCCCTCCGTCATTTCAGATAAGTACTTCATAGTATTCGTGCTGTGTTTGTTTACCTTGTCAAGGAATAGTGTGCGGGAGCTATTTATGCTTATCTGCATAAGCATATGATGCGATTGGATTAGGGTAGTCGTGCGACTTTGTTGACCTTGTCAAGGGTCGTGCGGGTGGGTTTAATTCAATCAGGAAATGACGGGTTGAACTTGACTTGCGGTCTATGGTTTGTTGACCTTGTCAAGGTCATAGATCGCTTGGGGCAAAATATTATTGGGAATTTCAAGTGTTGAAATTTGCAATGAGATTGCATACCTTCTATGAGATAGTTGGATCCTGATACCCGCTGCGAGTAAGAGTTACTCCTGGGAGAGTTTTACACATTACAATTAGCCGATCAAGTAGGTGTCTAGAAAGGTGTTAACGGGGTTACGCCTCTGGGAAAATGAGGTTTACATTAATTAGGTTCGTGCGAAAGAACGGGGGACCTCCCTCAAAGTACCGACACTGGCCTGGCTGAAAGATTGGCGAACTTGTAGCGTGTAATTAATCCCGGCTAGTCTTTCCTTTTAGGGTTTGAAGGAAGATTTGATTAAAACAGTGGGAGACATCCTGATTAGATATATTAGATAACCAATCTAATCTTGCAAGAGCATACGCTGAGTGTTTTCTTCTCTCTCTCTCCAAGTAGTGACATATCACGCCTTAATCAAGATAATAAAACGGATGAATTGACCGAACCCGCTTGTTAAACTGAGCTGGGGAACGTTTGTTCCGCTCCAACTTATAATTGTTATAAGACAGAGCAGTAAATTGGGGAATACCAGATTTCCCATGCCGCCCAAACGAAGAAAGTGCATGTTGATGCATCATCTTCGGGTGTGTTCGTTATAAAGAACTGTTTCTCTGTATCCTCTACGTCCTGGGTATAGAAATACCGGATCAGGATCCTAGATATGTAATCTGTTACATAGGGCTACAGAAAGGTAGAAAACTGAGAACGGGTGATAAGTTTCATGAGGCAGAAAACGGTGCAAGTGTTGCAGCCAGGTCTGTTGGTCACTGTCACCCTGTATTACCTGAATACATTGATTCTGAACAAATGCTATTAGATACCGAACCTGATATACAAAATCATATCAGTCTCTTTATTAGTAAAGAAATGATAAAATTTTGTATTGTTGGATAATGTTTTGAACATTTCCTATATCAAAAGTTGATCGGTTCAGGCACGTTATCTAAAAGCATTGATGTTCTAAATCAAACTACAGTTCTTTAGTATACGGAACACACACAAGAGTAAGAGTTCAGATATGAACGGATCCTTCTTGAGGTATTGTAGACTAGGTCATATCAATGCGACCCGACTAGCTAAGTTGCACAAAGATGCATATTTAAATCTGTTTGAATTTACATCTTGTGAAAACTTGTCGGTCATGTCACAATGATAAGATGACCACAGCTCTGTTTATTGGAAGTAGAGAAAGAGTTAGTGAACTCTTGGGATGCTACATGTTGATGTATGTAGGTCCCCTGTCTACACATGCCAAGACAGGTTCTTTGTACTTCATTACATTCTCTGATGATCTCTTAAGATTCAGACATATGTTCCTGTTGAAACACAAGTCCGAAGCTTTTGAGATATTCACAGAATATAAGTTAGAAGTAGAGAACCAAAATACGGGTATAAGTATTATATCCTTTGATGAGATCAAGGAGGAGAATACTTGAGCACGGAATTCCTGGACTATTCTAAAGGAGAATGAGATTCTCTCTCGGCGTTACTCCTCCGAATACACCATAGAAAGATGGTATATCGGGGCGGAGCAATAGCACCCTATGTGATATGGTGTGCTCTATGATGAGTACTACTGAGTTTCCTATTTCCTTTTGGGGGTTATGCACTTGGGAAGCTGCATACCTATTGAATAGGGTTCAAATCAAATCAGTTGCCTACCACTTCATATGTGATATGGAAAGGGAAGAGCCCATATCTTAAGTTTGTTAAGACTTGGGGTTGTCTGGACTATGTCTAAAAGCAAAATCCGGACAAGCTCGAGGCAAGGTCTGTTATGTAGAACTGGAAAGGTTCCAGCTATACAAACTGCAGCTGATGATTTGGTAGAACCAAAGGATTCAATAGTTTCCAACAAACCTCAGCCTCTCCGCCGATGTAGTAGGGTTCCTCACCCACCTGAGAGATACTTTGGTTTCTCTATGACAGTGGGAGCGAGGATTGCATCATGAGATGATGACCCAACTAGTTTCGAGCAAGCTATCAGGAGTAGGACTCTGTAAGAATGGCTGGATGCTTATCTATCTGAGATGGAATCCTTATACACCAACAAAGTATGGACTTTGGTTGCTTTATCTGAAGGGTTAAATCCCCATCAGGAGTGAGTATATCTTGAGAAGATTACTTGGTGTACATGGAAAAGTTGAGACTTTCAAAGCTATGCTTAAGTCCATCCAGATCCTACTTGCCACGGCTACATACCATGACTACGATATCTGGTGGTTGGGTGTCATGACTGCTTTTCTAAATGATGTTTTAGAAGAGAACGTCTATAAGTACACAGCCAAAGGGCTTCGTAGACAGTGGGAGCAGCGGAAACGTGTACAAAATGTTTTATATGATAAAACAGGCATCGCGGAGTAGGAACATCTGTTTTGATGTGGTAGTCAAAGAGTTTGACTTCATCAAAATGGTAGATGAACCTTGTATATACAAAAAGGTAGTAGAGAGTATGGTGGTGATCTTCGTAGAGTACGTGGATGACATACTCCTGATAGGGAAGGAGTTTCCTATGCTACGCTCGGTCAATCTCCGCTTATCACAAGGATTCTCCATATAAGATCAAAATGATACCTCCTAAATCCTGGGTTTTGGATCTATGAGATAGATCTAATTGGATGTTAGGATACTCACTAGTTTTAGTGAGATGGTATCAATCGATCCTGGGGAGAATCACTGGAAAGGTTCCAGGGTGATAAGGACGACTGAATGTCAGTCGCAGGCATTGTCTATACCCTCAGTGGAGGGACGGTATGTTGGAAGAGTTCCAAGCCAGATACCGTGACTTACTAGAAGATTAATGGCAAGATACATCGTTACTAAGGATACTACCAAAGAGGCAGTCTGGATACATATAAGTTCATGAGATGAACTTCGTTCCTACCATTGTGTGACAATAGAGTTGTGGCTTTAGCCAAGGAACTACCGTCCCATCAGAAATCCAGATATAATTCTTAGGCAGTATCACCCGATCATGGAGATGGTTGATCTCCAGGGAATTTGAGGTTAGGAGAGTAGACACAGAGGACAACAGCGCGGATCCACTCACAAAGTCCTTTTTCCCAGTAGAGACATTTATGGGATGGTTGAGTATGAGATACTTCAACCGCAGCTAATTGTTGGGTATGCGATACCACAACAGATGGACCTAGTGCAAGTGGGAGATTGTTAGTTATATGTATGCCCTAGAGGCCATTACTGTACATACGATGTATATTGTAGTGGATGCTAGGACATATATAGGGAGGACTTTCTTGCTCGACATGATAGTATGCTATCTGGTTGCACTTTATCTTAACATGTACTCTGATTGTCTCTATGTTACATGTTGATAAAGCCCTTAGGATATGTACTCGAATACTGGGACTATGATGAGATCATACTAGTGGGGCCACGGTAGTCGACGAGTACATCCTATAACTGTTCTTAGTCGAGGGTGTATCGAGACAGGGCATCAATGCACCAGAGTAGACTAGCGTATACGCATCTTGACCCATATGATGGGCGATGGATGATCCCATATCCATCGGTGTTTGACATCAAAGATGGTGTACGGGTGCTCAGTGGAGACTGGGTACACTGGACGGACTCGCCGAGAACTCCCAGATGGTATTATACCTCACGTCAGATGGCAGTTCTCCGGTGACACTCATACAGAGTAGTCTGTTGTCCCGAGATCGTCATAGAGTCTTGTGTGATTCCCACTGTGCTTTGATTTCCATCATACCACGTCCAAGAGGGCGTGCAAAAAGGTGGCTTTTGGGTACAGTCCCGAATCACATGGAGGCAATGAGCGATAGGAGGGGATTCGTCTCTCCCGGTATAGGGAGTTGATGTTGTGCTGTGTTCGATTGGTTATAACCGGAAATCCCTGGCCAGGGTTGCTGAGATTTACTGGTAAGTGTTATCAGTAGTTTCTCGAACTGTTATAGACCTCATATCGACACGACTTATCGAGCTACTGGGGTCTGATGTTTACCACCCGTAGGCGAGATATGCGACATATCAGACGACGAGACCGGACTGTACGGGAGTATTACTGTTTGGATTCACAAGAGAATGTACAGGCTTGCTTGTTGATCTTCTGAGCGCTCTATACCTGGGTAGCTGTTACGTTTAGCTGACCGCTTGCAGCTTGTGGGTGTTTGATATGATCATCACCTACTGCCGGCGTATTGACGATTATTTAGAGTCCTACACAGAGGTTTCTTGACTCAGGCAAAATGGAGTAGGGGCACATATGTGATATGTGCGGGACCGAGGATAATACGATATGAGATACCGTATTCTATTCTCGCGATATTTGATATCAACCGGGTCATCGGATCAAGTGTTGATTCGATGAATCGGTACGGATAAATATTAGTCGGTTATATGCGATATAGCCGGATTGTCGGATCATGTGTTGATTCGATAATTTAATGTATAATAATATATATGATATATTAAATGACATTAACTAATATTAGCTCACTAAAAGATTCTTTTTCTCACCGGATTAATACATTGATATATATGCGATATATGTTAATTGTATTATTTGCTTTTGTTGCAAATATATAATATATATGTGATATATATTATTGTGACATGATATGATTTATTATAAAACATGTTTAACGATGATAAAAAGGGATTAGGGTTTGATTAGGGTTAGCTCCTTCTTGTTCATTCTAGAAGGATTCTATTTTTTGATGATAAAAATATTTTGTTATGACTCATGCTTTGACCTAACCAAACCCTAACTCTAGTTTATTCTCTTGTAACCATTCGAAAATCGTTTAGGCAGTTTTTCGGTAATCGGTTAATTTTTCGGATTTTTCCGTAAAAAGTCAAATTAGGTGTTTTTCATTGTAGAGCTAATTATACAAAATTTAGATAAGATATTACTATAATTTTGTCACTAAAATGTCACTTATAATTTTCTAGTTAAATAAAAAAATTTCGTAATTAATTATTTTTTTATTATTTTAAGCCTTTTTAAATACATTAAATTAGTGATAAATACAAATTTAATTGGGTAAATTTCTTAATTAGGAGTCTTTATAAGCTAAAATATGGTGTTAATAAAATTATATCATGTCTTGCAGACTTTTGGTTTTAGGATGGGAAAATTATGAAAAAAATGATGAAAAATGGGTTTTTTTGTAAAAAGGTTGACATGAAAGCATGAAATGATAACATATGATGGTGTATTGAACTAGAAACTTCTCCAAAAATCCACAAACTCCCTCCTCAAGCTTCTGTCCGACCCCAATCCTGCAGCAAACCCCCTCTTCTCACTTCTTTTTCTCTTCATTTTCTTGCTAAAATCCATTAAAAATCAACAAATTTCATTAACCATTCAAAGCCTAACCCTAATGCATTATCTCTCCAACCCAAATTTGTTCAAAAACATGATGAAAGGAGGCTTTCTTGGTGACTTGATCATGCTAGGATTCAATTGGTGAGGTAAAATCCTAAACTAGTTGCTAATTTGTAGTTTGTTTATGCTAAATTAGATGTTTAAAGTGTTAATTTCATTATAATGGGTTGTCTTGAAAATTCAAGAATGGGTTTTGATGTTGAGTTAGGGTTTGAAACATGGTTGTAAAAAATTAAGTTAGGGTTTTGGTTATATAATTGATTAGAATGGTTAATTGTGTAATGATACGCTTGCTAAATCGACAAATTGCGATGTTTGTATCGAATCGGCTAGAAAATCGCTTACTAGATTTTTGTAGAAATTAGAATGCGACCGAAATGCGTTATGTTAGCGATATAATTAGCTTCGTATAGGACTATTAGAGTGCGCGAACGCGGGGTTTCGTCTAGTCGGGTTGTAGTTTAGTCGATTTTCCCGAAATGACGATTCTAGTTAAAGGTTAGCGATTTTCGTGCGTTTTTCCGCGCACCGAGTGCATGCTATGATTAATTCGAGAGCGTGGATAATTGTATGTTGTGACTTGCATTGTGTTAGGTTTTGTAATCTTATGCTTGATATTGTGCAAATATAGGATCGGTCGGGGAAACTTCGGACACGGCGCGAAAAGGCAAAGCGGTGGCCGGATCCGATTAGCGGGGATTTCAGGTGAGTAGATATATTCATCTATGGGGGAATCGTCTGGATGGCGCGAGGCGCCCCCCCTAGTTAGGATTACCCTACTTTATGCAAGATTTATATTGTTAGATAGCTTACCCCTTTATGTACATTGCATACCCTCACAGCTAACCGTATGCTAGATTGCATGGACATTCATCTTCATATATGCGATATCACTTCGTAGGACACGAACACCATTACCATTGCCATCTGTTGCACGCGCACTATTCATTTGACACACACGCCTTTGGTAATTGCCATGCCACGTGCACTATAGAACCTGTTTAACTTAATAACACCATTTGCATTCATACATGATATTTGAGATTGAATCGCATGCATATACCTCGCATTACCATTATATTTACATAGATTTCTAGCCAAAACTCACATCATATGTTGGAGATAATGCCTTCAGAGTCAATTATTGGATCACAGGCACGTGATTGCGGTGATTGAGGGAGGACCTATCCCGGTAGGACAGTCTTACTCGAGATGATAGTATGTTATCTGGTTTACCTTTATCATCGTGTACTGCTTTAGGTGACCTGACAAGTCGCTATTACACGTTGATAGAGCCCCTAGGATTCTTGCTTGACCACCAGCAGTATGAGGGCGATCATATACGTGGGAGCTGGCAGTCTATAAGCATATCCTTAAATGGTCCCTAGTCGTGTGAGTTTCGAGACAGGGCATCGATACTCCATAGTAGAGTAGTGTATACAGTCGAGACCCCGACGAGGGGCGGTGGCCGGTCTCATAAGCCACTGGTGTCAGTTGGATCACCTAAGATGTATACAGGTGCTCATTGGGTTATGAGTACACCGGACAGGACTCGCCGGGAACATGCCAGTTGGTCATATACCAGACGTCAGATGGCAGTTCCCTGGTGACATGTGTGCAGGTTAGTTCATCGACCTGGGGATCGTCATTTGTCTTGTGTGAGTTCCCACTGTACTTTGATTACTACCCTACCACGGCTCAAAGGAGTCGTGCAAACAGGTTTTAGTTGGGTACAGTCCCGAGCCACATGGAGGCAGTGAGCGTATCTTCAGGGGTTCGTCTCTCCCGGTATTGGGGATGAGGTCGTTCTGTGTCTAGGAGAGCCATTACACGAAGCCCTCGGCCGAGGCAAGGAGATTTACTGGTAGGTATTCCAGTAGTATCTCAGGGTGTTCTGGGCTACACTCCGACACGACTTGTACCGCTTTTGGGGGTCTGACTTTTACCAACCCCCTAGGCCCGCCATGCGATGCTCATAGACGAACGGACCGGACTGCACGGATATTGTCACTGACAGGCTCAGTAGGGTTGTCTGGCTGAGTTCATTCACAGACGTCCCTTTTAGTCAATACCTGGTAGCCCGTTACGTATTGGCTTATATCTCTGACGTGCTAGTGGTTAAATCCACAACCAAGGTGTTGACGAGTCTTTAGAGTCCCCCACATTCAGTTACTCAGCTTTCGGGCGAAAGGTTGTAGAGGCCGTATGGAGATATGGCAAGATCCGATCAGATACGTGCGGTATTGCACGGATCAGGATCGGACAGTTTGTACTATAGGCCGTATGGTTATATGGCAGGGTTCGATCAGATACGTGCGGTATTGCACGGATCAGGATCGAACAGATATTGCTAGCCGGTTTTGGTATGAGCCGGATTCTAGTATAGAACAGTGTAGATTTGTCTCATTGCATTTGTATTTCGGTCGAAATACAGATGCGGGTGTGTATGCACAGTATCGGGTTTTCCTGTAATTTATTACGGGACCAGATTTTTGGAGTTGCCAGTTTGCTTTCCGTTTCAGCCAATTTCCATTGTTCCGTTCATTGGCCGAAGATTGGTGGAGGAGGGCTTATTTGCATTGTTGCAAATAAGCATTTGTGGAAGGGGTCTTTGCATATTATCATGTCATGATACTTGTCCCATCATTTGACTTCATAAACTCATGATTGCTTGACTTTGTAAATCATCATGGTTGTTGATGATGAGGTTGGTGGTTGGTGGTTGAGTGTGGGTTTTGATTTGGTGATTGTTCATCGCATACTTTTGTATATTTGTACCGCCCATTCTTAATCACATTGCATACAGGTAGGTGCTTTTTATCCGTATTTGCTGCATGTTACAGATTACAGGTTTCCAGTCCAAGAAAGAGCAAATCCGACAAAATCACCACATTTACGGCAAAATCCAGAACATCTGTCACAAACAGATAAAAGCCGGGTTCCAGCAACCGTCCCGTACCAGTTCAGAAGAGGGGACGAAAAGAGTCGTCATTTGGGACTAAAGAGAAATTTGAAGTCAAAATGGTGAAAAGTCAAAAGTGAAAGAAATGAAGAAGTCTTGGATCAGAAATCTGGAGATTTTCTGGTTGAATTATTGCAATGTAAAGTGTTCAAAGATCAGGAAAAAAGCACAGAAGACCAAAGAAAAAAGCAGCCAAAGTTTGGCCACCACACTGCCGCGCATGCGCGGCTGCCACGTGTCCATACAGTGTGCAATTTTGGGGTTATTTCTGTAATTTTATGTAGGGTTGTGTTTTACTGCCAAACTTTCAGAACCAGGCCTATAAATAGCCCCGAGCAGAACCAAGAGAAAAGAAGAGACTTAGTTTTCATTTGTAATTTTGTATTAGAATTATTTAGTTTCTAATAAAAGTCCATTTTCCTCCATCTTCCTCCATTAAAGCTTGTGAGAGGTTTTCTTGAGTGTGAAGCATGCAAGAAGTGTTCTTTATCTATTTGTGTAATTTGTAATTCCGTTTCTTATATTGCTTGTAATTTTCATTGTTAAACGTAGTTGTTGTTATTTCTTAAAATCGTCGTTTTAATTTTCTTCCATTTTTCGGTTATCCTTACAACCATGATGCTTAGTGTGATCCTTGCCTAAGTGAGGTCCCGAATAGCTAGTTGTGATTTTCTACCTCAATTCTTATTACCCTCTTTCTTTGTTTTATTTTCATTTAACTTTTCTAATGGGTGAGTAATTTTTCACTTGTTAGGGTAGGAAACGGAAAGTTTGAAAGACGGGAACATCCCTCTCTTTTCTCTTTGACAAATATCTTGATTTGAACTCCTGTTAATTGATCCACAATCCGCTCCCTACGGCACCCTATTCTTCATAATAGCGGTGATACCCTAGTGAGACCGGTTGTGGTTGAATCAACCTGAGGTTGCGACTAAGAGCCAAGAACGGACGGACAAGGACCAAAAAGAGAAAACGAAGTGTTGGAAAGCCTAGCTTATACTCGCAAGTTTTCTCTTAGTCGTCCTAATCCCCGTTGTTGCCGATTACCGTAACATCAATATTAAGAAGTGGCAAAAGAATCAAGTGAGCGATCCTCCCGACCCAAACCAACTAAATCCTACCCTTTACAAGTTCTCTTATCATTCATTTTTCAATTAGCTAAACTCAAACAAACCCAACATATTTGGACTTAACTCATCAAGACATTAAGAAAAAGACTCCCATCTCTCTGTGGATCGACCCGTACTCATCCGGCTAGCTGCAAAGCGAAACCGTCCTGATTGCGGTAATTAAACTTAAACACGCAGAATCTCGAACAATCAAATGGCGCCGTTGCCGGGGAGACGGTAGTTTATTTCTTTTTGTAATTTCGGGTTAATTTGTGAATAAAAATATAACCAAAAACAAAACAAAAAAATATAATGTACAAAATCATTTTATTATTCTTTGTGCAAGAGTGCAGGAAAAGGAGAATTTCAAGTTCAGTGCCAAAGTTGTGGGAAGTTAGACCCATATCTCGCGGCTACACCGCGGCGGATCAAGGCGAAAACCAAAACTCCTCTGTGAGTATCCCAACCATCTTCTCAACTTCTCTCGACTCCACTGAACTGTGTTTTCTGCAGCATTCTTTGCGCCGCGCTAAAAATAAAAAAAAATTGTTTGCAGTTGATTTGTTACTGCTTTGCATTGATTAATACGGACTTTAAGGGGCTTGAAACCAATTCAGATTGGGTGGGGATTTCATCACCCTTCCCAGGACCCCAGAAATCACAAAAGCATATGCATTGACCATTGTTAATAAAAAATACTAGACTCGGCCCTAAGGACTTCGCGCTCATTAGGAGAAGTTAAACCGTGTTTAGAATCTCGCTTAACGGTGCATTGTTTAAGGGGTGCCTAGGAAAGTGTTAACGGCGCAACCGCCAAAAGAGGAAGGGTTACATAATTAAGGAACTTCGCGAAAGCGTTGGAAAACCTCCCCTTATCTCTGCACTTACCTGGCCTCTTGATCAGTGTATCTTAAGTTTGTTTCTCGACACAGTTTTGCTTCGACAATCAAGTCTTGGAGCAGGTCTAGCAGACCTAGGTGACCATAGATCTAGGTGTGAGTGTGCATATCTTGTTTGTGATTGCGTAAAGCCGTAAATCTGAACATATCTCTGTAAACACTTTGTAAAAAAAAAAAAAAAAAGAAAATCAAAAACTTTTATAAAAACTTGCCCTTTGTCGCCACGTTCCATTTTTTCACTCCACCACCCATTACCTTTCTCATTTACGTTTTCTTACCCTCACCTTCTTCGCTTAGACTATACTAAACTCGTTAGTATATGTCCGCTTGGACTCGGGACACTAGCGCCCGTTTAGTCCGCGTTTCGTTAGTCGCCTCCGACTACGCGATCGACTCCGAAGTCGATACTACCTTCCACTCCTCTTTCACCCCTTCCTTTGCCGGCCAACTCCGACGTTGACCGGAATTCTGTTCATACATCTCACCTTCACCTTCACCAACTCTTCTTCCGCGATGTCAGGATTCAATCCGAACAACTCTCTGACCACCGCTGGATTGGCTCCACCTCCTACGGAGACCAATCTTCCACCACCTCCGCCTGTTGTAGCGCCGCAGCGAATTGCGCTCCAGGATCGTTTCTACCCTACCCGTTCTGCACTTCCAACCTGCCTTTCTCTTCCTCCGGCCAATAGGGACAACTTTGAAATTAAGCCCCATTCATCAACATGCCTTCCACGTTTTCATGGGCTTGAATCTGAAGATGCCTATATCTTCATCAACAACTTTCAAACGTCTGTGCCATGATGAAAACAACCCAGCTGTCGGACGATGCTATACGTCTACGAGTCATTCCATTCACTCTATGCGATCTCGCCGAAAAATGGCTGTATAGCACCGCTTCCCACTCCATCACCAGCTGGGACGAGTTTGTTAAAGCGTTTCTGAAAAAATTCTATCCAAATCATAAGACCGCAAGAATTCGAAATGAAATCAACCAATTCTCCCAGCTTCCTTCTGAACCTTTCTGGAAGTGCTTTGACCGATACAAAGACCTTCTTGTTCAGTGTCCACACCACGGTATAGAGAAATGGCAGCTCTGCCAAACCTTATACGAGGGCCTGAACCCAGCAACGAAGCAGTTGTTGGAAACCATCTGTCAGGGCCACTTCCTATCAAAATCTGACGATGAAGCGTGGCAGTTCTTTGACGATCTTGCGGAGCAAACGCTACAGTGGGAGAGCACCAGACCGACTTCTTCTTCTTCTACCTCCACTTCTACTGGTCAATCTAGGGCAGGAATCCACCAACTCGATGTCTCTATTGCGATGAAAGCTGAAATGGCTGCAATTACACGAAAGCTTGAAGCGATAGAGAGCAAATTTTCTGCTCCTACTCCTGCCCCTGTTCTCCCCCTTCGTACCATCTGCGCTTGTTGTTCCGATCCTTCCCACTTGACCGAAGAGTGTCCTTACAATCCACCATCGCAAGGACAGGATCAGGTTAATGCATTCCAGCAAAGACCGAGGAATGATCCATACTCTTCCACCTACAATCCCGGTTGGAGGAACCACCCCAATTTCACCTGGAATCAGAATCAGAATCAATTCCAGGGCAACAATTTCCAAAGGCCCCCTCCGCCGCAGCAACAAGCGCAGCAACAAACTCAATTTCAGCAGCCCTTCCAACCCCAACCTTTCCAAAACCAGACGAAAAACTTTGCACCTAACAACTCTTTTCCACCAAACAACTTTGTTCCGTCGAACAACGATAAGGTTTCCTCGCTCGAGCGAAGTCTGGAGGCGTTTGTTAAACAATCGACTCAATCCACCGCCAACATCCAGTCTTCAATTCAATCTTTAGTGTAACACACTGCCGCACACGGGCAAAGCATCAAAACCATCGAGGCCCAGATTGCACAGCTGAACGCGGCCCTGAGCGAGCGAGAGAAGGGGAAGCTCCCGTCCCAGCCACTTCCAAATCCCGGTCACCCACATAATGCACATGTTGCTCTTGAACAACAGAACCATAATGTGAGTGCCGTGACCACACTGAGATCGGGGAGGATGCTGCAAAACAACATTGGCACACGGATCAACGATGACACCCCGGCCGCCGCTTCTTCTTCTTCTCCATCTTCTTCTTCGTCTTCTGAGCCTATTCTCCGTTCTTCACAAGGCTCTTCTTCTTCTTCTTCTTCTGCTTTGAATGGACCCACTTCTTACTCCACGAAAACACCTATTCTGGGATCCGTTCCAACTCCAAAATCTCCTCCTCCAGCCTTAGACTCAACCAATTTTCAAAATGTTCCATTTCCAAACCGGTTGAGGTCTAACAAACAAAATCCACAAATAGAGAAGATTTTGGAGTTATTCAAGCAAGTTAACATTAACATTCCTCTTTTAGATGCTGTCCAACAAGTCCCGTCCTACGCGAAAATCTTAAAGGACTTGTGCACGAAAAAGAGGAAGTCTCAGGTACCAAAGAAAGTTTTCTTGGCTAGTGCCGTGAGTGATGCCCTTACCCAATCTTTACCACTAAAACGGAAGGACCCTGGCTGTCCTACGATTTCAATTACCATTGGGGATAAGAACATCAACCACGCACTATTAGATCTTGGTGCCAGTGTTAACCTGCTTCCATATTCAGTATATGAACAATTAGGCATAGGAGAGCTGAAACCTACGCATTGTACTCTCCAAATGGCCGACCGATCGATCACCCATCCTAGGGGTGAGCTAGAGGATGTGTTAATAAAAGTCGGGGACTTCATCTTCCCCGTTGATTTTATTGTATTAGACACACAACCTGTAGCTAACCCCCGGAATCAAATTCCGGTGATACTCGGTCGCCCATTTCTCACAACCTCAAATGCTATGATCAATTGTCGCAACGGTTCTATGAACCTCTCTTTTGGAAATATGACGATTGAACTCAACATTTTTAGGTTGGGGAATCAGCCCTCTGAACCTAATGCTCATATACTGGATGTCTGCTCGATCCAGGAGATCACCTCAGAAGAGTGTGAATTCGAGGAGTTTCTGTTTGATAATGATAATCTTGACGCCACTAGTGCGTTTCTCTTCGAACCTGCTGCTATTTCTGCGTCCGATAACGAATACGAGTGTTTCACGTTCTCGAACGATCTTAGCTGCGAACAACCCGAGTTTGAAACTTTCGACTTTTCGGATGAGTTACCTGAACCATCCGACTCGGTTGCCTACACTCGCTTTGAACCTTTGCTGGAATCCTTTGAGTTCGAAACCTTTGCACCAGTCTTGCCTTCAATCGTTTCACCTCCAGCACTCGAACTCAAGCCTTTGCCTTCTCACCTCAAGTACGCTTACTTGGGTGACCACGAGACCCTCCCTGTCATCATCTCGGCTTCTCTAGCTCCCGAGCAAGAGAAAGCCCTTCTCGCGGTCTTGCACAGCAACAGGCAAGCTTTTGGCTGGTCCATGGCGGACATCAAGGGGATTAGTCCCCTCATCGTTGAGCATCACATTCATCTGATGGATGATGCCAAACCAGCCCGGGATCCACAAAGACGTCTTAATCCAGTCATGAAGGAGGCTGTGAAGAAGGAGATCGTCAAATGTCTAGATAGTGGTATCATTTACCCTATCTCTGATAGCCAGTGGGTCAGCCCCATTCATGTTGTCCCCAAGAAGTCGGGCATCACGGTCATAACCAACGAGGCAAATGAGTTAATCCCTACTCGCACCCAAACTGGGTGGCGAGTTTGCATTGATTACAGGAAACTCAACGCCGCAACACGGAAAGACCACTTTCCGCTACCTTTCATTGACCAGATGCTTGAACGATTGGCTGGACATGAGTACTATTGCTTTCTTGACGGCTACTCTGGCTATAACCAAATTCCCATCGCCGAAAAAGACCAGGACAAGACCACTTTCACTTGTCCTTTCGGCACGTTTGCATATCGACTCATGCCCTTTGGGTTATGCAATGCGCCCGCTACCTTCCAGCGGTGTATGATGGGAATTTTCTCAGACATGGTGGAGAAATTCTTGGAGATCTTCATGGATGACTTCTCCATTTTCGGCGACTCCTTTGACGAGTGTCTGCTACATCTTGACGCTGTCCTTACCCGATGTAAGGACAAGAATCTCACTTTAAATTGGGAGAAATGCCACTTCATGGTGCGCGAAGGTATTGTTTTAGGACATATCATCTCGCGAAACGGCATAGAGGTGGACAAAGCAAAGATTGAGGTCATTTCCAATCTTCCTCCTCCCAGTTGCGTCAGAGATATCCGAGCCTTCCTTGGCCATGCCGGTTTTTATAGACGGTTCATCAAAGACTTTAGCAAGATTGCTAGGCCTTTGACTCTTTTGCTGGCCAAGGATACACCTTTCGACTTCAACTCGAGCTGTGTGACTGCATTCGAGTCACTGAAACGCTCACTCACTTCTGCTCCCGTTCTCTCTTCTCCCGACTGGACGCACCCATTCGAGATTATGTGCGATGCATCTGACTTTGCCATCGGTGCTGTCCTTGGACAACACATCAACAAGATGCCGCACGTAATCTACTACGCTAGCCGAACCCTGAACAACGCCCAACTTAACTATACGACAACTGAGAAGGAATTCTTAGCTGTTGTATTTGCTTTAGAAAAGTTCAGGCCCTACCTCATCGGCTCTCCAGTCATCGTCTACATGGACCATTCAGCTCTGCGCCATCTTTTTGCGAAGAAAGATGCCAAGTCTCGGTTAATCCGTTGGATCCACTTGCTTCAAGAGTTTGACCTTGTCATTAAGGACAAACGAGGATGTGAAAACGTGGTTGCCGACCATCTCTCGCGACTTCCTTCTTCGCCTTCGCTTCCAATTCCGATAAACGACGTTTTTCCGGACGAACAACTCTTGACAGTATCATGCGAACCCTGGTTCGCAGATATTGTGAACTATTTGGCCACGGGATTGCTACCGACCGAATGGTCGAGTCAGGACAGACTTCGCTTCTTATCCCAAGTAAAACACTTTTACTGGGACGAACCCTATTTGTTCAAGTACTGTCCCGACCAGATTATTCGTCGGTGTGTCCCTAATGAAGAATTCAAGAGTGTGCTGTCATTTTGCCACGATCAAGCGTGTGGCGGGCATTTTGGGCCCAGGAAGACAGCTGAGAAGATCTTGCAATGTGGTTTCTACTGGCCACAACTCTTCAAAGATGCTTATGACTATTGCAAGACTTGCTCCCGGTGCCAACACATGGGCCGGATATCCCGGAGGAATGAGATGCCGCTCCAACCAATCTTGGTTGTGGAGATTTTCGAAGTTTGGGGGATAGACTTCATGGGGCCGTTTCCCAGCTCTTTTGGGAACTTGTACATTCTTCTAGCTGTTGATTACGTCTCTAAATGGGTCGAGGCTGTGCCCAGCCGGACTAATGACAACAAGGTTGTCATTAGGTTCCTTAAAGAAAACATTTTCTCACGGTTTGGGCACCCCCGAGCGATCATTAGCGACAATGGAAGTCATTTCTGCAATAGGACTTTCGAGGCCTTGATGCGGAAATACTCCATTAATCATAAGCTTTCTACGCCCTACCACCCCCAAACCAGCGGGCAGGCCGAAGTTTCAAATCGGTAGATCAAGCAGATACTGGAGAAGACGGTTTCCAAGAACCGTAAGGATTGGTCTCTAAAACTCATTGATACCCTTTGGGCATTTAGAACTGCTTATAAGACCGACCTTGGCATGTCTCCCTATCGGCTTGTGTACGGAAAAGCCTGCCACCTTCCTGTCGAAATCGAGCATCGCGCGTTTTGGGCGATTAAGGAGCTGAATCTTTCTCTTGAGGACGCGGGCGGCCATCGGAAGCTGCAGCTGAACGAACTGAACGAGCTTAGGGATGAGGCTTACGACAACGCGGTTGTCGTTAAGAATCGAACGAAGGTGTTTCACGATAAGCACCTTTTGCGCAAAACCTTCGTACCTGGTCAACAGGTACTGCTTTACGACACCCGACTTCATTTCCATCCTGGAAAGCTTCGATCTCGATGGAACGGGCCGTATTTCGTGCGGAATGTGTATCCGCATGGCGCTGTGGATTTGGAGAATCCAAAGGACGGTTCATTTTTCAAGGTAAACGGACATCGACTCAAACCGTACCTTAGCGCCGATCAAACAGAGGAGCTCCTGTTTTTACAGGAGCCGGTTTACACAGAATAATCTTCCTCTTCCCCTACACCCAAACTTCGACAATCCAGCCAAAAACAGTGGAAACACTGTTTCAAATAAGTTTGGGGGTATGTAAATACAATTTTGTTTTTTTTTATGCCTGGAAAAATTTCAAATAAGAAAAATAAAAACAAAAACTAAAAATAAAATTTTTCAGAAAATGAAAAAAAAAAAAATTTGTAAATAATTTATTGTTTTTCACATTAGATATATTTATAGGGGTTTAAGTGTAAATAACCAAACAAAAACCCCTATAAATAGCTATCTAACCCTTCAGCCCTCTTCCTATGCCTCAAACTTTCTCCCATTTCAGAAACCCTAGCCGCCACCAGAAGCACAGCACCCGATCCCCTGCCGCCGCCGCCCAACCGCCGCCGCACCCCACCTCCCGCCGCGGAAGCGCCGCACGTTGGAAGCTTCAGCCTCTGGAATTTTTTCCAGAGGAGGTTTGCACCATTTCTCACTCTCCTTTGATCTGTAAAATTTTGAAACTCTGTAATGGGTTCACATTTTCAATATGAAAGAAATTTTTCGCAAGTGTTTGAACATGATGTATACGGAAGCTATTTCGGCGACGAGATCCGGAAACGTGGATGGAATTATCTTTTGTATAACCATCCGAACGCATTCGCGATTCCGGATCTAGTCCAACGGTTCTATGCTTACATGGAGGAGGGTAGCTATAACAAATACCTACCCCTCCAATTTGAGGATTCCACCCCGTTGATGGGAAATGATTGCTATAGGGAACCACGGAAAGGGATTCCGGCGCGTACACTTTACGCGAATGTGTTGACTGTGTGCCGATGGGCACAAAATAACATTTTTGGCAGCTCGCACAACACGAAATTTTTTACACCATCGCTACACATCGTGCACACTTTAATGAACAAACACCCAAGTTATGACATGTGCACGGTACTGCTTCAGTCGATTGATGCTGGCAAGACTTCAGCCAACCATCCGTGCCCTATGCTGGTGACACAACTGTGTCGCCAGTTCATCCCTGCTGACGAGTTTGCAGTACACATGCAAGCTGGCTCATGCATTCGACCTGTTCTTGAGGGTGTTTCGACATCCTACACTAGACTTCACGATGTATGGTCACGCACCGAACCGAGCGAGCATGTAGTAGCCAGCTCGAGCTCCACAGCGAGCGAAGAAGAGCTTACCCCAGCTGAGCAAGCACGCTTACTTAGACGGACACATAGGGGGGTAGAAAGAATGATGGGAATGATGACAACCCTAGATCAGAGAATGGCACGCTTAGAACAAGGAATGGCAACACTTTTGGGACGAGAGGAGAGATCGAGGTCGCGATCTAGGGCCCCTAGGGCAGAGTCAAGTGAACCAGGGACGAGTGCCGCAGCGTCTAGGAGACGACGCAGGGGGCAGTGAGGACACTGCCATTAACAAGTTTGGGGGAGGGATTAGATTGTAAATAGTTATCCTTGCATTGCATCTGCATATTTTATTTATCTTTTATGTAAATATTTGATTTTACTTTGCATGTTTAAATTCTGCACTGCATTTTTAAATAAAAAATACAAAAAAAAATTTGAAAATTGAAAAATACAAAAAACTTGAAAAACTTGAAAATAAAAACAAAAATTTTAAAAGAAAAAAAAAACAAAAATATTATTGACCGTTTCTGACTCAAGTCTAATATGACAGTTAACTAGCTAGAAGCTACTAGATCTTAAACTTAGTTAATTATGAACCCTAAAAATAACATTCCTTGAAGTTTAACTATAGAAAGTATACGCTCCAGCAGTTTGTTTTGAAATAAGCAAATTTTGAGTCTAGTTCTTAGGCGAAGTTAAAATGAGGGAAAATTATTGAAGCTCTATTTGAAGAATAATTCTGAAAAATAATTCTAAATCTTAAGTCCAAATTTTTGAAAGTATATACCCTACAAAATGCACATACACCACCTTGAAACTCGGAATAGTAGAGGATACCTAGAAATACTCTTGCCTGAAAGCCTAGTATGAAAGAAAAAACGGTATTTGAAGCTAAACACCAAAAGAAAGGAGCACGCTGAAAAATATATCCGGTCTTGAAAAAAAAAAGAGAGGAAAAGAAAAAGAAAGAGAAAAATAGAATAAAGTCAAGACCTGGATACTGCTATTTACGCTTTAAGTTCACACATTCAGTAATCGGCCGTTAGTGCCTCAAGAAGCATTAATAGTCGCATGAAAGGTGTGTGAGCAAATCCGTCCACCCTTAATGAAAAGAAGTAGTATTAGGTATTAAGGCAAGGGTATTATAGCTTGAACTGAATTTCCAAGTGTAGGGGTGACAATTACACACACGTAGGGGTATATAATCAGAGTTTGGAGGAGAGATGAGGAATGAAAAATAGGGTTTATTTCTTCAGTAGAGTGGATAAAAATTCCGGATTTGAGATTCCGCTTAAAGAAGGAAAACTCAGGAGATGCTGAAAGCTTTATAAACTGGCTAGGCGTATAGGATCTTAAGATAAATGGAAAGGAAGTGTGAAGAATACGGGTTAGTAATTTCTAAGTTTATGATAATAGGGTTTTTGGTTAGAATGCTGAAATAGATGATTAGAGTAGACGGCCAATTTATCGGATTTTGTGGGTGTAATCCGCTGAAAACCCTCAGGAGACAACACTCCTCCTACTAGGGACACCTAGAGGTTTAACGGCTTGTTGCACGTGCTCAGTGCAATCGCGTTCCCTGCGAAAGTGAGGTTAGGAAATATTTGTGAATAAAATGGTTTTGCTCGGGACAAGCAAAAGATAAGTTTGGGGGTATTTGTTCATCGCATACTTTTGTATATTTGTACATCCCATTCTTAATCACATTGCATACAGGTAGGTGCTTTTTATCCGTATTTGCTGCATGTTACAGATTACAGGTTTCCAGTCCAAGAAAGAGCAAATCCGACAAAATCACCACATTTACGGCAAAATCCAGAACATCTGTCACAAACAGATAAAAGCCGGGTTCCAGCATCCGTCCCGTACCAGTTCAGAAGAGGGGACGAAAAGAGTCGTCATTTGGGACTAAAGAGAAATTTGAAGTCAAAATTGTGAAAAGTCAAAAGTGAAAGAAATGAAGAAGTCTTGGATCAGAAATCTGGAGATTTTCTGGTTGAATTATTGCAATGTAAAGTGTTCAAAGATCAGGAAAAAAGCACAGAAGACCAAAGAAAAAAGCAGCCAAAGTTTGGCCACCACACTGCCGCGCATGCGCGGCCAAACCCCTGCTTTGGCCGCGCATGCGCGGCTGCCACGTGTCCATACAGTGTGAAATTTTGGGGTTATTTCTGTAATTTTATGTAGGGTTGTGTTTTACTGCCAAACTTTCAGAACCAGGCCTATAAATAGCCCCGAGCAGAACCAAGAGAAAAGAAGAGACTTAGTTTTCATTTGTAATTTTGTATTAGAATTATTTAGTTTCTAATAAAAGTCCATTTTCCTCCATCTTCCTCCATTAAAGCTTGTGAGAGGTTTTCTTGAGTGTGAAGCATGCAAGAAGTGTTCTTTATCTATTTGTGTAATTTGTAATTCCGTTTCTTATATTGCTTGTAATTTTCATTGTTAAACGTAGTTGTTGTTATTTCTTAAAATCGTCGTTTTAATTTTCTTCCATTTTTCGGTTATCCTTACAACCATGATGCTTAGTGTGATCCTTGCCTAAGTGAGGTCCCGAATAGCTAGTTGTGATTTTCTACCTCAATTCTTATTACCCTCTTTCTTTGTTTTATTTTCATTTAACTTTTCTAATGGGTGAGTAATTTTTCACTTGTTAGGGTAGGAAACGGAAAATTTGAAAGACGGGAACATCCCTCTCTTTTCTCTTTGACAAATATCTTGATTTGAACTCCTGTTAATTGATCCACAATCCGCTCACTACGGCACCCTATTCTTCATAATAGCGGTGATACCCTAGTGAGACCGGTTGTGGTTGAATCAACCTGAGGTTGCAACTAAGAGCCAAGAACGGACGGACAAGGACCAAAAAGAGAAAACGAAGTGTTGGAAAGCCTAGCTTATACTCGCAAGTTTTCTCTTAGTCGTCCTAATCCCCGTTGTTGCCGATTACCGTAACATCAATATTAAGAAGTGGCAAAAGAATCAAGTGAGCAATCCTCCCGACCCAAACCAACTAAATCCTACCCTTTACAAGTTCTCTTATCATTCATTTTTCAATTAGCTAAACTCAAACAAACCCAACATATTTGGACTTAACTCGTCAAGACATTAAGAAAAAGACTCCCATCTCTCTGTGGATCGACCCGTACTCATCCGGCTAGCTGCAAAGCGAAACCGTCCTGATTGCGGTAATTAAACTTAAACACGCAGAATCTCGAACAATCAGTGATCATTTCCTTTTGCATGATAGCTTTTCTCTCTCTCTTTCTTGTGATTGATCCACTCTCCCCTCTCACTCTCTCCATAATGTTTGGCCGGCCACTTGTGAGGGAGGGGGCTCTTTTTCATTTTTGGGTGTGGGAAATTGTTATTCTCATCCTTTTGTATGCTACATTTTTCCCCACCTCTCTCCAAGTTCTTTTTCCTCCACCAAAATGGCAAAGCTCCAAAAACCCCATATGAGACTTGAGTACTACATATTCTACAGTAAATCTTGGGCACGTCGAGTAGCCGGCTTCGTGCCCGAGTTGCCTCGGCATTGAGGTGGGAGCCCGTAAAAGAAGTAGGCGATGTGGTGCACTTCCGGCGACGAGGAGGAGACGGGACATTCCGCAGGAGATCGGGACGACGACGAGAAGACCGGAGGACTCGGATCTGTCGGTATACTTCTCTTCCCTATCTTGTTAGCAGCTTAGACTTGTTAATGGTTACGATCCGGATGTTTAGTGCGCGGTGGTGCCGGTTTGCTAAGTCCGCAAAATTAAAGTTTTTCACCGCTTCCGCATTCCGGCGTCGGATTGACGGCCGGGGCGCCGCCGTGCACTTACATCATATACATTGGTATCATATACATTTATCATATATAACATGTGGACATTATGATTTTCTTGAGGATTTCAGTTTTGCTGCGATTTCCGGATTTTTGGGGAAAACCGCAAGAATTTAACAAAAGCTTATATTTATCATTTTTAAAACAAAGTTGCGTTTTTCTCGTGATGTATGTGTCGTCCACCATGAGTTTTCATGTTTTCTGTTGGATTTCGAGACCCGATTCGAGGAGTGGATGAACCGTCTCGGGTACATGGTGGGCCCGGTATGGTACCCCGGGGCAAGAAGATCGAGTTGTAGACGATGAGCCTGGCAGGGGAAGACTACCTACCGGTGATGCCTGGCGCGGCGGATATTCGGAGGATACCGACCGTTGTTGTGAGATTTATGATATGGGCCGATCCGGACTGACGGAGCCCGATATTGAGACAGATATGATTCCTATTTGGTGTCGATGCTTGACACGGGTTTTCAGATGATTTCTTGATGATATTTAGCTATTATACAGACATTCATTTTCTAAAAGTTAAGAATGCAGTAACTTTAACATTTAAAACACTTAAAGAGTTAGAAAAGATATTGCATACATGTGCATGCATACTAGAGTTATTATATCACATATGGACATACATGTTGTTCCGCATTGCGTGCATTCTTACGATTGCCTTATTAGATGCTATATTCTACTCACGAGCTGGCAACTCACCCCCGTTGTGCCACAGTGTCTTGCAGGTCGGACACGTCACTCTTGTAGCGGCGGCTATCTTATCATCAGCTCTTTTGCGCAGACTCGCGACATCGCCCGTAGGTGGGTTGCGGGCATATTTTATATCTTTTGCTTTATCATTGTATCTAGTATTCTCCATCTACCACTTTATATTGTATATGCGACTTAGTGATGAGACTGAGAGATTTGTATATTGGTAGTTTCTTTTGGGTCGAGCTCACTTGAGCCGGCGTTGCGTTTTCTGATATTTTGGGTTTCTTCTATGCTCTTTTCTTGGTATTGCTTATATATTGCATGTGGTTGTGATCCGCCTTGGGCGAAGAGCTAGCTCCCGCTTGGGGATGTCATTTTTATGTTTACAGGTTTATTATCTTGTTGTACCCATTTTGGGGGATAGAAAATACAGGGGAGACTCTGCCGAAATTTTCGGAAATTTTTTATGTTTTTTTTAAAAAGGATTCTATGCAACTTAAATGATTTAAAAACCGATTTTATTAAGGTTTTCCTTCACTCTCTTTTGATTTTGGGTTAGATTTCTGGGCTTTGGCTGACTTAGGTTACGGTACGCCTTTAGACATCTCGTAATCTAAGTACCAGTCACGTTCCGTACTTTCGGGTCGTGACAAAGTTGGTATCAGAGCGTAGGTTTTACCTTTCTGAGTGTAGGACGGCCTTGGTAGATGGAGTAGGTGACTTAAGCAGAGTGGCGTAGCGTGGGTATGATCCGCGGCATACTTACGATACGGTACTCCGCCTAAGTGACCTTAGGACATAATTGCTTGTATTTCCTTTCTTGATTCCTTGCATTCCTTGATTCAATTGCAATGTCCTTATCAGTCCTTTTTCTTATTCTAGCTTCGATGCCGCCGAAGACTACGAGAGCTCAGCGGGCTGCCGCTAGGGATGAGATTCGGGCGGGCCCGTCTGAGGCGAGGATCAAGCGGGATGATACACCTACCCCTCAGGGTCATACTGATCCGCCTTATCCAGACCGTATTGCCAGATTAGAGGCCGGCATGCAAGAGTTGCGGCAGATGATGGGATCTTTAGTTGAGTCTAGCCGGGCACAGAGATCCGAGGACGTTCCTTCCACCGCACAGACCACGATCGTACCTGCTGCACAGATGGTCACTCCTGCTGCTACTACGGAGACTATCCCTGTTTCACTACAGGAGTTCATGAGATTGAGACCACCAGCTTTTACCGGTACAGATGCGACAGAGGACCCACAGGCATTTCTGGATAGGATGGCTCGGATTTGCCGTTCGTTGAGGTGTTCTGATGATAGATTGGTGGAGTTTGCGAGTTTTCGTCTGGAGGGTCTTGCCCAGACATGGTACGACTCAGTAGAGAGAGGCCGAGCTGCAGGTCTGCCTTCTATGACCTGGGATGAGTTTACAGCTGCATTTCTTGCCCGTTTTCTTCCGGAGAGTGTCCGAGATGCTCGAGCCCGCAGTTTTGAGTCTTTGCGCAAGACTCCTGGGATGACGGTGTCGGAGTATGATATACAGTTTACCCAGTTGTCTCGATATGCTCCGTACCCAGTCGACACAGAAGAGAAGAGAATAAAGAGGTTTGTACGAGGGCTTGATACACAGCTATTCCTTGCCATCGGCACCCAGCACTTTGATACATACGCTGCCGCGATGGATGCAGCCTTACTTTTGGAGGAGCGTATTTCTGAGACTCCGGTCGTTTCTGGACTGAAGAGGATCCGTACTGATACGCCAGCTCAGCGGCAGATGGGCAGGCACCGCGATAGATTATTTCCGGGAGATGGCGGAGGCAGAGGATTGAGACGAGGTCAGTTATTTGGTTCATATCCACAGACCCAACAGTCGTCTCCAGGATGTTTTCGGTGTGGGAGTCAGTACCACCGTGTTAGAGACTGTACCATGGGACGCCAGGACGCGGCGACAGTCCCGCATGTGACTTTACCACCCTCACCACCTTCTCAGAGAGCTTTACTTCCTACTCTTGATGATGCTTCACACCAGTCAGATGCTTCTAGAGGCCGTGGACGTGGCGGTCCGGTTCCGAGAGGATGAGGCGACAGAGGCAGAGGCAGAGGCCAAGGTAGAGGCAGAGGACAGCCAGCTATTAGTGGTGGACAGGCTCGAGTGTTCGCGTTGACTCCTCGGGATGCACAGGCATCCAATGCTGTCATGACAGGTACTCTTCCAGTATGTTCTTTTGATGCACGGGTATTATTTGATCCAGGCTCCACACATTCCTATGTATCCACGTACTTTGCACCGAGGTTGGGCCGAGAGTCTTCTCCGTTAGATCAGCCGCTTGTCGTTATTACCCCGGTAGGCGAGTCTTTTGTTGCCCGTTTTGTGTACCGATCGTGTCCCGTTCGTATCGGGGAGAGAGATTCTTCGGTTGATTTGATTATCCTCGATATACTAGACTTTGACGTTCTTCTTGGTATGGACTGGCTAGCCACCTGTTATGCATCCGTGGACTGCCGTGAAAAAGCAGTCAGATTCAGTTTTCCTGGTGATCCGGTACTGGTTATTCATGGAGATCGTAGCGCTACCCTTCCCAGCTTGATTTCTTCTCTTCGCGCTGGTCAGCTCTTAAGGAAAGGGTGTCAGGGATTCTTAGCCTATGTTTGTGATACTAGTTCCACAGAGGTTCCGTTGGACCAGGTTCCTGTTGTGGGAGAGTTCCCTGATGTATTTCCCGACGAGCTGCCTGGTCTGCCACCAGAGCGTGAGATTGAGTTCTGTATTGACTTGATCCCTGGCACGGGGCCTATCTCTATACCGCCTTATCGGATGGCCCCGGCGGAGCTGAGAGAGCTAAAGGATCAATTACAGGACTTGCTAGACAAAGGGCTTATCCGACCGAGTGTGTCACCTTGGGGTGCTCCCGTCTTGTTTGTTAAGAAGAAGGATGGAAGTATGCGCTTATGCATTGATTATCGTCAGCTGAACCGGGTTACTGTGCGGAACAGGTATCCCCTACCCCGCATTGATGACTTATTTGATCAGCTCCAGGGTGCAGGGTTTTTCTCGAAGGTTGATTTACGGTCAGGTTATCACCAGTTGCGGGTTCGGAAGGAGGATATTCCGAAGACAGCTTTCCGTACTCGATATGGTCATTATGAGTTCTTGGTGATGTCGTTCGGGCTCACCAATGCCCCGGCAGCTTTTATGGATTTGATGAACCGCGTATTCAGGCCGTATCTCGATCAGTTCATCATTGTGTTCATTGACGACATCTTGGTTTATTCTCGGAGCCGGGAGGAGCATGAGCAACATTTACGTATCACATTGCAGACTTTGAGGGAGCATCAGCTGTTCGCCAAATTCTCCAAGTGCGCATTCTGGCTAGACAGTGTCGATTTCTTGGGTCATGTGGTGACGAGAGATGGTATTTGTGTGGACCCGAAGAAGATCGAGGCAGTTCAGCGTTGGCCTAGACCAATATCAGTTACAGAAGTTCGCAGTTTCCTAGGTCTGGCCGGCTATTATCGACGTTTCGTCCAAGATTTCTCCCGCATTGCTGCACCTTTGACCGGGTTGACCCGGAAGGGGGTTCCTTTTGATTGGACCCAGGCATGTGAGGATAGCTTCCAGCAGTTGAAGACTCGTCTGACTACTGCACCAGTGTTAGCTTTGCCTTCAGGATCAGGCGGGTTCGTGGTATATTGTGATGCTTCTAGAGTGGGGCTGGGCTGTGTATTGATGCAGCACGACAGAGTTATCGCGTATGCTTCTCGGCAGCTGAGGAAACACGAACAGAACTACCCCACCCATGATTTAGAGATGGCTGCAGTGGTATTTGCACTTAAGATCTGGAGACATTACTTGTACGGTGAGTCGTGCCAGATATTCACTGACCACAAGAGTTTGAAGTATATCTTCCAGCAGCGAGAACTGAACCTGAGACAGCACCGTTGGATGGAGTTGGTGAAGGATTATGACTGCGAGATTCTATACCATCCGGGCAAGGCGAATGTGGTGGCAGATGCTCTGAGTAGGAGGCCCGGAGGTAGCTTATCTTGTTTGAGCGCAGTACAGATGCAGTCGACGGCGGATTGGCAGGTTTTATGTGACAGCAGAGTGCAATTCGAGTTTACTCCTACGGGGGGACAGTTGGCCCATTTCAGAGCACGCCCACAGTTACTTGACCGTATCCGCGAGGCACAGTCCGGCGATGCCCGTATCTTAGAGATTATTGAGCAGATTCGGCAGGGCAGAGTTTCTGAGTTCGTGATTGATGATCAGGGGATACTTCGATTTGGGAATCGACTGTGCGTGCCAGATTCAGAGGGACTGAGGCGTGATATTCTCGAGGAGGCACATAGATCAGTATACAGTGTTCACCCAGGTTCCACCAAGATGTACCGTGATTTGAGAGAGGTTTACTGGTGGGACGGGATGAAGAAGGATGTTACAGACTTTGTGTCCAGATGCCTGACTTGTCAGCAAGTCAAGGCCGAGCACCAGAGGCCAGCCGGCGAGTTACAGCCTTTGCCCATCCCTGAGTGGAAGTGGGAGCAGGTCTCTATGGACTTCGTTGTGGGTCTACCCAGGACCAGTCGAGGGTACGACTCTATTTGGGTGATTGTGGATCGACTGACGAAAGCGGCTCACTTTCTGCCAGTGAAGACCACTTTTGGATTTTCTCAGTACGCCCAGGTTTATATTGATGAGATAGTGCGCCTGCATGGTGTTCCGACTTGCATCGTGTCCGACCGTGGCACCCAGTTTACCAGCCGATTGTGGCAGAAACTTCAGGAAGCTTTGGGCACCCGATTGAGTTTTAGCACAGCCTTCCATCCTCAGACTGACGGTCAGTCGGAGCGTACGATTCAGACTCTTGAGGACATGCTCAGAGCTTATGTTTTGGATTTCGGTGGTAGCTGGGATCGTCATTTGCCTTTGATCGAGTTTTCCTACAATAATAGCTTCCAGGAGACGATTCAGATGGCACCTTTTGAGGCTTTATATGGGAGGAGATGACGATCGCCTGTATGTTGGACAGAGCTTAGGGAGAGCAGTATTTTGGGGCCTCAGATCGTACAGGAGACGACCGAGAAGATACAGCTGATTCGGGACAGGATGAGAGCGGCACAGAGCAGGCAGAAATCATATGCTGACAGGCGCCGTCGCCGACTCGAGTTCGCTGTTGGCGATCATGTTTTCCTGAAGGTCTCTCCGATGAAGGGTGTGATGAGATTTGGGCGGAAAGGGAAACTGAGTCCTAGATATGTTGGTCCTTTCGAGATCCTAGAGCGTGTTGGTCCAGTCGCTTATCGGTTAGCTCTTCCGCCCAGCTTCCCCGATGTTCACCTCGTATTCCATGTCTCGATGCTCCACAAGTACCTTCATGATCCTTCCCATGCGATTCAGCACCAGACGATCCAGCTAGAGCGTGATCTTTCATTCACCGAGCAGCCGGTGGTCATTTTGGATCGGCAGGTGAAGAAATTGAGGTCGAAGGTTATACCGTCTGTCAAGGTTCTTTGGCGTGGCCCGAACAGCGAGGAGGTCACCTGGGAGACCGAGGTCGAGATGAGGAAGAGATATCCCCATCTTTTTGAAGGTACGCGTAGTTAAATTTTAATTCGGGGACCAAATTTCTTTAAGGGGGGAAGATTGTAACCCTTCGAAAATCGTTTAGGCAGTTTTTCGGTAATCGGCTAATTTTTCGGCTTTTTCCGTAAAAAGTCAAATTAGGTGTTTTTCATTGTAGACCTAATTATACAAAATTTAGATAAGATATTACTATAATTTTGTCACTAAAATGTCACTTATAATTTTCTAGTTAAATAAATTTTTTTCGTAATTAATTATTTTTTTATTATTTTAAGCCTTTTTAAATACATTAAATTAGTGATAAATACAAATTTAATTGGGTAAATTTCTTAATTAGGAGTCTTTATAAGCTAAAATATGGTGTTAATAAAATTATATCATGTCTTGCAAACTTTTGGTTTTAGGATGGGAAAATTATGAAAAAAATTATGAAAAATGGGTTTTTTTGTAAAATGGTTGACATGAAAGCATGAAATGATAACATATGATGGTGTATTGAACTAGAAACTTCTCCAAAAATCCACAAACTCCCTCCTCAAGCTTCTGGCTGACCCCAATCCTGCAGCAAACCCCCTCTTCTCACTTCTTTTTCTCTTCATTTTCTTGCTAAAATCCATTAAAAATCAACAAATTTCATTAACCATTCAAAGCCTAACCCTAATCCATTCTCTCTCCAACCCAAATTTGTTTAAAAACATGATGAAAGGAGGCTTTCTTGGTGACTTGATCATGCTAGGATTCAATTGGTGAGGTAAAATCCTAAACTAGTTGCTAATTTGTAGTTTGTTTATGCTAAATTAGATGTTTAAAGTGTTAATTTCATTATAATGGGTTGTCTTGAAAATTCAAGAATTGGTTTTGATGTTGAGTTAGGGTTTGAAACATGGTTGTAAAAAATTAAGTTAGGTTTTTGGTTATATAATTGATTAGAATGGTTAATTGTGTAATGATACGCTTGCTAAATCGACAAATTGCGATGTTTGTATCGAATCGGCTAGAAAATCGCTTACTAGATTTTTGTAGAAATTAGAATGCGACCGAAATGCGTTATGTTAGCGATATAATTAGCTTCGTATAGGACTATTAGAGTGCGCGAACGCGGGGTTTCGTATAGTTGGGTTGTAGTTTAGTCGATTTTCCCGAAATGACGATTCTAGTTAAAGGTTAGCGATTTTCGTGCGTTTTTCCGCGCACCGAGTGCATGCTATGATTAATTCGAGAGCGTGGATAATTGTATGTTGTGACTTGCATTGTGTTAGGTTTTGTAATCTTATGCTTGATATTGTGCAAATATAGGATCGGTCGGGGAAACTTCGGACACGGCGCGAAAAGGCAAAGCGGTGGCCGGATAAGATTAGCGAGGATTTCAGGTGAGTAGATATATTCATCTATGGGGGAATCGTCTGGATGGCGCGAGGCGCCCCCCCTAGTTAGGATTACCCTACTTTATGCAAGATTTATATTGTTAGATAGCTTACCCCTTTATGTACATTGCATACCCTCACAGCTAACCGTATGCTAGATTGCATGGACATTCATCTTCATATATGGGATATCACTTCGTAGGACACGAACACCATTACCATTGGCATCTGTTGCACGCGCACTATTCATTTGACACACACGCCTTTGGTAATTGCCATGCCACGTGCACTATAGAACCTGTTTAACTTAATAACACCATTTGCATTCATACATGATATTTGAGATTGAATCGCATGCATATACCTCGCATTACCATTATATTTACATAGATTTCTAGCCAAAACTCACATCATATACATTGGTATCATATACATTTATCATATATAACATGTGGACATTACGATTTTCTTGAGGATTTCAGTTTTGCTGCGATTTCCGGATTTTTGGGGAAAACCGCAAGAATTTAACAAAAGCTTATATTTATCATTTTTAAAACAAAGTTGCGTTTTTCTCGTGATGTATGTGTCGTCCACCATGAGTTTTCATGTTTTCTGTTGGATTTCGAGACCCGATTCGAGGAGTGGATGAACCGTCTCGGGTACATGGTGGGCCCGGTATGGTACCCCGGGGCAAGAAGATCGAGTTGTAGACGATGAGCCTGGAAGGGGAAGACTACCTACCGGTGATGCCTGGCGCGGAGGATATCCGGAGGATACCGACCGTTGTCGTGAGATTTATGATATGGGCCGATCCGGACTGACGGAGCCCGATATTGAGACAGATATGATTCCTATTTGGTGTCGATGCTTGACACGGGTTTTCAGATGATTTCTTGATGATATTTAACTATTATACAGACATTCATTTTCTAAAAGTTAAGAATGCAGTAACTTTAACATTTAAAACACTTAAAGAGTTAGAAAAGATATTGCATACATGTGCATGCATACTAGAGTTATTATATCACATATGGACATACATGTTGTTCCGCATTGCGTGCATTCTTACGATTGCCTTATTAGATGCTATATTCTACTCACGAGCTGGCAACTCACCCCCGTTGTGCCACAGTGTCTTGCAGGTCGGACCCGTCACTCTTGTAGCGGCGGCTATCTTATCATCAGCTCTTTTGCGCAGACTTGCGACATCGCCCGTAGGTGGGTTGCGAGCATATTTTATATCTTTTGCTTTATCATTGTATCTAGTATTCTCCATCTACCACTTTATATTGTATATGCGACTTAGTGATGAGACTGAGAGATTTGTATATTGGTAGCTTCTTTTGGGTCGAGCTCACTTGAGCCGGCGTTGCGTTTTCTGATATTTTGGGTTTCTTCTATGCTCTTTTCTTGGTATTGCTTATAAATTGCATGTGGTTATGATCCGCCTTGAGCGAAGAGCTAGCTCCCGCTTGGGGATGCCATTTTTATGTTTACAGGTTTATTATCTTGTTGTACCCATTTTGGGGGATAGAAAATACAGGGGAGACTCTGCCGAAATTTTCGGAAATTTTTTATGTTTTTTTTAAAAAGGATTCTATGCAACTTAAATGATTTAAAAACCGATTTTATTAAGGTTTTCCTTCACTCTCTTTTGATTTTGGGTTAGATTTCTGGGCTTTGGCTGACTTAGGTAACGGTACGCCTTTAGACGTCTCGTAATCTAAGTGCCAGTCACGTTCCGTACTTTCGGGTCGTGACATCTCTACATAACTTTAGCCTCTCATCCTTGACCATGGTTTGATAATCAATCATATATTCTTGATTACTATTCATCACAAAAGGAATTCTATCATTATTCTTCATCTTCTTCCTTTTTCTTTCTTCATGGAAAAAGCTTACTAGCTTTTTCCAAGTGATGAATAAATGTGAGAAAAAGATAAATAAAGAGAGAAAAAATCCTACTTCATCATCCTTATCTTCCCTTGCCCTTTAGATGAGAGTGTTCACTCAATATTAGTGAGTGTTAGCTTGTGTTAATGAAACTTCAAGGTAGATCATCTTTGTATCGAAGATCGGAAGCAAGACTGCATCTTTCTCTTCGTGGAACCTCTCGAGAGTCCGGAGCATGATGATCGCAGCGAAGGGACCTCAACACGGAGCATATGAAGTGAAGTAACGGATCTACAAAGGTTGTAATCTCTCTCACTTAGTGTTAAAGTGTTTAGCATGTTAGTTTTCGCCTAATCTCTGGTTTAAAGATCCGTATTCGGGTTGTTCGGCACGGCTAAAATTTTCATCGGTCATGGTTGATGCCTCGTAGACCCTTGTGCGCGTGCCTAGCAACCCTACAAACATGTGCATACATGCATGCATACATCTTCAACAAAGAAAAGGGTTTAATTAAAGAATTAAACTAAAAGTCAAATGTTAAATCAACACTTGATTTAACAAACCGGTCATATCACATACGATCCGACCAATAGAAAAATGCCCGATTAAAATACAGTATCACATACTCGGATTCAATCGGGTCCGGCGCATATCTCATATGCACACCACATCGTTTCGCCTGAGCTAGGAAACTCCTGTGTGGGACTCTAAGACTCGTCAATACGCCAGCAGTAGGTGATGATCGTATCAAACACCCACAAGCCGCAAGCGGTCAGCTAAACGTAACGGCCACCCGGGTATTGAGCGATCAGAAGAAAACCAGCGAAGCTGCCAAAACTCCCGTCGAGCCAATCAGTAACACTACCGTATAGTCCGGTCTCTTCATCTTATATGTCGCATATCCGGTCATGGGGTGGTAAACGTCAGACCCTAGTAACCGATAAGTCGTATCGATGTGAGGCTCATAACAGGTCGAGAAACTACTGATAACTCTTACCAGTAAATCTCCATAACAGCCCTGGCCAGGGACTTCCAGTTATATCCAATCGAACACAGCGCAACATGAACTCCCAATATTGGGAGAGACGAAACCCCTCCTATCTCTCATTGCCTCCATGTGATTCGGGACTATACCCAAAAGCCACCGTTTTACACGTTCTCATGAACGTGGTAAGGTGGAAATCAAAGCACAGTGGGAATCACACAAGACTCTATGACGATCTCGGGTCTACAAACTAACTTGTACCAGTGTCACCAGAGAACATCTATCTGACGATAGGTATAATACCATCTAGGAGTTCTCGGCGAGTCCGTTCCGTGTACCCAGTCTCTACTGAGCACCCGTATACCATCTTTGATGTCAAAACACCGATGGATATGGGATCATCCATCGCCCATCATATGGGTCAAGATGCGTATACGCTAGTCTACTCCGGTGTATCGATGCCCTATCTCGATACACCCTCGACTAGGAACAGTTATAGGATGTACTCTTGGACTACCCTGGCCCCACTAGTATGATCTGCATCATAGTCCTAGTAGTCGAGTACATATCTAAGGGCTTAATCAACATGTGAGAGCAAGACAGTAAACCAATACAAGTCAACATGTTTAGACAAAGTGAAACCAGATATCATACTATCATATCGAGCAAGAAAGTCCTCTCTATATATATCCAAGCATACACTATAATATACATCATATGTACAACAATGGCCTCTAGGGCATATATATAACTAACACACATGCAATCTAGGCAAAACAAACATAACCTGAAACCCTAATTCCATGACACCTGAACACCAAAAAAATACGAGACCAAAATATTAAAATGGGGCCGGCCATGCCGGTTATTTTGGTGATCTCACCAGCCAAAAAGTGGAGTCATAGTCTCTTGTTTCTTCAGTGTTCTAGTTACATCACATGTAATATTCTGCACTTGTTTAAAAAAATTTTAGACGACTTTTTAAAAATGACAGAAACTAGGGTTTTGGATCGTTGGTTTCGGAGTTGTTTTGTTTTCGTAATTCTAATTACACCGTCAAATGCTCTATCTTTGGCTCTGATACCATGAAAGTCTACCCTAGCACCACCACTGGGTTTTCACAAGCATCTAGCATGCTATTTTAAAAAATCTTGGTGCTAAGCTACACTATCCAATGATCTTAACTAGATGATTAGGGTTTATCAAAAACATTAACACTAAGTGAAGGTGGCAACAACCTTTGAAGACGGAGTCCTTCAATTCAATAGATCTGAGTAGTAGTCCCTACGACTCCTCTAGGCTCCACTTGAAGAAGTGCACGAACTTGCTTTACGATCTTCACGTTGAAGATCATCCACCCGAAGTTCCTCTAATCCTAGTTACCTCTTCACTAAACTCTCTTTAGTGAAGGAAACACCCTAAACTCAAGTGCTAATCAAGTGTAGGATGGTGAAGTAGGGGTTCTAAGCTCACTTAGGTTGATGCAAAGCCCTATGGTTCACATCACATGTCAAGGTTAGGGCTTTTAGGTGGAGGAAGAAAGAGATGGAAAAAGCTAGAGAGAAAATGAGCTAAGGAAATGATCAAGTGTAGAATGGCTTCCACCCTTGCTCACTTATTGAAGCATGGATAAATTTTCAATAAATTTATTCAACCATACTTCAATTGTGTAGCAAGACAAATAAACAAATGAAAATGCCATGCCGCACCCATTCAACAAATATCTCCCATTTTCCACCTCATCATTTCTATTTTCTTGAAATAGAAAATCATGCATGCTTCATAATATATATTTATATATATACATATATCAAATATATATATATATATATATTAATGTATATTAAGAAAACAATTAGTGAGCTTAATATTAGTTAATATATAATCATGTCAAATATAAATATATATCATATTATTAAATCAACACTTGATTTAATAATCCGGTTATATCACATATAACTGACTAATATCATTTATCTGTATATTACATTATCAAATTAACACTTGATTCAATAATCCGGTTATATCACATATAACCAAACTGTAACATTTATCTCACAATATGTGCCCTACTTCGTTTCGCTTGAACTAGGAAACCTCTGTGTGGGACTCTAAAGACTCGTCAATACGCCATCAGTAGGTAATGATCATATCAGTTACCCTTAAGCCATCAACGGTACTAGCTGGACGTAATGGCTACCCAGGTATTGAGCGAATAGAAGATCAACAAGAAAGCTTGTCCAAACTCCCATGAAGCCTATAAGTAACACTTACAGTACAGTCCGATCACTTCGTCTGATATGCCGCATATCGTGTCTAGGGGCGGAATCGTCAGACCCCAATAACTTGATAAGTCATGCCGATGTATGGCTCATAACGGTTCGAGAAACTACAGATAACACTTACCAGTAAATCTCGCCAGCCCTAGCCAGGGACTTACTGTTATATCCAATCGAGCATAGCGCAACATCAACTCCCTATACTGGGAGAGACAAAACCCCTCTTATCGCTCACTGCCTCCATGTGACTCGGGACTGTACCCAAAATCCACCTGTTTGCACGACTCATTTGAGCCGTGGTAGGGAGGAAATCAAAGCACAATGGGAACCATACAAGACACTATGACGATCTCGGGTCTACTGACTAACCTGTATAAGTGTCACTAGAGAACTGCTGACGATAGGTATGGTACCAGCTAGGAGTTCTCGGCAAGTCCTGTTCGGTGTACCCATTCTCTAATGAGCACCTGTGTACAATCTTTGATGCCAAACACGAATGGTTATAGGATCAACCATGGCCCCCTATTGGGTCAAGAAACGTACACACTAGTTTACTCTGGAATATCGACGCCCAGTCTCAATACTCTCTCGACTATGAACAGTTAAAGGATGTAATTGTGGACTACACAAGTCCCAGTAGTATGATCCGCATTATAGTCCTATTATTCAAGCAAACATCTTAAGGGCTTTATCAGCATATATCAGAGAGACAGTATAATAATACAAGTGTACATATTAAGATAAAGAGCAACCAGATAGCATACTATCATGTCGAGCAAGAAAGTCCTCTATATATATGTCTAAGCATCCACTATATCATACAATAATGGCCTCTAGGGCATACATATTCCTAACAATCAGAACCACCCAAATATTAGAAACTGGTAGTAGACGATGCTTTAGTTTCAAAACCGAAAAATTTCAATTTTCAAGGACCTATTCTCTGTCCAAAATTTTTTAAACAAGTGCACAGGCTTACTCTTGATGTGTATATGACACACGATGAAAACGAGGAAATTTGGCCGTACAAAACCCTCCCAAATTCACAAAATTCCCGCTACCGGTGAAATTGTTTGTGTCATGACCCGAATTTGGCGCGTGACCGACACTTAGATTGTATGACATCTAAAGATGCCGACACAATCCGAGTAAGCCAAACAACCAAGATCAAAAACCTGTTTGCGGAATTAAGAAAGTTATGTTTTTAAAAATGAAAAGGATGAGGTAGCATGTCGAATGGTTTTAAGAAATGAAATTTAAATAACTGGTTTCAGTATTGAAAATTTCGATAGCACCTCCTTTGTAATTTTTAATAAAAGCAGTTACATAAACATTTAAATAAGTGGCATCCCTAATTAGGAGAAAAATCAACGCCAATCGGCGGAAACAACCCACGCAATAACAATACGATGCTCAAAAGCGAAGAACCACATGCATAAAGTAAAGAAAGCATAAGCTAACATAACTAGTCAATCTCACTCAATCGAATCAAAACATAAACAAGTATGCCACGTTCTAAGTCAAATATATAGCGTCTGTGTAGGGTTGCTAGGCACGGGCACAAGGGTCTACGAGGCATCAACCATGCCCGATTAAAAATTTAGCCGTGCCGAACAACCCGAATACGGAACTTTAAACTAGAGATTAGGCGAAAACAAGCATGTTAAACATTTTAACACTAAGTGAGAGCGATTACAACCTTTGTAGATCCGGTCCTTCACTTCATATGCTCCGTGTTGTGGTCCCTTCGCTGCGATCATCGGGTTCCGGGCTCTCGAGAGGTTCCACGAAGAGAAAGACGCAACATTTGCTTCCGATCTTCGATACTAAGATGATCTACCTCGAAGTTTCTTTAACACAAGCTAATACTCATGAAATGATGTGAACACCCTCATCTAAATGGCAAGCGAAGATGAGGATGATGAAGTAGGATTTTTGCTCTCTTTATTTATATTTTTCTCACATTTATCCATCACAAAATCAAAGCAAGAAACCATTTTCAAGCAAAGAAGAAGAAGGAAGAAGATGATGAATAATGAATATCCTTTTGTGATGAATAGGAAAATAATAATATGATAGAATTATGCAACCATGGTTCAAACTAACCCTTGTAGAGATTTTACTAGGGTTAAAGGTTTGGTTAGGGTTTTGGAAATATCTAGCATAATATCTTAACAAAGACAAAGAAAGAAAACATCTAGAATCTTCTAGAAAGCCTTAACCCTAATCAAACCCTAACCATGTTTAATCTCTACTAAACAAGTTGCATTATTTATCATATCATGTTACAATATTATATATCACATATACAATATTTATTGCAACAAAATAAAATAATACATTTAACATATATCGCATATATATCAATGTATTACCCGAGTGAGAAAAAGAATCTTTTAGTGAGCAAATATTAGTTAATGTAATTTAATATATCATATATATTATTATACATTAAATTATCGAATCAACACTTGATCCGACAATCCGGCTATATCGCATATAACCGGCTAAAATTTATCCGTACCGATTCATCGAATCAACACTTGATCCCAGGACCCGGTTGATATCAAATATCGTGAGAATAGAATACGGTATCACATATCGCGTTATCCTCGGTCCCGCACATATCACATATGTGCTCCTACTCCGTTTTGCCTGAGTCAAGAAACCTCTGTGTAGGACTCTAAAGAATCGTCAATACGCCGGCAGTAGATGATGATCATATCAAACACCCACAAGCTGCAAGCGGTCAGCTAAACGTAACAGCCACCCGGGTATTGAGCACTCAGAAGATCAACAAGCAAGCCTGTAACTTCTCCTGTGAATCCAAACAGTAACACTCCCGTACAGTCCGGTCTCGTCGTCTGATATGTTGCATATCTCGCCTAGGGGTGGTAAACGTCAGACCCCAGTAGCTCGATAAGTCGTGTCGATTTGAGGTCTATAACAGTTCGAGAAACTACTGATAACACTTATCAGTAAATCTCAGCAACCCTGGCCAGGGATTTCCGGTTATAGCCAATCGAACACAGCACAACATCAACTCCCTATACCGGGAGAGACGAATCCCCTCCTATCGCTTATTGCCTCCATGTGATTCGGGACTGTATCCAAAAGCCACCTTTTTGCACACCCTCTTGGACGTGGTATGATGGAAATCAAAGCACAGTGGGAACCACACAAGACTCTATGACGATCTCGGGTCAACAGACTACTCTGTACCAGTGTCACCGGAGAACTGCCATCTGACGTATGGTATAATACCATCTGGGAGTTCTCGGCGACTCCGTCCAGTGTACCCAGTCTCCACTGAGCACCCGTACACCATCCTTGATGTCATAACACCGATGGATATGGGATCATCCATCGCCCATCATATGGGTCAAGATGCGTATACGCTAGTCTACTCTGGTGTATCGATGCCCTGTCTCGATACACCCTCGACTAGGAACAGTTATAGGATGTACTCGTCGACTAGCGTGGCCCCACTAGTATGATCTCATCATAGTCCCAGTAGTCGAGTACATATCCTAAGGGCTTTATCAACATGTAATATAGAGACGATCAGAGTACATGTTAAGATAAAGTACAACCAGATAGCATACTATCATGTCGAGCAAGAAAGTCCTCCCTATATATGTCCTAGCATCCACTACAATATACATCGTATGTACAGTAATGGCCTCTAGGGCATACATATAACTAACAATCTCCCACTTGCACTAAGGCCATCTGTTATGGTATCGCATACCCAACAAATAGCTGCGGTTAAAGTATCTCATACTCAACCATCCCATAAAAGTCTCTACTGGGAAAAAGGCCTTCGTGAGTGGATTCGCGCTGTTGTCCTCTGTGTCTGCTCTCCTAACCTCGATCTCCATGGAGATCAACCATCTCCATGATCAGGTGATACTGCCTAAGAATTATATCTGGATGTCTGATGGGACGGTAGATCCTTGGCTAAAGCCACAACTCCATTGTCACATAATGGTAGGAACGAAGTTCATCTCATGAACTTATAAATATCCAGACTGCCTCTTTGGTAGCATCCTTGGTAACGATGTATCTTTCCTTTAATCATCTAGTATGTCACGGTATCTAGCTTGGAACTCTTCCAACATACCGTCCCTCCATTGAGGGTATAGACAATGCCTGCGACTGACATTCAGTCGTCATTATCACTCTGGAACCTTTCCAGTGATTCTTCCCAGGATCGATTGATACCATCGCACTACAACTAGTGAGTATCCTAACATCCAATTAGATCTATCTCATAGATCCAAGAACCCAGGATATAGGAGGTATCACTTTGATCCTATATGGAGAATCCTTGTGATAAGCGGAGATTAACCGAGCGTAGCATAGGAAACTCCTTCCCTATCAAGAGTATGTCATCCACGTACTCTACGAGGATCACCACCATACTCCCTACTACCTTTTTGTATATACAAGGTTCATCTACCATTTTGATGAAGTCAAACTCTTTGACTACCACATCAAAACAGATGTTCCAACTTCGCGATACCTGTTTTATCATATAAAACATCTTGTACACGTTTCCGCTGCTCTCACTGTCTACGAAGCCCTCTGGCTGTGTACTTATAGACGCTCTTTTCTAAAACATCATTTAGAAAAGCAGTCATGACACCCAACCACCAGATATCGTAGTCATGGTATGTAGCCGTGGCAAGTAGGATCTGGATGGACTTAAGCATAGATCGTTAGAAAAGTTTTCAACATAATCCATACCTGGTCTATGATGCAAACCTTTAACAAGTCTAGCTTTGAAAGTCTTAACTTTTCCATGTACACCAAGTAATCTTCTCAAGATATACTTGCTCCTGATGGGGATTTAAACCTTCAGATAAAGCAACCAAAGTCCATACTTTGTTGGTGTAAAAGGATTCCATCTCAGATCGATAAGCATCCAGCCATTCTTACAGAGTCCCACTCCTGATGGCCAGCTCGAAACTAGTTGGGTCATCATCTCATGATGCAATCCTCGCTCCCACTATCATAGAGAAACTAAAGTATCTCTCAGGTGGGTGAGGAACCCTACTAGATCGGCGGAGAGGCTGAGGTTCGTTGGTTACTATTGAATCCTTTGGTTCTACCAAATCATCAGCTGTAGTTTGTATAGCTGGAACATTTCCAGTTCTACATTACAGACCTTGCCTCGAGCTTGTCCGGATTTTGCTTTTAGACATAGGCCGGACAACCCAAATCTTAACTAACTTAAGATATGGGCTCTTCCCTTTCCATATCACATATGAAGTGGTAGGCAACTGATTTGATTCGAACCCTATTCAATAGGTATGCAACTTCACAAGTGCATAACTCCCTAAAGGAAATAGGAAACTCAGTAGTACTCATCATAGAGCATACCATATCACATAGGGTGCTATTGCTCCGCCCCGATATACCATCGTGCTATGGTGTATACGGAGGAGTAATGCTGAGAGAGAATCTCATTCTTCTTTAGAACAGTCCAGGAATTCCGTGCTCAAGTATTCTCCTCCTTGATCTCATCAAAGGACATAATACTTTTACCCGTATTTTGGTTCTCTACTTCTAACTTATATTCTGTGAATATCTCAAAAGGTTCGGACTTGTGTTTCAACAGAAACATATGTCTGAATCTTGAGAGATTATCAGAGAATGTAATGAAGTACAGAGAACCGATCTTGGCATATGTAGACAGGGGACTTTCATACATCAGCATGTATCAATCCCAAGAGTTCACTAACTCTTTCTCTGTTTCCAATAAACAGAGCTGTGGTCATCTTATCTCTGTGACATGACCGGCAAGTTTCACAAGATGTAAATTCAAACTAATTTAAATATGCATCTATATGTAACTTCAACCAGTCGGGTCGCATTGATATGACCTAGTCTACAACGCCTCAAGAAGGATTCGTTCATTTCTGAACTCTTTCTCTTGTGTGTGTTCCGTATACTAAGAACTGTAATTTGATTTAGAACGTCAATGCTTTTAGATAACGTGCCTGAACCGATCAACTCTTGATATAGGAAATGTTCAAAACATTATCCAACAATACAAAATTATATCCTTTCTTTACTAATAAAGAGACTGATATGATTTTGTATATCAGGTTCGGTATCTAATAACATTTGTTCAGAATCAATGTATTCTGGTAATACAGGGTGATAGTGACCAACAGACTTGGCTGCAACACTTGCACCGTTTTCTGTCTCATGAAACTTATCACCCGTTCTCAGTTCTTTACCTATCTGTAGCCCATGTAACAGATTACATATGCGGGATCCTGATCCGGTATCACATACCCAGGACGTAAAGGATACTGAGAAACAGTTCTCTGTAATGAACACACCCGAAGATGATGCATCAGCATGCACTTTCTTCGTTTGGGCGGCACGGGAAATCTGGTATTCCCCAATTTCCTGCTCTGTCTTATAACAATTATAAGTTGGAGCGGGACCAACGTTCCGCAGCTCAGTATAACAAGCGGGTTCGGTCAATGTATCCGTTTTTTTATCTTGATTAAGGCGTGATATGGTCGCTACCTGGAGAGAGAGAGAAGAAAACACTCAGCGTATGCTCTTGTAAGATTAGATTGGTTATATAATATATTTAATCAGGATGTCTCCCACTATTTTAGTCAAATCTTCCTTCAAACCCTAAAAGGAAAGACTAGCCGGGATTAATTACACGCTACAAGTTCGCCAATCTTTCAGCCAGGCCAGTGTCGGTACTTTGAGGGAGGTCCCCCGTGCTTTCGCACGAACCTAATTACAGTAAACCTCGTTTTCCCAGAGGCATAACCCCGTTAACACCTTTCTAGACACCTACTTGATCGGCTAATTGTAATGTGTAAAACTCTCCCAGGAGTAACTTTTACTCGCAGCGGGTATTGGGATCCAACTATCTCATAGAAGATATGCAATCTCATTGCAAATTTCAACACTTGAAATTCCCAATAATATTTTGCCCCTAGCGTCCTATGACTTTGACGAATGCCAAACCACCCAAAGTCCGCTAGCCAAGTTCAACCCGTACATTTCTTGATTGAATTAAACCCACCCGCACGACCCTTGACGAATGCCAAACAACGCCGTACGAATACCCTAATCCAATCGCATCGTATGCTAGCAGATAAGCACTAGTTAGCTACCGTACACTACGCCTTGACGAATGCCAAACTACCGCAGCACGAATACTAAGTAGTACTTATCTGAAATGACGGAGGGCTACGACGGGTTTTTAAGAAAACCCTTTGCGTAATGAACTTGATATCGTTGTAGAATCGAGTGATTTTAAATGGAATGCATTTGAGGCTTTTCTAGTTTTGCTAAAGGGGTCACTCCCGGTGAAGGGATCGTCGGCCCTTTCCTCATCGAATAAGGTGCCGGATATATCATATATACCGCTGTGCAAAGCAGAAACTATAGAAGCAATCAAAAGACAAACCGAGGGTTGTAGCATCTGCCAATTATTGTTAAAGGAGTCACTCCCGGTGAAGGGATCTCGGTCCTTTCCTTATCGAATAAGGTGCTGGATGTTCTACAAGGAACACCGCTATGCAAAGCAACAATTAGAGCTACCAGTTTTTAATTTAAACAAGTTTCTACAACATCTTAGGTTTCTTTTAATTCATTAATCTCATTAATGAAGTCCTATTTTAATTATGCTTCATAAGCATCTCTTTTGAAACGAAATCTGCAATATAACATATATCTCATATATATAATATAAACATTCGTCTCAGGCAGTAATATGATCTCATCACAGAACATTGCAGCAGAAGAACATATATGAAATATTGGATATACTAGGACGTCCGTGTTTTCAATACGAGCCTGTATAAAACACGGATTCCACGGTCGCGATGAATAGCCAAACCCACATCCCTAGACCCCTACGAGAGCGGCAAGTAACACTGCCAATTCTAGGGTTAGGAGACCCGGTCTCGACTCCTCGAGATGGTCTCCCACTGGACCCTAGAACCCGGTTACTTGTGCTCCCCGCCTTGGGTCTACCTAATGCGGAAAAGTAAATAATATACAACGGTGACATCTTCCGCTACCTGGAAGTGCCCCAATAAAAGAATATTACATACAAATGAATTTTACATGAATGAAAAAGAAAAACTCTTATCTCACATAAAACCCTCGGCTATTCAAACACGACGATCCAATATAACATATCACATCAACACATAATATCTCATATCATCAACGTAAGCAAGTATGCGTATCCCGATTGTCGTTGATGTATAGCAACGAAGCCGGCGATACACCACATACTACGCTTACGGTCACAGAAAAGAAAGTGTAAAACTACAACAGTTGGAATCCGCAACCTCCTTAGACATCGCATGCCTAACCAAATGAATTCCTTAGACATCGCATGCCTAACAATTATAAACCCCGCATTTTAGTCTCATTATCGAAAACTCTTTTCAATATCAAGTCGGCCAATTCAACAAGATTCCCGACGTCCTGATCGAATGCTCGTCGCAAACTTTAGTAGACGGCCGCACCCCCGATACCGTCGACGAAGTGCACCAAGGTGGAACACCGCTACCGGGAGCACCCGAACGGATGCTTTCGGCGACGGGGTTCTCCAACAGTCACTTGGTCGGCGCTATGGAGTGAGGCTGCCTATTAAGTTTACCCGGCGAGTATCCGCGTACCCTACGTGATTGCGACATACTTTTGATCACATCAAAATTCCGTGGCAACCGATCATCTGAGACTAAACTGCTATGTTTATAATATTCAAATTAGTTATCACATAACTACCTGTGGATTCCAATTATTGTATCACATTCCAGATAAATAGAAAAAGTTAAACTTTCCGATCGAATTGTCAAGTACCCAAGATTTCCCCAATATATATCAACACTTGAAATCAGTTTAAAAACATCCATTACATGCCACAGTACCAATGGTCCAGCCGTAGAAGGGTCAAGCCAACGCCTCACATGTGGCACGCCGTACTGCCCCAAACCCTAAGGTTCAAAAGGCAGTTCAAGACGGTCACATAATCGAGTTAAGGTTTGTTGTCTTCTAGAGGGTCCACCGAGTTACTTGCATGACTTAGAACGTTCTTAAACACGAGAAAAAATCCAACTTTTGAAAAATTTTCCGACAGGGGAAAAAGTGAGTTATTGATATCCGTTCGAACTTTTTAACAGTTTCTAAAAATTATCCGGACAAACTAAACAAAGTTAAATTATCCGATCGAATCAACGATTCCCCAATACAACCCTTGAAAAATCAACACTTGAGAGGAATTAAAATATTCCCAGAAAAAATTAACAAGAAAGGGCCTAAAAATAATTACATGAAATTTCAGGGACTAAGTCCAAATTTTGGCCGCGGAAGAGCCGCCAAAGCCATGGTTTCGCGGCGGTTCCACGGTCCAATTTTCGAGTTAGAGGTCCGTACTTCACAGTAATTCTTAGTTTTTCCTGCTTAATTTTCTGAGAACTTTTAATTCAGAAAAAACCACATTTTTGAAAAATGTACAGAGAGGGTTCCGTGTCGGGGTTTCGGCGTTCGATCGGACTTTAAACTTTGTCTAGACTTCGCCTAAAGCTCTACCTTGGCTCTGATACCACTGTAGGGTTGCTAGGCACGGGCACAAGGGTCTACGAGGCATCAACCATGCCCGATTAAAAATTTAGTCGTGCCGAACAACCCGAATACGGAACTTTAAACTAGAGATTAGGCGAAAACATGCATGCTAAACATTTTAACACTAAGTGAGAGGGATTACAACCTTTGTAGATCCGGTCCTTCACTTCATATGCTCCGTGTTGTGGTCCCTTCGCTGCGATCATCGGGTTCCGGGCTCTCGAGAGGTTCCACGAAGAGAAAGACGCAACCTTTGCTTCCGATCTTCGATACTAAGATGATCTACCTCGAAGTTTCTTTAACACAAGCTAATACTCATGAAATGATGTGAACACCCTCATCTAAATGGCAAGCGAAGATGAGGATGATGAAGTAGGATTTTTGCTCTCTTTATTTATATTTTTCTCACATTTAGCCATCACAAAATCAAAGCAAGAAACCATTTTCAAGCAAAGAAGAAGAAGGAAGAAGATGATGAATAATGAATATCCTTTTGTGATGAATAGGAAAATAATAATATGATAGAATTATGCAACCATGGTTCAAACTAACCCTTGTAGAGATTTTACTAGGGTTAAAGGTTTGGTTAGGGTTTTGGAAATATCTAGCATAATATCTTAACAAAGACAAAGAAAGAAAACATCTAGAATCTTCTAGAAAGCCTTAACCCTAATCAAACCCTAACCATGTTTAATCTCTACTAAACAAGTTGCATTATTTATCATATCATGTTACAATATTATATATCACATATACAATATTTATTGCAAAAAAAAAAAATAATACATTTAACATATATCGCATATATATCAATGTATTACCCGAGTGAGAAAAAGAATCTTTTAGTGAGCAAATATTAGTTAATGTAATTTAATATATCATATATATTATTATATATTAAATTATCGAATCAACACTTGATCCGACAATCCGGCTATATCGCATATAACCGGCTAAAATTTATCCGTACCGATTCATCGAATCAACACTTGATCCGATGACCCGGTTGATATCAAATATCGCGAGAATAGAATACGGTATCACATATCGCATTATCCTCGGTCCCGCACATATCACATATATGCTCCTACTCCGTTTTGCCCGAGTCAAGAAACCTCTGTGTAGGACTCTAAAGAATCGTCAATACGCCGGCAGTAGATGATGATCATATCAAACACCCACAAGCTGCAAGCGGTCAGCTAAACGTAACAGCCACCCGGGTATTGAGCGCTCAGAAGATCAACAAGCAAGCCTGTAACTTCTCCTGTGAATCCAAACAGTAACACTCCCGTACAGTCCGGTCTCGTCGTCTGATATGTTGCATATCTCGCCTAGGGGTGGTAAACGTCAGACCCCAGTAGCTCGATAAGTCGTGTCGATTTGAGGTCTATAACAGTTCGAGAAACTACTGATAACACTTACCAGTAAATCTCAGCAACCCTGGCCAGGGATTTCCGGTTATAGCCAATCGAACACAGCACAACATCAACTCCCTATACCGGGAGAGACGAATCCCCTCCTATCGCTCATTGCCTCCATGTGATTCGGGACTGTACCCAAAAGCCACCTTTTTGCACGCCCTCTTGGACGTGGTATGATGGAAATCAAAGCACAGTGGGAACCACACAAGACTCTATGACGATCTCGGGTCAACAGACTACTCTGTACCAGTGTCACCGGAGAACTGCCATCTGACGTTTGGTATAATACCATCTGGGAGTTCTCGGTGAGTCCGTCCAGTGTACCCAGTCTCCACTGAGCACCCGTACACCATCCTTGATGTCATAACACCGATGGATATGGGATCATCCATCGCCTATCATATGGGTAAAGATGCGTATACGCTAGTCTACTCTGGTGTATCGATGCCCTGTCTCGATACACCCTCGACTAGGAACAGTTATAGGATGTACTCGTCGACTACCGTGGCCCCACTAGTATGATCTCATCATAGTCCCAGTAGTCGAGTACATATCCTAAGGGCTTTATCAATATGTAATATAGAGACGATCAGAGTACATGTTAAGATAAAGTACAACCAGATAGCATACTATCATGTCGAGCAAGAAATTCCTCCCTATATATGTCCTAGCATCCACTACAATATACATCGTATGTACAGTAATGGCCTCTAGGGCATACATATAACTAACAGTCTGATGGAGTGATACTAGATCCAAATTACATACACCAAAAATAGGCGGTTATTGCATATGTAACCCATCTAGCAAGACAAGAGATAAAAGCTGATAAGTGTGTCCGCACTGCTGCTATGCGTCCACGCGTCTCCTGCAAGAAACTAAGGCACAACGGGGGTGAGTTGCCAACTCAGTGAATAAACAAACATCCAAACGTTGACATTATAAGCATAAATAAATAATGACTACAACTATGCATCAAATAAGCTTGATATATGATGACATATGTGTAACGTTTCAGAAATCGTTTTGCGAATTTTTCCGTTTTAGGTCAAAATTGTCGGTATTTTCCGTTTTAACCCGATTTCGATCAAACGTCCGTAGAAAATTGAAGGCACCTAGTTTATCTAAAATAAAGCTAGTGCGCGAACTTTAGGGGTATTTGGGAGGTTTTGGTTCAGATAGAATTTTTCCCAAATAAAATATTATTTTAGCCGGTAAAATATGCACGTAAATCGGGAAATTTCTTCTAAATGAAAATTCTTGAAAATCATCACTAAAATTATTTTAGAACCTTCTTTTTAAATATGTAGATTTTTTTGGTCAAAGGATTTAATTTTTTTTAAAAGAAAAAGAAAAAGAAAGAAAGGTGGCAAAATGCATTTAATGAAGCATTTATTGTATTTTTACTAGAACTTTCTTCACAAAAATTCATAAAAACACCCCCCTCCTTGGTTTGGCCGGCCCCTCTCTCCCCCTTGCTGCCCTTGTGCTTCCTCACTCAATTTTCTTCATTTCAAGCCAAAATAAATCATGAAAAATCCAAATAAAATCACAAAAAATCAAATATAATCATTTTCCTTCATTTCCTTAACCCTAAACCATGCTTGGTTCTTCATGGAGTCTTGATTTTGGAGGCTAATCTTGGTTTTCTTGTTGCAAGTTTTTGAATCAATTGGAGGTATAAAATCCTAACCCAAATCCTTAATTGTTAAGTTTAAATCTTTATGCTAGCTTAATTAGATGTTAATTTAAACTTTAAATTTCATGTTTCAAAATTCTAGAAATTGTTTTAGAAATTCAAGTTAAGTTTAAAACTTGATTTAATTGTTTAATGTTTTATTGTAATGTTAATTGGTGATTCGGAAAAGCTTAGCCTAGAAGAAAAGGTTAATTATTGTTAATGAATACTTTGTTTAATTATGCAATTTTGTTTACTTGGTTTTTGCTAAAATTTATTTAGCAAGTATTAAAAATTTAGAAATGGAATAGATAGCTTAGTTAAGCTATTATAAGGTGTTTGTAATCGCTAGATATGCGTTAGCTTGAAACTAGTGCGAAATATTGCAATAAGTTGCTTACTAGGTTTCGGGGTTTTTCCGACGTGGGTTCGATTGGTCGTTGCGAGATTATATCTATTTTATTCCTCGTAATTGTTTGTGTTGTGTTGCGCGATCGGGACGATCGGGGTCTAGACTTGGTATTTTGTAGTTTAGTGACCCCAGTTAGGGTTTTTGGCCGATGTCGTGCGCGATAGATGCGCTAAGCGCGCAGTGTAATTTTTCGGGCGTTTTCATCGCGTTTCGTTGTCTTTTCATCATTGTAGGATGTTTTGCTTATGTGTTGTGTTTGTGAAATTTTAGGTTCGCAGGCGGGGACTACAGACACTGCTACAAAGGGAAAACAGGTGGTAGGATTCACCTAGCTTGGAGCGTTGGTGAGTAGATTTAACATCTACAGGGGAATCGCCCGTATGGCGTTATGCGTCTGGGCTAGAGATGTTATTTCTATCGCATATTCTATGTCATATTTAGAATTGCGCATTTACCCTATTACTTAGATATTGTTGTGCTTGGACTAGTATCCTTAGGACACTGCACATATTATTGACGATTCATGTTGCACGAGCACTGATTGTATGCTACACACACCGTCAATAATTTCCATGTCACGCACAACCCACTTATAGATATGATATTGCTTGGTTAGGAACATTGAGACTTTGATTCATATTTCTTTACGCATTGACTTATAGCATACCTGTATACCTACATGCTTACACATATGCTCTGACATACTTACATGCTAGTTACCTGTATACCTTTAGAATATTGTACCATTAGTGATAGGTACATGCACACTTTATGACATAGCTACAGGTATACCTTGCACACCTATTTCACTTATACCCAGGGGGTATACTACATCATTACTTATAGGTAGATACATATATCTTGCTATACCTTTATGTTTTCACATACATCTGGTTATAGCTACATGTTTACTTTTACCTGATGTTATTTTAGAATTGGAGAAAATTAGGAACCGCATGATATTTATATTAACTTGTTGCAGTTAATTAGCCGCTTTTCCTTTCTATGCTTACATTTCCGTTTATGTTGCATATATTATATTCATGGATTTTCGCATTGTGATATGGATTTTTCATGATGTTTTCTGGATTTGGGGACCGTGAGAGTTCATGAAATTATGATTTATTTGAAAAACCCGATTTCCCTTGCTATGATATTTCAGCAGCCACCATGAGATTTATCGGTTCTGAAATATATATACCCTACGCGAGGAAAGGAGGGGTCCGTGTGCGGGTAAATGGTGGGGCCCGGAGGTACCCCGAGGCAAGAATGAGGTCGTGGTGCTAGACGATGAGTTACAGGGGAACTATATCATCCGGTGACATTACCAATGACTTAGCGGTTATCATGGGGATACCGACGGGAGTCATGTACGTATAGATACGTCGAGAGGCGAGGGTCAGAGCTAGGCACTCGAGCTTTCGGGATAGCGTATGATACGTACCTATCAGGGTGCCAGTCATTGTGACAGCACCTGATAGACCTGCATTTCTGTGTCGATGCTTGGCACATTGGTTTCATGATATTTCTTTTTACTCCTTTGTATATATAATAGGGGTTTATGCCGCTGTTATATATGCCCTTACACCAATATTAGTGGAATGGGACGCTAATATATGTGTATTGACATTAAATTATATACATTATCATATTTATTCATGCAAATATATTTAGGATGTTAGATTTTTACTTGATAATTTGATTTGGGATATAGGTGATTCATTTGATATTGGATACAGGATATTTATAAGATTGCAGATTTGTACATTCAGGATATATGAGATTTATTCGATATTGTACATTCAGGATTTGTGAGACTTATATGATATGAGAGCCAATTTGGGGGCTGATTTGAGGAATTGGGATTTGGATTTGTCTTGATGGATTGTGATCCTACCACGATGTCAGGATTCCTTGGAAATGACATATTTCATTCCATACTCCACATTTATTATTTATGCACTGCTTCATGTATTAGTAGTACCTGTTAGAGTTCCTTTCATAACTGTTGCATTTACATACCTTTATTTATATGCATTGTTTCATGTATTAGTTGTACCTGCTAGTGTACATTTCATGATTATTACATTCATATGACTTTTTATTGCTATTAATTGCACATGTTAGATTCACGCTATATGTGCATACTTGCGATTACCTGCATATGTTATTTACTATTCACGAGTTGGCAACTCACCCCCATTGTGCCACAGTTTGTTTTGCAGGGTGTTTCCCAGAGTAGTCGAGGCAGGCTATTCTTCTATCATATTTTGCTACGGATACCGCATCAGCTCACAGTGTGCAGTTTGCTTAGGTGGGTTTTGTGGTTATTCGTTTGTTGTATTGTATATTCGTTGTAACCTTGTACTCTCCATCTACTATATTTTCTTGTTGACTTAAAGACTTGGTGATGACGATATTGTATACTAGTTGTGACTTGTTGTCTTTTATACAGTTTCCTTTCTATCGTCTTTTATTTCTACGCTACGGCGTCGTATATTTGTCGTGGTGGTTGTTTTCCGCCTTTAGGCTTGTATTTGCTCCCGTTTGGGGATGCTTTACTTTATATTTATGTTGTACCCATTTTTGGGGCTAGCTTTTACAAAGGAGGTGCTGCCAAAATTTTAAAGGAAATAAAGTTGGACTTTTAAAGAATTTGGGTTGTGATTTCAAAGACTTTTAAACAATGTTTCTTATCTTTTCTTGTCTTTTAATGGTTTAGATTTCTGGGTTTTGGTTTTCTTTTACTGAGTTACTCCTGTAGACGTTGCGTAGTATTAGGGCCGTCATGTGCCAATTTCGGGTCGTGACAAAGTTGGTATCAGAGCGCTAGGTTTTACCTTTCGGAGTGTAGGATGACCTTGGTATGATGGAGTAGGTAACTTAAGCAGAGTAACGTAGTGTGTGTATGTCCGCGGCATACTCATGATGCAGTACTCCGCCTAAAGTGACCTAAGTACAAATTTATTGAAATTCCTTCCTTGATGACATATCCTTGTGATTCGATTTCCGTGTTCATATCGAATCTTATTTCTATTTATAGCCTTTTCCGCCCATGACTATAGAGAATCAGAGTGATGCAGCGAGGGCCGAGGTCAGGATTGACTCGGGTAGGACGAGGACTTACCAGGATGGCACGCCCGTTGCACCGGAGCAGATGGATCCTCTTTCGATGGATAGTGTCGCTAGGCTTATGGAAAAGATGCAGGACATGCGCCATACGATGAGTTCATTGGTTGAGGCCATTCGAGCACAGCGACAGGAGGTTGTCACCCCTGTTACCCAGTTGTTCCTTGCAATCAGCATGCAGCATTCCGTCACCTACACAGCACCGGTAGATGCAGCCCCAGTTGACGAGACACGTCTTCCTGAGACTTTAGGAGTTCCGGAACAGTGGAGGACTCGTATAGATGTACCAGCTCAGAGACAGAGGCTTAGTCGTTGAGACAGATTTCATGACCGTCGCGGGAGTAGCAGAGGCTTGGGACGAGGACAGTCGTTCAGCTCTCATCCCCAGGAGGGTCAGCAGTCATCGCGTGAATGTTTTCGATGCGGGAGCTTTCATCACTTCGTCAGACATTGTTCCTTAGCACCGCGTCAGGCTTATGTGCAGAGAGGTCGTGGACGCAGAGGATTCGCTCAGAGGGGACAGGTTGGCAGAGAAGGATTTCAGCCAGTTGCGGGTAGGGGGCAGACACGAGAGTTTGCTTCTACTCATCGGGACGCGCGGGCGTCCAATGCAGATTTTTCAGGTATTCTAAATTCGTATGTTCTGTTGATGTACTTGTTTGTTTTATACACTTGTGTCGTGGTTGGGATGAGAGCTGGTTAACTAGATCAGTCGTTTGTTGTGTTAACTTCTGTCAGCGATTCTTTTGTTGCGCGACACGTAATTCAGTCGTGTGTCAATCGGATAGGAGATAGAGATTCGTCCGTCGTTTTGATCATTCTAGAGATGTTGGATTTGACGTTCTCCTGGGCACGGGCTGGTTACTTACGTGCTATGCGTATGTGGACTGCCGTGAGAAAACAGACAGGGTTTGTTTTCCCGGCGAGTCAGTTCTTGTTGTGCATGGGAGGGCAGTGGTGCCGCCTCACATAGCTTGAATTCAGCCTTTTTCGCTAGTCGGCTTTTGAGGAGAAGATGTCGAGGATTCTTGGCGTTCATTCGTGTTACCGGATCCACGGTGAGTTGTTGGACCGGGTTCTCTTCGTGCGAGAGTCTTCCGACATTGTTCCAGATGAGCCGACGGAGTTTAAGGATCAGCTGCAGAGTTGTTTGTTGGAGGGCTTGTTCGTCTGTGTGTTTCGCTTTGGGGAGCTCCTATGCTGTTTGTCAAGGAGAAAGACGACAGTGAGGTTTTGTATTGATGGATCGTCAATCGAACCGGCTTACGGTGCGGATAGGTATCATTTACCTCGCATTGACGATTTCTTCGATCAACTCCCGAGTGCGAGACATTTTCTAAGTTTGTTTAGGATCAGGTCATCATTGTTGCGGGTTCGGAGTGATGACATTCCGAAGTTTGTCTTGTGCGTGCTACGGGCTTTATATGTTTTGGTGGTGTCATTGGACTCAACAATGCCCTAGCAGCATTCGTAGATATGATGAACCAGATTTTTTCAGGCCGTTCCTCGACCAGTTATTGTTGTGTTATTGATGACATTCTGGTCTATTCAATGTGTCGTGAGGAACAGGAGCAGCACTTGAGGATTTGTTTTGCGGACATTGGAAGAGCGCCAGCTGTTTGCTAGATTCTCGGAGTGTTCCTTCTGTAGGGTTCCTAGGCACTCTTGTGAAGGTTCATAAGGCATCAAACATGCCCGAATAAAATTTTAGATGTGCGGAACAACCCAAAACCGGGATCTTTGCTAGATTATTAGGGTTTAACATGCAAGTAAACATCTTTACTACTAAGTGTGAGGGATTACAACCTTTGTAGCTTCACGATCTCCGAGTAGAAGTCTCTTCGCCGCAATCCACGATCTCCCGGACTCAAGAGAGGCTCCACGACTCGAACGATCCATGATAGCTTGTCGTATTCCTTTTCTCCGATGATCTACGTCGAAGTTGCAATAACTCAAGCTCTCTCACTCTAATGAGGTGAACACCCTAATCTAATGGGCTAGATTAGATGAGGATGATGGAGTAGTATTTATGCTTTCTTTTTATATCATTTTCTCACAAGAAATCATCACAAAAGAAATAACTAGTAAGCTTTCTCAAAGCTAAGAGAGAAGAAGATGAATGAAAAATAGTTCATCCTTTTGTGATGAATAGTAGAAGTGAATATATGATTGATTATGGAACCATGGTCAAGGTTGAGAAGCTTAACCTTTGTAGAGAATAAATTAGAGCTAGGGTTTGGTTAGGTTAAAAATGAGTCATGGATAAGTATCTACCATAATATCTTAACCAAGACAAAAGGAATGCTTCTAGATGGTGCAAGAAAAAGCTAACCCTAATAAAACCCTAATCTCTTTTTATCATCACTAAACATGTTTCATAATAAATCATATCATGTTACTATATAATATATATCACATATATATTATATTTGTAACAAAAGAAAATAATACAATTAATATATATCGTATATATATCAATGTATTATCCGGTGAGAAAATGAAATAATAAAGCGAGCCAATATTAGATAATGTAATACAATATATCATATATATTATTATACATTAAATCATCGAATCAACACTTGATCCGACAATCCGGCTATATCGAATATAACCGAGTAATATATCATGTACCGATTCATCGAATCAACACTTGATCCGATGACCCGGTTCATATCTAAATATCGCGAGAATATAGTACGGTATCACATATCGCATTATCCTCGGTCCTGCACATATCACATATGTGCCTCTACTCCGTTTTGCCTGAGCCGAGAAACCTCTGTGTAGGACTCTAAAGAATCGTCAATACGCCGGTAGCAGGTGATTGTTAGGATACGTGCGTGTCAAGTTTAGTTTTAAATACCGCAATCAAGATGGTTTCGCTTGTAGCTAGCCGGTTGAGTACGGGTCGTCCGCAGGGAGATGGGAGTCTTTTTCAAAGTGTTTTAACGAGTTAAGTCCGAAAGTTCAGATTTTGTTTGTAACTATCTAAGTGTTGAGTTGATATTTAAAGAGAGCTTGTTAGGGTTAGGATTAGGTTAGTTTGAGTTAGGAGTCTCCACATCTTTCTTTGCCCCTCTTAATATCGGTGTTACGGTAATCGGCAACAACGGGGATTAGCACGACTAGGAAGGAACTTGCGAGTATAAGCTAGGCTTTCCAACGCATAGTCCTTCCTTTTGGTGCTTGTCCGTCCGTTCTTGGCACTTATCCATAACCTCCGGTAAATTCAACCACAACCGGTCTCACTACGGAATCACCACTATCATGTAGGATAGGGTGCCGTAAGGAGCGGATTGTGGTTCAATTAACGGGAGTCGATTTAAGTTGTTGGGCAAGGAAAGAGTGAGAGAGATTTCCTTCTCTCAAACTTCCCTTATCCTACCCTAACAAGTATAAACTACTCACACTTCATGATAAGGAAAAACAAAACAAAAGAGGAAGATAGAAAGAAGGAGATTAGAAGAATACAACTAACTATTTGCGACCTCACCTTGGCGAGGATCGAGCGTAAGTATTATTGTCGTATGAATGATAAAGAAAAAGAGAGAAGAAAGAAACAATCAAGCAAATAACAACAACTACTTAACAATTAAAATTACAACAAATTATAACAAGTAAAGAAAGAGACAAGCATGATAATAAAAATGGTCTTCTTTATTCATCACTCTTCACTCAAAAGCTCACTACAAGTTTAATGGAGAAGAGGTGAGAAGAGGAAGAAGAACAACACTAAAACTGGGCAAAATGAAAATACAAGAATGGACCCCCTCTCCTTCACAAAGTTCTGGGTTATATATAGGCCAAAAAATGAAAACCTTGGGCAACCATCAGACCACACATGCAATGACCAAAATACCCCTGGAAACTTTTTGCCTGCCGCCACTATACGGCCGCGGATCCGCGGCCTGGACCCCACTTTGGCCGCGGATCCGCGGCCTTATGATTGAATTGGGCCCCCCAATTTTTTGTGGTTTCCTGGTTGGCTGTGTACATTTTTATGGCATATGTATTTTCTCAATTTGGCTCCCCGATTTTTCCAGAATTTCTGTTGAGGGAAAGGTGGACTTTTTGTCAAGATTTTGTCATGATTGCCTCGAGCTCCGCGTAGATCTCTTGGATTTTGTGCTACCATTGAGCCTTGTGCATGAAGGTGACATTGATTTGACATTTTTGTCTTCCTAAACTGGTATCTGGCAACATACGGATGACGAGCGGAGACCGTGTTTTCTCAGTGGTTGGCAGGAACCCGGATTTTGTTGTGTTTTCCATGAATTTCACCGTTTTAGAACCGAGAACCTGTATCCTGCAATTGACTAGCAAACACGGCTCAAGAGTATCTACCGATATGCAATGTGACAAAAATTGGGCGGTATGAAAATGCAAAAATCTGATATGAACAAATACCCCCAAACTTATCATTTGCTCGACCCGAGCAAAGCCCATTTATTCACAAAAAATTTCCTAACCTCACTTTCGCAGGGAACGCGATTGCACTGAGCATGTGCAACAAGCCGTTAAACCTCTAGGTGTCCCTAGTAGGAGGAGTGTTGTCTCCTGAGGGTTTTCAGCGGATACTACCCACAAAATCCGGTCAAGTTGGTTTTGTAAAATAACTAAGCTTCAAACCCTAAAGTTTTGTTTTAGAAAATAACAATTCTATAATCCTAAGTCTAGACTATCGAACCTTTATTTTTCACACCTCGCTTCTTATTTAACTACAGATTTTATATGTCTTTACGTGTAGTGCAAATAGTGTCGTTAAGTTCCCGAAAGGTCGAATAAAGTTATCATGTCGCACAATAAAGCCCATATAACAATTTTAAAAGGATCACATAAGTTTTATAAAGAGTTAAGCATTTTTTAAGTTTCGTTTTCCAGTAAGGTTTCAACTTCAGAATTTCTATCTTCCATAACAGGAAACTAAGTCGTATTTTTCACTCCACCTTTTTCTTGTTTTCATTTCATACACACCTCTGTGAACGTGCAATAGTCTTTATCATAGAATAAAACCTTCATATCTCCGTTAAAATTTTTTATAAAAGCCTGTCTTTTATCAAGATTATTCTCACACAAAGAACCGTTAGGAATTTTAACTCGGAGAGAACACTTGCTTGACTTTGTTTTAAACTGGACTTTCTAGGCTTCTTAGCGAGCTTTGGGCCAATGCACCCAAACCAGTTGGTTTTAGGGCATTAGGTGTAGAAACACCCCAGCGGACTTAATTACTCAACTTACCTAGGTCCAAAAACAAAAGACAGTTTGACGTGAAAATCAGATGATTTAATACGAACGGAGATATAACCAGCAGTTCAATTATTTTTTTGGATAAAAGACGTGTTTAGTGGGTTTGGTGTGTAATCATTCTAATCAAGTTTCAGATGGGTTATTTTTCAGACTTAGCTCCAATTACGGCATCAATAACATTCCTTCATATTCGCTTTACCTCATAAACTATTCTTGACATTACTTATTTCAGAACAAACCTATTTGATCCTCAGAAAATCATTTATCTGTTTAAAAGTTTAAACATGAAAGACTTGTCATCTAATTCCCAAAATCTTACGACACGTGTAGTGTGATGTAAAGACGTATATCAGCTATAGTTAACTTTAAAGGAGAGTTATCTTTCAGGTTTTCAAAATCCAAACATAAGATTTAGTTATTCCTATTTTTTTCAAACAAAAACCGTCGAATGTTGAATCAGAGTTCTTCCACAAGCTAACTTGACAAAAAAGTTTTTATATTTTTTTTTTTGAAAATTTTCAATTTTTTATGGATTTTATGGATTTTTATGCAGATGCAAAATATACATATGAATGCGAAGGTAAGAAATGCGTACCGAGCGTACCCCCAAACTTAAACTGGACAGTGTCCTCACTGTCGTGGCATGAAAAGAGCAGTTGGAAGGTTCAAAATTGTCGGTTAGTGATACACAATTTTTATTTGTTTTTGTTTTTAAAGAAAAGAAAAAGAATATACACAAATATAAACAAAATGGTTTGTACATACCCCCAAACTTATTTGGAACAGTGTCCGCTGTTCTTGGCTGGATAACCGAAGTTTGGAGGTAGGCAGAGGAAGATCATGCTGGGTAAACCGGCTCCTGTAAGAACAGGAGCTCCTCTGTTGGTTCGGCGCTAAGGTACGGTTTGCATCGGTGTCCATTTACCTTGAAAAGTGAACCGTCCTTTGGATTTTCCAAATCCACAGCGCCCTGCGGATACACATTCCGCACGAAATATGGCCCTTTACAGCGAGATCTGAGCTTTCCTGGATGGAAATGAAGTCGGGTGTCGTAAAGCAGTGTAAGTCGATGTTGTACACCCCAGTACTTATGGGGAGGCGGAATTAACAAAAACTTATCAAGTTTAAACAACGAACATCGACTAACCGCTTGAATCGAAGCTAAACTCTAAATAACCGTATTCTAAAGTTACATCTCACTAAAGATTAGGGATTATACCTAATGAACCGGTCCTTCTTCTTTATGTCCTCCTTGGTTCTCCTCGGCCTTCTCTAGGTAGTAGACGATCCACCCGAGAGCAAAACTCCAAGCTAAACCTCTAAGCTTGAGGCAACTAACCTTCTTGGATTGCTAATCAAAGAAGCTAGGTGTAATATAGAGATGGTTATGGATTGATTAGTCTTACTAATCCTAGATCTCAACACATGAGGGTGAGGATTAGTCTTTTGAAGAGAGAGAGCTTGAGGAGAGAGAAGGTGAGAATCAATGTAATGAGAATAGTAAATCTATCATAATATATATGAACCTTTAATATTCATCCATTAAAGAAAACTAAAATGATGAATAATGAAGTTTCATAAATATCTAGTGGTGATTCATAACCATGACTCATTAAGCATTTATCATGCATTAATGATATGCATGAATCACCCTCATGACTCACTAAACTCATTTAATGCAAATGACACCTAAACCTCCTTAGTCACCACTTCTAGAAGCTTCTCGAGTAATTACGAGAACGCCCCTCCGATCCGTAAAAATACGGAAAAACTTTAGACTGAAAAAATCCAATAACCGGATACCAGTAACTGGCTTAAACCAAAGCCGACTGGTAAAATCTGTCAAGCTAGTATGATACAGTAATGGCCTTCTAGGGCATAAACACTAACAAGCAGTACCTGCTGACCAGGTACGAAGGTTTTGTGCAAAAGGTGTTTATCATGAAACACCTTCGTTCGATTCTTAACGACAACCGCGTTATCGTAAGCCTCATCCCTAAGCTCGTTCAGTTCGTTCAACTGCAGCTTCCGATGGCTGCCCGCGTCCTCAAGAGACAGATTCAGCTCCTTTATCGCCCAAAACGCGCGATGCTCGATTTCGACAGGTAGGTGGCAGGCTTTTCCGTACACAAGCCGATAGGGAGACATGCCAAGGTCGGTCTTATAAGCGGTTCTAAATGCCCAAAGGGCATCAGTGAGTTTCAGAGACCAATCCTTACGGTTCTTGGAAACCGTCTTCTCCAGTATCTGCTTGATTTGCCGATTCGAAACTTCGGCCTGCCCGCAGGTTTGGGGGTGGTAGGGCGTAGGGAGCTTATGATTAATGGATTATTTCCGCATCAATGCCTCGAAAGTCCTATTGCAGAAATGACTTCCATTGTCGCTAATGATCGCTCGGGGGTGCCCAAACCGGGAGAAAATGTTTTCTTTAAGGAACCTAACGACAACCTTGTTGTCGTTAGTCCGGCTGGGCACAGCCTCGACCCATTTAGAGACGTAATCAACAGCTAGAAGGATGTACAAGTTCCCAAAAGAGCTGGGAAACGGCCCCATGAAGTCTATCCCCCACACATCGAAAATCTCCACAACCAAGATCGGTTGGAGCGGCATCTCGTTCCTCCGGGATATCCGGCCCATGTGTTGGCACCGGGAGCAAGTCTTGCAATAGTCGTGAGCGTCTTTGAAAAGTTGTGGCCAGTAGAAACCACATTGCAAGATCTTCTCAGCTGTCTTTCTGCGCCCAAAATGCCCGCCACACGCTTGATCGTGGCAAAATGACAGCACACACTTGAATTCCTCATCAGGGACACACCGACGAATAATCTGGTCGGGACAGTACTTGAACAAGTAGGGTTCGTCCCAGTAAAAGTGTTTTACTTGGGATAAGAAGCGAAGTCTGTCCTGACTTGACCATTCTGTCGGTAGTAATCCCGTGGCTAAATAGTTCACAATATCTGCGAACCAGGGTTCGCACGATACTGTCAAGAGTTGTTCATCCGGAAAAACGTCGTTAATCGGAATTGGAAGCGAAGGCGAAGAAGGAAGCCGTGAGAGATGGTCGGCAACTACGTTTTCACATCCTCGTTTGTCCTTAATGACAAGGTCAAACTCTTGAAGCAAGAGGATCCAACGTATTAACCGAGACTTTGCATCTTTCTTCGCAAAAAGATGGCGCAGAGCTGAACGGTCCGTGTAGACAATGACTGGAGAGCCGATGAGGTAGGGCCTGAACTTTTCTAGAGCAAATACAACAGCTAAGAATTCCTTCTCAGTTGTTGTATAATTGAGCTGGGCGTCGTTCAGGGTACGGCTCGCGTAATAGATTACGTGCGGCATCTTGTTGATGTGCTGTCCAAGGACAGCACCGATGGCAAAGTCGGATGCATCGCACATAATCTCGAATGGGTGCGTCCAGTCAGGGGAAGAAAGAACGGGAGAAGAAGTGAGTGAGCGTTTCAGTGAATCGAATGCAGTCACACAGCTCGAGTTGAAGTCGAAAGGCGTGTCCTTGGCCAGCAAAAGCTTCAAGGGCCTAGCAATCTTGCTAAAGTCCTTCATAAACCGTCTATAGAAACCGGCATGGCCAAGGAAGGCTTGGATATCTCTGACGCATCGGGGAGGAGGCAGATTGGAAATGACCTCAATCTTTGCTTTGTCAACCTCTATGCCATTTTGCGAGATGATATGTCCTAAGACAATACCTTCGCGCACCATGAAGTGGCATTTCTCCCAGTTCAAAGTGAGATTCTTGTCCTTACATCGGGTAAGGACAGCGTCGAGATGCAGCAGACACTCGTCAAAGGAGTCGCCGAAGATGGAGAAGTCATCCATGAAAATCTCCAGAAATTTTTCCACCATGTCCGAAAAAATTCCCATCATACACCGCTGGAAGGTAGCGGGAGCATTGCATAACCCAAAGGGCATGCGGCGATATGCAAACGTGCCGAAAGGACAAGTGAAAGTGGTCTTGTCCTGGTCTTTTTCGGCGATGGGAGTTTGATTATAGCCAGAGTAGCCATCAAGAAAACAATAGTACTCATGTCCGTCCAATCGTTCAAGCATCTGGTCAATGAAAGGTAGCGGAAAGTGGTCTTTCCGCGTTGCGGCGTTGAGTTTTCTGTAATCAATGCAAACTCGCCACCCAGTTTGGGTGCGAGTAGGGATTAACTCATTCGCCTCGTTGGTGATGACCGTGATGCCCGACTTCTTGGGGACAACGTGAATGGGGCTAACCCACTGGCTATCAGAGATAGGGTAAATGATACCACTATCTAGACATTTGACGATCTCCTTCTTCACAGCCTCCTACATGACTGGATTAAGACGTCTTTGTGGATCCCGGGCTGGTTTGGCATCATCCATCAGATGAATGTGATGCTCAACGATGAGGGGACTAATCCCCTTGATGTCCGGCATGGACCAGCCAAAAGCTTGCCTGTTGCTGTGCAAGACCGCGAGAAGGGCTTTCTCTTGCTCGGGAGCTAGAGAAGCCGAGATGATGACAGGGAGGGTCTCGTTCTCACCTAAGTAGGCATACTTAAGGTGAGACGGCAACGGCTTGAGTTCGAGCGTTGGAGGTGAAATGATGGGAGGCAAGACTGGTGCAAAGGTCTCGAACTCAAAGGACTCTAGCAAAGGTTCAAAACGAGTGTAGGCAACCGAGTCGGATGGTTCAGGTAACTCATCCGAAAAGTCGAAAGATTCAAACTCGGGTTGTGCGCGGCTAAGATCGTTCGTGAACGTGAAACACTCGTATTCGTTGTCGGGCGCAAAAACAGCAGCAGGTTCGAAGAGAAACGCATTAGTGGCGTCAAGATTATCGTGTTCAAACAGAAACTCCTCGAATTCACACTCTTCGGGGGTGATCTCCTGGATCGAGCAGACATCCAGTATATGAGCATTAGGTTCGGCGGGCTGATTCCCCAACCTAAAAATGTTGAGTTCAATCGTCATGTTTCCAAAAGAGAGGTTCATTGAACCGTTGCGACAATTGATCACAGCATTTGAGGTTGCGAGAAATGGGCGACCGAGTATCACCGGAATTTGATTCCGGGGGTTAGCTACAGGCTGTGTATCTAATACAATGAAGTCAACGGGGAATTTGAAGTCCCCGACTTTTATCAACACATCCTCTAGCTCACCCCTAGGGTGGGTGATCGATCGGCCGGCTATTTGGAGAGTGCAGTGTGTGGGTTTCAACTCTCCGACGCCTAATTGCTCGTATACTGAATACGGAAGCAAGTTAACACTAGCACCAAGATCTAATAGTGCGCGGTTGATGTTCTTATCCCCAATGGTAATTGAAATCGTAGGACAGCCAGGGTCCTTCCGTTTTTGTGGTAAAGATTGGGTAAGGGCATCACTCACAGCACTAGCCAAGAAAACTTTCTTGGGTATCTGAGACTTCCTCTTTTTCGTGCACAAGTCCTTTAAGATTTTCGTGTAGGACGGGACTTGTTGGACAACATCTAAAAGAGGAATATTAATGTTAACCTGCTTAAATAACTCCAGAATCTTCTCCATTTGAGGATTTTGTTTGTTAGACCTCAAACGGTTTGGAAATGGAACATTTTGAAAATTGGTTGAGTCTAATGCTGGAGGAGGAGATTTTGGAGTTGGAACGGATCCCAGAATAGGTGTTTTCGTGGAGTGAGAAGTGGGTCCGTTCAGAGCAGAAGGAGAGCCTGTTGAAGAACGGAGAATAGGCTCGGAAGACGAAGAAGAAGAAGAAGCAGAAGAAGAAGCAGCGGCCGGGGTGTCATCGTTGATTCGCTTGCCAATGTTGTTTTGCAGCATCCTTCCCGATCTCAGTGTAGTCACGGCACTCACATTATGGTTTTGTTGTTCAAGAGCAACATGTGCATTATGTGGGTGACCGGGATTTGGAAGTGGCTGGGACGGGAGCTTCCCCTTCTCTCGCTCGCTCAAGGCCGCGTTCAGTTGTGCAATCTGGGCCTCGATGGTCTTGATGCTTTGCCCATGTGCGGCGGTGTGTTGCACAAAAGATTGAATCGAAGACTGGATGTTGGCGGTGGATTGAGTCGATTGTTTAACAAACGCCTCCAGACTTCGCTCGAGCGAGGAAACCTTATCGTTGTTCGACGGAACAAAGTTGTTTGGTGGAAAAGAGTTGTTGGGTGCAAAGTTGTTCGTCAGGTTTTGGAAAGGTTGGGGTTGGAAGGGCTGCTGATATTGGTGTTGAGTTTGCTGCTGCGCTTGTTGTTGCGGCGGAGGGGCCCTTTGGAAATTGTTGCCCTGGAATTGATTCTGATTATGATTCCAGACGAAATTGGGGTGGTTCCTCCAACCGGGATTGTAGGTGGAAGAGTATGGATCATTCCTCGGTCTTTGCTGGAAGGAAGCATTAACCTGATCCTGTCCTTGAGAGGGTGGATTGTAAGGACACACTTCGGTCAAGTGGGAAGGATCGGAACAACAAGCGCAGATGGTACGAAGGGGGAGAACAGGGGCAGGAGTAGGAGCAGAAAATTTGCTCTCTATCGCTTCAAGCTTTCGTGTTATTGAAGCCATTTCAGCTTTCATCGCGATAGAGACATCGAGTTGGTGGATTCCTACCCTAGACTGACCGGTAGAAGTGGAGGTAGAAGAAGAAGAAGTCGGTCTTGTGCTCTCCCACTGTAGCGTTTGCTCCGCAAGATCGTCAAAGAACTGCCACGCTTCCTCGTCAGATTTCGATAGGAAGTGGCCCTGACAGATGGTTTCCAGCAACTGCTTCGTTGCTGGGTTCAGTCCCTCGTATAAGGTTTGGCAGAGCTGCCATTTCTCTATACCGTGGTGAGGATATTGAACAAGGTCTTTGTACCGGTCAAAGCACTTCCAGAAGGGTTCAGAAGGAAGCTGGGAGAATTGGTTGATTTCATTTCGAATTCTTGCGGTCTTATGATTTGGATAGAATTTTTTCAGAAACGCTTTAACAAACTCGTCACAGCTGGTGATTGAGTGGGAAGCGGTGCTATACAGCCATTTTTCAGCGAGATCGCATAAAATGAACGGAATGACCCGTAGACGTATAGCGTCGTCCGACAGCTGGGTGGTTTTCATCATGGCACAGACATTTTGAAATTTGTTGATGAAGATATAGGCATCTTCAGATTCAAGCCCATGAAAACGTGGAAGCATGTTGATGAAATAGGGCTTAATTTCAAAGTTGTCCCTATTGGCCGGAGGAAGAGAAAGACAGGTGGGAAGTGCAGAACGGGTGGGGTAGAAACGATCCTGGAGCGCAATTCGCTGTGGCGCTACAACAGGCGGAGGTGGTGGAAGATTAGTCTCCGTAGGAGGTGGAGCCAATCCAGCGGTGGTCAAAAAGATGTTCGGATTAAATCCCGACATCGCGGAAGAAGAGGTTGGTGAAGGTGAAGGTGAAGATGTATGAACAGAATTCCGGTCAACGTCGGAGTTGGCCGGCAAAGGAAGGGGTGAAAGAGGAGTGGACGGAGTATCGACTTCGGAGTCGATCGCGTAGTCGGTCGCGACTAACGTAACGCGGACTAGACGGGCGCTAGGGTCCCGAGTCCAAGCGGACATACACTAAACGAGTTTAGTATAGTCAAAGCGGAGAAGGTGAGGGTAAGAAAACGTCAATGGAGAAAGGCGATGGGTGGTGGGTGAAAATGGATTTGGCGACAAAAGGGCAAGTTTTTATAAAAGTTTTTTGATTTTTTTTTCTTTTTTCTTTTTAGAAAGAGATTTACAGAAATATGTACGGAAATACGGCTTAAGCAATCACAAACAAGATATGCACAATCATAACTAGATCTAGGGTAACCTAGGTTTACTAGACCTGCTCCTGAACTTGATTGTCGAAGTTAAACAATGTCGAGAAACGGGCTTAAAAATACACTGATCACGAAGCCAGGTAAGTGCAGAGATAAGGGGAGGTTGTCCAACGCTTTCATGAAGTTCCTTAATTAAATAACCCTTTCTCTTTCGGCGGTTGCGCCTTTAACACTTTCCTAGACACCCCGTAAACAATATACGGTTAAGCGAGGTTCTAAACACGGTTTATCTTCTCCTAATGAGCGCGAAGTCCTTAGGGCTGAAGTCTAGTATTTTTTAATTTATAATGGACAATGCATATGCTTTAGTGATTTTTGGGGTCCTGGGAAGGGTGATGAAATCCCCACCCAATCTGGATTGGTTTCAAGCCCCTTAAGTCCGTATTAAAGAAATGCAAAGCAGTAACAAATCAACTGCAAACAATTTTTATTTTGCGGCGCAAAGAATCCTGCACAAGAACAGTTTATTGGAAGGGGGAGAAGAATTTGTGCAAAGAAGGCTGTAGAAAACACAGTTTATTGGAGTTCAGAGGAGTGGAGAGAAGCAGAGAGACTTACAGAGAAAAGATGACAGCCCAAGGCCACCAAACGGCCGCGGATCCGCGACCTAAGCCCTCTATTGCCGCGGATCCGCGGCCGGAACAGAGAGTTGGGGCTTCGTTTTTCTGTGGTGACCTCCTGTTGGTGTCTTCTGCCTGTCTGGATGTGTGGAATTCTGATATGCTCACTGTATATGCTCCAGATTTTTACAGTAGACCGGATGCTTCGTTTTTGTCCATCGCGGTGTAGCCGCGAAATGTGGATCTATCTTCCCACGTCTTTGGCACTGTACTTGAACTCCGTATTTTCAACGTCTTGGCCACTGAACTCGAACTTGTATTTTCCTTCACACTTGCACAAAAACTAATCAAAAAAAAACAACAAGATGGTTTTTGTTTACAATGTATATATATATTTTTTTTGTTTTTCGGTTAGAGTTATACTTACAAATTAACCCGAAATTTCACAAAGAAACAAACTACCGTCTCCCCGGCAACGGCGCCATTTGATTGTTAGGATACGTGCGTGTCAAGTTTAGTTTTAAATACCGCAATCAAGACGGTTTCGCTTGTAGCTAGCCGGTTGAGTACGGGTCGTCCGCAGGGAGATGGGAGTCTTTTTCAAAGTGTTTTAACGAGTTAAGTCCGAATGTTCAGATTTTGTTTGTAACTATCTAAGTGTTGAGTTGATATTTAAAGAGAGCTTGTTAGGGTTAGGATTAGGTTAGTTTGAGTTAGGAGTCTCCACATCTTTCGTTGCCCCTCTTAATATCGGTGTTACGGTAATCGGCAACAACGGGGATTAGCACGACTAGGAAGGAACTTGCGAGTATAAGCTAGGCTTTCCAACGCATAGTCCTTTTTTTTGGTGCTTGTCTGTCTGTTCTTGGCTCTTATCCATAACCTCGGGTTAATTCAACCACAACCGGTCTCACTACGGAATCACCACTATCATGTAGGATAGGGTGCCGTAAGGAGCGGATTGTGGTTCAATTAACGGGAGTCGATTTAAGTTGTTGGGCAAGGAAAGAGTGAGAGAGATTTCCTTCTCTCAAACTTCCCTTATCCTACCCTAACAAGTATAAACTACTCACACTTCATGATAAGGAAAAACAAAACAAAAGAGGAAGATAGAAAGAAGGAGATTAGAAGAATACGACTAAGTATTTGCGACCTCACCTTGGCGAGGATCGAGCGTAAGTATCATTGTCGTATGAATGATAAAGAAAAAGAGAGAAGAAAGAAACAATCAAGCAAATAACAACAACTACTTAACAATTAAAATTACAACAAATTATAACAAGTAAAGAAAGAGACAAGCATGATAATAAAAATGGTCTTCTTTATTCATCACTCTTCACTCAAAAGCTCACTACAAGTTTAATGGAGAAGAGGTGAGAAGAGGAAGAAGAACAACACTAAAACTAGGCAAAATGAAAATACAAGAATGGACCCCCTCTCCTTCACAAAGTTCTGGGCTATTTATAGGCCAAAAAATGAAAACCTAGGGCAACCATCAGACCACACATGCAATGACCAAAATACCCCTGGAAACTTTTTGCCTGCCGCCACTATACGGCCGTGGATCCGCGGCCTGGACCTCACTTTGGCCGCGGATCCACGGCCTTATGATTGAATTGGGGCCCCCAATTTTCTGTGGTTTCCTGGTTGGCTGTGTACATTTTTATGGCATATGTATTTTTTCAATTTGGCTCCCCGATTTTTCCAGAATTTCTGTTGAGGGAAAGGTGGACTTTTTGTCAAGATTTTGTCATGATTGCCTCGAGCTCCGCGTAGATCTCTTGGATTTTGTGCTACCATTGAGCCTTGTGCATGAAGGTGACATTGATTTGACATTTTTGTCTTCCTAAACTGGTGTCTGGCAACATACGGATGACGAGCGGAGACCGTGTTTTCTCAGTGGTTGGCAGGAACCCGGATTTTGTTGTGTTTTCCATGAATTTCACCATTTTAGAACCGAGAACCTGTGTCCTGCAATTGACTAGCAAACACGGCTCAAGAGTATCTACCGATATGCAATGTGACAAAAATTGGGCGGTATGAAAATGCAAAAATCTGATATGAACAGCAGGTAATGATCATATCAAACACCCACAAGCTGCAAGCGGTCAGCTAAACGTAACAGCCACTCAGGTATTAAGCGATCAGAAGATCAACAAGCTAGCATGTACGTTCTCCTGTGAATCCAATCAGTAACACTCCCGTACAGTCCGGTCTCTTCGTCTGATATGTCGCATATCAAGTCTAGGGGTGGTATACGTCAGACCCCAGTAACCGATAAGTCGTGTTGATGTGAGGCTCATAACAGGTCGAGAAACTACTGGTAACACATACCAGTATATCTCTATATCAGCCCTGGCCAGGGACTTCCAGTTATAGCCAATCGAACACAGCACAACATCAACTCCCTATACCAAGAGAGACGAATCCCCTCCTATCGCTTATTGCCTCCATGTGATTCGGGACTGTACCCAAAAGCCACCGTTTTGCATGCCCTCTTGGACATGGTAAGGTGGAAATCAAAACACAGTGGGAATCACACAAGACACTATGACGATCTCGGGTCTACAGACTACATTGTACCAGTGTCACTGGAGAACTGCCATCTGACGTATGGTATATCACCATCTGGGAGTTCTCGGCGAGTCCGTCCAGTGTACACAGTCTCCACTGAGCACCCGTACACCATCCTTGATGTCAAACACCGATGGTTATGGGATCATCCATCGCCCATCATATGGGTCAAGATGCTTATACGCTAGTCTACTCTGGTGTATCGATGCCCTGTCTCGATATACCCTCGACTAGGAACATTTATAGGATGTACTCATCGAATACCGTGGCCCCACTAGTATGATCTCATCATAATCCCAGTAGTCGAGTACAGATTCTAACGGATTTATCAACATGTGAGAGAAAGACAGTAAACCAATACAAGTCAACATGTTAAGATAAAGTGAAACCAAATAGCATACTATCATGACGAGCAAGAAAGTCCTCTCTGTATATATCCAAGCATCCATCATAATATACATCATATGTACAACAATGGCCTCTAGGGCATATACATAACTAACACCTTCAGGCTTGTTTATGTTGACTCCTAGGTCTTGTAGTTACGGGAGACGGTTTTTGTATGGTCCCGAGGAAGATCTAGGCCGTACAGCTTTGGCCCAGACTTGTGTACGGACGGAGTTCCGCAGATCAATGGGCTTAGCAGGTTGTTACCGCCGTTTCTTGCAGTATTCCTAGTGTATCGCTGCACCGTTGACTGGACTGGCGGGAAAGGAGGTTACTTTTTCTTTGGACTGAGGCATGCTTGCGGAGTTTTCGGCAGTTGAAGACCCGGTTAACAACTGCATCAGTTCTTTCTTTGCTTCTGGTTCGGGCGACCTTGTTGTTTAACTGTGATGTTTCGCGAGTGGGGCTCGACTGTGTACTGAGGTGACACTATAGAGTTATCGCTTTTACTTCTCGACAGTTGGAGGAAGTTCAAGCAGGATATCCCACTCATGATCTGGAGATGGCCGCGATGGTTTTGCGTTCGAAATTTGGAAAACACTACTTGTCCGGAGAGCCGTGGCAGATTTTCATGGACCACCAGAGCTTAATGTACATCTTCCTGCAGCGGATTTTGATTGTTGAGATAGTCTTCTGCAGATTTACAGTTCTTGTTCGATCGTTGAGTACAGCTTAAGTTCGCCTCTACTGAGGGGACAGCTTCCTCATGTCCGCGCCCGACCACTTTTCCTTAATCGCTTTTGCGAGGCACTGCCCGCCGATGCTCGTTCGTCAAAGATACTTGAGCATACTTGGCTGGGTAATGATTCAGAGTCCTTGATTTATAACCAAGGTGTGCTACGTTTAGGGACGCGTTTGTGTACCTATTGCTGATGGGCAGAGACGCGAAATCCTAGAGCAGGCATATCAGTCAACTTTCGGTGTTCATTCAAGTTCCACCAATTTGTAGCGTGATATATGAGATAGTTACGGGTGGGCAGGGGTGAGGAGTGAAGTTTCGGATTTCGTTTCAAGGTGTCTGTCTTGTTGTGTGCTAGGTTGAGCATCTGAGACCGGCTGGGGAGTTGCAACCTTTAACCGTTTCGAAGTGGGAATGGGAGCAGATCTCTACGAATTTCGTTGTGGTGTCTACCCCGGTTTAGTCAGGGTGTGACTCCATTCAGATGCTAGTTGTCCGGTTTTACTCGGGTTGCTCAGTTGTCCTTGGTTAAGTTTGTGCGTTGCACGGAGTTCCTTCATTGGTCGTATCTAAATAGGGCACCCTATTCGCTTGCCGTCTTGGGCAGGAACTTCAGGAAGCCTTGGGTACTGGTTGAGCTTTAGCTCCGCCTTTTCATCCGCAAGATGATGGTTTTGTGAGAGCGGTCTATACCGACTCTGGAGGATATGCTTGTGCGTGCGTATTAATTGTTGTCGGCAGTTGGGATCATCACTTGCCATTGTTAGGGTTCTCCTTCGATAGCAGTTATCAGGAGGCACTCCAATTGGCATCCTTTAAGTTAGTTGTTAGGTCGTGTCGATCTCCAGTCTGTTTTCTGACTCTGCGTAAGTAGGATTTTTGGATCCCAGCTAGTCTAGAGATTTTGGAGATGATCCAGTTGGTTCAGGTCAGGATGAGAGTAGCCCAGTGCAGATAAAGGTCTTATGCCGACCGTAGTAGTCGCAGACTTGAGTTCGCAGTGGGAGATCATGTATTCCTACGGGATTTTCCGATGAATGACGTGTTGAGTTTTAGGAAGTATCCCAGGATTGTATGTCCTTTTGAGATCCTCAAGAGAGTTGGTTCCGTTGCCTGTAATTTGGCACTTCCGCCCAGATTTTTGAGTATTCACCCCGTATTCTTTGTGTCAATACTTCGCAATTACCTTTATAACCTTTTTCACATGATTCAGCATCAGACCAATTAGCTTGGATGCGATCTTTCATTCACTAATAGCCGCTAGTTATAGTGGATCGGCAGGTGGAGGAACTTCGGTCAAGGGTCTTGCCGTCTGTGAGGGTTCTTTGGCGTAGCGGCATAATGATGTGATCACTTGGCAAAGCTGCGAGCGAGATTTAGGAGTTTTGTACTCATCTTCTTGATGGTACGCGTAGATGAATTTTAATTAGGGGACCGAAATTCTTTAAGGGGGGAAGATTGTAATGTTTCAGAAATCGTTTTGCGAATTTTTCCGTTTTAGGGCAAAATTGTCGGTATTTTCCGTTTTAACCCGATTTCGATCAAACGTCCGTAAAAACTTGCTGGCACCTAGTTTATCTAAAATAAAGCTAGTGCGCGAACTTTGGGGGTATTTGGGAGGTTTTGGTTCAGATAGAATTTTTCCCAAATAAAATATTATTTTAGCCGGTAAAATATGCACGAAAATCGGGAAATTTCTTCTAAATGAAAATTCTTGAAAATCATCACTAAAATTATTTTAGAACCTTCTTTTTAAATATCTAGATTTTTTTGGTCAAAGGATTTAATTTTTTTTAAAAGAAAAAGAAAAAGAAAGAAAGGTGGCAAAATGCATTTAATGAAGCATTTATTGTATTTTTACTAGAACTTTCTTCACAAAAATTCATAAAAACACCCCCCCTCCTTGCTTTGGCCGGCCCATCTCTCCCCCTTGCTGCCCTTGTGCTTCCTCACTCAATTTTCTTCATTTCAAGCCAAAATAAATCATGAAAAATCCAAATAAAACCAAAAAAATTCAAATATAATCATTTTCCTTCATTTCCTTAACCCTAAACCATGCTTGGTTCTTCATGGAGTCTTGATTTTGGAGGCTAATCTTGGTTTTCTTGTTGCAAGTTTTTGAATCAATTGGAGGTATAAAATCCTAACCCAAATCCTTAATTGTTAAGTTTAAATCTTTATGCTAGCTTAATTAGATGTTAATTTAAGCTTCAAATTTCATGTTTCAAAATTCTAGAAATGGTTTTAGAAATTCAAGTTAAGTTTAAAACTTGATTTAATTGTTTAATGTTTTATTGAAGTGTTAATTTGTGATAGAAAAAGCTTAGCCTAGTAGAAAATGTTAATTATTGTTAATGAATACTTTGTTTTATTATGCAATTTTGCTTACTAGGTTTTTGCTAAAATTTATTTAGCAAGTGTTAAAAATTTAGAAATGGTTTAGATAGATTAGTTAAGCAATTATAAGGTGTTTGTAATCACTAGATATGCGTTAGCTTGAAACTGGTGCGAAATATAGTGATAAATTGCTTACTAGGTTTCGGGGTTTTCCGACGTGGGTTCGATTGGTCGTTGCGAGATTATATCTATTTTATTCCTCGTAATTGTTTGTGTTGTGTTGCGCGATCGGGACGATCGGGGTCTAGACTTGGTGTTTTGTAGTTTAGCGACCCCAGTTAGGGTTTTTGGCCGATGTCGTGCGCGATAGATGCGGTAAGCGCGCGGTGTAATTTTCCGGGCGTTTTCATCGCGTTTCGTTGTGTTTTCATCATTGTAGGATGTTTTGCTTATGTGTTGTGTTTGTGAAATTTTAGGTTCGTAGGCGGGGACTACAGACACTGCTACAAAGGGAAAACAGGTGGTAGGATTCACCTAGCTTAGAGCGTTGGTGAGTAGATTTAACATCTACAGGGGAATTGCCCGTATGGCGTTATGCGTCTGGGCTAGAGATGTTATTTATGTCGCATATTCTATGTCATATTTAGAATTGCGCATTTACCCTATTACTTAGATATTGTTGTGCTTGGACTAGTATCCTTAGGACACTGCACATATTATTGACGATTCATGTTGCACGAGCACTGATTGTATGCTACACACACCGTCAATAATTTCCATGTCACGCACAACCCACTTATAAATATGATATTGCTTGGTTAGGGACATTAAGACTTTGATTCATATTTCTTTATGCATTGACTTATAGCATACCTGTATAACTACATGCTTACATATATGCTCTGACATACTTACATGCTAGTTACCTGTATACCTTTAGAGTATTGTACCATAAGTGATAGGTACATGCACACTTTATGACATAGCTACAGGTATACCTTGCACACCTATTTCACTTATACCCAGGGGGTATACTACATCATTACTTATAGGTAGATACATATATCTTGCTATACCTTTATGTTTTCACATACATCTGGTTATAGCAATATGTTTACCTTTACCTGATGTTATTTTAGAATTGGAGAAAATTAGGAACCGCATGATATTTATATTAACTTGTTGCAGTTAATTAGCCGCTTTTCCTTTCTATGCTTACATTTCCGTTTATGTTGCATATATTATATTCATGGATTTTCGCATTGTGATATGGATTTTTCATGATGTTTTCTGGATTTGGGGACCGTGGGAGTTCATGAAATTATGCATTATTTGAAAAACCCGGTTTCCCTTGATATGATATTTCAGCAGCCACCATGAGATTTATCGGTTCTGATATATATATATATACCCCACACGAGGAAAGGAGGGGTCCGTGTGCGGGTACATGGTGGGGACTGGAGGTACCCTGAGGCAAGAATGAGGTCGTGGTGCTAGACGATGAGTTACAGGGGAACCATACCATCCGGTGACATTACCAATGACTCAGCGGTTATCATGGGGATACCGACGGGAGTCATGTACGTATAGATACGTCGAGAGGCGAGGGTCAGAGCTAGGCACTCGAGCTTTCGGGATAGCGTATGATACGTACCTATCAGGGTGCCAGTCGTGGCGACAGCACCTGATAGACCTGCATTTCTGTGTCGATGCTTGACACATTGGTTTCATGATATTTTTTTTTACTCCTTTGTACATATAACAGGGGTTTAGGCCGCTGTTATATATGCCCTTACACCAATATTAGTGGAATGGGACGCTAATATATGTGTACTGACATTAAATTATATACATCATCATATTTATTCATGCAAATATATTTAGAATGTTAGATTTTTACTTGATAATTTGATTTGGGATATAGGTGATTCATTTGATATTGGATACAGGATATTTATGAGATTGCTGATTTGTACATTCAGGATATATGAGATTTATTCGATATTGTACATTCAGGATTTGTGAGACTTATATGATATGAGAGCCAATTTGGGGGCTGATTTGAGGAATTGGGATTTTGATTTGTCTTGATGGATTGTGATCCTACCACGATGTCAGGATTCCGTGGAAATGACATATTTCATTCCATACTCCACATTTATTATTTATGCTCTGCTTCATGTTTTAGTAGTACCTGTTAGAGTACCTTTCATGACTGTTGCATTTACATACCTTTATTTATATGCATTGTTTCATGTATTAGTTGTACCTGCTAGTGTACCTTTCATGATTATTGCATTCATGACTTTTTATTGCTATTAATTGACATGTTAGATTCACGATGTACGTGCATACTTGCGATTACCTGCATATGTTATTTACTATTCACGAGTTGGCAACTCACCCCCGTTGTGCCACAGTTTGTTTTGCAGGGTGTTTCCCAGAGTAGTCGAGGCAGGTATTCTTCTATCATCTTTTGCTATGGATACCGCATCAGCTCACAGTGTGCAGTTTGCTTAGGTGGGTTTTATGGTTATTCGTTTGTTGTATTGTATATTCGTTGTATCCTTGTACTCTCCATCTACTATATTTTCTTGTTGACTTAGAGACTTGGTGAGGACGATATTGTGTATTAGTTGTGACTTGTTGTCTTCTATACAGTTTCCTTTCTATCGTCTTTTATTTCTTTTCTACGGCGTCGTATATTTGTTGTGGTCGTTGTTTTCCGCCTTTAGGCGTGTATTTGCTCCCGTTTGGGGACGCCTTACTTTATATTTATGTTGTACCCATTTTTGGGGCTAGCTTTTACAAAGGAGGTGCTGCCAAAATTTTAAAGGAAATAAAGTTGGACTTTTAAAGAATTTGGGTTGTGATTTCAAAGACTTTTAAACAATATTTCTTATCTTTTCTTGTCTTTTAATGGTTTAGATTTCTGGGTTTTAGCTTTATTTTACTGCGTTATGCCTGTAGACGTTGCGTAGTATTAGGGCCGTCACGTGCCAATTTCGGGTCGTGACAATATGAAATATGAATATGTAACTATAATGACTGTATAAAACCAAACAGAATGCTCATTAAGTATTTTGAAATATTGGTCACATAAATGATCCTCAATTTTCCCCATGTCCAACACCGACACAAATCTTCAATTTTTCGTAGGGATCGTTCCCCGAACAATCCTGTCAATCAGCAACATCAGTCGGTATCCACCAGATATCCGCCGTGTTTCATAACTATCTCCGGTATCGAGTATCCTCGCTAGTCTCCCCGTCTCTTATGCGGCTTTCCTGCCCCTCGGTCTCGACCAGGTCCACCATGGATCCGACTGTATACTCCCCCACTCAGTCCGGATGACGTAAAAATCTGCAACCGTATAGCTCCCCCACTCGGTTCAGAATAAAACCAAATCATAAAAACAACAACTCATGGTGGACATATAACATAAATCATGAAGAACCGTCGAATATAACCAGTAATGCATAAAACTCAAAACAATAAATCCTCATAATCCAATATGTCTTATGATACAAGTAATAGCAAATGAAAGTGAGACATGATATGTGTCAAAATGATAACAATGGTGCATAATAACCATTATTAATGATGCTTACAGTGTGCAATAGATTATAGGTGACAAGGCAAGTTCTAAGTGTGTACGTGACATGTCAATTACCGATGAGGTGTGGTGTAACATGTAAGTATGTGCAAGTGCAACATAACTCATCGATAATAATGCAAGTGTCCAAACAAGTGTTAAGAAACAACAATTTATAGGTATGGATGCACAATATGCAAATGCTCGGTTTAATTATATAAACAATATGAATGGAAGTAAATGTAACATAACTTCTAATTACGGGCACTATACGCCATCCATACAATGTCCCCCGTAGATATTTAGTCTACTCACCGGAACAAGTCGTGATTTATTCGGATTCCATCAATCCCTTTCCCTTCCTTGCTGCCTCCGAAGTCCCCGTGGTCAATCCTAACATCGAAAAGAACATTCGTATAAAAACGGCTAAAATCCGATACGGCGAAAATGTGAAACCTAAAAGAACTTACATACGTAACATGATATGTGAAAATATTGTGGTTATATAACACCTAGGCTAACCTGAGCTATCCCCAATATGGTTCGTATTTTGTGAAAACATGAAACGTGACACGAAATATCTGTATCGTATTTTAAAAATATAACCAAAAGCAAGCATTAGCTTCCAGATTTTATATACATACTATATAAGAAAATCAAAGATGCCAAATACCCTACATGACATATAGAGACTACCCTAAAAACCTCAACACCCAAGTCATCAATAAGGCCGGTGGCGCCGGGAAAAGAGCAAGTCTCGCCGGTCGACTTGTATAGAAATAGGTCCGGGTTTCTAGTGTATACTCTAGGTCAAGATTATAAAGTTACTGTACTATTAGATTTTTTTATGGATTAGTAAAAATATAGCAGATACTACACAAAGCTAAGATCTAACAAAATACGATATTACCGATACCATAAACTCTATACTAACCAGTACTGAAAATTAAGATCTGAAGGGTTGGGATTTATATCAAACTGAAGGATCCACTGAATTAATTCTTCAAGAGGTGCACAAGATCATAAGAAACCTAGCTTGATGGATTGAATCAAGAAAACATAAGGACACAAGCTTTTCTATTCTTTTTCTTTTCTTAAGTGAGGTGGAGAGCTTGCTAAGCTAAGTGTTTTTCAATTTAAATTGTTTGACAACTGAACAAAATAGGGGAAATATGAATTGATAATGGGAGGAGGAGGTGTCACCATGAAGAGGTGATATGCATGTATGCAAGCATGAGGTGTGGGCTTGAGGTTCTTCTTATGGTGTGGTGTGGATGAGGTTTATTCTAGTCTTAACCATATATTAACACATTAGCACATAAACCCTCACACAACTCCATATCTCACATAGAACTCACACTTTCCACAAAAACCCCTCATGACCACTAAAGTTACCTAAACACTTTATTCTCTTTACTTAAATACCTTAACCACATATAAAAAGTCTTTTTATCAAAATAAAATTTAAAATAACATTTTTAAATAAATAAATAAAATAATTAATTATCTAAAATATTCCGAAACATTACAATATTCCCCCTTAAGAAAATTCGGTCCCTGAATTTAAAACTTAAGCACAAGTACCTTCAAAAAGATGCGGGAATTTCTTCCGTATCGCATCCTCGGCCTCCCAAGTGACTTCTTCGTTATTTAGTGCTCGCCATAGAACCATTACTGACGGCAAGACCCTCGACCGAAGTTTCTTCACCTGCCGATTCAATATAACTACCGGCTGCTCAGTGAACGAAAGATCGCGCTTTAGCTGGATGGTCTGGTGCATAATCATGTGAGAAGGGTCATGAAGGTACTTACGAAGTATCGATACATGAAATATGGGGTGAACATCTGGAAAACTGGGCGGAAGTGCCAAACGATAGGCAACGGTACCAACTCGGTCAAGGATCTCAAAAGGACCCATAAATCTGGGACTGTGCTTCCCTTTCTTCCCAAATCTCATTACACCTTTCATCGGAGAAATCCGTAGGAATAAATTATCACCCACTGCGAACTCAAGTCTGCGATGTGGACGGTCGGTCTAAGACTTTTGCCTGCACTGGGCTGCTCTCATCTTGTCCTGAATCAACTGGATCTTCTCCGTAGTCTCCTGGACTAGTTGTGGTCCCAAAATCCTGCTCTTGCCGAGTTCGGTCCAACGGGCTGGCGATCGACACTTTCTCCCATGAAAAGCCACAAAAGGTGCCATCTGAATCGTCTCCTGGAAACTATTATTGTAGGAGAACTCTATCAATGGCAAGTGATGATCCCAACTGCCACCAAAGTCAAGCACGCACGCACGAAGCATATCCTCGAGAGTCTGTATAGTCCGCTTTGACTGACCATCGGTCTACGGATGGAAAGCGGTGATGAAACTCAATCGGATACCTAAAACTTCCTGAAGTTTCTGCCAAAGACGGCTGGTAAACTGGGTGCTTCTGTCGGATACAATGTGTTGGGTTCTTTAGCATCTCACTATGTTTTCTAAGGCATCAAGCATGCAATTTTATAAATCTAGAGTGCTAAGAAACCCTAAACCAAGGATCTAACTAGAGAATTAGGGTTTAACTAAAGCACATAAACATCTTTACTCTAAGTGAACAAGGAATACAACCTTTGTAGACCGGTCCTTCACTTCAAAAGCACCGTGTAGTAGTCCCTTCGCTCCAAGTAGTGGTGTCCCGGACTCTCCTTAGGCTCCACTGGGCGAAAAGAACGAGCTTGCTCAAAGATCTTCGAGGCCGAAGATGATCTACGTCGTGGAGACTCTAACTCAAGCTACCTCTTCACTAATTGAGAATTGGTGAAGCAAACAACCTATACTAAATGGCTAATCTAGTGTAGATTGATGAAGTAGGAATTTTGCTCAATTTAGAATAATGTTTCTCACTCTTTTTCATCACCTCAAGAAAACCTAGCAAGCTCAAAGGAGATGAAGTGGTCAAGAATGGCAACCATGGGTTAGAAAATATCATATATGAACTCATGTAGAGATTTAACCATGGCTAAAGATAATGGTTAGGTTAATAAATATTTAAAGCAAAACAAAATTAGTGGACTAAGTCAATAGTTTCCACAAGCTTCTCCAAGCTTCATAAACCAAGCCATTTCCACCTAATTTTGATTTTACTTTAAATAATTAATCACCCTAATTATCTATGGTAAGGTATGAGTCTCATACACCCATGTATAATGTATCATCAAGCATGACACAAAAGAAATAATACATTAATATATATCACATATATATTAAATGTACAATGAGAAAAAGAAATTCTTAAGTGAGCTAATATTAGTTAATGTATAATAATATATCAAATATATAATCATACATTAAATTATTAAATCAACACTTGATTTAATAACCCGGTTGTATCGCATACGACCGACTAATATCATATATATCAACTTATCGAATCAACACTTGATTCAATAACCCGGTTATATCACATATAACCGACCGATATCACATATCGCGAGATAAGAATACAGTATCACATACACGTATTAATCTCGGTCCCACACATATCACATATGTGCCCTACTTCGTTTCGCTTGAGCCAGGAAACCTCTGTGTAGGACTCTAAAGACTCGTCAATACGCCAGCAGTAGGTAATGATCATATAAGTTACCTACAAGCCGTCAGCGGTACTAGCTGGACATAACGACTACCCGGGTACTGAACGATTAGAAGATCAGCAAGCAAGCTTGTCTAAACTCCCGCAAAGACTATCAGTAACACTACCGTACAGTCCGGTCTCTTCGTCTGATATGTCGCATATCGAGTCTGGGGGTGGTAAACGTCAGACCCCAATAACTTGATAAATCATTCCGATGTAAGGCTCATAACGGGTCGAGAAACTACTAATAACACTTACCAGTAAATCTCAGTATCATCCATGGCCAGGGACTTCCTGTTATAGCCAATCGAGCACAGCGCAACATCAACCCCCAATACCGGGAGAGATGAATCCCCTCTTATCGCTCATTGCCTCCATGTGACTCGGGACTGTACCCAAAAACCACCGTTTTGCACGCTCTCTTGAACATGGTAAGGTGGAAATCAAAGCAGAGTGGGAATCACACAAGACTCTATGACGATCTCGGGTCTACAGACTAACCTGTACCAGTGTCACCAGAGAACTACTATCTGACGTTAGGTATAATACCATCTAGGAGTTCTCGGCGAGTCCTGTTCGGTGTACCCAGTATTCACTGAGCACCCATATACCATCTTTGATGTCAAACACCAATGGATATGGGATCATCCATCGCCCATCATATGGGTCAAGAAGCGTATACGCTAATCTACTCTGGAATATTGATGCCCCGTCTCGATACACCCTCGACTAGGAACAATTAAAGGATGTACTTGTGGACTACCCTGGCCCCACTAGTATGACCTGCATCATAGTCTTGGTAGTCAAGAACACATCCTCAGGGCTTTATCAACATATAACAGAGAGACGGTACAAGTATACATGTTAAGATAAAGAGTAACCAGATAGCATACTATCATGTCGAGCAAGAAAGTCCTCCCTATATATGTCCAACCATCCACTATAATATACAATCATGTACAATAATGGCCTCTAGAGCATACATACAACTAACAATCTCCTACTTGCACTAAGTCCAGTTGTTGTAGTATCACATACCCAACATCCCTTAAAGTCACTCTAGGGAAAGGCTTTCGTGAGTGGATCCGCCGTGTTATTCTTCGCCTCAACTCTCCTGACCTCGATCGTCCGGAGATCAACTATCTCCATGATCAGGTGATACTGCCTAAGAATATGTCTGGATCACTGATGGGACTGGGGTTCCTAGGCCAAAGCCACAGCTCCATTGTCACCACAATGGTAGGAACCAAGTTCATCTCATGAACATCTATACCCAGACAGCCTCTTTGGTAGCATCGATGGCAGCGATGTATTCACCCTTTATCGTTAAGTCTGCCACGGTATCTAGCTTGGAACTCTTCCAACATACCGTCCCTCCACTGAGGGTAAAGATAAAATCCGAGACTGTCTTACTGTCGACCTTATCACTCTGGAAGCACGAATCAGTAAGGGATTCCATTTGGACTTCACCGTTACCATACACAAAGAACATTTCTTTAGTGCTTCTCAAGTTCTTAAGAATGTTCTTCACTGTTGTCCAGTGTTTCTCCGCAGGATGTAAGAGGCATCACCCAAATCCTTCATGGAGAAACATAGTGATAAGAAGAGAATGACCGAGTGTAGCATAGGAACACTATTTCCTATCAAGAGTATGTCATCCACGTATAATATGAGGAGGACAACCTTACTCTCTACAACCTTCTTGTATATACAAGGTTCATCTACCTTTTTGATGAAGTCAAACTCTTTGACTACCACATCAAAACAGATGTTCCAACTCCGCGATGCCTGCTTTAATCCTGATGGAGTTAAGCATAGCCACCGGAGAAAAGATTTCATCAAAATCCACACCTGGTTATTGACGAAAAAACCTTTTGCTACAAGTCTAGATTTGAAAGTCTCAACTTTTCCGTCTACACAAAGAATCTTCTCAAGATCTACTTGCTCCCGATGGGTTTTACCCCTTCAGGTGCAACTCTCAAAGTCATACTTTGTTGGTGTACATGGATTCCATCTCAGATTGCATTGCATCCAGCCATTTCACAGAGTCCCCACTCGTGATAGCCTGCTTGAAAATAGTCGGGTCATCATCTTACATGATGCAATCCTTGCTCCCACTGTCATTGAGAAAACCGTAGTATCTCTCAGGAGGATGAGGAACCCTACTAGATCTGCGGAGTGGCTGAGGTTCGTTGGAGACTATTGAATCCTCCGGCTCCACCAAATAATCTGTTGTTGTTTGTATAGCTGGAACTTCTTCCAGTTCTACCTCTTGACAAGAAATTTCTTTCGCAAGAAATTTCTTTTCTAAAAAGGTGGTATGCCGAGAAACAAACACCTTTTGTTCCTCGGTGTAGTAGAAGATATACCCTCGTGAATGTTTGGGATATCCAACAAACTTACAGAACTGACCTTACCTCGAGCTTTTCTGGATTTTGCCTTTCAATATAGGCCGGACAACCCCATATCTTAACTCGTTTAAGACATGGTCTCTTCCTATACAATATCGTATATGGAGTGGTAGGCACGGATTTGGTGGGAACCCTATTCAATAGGTATGCGGCTTCTCAAGCGCATAACCCCAAAAGAAAACGGGCAACTCAGCAGTACTCATCATAGAGTGCACCATATCTAATAGGGTGCGATTCCTCCGCCCCGATACACTGTTGTGCTGTGGTGTATACGGAGGAGTAAGATGAGAGAGAATCCCATTCTCTTTTAAATAGTCCACGAATTCCGTGCTCGAGTATTCTCCTCCCCGATCAGATCGAAGGATTTTAATACTTCTATCCGTTTGGTTCTCTACTTCACACTTATATTCTTTGAATTTCTCACAAGCTTCAGACTTGTGTTTCAACAGGAACACATGTCCGAATCTTAAGTGATCATCAGTGAATGTAATGAAGTACGAGGAACCAATCCTGGCATGTGTAGACATGGGACTGCATACATCACTATGTATCAGTCCCAAGGGTTCAGTAAGTCTTTCTCTGTTTCCAGTAAACGGAGTTTTGGTCATCTTGCCTTTGAGACATGACTGGCAAGTTTTATAAGATGTAAATTCGAACGGATTCAAATATTCATCCTTATGTAACTTTAGCTAGTCATGTCGCTTTGATATGACCTAGTCTACAATGCCATAAGAAGGATCCGTTCATTTCTGAACTTTTCCTCTTGTGTGTGTTCTGTATACTTAGAATTGTGGTTTGATTTAGAATGTATATGCCATTAGATAATTTGCCTGATCCAATCAACTTTTGATTTAGGAAAATGTTCATAACATTATCCTGCAATACAAAATTATATCCTTCTTTACTTAATAAAGAGACTGATATAATGTTGCATATCAGGTTCGGTATGTAATAACATTCGTTCAAAATCAATGTATTACCACTTGGTAATATAAGGTGATATTCGCCAACCGCATTGGCTGCAACATTTGCACCATTCCCTACTTTTAGAGAATGATCACCCTTTCTCAGTTGTCTACCTTTCTTTAGCCCATGTAATATATTACATATGTGGGGTCCTGATCCGGTATCTAATACCCATGGCGTAGAGTGTACTGAGAAACAGTTCTTGGTGACAAACACACCCGAAGAAGATGCATCAACATGCTCTTTCCTTGTTTAGGTCGCATGGAAATCCGGATATTCCCCTATTTCCTACTCAGACTTATAACGGTTATAAGGTAGAGCGGAACCAACGTTCTCCAGCTCAGTATAACAAGCGGGTTCGGTCAATACATCTGTATTATTACCTTGATTAAGGCATGTCACGGTCGCTACCTAGAGAGAGAGAGAAGAAAACACTATATGTATGCTCTTGCAAGATTAGATTGGTTATTATTTTATCTAATCAGGATGGCTCCCACTGTTTTTTTATCAAATCTTCCTTGAAACCCTAAAAGGTAAGACTAGCTGGGATTAATTACACCCTACTAGTCCGCCAATTTTTCAGCCAGTCCAGTGTCGGTACTTTGAGGGAGGTTCCTCGTGCTTTCGCACGGACCTAATTAAAATAATCCTCGTTTTCCCAGAGGCATAACCCCATTGACACCGTTCTAGTCACCTACTTGATCGGCTAATCGTAAAGTGCAAAACTCTCCCAGGAGTAACTCTTACTCTGTAACGTTTTGAAAATCGTTTAGGTGAAATATCGGATAATCGGTAAAATAACTGGTGTTTTCCATAAAAACTAAGATATAATTATTTTTCATAATAAACTTAAATATACCTATTCTAGCCATGTAATTGCTAGTATTTGGTATTTAATGGGTCACTTAAAAAATTGCTAGTTTACTAAAATATTTTCCGTAATTAATTATTTTAAATATTATTTTAAGCCTTCACTAATACATTTAATTAGTGATAATTACAAATTAAAATGGGTTAATACTAGTTTTGTGCATCATGACACATTAAACTAAAATGTAACATGTTGTTTTTGAAATGAAAAGAAGTTGTCAAGATGGTTTTTAAAATATAAAAAGAAAAAGGCTTAAATTATGAAATAAGATAATTACGGAAATAAGTAAAAGAGCTACTAATTGGGGCTGTTTCTAAACACCCACACACACATACCCACTCACTTCTCCCACACACCCTTGCTGGCCGAAATCCAAGCTGCCCCCATTTCCCTTTTCCCCACTTCAAAGTTAATAGAAATGGAATTAAAGGAAAATAAAAAGACAAAGAAGTGAGGTGTTTAGATAATTGAGGTATGGGTCTTCTTTTCTTTCTTTGACTTCACAAACTCACCCACACCCTCTCTCCTTCCCTCTCTTGTTGCTGGCCGAGCCTCCTCATGCAGCCCCCCAAGTTTTCATCTCATTTTCCACTTCAAAATCAACAAAAATTCACTCAAAAATCCAAAAAAAATCCCACAAACTCCAAATCCATTCCTTACCCATTATTCCTTGGCCATTCAAGCATAGGTATTAGAGCATGGAAGCAAGTTTTGAAGGCTAAGTTGCAAGCTAAATCCCATGGTTGTGAGGTATAAATATTAATCAAATTGTTAATTTGTTGGTTAATTACTCTAATCTAAACTATTTAGGTGTTAACTTGGTTCTAATCTCAAGTTTATGTTTTACAAGAAAAGGGTTTGGATCAACTTAGGGTTGTGATCATTTGATGATGGTTGTGTGATGTATTTTAACATCTTAGGGCATGCAAAACTTAATCTTGTTGCTATATTGCTAATTGTTACATTTAATTTGTCCTAATTAAGCCATTTTGCAGACTAGATTTTTGTGATTAAGGTAAAGAGGTGAGTTTAAAATATAATTAATATTGGTGTGACTAATTGAGATATTAATTGAGCTATGTGGCCGTTAAATTGGTTAAACATCTAGATTTGAATCAAAATGGTTAAAAGAGGCTTACTAGGTTTTTGGAAATAAATCGATTTGATTAATTTTGAGGTTTTGATGAGTTACAACTTATTTCATATAATATTTAATGTGTTGTGAACGCGCGAGTGGTGCGATTGGGTTTTGGTTTGGTAGTTGCGACGTATATCGATCGTAGTTGTGTTTTTTGGCGTTTTCGCGAGCGCGTTTTGTGCACCAAGTGCGTGCGCGTTTAGTTAGTGCGCGTGGTTGACTTGTATTGTTTGTTTCCGCGACTATTTATATTTATTCTCTTATTTCCTTGTGTACGTTTCTAGGATCGGGTGCAGAGGCGTCGGATGTGGCGCGGAAATGACAGCTAAAATCGGATCAGATTAGCCGAGACGTCTAAGTGAGTAGATGTATATCTACGGGGGAAGTCGGGTGGATGGCGTATAGCACCCCCGCATTTTCGTAGGATATGATGTGTTTATATATGTATACATATGTGTTATTGCGAGATATGAATACTTAGCAAGAAAGGCATTTAGGAGACCCTGGGTTGGATTTAGTGTAATGGGAGGAAAGTGCTTTAGTTTAACTTCTTAGTCGCGAAACCCAAGAGTAAAGGTTGGCGCACACACACATGCACACACGTGATATTGATTTTTGGGTGTATACGCATATATGTATATATATATATATGTTGATGCGTTGGTATATAGAAATATATATATATATATATATATATATATATATACATACACACACACACACACATATACTTATACACGGATGATGAAACCAGTATATGATATTTGGAGATGAGCCGATATGATCGGGCATGATGCCGTGAGATTGTGATATATGATTGGTTCGTGATATGATATACGACATAATATTATAGCAGATCGTTGGGCGGTGTGTTTTCATACACAGGAGGATATATGTTTGATGATATGGGAATGTACTAGATTTTAGAACGGTACCCCTAATTCATGATTTTACGATAATGATACTATATGGATAATGAGGTTTATATGATATTTGACCCGTACCCCGATTTTGGGATGCCGTAAGATGGATTTTACCGTACGAGATATAGATATGATGATTAATCCGCACTCTTGACTCGAGGATGTAGTAATATGTATTTTTACTATACGTGACGCTATTGAGGCGGGATCGCCGACTACTATATATATCGACTCGGACTTTAGGCGGATTTTCCTTACCCTTTAGACTGGGCTCGAGTCATACGTATTTTCAAAACTAAGGAATCGTGATTATTTTAAAGACAGGCCGAGGATACTACGGAATTTTCAAAACACGTATCTTGTCTCAAAGACCCCATAGCCCCTATTTTTCTAAAACCATGATTCGTGCTATTTCAAACACCAAGAACTGTATGACTCGTATTTGGAAAGGTATATTCTTAAATGTTGCGGTTACAACATCTTTTCTGTATATTCATGATGTTCTCATCGCATTGCATGCTTATAAATGTGTTTCTTTAGTTATTATGAACCCCTGTTGTCAGGACACCGGCACCATTACCGATGATGCGTATGCTCCACGTACACTTGCTTGCCGGCTCACACACATCATTATCTCGGTAATTTCCATGTCACGTACACATTAGAAAACATTACTTCATTTGTATAAATTGCTAGCTGGTAGTTTCAACATAGTACTAGTACGCTTGCCTTCATATGCTAGTTTTGATACTGCATTTCTTACTCAGATACTTCATGCATTTATGAATTCATTCTGTTATGCAATATTGTGGGGTTTTATGCCGATATTCACTTTTTATTGACTCTTGATTATGGGATTCGGATTTTCCATGAGATTTCTGGATTTGGAGAAACCGCAAGTATTTATAAACTCATTATCATTTCTAACAAATAGAAATTTGCGGTTTTCTCATGATATGATATTTGTGATGTCCACCATGGGTTTTCTCGGTTCTTGAGCGGTATCATACACCCGATTCGAGGTAGGGGGAGGGACCGTCTGCGAGAAAATGGTGGACCCGGTGTGGTATCCCGGGGCAAGAAGATCGTATAGAAAGGCATTGAGCCCGGCAGGGGAGCACTACCGACCGGTGATTGTATGGAAACTCGACGGATATCCGGAGGATACCGTTCGGAGTTATGGGCCGATCCTGATTATGCGGAGCCCGAGATGAGAGAGATGGATATGGGCCAATCCTGATTATGTGGAGCCCGAGATTTGAGTATTATGTGTCGCTGTTGGACACGGACTTCATGATGTTTTGAGTGTCGATGCTGGGCACTCGGGTTTTATCATGATTTGTGTGTCGTTGCTGGACACACGTTGGATGATGCATTAGTACATGTCATGCATCGATATATTATTATTCTTGGCACAGACACGAGTACTTTGATATCACACTTATGATATACTGTTACCCTTGTTGTAGTATTGTGTATTTTATTGTATGACCTACGAGAGAGTCATGCATGCGATTTCTACTTGGTGATGTTTTCTACTCACGAGTTGGCAACTCACCCCCGTTGTGCCACAGTTTCTTTCAGTTTTGGCCGTATAGGTATCGTTGCGGCTTGCTGGCACACTGCTTCCTTCCGGGTGATTGCTTTGGTAGGTGGGTTCACTTGCATCAGGACCACTGTTGTACCTTATTTACTTCAGTTGTATCTAGTAAACTCCATCAACCAGACTTGTATTATTTGGTAGGCTAGAAGACCAGTTGTATATTCTTTCGACCTTAGAGTCGCGTGCTTGTATTATTATTGGTCTCTTTGGTTTTCTTGAGGATGTTGGATTCCTTTCTGAGTTTTGATCCTCGCCCTTCGGCGTTGTATATTATATTGCATGCGTGGTTGTTTCCGCCAATTAGCGAAGAGCTAGCTCCCGCTTGGGGATGCCCTTATTCATTATTTATGTATCTCATGTGCTGTACCCGTTTGGGGGCCTGTATTTACAATGGAGACTCTGCCGAAATTTTCGGGAAAATATGATGTTGCTTTTAAATGTTTAATGCCACGTATTTTGTTAAAACAACTTGCTTTAAAACAAGTTTTCCTTCACTCTTTTCTTTAAAAATGGTTTAGATTTCTGGGCTTTTGGCTTACTTGAATTAAGTGGGGTCCTATAGACTTCACATGATTCAAGTGCCAGTCACGTGCCATTTCGGGTCGTGACAAAATTGGTATCAAAGCGCTAGGTTTAACCTTGGTTCGAGTGTAGGTTTGACTATGTGGAGCCTAGGGCGTATATATATATTCGGAACCTAGGCTTGACTTTATAGAACTTAGACTTGGTCGAGGGGGTATTAGACCCGAACTTTCGTCGTGTAGGCTGACCTTGGTTGATGGAGTAGGTGACTTAAGTAGAGTGACGTATCGTGTGTGTTCCGCAGCATACTTACGATACGCTACTCCGCCTAAGAAGCCTTAGAATGTACATTTCTTTCCACCATATTTTATTCGTTCCTTTGATCCATCCTTATCGATGTCGGATGGTGGTTTCTGTTACCACGGTTGCACGAGCAGAGAGAGCTGCGGCTAGAGTTTCGGTCAGCCTGGGCTCTTCTTGGACGACGACTGACCAGGGCGTAATTCCGGTGACACACTATTGTATAGATATGTCGTTTATTTGTGTTTTTCATGAAATGAGCATTTTGATGGATTATTTTTACAAAAATTTCTCGAACGTTCAGATCGGCACCAGAGGATTGGGCCACTGCTAGAGGCCAGCTAGAATGTGATGACCGTTAATGTATTATCTATTCTTGAGGATTGAGGCATTGTTTAGCATGCGGACGAATTAGCCAGTTGTTGCTGCGACTGACATTGTATCGCCCCAGATGTTTGAAGCTATTGTAGCAGGAGTTGTACTTAGGGATATGATAGAAGATCGCTAGTCACCCACAGATGAATGACTAGGACATGTGGTTCGTTTACATACCCCAAAGCGAGGTCATCAGATTGATTAATTTCAGCTAGAGAAGACTTCACACAGGCACGTTGAGAGTCGATAGAAAAATGGACGAATGAAGAGTATTCCTCCGACGAATTGGAAGAGTTTCCAAGGGCGTAGTGTAGGGTTCCTAGGCACTCTAACAATGTTCTACAAGGCATCAACCATGCCCGATTAAAATTTTAGCCTTGCCGAACAACCCTAAACAAGATCTTTGCTAGATTATTAGGGTTTCACATTCAAGTAAATACCATTTACGACTAAGTGAATACGAAATACAACCTTTGTAGATCGGTCCTTCACTTCATATGCTCCTTTTAGTAGTCCATTTGCTGCGATCATCGTGCTCCCGGACTCTCGGACGGCTCCATGAGAAGATAGCAACGGTATTGCTTGAAGTCTTCGAGGCCGAAGATGATCTACGTCGAGGGAATACAAACTCAAGCTTCTACTTCACTAACTAGAGAATTAGTGAAGCAAACACCCTAAACTAAAGTGCTAGTCTAGTAGAGGATGATGAAATAGGAAATGGGTACACTTTAGAATTTCTTTTCTCACTATATTTCTCTCTCTTTATCAAACCCTAGCAAACATTTGAAGGAGGAAGAAGATGAGCTCAAAAAAAATGAGAATGAAAAACTAATCAAGAGAGAGAGAGAGCTAACCATGGATGAGTGGGTATCATATACTAACTCATGTAGAGACATAACCATAACTAATTATAGTGGTTAGGTTTATAAATATCCTAAGTAAAACAAAACTAGTGGACTTTGGTCAATGCACCCACAAGCTTCATAAAGCTTCATGCACTTGAACAATTATCTTCTAATTTTGTATTTACTTTGTATATTAAAACCCCACCAATATAATTATAATGGTATATGTCTCATATACCCATGTAGAGTGTATCAACAACCATGATACAAAATGAACACAAATAAATATATATCACATATATATTAAGTTGTGCACAAGTGAGAAAAACAAATGCTTAAGTGAACCAATGTTAGTTAATGTAAATTAGTATATCACATATACAACTATACACTAAATTATTAAATCAACACTTGACTTAATAATCCGGTTATATCACATATAACCGACTAACATCCAATGTATCGACCTATCGAATCAACCCTTGATTCGATAACCTGGTTATATCGCATATAACCGATCGATACAAACATCGCGAGAATAGAATACTGTATCACATACACGCATTATTCTCGGTCCTGCACATATCACATATGCGCTCCTATTTCGTTTTGCCTGAGACAGTAAAACCTCTATGTAGGACTCTAAAGACTCGTCAATACGCCGGCAGTATGTGATGATCATATCAAGCACCCACAAGCCGTCAGCGGTACTAGCTAGACATAACGGCTACCCGGGTATTGAGCGATCAGAAGATCAGCAAGCAAGCCCGCTCCAACTCCTGCAAAAAGCCTGACAGTGACACTACCGTACAGTCCGGTCTCCTCGTCTGATATGTCGTATATCAAGTCTAGGGGTGGTAAACGTCAGACCCCAACAACCGATAAGTCATGCCGATGCGAAGCTCATAACGGGTCGAGAAACTACTGGTAACACTTACCAGTAAATCTCTAAACCAGCCCTGGCCAGGGACTTCCCTATTATGGCCAATCTAGCATGGCGCAACATCAATCCCCAATACCGGGAGAGACGAAACCCCTCCTATCGCTCATTGCCTCCATGCGACTCGGGGCTGTACCCTAAATCCACCATTTTGCACGCCCTCTTGGACGTGGTAAGGGGGAAATCAAAGCACAGTGGGAATCACACAAGACTCTATGACGATCGTGGGTCTACAGACTAACCTGCACCAGTGTCACCAGAGAACTGTCATCTGACGTGAGGTATGATACCATCTAGGAGTTCTCGGCGAGTCCGTCCAGTGTACCCAGTCTCCACTGAGCACTCGTATATCATCTCTGATGTCAAACACCAATGGATATGGGATCTTCCATCGCCCATCTATATAGGTCGAGAAGCTATACGCTAGTCTACTCTGGTATATCGATGCCCCGTCTCGATACACCCACGACTAGGGACCTTGAAGGATGTACTTATGGACTACCATGTCTCCACTAGTATGATCCTCATCATAGTTCTGGTAGTTAAGTACACATCCTAAGGGCTTTACCAACATGTAACAGAGAGACAATTAGTATACACGTTAAGGTAAAGAGTAACCAAATAGCATACTATCATGTCGAGCAAGAAAGTCCTCCCTATATATGTCCAAGCATCTACTGCGATATACATCTCATGTATAGTAATGGCCTCTAGGGCATACATATAACTAACAATCTCCCACTTGCACTAGGGCCATCTGATAACAGTGGTTGTAGTATCTCATACTCAACCATCCCATAAAAGTCTCTCTCTGGGAAAAGGCATTTGTGAGTGGATCCGTCGTGTTGTCCTCTTAGTCTAATCTCCTGACCTCGATCCCCTGGAGATCCACCATCTCCATGATCAGGTGACACTGCCTTAGAATATGTCTGGATCACTGATGGGACGGGATTTCCTAGGCATAAGCCACAACTCCATTGTCTCACAAAGTTCATCTCTTGAACTAATATACACCCAGACTGCCTCTTTGGTAGTATCTTTGGTAGCGATGTATCCAGCCTTTATCGTCTAGTATGCCACGGTATCTTGCTTGGAAATTTTCCAACATACCGTCCCTCCACTAAGGGTAAAGACAATGTCTGCGACTGACATTCAGTCGTCCTTATCACCCTGGAACGTTTCCAGTGATTCTCCCCAGGATCAATTGATACTATCTCACTACAACTAGTTAGTTTCCTAACATCCAATTAGATCTATCTCATAGATCCAAAACCCAGGATTTAGTAGGTATCACTTTGATCCTTTATGGAGAATCATTGTGATAAGCGGAGATTGATCGAGCGTAGCATAGGAAACTCCTTCCCCATCAAGAGTATGTCATCCACGTACTCTACGAGGATCACCACCATACTCCCTACTACCTTTTTGTATATACAAGGTTCATCTACCATTTTGATGAAGTCAAACTCTTTGACTACCACATCAAAACAGACGTTCCAACTCCGCGATGCCTGCTTTATCACATAAAACATCTTGCACACATTTCCGCTGCTCCCATTATCTACGAAGCCCTCTGGCTGTGTACTTATAGACGCTCTATTCCAAATCTTGATTTAGGAAAGTAGTCATGACACCCAACCGCCAAATATCGTAGTCATGGTATGTAGCCGTGGCAAGTAGGATCTGGATAGACTTAAGCATAGCTTTGAAAGTCTCAACTTTTCCATGTACACCAAGTAATCTTCTTAAGATATACTTGCTCCTGATGGGGATTTAACCCTTCAGATAAGGCAACCAAAGTCCATACTTTGTTGGTGTATAAGGATTCCATCTCAGATCGCTAAGCATCCAGCCATTCTTACAGAGTCCCACTCCTGATGGCCAGCTCGAAAATAGTTGGGTCATCATCTCATGATGCAATCCTCGCTCCCACTGTCATAGAGAAACTGAAGTATCTCTCAGGTGTGTGAGGAACCCTACTAGATCGTCGGAGAGGCTGAGGTTCGTTGGAAACTATTGAATCCTTTGGTTCTACCAAATAATCAGCTGAAGTTTGTATAGCTGGAACTCTTTCCAGTTCTACCTTATGCCCATTAATTTCTTCATAAGAAATTCCCTTTCATAAAGGTGGCATGTTGAGAAACAAAACATCTTTTGTTCCTCAGTTAGGTAGAAGATATTCCCTTGCGAATGCTTGGGATATCCAACAAACTTCTACAGAACTGACTTTGCCTCGAGCTTGTCCGGATTATGCTTTTAGACATAGGCCGGACAACCCTAAATCTTAACAAACTTAAGATATGGGCTCTTCCCTTTCCATATCTCATATGAAGTGGTAGACAACTGATTTGGTTGGAACGCTAATCAATAGGTATGTAGCTTCACAAGTGCATAACCCCCAAAAGGAAATAGGCAACTCAGTAATACTCATCATAGAGCACACCTTATCACATAGGGTGTGATTGCTCCACCTAGATACACCGACGTGCTGTGGTGTATACGGAGGAGTAATGCTGAGAGAGAATCTCATTCTCCTTTAGAATAATCCAGGAATTCCGTGCTCAAGTATTCTCCTCCTTGATCACATCAAAGGACATAATACTTATACCCGTTTTGGTTCACTACTTCTAACATATATTCTTTGAATATCTCAAAAGGTTCGGACTTGTGTTTCAACAGGAACATATGTCTGAATCTTGAGAGATCATTAGAGAATGTAATGAAGTACAAAGAACCGGTCTGGGCATGTGTAGATAGGGGACCTTCATACATCAACATGTATCATCCCAAGAGTTCACCAACTCTTTCTCTGTTTCCTATAAACAGAGCTATGGTCATCTTATCTCTGTGACATGACCGGCAAGTTTCACAAGATGTAAATTCAAACTAATTTAAATATGCATCTATATGTAACTTCATCTAGTCGGGTCACATTGATATGACCTAGTCTACAATACCTCAAGAAGGATTCGTTCATTTCTGAACTCTTCCTCTTGTGTGTGTTCTGTATACTAAGAACTGTAGTTTGATTTAGAACGTCAATGCTTTTAGATAACGTGCCTGAAACGATCAACTCTTGATGTAGGAAATGTTCAAAACTGTAACACCTGAGGTTATGGTTAGTGGTAATTGTGTGTTAATGTGGGGCTTTTAGTAAAAAGTTTACCAAAACAGGATTCTAATAATTTATCTGGTCGTATACTAGTTTTTGTAGAATTTTATCTCGACCACACACACTTGTGCATGATAACTAGGGTTAAGCCTAGGGATACCAAGTTTGGGTGTGCATGGTGGATTAACCATGTTTAGCCAACCATGGTGGGTTAGGCCCTTAGTTAAGATAATTGAGTTAATTATGAGTTTTAGGTTTGGTTAAGGGTGATTAGGGTTATGGTTGACTTGTGATGAGAAGGTGAGATTGTGATAGGTGTCATGCAAGCATTTAATGAGGGAAGAGAGAATGGTGGCTATGGTTATGTCACACCCCACTTCATTTCAATACTTCTTGGCATGTCTCTCTCACACTCCCTTTCACACTATCATTTCACTCTCTTCTCTCCCTCTCACTCACACCATATCATCATCTTTTATCCACCAAAACAAACCCTTCAGCCCCACTTCAGCAACCATTCTCCAGAAGCAGTACATTGCCTGCATCAGCACATCAGCCTGTAGGCATCAGCATCAGCAGCTAAAGCTAAACCCTATCATCTACATCAGCCTAACCAGCCCCCCTACTACAATACTACAGCTACTTAACCCCTCACATCAGCACCACCACATCATCAGCCACAAAACCAGCCTCCAATGCAACAGTAGTTGCTGCTACAGCCAAGCAACACCATAAAACAGCAGCAGCAACTGCACATCTGCCCCCCAACTTCAGCCACACTCACACAACATCACTCCACCACAAACACTTCAACATCTTCTCCACCTGCTGCTACAACAGCACCACAAAATAACACAACACCACACCAAGCTAAGGCAACAGCAACAGCAACATTTCAGCCCAAACAACAGCTTCAGCTTCAGCTTCAGCACCAGTGAAGCATTTCAGCTCTTTTCCAGCCGAGTTTTGCATCCCAGGAGCTGTAGCAACAGCACGCACTCTTCTACTTCCTCTCTTCTCTTTCATCTAGGGTCTCTAGAGGTATAACCCCCTTAACCCGACTCTAGATTACTAAAGTTATGAATATCTAGCTTATTTTAGTGTTTTGTAGTAGTTTTGGGGTAAATTAGGGGAATTTTGAGAATGTAAGGGTTGTGATGGTTAGAGTAACCCAAGTAGGTGCTGTTGAGACCAGTTAACCAGAGAATTGCCCCAGATTTAACAAGATACCCGATTTATCCGACTTGGCGTAAATTGGCAGTATTAGCGACTTTTTAACCTTTCTGAAACCTGCTTTTGACCTGATCCACTCAGGTAAAAATTGAGAAGACTGTAGCTCAGTGACCTTAACAGAAACACCCACACAAAACACGGGGACCCCTCTCCCTTTTATGGCCGCAGATATATTGTATCTGGCCGCAATTTGCGGTCAGAATGGGGGTGGGGGTGTTGGGTTTACTCTGGGTAGCTAGGGTTTTTGGTATTTCTAACTTTTCAAGTTGGGTCCAGAGGAAAAATCTGGAGCTTGTATCATGTTTTCGATGGTTCAGGTCTTGTGTGACGCGTGTGATACGCGTGGTTCTGTGGCGTGCAGCGCGACACAGCGTGTCAGGTGGGTTCTGGTGGGTTTGTGCGCGTCGCGACGTGTCGTGTGCACGCGCGTTTTAGTTTCACGCTCGCGTATCCTTTTATTGATATATCGTGTTCTGCAGGATTTTCCTGATATGTTGTGACTGTTGTATATTCTAGGTTCGCGGGCAGGGACTTCAAGCGCGGCAGAGAAACGAAAGCAGGTGGTCGGACACACCTAGTGCGGGATCACGGGTGAGTAGATTTAACATCTACGGGGGATGATCGTTTGGATGGCGCAAGTCGCCCGATAGATTAGTAAACTTGAAAATCGAACTTTAACACTTGGTTGTGACATTAGAGATGATAGTACTTGCATAATAATTGCTGCAGTTAAGATCCATATGTTGTACCCATAACTCATTATGTAGAACACATGCACCATTACCAAGTTTTTATATGCTGCACGAGCACTATTCATGTATACACCCACACCCTGGTAATTGCCATGTCACGACACTAGATAACTACGAATCCAAACATGTTAATTGTTTAAACCTGTATTATTGCAATAAATAATAAGGATGAAATCATAAGAATTGTCGTTTCTCATGCATATATATCGTTACATCACTTGCTCATGCCTAGTATAAATCATACATTGCAACTTGAACATTGATACCTTTTGCATTCATTATCATTGATATATGCACCCATGATGATTTCACGAGATTTATGATATTTCTGGATTTGAGGAAAAGCCGCAAGACTTTGAAACTTATGATCTTTTAAAAATAAAATTTGCGGTTTTCTAATGATGTAAAGTATCGTCCACCATGAGTTTACTGTGTTCCCGAGACCCGTTTCGCGGAGGTGGATGAACCGTCTTGGGTATATGGTGGGCCCGGTAAGGTACCCCGGGGCAAGAAGATCGCAGGAGATAGCGTTGAGCCTGGCAGGGGACGGACTACCTACCGGTGACTTCATTTGGCACGGCGGATATCCAGAGGATACCGACCGTGGCCGCTGGTTTGAGATATGGATATTTGGGTTGGATCAGCCGGGTGGCTGAGATCAGAGATATTTGACATGGATACATGAGTTTGAGCCAGTTTTGTGGTGTCGTTGCTAGGCACGGATTTTTGTTGATTTCATGGATACTATGCTGGTACTAAAAAGAGTTTCAAAACGAAGAAAGGATAGTTCTTGTACTTACATGTTGAGACCATGAGTTGACTCATATAGCATACATACATGTTAGTACATCCATGTGACACTCATACCTGTTAGCACACTGATGATGCATACATTTTTGCTAGTGCCGTACTATACCTGTTTAGAGAAGCTAGTATACTTGTGTGCATACATGCGATAGCCTTTGTAGATGCTATTTATTACTCGCGAGCTGGCAACTCACCCCCGTTGTGCCACAGCTTTTCTGTAGGTCTGTTCCGTCAGCACTGTAGCGGCAGACACTTTTGCCTCTTTTGCTCTCCTTGCCTGGATTCGAGGCTTTTGCTCATAGGTGGGTTGTTATCATTTGTACCACCTTATTATGATCATTGTATCTAGAGTACTCCATCTACTACTACTATTTCAGCTGTACCAGTTTATTTGGATTACTGTATATGGACCTAGAGACGAGGTTGTGAGACTTATGGATTTATGTTATGTGGGGTCGAGCTCACTTGAGTCGACATGTTATTTTATCTGTGATTTCATTCTTATTTATGCACACTGTATTTATATTGCGTGGGATTTGTGACCGCCTTGAGGCAAAGAGTTAGCCCCCGCTTGGGGATGCCTTTTTCCTGTTTGCACCGTTTGGGGCTTGTTTTTACAAAAGAGGTTCTGCCGGAATTTTTGGAAAAAGGGAAAGTTGTTTTTAAAAGGAAACTTGATGTGGTTTAATGGAGTAAAATGCTTTAATAAATTGGCTTCTTTCACTCTAATTCTTAATTGTGTTTTTGTATTCTGGGCTTCGACTTACTTACCTTACGGGCGCCTTGAGACGCTTCGTAACTTTAGTGCCGGTCGCGTTCCGTACCTTGCGGGTCGTGACAAAAACATTATCCAACAATACAAAATTATATCTTTCTTTACTAATAAAGAGACTGATATGATGTTGTATATCAGGTTCGGTATCTAATGACATTTGTTCAGAATCAATGTATTCTGGTAATACAGGGTGATAACTACCAACAGACTTGGCTGCAACACTTGCACCGTTTCTATCTCATGAAACTTATCACCCGTTCTCAGTTCTGTACCTATCTGAAGCCCATGTAACAAATTACATATATGGGATCCTGATCCGGTATCTCATACCCAGGACGTAAAGGATACTGAGAAACAGTTCTCTGTAATGAACACACCCGAAGATGATGCATCAACATGCATTTTCTTCGTTTGGGCGGCACGGGAATTCTGGTAATCCCCTATTTCCTGCTCTGTCTTATAACATTTATAAGTTGGAGCGGGACCAACGTTTCCCAGCACAGTATAACAAGCGGGTTCGGTCAATACATCCGTATTATTATCTTGATTAAGGCGTGACATGGTCGCTTCCTGGAGAGAGAGAGAAGAAAACACTCAGCGTGCGCTCTTGCAAGATCAGATTGGTTATTATTTTATCTAATCAGGATGGCTCCCACTGTTTTTATCAAATCTTCCTTCAAACCCTAAAAGGAAAGACTAGCCGGGATTAATTACACGCTACAAGTTCGCCAATCTTTCAGCCAGGCCAGTGTCGGTACTTTTAGGGAGGTTCCCCGTGCTTTCGCACGGACCTAATTAAAGTAAACCTCGTTTTCCTAGAGGCGTAACCCCGTTGACACCTTTCTAGACACCTACTTGATCGGCTAATTATCCTGTGTAAAACTTTCCTAGGAGTAACAATTACTCGCAGTGGGTATCGGGATCCAACTATCTCATAGAAGGTATGCAATCTCATTGCAAATTTCAACACTTGAAATTCCCGATAATTTTGCTCCTAACCTCCTATGACCTTGACAAAGGCCAACAAACCATAGGATGCTAGTCAAGTTCAACCCGTCATTTCTTGATTGAATTAAACCCACCCGCACGACCCTTGACAAAGGCCAACAAGGTCGTACGACTACCCTAACCCAATCTACATCATATGCATAAGCAGATAAGCACTAGTCAGCTACCTCACACTACGCCTTGACAAAGGCCAACAAACGCAGCACGAATACTAACTACTACTTATCTAAAATGACGGAGGGATACGACAGGTTTTTCTGAAAACCAATTGCGTAATGAACTTGATATCGTTGCAGAATCAAATAATTTTAAAATGGAGTGTTTTTTAGGCTTTTGCTAGTTTCGCTAAAGAGGTCACTCCCGGTGAAGGGATCTTGGCTCTTTCCTCGTCGAATGCGGTGCAGGATATATCATATATATCACTGTGCAAAGCAAGAACTAGAAAAGCAATCAAAAGACAAAACCGAGGGGTGTAGTATCTGCCAGTCATTGCTAAAGGGGTCACTCCCGGTGAAGGGATCTCGGCCCTTTCCTTATCGAATAAGGTGCAGGATGTTCTACAAGGAACACCGCGATGCAAATCCAGAACTGTAGCTACCTGTTTTTGAAAATTCAATTCCACAACATCTTTTAGGTTTATTTTCTTTCATTAATCATATTAATGAAGTCCCATCATTTAGCACCTAAACATCACAGATAAATACGACGTACACTTATGCCATCTGCATTCGCCTCGATGTCCCCTCATTCACCGTTAGGTTAGGTAACTAACTGCAGAGCGGGGCAGGGCTAGCGCGAGTGTAAAATATAAGTAACGTCTATATAATATATCATATATACTCTATACAGTATCTATCACAACATATCAAATGATCACATCACAGATATCGCAGCAGAAGAAACATATGAAATAATGTATATACTAGGAGGTCCGTGTTTTATTTTAAGCCACTATAAAACACGGATTCCACGGTCGCGATGAATAGCCAAACCCATACTCCTAAACCCCTACGAGAGCGGCAAGCAACCCTGCCAATTCTACAGTTAGGAGACCCGGACTCGACTCCTCGAGTTGGTCTCCCACTGGACTTTAGAACTCAGTTACTTGTGCTCTCCTCCTTGGGTCTACCTAATGCGGAAAAGTAAATAATATACAAATGGTGACATCAACCTCATCCCGAAAGTTCCCCAATAAAAGAATATTACATACAATGAATTTTACATGAATGAAAATAAAAACCCTCATCTCACATAAAACCCCCGGCTATTCAAAAACGCGAGATCCAATATAACATATCCAGCAACACATAACATCACATGTCATCAACGTAAGTAAATATGCACACCCCAATTGTCATTGACATATAGCAACGAAACCGGCGATATCACATATTACACTTACGGTCGCAGAAAAGAAAGTGTAAAACTACAACAGTTGGAATCCGCAACCTCCTTAGACATCTTATGCCTAAGCAAATGAATTCCTTAGACATCCCATGCCTAACAATTATAAACCCCGCATTTCAGTCTCTTTATTGAAAACTCTTTTCAATACCAAGTCAGGCAATTCAACAAGATTCCCGACATCCTGATCGAATGCTCGTCGCAAACTTTAGTAGACGGCCGCACCCCCGGATGCCGTCGACGAAGTGCACTAAGGAGGAACACCGCTGCCGCGAGCTCCCGAACGGATGCTTTTGGCGACGGGGTTCTCCTAAACTCACTTGGTTGGGGCTATGGGGCATGGCTGTCTATTAAGTTTACCCGACGAGTATCCGCGTACGCTACGTGATTGCGACGGACTTTGATCGCATCAAAATTCCGTGGCAACCGATCATTTGAGACAAAACTGCTATGTTTATAACATTCAAATTAGTTATATCATAACTATTTGTGGATTCCAAATATTGTATCACATTCCAGATAAATAGGCAGTATTAAACTTTCCGATCGAATAATCAAATACCCAAGATTTCCTAAATAGCTCAACACTTGAGCGGAGTTCAAAAATTCCAGAATACGTCACAGTAGCAATGGTCCAGCCGTAGAAGGGTCAAACCAACGCCTCACATGTGGCACGCCATACTGCCCCAAACCCTAAGGTTCAGAGGCGGTTCAGACGGTCACATAATCGAGTTAAGGCTTGTGTTCTTCTAGAGGGTCCATCGCGTTACTTGCACGTTTTTCCGAAAGATTTAAACTCAAGAAAAATTCAACACTTGAAAGTTTTTCGTGTCGGGAAAAAGTGAGTTAATGATATCCGTTCAAACATTTTAATACTTTCTAAATTATCCGAAAAAAGCACGAAATTAAATTTTCCGATCGAATCAATGAATACAAAATAATCCCCAGAACACTCAACACTTGAGTCAGATTAAAAATACCCAGAAGAATGTACAAGTACATACGGATATTACTGCACGAAACACTAACCCTAATTCTACTATTTTGCCGTGGAACCGCCGCGCAAGCAAGGTATTGCCGAGGTTCCGCGGCGCTTTGGTGGAATTGGGATGTCGTGTTTTACAGTAACTCTTAGAATTCCCTGCTTATTTTTTTGAGTATTTTTAATGCAGAAAAAATCACATTTTTACAAAATTTCCAGAGAGTGGGTCTAGTTCGATATATCGGGGTTCGATCGGAGTTTTAAATTCGTATACACGTCGCCTAATGCTCTAGCTAGGCTCTGATACCACTGTAGGGTTCCTCGGCACTCTAACAAAGTTCTACAAGGCATCAACCATGCCCGATTAAAATTTTAGCCGTGCCGAACAACCCTAAACAAGATCTTTGCTATATTATTAGGGTTTCACATGTAAGTAAATACCATTTACGACAAAGTGAATACGAAATACAACCTTTGTAGATCGGTCCTTCACTTCATATACTCCTTGTAGTAGTCCCTTCGCTGCGATCATCGTGCTCCCGGACTCTCGGGCAGCTCTATGAGAAGATAGCAACGGTATTGCTTGAAGTCTTCGAGGCCGAAGATGATCTACGTCGAGGGAATACGAACTCAAGCTTCTACTTCACTAACTAGAGAATTAGTGAAGCAAACACCCTAAACTAAAGTGCTAGTCTAGTAGTGGATGATGAAATAGGAAATGGGTACACTTTAGAATTTTTTTTATCACTATATTTCTCTCTCTTTATCAAACCCTAGCAAACATTTGAAGGAGGAAGAAGATGAGCTCAAAAAAATGAGAATGAAAAACTAATCAAGAGAGAGAGAGCTAACCATGGGTGAGTGGGTATCATATACTAACTCATGTAGAGACATAACCATACCTAATTATAGTGGTTAGGTTTATAAATATCCTAAGTAAAATAAAACTAGTGGACTTTGGTCAATGCACTCACAAGCTTCATGAAGCTTCATGCACTTGAACAATTATCTACTAATTTTGTATTTACTTTGTATATTAAAACCCCACCAATATAATTATAATGGTATATGTCTCATACACCCATGTAGAGTGTATCAACAACCATGATACAAAATGAACACAAATAAATATATATCACATATATATTAAGTTGTGCACAAGTGAGAAAAATAAATGCTTAAGTGAACCAATGTTAGTTAATGTAAATTAGTATATCACATATACAATTATACACTAAATTATTAAATCAACACTTGAATTAATAATCCGGTTATATCACATATAACCGACTAACATCCAACGTATCGACTTATCGAATCAACCCTTGATTCGATAACCTGGTTATATCGCATATAACCGATCGATACAAACATCGCGAGAATAGAATACGGTATCACATACTCGCATTATTCTCGGTCCCGCACAAATCACATATGCGCTCCTATTTCGTTTTGCCTGAGCCAGTAAAACCTCTATGTAGGACTCTAAAGACTCGTCAATACGCCGGCAGTAGGTGATGATCATATCAAGCACCCACAAGCTGTCAGCGGTACTAGCTGGACGTAACGGCTACCCGGGTATTGAGCGATCAAAAGATCACCAAGCAAGCCTGTTCCAACTCCAGCAAAAAGCCTGACAGTGACACTACCGTACAGTCCGGTCTCCTCGTTTGATATGGCGCATATCACGTCTAGGGGTGGTATACGTCAGACCCCAACAACCGATAAGTCATGCCGATGCAAGGCTCATAACGGGTCTAGAAACTACTGGTAACACTTACCAGTAAATCTCTAAACCAGCCCTGGCCAGGGATTTCCCTGTTATGGCCAATCTAGCATAGCGCAACATCAACCCCCAATACCGGGAGAGACGAAACCCCTCCTATCGCTCATTGCCTCCATGCGACTCGGGACTGTACCCAAAAACCACCGTTTTTCACGCTCTGTTGGACGTGGTAAGGTGGAAATCAAAGCACAGTGGGAATCACACAAGACTCTATGACGATCGCGGGTCTACAGACTAACCTGCACCAGTGTCACCAGAGAACTGCCATCTGACGTGAGGTATAATACCATCTGGGAGTTCTCGGTAAGTCCGTCCAGTGTACCAAGTCTCCACTGAGCACCCGTTTATCATCTCTGATGTCAAACACCAATGGATATGGGATCATCCATCGCCCATCTTTATGGGTCGAGAAGCTACACGCTAGTCTACTCTAGTATATCGATGCCCCGTCTCGATACACCTACGACTAGGGACCTTGAAGGATGTACTTATGGACTACCATGTCCCCACTAGTATGATCCTCATCATAGTCCAGGTAGTCAAGTACACATCCTAAGGACTTTACCAACATGTAACAGAGAGACAATCAGTATACACGTTATGGTAAAGAGTAACCAGATAGCATACTATCATGTCGAGCAAGAAAGTCCTCCCTATATATGTCCAAGCATCCACTGCGATATACATCTCATGTATAGTAATGGCCTCTAGGGCATACATATAACTAACACGTAGTTGGCCAGATACCTACCACAAGATATTGAGCTGTCGATGTTCGTAGTTTCAGAAGGGAGACTCCAGATATGAGTATAGCCGTTTGTAGCACCCTCCATACAGCTACGAAGAGACGAGTCTGAGTCAGTCCACATTAGAGAAAAGTGGAGTAAGAGGTTCGCACGAGATTTTGACGAGATGACGTTCCACTCCATTGACATTAGAGATGTGACACGCATGTAGAGGCGTTGAATATGGACCTATCTTTTAGAATAAGTCGTGATGAGTATGAAGCTGTTCCGGAACAAGAAATGGATTTAGTAAAGGGTGATAACTTCCGGGCAGTTCGGCAGAAACGGGATTTAGGAGAGACCGCGACAGAATCTTTCTGGAATACTAAGCGAGAAGACTTGGACCCAGGATCGGTCGTATCACGCACAACCAGTGGGCCAGAGTTCGGCATCATCGAAGAGACATGTTATGAGTGACCAGGATAGTTGGCCAAAGATCTTTAGAGGATGTGCCAGAGCAGAACTGTTTCCGTCATCATTCAATATTGGGCTGTTGAGACGAGGAGCTATGTAACTGGCAATCTGCAGTGAGAGACGAGATCCTAAGGAAACAAGACGCCAGACCATGAACAGGAGGCAAGTAGATATCTTGCTCTGCTAGCTTTGGAAGCACCGACACCTTCTCGACTTTGAAGGAAGGACATATCGACTACAGTGTTTGTGATTTGGTGATTCGAATATCACGTATCCGTCATTTTGGATTTCTGTACTTTGGGCGATTTAATTGGATGATTGAGTTTTTGCACACCATAGTTGCACTCGATTACGATTTGATGTCCTTCGAGATGTTGATTTTGATTTCATGCCTATGGTATGTATGTGATTTAGCTTGTGCCTTCGGTGTAGTTTTCATGTACTTTTAATACTTGGACTCGATTTTGTGCACGCTGATGCACGTGGTTGTGAGATTACATACCACGGTATACCTGATTTGGATTGAGGTATGTTGTATACCGTCGATTTTGATTGTGATATTCGATATTTGTTTTCGTGCACCTTGTGCACTTGATTTGGATTCTTGCGCATATTTGGCACGCATGATGCGAATTTGATGCACACCAGATGCACTAAATCGGGATTCTTCGTGCATATCAGATGCACCGATATTGTTGTCATGCACACCCGTTGCCCTTGATAGGTGTTTTCGTGCACACCCGTTGCACTTAGATTTTGTTTCTATGCACATGTATAGCACGTTCAGTGATTTCGATTTCCGTGCGCACCAGACGCATGTGGCATTCTTATACACATTTTTGGGGTCGATTTCTTTTGAAGCAGTATGTTTTATGATATTTACCTTGTGGCATAGTAACTGAGCAGGACTAGTCTGAGGACAGTACCTGAAATTGTTTTTGCATGCATCGATAGTTACCGAAGGGATTTAAAAAAAAAATGGGGAGCTACAGTCTCTATATTTTTCCTATGTGTCCGAGTTGACACGAAACATTTTACTAAGGAAACCCTTCTAATTTATTTTCAAAACTGCGGGACGTGTATGTTAAACAAAGGATATATATATATATATATAGTTATTTTTCTTACAATAAACGTCCGCTACTTGTGCCGTGAGATGCGCATCGCACAGCGACTTGAAAAAGGTTTGGCATGCATTTCTTTCATATGTTTTGACGAGTTTACAACGATGCGTACTATGTACATGTTATAGTTTTAATGTATATTATGTTGGTTTTCGTATTAGACTTTGACATTGGTCTCTTCACCTTGATTCCGAGGATTGCGTGATGCTTGACGGAGTTTTGATTTTGAGTAGTATACTCATTTTCATGCGCATGCATTGCGCTGAGATGTGTCTTAAGTATTTAAGATTTCGGCGCCCCGCCAATTTGAGTGTTTTGCTGAAATGTTTTAGTATTTAGGGGAGTTTTAATTTAAATTCGGGGACCGAATTTCTTGAAGGGGGTAAGATTGTAACGTTTTGAAAATCGTTTAGGTGAAATTTTGGATAATCTGTAAAATAACCGGTGTTTTCCTTAAAAACCAAGATATAATTATTTTTCTTCATAGACTTAAATATACCTATTCTAGCTATGTAATTGCTAGTATTTGGTATTTAATGGGTCACTTATAAAATTGCTAGTTTACTAAAATATTTTCCGTAATTAATTATTTTAAATATTATTTTAAGTCTGCACTAATACATTTAATTAGTGATAATTACAAATTAGAATGGGTTAATACAATTTTGTGCATCATGACACATTAAACCAAAATGTAACAAGTTATTTTTGAAATGAAAAGAAGTTGTCAAGATGGTTTTGAAAATATAAAAAGAAAAAGGATTAAATTGTGAAATAAGATAATTAAAGAAATAAGTAAAAGAGTTAATAATTGGGGTTGTTTATAAACACCCACACACACATACCCACTCACTTCTCCCACACACCCTTGCTGGCCGAAATCCAAGCTGCCCCCATTTCCCCTTTTCCCCACTTCAAAGTTAATAGAAATGGAATTAAAGGAAAATAAAAAGACAAAGATGTGAGTTGTTTAGATAATTGAGGTATGGGCCTTCTTTTCTTTCTTTGACTTCACAAACTCACCCACACCCTCTCTCCTTCCCTCTCTTGCTACTGGCCGAGCCTCCTCATGCAGCCCCCCAAGTTTTCATCTCATTTTCCACTTCAAAATCCATAAAAATTCACTCAAAATCCATACAAAATCCCACAAACTCCAAATCCATTTCTTACCCATTATTCCTTGGCCATTTAAGCATGGGTCTTGGAGCATGGAAGCAAGTTTGGGAGGCTAAGTTGCAAGCTAAATCCCTTGGTTGTGAGATATAAATCTTAACCAAATTGTTAATTTGTTGGTTAATTACTTTAATCTAAACTAATTAGGTGTTAACTTGGTTCTAATCTCAAGTTTATGTTTTACAAGAAAAAGGTTTTGATCAAGTTAGGGTTGTGATCATTTGATGATGGCTGCGTGATGTATTTTAACATCTTAGGGCATGCAAAACTTAATCTTGTTGCTATATTGCTAATTGTTACATTTAATTTGTCCTAATTAAGCCATTTTGCAAACTAGATTTTTGTGATTAAGGTAAAGAGGTGAGTTTAAAATATAAGTAATATTGGTGTGACCTAATTGAGAAATTAATTGAGCTATGTGGCCGTTAAATTGCTTAAACATCTAGATTTGTATCAAAATGGTTAAAAGAGGCTTACTAGGTTTTTGGAAATAAATCAATTTGATTAATTTTGAGGTTTTGATGAGTTACAACTTATTTCATATAATATTTAATGTGTTGTGAACGCGCGATTGGTGCAATTGGGTTTTTGGTTTGGTAGTTTCCACGTATAACGTTCCTAGTTGTGTTTTGTGGCGTTGTCGCGAGCGCGTTTTGTGCACCAAGTGCGTGCGCGTTTAGTTAGTGCGCGTGGTTGACTTGTATTGTTTGTCGCCATGACTAATTATATTTATTATCTTATTTCCTTGTGTACGTTTCTAGGATCGGGTGCAGAGGCTTCAGATGTGGCACGGAAATGATAGAGCTGAAATCGGATCAGATTAGCCGAGGCATCCAAGCGAGTAGATGTATATCTACGGGGGAAGTCGGGTGGATGGCGTATAGAACCCCCGCAATTTCGTACGATATGATGTGTTTATATATGTATACATATATGTTATTGCGAGATATGAATACTTATCAAGAAAGGCATTTAGGAGACCCCGGGTTGGATTTAGTGTAATGGGGGGAAAGTGCTTTAGTTTAACTTCTTAGTCGCGAAACCGTAGAGTAAAGGTTGGCACGCACACACATGCACACACGTGATATTGATTTTTGGGTGTATATGCTTATATGTATGTATGTATGTATATATATGTGTGTGTGTTGATGCTTTGGTATACACACACACACACACACACACATACGTATACACGGATGTTGAGCCCGGTATATGATACTTAGAGATGAGCCGATATGATCGGGCATGATGCCGTGAAATTGTGATATATGATTGGGTCGTGATATGATATACGACATGATATTATAGCGGATCGTTGGGCGGTATGTTTTCATACACACGAGGATATATGTTTGATGATATGGGAATGTACTAGATTTTAGAACGGTACCCCTAAGTCATGATTTTACGATAATGATACTATATGGATAATGAGGTTTATGTGATATTTGACCCGTACCCCGATTTTGGGATGCCGCATGATGGAATTTACCGTACGAGATATATATATGATGATTGATCCGCACTCTTGACTCGAGGATATCGTACTATGTATTTTTACTGTACGTGACACTATTGAGGCGGGATCGCCGACTAGTAGATATATCGATTCGGACTTTAGGCGGATTTTCCATACCCTTTAGACTGGGCTCGAGTCATACTTATTTTCAAAACTAAAAAATAGTGATTATTTTAAAGACAGGCCGAGGGATACTGCGGAATTTTCAAAAGACGTATTTTTTCTCAAAGACCCCGTAGCCCCTATTTTTCTAAAACCACGATTCGTGCTATTTCAAACACCAAGAACTGTATGACTCGTATTTGGAAAGGTATATTCTTAAATGTTGCATTTACTACATCTTTCTGTATATTCATGCTGTTCTCATCGCATTGCATGCATATAAATGTGTTTCTTTAGTTATTATGAACTCCTGTTGCCAGGACACCAGCACCATTACCGATGATGCGTATGCTCCACGTACACTTGCTTGTCGGCTCACACACATCATTATCGGTAATTTCCATGTCACGTACACATTAGAAAACATTACTTCATTTGTATAAATTGCTAGCTGGTAGTTTCAACATAGTACTAGTACGCTTGCCTTCATATGCTTGTTTTGATACTGCATTTCTTACTCAGATACTTCATGCATTTATGCATTCATTCAATTATGCAATATCGTAGGGCTTTATGCCGGTATTCATTGTTTATTGACTCTTGATTATGGGATTCGGATTTTCCATGAAATTTCTGGATTTATAGAAACCGCATGGATTTATAAACTCATTATCATTTCTAACAAATAGAAATTTGCGGTTTTCTCGTGATATGATATTTGTGGTGTTGGAGATAGTGCCCTCAGAGTCAATTATTGGATCACAGGCACGTGATTGCAATGATTGAGGGAGGACCTATCCCGGTAGAACAGTCTTACTCGAGATGATAGTTTGCTATCTGGTTTACCTTTATCATCGTGTACTGCTTTAGGCGAACTGACATGTCGCTATTGCACGATGATAGAGCCTCTAGGATTCTTGCTTGACTGCCGGCAGTATGAGGGCGATCATATAAGTGAGAGCTGGAGTCTATTAGCACATCCTTAAAAGGTCCCTAGTCGTGGGAGTTTCGAGACAGGGCATCGATTCTCCAGAGTAGACTAGTGTATACAGTCGAGACCCCGACGAGGGGCGGTGGCCGGTCTCACAAGCCACTGGTGTCAGTTGGTTCACCTAAGATGTATACAGGTGCTCATTGGGTTATGAGTACACCGGACAGGACTCGCCGGGAACATGCTAGTTGGTCTTATACCTGACGTCAGATAGCAGTTCCCAGGTGACATGTGTACAGGTTAGTTCATCGACCTGGGGATCGTCATTTGTCTCGTGTGAGTTCCCACTGTGCTTTGATTACTACCCTACCACGGCTCAAAGGAGTCGTGCAAACAGGTTTTAGTTGGGTACAGTCCCGAGCCACATGGAGGCAGTGAGCGGATCTTCGGGGGTTCGTCTCTCCCGGTATTGGGGGTGAGGTCGCGCTGTGTCTAGGAGAGCCATTACACGAAGACCTTGGCCAAGGCAGGAGATTTACTGGTAGGTATTCCAGTAGTATCTCAGGGTGTTCTGGGCTACACTCCGACATGACTTGTACCGCTTTTGGGGGTCTGACTTTTACCAACCCCCTAGGCCCGACATGCGATGCTCATAGACGAACGGACCGGACTGTACGGATATTGTCACTGACAGGCTCAGTTGGGTGTCGGGGTGAGCTTCCTCATCGACGTCCCTTTTGGTCAATAGCTGGTGGCCCGTCACGTATTGGCTTATACCTCTGACGTGCTAGTGGTTAAATCCACAGCCATAGTATTGACGAGTCTTTAGAGTCCACCACACTTTCGGTTACTCAAGCTTTCGGGCGAAACGCTGTAGAGGCCGTATGGAGATATGGCAGGGTCCGATCAGATACGTGCGGTATTGCACGGATCAGGATCGGACGGTTAGTACTAGAGGCCATATAGATATATGGCACGGTTCGATCAGATACGTGCGGTATTGCACGGATCAGGATCGGACGGATATTACTAGCCGGCTTTGGCTTAAGCCGGATCCTAGTATAGTACAGTGTAGATTCTGTCTCATTGCATTTGTATCCGGACGAAATACAGATGCGGGTGTGTATGCACAGTATGGGGGTTTTCCTGTAATTTATTACGGGACCAGTTTTCTGGAGTTGCCAGTTTGCTTTCCGTTCCGGCCGGTTTTCCTTTGTTCTTTCCCGGCCGGACTTTTCCGATGGAGGGGGTTATTTGCAATTGTGCAAATAACTTTAGTGGAGGGGTTTTATTGCATAAGTTTTGATATGATAGCATCTTTTCTTTTGTTGCACCATTCTTGCATTAATGAGATTGGAAAGGTTTGATGTGAATGAAGTATGGTTCATGTTTGTTTGTGGTCACCTCTTGATTTCTCCTACACTTACCTCCCTTCATGATTTACTTTGCCCTCCACCATTTCCTAGCTCATTAGTGGCCGGCCATATTTTTGAGAGGAGAGAGAGTGGTTCATTTGGTGAGGAGAGATATATGTTCATATCATTATTCATGCAAAGATTGATAGCTTCATTTCCCTCCAAAGCTCAATCTTCATTCCTCCATCCAAAGGCAACAAACCCCAAAGAGATAAAGCACTACACTTCCTACAGCACATCTTGAGCATGTCGAGTTGCCGGCTTCATGCCCGAGTTGCCTCGGTATAGAGGCGGGAGCCCGTAAAAGATACAGGCGATGTGGTGCCCTTCCGGAGAGGAGGCGACGACCGGAGTTCCCGCGAGGAGATCGGAGTGGAGATGAAGACCGGAGGAATCGGATCAGTCGGTACATCTCTTCCCTTTTCTTGTTAGTAGCTTAGACTTGTTAATGGTTACGATCCGGATGTTTAGTGCGCGGTGGTGCCGGTTTGCTAAGTCCGCAAAATTAAAGTTTATCACCGTTTCCGCGTTTGGCCGTCGGGTTGACGGCCGGGGCGCCGCCGTGCACTTACAGTGGTATCAGAGCCTCGCCATTAACTTCGTCTAGCTAGGTTTAATGTGTTTTTCAGTTCCGATCGACCAAAATTCCAAAAACCGTATTTTTCCTTCACATCAGTTTCTGTTGAAATTTTTTGAAGTCTAAAAATTTTTCAGGTCGTAAAATATTGATATACTGGAAAATATAAGAACTCTGTAAAAATTCGACGAAGTAACTCCACAGTGGGAGCGCGGAAGCGCCGCGAAAACCCCCTTCACGCCGCCCTTCCGCCGCACACTATGGAGATCACTTCACCAAATTTTTTCAGAGGCCTTCTGGGCTTAAAATATGGGTTTTGGAATATTAAAATTGGGCCCAGGATTTCTGTGAGTGCTACAGTTTTGATTGGGGGCCCACTTGTTAATTTTTGGTCAATCGGAAAATTTTAAACACATTTTTCACAGTATTTACATTATATCTGCGACCGTGAATGTCACTCGATCGGTAAATCCGGTCTAACTGCTATAGCCCGGTTAGACGGATTTGCGAACGTGATTTTCACGTTGATGTTCTATGTTTATGCTGTGATGTTGCGGATCGGTCGTGGGGATAGCCTGGTTGCAATGCTAGTACAGTGTTGTTGTATTATGTACATTTGATATTGCGGGGCGAGCGTCCGACATGTGGACTGCCGTCACTGCCTGATTGTATTATTCTTTTGGGGCACGACCTGGTTGCGGTCGATGTACCCGGTGTATGTATATTTTACTTTCTGTACTAGGATTACCCCGCGGAGGGGTGCACGGATAGCCGGGTTCTGGAGGGCAACAAGCCCGCATCTCATGGCATTGGGACGGAGGGGGCTTCACTCTGGGATTGGCGGGCTATTCGCCGCACTCGTAGGGGGTACAGGTTTACCCAGGAGGGGTGCCCAAGTTGCCGGATTCCGTGGAGTGCTGGGTGGTCCATTCACGGAGCTGAAGGGGGCTGCCTCGCTTCAGGTTTTGGCGGGTAACTTGCCGCCCCCGTAGGGGTCTAGGATTTCATTGCACAGGCTATCCACACGACCAGGGGAACGTCGGGTTTCAGTAATGGCTCTGTGAAACCCGGGGATCCCAGATATCTGTATTGTTCTGTGATGCTGTACATTATCTGTTATGTTGCATTTTATTCACGCCTTGAGCGAAATACTATATATTGGTATATATATTAGTAGATGTTGTATATGTTTTTCACCCGCGCTAGTCCAGTCCCCGCTCTGCCGTTAGTAAGCTAACCTAACGGGTGATGACGGGACCCAGTGGCGAATGCGGATGGCAAATACGTACGTCAGTATATTTTCGTTCTTTGTGGTGTGATCAATTGATGGGACTGCATTGATTCGGATCAATGCAAGTTAAACAAACCTATTCTGATGTTGTTGGAACACTTTTCAAAAAGCTGTTATTGCAAGGACGTTCACTTTTGTTTTGCGTCGTGGTATTCATTTGGAATATCCTGCTCCTCAGTCGACGAGGCAAGGGCCGAGATCCCTTCACCGGGAGTGACCCCTTGGACAGAAGTTTGCGTCAGGGCAATACCTTCACTATAGCCGATTACTTTTGCTTTGCACCGTGGTATTCAGTTGGAATATCCTGCACCCCATTCTACGGGGAAAGAGCCGAGATCCCTTCACCGGGAGTGACCTCTTTAGTAAATGTTTTCGTCACTATATTTTCTAAAAAGCTATCCGTTCCTTCAACGATATCAAGTTCACTACGTTAAAGGTTTTCGCCAGAAACCATTCGTAGCCCTCCGTCGTTTCATATGGATAGTCAATAGTATTCAAGCTGTGTTTGTTGGCCATAGTCAAGGCACAGTGTTTGGTAGCTGTTGGTTATTCATATGCAGCATAGATAGATGCGTTGGTTTGGGACAGTCGTATAGCCTTGTTGGCCCTAGTCAAGAGCTTGTACGGGTGGGTTCAAATCAACCTGGACAATGACGGGTAGAACTTGACATGTGACTTATGATTTGTTGGCCTTAGTCAAGGTCATAAGAGCATGGGGCAAAAATCCACATCGGGAGTTTCAAAAGTACTGAAACTTGCCAGATATGCGCATACCTTCTGGAGTGTGATACCGTGAGCGGATTCCGTCACGTTATCATGCGATGAGAGTTGGATCCCGATTCCCACTGATGAGTTGGTTTACTCCTCGGGTGACCCCGACTAATTCTTCTTTCAGGTTTGGAGGAGAATTTGAGGTACAGTGGGAGGTTTCCAGATTAGAAAAAGTGATAACCATTCTGATCTAGGTTAGAGTGCACGCTGAGTGTTTCTTTTCTCTCTCTCTCTGGCAGCGACCATTGACCCGACCCTAAGACCATGACTCAGTGACCAAGTTGACCGAACCTTCTTAACACTGGCTTTTGGATTGTCAGAGTTGCGAACCTCATTGCCACTCCTACTTTTACCCTTTTCTCCAGGACACCCCGTATTACTACGAACGTCCACTTCCATTGGACAAAACCATCGTATGGTTATATACGAACTCGAAGGAATTTATTCGAGGATGGTTTCCGGTTCTGGAGAAAACGGATAGGACTATTCAGTTGTCTTTTCTTTTCACCTTCTCTCAGGTTGCGAGTACTCCTTGCTTTAGGAGTAGTACACCTATTATGCAAATTGGATAGTCTTCTTCCAAACCATAGGCTGGTGCCGACCGGTAGGGAATGAAGAAAACCAGTTAGCCTAAACGGTGTACAGAAGGTATTAAGATTAAGACAAAGAAAGGGATTAGTAAGAGGGCAAAGTAAATTGCGACTGATATTCACGACCAAACCAAGTATTTCTTCGCCAATCCTAAATCACCTTTGTATTTGTCCAGGACACTCCGTATCACTACGAAGATCTACAGTTTATTGGATAATCCATCGTATGGTTATATACGAACTCGAAAGGAACTTGTTCCAGTTCGGGGATGGATCCTGGTTCAGGAGAAATAGGAATAAAGTACATTCAGGTGTCTTTTATCTTCACCTTCTCTCGCGTTGCGAGTGCTCCTAGGATTAGGACAGTACACCCTTTATGCTTATTGGACAGTCTTCTTCCAAACCATAGGCTGGTGCCGAACGGTAGGGAAGGAAGAAAACCAATTGGCCTAAGGGGTGTGCAGAAGGTAATGACTAAAGACATATGAAGGGATTTGGAGAGGTGGCAAAGAATTATAAGGTTATAGTTGTGAATCTGGATGATGGAAGAGGCATTACTAGGAATACCGGGATACCCCATCGAAACATTTCAATGTTTCAGTTTCACCGTGTACTGTTAAAAGAAAACTGATTTCCCGATTAGACACTTACTCCAGGGTATGTATTTACCAGGTTTGATTCTCACATCTGTATGGTTTTACAGATGATGAGTGGGAGTAAGTTATTGGGAATTAGGTGACCATCCTCATTATATCGGGATTCGTTGTAATTGGTGATATTTGAGGAAATCACCTGGGCTGTTTGCCGGTCGGCAAATATTTGGTTTTGAATATCCGCTGTTGTGCACCAATTTCAAATTGATATATCTGTATGTCTATTTTCATAGAGTGAGATATACCTTTTGATATTATGTCGATGACATTTACCTATATCAGTGGATGGTTAGGTAAGGAGCATTAAACAGCGGTGTAATTCTTCTTAACCATAAGTACAGTTTTCAACCTACGACACACAGTGAAAGAGTTGTTAGACTCAGCGGACTTATACAGAGTATTGTATGTTGTCCAGTGTCCATAAGGACAGAGGGGTTGGTTCTCGTACTATATTCGGTTTACTTATGACTTCTCTAGTTTTTAGACATGTGTTTCGTAGAAACAAAGGGTCCGAACTTTGAGAAGTTATAGGTATTTGGATAAAGTAGAGAACCAGGTATAGCAAGTATCGGGATTCTTCAAAGTGATCGAAGATGTAGATACTTGTGTATTGTATTCAGTTGATAGTAATGATAAAGAGAAATTGCTTCTCTTTCAGGTTACTCATAATTGGAAGCATTCCTAAGTTGAGTAACGCTGATCGGCCTCTTTCCATTTAGTTGACATGCACTGGAGATAGTTGCATGATTTGAATCTGGTTCAATTAAATCAGTGCCTCTGGTTCTATATTGGATATAGTACAGTTCATATCTTAACATTGTTAAGGTACGGGGAGTTGTCCGGCTTATGATTAAAACCATACTCTGGATAACTCAAGGCACGTTTCTGTAATGGCTGTTTGTGGGTTGACCCAGGCTATGACGAGGGTTGATTTTCTACCATCTGGCAGATCAATAGAAATATTGTTCTAGACTCGCCACAGTTTTATTAAAAATGGATTTTTTCAAAAACAGTAGTGGGAGTATGGTAGAACTGGAAGTGATTCCAGAACCGCAAACGATTACTGAAGATTTGATAAGGAACCTAAAGATTCAATCTGATTTGACATTTCATTGGCCACTCCGCAGATAAGGTGGGTGACTTCAGGCACCCGAGAGGTACTCCGGTAGCCTCAAGGACGGTGACAGGGAAGTTCTTGCTTACCCACACTTGCCATTGCTGTTGTTCCAGGCTGCGAGACACGGCAGGAGGATGAGTATAGCGTCGTTCTGAACTAGCATCAGAAGTGTACGTGTATATGACTCTGCCAGAGGGTTGTCGTAGTCAGTGGGAGCAGCGGAAGCATTGGTGGACATCAGGCTTATGTCTGTTTATAGACTAAAGCAGATATAGCGGAGATAGATCATCTATTTCTGATGTGACAGTCATAGGTTTGACGTCATCAAAATAGGGGATGGATCTGTTGAGAAGGTAGTAGGAGGTGATATTCCTATACTACGATCGGTTTTACTTTGGTCGTCATACAGTGGTTTCTCCACAAAGGACTTGGACATTATATCAGACATACTGGTTACTAGATCTATGGTTTTAGATCTAGATTTGGGTGGTTTCCCAATCAGGGTAATTTGACAGCAGTCTAAGAGTATTTAGAATGGACGACTCCTGGCACGGTAGTGTACCTGCAGGTAAAGGAGTCACCCTCTCTAAAGGTGTCTTACAGACTAAAGGGGAGAGGGATACACATGATTGGCAGGTCACTTGCTTAGGCAATTGAGTCAATCATGAGATGTCAAGTACCACACCAGATGTCGTTCTTGCAGTAGATGCAATAAGTTGATATTGATCCAATCCTGGAGAAACAGTCGGAAGCAGTTTTAGAACATAAGTGGCTGTTCTAAGGATATGATAACGGCTGCCTCTTTTAGGAGACGGTTATCATTCCAGGCTTCCAAGGTGACATGGACGACAAGGAGGTTGTCAGAGTTATATTTTTCCTTCTGACGAGGGGCAGTATTTTGGACAGGTGGTCCAAGGCAATACTGAGGGTGGCATGGCGCAGGATACTGATTAATTTCAGTTGACGATACAGTCTAAGAAGTTTGGATTTGGAGTTCATTCATGAGCTAGGTCCCATCAGACATCCAGACATTCTAAGACAGGTATTGCTCATTTCGGGAGATGGTTTTCTCCGCGAACTTGAGATATAGAGAGACATAGAAAGAAACACCACAGGCGGATCCACTCACTGAGGCTATTCCTCGAACGCAATAGTTTCACAAACGAGTTTTGTGAGACTGACAAGTAGAGGAGTTGGGTGTTCGGTATCACACGGGCTGTGAGTATGCGACATCGCAATAATTAGCCTTGAGTGCAAGTGGGAGATTGTTGGAGATAGTGCCCTCAGAGTCAATTATTGGATCACAGGCACGTGATTGCAATGATTGAGGGAGGACCTATCCCGGTAGAACAGTCTTACTCGAGATGATAGTTTGCTATCTGGTTTACCTTTATCATCGTGTACTGCTTTAGGCGACCTGACATGTCGCTATTGCACGATGATAGAGCCTCTAGGATTCTTGCTTGACTGCCGGCAGTATGAGGGCGATCATATAAGTGAGAGCTGGAGTCTATTAGCACATCCTTAAAAGGTCCCTAGTCGTGGGAGTTTCGAGACATGGCATCGATTCTCCAGAGTAGACTAGTGTATACAGTCGAGACCCCGACGAGGGGCGGTGGCCGGTCTCACAAGCCACTGGTGTCAGTTGGTTCACCTAAGATGTATACAGGTGCTCATTGGGTTATGAGTACACCGGACAGGACTCGCCGGGAACATGCTAGTTGGTCTTATACCTGACGTCAGATAGCAGTTCCCAGGTGACATGTGTACAGGTTAGTTCATCGACCTAGGGATCGTCATTTGTCTCGTGTGAGTTCCCACTGTGCTTTGATTACTACCCTACCACGGCTCAAAGGAGTCGTGCAAACAGGTTTTAGTTGGGTACAGTCCCGAGCCACATGGAGGCAGTGAGCGGATCTTCGGGGGTTCGTCTCTCCCGGTATTGGGGGTGAGGTCGCGCTGTGTCTAGGAGAGCCATTACACGAAGACCTTGGCCAAGGCAGGAGATTTACTGGTAGGTATTCCAGTAGTATCTCAGGGTGTTCTGGGCTACACTCCGACACGACTTGTACCGCTTTTGGGGGTCTGACTTTTAACAACCCCCTAGGCCCGACATGCGATGCTCATAGACGAACGGACCGGACTGTACGGATATTGTCACTGACAGGCTCAGTTGGGTGTCGGGGTGAGCTTCCTCATCGACGTCCCTTTTGGTCAATAGCTGGTGGCCCGTCACGTATTGGCTTATACCTCTGACGTGCTAGTGGTTAAATCCACAGCCATAGTATTGACGAGTCTTTAGAGTCCACCACACTTTCAGTTACTCAAGCTTTCGGGCGAAACGCTGTAGAGGCCGTATGGAGATATGGCAGGGTCCGATCAGATACGTGCGGTATTGCACGGATCAGGATCGGACGGTTAGTACTAGAGGCCGTATAGATATATGGCACGGTTCGATCAGATACGTGCGGTATTGCACGGATCAGGATCGGACGGATATTACTAGCCGGCTTTGGCTTAAGCCGGATCCTAGTATAGTACAGTGTAGATTCTGTCTCATTGCATTTGTATCCGGACGGAATACAGATGCGGGTGTGTATGCACAGTATGGGGGTTTTCCTGTAATTTATTACGGGACCAGTTTTCTGGAGTTGCCAGTTTGCTTTCCGTTCCGGCCGGTTTTCCTTTGTTCTTTCCCGGCCGGACTTTTCCGATGGAGGGGGTTATTTGCAATTGTGCAAATAACTTTAGTGGAGGGGTTTTATTGCATAAGTTTTGATATGATAGCATCTTTTCTTTTGTTGCACCATTCTTGCATTAATGAGATTGGAAAGGTTTGATGTGAATGAAGTATGGTTCATGTTTGTTTGTGGTCACCTCTTGATTTCTCCTACACTTACCTCCCTTCATGATTTACTTTGCCCTCCACCATTTCCTAGCTCATTAGTGGCCGGCCATATTTTTGAGAGGAGAGAGAGTGGTTCATTTGGTGAGGAGAGATATATGTTCATATCATTATTCATGCAAAGATTGATAGCTTCATTTCCCTCCAAAGCTCAATCTTCATTCCTCCATCCAAAGTCAACAAACCCCAAAGAGACAAAGCACTACACTTCCTACAGCACATCTTGAGCATGTCGAGTTGCCGGCTTCATGCCCGAGTTGCCTCGGTATAGAGGCGGGAGCCCGTAAAAGATACAGGCGATGTGGTGCCCTTCCGGCGACGACCGGAGTTCCCGCGAGGAGATCGGAGTGGAGATGAAGACCGGAGGAATAGGATCAGTCGGTACATCTCTTCCCTTTTCTTGTTAGTAGCTTAGACTTGTTAATGGTTACGATCCGGATGTTTAGTGCGCGGTGGTGCCGGTTTGCTAAGTCCGCAAAATTAAAGTTTATCACCGTTTCCGCGTTTGGCCGTCGGGTTGACGGCCGGGGCGCCGCCGTGCACTTACATGTGGTGTCCACCATGGGTTTTCTTGGTTCTTTAGAGGTATCATATGTAGGAATGTTCGGCACGACAGCAAGGTTTCAGGAGGAATCGTCCATCCCATTTTCAAAAATTTGCTATACAAAACAATCCTAACCCTAGAATCTTAACTAAAGATTTAGACAATACAATTTGTAAACTACTTTACAACTAAGTGAGTAGGGATTACAACCTTTTTAGTCCGGTCCTTCACTTCTATAACTCCTTGTAGTGGTCCCTTCGCTGCGATCATTGAACTCCTGGACTCTTGAACGGCTCCATAAGAAGAACACAACGAGCTTGCACGAAGTCTTCGAAGCCGAAGATGATCTACGTCGAGGAGTCACTAACCCAAGCTACCTCTTCACTAATATGGGATTAGTGAAGCTAACACCCTATACTAAAGTGCTAATCTAGTAGAGGATGATGAAGTAGGATTTTTTCTCACTTTAGAATTACTTTTCTCACTCTTTTTCTTCTTCTCTCAAAAACCTAGAGAGCTCTCTCTTGCTCTTGTTGAAGATGAAGCAAATGAAAGATGAGAGAGTGAATGGCAACCACGGGTAAGAAAATATCTAATATCACTCATGTAGAGACTTAACCATAGGTTTAGATAATGGTTGGGTTAACAAATATCTAGTATTAAGACAAAACTAGTGGACTAGTCAATGGTTCTCCAAGCTTCTCAAAGCTTCATGCCATGTGACCATTATCCAACTAATAATTGAATTACACTAAATAAATAAACCATTCGTTATCATTAGTATGGTGTAAGTCTCATACACCCATGTTGCATGTATCATCAACCATGATACACAAAAATGTACATTAATATATATCACATATATACTTATGCACATAAGTAAGAAAAGAAACATTTAAGTGAGCTAATATTAGTTAATGTAACCTAGTATATCATATATACAATTATACATTAAATTATCAAATCAACACATGATTTAATAATCCGGTTATATCTCATATGACCGACTAATATTATTTGTATCAACTTATTGAAACAACACTTGATTCGATAAACCGTCTATATCTCATATAACCGACTGATAAGGAATCGATTTATCGAATCAACACTGGATTCGATAACCCGGCTATATCTCATATAACCGATCGATACCTAATATCGCGAGAATAGAATACGGTATCATATACTCGTATTAATCTCGGTCCCGCACATATCATATATGTGATCCAACTTCGTTTTGCCTGAGCCAGTGAAAGCTCTGTGTAGGACTCTAAAGACCCGTCAATACGCCGGCAGTGGGTGATGATCACATCAAGCACCCACAAGCCGTCAGCGGTACTAGCTGGACGTAACGGCTACCCGGGTATTGAACGATTAGAAGATCAGCAAGCTAGCCTGCTCTAACTCCTACAAAAGCCTGTCAGTAACACTACCGTAAAGTCCGCTCTTTTCTTCTGATATGTCGCATATCTAGTATAGGGATGGTAAACTTCAGACCCCAATAATCGATAAGTCATGCCGATGTGTGGCTCATAACGAGTCGAGAAACTACTGATAACACTTATCAGTAAATCTCCGTAGCAGCCCTGGCTAAGGACTTATCGTTATGGCCAATCGAGCACAGCATAACATCAACCCCCAATACCGGGAGAGATGAATCCCCTCCTATCATTCATTGCCTCCATGTGATTCTGGACTGTACCCAAAATCCACCGTTTTTCACGTTCTGTTGAACGTGGTAAGGTGGAAATCAAAGCACAGTGGGAATCACACAAGTCTCTATGTCGATCTCGAGTCTACAAAATAATCTGTACCAGTATCACCAGAGAACTGCTATCTGACGATAGGTATAATACCATATCGGAGTTCTCGGCTAGTCCGTTCAGTGTACCCAGTTTCCACTAAGCACCTGTACACCATCTTTGATGTCAAACACCAATGGATGTAGGATCATCCATCGCCCATCATATGAGTCAAGATGCGCATACGCTAGTCTAGTCTGGAATATCTATGCCCTGTCTCGATACACCCTCGACTAGGAACAATTTTAGGGTGTACTTGCGGACTACCCTTAGCCCCACTAGTATGATCTCCATCATAGTTCTGGTAGTCAAGTTCACAACCTAAGGGCTTTATCAACATGTGAGAGCAAGACATCATCACATATACAAGTCAACATGTTAAGATAAAGAGCAACCAGATAACATACTATCATTTCGAGCAAGAAAGTCCTCTTTATATATATCCAAGCATCCACTATAACATACAGCACATGTACAATAATGGACTCTAGGGCATACATATAACTCACAATCTGCCACTTGCAATAAGGCCAGTTGTTGTAGTATCTCATACCCAACATCCCGAAAAGTCTCTCAAATTTTATCTGGGGAATGGCCATGGTGAGTGGATCCACCGTGTTGTGCTTCGTGTCAACTCTCCTGACCTCGATCTCCCGGCGATCAACTATCTCCCGGATCAGGTGATACCGCCTCAGAATATGCCTGGATCGCTGATGGGACCTGGGTTCCTTGGCCAAGGCCACTGCTATTGTTATCGCAATACAAAGGTATTGGACGCTCAATGGATGGAACCACACCAACTTCAGGTATGAACTTCTTCATCCAGACAACCTTTTTGGTAGCATCGTTGGCAGCGATGTTTTCATCCTCCATCATCGAGTCTGCCATGGTTTCCTGTTTGGAACTCTTCCAACAAACCGCCCCTCCATTGAGGGTAAAGACAAATCCCGAGTGCGACTTAGAGTCTTCCTTATCACTTTGGAAGCTCGAATTGATAAAAGTCTCCACTTGGAGTTCTTCGTTACCATACACCAAGAACTTCTCTTTTGTCCTTCTCAAGTACTTGAGAATGTTCTTCACAGCTGTCCAGTGACTCTCTCCTGTATCTGCTTGATACCTACTCACTACACTTAGTGAGTATGATACATCGGGTCTGGTACATAACATCGCATACATGATAGAGCCTACTGCCGAAGCATAGGGTATCCCTTGCATGCGAGCACTCTCCAAATCAGTCTTGGGAGACATCTCTTTGGAAAGAGTGGGTCCTGTGATCGTGGGTAAATTCCCATGCTTGGATTCTTCCATACTAAACCACTTTAGTATGGTGTCAATGTACCTGGATTGGGACAATCCCAGTATCCGTTTAGATTTATCTCTATAGATCTTAATTCCCAAGATGTAGGAGGCATCACCTAGATCTTTCATTGATAATCTATGTGATAAGAAGAGCTTGACCGAGTGCAGCATAGGAACATCATTTCCTATCAAGAGTATGTCATCCATGTACAATACGAGGAAGACAACCTTACTCTCTGCCACCATTTTGTATATACAAGGTTCATCTACATTTTTGATGAAGTCAAACTCTTTTACTACTACATCAAAACAGATGTTCCAACTCCGCGATGCCTGCTTTAACCCGTAGATGGATTTAAGCAGCTTGCATACCTTTCCGCTGCTCCCACTGTCGACGAAGCCCTCTGGCTGAGTCATGTACACGCACTCTTCTAAATCACCATTTGGAAAGGCGGTCTTAACATCCATTTGCCAGATTTCGTAGTCATGGTATGTAGCGATGGCAAGCAGGATCCGGATGGACTTAAGCATAGCCACTGGAGAAAAGGTTTCATCATAGTCCACACCTGGGTGTTGACGAAAACCTTTTGCAACTAGTCTAGCTTTAAAAGTCTCAAATTTTCCATCTACACCAAGTTTCTTCTTAAAGATCCATTTGCTCCCGATGGGTTTTACCCCTTCAGGAGCAACTTCCAAAGTCCATACTTTGTTGGTGTACATGGATTTCATCTCAGATCGCATTGCATCCAGCCATTTCACAGAGTCCCCAATCGTGATGGCCTGCTCGAAGCTAGTTAGGTCATTATCTACCATGATACAATCCTCGCTCCCACCGTCAATGAGAAAACCGTAGTATCTCTCTGGTGGATGAGGAACCCTACTAGATCGGCGGAGAGGCGGGGTTCGTTGGGAACTACTGAATCCTCTGGTTCCACCAAACCTTCTGTTGTAGTTTGTGTTGCTGGAACCTCTTCCAGTTCTACCTCATGACCAGTAATTTCTTTTGCAAGAAATTCCTTTTCTAAAAAGGTGGCATGTTGAGCAACAAACAACTTTTGTTCCTCAGAGTGGTAGAAGATATGCCCCCGCGAATGCTTTAGATATCCTACAAACTTGCTCAAAACAAACCTTGCCTCGAGTTTGTCCGGATTGTGCCTTCTGACATAGGTCGGACAACCCCATATCATAAAATAATTAAGACACGGTCTCTTCCTCTTCCATATATCATATGGAGTGGTAGGCACTAATTTCATAGGAACCATATTCAATAGGTCTGCAGCTGTTTCCAGTGCATGTCCACAAAAGGAAATAGGCAACTCAGCAGTGCTCATCATAGAGCGCACCATATCCAATAGGGTGCGATTCCTCCGCTCTGATACACCGTTGTGGTATGGTGTATATGGAGGAGTAAGCTGAGAGAGAATCCCATTCTCTTTTAGATAGTCACGGAATTCCGTGCTCAAGTATTCTCCTCCCCGATCGGATCGTAGGATTTTAATACTTTTACCGGTTTGGTTCTTGACTTCGGATTTATATTCCTTGAATTTCTCAAAAGCTTCAGACTTGTGTTTCATCAGGAACACATGTTCGTATCTTAAGAGATCGTCAGTGAATGTAATGAAGTAGGAAGAACCATTCCTGGTATGTGTAGACATAGGACCACATACATCACTATGTATCGGTCCCAAGAGCTCACTAACTCTTTCTCCGTGTCCTGTAAACGGAGTTTTGGTCATCTTGCCTTTGAGACACGACTGGCAAGTTTCATAAGATGATAATTCGAATGGATTCAAATATCCCTCCTTATGTAACTTAGCTAGTCGTGTCGTATTGATATGACCTAGTCTACAATGCCACAAGAAGGATTCGTTCATTTCTGAACTCTTACTCTTGTGTGTGTTTTGTACGCTAAGAATTGTGGTTTGATTTAGAACGTATATGCCATTATTTAACGAGCCTGATCCAATCAACTTTTGATTCAGGAAGATGTTCATAACATTATCCTGTACTACAAAATTATATCCTTCTTTACTTAATAAAGAAACTGATATAAGATTGCAAATCAGGGTCGGTATGTAATAGCATTCGTTCATAATCAATGTATTACCATTTGGTAATACAAGGTGATATTCGCCAGCTTCTTTGGCTGCAACATTTGCACCATTCCCTACTCTTACGGAATGATCACCCTCTATCAGTTCTCTACCTTTCTTTAGCCTATGTAACATATTACATATGTGGGATCCCGATTCCGTATCTAATACCCAGGACGTAGAGTGTACTGAGAAACAGTTCTCGATAACTAACACACCTAAAGAAGACGCATCAACATGCTCATTCTTCATTTGGGTGGCGTGGAAATTCGGATATATTCCTATTTCCTGCTCGGACTTATAACAATTATAAGTTGGAGTGGACCCAACGTTCCCCTGCTCAGCATAAAAAGCGGGTTCGGTCAATACATCCATATTATTATCTTGATTAAGGCATGACATAGTCGCTACCTGGAGAGAGAGAGAAGAAAACTTAGCGTATGCTCTTGCAAAGATCATATTGGTTATTTATCTTATCTAATCGATGTCTCCAACTGCTATTCTCAAATTTTCCTTCAAACCTTTAAAAAGAAAATTCAGCCAGGATTAATTCCATTCTACAACTTCGCTAACCGTTCAGCCAGGCCAGTGCCGGTACTTCTAAGTGAGGTTCCCCGTGCTTTCACACCGACCTAATTAAAATAAAACTCATTTTCCCAGGGGCATAGCCCCGTTGACATCTTTCTAGACACCTAATGAGTTAGCTAATTGTAAAGTGCAAAACTCTCCCGGGAGCAACTTTTGCTCACAGTGGGATCGGGATCCTACTATCACATAGAAGGTATGCAATCACATTGAAAATTTCAACACTTGAAATTCCTGATAATATTTTGCCCCTAGCGTCCTATGGCCTTGACGCAGGTCAACAAACCAAAGTCCGCTAGTCAAGTTCAACCCATACATTTCATGATTGAATTAAACCCACTCGTACGACCCTTGACGCAGGTCAACAAAGTCGCACGACTACCCTGATCCAATCACATCACATGATTTTGCAGATAAGCACTAAATAGCTACCGCACACTACGCCTTGACGCAGGTCAACAAACGTAGCACGAATACTAAGTGGTACTTATCTGAAATGTCGGAGGGCTACGCAGGTTTTTAAGAAAACCATGAGTGTAATGAAATTGATGTAGTTATAGAAATAAGTGATTTTTGAAAAGAAGTGTTTTTTATGCTTTCTACTAGTTTTGCTAAAGAGGTCACTCCCGGTGAAGGGATCTCGGCTCTTTCCTTATCAATAAGGTGCAGGGTATTTCATAAATACCGCTATGCAAAGTGATCAGTCGAAAATACTTCATTTTTAACACGGCAATTTCCCTATCATTTGCACTCATCTAGAAGTGTTCCGTATTCATATTGCACATATTAACAAAACAGTCCTGAAATACCAGATTGCATGTGTTATACTCTAAAACCGACATTTCTGAGGAAATTGTGTGTTTATCATGGCATCGCATCATCCCTGTATTGCGCAACACTTGTTTCGAGATTTGTGCAGGAAATTGCAGGAACAAAGCCAAAATAAGTTGATCAAAAATACGCCAACTCAAAGGCTAAAGATATGGTAGCAATACAAAAGGCCAAACAAAATTCGACATATCAGAAGCAGGCCCAAATGTCAGCCCAAGTCCCCAGTTAAAAATTCAAGCCCTAAGGCCTCCAAAGCGCCGCGGTTCCGCGGCGGGAGCGCACTTTCGCCGCGGAACCGCGGCGGCTTGATGGCTTCAGACGACCAGATTTCTTACACGTGTCTCTCATAACGGTATAAGCTTCCAGAAGACTCCCGATTCTCCACGTGGCACATCTAGAAGCTTCTCCTCAACAAACATTTGGAGGGAAATTCAAATCTCCTCAACAAACTTTTGGAGGGAAATTCAAAATTCAAATCCTAGATCTAGGGTTTTGATGGTCTATAAAAAGGATCCTAGATCTAGGGTTGAGGTTGTTCATTAGTTCCTTAATTTTTACTCTCTCATCTTCTTCCACAAGTCTAGTGACAAGACTTGTGCGAAACCCTAACCTTAATTCCAATCAAAATTCAAGATCCCGAGTACCAAATCAAGCGAGAAGCCCTTCAACCTTTTATGAGCGGAGCCGATATTCAATCGAGCAAGTGATCCAAGCCGATCCGCGACTCACGGAGACAAGCGAAGACAAATCGACGATCGAGTTCTTCCTCTTGTAGTTCTTGAGCGATTGTAACGAAATTGTTGATATAAATAAAAGGTGAAATTCTTTAATCTTGGTTTCTTTAAATTCTTGCATCATGATTCGATCTCAATTTGTGATTGTGGTTCTTGTTATGATGTTTGAGTAAAACTCCGCTCGTCAAGGAGTCGAGACGATCAATAGAATGATGATGTAACAAATCTTAATACGATTCTTAAGTCCTACGAGTTTTGTAAACCCTAGCAATTTCAAGAATCGATGACCTAGTTTCGTTGCGATGCTTTCTTGATTGTTATCGCTCGAAATTAGGGATCTACGATCGTTTCTTGAATTTACTAGAGGCTAGAATGTGAATGATATCGACGAAGGAACAAGGGATAAATGATGAAACCCTAGTTTCACTAGAAATCCCTAATTCTTGTCGATCATCATCGATCTAGTATAAATTCATCGAAGGATAAGAATACGTTATCGTAAGATTACATCACATCTATAGATCCGATCGATTCCTACGAGCCTCATTTAGATTCTTGATATTTGGTGGGGGAAAAAAATCATTAAACTCTCAATTCTTGATTCTATCTTTTTCTTGTTATTAGATCTAGATTTTCTAATTCTTGAACTTCAACTATAAATCATGAATTGTTTGTTTTCTTTCTATTAAAGTTTCGATTCAAATAAAACAAGATACGAACGAATCATGCAATCCCTGTGGACGATCCGCACTCTCTAACGCGCTACATCCGACACCATTAATTGATTGCGGTCAAAAAATATTTTTGGTTGTGATTTCTATACATTTTCTTAAACACACAACGAGAAATTTTTTATCAATCAAATGGCGTCGTTGCCGGGGATTACGCGCTAATTCATTCTATATTGAAATTTGAGTTGAAAAGTTTATTCCATTACAATTTTTAGATCAAAATTCGCGCAAACACTAATACGTGTTGTTGTGATTTGATTGCGAGGAAATCTAGAATTATTAGAGCTGGAGAAAAAAATTTCTGAATATTCCACTAAGCTAAAGGGAGCAACAGAAGCATTGTCCTAAAATTTTGTGCAGAGAACTGCCAAGGTGACCGCGATTCCGCGGCATTTACCACCTCCTTCGGCGGTTCCGCGGCGGCCTTGCTGCTTCAGTGTACCAAAATTTCTCTGTAAGCTTCTCACTTTCTTATCTTCTTCCTTGTCTACTCCAAATAACAATTTACTGCAGGTTTCTTTGCAAAAATTCGCAGCGCGCAAAAAGCAAAAATTAAATTGTGCTTGTTTTGATCTTGTGGTTGTTTGCATAATTAATACGGACATTAAGGGGCAAAGACCAAATCCAGATTAGGTGGGGAGTTCATTACCCTTCCTAAGCCCCGAAAATCGCAAAATCTGCATCCGCATTTACCCTAATTAACTAAAAAAATATCTAGAGATGACTCTAAGGACCGTCGCGCTCACTTAGGACAAGAGAAGGCCGTGGGTAATTCATTGCTTATCCGCGTTTCTTTTGTGGTGTCTAAGGCAAGTGTGTCGAAGGCTAGTGGTTACTTAATTAGGCCCACTACTTACGTAGTGGAGAACCTCTCACTTACCTGGCACTTACCTAGCCATAGGAGAGACAAAGAGGCAGTGGAGGATTGATCCTACGACTTGTCTTTTAGCAGTTAGGAGCGGTCTAGAGATTTGACCTAGGTGACCACTAGATTCTAGGGTTTTGTGTGTTGCATCATTTTTTTCAAAAATCCGTATCTTTTTCAAAACAAACACCACATTCATATCATTTCCCCTAATTATAAATTCACGCTGCCACTTGTACTAACCCTTTTTGGTGCAAGATAGGCTGGACAACGGGATTCTAGTGCCCGTTAAGTCCGCGTTTCCCTCATCGACCCAAAAGTCGGTATTTCTACATTTACCCTTTCTTTTACCCACCACCACACCCACTACGATGGATCCGTCTCCATCGAACTTCTTTTCCACTACTCTGCCATCGTCCGTTTGTGCGCAGAATCCACCTCGCATCTCTCTCCAAGAGAGGTGCTATCCTACACGAGGTCCCCTTTCCACCTGTCTTTCCATTCCACCAGCCAACGGGGAAAATTTTCAGATTAAACCCCAATACATCAACCTTCTACCCAAATATCACGGTCTCGAGTCTGAAGACGCATATGCATTTATCACCAAATTTGAAAATGTATGCGCAATGATGGGTACCTGTAACGTTTTGAAAATCGTTTCGGTGAAATTTCGAAAAAACGTTAAAAAAAGGTGGTTTTCTGTAAAAAGTCAAAATGCAAATATCTTTATTATAAAATTAAATATACATATTCTAGCTATGTAATTGCTAGTATTTGGTATTTATTGAGCCACTGGTGAAATTTCAAATTTTCTGAAAATTTTTCCGAAATTAATTATTTTAATATTATTTTAAGCCGTCACTAATACATTTAATTGGGGAAAACTACAAATTGGAATGAGATGAAACAAATTTTGTGCAACATAAAACATTAAATAAAATTTTATCATGTGGTTTTTGAAATTAAATCGTTTGCCAAAACGGTTTAGAAAATATCGAAGAAAAATGCTTTTTTTTTATAGTGTAAATGGATGTTTGGGGTATTGTATTTATCATTTTCCATCACCCCACACCCATACCCATACTCACACACCCCCATTTATTTCTTCCCTTGGCTGAATTCAGCAGCCCCCACCCATTTTCCACACTTGAATTTCAAAGAAAAGAAAAGAAAGAAAAGAAAAGAAAAGAAATGAGAATGGATAAAAGAGTTGGTATTTGGTTGACTTGGACTTTTCCCTCACCATACCTCACACCACACTCCCTCTCTCCTCTCCCCTACCTGCAATGGCCGAGCCCCCCCTCCTTTTCAGCCCCTTCATTCTTCATCTCTTTCTCTTTAAAAAAAAATTCATCAAAAGTGCTTGAAAATCCACAAAAAATCAAGCAAAAATCCAAATCAAAATCCACCTCCTACCCATTTTTCCTTGGCTACCATAGCATGGATCTAGGGATTTAGATTTCAATTTGGGAGGCTAAGTGTGCTTGTGGGATCTTCAAATTTATTTGGGTATAATTCTAACCTTTTTGTTAAATTGTTGTTAATTGCTTTAAGTTAGCTTAATTAGGTGTTTAATTAGGTTTAATTGCTAGTTTGGAAAATTTATGAGTTAGGGTTTGAATTCAAATATGGTTATTGTCACTTGTTTAAGTTTACAAAGTGTATTTTGGCATGTGAGGGCATGGAAAACCTAATCTAGTTGCTATTATGTAAATTGTTACATTTAAATTGTCCAAATCAAGTTTTTAAGCAAACTAGGTTTTTGAAATTTGATTAAGTAATGGAGATAAAAATCTAATTAGGGTATTCATGGCATTATTAACATTTTAAAGTGTAGTTTAATGCTTTAGTTCATGAAATTCCAAGCTAGATTGTGGTTTGTGCATTTTTTTGCTATAAAATTGTTAAAATTTGGGTATATTGTAAACTGGAATTTTGGAATTTATGGAAATTGATGAGAATAAATTATAGGAATGGTTTATATGACTTTGTTATGATATTTAGTGAATATTGTGGCTGCTAGATTCGTTTAAACATCAAGATGTTGTATTAAAGCGGTTAATTTTGCTTATTAGGTTTTCGGAAAAATAGCTTTAAAGCGATTTTGAAGTTTTGGTGATTCTAACCCTATTTTATATATATAATTAAGGTGTTGTGAAACCACGATTGATACGTTTGAGTTTTTCTCGATGGTTTGGCGTTTGTACGCCGACGTCGAGGGTTTTTAGGTTGATTTGTGAAAGCAACCATAGGTTTTGACCTATGTGGGATTCACGTGTCATTTTTGGGTCATGAGTCGGATTTTAATACGACACGGTGCGTTATGATATGTAGGTACCCCATGTGGACTTCGAGACGACAAGCAAGCGCGTGGCGACGTCGGCACCGGCTAGCGAGGACCAGGTAAGTAGATTTATATCTACGGGGAGAAGTCGGGTGGATGGCGTATAGCACCCCCGCAGTCCGTAGTGTAGCTCATATATATATGTTTATATAGGTGTTTTATGATACGAGAATGTTCATTCATGTTATGTTTATGTGTTCATGGAGTACCTTTGGGTTAGTTGCGAAACCCTAGAGTAGTTGTTATACCCACATACGCTCACACAGACTTGCATACTTTACTTTCTTGTGCGCAGATTGGGATGTGTATATATGTATATATGCGTGGGTATAGGACTATACATATGTACATTCATATACGCATGCATGGATAATGAGGATAGTACTTGGGATTTAAGATGAGTCGATGAGATTTGATTTGAGGCCGTGAGATCGGTGATATAGCAGGGTTCGTATTTGAGATACGACATGACATTGTAGCGGGTCCTTGACGTAGTGTTTCACACACGTGCATGCATACTTAGGCGGTATCAGTATTGTACTAGACGTAGATCAGTACCCCGATCATGATATTTGATAAAGAGGATACCGGATGAATAGTATGATGAATGTGATATTGACCCGTACCCAGATTTGGGATGCCGTACGACGGATTTACGTACGAGCTATATATTGATGATTGATCCGCACTCTTGACTTGGGATTACTGATTATAGATATGGTATCGGATATGATATTATTGAGGCGGGATCACCGACTATACATATATAGGTATGTATATGTATCGACTCAGATGATAGGCGGTTTCCTTACCTGTAGTTCAGATTGTTAGTTCAGTCGTATAGTTTAGTGTAGTTGTTAGACTAGATTAGATTTCTATCTATTTCAAAACTAACGGATCGTGGGTATTTTAAAAGACAGGTCAAGGGATCTACGAATATTTCAAAAGACGTATCCTTTATTAAAACCACCGTAGCCCTTATTTTCAAAACCCCACGATTCGTGTTATTTCAAAGGGCACCATTGTTTAGTATTTAGCTCCCGCTCATTATTGTTGTTCGCTCCGCATCGCATGCTTATATTATGATTCATATCCTATTATTATGTAACGTTTTGAAAATCGTTTCGGTGAAATTTCGAAAAAACGGTAAAATAAGGGGGTTTTCTGTAAAAAGTCAAAATAAGAATATCTTTATTATAAAATTAAATATACATATTCTATCTATGAAATTGCTAGTATTTGGTGTTTATTGAGCCGCTGGTGAAATTTCAAATTTTCTGAAAAATTTTCCGAAAATAATTATTTTAATATTATTTTAAGCCGTCACTAATATATTTAATTAGGGAAAATTACAAATTGGAATAAGTTGAAACAAATTTTGTGCATCATAAAACATTAAATAAAATTTTATCATGTGGTTTTTGAAATGAAATCGTTTGCCAAAACGGTTTAGAAAATATCGAAGAAAAAGGCTTTTTTCGGTGAAATTAGTGTTAATGGGAATTGGGGTATAGCATTTATCTTTTTCCTAACCCATACACCCACACCTCACCGTCTCCCCATGTGGCCGGCCCCACCATGACAGCCCTCTCTCTCTCTCTCTACCTCCAATCACCTCACATTTCAAAAGAAAAGAAAAGAAAAGAAAAGAAAATGAAAGAAAGTCAAAAAGGGGGGGTTGGACTTTGCCTTTTTCTCCCCACTTTCTCTACCTCACTCTCTCTCCTCCCCCACTCCCCCATCATGGCCGAATCCCTGCTGCAACAGCCCCTCATTTCCCCCAAAATTCCATCTCTTTTGCTTCAAAAATTCATCATATACCCTTCAAAAAAATCCCAAAATCTAAATCCAACTCTTACCCATTTCTCATTTGCCTTTCTAGCATGGATTTAGGAGCATGGAAGCTACTTTTGGAGGCTATGATTTGCATGGTAGATTTCTATTTGTGAGGTATAAATTTGTGCCCCATGGTTTGTTGTTGATTAGTTGCATATATAATTTTGTTTATAAGGGTTAATTTGGTTGTTGTTGATTGTGTGTTTGAAAGTTCAAGAGAATGGATTGTGATCAAGTTAGGGATTGTATTGTTTGATCATGGTTGTAATGGGTAGCTTACCATCTTAGGATTTGTAGAAAGTAAACTAGTAGTTAGATTTCAAATTGTTGCATGGAAATGTCTAAATTAAGTTATTTTGCTAACTAGAGTTTTTGAAAAATTATCAAATGCTTAGATTAAAATATAATTAAGTTTTCATGTCATTATAAATATTGTATTGAGTGGTTTAATGCTTTTAGTTCATGAAAATCCAATCTAGATTGTAGTTTGTGCATTTTTGCTATAAAATTGTTAAAATTTAGTTATTTTGTAAACTAGAATTTTAGGGTTTTTGGAATTTAACGAGATTAAATTATGGGAATTGTTTTCATGACTTATTTAAGATATTTAGTGAATATTGTGGATGCTAGATTCGTTTATACATCGAGTTTTGTACTAAAACGGTGATTTGTGCTTGCTAGATTTTCGGAAAAATGACTTTTTAAGTGAAATTGAGGTTTTTGTGAATTTTAAGCTATTTTATATTATAATTAGTGCTTGTAATTGTACAAATAAGTGTGTTGGGAGTTTTCTCGATGGTTTGGCATTTGTACGCCGACGTCGAGGGTTTTTGGGTCGATTTGTGAAAGCAACCATAGGTTTTGACCTATGTGGGATTCGTGCGTCGTTTTGGTCATGAGTCGGATTTTAATGCGATATGGTACGTTATGATATGTAGGTACCCCATGTGGACTTCGAGACGACAAGCAAGCGCGTGGCGACGTCGGCACCGGCGAGCGAGGACCAGGTGAGTAGATTTATATCTACGGGGAGAAGTCGGGTGGATGGCGTATAGCACCCCCGCAGTCCGTGGTGGTGTATACGGATGCGTATACACACCAACAATTTATTATATGTTATTTGGGATTAATAACGATGTTTAGGATGGATATTGGTGTGTTGGATTATTTTAGTGTTGCGAACCCTAGGGTAGTGTTGCACTACACATACACACATACATACTTGCATACATTCCTATTTATATGTGCTCATGGGATTCTTTATAGTTATGTGATCACATGAGTATGGGACTATGTGTTCACATACGGATTTGAGGATGATACTTGGGATTGAGCTGAGTCGATGAGATTTGTTTTGTGGTTGTGATAGCGGTGATATGGCAGGATTCGTACTTGAGGTACGTCCTGGTGTTATAGCGGATCTTGGGACGACGATACGGGTGAATAGTGTTATAAATAAAATGGTCGTCATGTGATCGTGATATGAGGCATGATATGCTAGGTTATTGATATTAGGCCGTATAGGGCGATGTATACCCCTTGATGATGATATGTGCTGACGATATCGGTTTGTACGAGATTGTCGATCAGTAGTCAGATCATGAGTATATTGAGGATATTAGTATTGTACTAGACATAGGTCAGTACCCTAGACTATGATCTTGAATAAAGAGGATACCAGAGGAATTGTGTGAGGAATATGATATTGGCCCGTACCCAGATTTGGGGATGCCGTACGACGGATTTACGTACGAGCTATATCTTGATGATTGATCCGCACTCTTGAGTTGGGATGTCTGATTGAAGATATGGTATCGGATATGATATTATTGAGGCGGGATCACCGACTAATATATATACAGGTATGTATATGGATCGACTCAGATGTTAGGCGGTTTCCTTACCTGTAGTCCAGCTTGTTAGCTTAGCCCTTTAGTTTAGTTTAGTTGTTAGATTAGATTCGATTCTTACCTATTTCAAAAACTAATGAATTGTGGGTATTTTAAAAGACAGCCCAAGGGATCCTACAGATATTTCAAAAGACATATCTTTTCATAAAAACACCGTAGCCCCTATTTTCAAAACCCCATGATTCGTGTTATTTCAAAAGGCACCATTTGTAGGACTTATATTAGATTAATGCAGGTTAGTTACAGTTGCATCTAGTATTCAGCTCCCGCTTATTATTGTGGTTCGCTTCGCATCGCATACTTATGTTATAATTTCTTATTGCAATATTTTTCTTGAACCGGCACCACCGCGCACTGAAACCCGGATCGTACCATTAACTAGTCCTAGCTAACTACTAGATGGGGAAGAGAGATATACCGAGTGATCCGTGTCCTCCGGTCTTCTCGCCGTCGTCCCGATCTCCCGCGGAATGTCCAGTCTCCACTTCCTCGCCGGAAGGGCACCACGTCGCCGGCTTCTTTTACGGACTCCCGCCTATATACCGAGGCAACTCGGGCACGAAGCTGGCGAGTCGACGTGCCCAAGGTTTGCTGCAGAATGGTGCAGAACCATGTCTCATTTTGGGGTTATGGAGTTGCCTTTTGAGATGGTGGAGGAATGGATTTTTAAGATGAACTAGAGAGCTTTTCTTAGCACCCTTTGAAAACCAAAATGCCACAAATGAAAATCAATCCCCCATCCTTCCAAAGTGGCCGGCCCCTCTTCATTGTGTGAGTGGAGAGAGAGAGCAAAGTCAAGGGGTGGGTGGAATGCAATGATACAAGAGAGAGAGAAAAGTGATGATGAGAAACAATAATCACACCACAAGTCCTACACTCCATCAACTATTATAATACAAAGGTCAAACCATCATCAACAAAAGAATGTCAAGGGATGGTCCTCCATCATGATCCAACAATATGCAAAGACCCCCTTCCAAATTGCTTATTTGCACAAATGCAAATAAGCCCTCCTCCACCAAACTTCGGCCAATGAAAGATACAAAGAAATATGGCCGAAACGGAAAGCAAACTGGCAACTCCAGAAAACTGGTCCCGTAATAAATTACAGGAAAACCCCGATACTGTGTATACACACCCGCATCTGTATCCTGATCAAATACAATTGCAATGAGACAAATTCTCCACTGTACTATACTAGGATCCGGCTTAAACCAAAGCCGGCTAGTATTATCCGTCCCATCCTGATCCGTGCAATACCGCACGTATCTGATCGAACCCTGCCATATATCCATACGGCCTCTACAGCTTTTCGCCCGAAACTTGAGTAACTGAATGTGGGGGACTCTAAAGACTCGTCAATACCTTGGTTGTGGATTTAACCACTAGCACGTCAGAGGTATAAGCCAATACGTAACGGGCTACCAGGTATTGACCAAAAGGGACATCGATGAGCGAACTCATCCTGACAACCTACTGAGCCTGTCAGTGACAATATCCGTACAGTCCGGTCCGTTCGTCTATAAGCATCGCATGGCGGGCCTAGGGGGTTGGTAAAAGTCAGACCCCCAAAAGCAGTACAAGTCGTGTCGGAGTGTAGCCCAGAACACCCTGAGATACTACTGGAATACCTACCAGTAAATCTCCAGCCTCGGCCGAGGGCTTCATGTAATGGCTCTCCTAGACACAGCGCGACCTCACCCCTAATACCGGGAGAGACGAACCCCTGAAGATCCGCTCACTGCCTCCATGTGGCTCGGGACTGTACCCAACTAAAACCTGTTTGCACGTCTCCTTTGAGCGTGGTAGGGTAGTAATCAAAGTACAGTGGGAACTCACACGAGACAAATGACGATCCCCAGGTCGATGAACTAACCTGTACACATGTCACCAGGGAACTGCTATCTGACGTCAGGTATAAGACCAACTAGCATGTTCCCGGCGAGTCCTGTCCGGTGTACTCATAACCCAATGAGCACCTGTATACATCTTAGGTGAACCAACTGACACCAGTGGCTTATGAGACCGGCCACCACACCTCGTCGGGGTCTCGACTGTATACACTAGTCTACTCTGGAGTATCGATGCCCTGTCTCGAAACTCCCACGACTAGGGACCTTTTAAGGATGTGCTTATAGACCCCAGCTCCCACTTATATGATCGCCCTCATACTGCTGGTGGTCAAGCAAGAATCCTAGGGGCTCTATCAACGTGTAATTGCGACATGTCAGGTCACCTAAAGTAGTACACGATGATAAAGATAAACCAGATAGCATACTATCATCTTGAATAAGACTGTCCTACCGGGATAGGTCCTCCCTTAATTATTGCAATCACGTGCATGTGATCCAATAATTGACTCTGAGGGCACTATCTCCAACAATCTCCCACTTGCACTCAAGGCTAATTATTGCGATGTCGCATACTCACAGCCCGTGTGATACCGAACACCCAACTCCTCTACTAGTCAGTCTCACAATGCTCGTTTGCGAAACTATTGCGTTCGAGAAATAGCTTCAGTGAGTGGATCCGCTTTGATGTTTCTTTCTATGTCTCTCTATATCTCATGTTCGCGGAGAAAGCCATCTCCCGAAATGAGCAATACCTGTCTTAGAATGTGTCTGGATGTCTGATGGGACCTAGCTCATAAATGTGCTCCAAATCCAAACTTCTTAGACTGTATCGTCAACTGAACTTAATCAGTATGCTGCGCCATGCCTCCCTCGGTATTGCCTTGGACCACCTGTCCAAAATACTGCTCCTCGTCAGAAGGAAAAACTATAACTCTGACAACCTTCTTGTCGTCCAGGTCACCTAGGAAGCCTGGAATGATAACTGTCTCCAGAAAGAGGCTGTCGTTATCATATCCCTAGAACATCCACTTATGTTCTAAAACTGCTTCCGACTGTTTCTCTAGGATAGGATCAATGTCAACTTATTGCATCTAGTGCAAGAACAATATCTGGTGTGGTACTTGACATCTCATGATTGACTCAATTGCCTAAGCAAGTGATCTGCCAATCATACACATCCCTCTCCCCTTTAGTCTGTAAGACACCTTTAGAGAGGGTGACTCCATCTTCTGCAGTTACACTACCGTGCCAGGAGTCGTCCATTCTAAATACTCTTAGAATGCTGTCAAAGTACCCTGATTGGGAAACCACCCAAATCTAGATCTAAAACCATAGATCCAGTAACCAGAATGTTTGATATGAAATCCATTTCCTTTGTGGAGAAACCACTGTGTGACGACCAAAGTATAACCGATCGTAGTATAGGAATATCACTTCCTACTCTGTGTGTGTCATCCAAATACCATGACATCACACCCTACTACCTTCTTAATAGATCCATCCCCTATTCTGATGAAGTCAAACCTATGACTGTCACGTCAGAAATAGATGATCTTTCTCCGCTACATCTGCTTTAGTCTATAAATAGACATAAGCCACCTGTCCACCAATGCTTCCGTTGCTCCCACTGACTAAGACAACCCTCTGGCAGAGTCATATACACGCACACTTCTAAAGCTGGTTTAGAATGACGCTATACTCATCCTCCTGCCGGGTCTCACAGTCTGGAACAACAACAATGGCAAGTGTGGGTAAGCAAGAACCTCCCTGTCACCGTCCTTGAGGCTACCGGAGTACCTCTCGGGTGCCTAAGGTTACCTACCTTATCTGCGGAGTGTCCAATGGAATGTCAAACCATATTGAATCTTTAGGTTCCTATCAAATCTTCAGTAATCGTTTGTGGTTCTGGAATCATTTCCAGTTCTACCATACTCCCACTACTGTTTTCTGAAAAAATCCATTTTATTTAAAACTGTGGCGAGTCTAGAACAATACCACTATTGATCTTCCAGATGGTAGAAAGTCAACCCTCGTCATAGCCTGGGTCAACCCACAAACAACCATTACAGAAACGTGCCTTGAGTTATCCAGAGTCTGGTTTTAATCATAAGCCGGACAACTCCCCGTACCTTAACAACGTTAAGATATGAACTGTTCTATATCCAATATAGAACCAGAGGCACTGATTTAATTGAACCAGATTCAAATCATGCAGCTGTCTCCAGTGCATGTCAACTAAATGGAAAGAGGCCGATCAGCGTTACTCAACTTAGGAATGCTTCCAATTATGAGTAACCTAAAAGAGAAGCAAGTTCTCTTAGTCATTACTATCAACTGAATACCATACACAAGTATCTACATCTTCGATCACTTTGAAGAATCCCGATACTTGCAATACCTGGTTCTCTACTTTATTCAAATACCTATAACTTCTTAAAATTCAGACCCTGTGTTTCCACGAAACACCTGTCTAAAAACTAGAGAAGTCATAAGTAAACCGAATATAGTACGAGGACCAACCCCTCTGTCCTGATGGACCCTGGACAACATACAATACTCTGTATAAGTCCCTTGAGTCTGATAACTCATTCACTGTGTGTCGTAGGTTGAAAACTGTACTTATGGTTAAGAAGAATTACACCGTTGTTTAATTCTCCTTACCTAACCATCCACTGATATAGGTAAATGTCACAGACATAATTTCAAAAAGGTATATCTCACTCTATGAAAATAGACATACAGATATATCGATTTGAAATTGGTGCATAACAGCGGATATTCAAAACCAAATATTTGCCGACCGGCAAACAGCACAGGTGATTTCCTTAAATATCACCGATTACAACGAATCCCGATATAATGAGGATGATCACCTAATTCCCTCTGACCTACTCCCATTCATCATCTGTAAAACCATACAGACGTGAGAATCTTACCTGGTAAATACATACCCTGGAGTAAGGACTAATTGGGAAATCAGTTTTCCTTTAACAGTACAAGTGAAACTGAAACATTGAAATGTTCCGTTGGGGTATCCCAGTATTCCTAGTAATGCCTCTTCCAGATTCACGACTGTAACCGTATAATTCTTTGCCACCTCTCCAAATCCCTTTATATGTCTTTAGTCATTACCTTCTGCACACCCCTTAGGCCAAATGGTTTTCTTCCTTCCCTACCGTTCGGCACCAGCCTATGGTTTGGAAGAAGACTATCCAATAAGCAAAATGGGTGTACTGTCCTAATCCTAGGAGCACTCGCAATGCGAGAGAAGGTGAAGATAAAAGACAACCTAATAAACCTTATTCCTAATTCTCCTGAACCAGAATCCATCCCCGAACTGGAACGAGTTCCTTTCGAGTTCGTATATAACCATACGATGGAGTATCGAATAAACTGTGGATCTTCGTAGTGATACGGAGTGTCCTGGAGAAATACAAAGGTGAAGTGGGAGGGGTAATGAAATACCTGGTTTGGTCGTGAATAGCAGTCGCAATTTACTTTGCCCTCTTACTAATCCCTTTCTTTGTCTTAACTCAATACCTTCTGCACACCGTTTAGGCTAACTGGTTTTCTTCATTCCCTACTGGTCGTCACCAGCCTAAGGTTTGGAAGAAGACTATCCAATTTGCGTAATAGGTGTACTATCTCCTAAACCAAGGAGTACTCGCAACCTGAGAGAAGGTAAAAGGAAAAGACAACTGAATAGTCATATCCGTTTCTCCAGAACCGGAAACCATCCTCGAATAAATTCCTTCGAGTTCGTATCTAACCATATGATGGTTTTGTCCAATGGAAGTGGACGTTCGTAGTAATACGGGGTGTCCTGGAGAAAAAGGTAAAAGTAGGAGTGGCAATGAGGTTTGCAACTCTGACAATCCAAAAGCCAGTGTTAAGAAGGTTCGGTTAACTTGGTCACTGAGTTATAGTCTTAGGGCCGGGTCAATGGTCGCTGCAAAAGAGAGAGAGAAAAGAAACACTCAGCGTGCACTCTAACCTAGATCAGAATGGTTACCAATTTATCTAATCTGGAAACCTTCTACTGTTCCGTCAAATTCTCCTCCAAACCTGAAATAAGAATTAGTCGGGATCACCCTAGGAGTAAACCAACTCATCAGTGGGAATCGGGATCCAACTATCATCGCATGATAACGTGACGGAATCCGCTCACGGTGTCACACTCCAGAAGGTATGCGCATATCTGACAAGTTCCAGTTTCTTTAGAAACTCCCGATGTGATTTTTACCCCATGCTCTTATGACCTTGACTTTGGCCAACAAATCATAAGTCACATCTCAAGTTCTACCCGTCATTCTCCAGGTTGATTTGAATCCACCCGTACCTACCCTTGACTTTGGCCAATAAGGCAGTACGACTGTTCCAAACCAACGCATCTATCTATGCTGCATATAAATAACCAACAGCTACCAAACACTGTGCCTTGACTTTGGCCAACAAACACAACTTGAATACTATTGACTACCCATATGAAACGACGGAGGGCTATGAATGGTTTCTGGCGAAAACCTTTAACATAAAGAACTTGATATCGTTAAAGGAACTGGATAGCTTTTAAAAATATAGTGACGAAAACCTTTGCTAAAGATGTCACTCCCGGTGAAGGGATCTCGGCTCTTTCCCCGTAGAATGAGGTGCAGGATATTCCAACTGAATACCACGATGCAAACCAAAAGTAATCGGCTATAGTGAAGTTATTGCTCTGACGCAAACTTTTTGTCCAAGGGGTCACTCCCGGTGAAGGGATCTCGGCCCTTGCCTCGTCGACTGAGGAGCAGGATATTCCAACTGAATACCACGGTGCAAAACAAAAGTGAACGTCCTTGCAATAACAGCTTTTTGAAAAGTGTTCCAACAACATCAGATTAGGTTTGTTTTAACTTGCATTGATCCGAATCAACGCAGTCCCATCAATTGATCACACCAAAAAGAACGAAAATATACTGATGTACGTATATGCCATCCGCATTCGCCACTGTGTCCCGTCATTACCCGTTAGGTTAGCTAACTAACGACAGAGCGGGGACTGGACTAGCGCGGATGCAAAACATATACAACATCTACTAATATATATACCAATATATTATATTTCACTCAAGGCGTGATAAAATGCAACATCACAGAAATGTACAGCATCACAGAACAATACAGATATCTGGGATCCCCGGGTTTCACAGAGCCACTACTGAAACCCGACGTTCCCCTGGTCATGTGGATAGTCTGTGCAATGAAATCCTAGACCCCTACGGGCGCGGCAAGTTACCCCCAAAACCTGAAGCGAGGCAGCCCCCTTCAGCAACGTGAATGGACCACCCAGCACTTCACGGAATCCGGTAACTTGGGCACCCCTCCTGGGTCAACCTGTACCCTCTACGAGTGCGGCGAATAGCCCTCCAATTCCAAAGTGAAGCCCCCTCCGTCTCAATGCCATGAGATGCGGGCCCGTTGCCCTCTAGAACCCGGCTATCCGTGCACCCCACCTTGGGGTAATCCTAGTACAGAAAGTAAAATATACATACAACGGGTACATCGACCGCAACCTGGTCTTGCCCCAAAATAATAATACAATCAGGCAGTGACGGCAGTCCACATGTCGGACGCTCGTCCCGCAATATCAAATGTACATAATACAACCACAACTGTAGTAGCATTGCTTCCAGTCTATCCCCCACGACCAATCCGCAACATCACAGCTTAACACAGAACATCAACGTGAAAGTCACGTTCGCAAATCCGTCTAACCGGGCTATAGCAGTTAGACTGGATTTACCGATCAAGTGACATTCACGGTCGCAGATATAATGTAAATACTGTGAACTAATGTGTTTAAAATATCCGATCGATCAAATTTTACCAAGTGGGCCCCAAAACACTACTGTAGCACATGAAGAAATCTGGGCCCAAAAAAATAACATTCCATAAAACCTATTTTCCACTCAGGAGCATTCTGTAAAATTTTGGGGGACTGAACAGTTCAAGTAGCGGTGGAACCGCGGCCCAAGCATGGGTTCGGCCGCGGTTCCGCGGTGGTTTGGACTGTTCACGAACCCAAATTTTCACAGAACTCTTATAATTCCCTGCACATCATTCTGAGACAACCTGAAAAATTTTTGGACTTCAAAAAATTTCGTCAGAAACTGATGTGAAGAAAAATACGGTTTTTGGAAAATTGTTCGATCGGAAATGTAAAACACATCAGACAAAGCTAGACTATGTTAATGGCGAGGCTCTGATACCACTGTAAGTGCACGACGGCGCCCCGGCCTCCATCCCGAGGCCAAATGCGGAAGCGATGGTTAACTTTAATTTTTCTTGAACCGGCACCACAGCGCACTAAAACCCGGATCGTACCATTAACTAGTCCTAGCTAACTACTAGATGGGGAAGAGAGATATACCGAGTGATCCGTGTCCTCCGGTCTTCTCGCCGTCGTCCCGATCTCCCGCGGAATGTCCAGTCTCCACTTCCTCGCCGGAAGGGCACCACGTAGCAGGCTTCTTTTACGGGCTCCCACCTCTATACCGAGGCAACTCGGGCACGAAGCTGGCTAGTCGACGTGCCCAAGGTTTGCTGCAGAATGGTGCAGAACCATGTCTCATTTTGGGGTTATGGAGTTGCCTTTTGAGATGGTGGAGGAATGGATTTTTAAGATGAACTAGAGAGCTTTTCTTAGCACCCTTTGAAAACCAAAATGCCACACATGAAAATCAATCCCCCATCCTTCCAAAGTGGCCGGCCCCTCTTCATTGTGTGAGTGGAGAGAGAGAGCAAAGTCAAGGGGTGGGTGGAATGCAATGATACAAGAGAGAGAGAAAAGTGATGATGAGAAACAATGATCACACCACAAGTCCTACACTCCATCAACTATCATAATACAAAGGTCAAACCATCATCAACAAAAGAAAGTCAAGGGATGGTCCTCCATCATGATCCAACAATATGCAAAGACCCCCTTCCAAATTGCTTATTTGCACAAATGCAAATAAGCCCTCCTCCACCAAACTTCGGCTAATGAAAGATACAAAGAAATATGGCCGAAACGGAAAGCAAACTGGCAACTCCAGAAAACTGGTCCCGTAATAAATTACAGGAAAACCCCAATACTGTGTATACACACCCGCATCTGTATTCTGACAGAATACAAATGCAATGAGACAAATTCTACGCTGTGCTATACTAGGATCCGGCTTAAACCAAAGCCGGCTAGTATTATCCGTCCGATCCTAATCCGTGCAATACCGCACGTATCTGATCGAACCATGCCATATATCCATACCGCCTCTACAGCTTTTCGCCCGAAACTTGAGTAACTGAATGTGGGGGACTCTAAAGACTCGTCAACACCTTGGTTGTGGATTTAACCACTAGCACGTCAAAGGTATAAGCCAATACGTAACGGGCTACCATGTATTGACCAAAAGGGACGTCGATGAGCGAACTCATCCTGACACCCTACTGAGCATGTCAGTGACAATATCCGTACAGTCCGGTCCGTTCGTCTATGAGCATCGTATGGCGGGCCTAGGGGGTTGGTAAAAGTCAGACCCCCAAAAGCGGTACAAGTCGTGTCGGAGTGTAGCCCAGAACACCCTGAGATACTACTGGAATACCTACCAGGAAATCTCCTGCCTCGGCCGAGGGCTTCGTGTAATGGCTCTCCTAGACACAGCGCGACCTCACCCCCAATACCGGGAGAGACGAACCCCTGAAGATCCGCTCACTGCCTCCAAGTGGCTCGGGACTGTACCCAACTAAAACCTGTTTGCACGTCTCCTTTGAGCGTGGTAGGGTAGTAATCAAAGTACAGTGGGAACTCACACGAGACAAATGACGATCCCCGGGTCGATGAACGAACCTGTACACATGTCACCAGGGAACTGCTATCTGACGTCAGGTATAAGACCAACTAGCATGTTCCCGGCGAGTCCTGTCCAGTGTACACATAACCCAATGAGCACATGTATACATCTTAGGTGAACCAACTGACACCAGTGGCTTGTGAGACCGGCCACCGCCCCTCGTCGGGGTCTCGACTGTATACACTAGTCTACTCTGGAGTATCGATGCCCTGTCTCGAAACTCCCACGACTAGGGACTTTTTAAGGATGTTCTTATAGACCCCAGCTCCCACTTATATGATCGCCCTCATACTGCTGGTGGTCAAGCAAGAATCCTAGGGGCTCTATCAATGTGTAATAGCGACATGTCAGGTCACCTAAAGCAGTACACGATGATATAGATAAACCAGATAGCATACTATCATCTTGAGTAAGACTGTCCTACCGGGATAGGTCCTCCCTCAATCATTACAATCACGTGCCTGCGATCCAATAATTGACTCTGAGGGCACTATCTCCAACATGTTGATATCATATTGTTAGGACACCAACACCATTACCGATGATGCGTATGTACCACGTACACTTACTTGCCGGCTCACACACATCTTCATCGGTAATTGCCATGTCACGTACACCTTAGAAAATATTATTGCTTGACTTAGCTTTTTAGTTAGTAATTTGACATGATATTAATGTACCTGCCTTATATGCCAGCTTAACATTGTAGTTATTACTTGTCACTTCATGCATACTGTTATTCATTGTTATGCCTATATTCATGGTTTTACATGCTATTGATGATTTGGATTCGGATTTCCATGAAATTTTCTGGATTTGGGGGGAAAACCGCAAAACTTATATAAACTGATTTCTCTCTTTTTAAATAAAAAAAGTGCGGTTTTTCCCATAATGTATGAGTCATCCACCATGAGTTTGCTGATGGATTTCGAGACCCGATTCGAGGAGACGGATGAACCGTTTCGGGTACATGGTGGACCCGGTAAGGTACCCCGGGGCAAGAAGCGTGTGATGATGACGATGTGAGCCTGGCAGGGGAGCACTACCTACCGGTGATTTTTCCCGACGCGTCGGATATCCGGAGGATACCGTCGTGGTCTTGAGATGGATGGTAGGGGCCGGTCTGGACTGACGGCGCCCTAGATATTGTGATTGAGACATTGAGATTTCGAGATATTGAGGTACAGAGACTGTGATACAGAGATATCGAGATATTGGGATTACGTTTTGTGCCGATGCTAGGCACTGTTTTATGCTGATTTCATTATGATACCTCATTTTAAAAATACAAAGGAAATCTCACTAAATTATGAAAACAGTTCTTCATTTACATGTATTCTGTTTCCATGCATTCATACCTTATTCATATGATATATTGCTACCTGAGGCACTGACACGGGCACGTGAAATTACACTCGGGTTAGATATTTACCCTAGCCTTGTTATAGGTTGCGTGTTATATATATAATTGAGGATATATTATGATCTTTGACCTAGGTTGCGTTATTTATGCGATTTCTTTCCGTAGATCTTTTTCTATTCACGAGTTGGCAACTCACCCCCGTTGTGCCCCAGTTTCTTGCAGGTTTGCCGTACAGGTTTCATTACGGCTTGCGGGCATAGTTTCCATTATATATCTTGTATATTATTATTCTGTTGTATCTAGAAGTTCCATCAACCAAACATGTATTTATTTTGAGATAAAGACCAGTGATGTTATTCTTTCGACCTTAGAGTCGCGCGTTATATTTCTGTGGATTTCTTGTGGTTTTGAGTTTCCTTTTGAGTTTTTGATCCTCGCCGTTGGCGTTGTATATTTTATTGCTTGTGTGGTTGTGACTGTCGATTGATGAAGAGCTAGCTCCCGCTTGGGGATGCCCTTTTATTGATTTCGTATACTATTCATGTTGTATCCCGTTTGGGGGCCAGTATTTACAAAGGAGACTGTGCCGAAATTTTCAGGAAATATTTGATGTTTTTTTAAACGCATAATTCGGCTATGCTATTAAAACTACTTGATTTAAATTGGTTTTCCTTCACTCTACTACTTTTCTTGGTTTGGATTTCTGGGTTTTCGGTTTACTTAGATGACGTACGCCTCGAGACGTTTCGTAGTTTAAGTGCCGGTCATGTTCCGTACTTTCGGGACGTGACAAAGTTGGTATCAGAGCGTTAGGTTTTACCTTCGGAGCGTAGGATGACCCTTGGTTGATGGAATAGGTGACTAAAGTAGAGTGACGTACCGTAGGTATGTTCCGCGGCATATTTACGATACGCTACTCCACTTAAGAAGCCTTAGGATGTACATTTCTTTGCTCAGTATTATATTCATTCCGATCTAGCCTCATCAGTACCAGTTATGGTTTTGCTGCCACGATTACGGGCAGGGAGAGCTACAGCTAGAGTTGCGGTCAGCACGAGCTCGTCACGAATGAGGACTGACCAGGACGAAATTCCGGCAACACACGATTGCAGAGATGTGTCTTTTTACTGTGTTTCCGTACGAGCTATATCTTGATGATTGATCCGCACTTTTGACTTGGGATGTCTGATTGTAGATATGGTATCGGATATGATATTATTGAGGCGGGATCACCGACTAATATATATACAGGTATGTATATGGATCGACTCAGATGTTAGGCGGTTTCCTTACCTGTAGTCCAGCTTGTTAGCTTTGCCCTTTAGTTTAGTTTAGTTGTTAGATTAGATTCGATTCTTACCTATTTCAAAAACTAACAAATTGTGGGTATTTTAAAAGACAGCCCAAGGGATCCTACGGATATTTCAAAAGACGTATCTTTTCATAAAAACACCGTAGCCCCTATTTTCAAAACCCCATGATTCGTGTTATTTCAAAAGGCACCATTTGTAGGACTTATATTAGATTAATGCAGGTTAGTTACAGTTGCGTCTAGTATTCAGCTCCCGCTTATTATTGTGGTTCGCTTCGCATCGTATACTTATGTTATAATTTCTTATTGCAATGTTGATATCATATTGTTAGGACACCAGCACCATTACCGATGATGCGTATGTACTACGTACACTTACTTGCCGGCTCACACACATCTTCATCGGTAATTGCCATGTCACGTACACCTTAGAAAATATTATTGCTTGACTTAGCTTGTTAGTTAGTAATTTGACATGATATTAGTGTACCTGCCTTATATGCCAGCTTAACATTGTAGTTATTACTTGTCACTTCATGCATACTGTTATTCATTGTTATGCCTATATTCATGGTTTTACATGCTATTGATGATTTAGATTCGGATTTCCATGAAATTTTCTGGATTTGGGGGGAAAACCGCAAAACTTATATAAACTGATTTCTCTCTTTTTAAATAAAAAAAGTGCTGTTTTTCCCATGATGTATGAGTCGTCCACCATGAGTTTGCTGATGGATTTCGAGACCCGATTCGTGGAGACGGATGAACCGTTTCGGGTACATGGTGGACCCGGTAAGGTACCCCGGGGCAAGAAGCGCGTGATGATGACGATGTGAGCCTGGCAGGGTCTACTACTTTTCTTGGTTTGGATTTCTGGGTTTTCGGTTTACTTAGATTACGTACGCCTCGAGACGTTTCGTAGTTTAAGTGCCGGTCATGTTCCGTACTTTCGGGACGTGACATATTAATATCATGCTGTTAGGACACCAGCACCATTTCCGATGACGCGTATGTACCACGTACACTTACTTGCCGGCTCACAAACATCTTCATCGATAATTTCCATGTCACGAACACCTTAGAAAATACTATTTCATTTGACATAGGTTGTTAGCTAATTGTTTAGACATGATATTAGTGTACTTACCTTATATGCTAGTTAGACATTGTAGTTATTGCCTGCTACTTCATGCATGTTATTATTCACTGTTGTGTCGCATTCATGGATTCTCATGCCTATATTCACTGTTTACATGCTATTGATGACTTGGATTCGGATTTCATGAGATTTCTTGGATTTGGAGGAAAACCGCAAAAACATAAATAAACCTTTTCTCTCTTTTAAAATAAAAAGTGTGGTTTTCCCATGATGTATGAGTCGTCCACCATGAGTTTGCTGATGGATTTCGAGACCCGATTCGAGGAGTGGAGGAACCGTTTCGGGTACATGGTGGGCCCGGTGCGGTACCCCGGGGCAAGAGGATCGTGTTGTTGACGTTGAGCCTGGCAGGGGAGCATTGCCGACCGGTGATTTTTCCCAACGCGTCGGATATCCGGAGGATACCGTGGTGGTCTTGAGATGGATGGTAGGGGCCGGTCTGGACTGACGGCACCTTAGATATTATGATTGAGACATTGAGATTTTGAGATATTGAGGTACAGAGACTGTGATACAGAGATATCGAGATATTGGGATTACGTTTTGTGCCGATGCTAGGCACAGTTTTATGCAGATTTCATTATGATACCTCATTTTAAAATACAGAAATCTCACTAATTTATGAAAGCAGTTTTCTTCAGTACATGCATTCTGTTTCATGCATTCATACATCATCCATATGATATATTGCTACCTGAGGCACTGACACGGGCCCATGAGATTACACTCGGTTAGATATTACCCTGGCCATTGTTATAGGCTGCATGTTATACATATATTTGAGGATATATTATGATCGTTGACCTAGGATTGCGTTGTTCATGCGGTTTCTGTTCGTAGATGTTTTTCTACTCACGAGTTGGCAACTCACCCCCGTTGTGCCACAGCTTCTTGCAGGTTTTGCCATACATGTTTCATTACGGCTTTGCTGGCACGGCTTCCTTCGTGTGACTTGCTAGTAGGTGGGTTTATTTGTATCACACCCATCATTATACATTGTATATTATTATTCAGTTGTATCTAGTAAATTCCATCAACCTGACATGTATTTATTTGAGATAGAGACCAGTGATGTTTATTCTTTCGACCTTAGAGTCGCGCGTTGTATTTCTGTGGATTTCTTGTTGTTTTGAGTTCTATTTGAGTTTTGATCCTCGCCCTTGGCGTTGTATATTATATTACTTGTGTGGTTGTGACCGTCGATTGACGAAGAGCTAGCTCCCGCTTGGGGATGCCTTTTTTTTAATTTCGTATACTATTCATGTTGTATCCCGTTTGGGGGCCAGTTTTTACAAAGGAGACTCTGCCGAAATTTTCAGGAAATATTTGATGTTTCTAAAAAAGGCATAATTCGGCTTATGCTATTAAAACTACTTGATTTAAATTGGTTTTCCTTCACTCTACTACTTTTCTTGGTTTGGATTTCTGGGTTTTTCGGCTTACTTAGATTACATACGCCTCGAGATGTTTCGTAGTCAAAGTGCCGGTCATGTTACGTACTTTCGGGTCATGACAAAGTTGGTATCAAAGCATTAGGTTTTACCTTCGGAGCGTAGGATGAACCTTGGTTGATGGAATAGGTGACTAAAGTAGAGTGACGTACCGTGGGTATGTTCCGCGGCATACTTACGATACGCTACTCCACTTAAGAAGCCTTAGGATGTATATTTCTTTGCTCAGTATTATATTCATTCCGATCTAGCCTCATCAGTACCTGTTATGGTTTTGCTGCCACGATTACGGGCAGGGAGAGCTACGGCTAGAGTTGCGGTCAGCACGAGCTCGTCACGAACGAGGACTGACCTGGGCGTAATTCCGGCGACACACGATTGCGGAGATGTGTCTTTTTACTGTGTTTTCGCGCCACGAGCGTTTGGCGGATCGCCTTTATGAGATTACTTGGATGTGCTGATCGACACTAGAGGATTGAGCCACTGACAGAGGCCAGCCAGATTTTGATGACCGTTGGTGTATTGCTTACTCATGATGATTGAGGCACTGTTCAGCGTGCAGACGAGTGAACCAGTTGTTGCTGCGAGCGACGAGATATCGCCCCAGATGTTGGAGCTATTGCGGGACGAGTTGTACTAATAGATGATAGACGGTCCCTAGTCACCCGATGATGAATGACAAGGACAGGTGGTTCGTTCGCCTACCCCGATGTGAGGTCATCAGATAGATTGATTCCAGCTAGAGACGACTTCACGCGGAGACGTTGAGAGTCGGCAGAGACGATCGAATGTCAGAAACCTATTATTCCAAGTTTAAAGTAGTCGGAAAGACATGCAGGCAATTCTATAGTCCCTATAGAAGAATGAAACCCTAACTCGACTTAATAACGGTATGAAAGCCTTTGAACCTTCGGGTTTGTGGCAGTTCTACGGCGCCATTAGTGGGGCTTGGGTTTGCCCTTCTACGGCTGGACCACCGATGCTGTGGCATGTACTCGATACTATTAAACCGTGCCCAAGATGTTGAGCTCTTAGGGGATTATGAGGTTTTGACGACTCGATCGGATGGCTCGACTTAATTCGGATGCTAGGTGGTGATATGCATTTCTTAGGAGACTCCCGATACGAGGATAGCCGTTGGAGCTCAGTCCATGCAGCAGCGACGAGACGAGTCTAAAGCAGACGACATTAGAGAAAAGTGAAGAAAGAGGTTCGTACCAGATCTAGATGAGATGACGTTCCACTCCGCCGACATCAGAGATGCGATGCGCATGCCGAGGCATGGTACTTGGATTTACCTTCCAGAAGGAGTCGCGATGAGTATGCAGTCGTTCCAGAGCAAGATGCAGATATAGGAAAGGACGATGACTTCCGGACAGTTGGCAGAGACGAGACATGGAAGAGACCGTGAGCAGGATTCCTTCCAGGACACTGCTGCAATGATACTTGCACCCAGGATCAGATGTGTCACGTACATTCAGAGAGCCAGAGGCCGACTCCAGTGATATATTGTCTTACGAGTGGTCACGATGATTGACCGAGAGATGACCAGAGAAGTGCCAGAACGGGATCATCCCCGTTAGCACACCTGACAAGGCCGATGAGCCGATGGACCGAGAGATTGGTAATTCACAGTGAAGACCTTGACCCAGGAGTGGTCATTGTTACGTACACTAGCAGGCCAGAGTTCATGATCATCGACGAGACGTCCCACTAGTGACCGCGACAGTTGGCCCGAGATTCTTAGAGGATGCACTTGAGCGGTACTATTCCGCCATTATTGATTTCGATGTTTTGGGTGATTTATTCGCATGATTTGATTTTGATGATTGAGGATTTACGGTCTTTGCACTTTGTTGCACTTGATATCGTTTTCATTCTTTGGTTTCACATGCTTGTGATTTTACGGTTTTAGACATTTGAGTTGATTTTGTGTGTATGCACGCACACGATTTGGTTCCTGCACTCTGTATAGTTTATATATGCTTGCAGTGCAGTGATACGCCTTTTGTGCACTTAGATGCACTGGACTTCGATTTCGATTGTGATACTCGATATTTGTTTTGTGCACCTGATTTGATTTTGCGCATGTTCGGCGCTTGATATTAGATTTCATGATTTCGTGCATGATGGATGCCCCTGGTTTTGGGTTTTCGCGCATGTTGAGCGCATGTCTTGAGATGCGATTTTGGTGCACACCAGATGCACTAAATCAAGATTTTTTTCGTGCATGTCAGATGCACCTGATTTTGCTGTCAGGCACACACGTTGCCTATGACAGATGCTTTGTGCACTCCCGATGCACTTAGATCTTGTTTCTGTGCACTTGTATGGCACGTATATGGATTTTGATTGTCGTGCGCAGCAGACGCACGTAGTATTCATACGCGTATTTTGGGATTGATTTCTTATAGAGCAATACGTTTTTTTATGATAATTGCGATGTGTTTTCGTACTAAGCAGGACTAGTTAGAGGACAGTACCTGGATGTATTTTGCATGCATTGATAACTATTGAAAGGAATTCCAAAAAAACGAGCTATAGTCTCAGTATTTACCTACGTGTCTAATATGACGCGAAACGTTTAAAACAAGGAAAACCCTTCTAAATTGTTTCCCAAAATGGTGGAACGTACATTTCAAACAAAGGTATATATGTATATAGATATTTTCTTATGATAGACGTCCGCCACTGTGCAGTGTTATGTGCATTGCACAGCAACTTAAAGGATTTGGCATGCATTTCCTCCTGATATTTGCATGTATAGTTCCGATTTATAGCATATCGGTCTTGCTTAAGATTTGGAATTCGTGTCTTCACCTTGACTCCGATGATTGCGGGATGCTTGACGGAGTTTTAATTTCGAGTTATCTACTCACTACTCATGCGCATGCATTGCGCTATGATGTGTTTATGTATTTATGATTTCGGAGCCCCGGCGATTTGATGGTTTTGGCTGAAATATTTTAGTATTTGGGGGGGGGGGTTTAATTTAAATTCGGGGACCGAATTTCTTTAAGGGGGGAAGATTGTAATGTTTTGAAAATCGTTTCGGTGAAATTTCGAAAAAACGGTAAAATAAGGGGGTTTTCTGTAAAAAGTCAAAATGCAAATATTTTTATTATAAAATTAAATATACATATTCTAGCTATGTAATTGCTAGTATTTGGTGTTTATTGAGCCACTGGTGAAATTTCAAATTTTCTGAAAAATTTTCCGAAATTAATTATTTTAATATTATTTTAAGCCGTCACTAATACATTTAATTGGGGAAAATTATAAATTGGAATGAGTTGAAACAAATTTTGTGCATCATAAAACATTAAATAAAATTTTATCATGTGGTTTTTGAAATGAAATCGTTTGCCAAAACGGTTTAGAAAATATCGAAGAAAAAAGCTTTTTTTATAGTGTAAATGGATGTTTGGGGTATTGTATTTATCATTTTCCATCACCCCACACCCATACCCACAATCACACACCCCCATTTATTTCTTCCCTTGGCTGAATTCAGCAGCCCCTACCCATTTTCCCCACTTGAATTTCAAAGAAAAGAAAAGAAAGAAAAGAAAAGAAAAGAAAAGAAATGAGAATGGATAAAAGAGTTGGTATTTGGTTGACTTGGACTTTTCCCTCACCATACCTCACACCACACTCCCTCTCTCCTCTCCCCCACCTGCAATGGCCGAGCCCCCCCTCCATTTCAGCCCCTTCATTCTTCATCTCTTTCTCTTTAAAAAAAATTCATCAAAAGTGCTTGAAAATCCACAAAAAATCAAGCAAAAATCCAAATCAAAATCCACCTCCTACCCATTTTTCCTTGGCTACCATAGCATGGATCTAGGGATTTAGATTTCAATTTGGGAGGCTAAGTGTGCTTGTGGGATCTTCAAATTTATTTGGGTATAATTCTAACCTTTTTGTTAAATTGTTGTTAATTGCTTTAAGTTAGCTTAATTAGGTGTTTAATTAGGTTTAATTGCTAGTTTGGAAAATTTATGAGTTAGGGTTTGAATTCAAATATGGTTATTGTCACTTGATTAAGTTTACAAAGTGTATTTTGGCATGCGAGGGCATGGAAAACCTAATCTAGTTGCTATTATGTAAATTGTTGCATTTAAATTGTCCAAATCAAGTTTTTAAGCAAACTAGGTTTTTGAAATTTGATTAAGTAATGGAGATAAAAATCTAATTAGGGTATTCATGGCATTATTAACATTTTAAAGTGTAGTTTAATACTTTAGTTCATGAAAATCCAAGCTAGATTGTGGTTTGTGCATTTTTTTGCTATAAAATTGTTAAAATTTGGGTATATTGTAAACTGGAATTTTGGAATTTATGGAAATTGATGAGAATAAATTATAGGAATGGTTTATATGACTTTGTTATGATATTTAGTTAATATTGTGGACGCTAGATTCGTTTAAACATCAAGATGTTGTATTAAAGCGGTTAATTTTGCTTATTAGGTTTTCGGAAAAATAGCTTTAAAGCGATTTTGAAGTTTTGGTGATTCTAACCCTATTTTATATATATAATTAAGGTGTTGTGAAACCACGATTGATACGTTTGAGTTTTTCTCGATGGTTTGGCGTTTGTACGCCGACGTCGAGGGTTTTTAGGTTGATTTGTGAAAGCAACCATAGGTTTTGACCTATGTGGGATTCACGTGTCGTTTTTGGGTCATGAGTCAGATTTTAATACGACACGGTGCGTTATGATATGTAGGTACCCCATGTGGACTTCGAGACGACAAGCAAGCGCGTGGCGACGTCGGCACCGGCTAGCGAGGACCAGGTGAGTAGATTTATATCTACGGGGAGAAGTCGGGTGGATGGCGTATAGCACCCCCGCAGTCCGTAGTGTAGCTCATATATATAAGTTTATATATGTGTTTTATGATACGAGAATGTTCATTCATGTTATGTTTATGTGTTCATGGAGTACCTTTGGGTTAGTTGCGAAACCCTAGAGTAGTTGTTATACCCACATACGCTCACACAGACTTGCATACTTTACTTTCTTGTGTGCAGATTGTGATGTGTATATATGTATATATGCGTGGGTATGGGACTATGCATATGTACATTCATATACGCATGCATGGATAATGAGGATAGTACTTGGGATTTAAGATGAGTCGATGAGATTTGATTTGAGACCGTGAGATCGGTGATATAGCAGGGTTCGTATTTGAGATACGACATGACGTTGTAGCGGGTCCTTGACGTAGTGTTTCACACACGTCCATGCATACTTAGGCGGTATCAGTATTGTACTAGACGTAGATCAGTACCCCGATCTTGATATTTGATAAAGATGATACCGGATGAATAGTATGATGAATGTGATATTGACCCGTACCCAGATTTGGGAAGCCGTACGACGGATTTACGTACGAGCTATATATTGATGATTGATCCGCACTCTTGACTTGGGATTACTGATTATAGATATGGTATCGGATATGATATTATTGAGGCGGGATCACCGACTATACATATACAGGTATGTATATGTATCGACTCAGATGATAGGCGGTTTCCTTACCTGTAGTTCAGCTTGTTAGTTCAGCCGTATAGTTTAGTGTAGTTGTTAGACTAGATTAGATTTCTACCTATTTCAAAACTAACGGATCATGGGTATTTTAAAAGACAGGTCAAGGGATCTACGGATATTTCAAAAGACGTATCCTTTATTAAAACAACGGTAGCCCTTATTTTCAAAACCCCACGATTCGTGTTATTTCAAAGGGCACCATTGTTTAGTATTTAGCTCCCGCTCATTATTGTTGTTCGCTCCGCATCGCATGCTTATATTATGATTCATATCCTATTATTAATATCATGCTGTTAGGACACCAGCACCATTACCGATGACGCGTATGTACCACGTACACTTCCTTGCCGGCTCACACACATCTTCATTGGTAATTGCCATGTCATGAACACCATAGAAAATACTATTTCATTTGACATAGGTTGTTAGCTAATAGTTTAGACATGATATTAGTGTACTTGCCTTATATGCTAGTTAGACATTGTAGTTATTGCCTGCTACTTCATGCATGTTATTATTCACTGTTGTGTCGCATTCATGGATTCTCATGCCTATATTCACTGTTTACATGCTATTGATGACTTGGATTCGGATTTCATGAGATTTCTTGGATTTGGAGGAAAACCGCAAAAACATAAATAAACCTTATCTCTCTTTTAAAATAAAAAGTGCGGTTTTCCCATGATGTATGAGTCGTCCACCATGAGTTTGCTGATGGATTTCGAGACCCGATTCGAGGAGTGGAGGAACCGTTTCGGGTACATGGTGGGCCCGGTGCGGTACCCCGGGGCAAGAGGATCGTGTTGTTGACGTTGAGCCTGGCAGGGGAGCATTACCGACCGGTGATTTTTCCCGACGCGTCGAATATCCGGAGGATACCGTCGTGGTCTTGAGATGGATGGTAGGGGCCGGTCTGGACTGACGGCGCCCTAGATATTGTGATTGAGACATTGAGATTTCGAGATATTGAGGTACAGAGATTGTGATACAGAGATATCGAGATATTAGGATTACGTTTTGTACCGATGCTAGGCACCGTTTTATGCTGATTTCATTATGATACCTCATTTTAAAAATACTGAAATCTCACTAATTTATGAAAGCAGTTTTCTTCAGTACATGCATTCTGTTTCATGCATTCATACATCATCCATATGATATATTGCTACCTGAGGCACTGACACGGGCCCATGAGATAACACTCGGTTAGATATTACCCTGGCCATTGTTATAGGCTGCATGTTATATATATATATTTGAGGATATATTATGATCGTTGACCTAGGATTGTGTTGTTCATGTGGTTTCTGTTCGTAGATGTTTTTCTACTCACGAGTTGGCAACTCACCCCCGTTGTGCCACAGTTTCTTGCAGGTTTTGCCGTACAGGTTTCATTACGGCTTTGCTGGCACTGCTTCCTTCGGGTGACTTGCTAGTAGGTGGGTTTATTTGTATCGCACCCATCATTATTCATTGTATATTATTATTCAGTTGTATCTAGTAAATTCCATCAACCAGACATGTATTTATTTGAGATAGAGACCAGTGATGTTTATTCTTTCGACCTTAGAGTCGCGCGTTGTATTTCTGTGGATTTCTTGTTGTTTTGAGTTCTATTTGAGTTTTGATCCTCGCCCTTGGCGTTGTATATTATATTGCTTGTGTGGTTGTGACCGTCGATTGATGAAGAGCTAGCTCCCGCTTGGGGATGCTTTTTTTTGATTTCGTATACTATTCATGTTGTATCCCGTTTGGGGGCCAGTTTTTACAAAGGAGACTCTGCCGAAATTTTCAGGAAATATTTGATGTTTTTAAAAAAGGCATAATTCGGCTTATGCTATTAAAACTACTTGATTTAAATTGGTTTTCCTTCACTCTACTACTTTTCTTGGTTTGGATTTCTGGGTTTTTCGGCTTACTTAGATTACGTACGCCTCGAGACGTTTCGTAGTCTAAGTGCCGGTCATATTCCGTACTTTCGGGTCGTGACAGTACCTAACAGTTTTCTATGGATGCTATGCGTCTTCGTCTTCTCCCATTTACCTTGTACGATTTAGCCGAGAAGTGGCTATATAACACTACCGCACATTGCATTTCAAATTGGGAAGAATTCGTCAACGCATTTCTTAAGAAATTCTACCCACATCATAAGACAGCTCGAGTCCGCAGCGAAATCAATCAATTCACCCAGCTTCCAAATGAACCATTTTCAAAATGTCTTGAACGCTTCAAGGATCTGTTAGTCCAATGTCCACATCACGGAATCCCTAGATTGGAACTGTGCCGAATCACTTATGAGGGCATTAATCCTAACACAGGACAGACCCTTGAATCCATGTGTCAAGGCAACTTCATGACTAAAGATGAAGGGGAAGCCTGGTAATTTCTAGAAAATTTCGCTGAAAAATCTTTACAGTGGGAGGGTGTGAGTCAATCGTCTAGGGATGGCAATGATATTTCCATTGGAGTTAGAGCTGAAATTTCAGCTTTACACAAGAAATTCGACAATATGGAAAACAAATTTTTAGCTGCCGCCCTAAATCAAATATCACTCTCCAAAACTGTATATGGATGCTGTTCTGATCCTTCTCATTTGACGGAAGAGTGTCCACGAAATTCTCTGTTTCAAGGTCACGAGCATACCAATGCCGCATTTCAAAGACCTAGAAACGATCCATTTTCTTCCACATATAATCAGGGTTGGAGGAATCACCCTAATTTTGCTTGGAACCAATCACAATCTAAAAACACGGTTCCAACCCAAAACAATTTCCAAAGGGTCCCTCCACCACAACAGCAACCACAACTTCAATTGAGTCAGCACCCTTTCCAAGCACATAACTTTCAAAATCCGGTCAACACACTTGCACTGTCTAGTCCTTTACAGTTGACCGGGACTGATGATTCCTCTTCATTTGCACAATACATGAATTTGGTCTTAACAAATATCATGCAAGTTTCGGCTGAAATGAAGTCTTCTGTCGATAAAATTGAGAAAAACTCAGTGTCCCAAGCTGAGAGTATTAAATCGATGGAAGCAGAAATTTCACGATTAAAAGCCGAAATGAGTGCAAGAGAAAAAGGGAAACTTCCAGCTCAACCTTTACCCAATCCTGGCTATTCACATCTTGTGAATGCAATCACGTTGAGATCTGGAAGAGTGCTTGACAATCATGTTGGGGAAGAGTTTGATGATACAGAAAAATCAATTAATAACACCCAGGCTGAGACCTTTCCTTCCGCTTCTACTTCTAATTCTAACCCCGGTTCTTCTACCCCACCACCTTCTTCCGAGCCTATTCTTCGTTTCCCAAAAGGCTCGCCACCTCAGCCCATTTCTTCTACTCCTCCACAGACGATCCCCACTCCTATTTTGGGATCGGGTCCACACACATTTCCTTCTCCTATGATGGACCCAGTGCTTATTGCTAAAGCACCTTATCCTAATCGGTTAAGGGCTAACACATCGAGTCCACATATGGAGAAGATTATGGACATTTTTAAGCAAGTTAACATTAACATCCCTCTCCTAGATGCCATCCAACAAGTTCCGTCCTATGCGAAAACTCTTAAGAACTTGTGCACTAGGAAGAGGAAGACTCAAGTGCCCAAGAAGATTTTCATGGCAAAGACTGTAGACACGGCTTTCCCCCAACAAGTACCGAGGAAACGTAAGGACCCTGGTTGTCCTACTATTTCCATTTCTATTGGGGAAAAACACATCAACCGTGCTCTACTAGACCTTGGAGCTAGTGTTAACTTGCTTCCATACTATGTTTATGAGCAACTAGGGATCGGAGAGTTGAAACCAGACCATTGCACTCTCCAGATGGCTGACCGATCAATCACCAAACCTAGGGGTGAACTGGAGGATGTGTTAATAAAAATCGGGGAATTTATCTTCCCTGTAGATTTTATTGTAATTGATACGCAGCCTGTAGCGAACCCACGGAACCAAATTCCGGTGATTTTAGGTCGCCCCTTTTTGGCCACTTCCAAAGCTATAATCAACTGTCGTAATGGTTCTATGACCCTATCCTTCGGGAATAGGTCAATAGAGCTGAACATTTACAAGTTGAGAAGTGTACCCTCCTAACCTACTGATCAGGTCTGTTCTATCGACTTAATGGATGTCGACAGCAGCGAATTTGATAATCCTCCTGATATTGATCTAGACTATTTTCATACCTTATTGTTTGACCCAATTATGTATCTTACACATACGGACTCTTCCACTGAGTTGTCCGGGTCAACAATTAACACCGATTATGAACTGTTTTTAGAGTCTGAAGATCACCCCGTACTTTGTGATGACATTATTCATCGGGGTATTAATGGAACTTTTGAGGAGATCTTCGCTGATGAACTCGTATTTTTGAATGACACAGGTGTTGAGATGAATCATCTCCCAATTAATGAAATTGAACCTCCACCCCTTCTTCTGAATTGTAAAAAGAATGCGAGTAATCTATCACATACACTGCATCGTCTCTCCAAAACGAGACGCACCCACATTCTATTCTACCACTTAACATTTCCCCACTTCTTCTTCCACCAACCAGAGCACTGCATCGATAAAATTTTTGAATGGTTGGTGTTAACCTTCGGTCTTTGCAAAGCTTGGCATCGACCAATGATTTTTGACCCCCTCATATGATTTTCAAAAGATTAACATTGCATAACTCAAGTTTGGGGGGGCATTTTTTCTGGCTCTTGAAAAGAAAATTTTTACAAAATGATGAGCCAAGAATAATTTTGGGCGAGGTTCTTCACTTAAATATATTTCCCCCATTAATAAATTTCCTCCCAGGCTTACAGGTTTTTTTTCGAGATCTAGCGGATGGAAATAGTGAGGACACTGTTGAAAACAAGTTTGGGGGAGGTTTGTCCTTATTTTCGCATCATTTGCATCATACTTTGCATAAGCACAAAACATTTTGAAAAAACCTATAAAAATTTAAAAATTTTCGAAAAATAAAAATATTTTTGTACATAAATAAGATAATAAAAGATTAGATAGTGAAAAATTACATCCATAAGATTAGAAAAATTTAAGAAAACCAAGAAAATTAGAAGTTTTCTTATACGAACTAATGATAAGTAGTTATGAGCCATTGTCCCAAGGGTTAGTAAGATGAAGGATGTCATTAATCTGAGGATAAAAATAAGTCTGAAAAATAGTTCCTATTCTGGAAGCCAAACATTTTGAACGTTGATGCCCTACTATTCGCACTTACACACGTCTTGAAGCTCGGGATAGTAGAGGATACCTTGAAATGCTCTTGTTTAAAAGCCAAAGTATGAAGGAAATAAAAAATTGAAGAAAATATAAAATGGTGAAAAAAAAATGGACACTGGTTTTGTTATCGCCAAGGCAGCAATAAAAAAATATAGCGAGGGTGCCTCTTCACCTAGTGCCCTAAGGCCAACTGGTCTGGGAGTCACTGCTAAGCCTTAGGTGGTGCAAGATGAGGAAAAACACCAAATAAGCAAGCACATGAGTAATCGGTCGGTTAGTACCTCAAGAAGTATTAACGGTCGCATGAAAGTGTGTGAGCAAATTTATCTAAATATTCATTAATTAAAAAGTACTGAGGCAGATGGGAAAGAGTATGATAGCTTGAATTGAATTCTCCGGGTGTAGGGATGTCTTTTACACACACGTAGGGTTATATGATCGATGTTTGGAAGAAAGATAGGAATGAAGAATAAGACGATGTTTTATTGAGGGAGGACGCGATTTCTGACATCTTTTCATGACTATTAAGATAGGGCTCATGACAACCGAAAAGCTAGCTTAGATGGAAACCCTAATTTTCAAGGCTTTTCTTTTACAATTCATTTCTTTAAATGCAATATTCATGATCTTCCTTTTATTATTGGATTTTGTGGGTGCAATCCGCTGAAAACCCTCAGGAGACAACACTCCTCCTACTAGGGACACCTAGAGGTTTAAAGGCTTGTTGCACGTGCTCAGTGCAATCGTGTTGCCTACGAAAGTGTGCTAGTTAGTTTTTCTCTTTCTTTATTTTCTCCTTCTCTTTTTAATAAAACCATTCGCTCGAGACGATCGAAAATAAGTTTGGGAGAATTTGATCAGTCGAAAATACTGCATTTTTAACACGGCAATTTCCCTATCATTTGCGCTCATCTAGAAGTGTTCGGTATTCATATTGCACATATTAACAAAACAGTCCTAAAATACCAGATTGCATGTGTTATACTCTAAAACCGACATTTCTGAGGAAATTGTGTGTTTATCATGGCATCGCATCATCCCTGTATTGCGCAACACTTGTTTCGAGATTTGTGCAGGAAATTGCAGGAACAAAGCCAAAAGAAGCTGATCAAAAATACGCCAACTCAAAGGCTAAAGATCTGGTAGCAATACAGAAGGCCAAACAAAATTCAACATATCAGAAGCAGGCCCAAATGTCAGCCCAAGTCCCCAGTTAAAAATTCAAGCCCTAAGGCCTCCAAAGCGCCGCGGTTCCGCGGCGGGAGCGCGCTTTCGCCGCGGAACTGCGGCGGCTTGATGGTTTCAGACGACCAGATTTCTTACACGTGTCTCTCATAACGGTATAAGCTTCCAGAAGACTCCCGATTCTCTACGTTGCACATCTAGAAGCTTCTCCTCAACAAACTTTTGGAGGGAAATTCAAATCTCCTCAACAAACTTTTGGAGGGAAATTCAAAATTCAAATCCTAGATCTAGGGTTTTGATGGTCTATAAAAAGGATCCTAGATCTAGGGTTGAGGTTGTTCATTAGTTCCTTAATTTTTACTCTCTCATCTTCTTCCACAAGTCTAGTGACAAGACTTGTGCGAAACCCTTACCCTAATTCCAATCAAAATTCAAGATCCCGAGTACCAAATCAAGCGAGAAGCCCTTCAACCTTTTATGAGCGGAGCCGATCTTCAATCGAGCAAGTGATCCAAGCCGATCCGCGACTCACGGAGACAAGCGAAGCCAAATCGACGATCGAGTTCTTCCTCTTGTAGTTCTTGAGCGATTATAACGAAATTGTTGATATAAATAAAAGGTGAAATTCTTTAATCTTGGTTTGTTTAAATTCTTGCATCATGATTCGATCTCAATTTGTGATTGTGGTTCTTGTTGTGATGTTTGAGTAAAACTCCGCTCGTCAAGGAGTCGAGACGATCAATAGAATGATGATGTAACAAATCTTAATACGATTCTTAAGTCCTACGAGTTTTGTAAACCCTAGCAAGTTCAAGAATCGATGACCTAGTTTCGTTGCGATGCTTTCTTGATTGTTATCGCTCGAAATTAAGGATCTACGATCGTTTCTAGAATTTACTAGAGGCTAGAATGTGAATGATATCGACGAAGGAACAAGGGATAAATGATGAAACCCTAGTTTCATTAGAAATCCCTAATTCTCGTCGATCATCATCGATCTAGTATAAATTCATCGAAGGATAAGAATACGTTATCGTAAGATTACATCACATCTATAGATCCGATCGATTCCTACGAGCCTCATTTAGATTCTTGATATTTGGTTGGAAAAGAAAATTCATTAAACTCCCAATTCTTGATTCTATCTTTTTCTTGTTATTAGATCTAGATTTTCTAATTCTTGAACTTCAACTATAAATCATGAATTGTTTGTTTTCTTTCTAATAAAGTTTCAATTCAAATAAAACAAGATACGAACGAATCGTGCAATCCCTGTGGACGATCCGCACTCTCTAACGCGCTACATCCGACACCGTTAATTGATTGCGGTCAAAAAATATTTTTGGTTGTGATTTCTATACATTTTCTTAAACACACAACGGAAATTTTTTATCAATCACAAAGCAAGAACTAAAAGAAGCATTAAACAAAAAAAACTGAGTGGGTTGTAGCATCTGCTAGTTTCGCTAAAGAGGTCACTCCCGGTGAAGGAATCTCGGCACTTTCCTTATCGAATAAAGTGCTAGATATTCTACAAGGAATACCGCTATGCAAAGCAAAAACTAGAGCTACCCTTTTTGAAAATATGATTCTACAACTTCTTTTAGGTTTTTTTTCTTTTCATTAATCTCATTAATGAAGTCCCATCATTTATGCTTCCTAAGCATTACAGAAGAAACGAAATACAACGTACGCTTATGCCATCCGCATTCGCCATAGTGTCCCGTTATGCACCGTTAGGTTACTTAACTAACGGCATAGCGGGGCGGGACTAGCGCGGGTGTAAAACATAAGCAACGTTTATTATACATCATATATACAATAATAAAGCATTCGTCTCACGCATATAAAGTGATCACATCACAGAATATCAGCAGCAGAAGATAACATATGAAATATTGGATATACTAGGAATTTCGTGTTTTAATTTAAGCCTGTATAAAACATGGATTCCACGGTCGCGATGAATACCCAAACCCACATCCCTAGACCCCTACGAGAGTGGAAAGCAACCCTACCAATTCTAGAGTTAGGAGACCCGGTCTCGACTCCTCGAGATGGTCTCCTACTGGACTCTAGAACCCGGTTACTTGTGCTCCCCTCCTTGGGTCTATCCTAATGCGGAAAAGTAAATAATATACAACAATGGTGACCTCATCCTCAACCCGGAAGTGCCCCAATAAAAGAATATTACATACAATGAATTTTATATGAATGAAAATAAAAACTCTCATCTCAAATAAAACCCCCGGCAATTCAAAACACGACGATCCAATATAACATATCACAGCAACACATAACATCACATGTCATCAACGTAAGTAAATATGCGTATCACAATTGTCGTTGACATATAGCAACGAAAACGGTGATATACCACATATTACACTTACGGTCGCAGAAAAGAAAATGTCAAACTACAACATTTGGAATCCACAATCACCTTAGACATCATAAACCCAAAATATCACATACTTTGGATTTCATGCCTAACTATATGAATTTCATATAGTGTATCACATTCCAGAAAAAGCTAGACGACGTTAAACATTCCGATCGAATCAACAAACACCCAAAATTTTCCAAAAAGCTCAACACTTGAGCGCAGTTTAAAAATACTCATCACATGCGACAGTACCAATGGACCAACCGTAGAAGGGTCAACCCTTGCCTCACCCATGGCGCAGCGGAACTACCGCAAACCCGAGGGTTTGGCGATGGTTCTTACGGATATAGAATCGAGTTAGGGTTTTGTTCTTCTAGAGGGTCCACCGCATTACTTGCACGATATTTGAATGTTCTTTAACTCGGAAAAAATCCAACTCTTGGAAAATTTTCCGGTAAGGCATAAAGTGGGTATTTAATATCCGTTCGAACTTTTTAACACCGTCTAAAACAACCCGAAAACATGTTATAATTACGACTACGAAACACTCCTAGTTGCCTCTGCAGAAAGTTAATATCATATGCAAATTTAGCAAAAACAAACAACACCTGAAAAACCAAAACCTAGTGTAACATTTCAGAAAAATAAAATATTATTTTTGGGAATTTTTATAATTAAATAATAAATATAATGAATATTTTAATAATGCGATATGATTAAATACCGATAAATTGGGAAATATTTGGAAAATTATAGGAATTACTGAAATGAGGGTGTTTTGTATGATTTAAGCAAATTATAAATTCTTTATGATTAATTATATTCCATTTTAATGCTAATCGCGATTAAATATCACTGATCGTGAATTAAGCTTGATTTGTGCACATGACATGCACCATGTCATATTTCACATTGTTACATTTTTCCTCCATGTCTTTTCTTTTTCAAATGTTTTGGTTTGGTTTTAAATGAGAGAAAAGAAAAGAGAAGAGAAAGGAAAATAGAAAAGAAAAGAAAAAGGATTAATGAATAAGGTATGTGCAAGAGAGAGAGAGGTGAGGGGTCAACCTTGGTCTTGGCTCTTTGTTTTTCTTTATCATCTTCATCTTTTCTCTCCTCTCCCTCTCACCATGGCTGCCCTCCTCCTTCCCCCTCCTCAAACACCTCCCAATACACCCAAAATCACACCAAAACTTCATCCCCCTTCACTAAAAACATGCACAAGCTCACTAGAAGCACTTTGGACCAAGAAAGCTTGGATTTTGGAGACTTGGGGCAACTCAAGAATTTTCTTGAGTTGCCAAATGAGGTAATTCTTGTATCATTAGTATTGTATTTCATTCATCTTAGCATCTTTACATGTTTAGAACCGATTTAGTGTTGTTTAGTGAACTTTGAAAATTTCAAGTTAGGGTTTGAGGGATTCTTGGGATATGATTGTGTAATTGAGGTTAGTAGAGGCTATACAACCCCTGTAGTGATTGTATATTAGGCTAAACCATAGACTAGAACCCCAAACTTAGAAACCCCGATATCGGATTTGTGTTGGAATTGTGATGTGTTTTGGTGATCTGCTATAACCCGGGTGACCTGAAATTTTTTTAGCAAAGACTGAGAGGTGTGCAGGCAACCTAGAAGCTAACCCCAAATCCTGAGGCACCCACTCCATGTTATGGACGAAAATTAACTCTTTTTGGCAGCAATTTGCGGCCTTGGTACAAGCAAATTGTCTCGTGCTTGGTCCAGGGCTTTATCTCCAGTAAAATAGACCCTCCATGTATGCAAAATTGGTTAATTTCGCCTAGGGTAAAATCTGGGACCATTTTCTTGAGTTGTTGCATTGTTTTGCAACTTCGTTTTAATTTGGTATTTGGTATTTGATATTGTGTTCCGTCGTCTGATATTTATACGTCGGCGACGGGGGTTGTTTAGTGGATTTGCAGGCGTAGGCTATAGGTTCTAACATATAAGCGATTCACATACCGTTTTGGTTTTCATGTTCGATTCTTGATACTATATGACGCATTGGAAATTGTAGGTACCCCTACGTGGACTTCGAGACGACGAGGATGAGCGTGGCGTCATCAACTCCAGCAAGCAAGGATCGAGGTGAGTAGATATATATCTACGGGGGATATCGGGTGGATGGCGTATAGCACCCCCGCAGTTCGTAGTGTAGCCTATGATATTTTATAGTTATATATGATTATGTGTTATGTGAAACTTGGATAGTTAGCAAGTAGGATCTTAGAAGATCATGGGTTAATGTAGTATATTTGGACGATAGTGTCGATAGTTAGTTATAGTCGCGAACCCTAGAGTAAAGATTACACCCACACGCACACACACACTTACATTGTTTTACTTGTGCGTATTTGGGGATATATACTTATATATATACATATAAGTATGTGAATATGTATACATATATATATATATATATATACACATATACTTGGATAATGAGGATAGTCTTTGATATTTGGAGATGAGTCGATGAGATTGGGCGTGATGCCATGAGATCGGTGATGTGATTTGGTTCGTATTATGAGATACGACATGATGTTATAGCGGGTCCTTTGTGTTTTCATACACACGCATATATATATATATATATATATATATATATATATATATATATATATATGGTTTCGGTATGTACTAGACTCTAGATCAGTACCCCAGTTCATGATATGATGATAAGGATACCAGATAAATGATGAGATAAATGTGATATTCGACCCGTACCCAGATTTGGGATGCCGTATGATGGATTTACCGTACGAGCTATTTATTGATGATAGATCCGCACTATTGACTCGAGGATGTCATATTATATATTGTATCGTATGCGATACATTTGAGGCGGGATCACCGATTATTATATATATATCGACTCAGACTTAGGTGGTTTCCTTACCCTTTCGCTTAGTCTGTTAGTTTTAGACCTGTAGTTACTTAGTAGATGTTAGACTGGACTCGAGTCATACTTATTTCAAAACTAACGAATTGTGAGTATTTTAAAGACAGGCCAAGGAATTCTACGGATATTTCAAAGGATGTAACTTTTCTTAAAAAAACACCATAGCCCTATTTTCTAAACACCACAATTCGTGTTATTTCAAATGACAATTGTATGACTCATATGCATAATATAGATTCCTTATTGTTACATTTATTATTTATCCTATATGCTCATGTTGTTCATATCGCATCGCATTACATATACCTGTGCTAGTACACCTACCCATTATCGATGATGCCTATGTTACACTTACACAGATTTGCCGGCTCACACACTTCATCATCGATAATTGACATTTCACTACACAGTAGAATTGCTTCATCATGATGTGATTCCTTGCATGAATTGCCTGCTATAGTTGCATGTGTACCTTTATACGATGTTGCATTGACCTTAGAGAAATTGGGAACCGCAGGATATATTTAAAAACACGATTCATTTTAAAGAGCGGTTCCCCTTGATATTTGCATATTACTGTTCCATGTTGCATGATATACGGATATGCTTACATTTCTGTTAGATGTCGCATACATCATGCTTTACGATTATACGCATATAGATATGTTGTTTTCATGAGATTTCTGGATTTGAGAATCGTGGGTATTTCAAAAGAAAGTATGTTGTTTTAAAAACCTGGTTTCTTTTGATATGATATTTCAGCGCGTCCACCATGCATTTTCTCGGTTCTGAGACGTGTAATATATGAAACCCGATTCGAGGAGTTGGATGATCCGTTTGCGGTTTCATGGTGGACCCGGTACGGTACCCCGGGGCAAGAAGATCGTGGGGATGACGATGAGTCTGGCAGAGGAACTACTACCTACCGGTGATTGGTTGGACCTGGCGGTTATCCGGAGGATACCGACCGGAGTTATGAGATGGATATAGGTTGATCCGTACTGCCGGAGCCCGTGGGCCGATCCCGCAGATGATACAGAGCCAGAGATATGATGATTTACGTGTCGATGCTGGACACTGGTTTCATGATGTTTCGAGTGTCGGTATTGGACACTCAGGTTCCATGATTTGATGTGTCATTGATGGACACACATTTTCCTTGATATCCTCATATATACTTACATGCATATATTTTATGATATTTACATGCATGATATTGTTGTGTAATTAGTTGACACATGAACGAGGTCCATATGCATACTGGAATTTATTTTTTGTTGGCACATATACAGATATGGTCACCCTAGATATTGTAAGGTCTACGTTACCCACCCCAGTCCTTTCGGGGAGGCGGAACAGATAAAACGAAAATTTTTCCCTAGCTAGGTAACAATGAACGTTTCATGAAGGATCGTTGCTAAACAAAAACTAACAAAATTCTATAAGTTCTAACTACTATGTAGAATGGTTATACCTTAGTCTTGAACTCCTTCTCTTCTTGATGTGGTTCTTCCTCTTTCTTGCTCCTCGTAGTCGCTTGAACGGATCCTCCTAGTCGTCTCCTCTTTGCGATAGATGGATCCACCTGAGGGTCTCGAAATTGGGCTTCTATCTCAACCTAGAGATGACTAAGGTGTTTGGTTTGCTAAACCTAATACCTTAGATTGAGTAGAGAAGAGTGATGGTGGTTTTGTCTCAAAGGTTCATGATTTCCAACTCATGGAACACTTGAACCTTGAGAGAGGAAGAGGAAGAGGGAGAGCTTTCTTTCTAGGAGAGAGAAAAAGAATGATAGAATGAGCTCTCTTAATCCAACCCTTCTCACAAAAGTGAGAATAATAATAATAATAATAATAATTGAGTATATGGTGATGGTTAGTTTCAATGACCATTATCATTTCATGCTATCATGGCATTTTGCAAACAACAAGCAAGCAAAAGTCATACCCATGAAATGATAGCCATGAAATGATGATGATTAACAAGTCCAAAATGGTCAACCGGTCCACAAAGTCAACAAGTCAACAAAAGTCAAACTTTCAACTCAACCATGGCACAATAATACTTAATTAATATTATTAATCATATATCATATTCTCATTCGGGTTTAAAGAAAAGTCAACGGTCAACAATTCAACCATAGCCAAATGGTCAACAACCCTAATGAGAATCCTCTGCCTCTGCCTCTGTCAACTGTGCATACACACCGGCATCCGCGCTCCAAGGAACACGAATACACTGAGACAAAACCAATCCCAAAAACAGTTACTAGGATCCGGCTTAAACCAAAGCCCGCTAGTAACTACTGTCCGGACACCAAACGTGCACAAGTGCGCGGATGTGAACGAACCCCGTCGCAAAACCATGCAACCTCTACTCTGTTTTGCCCAAAGGTGAGTAACCCTTTGTGTGTGACTCTAAAGGCTTGACACTACGCTGGAAGTGGGTTTAACCACAGGCCGCAAGCGGTACTAGCTGTACGTAACGGTCCCCAGGTAGATGCCGATAAGAAGACTGATGAGGTGAACCCATCGAACTCCTACTGAGCCTGAATGTGACAATCTCCGTACAGTCTGGTCTGTTCGTCTGAGAAAATCGCATGGCGGGCCTAAGGGGGCGGTAAACGTCAGTCCCCTAATAGCGGTACAAGTCGTGTCGGAGTGTAGCCCAAAACACCCTGAGAATCTACTGGAAAACCTACCAGCAATTCTCGCTTGCCCTGGCCAGGGACTTTGTGTAATGGCTCTCCTAGACACAGCGCGATATCAACCCCCAATACCGGGAGAGACGAATCCTGTCTAACCGTCACTGCCTCCAAGTGCTTCGGGACTGCACCCAACTACTACCTGTTTGCACGAATCAGAAGAGCCGTGGTAGGGTAGTAATCTAAGAACAGTGGGAACACGCTCAAGGCGAAGTGAAAGTGTCAAGTCAGCGGACTAAGTTGTACTCATGTCTCCTGGGAACTGTTAACTAACGATAGGTATAATACCAACCAAAAGTTCCCGACGAGTCCTGTCCAGTGTATTCGTAACCTAACGAGCACCTGCATACTATCTCCAGTACGACGTACTGATGGCTGTGGACAGACCATCTCCCCTGCTGGGAAGAGAAGCGTATGCACCAGTCTACTCTGGAGTATCGATGCCCTGTCTCGATAAACCTACGACTAGAGACCAAAATAAGGATATGCTTATAGACTACTGTTCATCACAGAAAACTGCATTTTATACCGCCCATTCTTATGCTCGTTTGTTTATAGGCGGGTGCTTTTAATCCGTGTTTGCTACATATTTACAGGCTACAGGTTCCTGGTCCAAAATAACGCAAATGATACAAAATCTCTACTGATACGCATAAATCCAGGACATCTGTTACCAGCAGAAAAAAGCCGGGTTCCGATCATCCGTATCCGTCCAGTGCCGCGTACCTGTTCCAGAGACAAGATAAATGACAGTGGTCATTCATGTCTCAGACAAGCACAAAGCACGAGAGGGGCAGCACAAAGCACGAGAGGGTCAAACACAAAGCACGAGAGGGACATGCACAGAGCACGAGAGGGTATGGTGCATTCAATGCATAAAGTGTTGATGTGATTCAAAAATTCAAAAATTCAAACTTCCCTCCAAATTTTGGATGAATTCAAATTCAAATTAAAGGAAAAGTCTTGATCTTTTTCCTATAAAAGGAAACCATTGGGTAAGTGAGAAGGGGTCCAATTTTTGCCATACATTGTATCATTCTTTTGCTTAGCTTCCCCTTGAGCTCCTTGCCTTCTCTTGATCTTTCAACCTCTTCATTGAGCTTGAAGGTTTAAGGATTGGTTATTGATCTCAAGGGTTGTATCATTATGGAATCAATAAAGTCTTCTCTTTTGTGCTTCATTCACCATGAGTTCTTTGCCTCTTCTTGATCTTGCAACCTCTTAATTGAGCTTGCAAGTTTAAGATTTGGTTATTGAATCCATGTCTTGTATTTGGTTCTATGGTTCTTATTGTTATTTTCTTGCTTATTTATTTCTTACTTTTTATTACTTTGCTTTACTTTCATGCACTTAAATTCCATGCACTCACTTACTTGTAATCTTTTCTTTTCTTTGTTCTTTTCTTTTGCTCTTTGTTGTTCATGTTGTGAATGTTGTAATTATCGTCGTTGTTAAGAATCAATACGGTATTGTAAGTTAACACTTCTTTCCTCATTTCCTTTTCCCGTTATTTTCCATTTGAACTCCGCCCAAACGTTACGCAAGCGCTCCGTTAGGCACCCTACCCAGACAAGGTAACGGTGTTCCTAACCGCGACCGGTTGCGTTCGGTTTGGCCGGAGGCGAAAGCAAGAGACAAGAACGGAAGGACAAGGGTAAATAAGCCGGATTCCACGAATACCGCGCTTAAATCCCCTAATCCACGTTGTTGCCGATTGCTCTAGCCTCAATTGGTCAAGACTCGGCTCAAAGGTTTTGAGTACGGATTTCTTTAGCTTACATTATCGTATCTTTTCTTAACAACTTTATACTTGCAAATAAACACATAGGTTAGAATCAAACACATACAGATTCTTTATTGACTCGTCTAAAACAAGAACGGACATACAACCATCTCCCTGTGGATCGACCCGTGCTCAACCGGCTAGCTGCATAGCCACACCGTCCTGATCGCAGTTATACTTTAATTCTTTGAACATCCGACACGCCAAAAGCGTGCGATCAAATGTATCCGTTGCCGGGGAGACGGTAGCGTATTTTCTTTCTTGTTATTCGGGTTAATATTCTTTTTGTATATATATTTAAAAAAAATTCTTTTTGTTTTTTCTGATAATTTTTGTGGGCAAGTGTGGAGATTTTTGCTTATTTGCAAACTGCGATTGTGGGGAGCAAAGTGTGCTTTCAAGGCAAAGGTGATTACGAAGTACAGTGCCAAAGATCCGGGTAGTTTGACCCGCGCAAGCGAACTTTTCAAGCTTACCGGATTTGATTCAACGGGGGTTTCCTAACCCAAAACTTAACGGTACGTACTTTACTAACACCTTCTTCTCAAATCTAACACATCCAATATACTATTCTTTGCAGGATTCTTTGCAAGTTCGCTAGCAAAACGCTAAAAATTGACTAACCCGTATTTGTTGCAGTGCCATGCTAAACTAAAAAACGGTTGTTTGATTCTTTATAGAATTTTTACTGAATTGCGCATTGCATACATTAATACGGACTTAAGGGCAAGCGAACCCCACAACATACGGTAAAGGATTTCATCACCTTTTCCGTGGCCCACAAATCACGAACTTGAGCATAACGTTTACCCGCACAAAATTTAAAAGAAACTAGACTTTAACCCTTAAGGACTTCGCGCTCACTAGGAGAAGTTAACTGTGTTTAGAACCTCGCTTAACGGTATATTGTTTACGGGGTGTCTAGGAAAGTGTTAACGACGAAACCGCCAAAAGAGAAAGGGTTATTTAATTAAGGAACTTCGCGAAAGCGTTGGAAAACCTCCCCTTATCTCTGCACTTACCTGGCCTCGTGATCAGTGTATCTTGAGCCCGTTTCTCGACACAGTTTTACTTCGAAAATCAAGTTCTGGAGCAGGTCTAGTTGACCTAGGTGAACCCTAGAACGATTAGGTGTGTGGTATTTTTGTGTCGTGATTGTTTTTGTCCATATTCTTTTTGTGTGTATATTTCATTCTTCTGTTAATATTTAAACTATATAAAAAAAAATCCACATCCTTTTTCCCCTCATTTTTTCTACCTTTCTTTCATTCTCTCTTCATATCATGGGTACCCCACCTCGCAAAACTCTTGCCGAACTTTGGTACCCACAATCAGACATTACTTCTTACGGTTCTTGCTTTGGCCTTGCTTTGGCCGAACTTCGATCGATCGATCCATGCCAAAAATTTCATTGAGAGATCGGATAGACGCGTCTAGGACGAACAATTTGACTCCGCAATCCACTTCATATCAACCATTTCAAACATTCACCCCTTCTTACGTTGATACCCCTTCTTCGAGTCATGTTGCAACTCCAAGATCTATGTCTATTGCAGAACGTATTGAACAATCTCGTAGCCGATCTTTCACTCCTGTCACCACTTCAAATTCTTGGGATTAACAATTTCATTCACCTTCTTATCCAAATGTTGATCCTACCCCTGTCCAACCATTCAATTCCTACCAATCCTATCCTACTTTTGCACCTTCCCTAGACATTGCATCAGAACCGCCATTTGGGAGTTTTCAGTATCCAAACAACTTTGAATCTTTTACTAAAACCCCTTCATAACCCATGTCTAGTCTGGAACAGTCGTTGGAAGACTTTAGGGTAGCGTCAAGCCAACAGATGATGGATTTGAATGCGTCCATGGCCGCTCTCGTACAACATACTGACCCGGTAGCTAGTTTTCAACTAGCTCCTAATTTTTCAATGTATGATGAGGCGGCGGGACAGGCTGTGAATTTGAGTGGAGAAAGTGAGCTGTACCCCCTTCCAAATCAAACCTACCCATCCCAAATTGAATCCCACAACTCCTGTTTTGAAAGTCTATCGAGTATCCCACATGATTTATCAATTGAAGATAGAATGATTAATGAGTTGTGAGACTTTGTGGTGTTTGATTTGCCCGATTGTGAAGGGTCCCTTCCAAGTGAAACCAATCCCAATCCTTTTGACCTCTACACCTCCACTCTAGAACCCGAATCGATTGAAATCCATGCTTTTGACGAGGTGTCTGAGAAAATTGACTTTCACTTGATTGAGGATATTGACGCTGGGAATATTTTGGATGATGAACCCATAGATTTGGCTGAGTTTTTCTCTTCAAATCATCATCCCGAGTCATTAAATGTTTTTCCCGAACCCCATATGCGTCTGGATTTTGAAGAGAAGTGCATGGATGTGCTAAATTTTGAGGAGAATATTGAGGATAGTTTTGAGGATGTAATTGATGAGTCGGATTTTCCCATTCATCCTGTCCCTGTCATTGATTGTGTACACCCTCCTGAACCTTTAACCGATACCCCTCCTCGATCACTTCCCTCCATCCTTTCCATCATTCCGACCATGCAAGAAACCGTCTCACTTTCATTTAATATATCTGGTTTACCAAGTTCGGCGTACCCATGGTTTCTCACGAATCTTGAGGGATTTGACCCTATTTCTCGACGGGTTAATATATTAGCACAATCGCTTTTCACACATCGGTCATCACAAATTGTGCTAATCTATTCACTCCATTTTCACCCTCAAGTTCGTACTCCACTTCTTTTTCCCTTCCGCCATTCTTCTTCTTCTTCTTATATACCAAGACCGTATTCCGCTTCTATCTCCATACGGTCTCACGTATTTCCCATTTCTTTCCTATTCACCTTCTTTCACCAGCCACTGCTCTATCACGATAAGATCTTTGAATGGTTGGTGCTCACTTTTGGCCTGTGTAAGGCCTTGTATAGTTTGATACTGTTTTCTTTCCCCCTAATCCTGAACTTCACCGCTTAAACAGTGGAAACACTGTTTCACTTAAGTTTGGGGGGAAACCTTTTTTGTATATATCTTTTTGGTTTTCTTTTTATTTTGTATATAATTTGTTTTTAGGGAGCGCCGACAATTTTGACCCTCTTGGTATAACCTGACAGTGAGGGCACTGTCCAGTTTAAGTTTGGGGGTACGCTCGGTACGCATTTCTAACCTTCGCATTCATATGTATATTTTGCATCTGCATACTAAAATCCATAAAATCCATAAAAATCTGAAAATTTTCTAAAAATATAAACACTTTTTAGTCAAGTTAGCTAGTAGGAGGACTCTGATTCAACATTTCGACGGTTTTGTTTGATAAAATAAGAATAACTAAATCTTATGTTTAGATTTTAAAAACCTGAAAGATAACTCTCCTTTAAAGTTAACTATAGCTGATATACGTCTTTACATCACACTACACGTGTCGTGAGTTTTTGAAATTAGATGACAAGTCTTCTATGTCTAAAAACTTTTAAATGGATCAATGATTTTCTGAGGATCAAATAGGTTTGTTCTGAAATAAGTAATATCAAGAATAGTTTATGAAAGTAAGTGAATATGAAGGAATGTTATTGATGCCTTAATTGGAACTAAGTCTGAAAAATAACCCATCTGGAACTTGATTGGAATGATTACACACCGAACCCACTAAACACGTCTTTTATCCAAAAAATGATTGAACTGCCGGTTATATCTCCGTTCGTATTAAATCATCATGATTTTCACGCCAAACTGTCTTTTGTTTTTGGACCTAAGTAACTTGAGTAATTAAGTCCGCTGGGGTGTTTCCACACCTAATCCCCTAAAACCAACTGGTTTAGGTGCATTGGCCCAAAACTCGCTAAGAAGCCTAGAAAGTCCAGTTTAAAACAAAGTCAAGCAAGTGTTCTCTCCGAGTTAAAATTCCTAACGGTTCTTTGTGCGAGAATAATCTTGATAAAAGACAGTCTTTTATAAAAAAAATTAGCGGAGATATGAAGGTTTTATTCTATGATAAAGACTATTGCACGTTCACAGATGTGTGTATGAAATGAAAACAAGAATAAGGTGGAGTGAAAAATAAGACCTAGTTGCCTGTTAAGGAAGATAGAAATTCTAAAGTTGAAACTTTACTGGAAAACGAAACTTGAAAAATGCTTAACTCTTTATAAAACTTATGTGATCCTTTCAAAATTTTTATCTGTGCTTTATTGTGTGACATGATGACGTAAATCGATCCTTCTGGAAACTTAACGACACTATTTGCACTGCACGTAAAGACATATAAAATCTGTAGTTAAATAAGAAGCGAGGTGTGAAAAATAAAGGTTCGATAGTCTAGACTTAGGATCATAGAGTTGTTATTTTCTAAAACAAAACTTTAAGGGTTTGAATCATAGTTATTTTACAAAACTAGCTTGACGGGATTTTGTAGGTGTAATCCGCTGAAAACCCTCAGGAGACAACACTCCTCCTACTAGGGACACCTAGAGGTTTAACGGCTTGTTGCACACGCTCAGAGCAATCGCGTTCCCCGCGAAAGTGCGGATAGGATTCTCTTTTGTGAATAAATGGTTTTGCTCGGGACGAGCAAAAGATAAGTTTGGGGGTATTTGTTCATCACAGAAAACTGCATTTTATACCGCCCATTCTTATGCTCGTTTGTTTATAGGCAGGTGCTTTTAATCCGTGTTTGCTACATATTTACAGGCTACAGGTTCCTGGTCCAAAATAACGCAAATGATACAAAATCTCTACTGATACGCATAAATCCAGGACATCTGTTACCAGCAGAAAAAAGCCGGGTTCCGATCATCCGTATCCGTCCAGCGCCGCATACCTGTTCCAGAGACAAGATAAATGACAGTGGTCATTCATGTCTCAGACAAGCACAAAGCACGAGAGGGGCAGCACAAAGCACGAGAGGGTCAAACAAAAAGCACGAGAGGGACATGCACAGAGCACGAGAGGGTATGGTGCATTCAATGCATAAAGTGTTGATGTGATTCAAAAATTCAAAAATTCAAACTTCCCTCCAAATTTTGGATGAATTCAAATTCAAATTAAAGGAAAAGTCTTGTTCTTTTGCCTATAAATGGAAACCGTTGGGTAAGTGAGAAGGAGTCCAATTTTTGCCATACATTGTATCATTCTTTTGCTTAGCTTCCCCTTGAGCTCCTTGCCTTCTCTTGATCTTTCAACCTCTTCATTGAGCTTGAAGGTTTAAGGATTGGTTATTGATCTCAAGGGTTGTATCATTATGGAATCAATAAAGTCTTCTCTTTTGTGCTTCATTCACCATGAGTTCTTTGCCTCTTCTTGATCTTGCAACCTGTTAATTGAGCTTGCAAGTTTAAGATTTGGTTATTGAACCCATGTCTTGTATTTGGTTCTATGGTTCTTATTGTTATTTTCTTGCTTATTTATTTCTTGCTTTTTATTACCTTGCTTTACTTTCATGCACTTAAATTCAATGCACTCACTTACTTGCAATCTGTTCTTTTCTTTGTTCTTTTCTTTTGCTCTTTGTTGTTCATGTTGTGAATGTTGTAAATTATCGTCGTTGTTAAGAATCAATACGGTCTTGTAAGTTAACACTTCTTTCCTCATTTCCTTTTCCGTTATTTTCCATTTGAACTCCGCCCAAACGTTACGCAAGCGCTCCGTTAGGCACCCTACCCTGACAAGGTAACGGTGTTCCTAACCGCGACCGGTTGCGTTCGGTTTGGCCGGAGGCGAAAGCAAGAGACAAGAACGGAAGGACAAGGGTAAATAAGCCGGATTCCACGAATACCGCACTTAAATCCCCTAATCCACGTAGTTGCCGATTGCTCTAGCTTCAATTGGTCAAGACTCGGCTCAAAGGTTTTGAGTACGGATTTCTTTAGCTTACATTATCGTATCTTTCTCTTAACAACTTTATACTTGCAAATAAACACATAGGTTAGAATCAAACACATACAGATTCTTTATTGACTCGTCTTGTAACGCCTTGAAAAGTCGTTTTGGTGTTTTCTTAAATCGGTGAAATTCGGTATTTTTCCGAAAACCGTCTTTTTTGTTATTTTGCAGTTTAGGACTAATTATACCCAAAATGGATAGGTAATTGCTTGTTTTTAGTAGCTAATGAGTTACTTATGAAATTCTGGTCGTTTAAAAATTTCCCTAATTTTTCAATTTTTTAATATTATTTTAAGCCGGTAAGAAAATACATTAAATTAGCGATAAATACAAAATTTTTTGGGCTAATTTTAATCTTTAAATTATGTTAATTAAAATCTAGTTGTAACATAAATTTTTAGTATTTTATTTTGATTTTTAACTAATTTTTATTATAGAAAACGAAATTTATTGAATTTAAGCTTAAACTTGCAATTTTGGACTTGTAGGGGGTCTTTTTGCATAAATTTTTTTTGTGCACTCTCTCTCACTCATTCCACACCTCTAGGCCGGCCATTTCCAGCAGCTCTTGGAAAAAAAATTCCATGCTCCTTTGACTTTGTATATTGTGTGGAAATGAGGTTTTTTTTTAAGGTTTTTGAATTGTTAATTGGGTATGGTCTTTTGTGGGTTGGTAGAGTTGACCTAGACTTTTCCCACACCCCACACAACTCCCCTCTCCCTCATTTCTGGCCAGAAACCAGCAGCTCCCCCCCTTCATTTTTCCTCTCTCTTTTGTTCACAATTCATCTCAAAAATCAACAAATCAACAAATTTCTTCACAATTTCAAAGCAAAAACCATATTCCATCTCTTCTCCAACCTAATTTGGTTCAAATCGAGGTGAAAGGAGGTGTCTTGGGAGGCTTGGGCAATCTTAGGATTGATCTTTTGAGGTATAATTTCTAATCAAATGGTTAATTTATAGCTTAAGTGTGCTAAACTAGAACCTTGGAATTTGTTTAGTGTTAAATTTAGTGTTAGTTTCATTCTAGATTTTTTAAAAAAGTTCATGGTTGAAATTAAACTAGGGTTTTTAGAAACCATTATTTAGTTAATTAAATCTATTTTGCTATCTTGTTGTTTGCTAATCTAAGTTATTGAGGTTACTTTATTTGTGTGGGATTCAAATTAGTGCTAATTTGGTATTGTCATGGTTAGTTTTGGATTGAAATTGCTAATGATGAAAATCAAGAAAGGTTTTGTTTATGGAAATTAGGTTTTTAAGCATTGCTAATGGTTTAAAACTAATGTAATGGCTATCTAGTGGGTAGTTGGATGTTGTGTTGGATTGTGAGCACTTTATCGCATAACGGCGATGTTGCGTCGTTTTTTTAGAATGTTTGTGCTTATTAGTTTTGTGATAAAAGTATGTGATAAATTAGTTTTGATATCTTGATAATTGTTTTGGCTTATCTTATGACATTTAGGATGCGTGAGTGCGGATTTTTGAGTAGTCGGGTTTTAGTTTTGCCGGGCGACCAAATCGGCGATTTTTGCTGTTTTTGCGATTTTCACGTGTGTTCCGCGCACCTCGTGCACGTTGTACCTAGCTAGTAAACGTTGGTATTTTCGTTAGGGAATTGCGTCGTTCTTGATTTGTAACCTTATGTTTGTATTAATGTAAATCAGGTTCGGTCGCGGAGACGTCAGACGCGGCACGAAAGGGGAAAACGGTGATTGGACACAGCTAGCTAGGTATTCCGGTGAGTAGATGTAACATCTACGGGGGACTATCGTTGGATGGCGCAAGCCGCCGATAGTTTTAGAAACTTAAAGATTCTTAGTGATGTTAGTAATTAGGGGTGTAATACTTATATGATTATTTGCTGCATCCATGCCTTATATGACATACATATGCGAACCCATTTTATAGGACACATGCACCATTGCCAGGGTTTTTATATGCAGCACGAGCACTATTCATGCTTACACACACTCCCTGGTAATTGCCATGCCACCACACTAGATAACCTATAATTTGAAACCTTTTACTAATTGATGCTTAAACCTGTGCTATTGCCTTTAATTCCTTAAAATGAAATCGTAGGATTGCCATTCATGTGCATGTACCTCATCATATTATTTGTTCATGCCTAGTCTATTAATCATACATCGTAGCTTAATTATTGATATCATATCCATTCATCACCATTGATATATGCACTTATGAGGATTTCTTGAGATTTATGATATTTCTGGATTTCGGGGGAAAGCCGCAAAATTTCTAAACTTATTATGTTTTTAAAATATGTAATTACGGTTTTCTAGTGATGTAAAGTGTCGTCCACCATGATTTTGTTGAGATTTTCGAGATCCGTGTCGAGGAGTGGAGGAACCGTCACGGGTACATGGTGGGCCCGGTATGGTACCCCGGGGCAAGATGAATGTGGTGTTGACGTTGAGCCTGGCAGGGGACGGACTACCTACCGGTGACTGTTTGGCACGGCGGATATCCAGAGGATACCGACCGTGGCCGCGAGATGATGAGATTTTGATATTGAGCTGGGTCAGCCGGATGGCTGAGGCCAGAGATACATTGAAATGGATATATGAGATTTGTGATAGTTTTGAGGTGTCGTTACTGGACACAGGTTCTTGTTGATTCTATTGGTATTGTGCTGGTATTTCAAAAGAGATTCTTAAAGGGAAAAACATGATTTCTTATACTTACCCATTCAGATCACGAGTTGACTCGCATTGCATTCATACCTGCTAGTATATTCATATTGCATACATACTTGCCATTATGTCCTGCCTTACCTGTATTTAGATGCTAGGATGCTTGTGTGCATGCATACGATAGCCTGTGTAGATGTTATTTATTACTCACGAGTTGACAACTCACCCCCGTTGTGCCATAGCCTTTTTCAGGTCCGCTCCGTCAGTACAGTAGCGGCGGGCGCACTTGCTTCTTTTGCCTAGACTCGAGGTTTTGCTCTTAGGTGGGTTATATTATTATTTTTGCACCACCTTGTATATTCTTTGTATCTAGAGTACTCCATCTACTGTATCTACCAGTATTGTTGTATATTGACCTAGAGATGAGACTGTGAGGTTTGTGGACTTTTATGCTGTATTTTTGGGTCGAGCTCACTTGAGTCGACATGCTGTTTTTCTTATGCTTCATTATAATTATTTCGCATGTTGTTGCTTTACATTGCGTGGGATTTGTGACCGCCCTGTGGCGAACAGCTTGCTCCCGCTTGGGGATGCCATATTTGTTGGATTCATTTATATTCTTGTTGTACCCATTTTGGGGGCCAGTATTTACAAAGGAGACTCTGCCGAAATTTTCAGAAAAATTGATATTGTTTTTAAAAAGGGTTTTATATGACTTATTTGATAAACTCGCTTTCAATTGATTGGGTTTTCTTCACTCTTCTGCTTTGTGGTTTTGGTTTTCTGGGCTTTGGCTTACTTATTTTACGGACGTCTTGAGACGTTTCGTAAACTTAAGTGCCAGTCACGTTCCGTGCCCTGCGGGTCATGACAAAGTTGGTATCAGAGCGATAGGTTTTACCTTTTTGAGTGTAGGATGACCCTTGGTAGATGGAGTAAGTGACTTAAGCAGGATAACGTAGCGTGCGTATGTCCGCGGCATACTTGCGATACGGTACTCCGCCTAAGTGACTTTAGGATACTTGCTTGAAATTCCTTCTTCAATTCCGTGTATCCTATGATTCTTTTGCACTGTTCTTATTATCCTTTTTCTGTACCAGCCACTATACCGACGAAGGCTACGAGGGCATAGAGGGCTGCCGCCCGAGACGAGATTCGAGCTGGCTCGTCCGAGACTAGGACTGAGCAGGGTGGTATGCCTACGCCGTAGGGACAGACCGATCCACCTTCCCCAGGCCGTATGGATAGGCTCGAGACTGGTATGGAGGAGTTGCGACAGATGATTGGGGGCATGCAGGAGCTACGTCAGATGGTAGGATCCCTAGTTGCAGCCAGTCCTACACCGAGGCCGGATGACGTACCTACTACATCACAGACGACCATGATACCTGCTCCTACTACTACCTCCGTGGCCATTCCTGTTTCACTACAGGATTTCATGAGGCTGAGACCTCCAGTATTCACCGGCACCGAGGCAGCGGAGGATCCCCAGACGTTCCTTGACAGTTTAGCCAGGATCTGCCGTTCGCTGAGATGTTCGGATGATCGATGGCTAGAGCTTGCGAGTTTCTGACTAGAGGGTCTCGCGCAGACATGGTGGGAGTCAGTCTTGAGAGGTCGAGCTGCAGGTCTACCGCCTATGACTTGGGCCGAGTTTACAGCGGTCTTTCTAGCTCGTTTCCTCCCAGAGAGCGTTCATGACGCCAGAGCTCGCAGCTTCGAGGCCTTAGTCAAGACACCTGGGATGACGGTGTCTGAGTATGACATCCAGTTTACGCAGTTATCCCGATATGCTCAGTATTTGGTGGATACCGAAGAGAAGATGGTGAAGAGGTTTGTACAGGGACTTGATGCCCAGCTATATCTTGCCATTGGCGCCCAGCACTACGACACTTATTCAGCTGCTATGGATACGGCATTACGGATGGAGGCACGCATATCACAGATTTCGGCCGTTTCTGGGCCGAAGAGGATTCGCACCGATGTATCGTCTCAGAGGCAGCGCGCCAGATTCTTTCCGAGAGATAGGCCTGGCAGAGGATTTGGACGGGGACAGTTATATGGTTCTTATCCCCAGGGACAGCAGCCGTCGCCAGGGTGTTTTGGGTGCTGGAGTCAGCACCATCATGTCAGAGACTGTCCGGCGAGACGACGAGGAGCTGCGACAGTTCCGCATGTGACCCTACCACCATCACCACCCCCTCCTCAGAGAGCCCTACTTCCTACCACAGGCGATGCTCCACGCCAGTTAGGTGCACCCAGAGGCCGTGGACGCGGCTGTCCTGTTCAGAGAGGACGAGGAGGCAGAGGCCAAGGTCGAGGTCAGCCCGCTATCGGTGGAGGATAGGCCCGAGTATTTGCTTTGACACCGCAGGATGCGCAGGCATCCAATGCCGTTGTGACAGGTACTTTGCCAGTTTGCTCTTTCGACGTACGGGTATTATTTGACCCAGGTTCCACACATTCGTACATCTCTACACACTTTGCACCGATGTTGGGCCGTGAGTCGTCGTCGTTAGATCATCCGCTTGTTGTTAGTACTCCGGTAGGCGAGTCGTTTGTCGCTCGTTTTGTTTTTCGTTTGTGTTCCGTTCGTATCGGGGAGAGGGATTCATCAGTTGATTTGATTCTCATCGATATGTTGGACTTTGATGTGCTTCTGGGCATGGATTGGCTAGCCGCTTGTTATGCTTCGGTGGACTGCCGTGAGAAGGCAGTCAGATTTAGCTTTCCGGGAGAGCCAGTCCTTGTTGTTCAGGGAGACCGCAGCGTCACCCTTCCCAGCTTGATTTCGTCTCTTCGCGCTGGTCAGCTCTTGCGGAAGGGATGTCAGGGATTCTTAGCGTTTATTTGTGATACTCGAGCTGCAGAGGTTCCGTTGGACCGGGTCCCGGTTGTTTGTGAGTTCCCTGATGTTTTTCCCTGATGAGCTACCTGGGCTACCGCCTGAGCGCGATGTTGAGTTCTGCATCGATTTGATTCCCGGCTCGGGGCCTATTTCTAGACCGCCTTATCGGATGGCCCCGGCAGAGCTTCGAGAGCTGAAGGATCATTTGCAGGAATTGTTAGATAAGGGGCTTATTCGACCTAGTGTTTCTCCGTGGGGTGCTCCGGTCCTGTTTGTCAAGAAGAAGGATGGAAGTTTGCGCTTATGTATCGACTACCGCCAGATGAACAAAGTTACCGTTCGGAACAGATATCCATTGCCACGCATTGATGATTTGTTCGACCAGCTTCAGGGTGCGAGATATTTTTCGAGGATCGACTTGCGATCAGGATACCATCAGCTGCGAGTTCGACAGGAGGATATACCGAGGACAGCTTTCCGCAAGCGCTATGGCCACTATGAGTTTTTGGTGATGTCGTTAGGACTCACCAATGTCCCGGCAGCATTCATGGATTTATGAACCGTACATTCTGGCCGTATCTTGACTTATTCATCATCGTTTTTATCGAAGATATCTTGGTGTACTCCCGGAGCAGAGAGGAGCACGAGCAGCACTTGCAGATTACGTTACAGACTCTGAGGGAGCACCAGCTGTTCGCAAAGTTCTCCAAGTGTGCATTCTGGCTGGACAGCGTCGGATTCTTGGGTCACGTGGTTATGAGAGACGGCATTTGTGTGGACCCGAAGAAGATTGAGGCTGTTCAGCAGTGGCCCCGACCTACATCGGTTACTGAGATCCGTAGTTTTCTAGGCCTGGCGGGCTACTACAGGCGTTTTGTTCAGGACTTCTCCCGTATAGCTGCACCGTTGACCGGTTTGACCCGGAAGGGAGTTCCTTTCGTCTGGACGGAGGAGTGCGAGCGCAGTTTTCAGCAGCTACGGACTCGTTTGACTACGGCGTCGGTATTATCTTTGCCTTCGGGATCAGACGGATTTGTGGTCTACTGTGATGCTTCGCGAGTAGGATTAGGATGCGTGTTGATGCAGCATGGCCGGGTAATCGCATATGCTTCTCGGCAGCTGAAGAAGCATGAACAGAACTACCCCACTCACGATTTGGAGATGGCTGCAGTAGTCTTTGCACTGAAGATTTGGCGACATTACCTATACGGCGAGTCGTGTCAGATATTCACCGATCACAAGAGCTTAAAGTACATATTTCAGCAGCGAGACCTGAACCTCAGGCAGCGTCGTTGGATGGAGTTGTGAAAGACTACGACTGCGAGATCTTATATCACCCAGGAAAGGAGAATGTAGTGGCAGATGCGTTGAGTAGGAGGCCCGGGGGTAGTCTATCCCTTTTGCGCGCAGTGCAGAGGCAGTCGTCAGCAGATTGGCAGATGCTATGCGACAGCCGAGTTGAGTTCGAGTTCACTCAGACAGGGGGACAGCTCGCGCATGTTCGTGCACGCCCACAGTTGCTTGACCGTATATATGAGGCACAGCGCAGTGACGACCGTTGCTCGGAGATCATGGCACAGATGGGTCAGGGCAGATTTTCCGAGTTCGTGATTGACGATCAGGGGATTTTACGATATGGATCTAGACTGTGCGTACCAGATGCTGATGGATTGCTGCGCGACATTCTTGAGGAGGCACACCGATCAGTGTATAGTGTCCACCCCGGTTCCACCAAGATGTACCATGATATGAGAGAGACCTACTGGTGGGACGGGATGAAGAGGGACATTGCGGAGTTCGTTTCGAGATGCCTGACTTGTCAGCAAGTCAAGGCCGAGCACCAGAGGCCCGCAGGAGAGCTACAGCCGTTACCTATTCCAGAGTGGAAATGGGAGCAGATTTCGATGGACTTCGTTGTGGGTCTACCCAGGACCAGTCGAGGGTACGACTCCATCTAAGTGATCGTGGATAGATTGACGAAAGCGGCTCACTTCCTACCAGTGAAGACCACTTTCAGCTTCGCTCAGTATGCTCAGCTCTACATTGACGAGATCGTGCGACTACATGGCGTACCGACTTGTATCGTGTCAGATCGAGGCACTCAGTTTACCAGCCGACTATGGCAGAGACTCCAGGAGGCTTTGGGCACTCGTTTGAGCTTCAGCACAGCATTTCATCCGCAGACAGACGGACAGTCAGAGCGGACCATTCAGACTCTCGAGGACATGCTCAGAGCGTGCGTTTTAGACTTCGGCGGTAGCTGGGATCGTCATTTACCTCTAGTGGAGTTCTCCTACAACAACAGCTTCCAGGATACTATTCAGATGGCACCTTTCGAGGCATTGTATGGGAGGAGATGCAGATCGCCCGTCTGTTGGACAGAGCTCAGCGAGAGCAGCATTTTGTGGCCGCAGCTTGTTGAGCAGACGACAGCGAAGATACAGTTGATCCGAGACCAGATGAGAGCGGCTCAGAGCAGGCAGAAATCCTATGCAGACAGGCGCCGTCGCAGATTAGAGTTCGCAGTTGGCGACCATGTTTTTCTGAAAGTCTCTCCGATGAAGGGCGTGATGCGTTTTTGGCAAAAGGGGAAGCTTAGCCCTAGATTCGTAGGTCCCTTCGAGATCCTCGAGCGTGTCGGTGCAGTTGCATATCGTTTGGCCCTTCCACCAAGCTTTCCCGATGTTCACCCCGTCTTCCATGTTTCGATGCTCCGCAAGTACCTTCACGACCCTTCGCATGCGATTCAGCACCCGACAGTCCAGCTAGAGCGCGACCTTTCGTTTGCAGAGCAGCCGGTGGCCATCCTGGATCGGCAGGTGAAGAAGTTGAGATCGAAGATTATACCAACCGTCAAGGTCCTTTGCCGTAGCCCGAGCAGCGAGGAGGTCACCTGGGAGACCGAGGGCGAGATGAGGAAGAAATATCCCCATCTCTTTGAAGGTACGCGTAGTTATTTTTAAATTCGGGGACCGAATTTCTTTAAGGGGGGAAGATTGTAACGCCTTGAAAAGTCGTTTTGGTGTTTTCCTGAAAATCGGTGAAAATTCGGTAATTTTCCGAAAACCGTCTTTTTTGTTATTTTGCAGTTTAGGACTAATTATACCCAAAATGGATAGTTAATTGCTTGTTTTTTGTAGTTAATGAGTTACTAATGAAATTCTGGTCGTTTAAAAATTTTCCCTAATTTTTCAATTTTTTAATATTATTTTAAGCCGGTAAGAAAATACATTAAATTAGAGATAAATACAAAATTTTTTGGGCTAATTTTAATCTTTAAAATTATGTTAATTAAAATCTAGTTGTAACCTAAATTTTTAGTATTTTATTTTGATTTTTAACTAATTTTTATTATAGAAAACGAAATTTATTGAATTTAAGCTTAAACTTGCAATTTTGGACTTGTAGGGGGTCTTTTTGCATTAATTTTTTTGTGCACTCTCTCTCACTCATTCCTCACCTCTAGGCCGGCCATTTCTAGCAGCTCATGGGGAAAAAAATTCCATGCTCCTTTGACTTTGTATATTGTGTGGAAATGAGGTTTTTATTTAAGGTTTTTGAATTGTTAATTGGGTATGGTCTTTTGTGGGTTGGTAGGAGTTGACCTAGACTTTTCCCACACCCCACACAACTCCCCTCTCCCTCATTTCTGGCCAGAAACCAGCAGCTCCCCCCCTTCATTTTTCCTCTCTCTTTTGTTCACAAATTCATCTCAAAAATCAACAAAATCAACAAATTTCTTCACAATTTCAAAGCAAAAACCATATTCCATCTCTTCTCCAACCTAATTTGGTTCAAATCGAGGTGAAAGGAGGTGTCTTGGGAGGCTTGGGCAATCTTAGGATTGATCTTTTGAGGTATAATTTCTAATCAAATGGTTAAATTATAGCTTAAGTGTGCTAAACTAGAACCTTGGAATTTGTTTAGTGTTAAATTTAGTGTTAGTTTCATTCTAGATTTTTTTTAAAAAAGTTCATGGTTGAAATTAAACTAGGGTTTTTAGAAACCATTATTTAGTTAATTAAATCTATTTTGCTATCTTGTTGTTTGCTAATCTAAGTTATTGAGGTTACTTTATTTGTGTGGGATTCAAATTAGTGCTAATTTGGTATTGTCATGTTTAGTTTTGGATTGAAATTGCTAATGATGAAAATCAAGAAAGGTTTTGTTTATGGAAATTAGGTTTTTAAGCATTGCTAATGGTTTAAAACTAATGTAATGGCTATCTAGTGGGTTAGTTGGATGTTGTGTTGGATTGTGAGCACTTTATCGCATAACGGCGATGTTGCGTCGTTTTTTTTAGAATGTTTGTGCTTATTAGTTTTGTGATAAAAGTATGTGATAAATTTGTTTTGATATCTTGATGATTGTATTGGCTTATCCTATGACATTTAGGATGCGTGAGTGCGGATTTTTGAGTAGTCGGGTTTTAGTTTTGTCGGGCGACCAAATCGACGATTTTTGCAGTTTTTGCGATTTTCACGTGTGTTCCACGCACCTCGTGCACGTTGTACCTAGCTAGTGAACGTTGGTATTTTCGTTAGGGAATTGCGTCGTTCTTGATTTGTAACCTTATGTTTGTATTAATGTAAATTCCAGGTTCGGTCGCGGAGACGTCAGACGCGGCACGAAAGGGGAAAGCGGTGATTGGACACAGCTAGCTAGGGATTCCGGTGAGTAGATGTAACATCTACGGGGGACTATCGTTGGATGGCGCAAGCCGGCCGATAGCTTTAGTAACTTAAAAGATTCTTAGTGATGTTAGTAATTAGGGGTGTAATACTTATATGATTATTTGCTGCATCCATGCCTTATATTGACATACATATGCGAACCCATTTTATAGGACACCTGCACCATTGCCTGGGTTTTTATATGCAGCACGAGCACTATTCATGCTTACACACACGCCCTGGTAATTGCCATGCCACCACACTAGATAACCTATAATTTGAAACCTTTTACTAATTGATGCTTAAACCTGTGCTATTGCCTTTAATTCCTTAAAATGAAATCGTAGGATTGCCATTCATGTGCATGTATCTCATCATATTATTTGTTCATGCTTGGTCTATTAATCATACATCGTAGCTTAATTATTGATATCATATCCGTTCATCACCATTGATATATGCACTTATGAGGATTTCTTGAGATTTTATGATATTTCTGGATTTCGGGAGAAAGCCGCAAAATTTCTAAACTTATTAAGTTTTTAAAATATGTAATTGCGGTTTTCTAGTGATGTAAAGTGTCGTCCACCATGAGTTTGCTGTGGTTTTCGAGATCCGTGTCGAAGAGTGGAGGAACCGTCACGGGTACATGGTGGGCCCGGTATGGTACCCCGGGGCAAGATGAATGTGGTGTTGACGTTGAGCCTGGCAGGGGACGGACTACCTACCGGTGACTGTTTGGCACGGCGGATATCCAGAGGATACCGACCGTGGCCGCGAGATGATGAGATTTTGATATTGAGCTGGGTCAGCCGGATGGCTGAGGCCAGAGATACTATGACATGGATATATGAGATTTGTGATAGTTTTGAGGTGTCGTTGCTGGACACAGGTTCTTGTTGATTCTGTTGGTATTGTGCTGGTATTTCAAAAGAGATTCTTAAAGGGAAAAACATGATTTCTTATACTTACCCATTCAGATCACGAGTTGACTCGCATTGCATTCATACCTGCTAGTATATTCATATTGCATACATACTTGCCATTATGTCCTGCCTTACCAGTATTTAGATGCTAGGATGCTTGTGTGCATGCATACGATAGCCTGTGTAGATGTTATTTATTACTCACGAGTTGGCAACTCACCCCCGTTGTGCCATAGCCTTTTTCAGGTCTGCTCCGTCAGTACAGTAGCGGCGGGCGCACTTGCTTCTTTTGCCTAGACTCGAGGTTTTGCTCTTAGGTGGGTTATATTATTATTTTTGCACCACCTTGTATATTCTTTGTATCTAGAGTACTCCATCTACTGTATCTACCAGTATTGTTGTATATTGACCTAGAGATGAGACTGTGAGGTTTGTGGACTTTTATGCTGTATTTTGGGGTCGAGCTCACTTGAGTCGACATGCTGTTTTTCTTATGCTTCATTATGATTATTTCGCATGTTGTTGCTTTACATTGCGTGGGATTTGTGACCGCCCTGTGGCGAAGAGCTAGCTCCCGCTTGGGGATGCCATATTTGTTGGATTCATTTATATTCTTGTTGTACCCATTTTGGGGGCCAGTATTTACATAGGAGACTCTGCCGAAATTTTCAGAAAAATTGATATTGTTTTTAAAAAGGGTTTTATATGACTTATTTGATAAACTCGCTTTCAATTGATTGGGTTTTCTTCACTCTTCTGCTTTGTTGTTTTGGTTTTCTGGGCTTTGGCTTACTTATTTTACGGACGTCTTGAGACGTTTCATAAACTTAAGTGCCAGTCACGTTCCGTACCCTGCGGGTCATGACACGTCTAAAACAAGAACGGACATACAACCATCTCCCTGTGGATCGACCCGTGCTCAACCGGCTAGCTGCATAGCGACACCGTCCTGATCGCGGTTATACTTTAATTCTTTGAACATCCGACACGCCAAAAGCGTGCGATCAACTACCCAGCCCCCACTAGTGTGATCGCCATCACAACGCCGGTAGTCAAGCAAAAATCCTAAGGGCTCTACCAATATGTTTTTAGCGATATGTTAAAAGAAACATATACACATATTAAGATAGAAACAAACCAAGTAGCATACTACTATATCGAGCAAGATTGTCGTAAAACCATATATATATCCCAAGCCTCCAAAATGTATTATACAAACCAGTACTATACAAGAATGGCCTCTAGGGCATACATATCTAACAATCTCTCACTTGCACTAAATGCCAGTTATTGGTATACCGCATACCCAACGTCTGCACTAAGGCCAGCTGCCGGCGTACCGCATACCCAATAGCTCAAAAAGTCGCTCGAACTGTGTTTGAGGGAGGGCCTTCATGAATGGATCCGCTGTGTTTTCTTTTGTGTCCACTCTCCGTACCTCGATCTCCTGGCGATCAATGATATCCCTGATCAGGTGATACCGCCTTAAGATGTGTCTGGATTTCTGATGGGACCTTGGTTCCTTTGCTAAAGCTATAGCCCCATTGTTATCGCAATACAAATGTATTGGGTCAACAATGGACGGAACCACCTGAAGTTCACTAATGAACTTCTTCATCCAGACCGCCTCTTTTGCGGCATCGCTTGCAACAATGTATTTAGCCTCCATCGTCGAGTCTGCGACGGTATCCTGTTTGGAACTCCTCAAACATACCGCCCCTCCGTTGAGGGTAAAAACAAAACCCGAGACAGACTTGCTGTCATCTTTGTCACTCTGGAAGCTTGAATCGGTAAAGGACTCGACCCTGAGGTCTCCATTACCGTAAACCAGGAACATCTCCTTAGTCCTTCTTAGGTATTTGAGAATGTTCTTCACTGCCGTCCAGTGGTCCTCACCTGGGTCTGACTGATATCGGCTCACCACGCTCAGCGCGTAAGCTACATCTGGTCTTATACATAGCATCACATACATTATAGATCCTACCGCCGAAGCGTAGGGTATAGTGCTTATGCGAACCCTCTCCTCGTCAGTCTTAGGAGACATCTTCTTGGAGAGGGTAATTCCGTGCAATGCGGGTATGTTACGGCACTTGGAATCCTCCATACTAAATCTCTTTAGTACGGTCTCTATGTACCTGGACTGCGAAAGTCCCAGTAGTCTCTTGGATATATCTCTGTAGATCTTGATCCCCAGAATGTACGAGGCATCACCCAGGTCTTTCATGGAGAACCGTTGTGATAAGAATAGCTTGACCGATTGTAGCATAGGAATGTCATTTCCTATCAAAAGAATGTCGTCCACGTACAAGACTAGGAACACGACAGTTCGTCCTACAATCTTCTTATAGACACAAGGTTCATCTTCGTTCTTGATGAAATCAAATTCCTTGATTGCCTCATCAAAACAGATGTTCCAGCTCCGCGATGCCTGCTTTAATCCATAAATGGATTTAAGTAACTTGCACACCTTCCCGCTGCTCCCACTGTCTACGAAACCTTCTGGCTGATCCATGTAAACGCACTCTTCTAAACAGCCGTTTAGAAAAGCCGTTTTAACGTCCATTTTCCAGATTTCATAGTCATGGAAGGCAGCAATGGCAAGTAGGATCCGAATGGATTTGAGCATAGCCACTGGAGAAAAAGTTTCGTCATAGTCCAAACCAGGTCTCTGACGAAAACCTTTTGCAACGAGTCTAGCTTTATAGGTTTCCACCTGCCCATCTACACCAAGTTTCCTTTTGTAGATCGATTTGCATCCAACGGGTTTTACCCCAGGTGGAGCAATATCCAAGGTCCACACTTTATTGGTGTACATGGACTCCATTTCGGATTGCATTGCATCCAGCCACTTATCAGAGTCCCTACTGATAATGGCCTGCCTAAAACTGGTAGGGTCATCTTCTTCCAAGATGCAATCCTCTCGATCCCCGTCTAAGAGAAAACCGTAGTTTCTCTAGGGCGGATGAGAAATCCTACCAGATCTGCGGAGTGGCTGAGGGTCGTCTGGGTTTATTGAATCCTGAAGTTCTGTCAAATTTTCAGTTTCAGTTTGTGGTCGTTGAATTTCTTCCAATTCTACCGTGCTCCCACTAATTTCTTTTGCACGAAACTCTGTTTCTAAGAAAACGGCATGCTGAGGAACAAACACCTTCTGTTCCTCGGTGTGGTAGAACAGATATCCATAACCATTCTTTGGATATCCCACAAACTTACATAAAACTGACCGTGCCTACAGTTTATCTGGTTTATGCTTTTTAACATAAGCCGGACAACCCCATATCTTAAATCTTTTAAGATATGGCCTTTTTTCCATTCCATATCTTGAATGGAGTCTTAGCCACTGATTTAGACGGAACATCATTCAATAGGTATGCTGCTGTTAAAAGCGCATGTCCCCAAAATGAAAGAGGCAACTCGGCATTACTCATCATGGAGCGAACCATATCAAGTAGGCTACGATTCCTCCATTCCGATACACCGTTGTGCTGTGGTGTATAAGGAGGAGTAAGCTGAGAGAGAATACCATTCTCTTTTAAGTAATCTAGGAATTCCGTGCTTAAGTACTCCCCTCCTCTATCAGACTAGAGGATCTTGATACTTTTGCCAATCTGGTTCTTTACTTCGTTTCTGAATTCCTTGAATTTCTCAAAAGCTTCAGATTTGTGTTTCATAAGATACACATATCCGAATCTAGAGAGATCGTCAGTGAATGTGATGAAGTACGAGAACCCACCCCTTGCATGTATAGACATCGGACCACATAAATCACTGTGTATGAGTCCCAAGAGCTCTGCCGCCCTTTCTCCATGTCCGGTGAACAGAGATTTCGTCATCTTTCCTTTGAGACAAGACTGACAAGTTTCATAAGATGAAAACTCGAACGTATTCAAGAGTCCATCTTTATACAACTTACTTAGTTTTTTCTCTACGATATGACCAAGTCTACAATGCCACAAGTAGGATTCATTCGTATCTGAATTCTTCCTCTTGCGTGTGTTTTATACATTGAGAACTGTATTCTGATTTAGAACGTAGATACCATTACACAGTGTACCTTCTGCAACCAGTACCTTATGAAGGTAGATGTTCATGATACTTCTATCAAGAACAAAGTTATATCCATCTTTATTGAGTAAAGAAACAGATATGATGTTGCAAACTATGGAAGGTACATAGTAGCAATCGTTCAAAATCATAGAATTGCCATTTGGCAACACTAGGTGATATTCACCGACGGCTGCAGCATTAACTTGTGCTCCGTTCGCTACTCCGAGCGACATATCACCAGGTACAACTCTCCTACTTTTTCTCAGTCCCTGCAATAGATTATAGATGTGAGATCCTGATCCGGTATCAAGTACCCAGGAGGTAGGGCTGACCGTAAAGCAGTTCTCAATTACAAGAACACCTGAAGTAGATGCAAAACCATGCTTCTTCTTCAACTGGGTATCCTTGGAATCCACACAATCCTCTTGTCCTTGCTCATACTTATGACTGTTGTCGTAAGTTAGAGCCGAACCAACGTTCCCCATCCCCGAATAAGAATTCGGATCGGTCAAGCGATACATTTTATTATCTTGATTAGGGCGTGAAATGGTTGCTACCTGGAGAGAGAGAAAAGAAACACTCAACGTGCGCTCTTGCAAGATTAGATTGGTTTATTGATTTATCTGATCAGGATGGCTCCCACTGTTTTCTTAAATTCTTCTTCAAACCTTAAAAGAAGAACTAGTCAGGATTAACTTGCTTAACCTTTCAGCCAGGTGGTGTTGGTACTTCGAGGGAGGTTTCCAACGCTTTCGCGAAGTTCCTTAATTAAATAACCTCTTTTCCCTGGAGGCGTAGCCCCGCTAACACCTTTCTAGACACCTACTAGGTTTATAGCATTTATTGTTAAGTGAAATATTCTCCCGAGAGTAATCCAACTCATCAGTGGGATCGGGATCCAACTATCATTGTGCGATGACCTAGATGGAATCCACTCTAGTCACCACACTTCAGATGGTATGCTAAATCTGCAAGTTTCAGTTTCTTTAGAAACTCCCGATGTGGTTTTTGCCCCTAACGGTTTATGACCTTGACTAGGTCAACAAACCATAAACCGCCAGTCAAGTTCTACCCGTCATAATCTTGTTTGCATTAAACCCACCCGTACGTGCCCTTGACTAGGTCAACAAGGCCGCACGACTGTTCTAACCAATCACATTTGGCAATGCACAGAAAAATATCACTTAGCTACCGTTCACTACGTCTTGACTAGGTCAACAAATGCAGCACGAATAATAAATAATATCAATCCGTAATGACGGAGTGCTACGGCTGGGTTTTTGGCGAAAAACCCGTTAACGTAATGAACTTGATATAGTTGAAGGAACATGATTGCCCTTTTTGAAAATATAGTGGCGAAAACTTTCGCTAAAGAGGTCACTCCCTGTGACGGGATCTCGGCTCTTTCCTCGTCGAATGAGGTGCAGGATATTCCAAACTGAATACCTCGATGCAAAGCAAGAATAATCGACTATAGTGAAGTTATTACCCTGACGCAAACTTTTTGTCCAAGGGGTCACTCCCGATGAAGGGATCTCGGCCCTTGCCTCGTCGAATGAGGTGCTGGGCATTCATAACCGAATACCTCTATGCAAAACAAAAGAGAGCGTCCTTGCAATAACAGCATTTTGAAAAATTGTTCCAACAACGTTCTTTTTTGGTTTGTTTTCTTGCATTAATTTAATGCGTCCCATCAATTAATCCTACCATTGCAGAAAACAACGAAAATATGACGTACGCTTATGCCATCCGCATTCGCCACGGGGCCCCGTCATTACCCGTTAGGTTACTTAACTAACGACAAAGCGGGGGCTGGACTAGCGCGGATGCAAAACATAAGCAACGCCTAAATAGATATCATATAGATATATATATACATTCGTCAGATTCAATGATAGCCATTCCAGATCACAGATGAACACATTGGATATACTAGGAATCCGCATTCCGTACGAGCCTGTAACGAAAAGCGGATTACACGGTCGTGAGGAATAGCCAAGACCCCACCCTAGACCCCTACGGTTGCGGCAAACTACCCTCCAAGTACCCGAAGCGAAGCAACCTCCCTCAACACCGTGAGTAGGTCACTCGGCACTTCGAGGTACCCGGTAGTTTGTGCACCCCACCTTGGGTCAATCCTAGGAGCAAAAACAGTAAAAGAAATTATACAATGACGGCTACAACCCCATCCCGGTTGTGCGGCCATATAAATAATATTACATAAATTTACATATTACATGAATTGAAAGATAAACAAAACTCTCATCTCACAACCCCCCCGGCTATTCATCCGCGACAATCCAACGAATTCATATACACAATCCAATAACATTACAGATCACAGATATGTATAACCCCCACTAATCGACGTATAGCGATTAGCAGACGTTCAATACATATATCACATCACAGATATAACCCGTTAGCTAAAGTCTTTAGAAGTTCGATCAAAATACGGATTATAAACCACCCCAAAAACAAGTTTTGCTTTCCGTAAAATCTGGGCAGAAAAATCATATTGTAAAAAGCCCAAAACACCCCACTGAACACACTGCAAGAAAAATTTCCCACGACCGAGTCAACTCGGCCGCGGATCCGCGGCGGGAGCACGCTCCTGCCGCGGTTCCGCGGAGCTTTGACCGAGTTAGTGGACCATTTTTCTTGCATGTTCTTAAAAAACCCTGAGCTGATTTTTAGTACATGATTTATTTTTTTTTGAACAGAAAATAAAATCGGCAGAAAGTTGATATCTCGGGCATGTTTTGTGATTTTTTCTCCGATCGAACTTCTAGTTACTTTGCTAATATGTTAGAAAATGTTTAGCTAGGCTCTGATACCACTGTTAGGTCCACGTTACCCACCCCGGTCCTTTCGGGGAGGCGAAATAGGTAAAACGAAAATTTCTCCTTAGCTGGGTAACATGGACCGTTTCATGAAGGATCGTTGCTAAACAAAAACTAACAAAATTCGACAAGTTCTAACTACTATGTAGAATGGTTATACCTTGGTCTTGAACTCTTTCTCTTCTTGATGTGGTTCTTCCTCTTTCTTGCTCCTCGTAGTCGCTTGAACGGATCCTCCTTGTCGTGTCCTCTTTTCCATAGATGGATCCACCCGAGGGTCTCGAAATTGGGCTCCTATCTCAACCTAGAGATGACTAAGGTGTTTGGTTTGCTAAACCTAATACCTTAGATTGAGTTGAGAAGAGTGATGGTGGTTTTGTCTCAAAGATTCATGATTTCCAACTCATAGAACACTTGAACCTTAAGAGAGGAAGAGGAAGAGGGAGAGCTTTCTTTCTAGGAGAGAGAAAGAGAATGATAGAATGAGCTCTCATAATCCAACCCTTCTCACAAAAGCGAGAATAATAATAATAATAATAATAATAATAATAATAATAATTGAGTATATGGTGATGGTTAGTTTCAATGACCATTATCATTTCATGCTATCAGGGCATTTTGCAAACAACAAGCAAGCAAAAGTCATACCCATGCAATGATAGCCATGAAATGATGATGGTTAACAAGTCCAAAATGGTCAACCGGTCAACAAAGTCAACAAGTCAACAAAAGTCAAACTTTCAACTCAACCATGGCACAATAATACTTAATTAATATTATTAATCATATATCATATTCTCATTAGGGTTTAAAGAAAAGTCAACGGTCAACAAGTCAACCATAGCCAAATGGTCAACAACCCTAATGAGAATCCTCTGCCTCTGCCTCTGTCAACTGTGCATACACACCCGCATCCGTGCTCCAAGGAACACGAATACACTAAGACAAAACCAATCCCAAAACAGTTACTAGGATCCGGCTTAAACCAAAGCCCGCTAGTAACTACTGTCCGGACACCAAACGTGCACAAATGCGCGGATGTGAACGAACTCCGTCGCAAAACTATGCAACCTCTACTCTGTTTTGCCCAAAGGCGAGTAACCCTCTGTGTGGGACTCTAAAGGCTCGACACTACGCTGGCAGTAGGTTTAACCACAGGCCGCAAGCGGTACTAGCTGTACGTAACGGTCCTCAGGTAGATGCCGATAAGAAGACTGATGAGGTGAACCCATCGAACTCCTACTGAGCCTGAATGTGACAATCTCCGTACAGTCCGGTCTGTTCGTCTGAGAATATCGCATGGCGGGCCTAGGGGGCGGTAAACGTCAGTCCCCTAATAGCGGTACAAGTCGTGTCGGAGTGTAGCCCAAAACACACTGAGAATCTACTGGAAAACCTACCGGCAATTCTCGCTTGCCCTGGCCAGGGACTTTGTGTAATGGCTCTCCTAGACACAGCGCGATATCAACCCCCAATACCGGGAGAGACGAATCCTGTCTAACCGTCACTGCCTCCAAGTGCTTCGGGACTACACCCAACTACTACTTGTTTGCACGACTCAGTAGAGCCGTGGTAGGGTAGTAATCTAAGAATAGTGGGAACACACTCGAGGCGAAGTGACAGTGTCAAGTCAGCGGACTAAGCTGTACTCATGTCACCTGGGAACTGTTAACTGACGATAGGTATAATACCAACCAACAGTTCCCGATGAGTACTATCCAGTGTACTCGTAACTTAACGAGCACCTGCATACTATCTCTAGTACGACGTACTGTTGGCTGTGTGACAGACCATCTCCCCTGCTCGGAAGAGAAGCGTATGCACCAGTCTACTCTGGTGTATCGATGCCCTGTCTCGATAATCCTACGACTAGAGACCAAAATAAGGATGTGCTTATAGACTACCCAGCCTCCACTAGTGTGATCGCCATCACAACGCCGGTAGTCAAGTAAAAATCCTAAGGGCTCTACCAATATGTTTTTAGCGATATGTTAAAAGAAACATATACACATATTAAGATAGAAACAAACCAAGTAGCATACTACTATATCGAGCAAGACTGTCGTAAAACCATATATATATCCCAAGCCTCCAAAATGTATTATACAAACCAGTACTATACAATAATGGCCTCTAGGGCATACATATCTAACAAATATCTAAGTATTACCTTCATGATATAGTTGACCTAGGAAATCTTTATTTTATTCGATTTCTACCTGATGATGTTTTCTACTCACGAGTTGGCAACTCACCCCCGTTGTGCCACAGTTTCTTGCAGGTTTTGCCGTATAGGTTTTCCTTAGCGGCTTCGCTGGCACATTACTTCATTCCGGGTGATTTCTTTAGTAGGTGGGTCCACTCGCATCGTGGCCACCATTGTACCTTTATTTATTTTCAGTTGTATCTAGTAACACCATCAACCAGACTGTATTATTTGATAGACTTAGAAGACCAGTGTATTATTCTTTCGACCATAGAGTCGCGCTTGTATTATTATGGTTTTCTTGATGATTTTGAGTTCCTTTTGAGTTTTGATCCTCGCCCTTCGACGTTGTATATTATATTGCTTGCGCGATTGTGACCGTCAATTGATGAAGTGCTAGCTCCCGCTTGGGGATGCCTTTATTCATATTATGTATATTGTACCCGTTTGGGGCCAGTATTTACAACGGAGACTCTGCCGAAATTTTCGGAAAAGACTTGATGTTTTAAAAAGGTTTACTACTTCTTTCAAACTGATTATATGCAAACCTTAAAACAAGTTTTTCTTCACTTCTTATTTAAAAATGGTTTAGATTTCTGGGATTTTTTGGCTTACTTGAATTAGATGGGGTCCTATAGACTTCATATGATTCAAGTGCCAGTCACGTGCCATTTCGGGTCGTGACAAAGTTGGTATCAGAGCGCTAGGTTAACCTTGGTTCGAGTTTATCTTTGACTATGTTGAGCATAGGGCGTTTGTATATATTCGGAACCTAGGCTTGACCTTACGGAACTTAGACTTAGTCGAGGGGGTATTAGACCTGATCTGTCGTCGTATAGGTTGACCTTGGTTGATGGAGTAGGTGACTTAAGTAAAGTGACGTACTGTGGGTATGTTCCGTGGCATACTTACGATACGCTACTCCGCTTAAGAAGCCTTAGGATGTACATTTCCTTGCATATTATTATGTTCATTCCTATGATCCATCCTCATCGATATTAGTTTATGGTTTTTGCTGACACGATTACACGGGCAGAGAGAGCTACGGCTAGAGTTGCGTCAGCACGAGCTCGTCACGGACGAGGACTGACCACGACGTGATTCCATGGACACACGATTGCATAGATGTATCGTCCTATTGTGTTTTCGCACCATGAGCGTTTGATGGATCGCTTTTACAAGATTTCTCGGACGGCAGATCAGCAGAAGATTGGGCCACTGCTAGAGGCCAGCCAGAATGTGATGACCGTCAATGCACAGATTATTTTGATGATTGAGGCACTGTTCAGCGTGTGGACGAATGATACAGTTGCTGCTGCGACTGACGAGATATCGCCCCAGATGTTTGAATCTAACGCCGCACGAGTTGTACTTAGAGATATGATAGAAGATCGCTAGTCACCCAAGGAGGTATGACTAGGACTTGTGATTCGTTGCCTACCCGATGCGAGGTCTTCAGATTGATTGATTCCAGCTTGAGAAGACTTCACACAGGTACGTTGGAAGTCGATAGAAAACGATCGAATGTCAGAAAACCCATTTTTCCAAGTCTAAAGTATTCGGAAAAACATGCAAGTAATTCCGTGGACCCTCTAGAAGAATGAAACCCTAACTCGATATAATGACCATGAGAATGCTTTGAAACCTTAGGGTTTGCAGCAGTTCTGCGGTGCCATTAATGAGGCTTGGGTTTGCCCTTCTACGGCTGGTTCATAGGTACTGTGGCATGTACTCGATATTATTAAACTATACTCAAGATGTTGATCTCTTGGGGGATTATGGAACTTTGACGAATCGATCGAAAGGTTCGACGTCATTCGGATATCATATGATGGGATACATTGCTTGGGAGACTCCAGATACTAGAATAGCCATTGGAGCACAGTCCATACAGCCATGAAGAGACGAGACCGAATCAGTCGACATTAGAGAAAAGTGGAGTAAGAGGTTCGTACGAGATCTTGATAAGATGACGTTCCACTCCGCTGACATCAGAGATGTGATACGCATGCAGAGGTGTTGTGTATGGTTATATCTTCCAGAATGAGTCGTGATGAGTATGCAGCCGTTTCGGAACAAGAAACAGATTCAGTAAAGGATGATGACTTCCGGGCAGTTCAGCAGAAACGAGATTTAGGAGAGGCCTCGACAAAACCTTTCTAAAATACTATACGAGAAGACTTTGACACAGGATCGGTCACATTATGCACACCCAGTAGGCCAGAGTTCGGCATCGTCGACGAGATATATTATGAGTGACCATGATGGTTGGCCAGAGATCTTTTGAAGATGTGCCAGAGCGGGACGGTTTCCGCCATCTTTGATTTCGGTATTTTGGGCGATTTATTTGCATGATTGAGATTTTGTGCACTACAGTTTCACTTGACTTAGATTTGATGTCATTCGAGATGTTGATTTTGATTTCATGCCTATGGTATGCATGTGATTTGACTTATGCTTTCGACATAGTTTTCATGCACTTTTAGTATTTTGATTCGATTTTGTGCATGCTAATGCACATGGTTGTGAGATTATATACCACGGTATACCTGATTTGGATTGAGATGTATTGTATACCGTCGATTTCGATTGTTATACTCGATATTGTTTTCGTGCACCTTGTGCACTTGAGTTGGATTTTGCGCAGACTTGACGCGCTTGATGCGATTTTGGTGCAGCCAGATGCACTAAATCGAGATTCTTCGTGCATATCAGATGCTCCTGATATTACTGTCAGGTACACCCGTTGCCTTTGACAGGTGTTTCATGCACACCTGTTGCACTTAGATTTTATTTATGTGCACATGTATGGGACATTCATGGATTTCACTTTCCGTGCGTCTGTACGCACGGGGCATTGTTGTACGCATTTTGGGATTGGTTTTTTTTGGAGCAGTATGTTTTATGATATTTACTATTTGGTATAGTAGCTGACTAGGACTAGTCCGAGGACAGTACCTGACTATATTCTTGCATTCATTGATAGTTATCGAAAGGATTTCTAAAAAGGATCTATAGTCTCAGTATTTACCTACGTGTCCGAGATGACACGAAATTTTTTACAAGGGAGCCCCTTCTAAATTGTTTTCAAAACGGCGGGGCGTGTATGTTAAACAAAGGATATATATATATATATATATATATATATATAGTTATTTTCCTACAGCAGACGTCCGCCATTGTGCCGCGATACGCGCATTGCACATTGATTGGAAAAGAGTTTGGCATGCATTTCTTTCAGATGTTTTAACGATGCGTACATGGATAGTTTGATGTATATCATGTTGGTTTTCGTATTGGGCTTTGACATTGGTGTCTTCACCATAACTCCGATGATTGCGGGATGCTTAACGGAGTTTTGATTCGGTTTATATACTCATTTTCATGCGCATGCATTGCGCTACGATGTGTTTTATGTATTTATGATTTCGGAGCCCCGACGACTTGATCTTTTTACTGAAATGTTTTAATATTTGAGGGGTTTAAATTTAAATTCGGGGACTGAATTTCTTTAAGGGGGGAAGACTGTAACATTTCAGAAAAATAAAATATTATTTTTGGGAATTTTTATAATTAAATAATAAATATAATGAATATTTTAATAATGTGGTATGATTAAATACCGATAAATTGGGAAATATTTGGAAAATTATAGGAATTACTGAAATGAGGGTGTTTTATATGATTTAAGAAAATTATAAATTCTTTATGATTAATTATATTCCATTTTAATGCTAATCGCGATTAAATATCACTAATCGTGCATTAAGCTTGATTTGTGCACATGACATGCACCATGTCATATTTCACATTTTTACATTTTTCCTCCATGGCTTTTCTTTTTCAAATGTTTTGGTTTGGTTTTAAATGAGAGAAAAGAAAAGAAAAGAGAAAGGAAAATAGAAAAGAAAAGAAAAAGAAAAAGGATTAATGAATAAGGTATGGAAAAGAGAAAGAGGTGAGGGGTCAACCTTGGTCTTGGCTCTTTGTTTTTCTTTATCATCTTCATCTTTTCTCTCCTTTCCCTCTCACCATGGCTGCCCTCCTCCTTCCCCTTCCTCAAACACCTCACAACACACCCAAAATCACACCAAAACTTCATCCCCCCTTCACTAAAAACATGCACAAGCTCACTAGAAGCACTTTGGACCAAGAAAGCTTGGATTTTGGAGACTTGGGGCAACTCAAGAATTTTCTTGAGTTGCCAAATGAGGTAATTCTTGTATCATTAGTATTGTATTTCATTCACCTTAGCATCTTTACATGTTTAGAACCGATTTAGTGTTGTTTAGTGAACTTTGAAAATTTCAAGTTAGGGTTTGAGGGATTCTTGAGTTATGATTGTGTAATTGAGGTTAGTAGAGAGTATACAACCCCTGTAATGATTGTATATTGGGCTAAACCATAGACTAGAGCCCCATACCCCAAACTTGGAAACCCAGATATCGGATTTGTGTTGGAATTGTGATATTTTTTGGTGATCTACTATAACCCGGATGACCTGAAATTTTTTTAGCAAAGACTGAGAGGTGTGCAGGCAACCTAGAAGCTAACCCCAAAACCTGAGGCACCCACTCCATGTTATGGCTACAAATTAACTCTTTTTGGCCGCAATTTGCGGCCTTGGTACAAGCAAATTGGCTCGTGCTTGGTCCAGGGCTTTATCTCCAGTAAAATAGACCCTCCATGTATGCAAAATTGGCTAATTTCGCCTAGGGTAAAATCTGGGACCATTTTCTAGAGTTGCTTCATTGTTTTGCGACTTTGTTTTAATTTAGGATTTGGTATTTGATATTTTGTTCCGTCGTCTTATATTTGTACGTCGGCGACGGGGGTTGTTTGGTGGTTTTGCAGGCGTAGGCTATAGGTTCTAACCTATAAGCGATTCGCATGCCGTTTTGGTTTTCATGTTCGATTCTTGATACTATATGACGCATTGGAAATTGTAGGTACCCCCATGTGGACTTCGAGATGACGAGGATGAGCATGGCGTCATCGACTCCAGCAAGCGAGGATCGAGGTGAGTAGATATATATCTACGGGGGAAGTCGGGTGGATGGCGTATAGCACCCCCGCAGTTCGTAGTATAGCCTATGATATTTTATAGTTATATATGATTATGTGTTATGCGAAACTTGGATAGCTAGCAAGTAGGATCTTAGAAGATCATGGGTTAATGTAGTATATTTGGACGATAGTGTCGATAGTTAGTTTTAGTCGCGAACCCTAGAGTAAAGATTACACCCACACGCACACACACACTTACATTGTTTTACTTGTGCGTATATGGGGATATATACTTATATATATACATATAGGTATGTGAATATGTATACATATATATATGTATACATATACTTGGATAATGAGGATAGTCTATGATATTTGGAGATGAGTCGTTGAGATTGGGCGTGAAACCATGAGATCGGTGATGTGATTTGGTTCGTATTATGAGATACGACATGATGTTATAGCGGGTCCTTAGGAGTTGTGTTTTCATACACACGCATATATATATATATATATATATATATATATATATATATATATATATATATATATATGGTATCAATATGTACTAGACTCTATATCAGTACCCCAGTTCATGATATGATGATAAGGATGCCAGATAAATGATGAGATAAATGTGATATTCGACCTGTACCAAGATTTGGGATGTCGTAGGATGGATTTACCGTACGAGCTATTTATTGATGATAGATCCGCACTCTTGACTCGATGTAACATCTTAGGATGTGATTAGTAGCTAATTATATTTTAATATATGGTTTTTAATAAAAAGTTGACCAAAACGATTTTCAAATAATTTATCAAATTTAATGAATATTTCATTAGAATTTTCCTAGGCTTGCACACACAAGTGCATGTAAACTAGGGTTAAAATTAGGGTTAGACCATGATTAGCAACCATGGTTGATTAACCCATTTTCCTTAAGCTAATTTAAATTTTAAATAAGTGTTTGGTTAATTGTTTTTTTAAAATGGAAACCATTTGAATTTTGGTTGAATTGTGGAGAGAAAGAGAGTGGGTATCATGGCAAGTGCCATGCTTGCATTAAATGAAGAGAGAGAGAAGGGGGTTGACTTGCTTAACTCCCATTTTTTTGTTACTTCACTCTTTTCCTCACAACTCTCTCTCACTCTCACTCATACACACACAAGCAGCAGCACAAGAAGCAGCAGCAGCAGGAGCTTCAGCAGCAGCAGCAAATAACAACAACAACACCAAGTAACAGCAGCCAACAACAGCAACAACACCAAGTAGCAGCAGCAAACAGCAGCAACAACACCAAGCAGCAGCACCAGCTTCACGCAGTAGCAGCGGCACCCCAGCAGCAGCAGCAACTCCTTCTCCTCCTCTTCTTCTCCTTCTCCTGCTTCCTAGGATCTATTGAGGGTATATTTCTTAAACCCAACTCCTTTTGTGCTATGTTATGTGTAGAATTAGCATCGGTTAGTGATAAAGGTGCATTTTAGTGCTAATATGGTGTTTAGTGTGGACTTTTGGTTAAGTGGTGATTTTGATGGTTAGACTAACTTAATTTAGTGTTGTTAGGGTCACTTAAACCTAGTTAAACCCCAGATTTCACTAAAATATCTTAGGTTTCCTTTTTGTGCAAAACTTAACGTTTTAAAGCGAATTTCTAGCTTTCTGTGATCTGCTATAGACCCGGTGACTTCAGAGAAAAATTGACTTAACTGGAGCATGTTTGGTAGACCTTGATCACACCACCAGAGCACGAACCCCAGATTCCCAACCCAGGCTGCAATTTTATTCATTCTGGCCGCAATTTGCGGCCAGATGAGGGAGCTAGGTGTTAGGGTTTTGGCTATGGGAGTCAGCTATATTTTTAGGGTCTGTGGTATGTGCAATTTTGTAAGTTTTCACCTTTGTCAAAATCTGGAACCATATATCGTTTTTCTAGTAGGTTTTGTTGCGCGATACGCGCGATACGTGAGTGGGTTCTGTGATCCAGCGTATCGCGACGTGTCGGGATAGTTTTAGACGTGTATACACACGTTTTAGCGTATCGTACACACGCGCGTTTAGTTCGCGACGCGAGTTTCTTGTTTTATTTCGATATCGCGTTTTTGCGAGATATTTGCTTATGTGGATTCTTTGTGTGAATTCTAGGTTCGCAGGCGGGTACGTCGGACGCCGCAAAGAAAGGGAAGCAAGCGGTCGGCTACGCTTAGCACGCGACCAGGTGAGTAGATTTAACATCTACGGGGAAATCGCCCGCATGGCGTTAAGCGTCAGGGCGTAATATGATGTTGAGTCGTAGATGTTTAGATGTACTATTGTAGCATACCTTCCTTGTTGCATATAGATATGGTAGATATAGAACACTACACGGTCACTAACGGTTCAAGCTGCACGAGCACTATTTGTATGTTACACTCACACCGTTAGTGATTGCCATGACACTTGCACTATAGGATTGCTACGATTTACATGTTGTTTTGATTGCCGCATCATTGATGATTGTCGTGACTTGTGGCATATTGGCATATATTTATATTGATATCATCATACCTGCGCACATGCACACTGTATATGAATACCAGTGCACACATATATTGATATCATCATACCTGCGCACATGCACACTGTATATGCATACTAGTGCACATATATATTGATATCATCATACCTGCGTACATGCACTGTATATTCATACCAGTGCACACATATATTGATATCATCATACATGTGCACATGCACACTGTATATGCATACCAGTGCACACATATACTGATATCATCATACCCGCGCACATGCACACTGTATATTCATACCAGTGCACACATATATTGATATCATCATACCTGCGTACATGCACACTGTAAATTCATACCAGTGCACACATATATTGATATCATCATACCTGCGCACATGCACACTGTATATTCATACCAGTGCACACATATATTGATATCATCATACATGCGCACATGCACACTGTATATGCATACCAGTGCACACAGATATTGATATCATCATACCTGCGCATATGCACACTGTATATTCATACCAGTGCACACACATATTGATATCATCATACCTGCGCACATGCACACTGTATATTCATATCAGTGCACACACATATTGATATCATCATACCTGCGCACATGCACACTGTATATTCATACCAGTGTACACATATATTGATATCATCATATCTGCGCACATGCACACTGTATATTCATACCAGTGCACACATATATTGATATCATCATACTTGCGCGCATGCACACTCATAATCGCGTATATATCCATTTGCACATCCATACCTACATACATACATATGTTGCATACATGGATGATATTGACTTGATTTCAAGAGAATAGGGACCGGATGAGATATTTTCAAAACTGAATTCTTTTTAAAAGAGCGGTTTTCCCTTTTTACTCTTAGTGTTATAGAACACACTGTATGGATTTACGCATTGAGTTTGGATTTATGGGATTTCTGGATTTGAGAACCGAGGTATTATTTTAAGAAAATACGCATTGTTTTAAAAAAAACCTGGTTTCTCTTGATATAATATTTCAGTGCGTCCACCATGAGTTTTCTCGGTTCCTGAGAGCATGTGTGAGTATACCCGATTCGAGGAGTGGTACGCACCGATTGCGGGTACATGGTGGACCCGGTATGATACCCGGGGGCAAGAAGACTCGTATTGCTAGACAGTGAGCCCGGCGGAGGGATTACTACCTAACGTTGATTGGTTGAGCCTGTCGGTCATCCGGAGGATACAGACCAGAGCTGAGAGATGGATACGGGTCGACACGTACTGCCGGGGCCGAGGGCCGATTCCGCAGACGGAGCTCGTGGGCCGATCCGAACCGACGGAGCCCGATACTTGAGGATTTGCGTGTCGATGCTAGACATGATGATTTCATGATGTTTTCGAGTGCAGATGCTAGGCACTCACGATTCCATGAGTTGTACAGGATTTGAGGGCCGATTAGAGTGACGGCGCCTGAGTTTTACTGGGATTTGGGTGTATTGATGGACACCGGTTATCTTCCACGTCGACATTCCGTGTAGATGCTATTTATTCCCATGCTCAGCATTCAGTATTATACATCTCATCCTGTATCTGTAGTACTTGATAGAGTACACATGCTATGCACGATTATTGCATACCCTGCTCATCCTATATAGATGTTATTAGATTGCATTTGCTATGCACGACTATTGCATACCCTGCTCATCATATAGAGATGTTGATAGATCGCACTTGTTGCATGATTATTGCTCATCTAGTTATTCATATAGATGTTATCTGTTGGCATAGGTTAGAGTATCGTAGCACGTGCATACTCGCGATTACCTTTGTATGTTATCTATTATTCACGAGTTGGCAACTCACCCCCGTTGTGCCACAGTGTTTGCAGGTTGTCCCTCGGACTAGCCGCGGCAGGCTGTTCTTTTGCATCTTTTGACACATATACCATTGCAGTTGACGTGTGAGCCTTTTGCCAATTGGTGGGTTTTGTGCGGTATCTGTTTATTTTCCAGTTGTATACGTCAGTGTATCTAGTACTCTCCATCTACTTTTCATGTATTGACTTAGAGACCAGTTGTGAGGACGATGTATATTATTTTTACTTTGGTGTCGAGCTCGTTGTGAGCCGACTTTATTTATGCAGATTTATCTTTTATGATGTTTGTTTTCACTTATACTGCTCATTTCTTCGCTACGGCGTCGTATATTATATTTGTGTTGATTGTTCCGCCGTTGGGCGTGATTGCTCCCGTTTGGGATGCTTATTTCTTATTGTATATCATTTTACTCATATATTGCCTTAAACCCGATTTCGGGGCTAGTTTTTACAAAGGAAATGCTGCCAAATTTTTAAGAAAATAACTTTAACTTTAAAGAGTTTTACTAAGCTACTTAAGGTTTTCTAAACGTTTTAACAAATGTTTCTATTAAATGTTTTAACACTCAATACTTTTAATGGTTTTGATTTCTGGGTTTCAGCTTACTTAGTCGCGTTACGCCTGTAGACGTTATATGGTTAAGTGCCGGTCATGGGCCGAACTTTGGGTCGTGACAAAGTTGGTATCAGAGCGTAGGTTTTACCTTCGGAGTGTAGGTTGACCCTGGTATGATGGAGTAGATAGCTGTAGCAGAGTGGCGTAGCGTGCGTATGTTCCGCGGCATACTCACGACACGGTACTCTGCCTAAGCGACCTTAGAACTTATTGATTGAAATTCTTTCATGATTGTTTACATTCTTGTGATTCGATTTACGTATCCTTATCGAATCCTACTTTCCTTCCAGCCACCATGCCGCCAAAAGTCTATGAGGGCGCAGAGAGCGGCCGCGAGAGCCGAGATTCGAGTTGACTCGTCCGAGACGAGAAAGGATCCGGGTAGTACACCTGTTGTACCAGAGCAGACTGTTCCTCCTACGATAGATCAGATCGCCATTCTAAGGGCCGGTATGCAGGAGATGCGCCAGATGATGGGGTCGTTAGTTGAGACGCTTCGAGCGCAGCGACCAGAGGTAGCTCCACCCGTCACGAGGACCGTGATGGTACCTACAGTACAGGCAGTTACCCCTACAGCCATGGAGGTGATTACAGTGTCGCTATCAGAGTTCATGAGGCCGAAGCCTCCGGTCTTCACAGGAACCGATGCAGCCGAGGACCCACAGTCTTTTATTGATAGGATGGCTCGGATATGTTGTTCCCTCAGATGCTCAAATGCGAGATGGATAGAGTTCGTGAGCTTTTGCCTGGAAAGTCTTGCGCAGAAATGGTGTGAATCGATCGAGAAGGGCAGAGCGGCAGGTCTTCCTCCTATGACCTGGACCGAGTTTGTGACGGTATTTCTAGCCCGTTTCCTTCCCCAGAGTGTCAGGGATGCCCGAGCGCACAGGTTCGAGTCCTTACGCCAGACGCCAGAGATGACAGTGGCAAAGTACGATGTACTATTCACCGAGCTATCTGTATATTCCCCATACCTATTTGCTACTGAGCAGATGCGAGTCAAGAGGTTTGTTCGAGGCTTGCTTACCCCACTGTTCCTTGCGATCAGCACACAGCTTTGCGAGACTTATGCAGCAGTTGTAGACGCAGCCCTATTAGTCGAGGAGCGCCTTGCAGAGACTTCGGTAGTTCCAGGGCCGAAGAGGGTTCGTACTGATACAGCAGCACGGAGACTCCCATTCGGACGCCGTGATAGACGTCGTACAGGTAGCAGAGACTCAGGGCGAGGTCAGATTTAGCTCTTATCCCCAAGAGGGTCAGCAGTCATCGCGTGGATGCTTTGGATGTGGTAGTCCCAGTCATCGAGCCAGAGATTGTACCGAGATACGCCGGAGGGAGGCAGCAGTACCGCATGTCACACTTCCACCTTCCCCACCCCAGAGGGCGTTGCCTATTGTACCTACGATTGCTCCGCGTCAGACTCATGCACAGAGTGGCCATGGTCGCGGAGGGTTTACTCATAGAGGACAGCCAGCTACCGGAAGAGTACAACCAGTTGCTAGTAGGGGACCGCCAGTTGCAGGCAGAGGACATGCACGGGTTTTCGCGTTGACGCATCAGGACGTGCAGGCGTCCAATGCGGTGGTCTCAAGTACCCTATCAGTATGTTCGGTTGACGCGCATGTGTTGTTTGATCCCGGATACACACACTCGTACGTTTCCACACACTTTGTCCCGAGTTTGGGTAGAGAGTCCGGTTTGCTTGATCAGCCGCTTATTGTGACCACTCTCGTGGGAGAGTCGTTTGTTGCTAGGCACGTGTTCCGATCCTGTGTTGTCCGTATTAGTGAGAGAAAGTTGCCTGTCGACTTGATCCTTCTTGAGATGTTGGACTTCGACGTTCTTTTGGGCATGGATTAGTTAGCCACGTGCTATGCGTCTGTGGACAGCTGCAAGAAGACAGTTAGATTTTGTTTTCCCGGCGAGTCGGCTTTTGTTGTGCAGGGGGACCGTGGTGCCGCCCCTCACATTTTGATTTCTTCTCTTCACGCTGGACAGCTGTTGAGGAAGGGATGTCAGGGATTCCTAGCCTATGTTTGTGAGACTAGAGCTACGGATGTTCCGTTGGACCAGGTTCCGATTGTTTGTGAGTTCCCTGATGTTTTCCTTGACGAGCTTCCTGGGCTACCGCCTGAGCGTGATATTGCTTTCTGTATTGATTTGATTCCCGGCACGGAGCCTATTTCTCTACCGCCTTAACGGATGGTCCCGGCGGAGCTTAGAAAGTTGAAGGGTCAGTTGTAAGATTTGCTGGATAAGGGACTTATTCGACCAGTGTTTCTCCTTGGGGTGCTCCAGTCCTGTTTGTCAAGAAGAAGGATGGCAGTTTGCGTTTATGTATCGACTACCGCCAGCTGAACAAGGTTAGCGTGCGAAACAGATAACCTTTGCCACACATCGACGACTTGTTCGACCAGCTTCAGGGGGCAGGATAATTTTCGAGGATCAACTTGCGATCAGGATACCATCAGCTGCAGGTTCGACTGGAGGATATACCGAGGACAGCTTTCCGCACGCGCTACGGCCATTATGAGTTTTTGGTGATGTCGTTCGGACTCACCAATGCCCCAGCAGCATTCATTGACTTGATGAACCGTATATTCAGGCCGTATCTTGACTTGTTCATCATCGTATTCATTGACGATATTTTGGTGTATTCCCAGAACCGAGAGGAGCACGAGCAGCACCTGCGGATCACACTGCAGACTTTGAGAGAGCACCAGCTTTTTGCAAAATTCTCCAAGTGCGCATTCTGTCTTGACAGCGTAGACTTCTTGGGTCACGTGATTACACGAGATGGTATATGTGTGGACCCAAAGAACATTGAGGCCATTCAGAGTTGGCCCAGACCCGCATCAATTACGGAGATTCACAGCTTTTTAGGACTGGCCGGCTACTATAGGCGATTCGTGCAGGATTTCTCCCGTATTTCCGCACCTTTGACCGGGTCGACCCGGAAGGGAGTTCCTTTCGATTGGACGGAGGAGTGCGAGCATAGCTTTCAGCAGTTGCGGACTTATTTGACTATGGCGCCAGTGTTATCATTGCCTTAAGGATCAGGCGGATTTGTGGTCTATTATGATGCTTCTCGAGCGGGGCTTGGGTGCGTATTGATGCAGCATGACAAGGTGATCGCGTATGCTTCACGGCAGTTGAAGAAACATGAACAGAACTACCCCACTCACGATTTGGAGATGGCTGCAGTAGTCTTTGCACTCAAGATCTGGCGACATTACCTATACGGCGAGTCGTGCCAGATATTCACTGATCACAAGAGCTTAAAGTATATATTTCAGCAGCGAGACCAAAATCTTAGACAGAGCTGTTGGATGGAACTAATGAAGGACTACGATTGCGAGATCTTGTATCACCCGGGCAAGGCTAATGTAGTGGTGGATGCTTTGAGCAGGAGGCCTGGGGTAGTCTATCCTGTTTGAGCGCAGTACAGAGACAGTCGTCGGCAGATATTATATGACAGCCGAGTGCAGTTTGAGTTCACGCCGATCGGGGGACAGCTTGCGTATGTTCATGCACGCCCACAGTTGCTTGACCGTATCCATGAGACACGGTACAGCGATGACCGTTGTTCAGAGATCATGGCACAGATTGGACATGGCAGATTTTCCGAGTTCGTGGTCGATGATAACGGGATGCTGTGATTTGGGACTAGACTGTGCGTACCAGATGCTGAGGGATTGCGACGTGAGATTCTTGGGGAGGCACATCGATCGGTGTACAGTATTCATCCGGGTTGCACCAAGATGTACCATGATATGAGAGATGTTTACTGGTGGGACGGAATGAAGAGGGACATCACAGACTTCGTGTCGAGATGCCTGACTTGTCAGCAAGTCAAGGCCGAGCACCGGAGGCCAGCAGGAGAGCTACAGCCGTTACCCATTCCGGTGTGGAAATGGGAGCAGATTTCGATGGATTTCGTTGTTGGTCTACTCAGGACTAGGCGAGGGTATGACTTTATTTGGGTGATCGTGGATCGTTTGACGAAAGCAGCTCACTTCCTGCCGGTGAAGATGACTTTCGAATTTGCTTGGTATGCCCAGATTTACATCGATGAGATTGTACGACTGCATGCAGTCCCGACGTGTATCGTGTCCGACCGAGACACCCAGTTTACCAGCCGACTATGGTAGAGGCTTCAGGAGGCTTTAGGCACCCGCTTGAGTTTTAGCACAGCATTTCATCTGTAGACCGATGGCTAGTCAGAGCGGACTATTCAGACTCTCGAGGACATGCTCCGAGCATGCGTTTTAGACTTTGGTGGTAGCTGGGATCATCATTTACCCTTGGTGGAGTTCTACTACAACAATAGTTTCCAGGATACTATTCAGATGGCACCTTTCGAGGCTTTGTATGGGAGGAGATGTAGATCGCCCATCTGTTAGACAGAGCTCAGTGAGAGCAGAATTTTAGGGCCGCAGATCGTACAGGAGACGACCGAGAAGATACAACTGATTCGAGATAGGATGAGGACAGCTCAGAGCAGGAAGAAATTGTATGCTGACAGACGCCGCCGCAGATTAGAGTTCACAGTTGGCAATCACGTTTTTCTTAGGGTCTCTCCGATGAAGGGAGTGATGAGGTTTGGATGGAAGGGGAAGCTTAACCCGAGATTCATAAGACCCTTCGAGATCCTCGAGCGTGTGGGCGCAGTAGCATATCGTTTGGCTCTTCCACCTGACTTCCCAGATGATCACCCCGTATTCCACGTGTCGATGCTTCGCAGATACCTACATGACCCCTCGCACATGATTCAACTGTTGGAGATAGTGCCCTCAGAGTCAATTATTGGATCACAGGCACGTGATTGCAATGATTGAGGGAGGACCTATCCCGGTAGGACAGTCTTACTCAAGATGATAGTATGCTATCTGGTTTACCTTTATCATCGTGTACTGCTTTAGGTGACCTGACATGTCGCTATTGCACGTTGATAGAGCCCCTAGGATTCTTGCTTGACTGCCAGCAGTATGAGGGCGATCATATAAGTGAGAGCTGGAGTCTATAAGCACATCCTTAAAAGGTCCCTAGTCGTGGGAGTTTCGAGACAGGGCATCGATACTCCAGAGTAGACTAGTGTATACAGTCGAGACCCCGACGAGGGGCGGTGGCCGGTCTCACAAACCACTGGTGTCTGTTGGTTCACCTAAGATGTATACAGGTGCTCATTGGGTTATGAGTACACCGGACAGGACTCGCCGGGAACATGCTAGTTGGTCTTATACCTGACGTCAGATAGCAGTTCCCTGGTGACATGTGTACAGGTTAGTTCATCGACCTGGGGATCGTCATTTATCTCGTGTGAGTTCCCACTGTACTTTGATTACTACCCTACCACGGCTCAAAGGAGTCGTGCAAACAGGTTTTAGTTGGGTACAGTCCCGAGCCACATGGAGGCAGTGAGCGGATCTTCGGGGGTTTCGTCTCTCCCGGTATTGGGGGTGAGGTCGCGCTGTGTCTAGGAGAGCCATTACACAAAGACCTTGGCCAAGGCAGGAGATTTACTGGTAGGTATTCCAGTAGTATCTCAGGGTGTTCTGGGCTACACTCCGACACGACTTGTACCGCTTTTGGGGGTCTGACTTTTACCAACCCCCTAGGCCCGCCATGCGATGCTCATAGACGAACGGACCGGACTGTACGGATATTGTCACTGACAGGCTCAGTTGGGTGTCGGGGTGAGCTTCCTCATCGACGTCCCTTTTAGTCAATAGCTGGTGGCCCGTCACGTATTGGCTTATACCTCTGACGTGCTAGTGGTTAAATCCACAGCCATAGTATTGACGAGTCTTTAGAGTCCACCACACTTTCAGTTACTCAAGTTTTCGGGCGAAACGCTGTAGAGGCCGTATGGAGATATGGCAGGGTCCGATCAGATACGTGCGGTATTGCACGGATCAGGATCGGACGGTTTTGTACTAGTGGCCGTATAGTTATATGGCAGCGTTCGATCAGATACGTGCGGTATTGCACGCATCAGGATCGGACGGATATTACTAGCCGGCTTTGGTTTAAGCCGGTCCTAGTATAGTACAGTGTAGATTTTGTCTCATTGCATTTGTATCCGGACGGAATACAAATGCGGGTGTGTATGCACAGTGTGGGGTTTTCCTGTAATTTATTACGGGACCAGTTTTCTGGAGTCGCCAGTTTGCATTCCGTTCCGGCCGGTTTTTCTTTGTTCTTTCCCGGCCGGACTTTTCCGATGGAGGGGGTTATTTGCAGTTTTGCAAATAACTATTTGTGGGGGACTTATTTGCATAAGGGTTGATATGATAAGCATCTTTGCTTTTCATGATTTGATGAGATTAGAAATGAAGTGAGGTTTGATTTGAGTTTAGTGATGATTATGTTTTTGGATGTGGTCACCCTCCTCCTTTTACTACACTCACCTCCCTTCTTGCTTCATATGGTTTATCCTCCACCATTTCTAAATGAGAGAATTTATTATCATGGTTGAAAAAGAAAAGTGAGAAGAAGAAAAGAAAAGAAAGAGAAGAAGAAAAGAAAAGAGAGAAAGAAAAAGAGAGAGCTTCACCATGAGAGTTTCATTCTTGATCTTCTTTCCATGCTAGAAAAATGCAAGCACCATTTTTCTAGTCTTGTTTCCTCCATCATCTTCAATGGCAACCAACCCCAATGTGAGACATACATTCTACATTACATTCCCTACAGTAAATCTTGAGCATGTCGAGTAGCCGGCTTCATGCGCGAGTTGCCTCAGTATCGAGGTGGGAGCCCGTAAAAGTATCCGGCTTCGTGGTGCCCTTTCCGACGAGGAGGAGACGGACGGAGATCCCGCGAGGAGATCGGAGTGGAGATGAAGACCGGAGGACTTGGATCGTCGGTATATCTCTTCTCCTTCTCTTTGTAGTTAGCTAGATTTAGTTTAATGGCCCGATCCGGTTTTAGTGCGCGGTGGTGCCGTTTTGCCAAGTCCGCAAAAATTAAAGTTTATCACCGTTTCCGCGTTTGGCCGTCGGATTGACGGCCGGGGTGCCGCCGTGCACTTACAGTGGTATCAGAGCCTCGCCATTAACATAGTCTAGCTTTGTGTAATGTGTTTATCAGTTCCGATCGATCGAATGTTCCAAAACTGCATTGTAGTTCGAATCAGTTTCTGTTGAAAATTTTTGGTCTCGAAAATTTTTTCTGGTTGTAAAATATTGATGTACTGGGAAATCTAAGGGTTCTGTAAAAATTTGACGATGTAACTCCACAGTTGGAGCGCGGATCCGCCGCGAAACCCCACCTCGCGCGGCCCTTCCGCCGCGCACTATTCACATCACATCACCAAATTTTTTCAGAGGCCTTCTGGGCTTAAAATATGGGTTTTGGAATATTAAAATTGGGCCCAGGGTTTCTGTGAGTGCTACAGTTTTGATTGAGGGCCCACTTGTTAATTTTTGATCGATCGGAATATTTTAAAACACATTTTTCACAGTATTTACATTATATCTGCGACCGTGAATGTCACTCGATCGGTAAATCCTGTCTAACTGCTATAGCCCGGTTAGACGGATTTGCGAACGTGATTTTCACGTTGATGTTTTATGTTTATGCTGTGATGTTGCGGATCGGTCGTGGGGATAGCCTGGATGCAATGCTAGTACAGTTGTGGTGGTATTATGTACTTTTGATATTGCGGGGCGAGCGTCCGACATGTGGACTGCCGTCACTGCCTGATTGTATTATTCTTTTGGGGCACGACCTGGTTGCGGTCGATGTACCCGGTGTATGTATATTTTACATTCTGTACTAGGATTACCCCGCGGTGGGGTGCACGGATAGCCGGGTTCTAGAGGGCAACAAGCCCGCATCTCATGGCATTGAGACGGAGGGGGCTTCACTCTAGGATTGGCGGGCTATTCGCCGCACTCGTAGGGGGTACAGGTTGACCCAGGAGGGGTGCCCAAGTTACCGGATTCCGTGAAGTGCTGGGTGGTCCATTCACGGCGCTGAAGGGGGCTGCCTCGCTTCAGGTTTTGGCGGGTGACTTGCCGCGCCCGTAGGGGTCTAGGATTTCATTGCACAGGCTATCCACACGACCAGGGGAACGTCGGGTTTCAGTAGTGGCTCTGTGAAACCCGGGGATCCCAGATATCTGTATTGTTCTGTGATGCTGTACATTTCTGTGATGTTGCATTTCTTATCACGCCTTGAGCGAATATAATATATTGGTATATATATTAGTAGATGTTGTATATGTTTTACATCCGCGCTAGTCCAGTCCCCGCTCTGTCGTTAGTTAGCTAACCTAACGGGTAATGACGGGACCCAGTGGCGAATGCGGATGGCATATACGTACATCAGTATATTTTCGTTCTTTGTGGTGTGATCAAATGATGGGACTGCATTGATTCGGATCAATGCAAGTTTAAAAACAAACCTAATCTGATGTTGTTGGAACACTTTTCAAAAAGCTGTTATTGCAAGGACGTTCACTTTTGTTTTGCATCGTGGTATTCATTGGAATATCCTGCTCCTCAGTCGACGAGGCAAGGGCCGAGATCCCTTCACCGGGAGTAACCCCTTGGACAGAAGTTTGCGTCAGGGCATTAACTTCACTATAGCCGATTACTTTTGTTTTGCATCGTGGTATTCATTTGGAATATCCTGCACCCCATTCTACGGGGAAAGAGCCGAGATCCCTTCACCGGGAGTGACCTCTTTAGCAATGGTTTTCGTCACTATATTTTCTGAAAAGCTATCCGTTCCTTCAACGATATCAAGTTCATTACGTTAAAGGTTTTCGCCAGAAACCATTCGTAGCCCTCCGTCGTTTCAGACGGGTAGCATGTAGTATTCATGCTATGTTTGTTGACCTTCGTCAAGGCATAGTGCATGGTAGCTGCTTGTTACCTTTCTGCTGCATAGGTAAATGCGTTGGTTTGGGACAGTCGTATAGCCTTGTTGACCTTCGTCAAGGGCTTGTACGGGTGGATTCAAATTAACCTGGATAATGACGGGTAGAACTTGACATGTGACTTATGATTTGTTGACCTTCGTCAAGGTCATAAGAGCATGGGGCAGAAATCACATCGGGAGTTTCAAAAGAACTGAAACTTGCCAGATATGCGCATACCTTCTGGAGTGTGATACCGTGAGCGGATTCCGTCACGTTATCATGCGATGAGAGTTGGATCCCGATTCCCACTGATGAGTTGGTTTACTCCTCGGGTGACCCCGACTAATTCTTCTTTCAGGTTTGGAGGAGAGTTTGAGGTACAGTGGGAGGTTTCCAGATTAGATAAATTGGTAACCATTCTGATCTAGGTTAGAGTGCACGCTGAGTGTTTCTTTTCTCTCTCTCTTTGGCAGCGACCTTTGACCCGACCCTAAGACTATGACTCAGTGACCAAGTTGACCGAACCTACTTAACACTGGCTTTTGGATTGTCAGAGTTGCGAACCTCATTGCCACTCCTACTTTTACCCTTTTCTCCAGGACACCCCGTATTACTACGAACGTCCACTTCCATTGGACAAAACCATCGTATGGTTAGATACGAACTCGAAGGAATTCGAGGATGGTTTCCGGTTCTGGAGAAAACGGATAGGATTATTCAGTTGTCTTTTCTTTTCACCCTCTCTCAGGTTGCGAGTACTCCTTAGTTTAGGAGTAGTACACCTATTATGCAAATTGGATAGTCTTCTTCCAAACCATAGGCTGGTGCCGAACGGTAGGGAAGGAAGAAAACCATTTGGCCTAAAGGGGTGTACAGAAGGTAAAGACTAAAGACATATGAAGGGATTTGGAGAGGTGGAAAAGAACTATACGGTTACAGTCGTGAATCTGGAAGAGGCATTACTAGGAATACCGGGATACCCCATCGAAACATTTCAATGTTTCAGTCTCACTGTGTAATGTTAATGGAAAACTGATTTCCCGATTAGACACTTACTCCAGGGTATGTATTTACCAGGTATGATTCTCACATCTGTATGGTTTTATAGATGATGAGTGGGAGTGAGTTATTGGGAATTGGGTGATCATCCTCATTTTTGAGGAAGTCACCTGGGTTGTTTGCCAGTCGGCAAATATTTGGTTTTGAATATCCGCTTTTATGCACCAATTTCAAATTGATATATCTGTACGTCTATTTTCATAGAGTGAGATATACCTTTCTGAAATTATGTCTACGACATTTACCTATATCAGTGGATGGTTAGGTAAGGAGCATTGAACAGCGGTGTAATTCTTCTTAACCAAAAGTACAGTTTTCAACCTACGACACACAGTGAATGAGTCACTAGACTCAAGGGACTTATACAGAGTATTGTATGTTGTCCAGTGTCCATCAGGACAGAGGGGTTGGTCCTCGTACTGTATTCTGTTTACTTTTGACTTCTCTAGTTCTTAGACATGTGTTTCGTAGAAACACAGGGTCTAAGTTTTGAGGAGTTATAGGTATTTGAATAGAGTAGGGAACCAGGTGTAGCAAGTATCGGGATTCTTCAAAGTGATCGAAGATGTAGATACTTGTGTATGGTATTCAGTTGATAGTAATGATAAAGAGAAATTGCTTCTCTTTCAGGTTACTCATAATTGGAAGCATTCCTAAGTTGAGTAACGCTGATCGGCCTCCTTCCATTTAGTTGACATGCACTAGAGATAGCTGCATGATTTGAATCTGGTACAATTAAATCAGTGCCTCTGGTTCTATATTGGATATAGAACAGTTCATATCTTAACGTTGTTAAGGTACGGGGAGTTGTCCGGCTTATGATTAAAACCAGACTCTGGATAACTCAAGGCACGTTTCTGTAATGGCTGTTTGTGGGTTGACCCAGGCTATGACGAGGGTTGATTTTCTACCATCTGGGAGATCAATAGAAATATTGTTCAAGACTCGCCACAGTTTTATTAAAAATGGATTTTTTCAAAAACAGTAGTGGGAGTATGGTAGAACTGGAAGTGATTCCAGAACCGCAAACGATTACTGAAGATTTGATAAGGAACCTAAAGATTCAATCTGATTTGACATTCCATTGGCCACTCCGCAGGGATGGTGGGTAACTTCAGGCACCCGAGAGGTACTCCGGTAGCCTCAAGGACGGTGACAGGGAAGTTCTTGTTTACCCACACTTACCATTATTGTTGTTCCATGCTGCGAGACCCGGTGGGAGGATGAGTATAGCGTCGTTCTAAACTAGTTTTAGAAGTGCACGTCTATATGACTCTGCCAGAGGGTTGTCGTAGTCAGTGGGAGCAGCGGTAGCATTGGTGGACATCAGGCTTATGTCTATTTATAGACTAAAGCAGATGTAGCGGAGATAGATCATCTGTTTCTGATGTGACAGTCATAGGTTTGACGTCATCAGAATAGGGGATGGATCTGTTGAGAAGGTAGTAGGAAGTGATATTCCTTTACTACGATCGGTTATACTTTGGTCGTCACACAGTGGTTTCTCCACAAAGGACTTGGACATGATATCAGACATACTGGTTACTAGATCTATGGTTTTAGATCTAGATTGGGGTGGTTTCCTAATCTGGGTACCTTGACAGCATTCTATGAGTATTTAGAATGGACGACTCCTGGCACGGTAGTGTACCTGCAAGTAATGGAGTCGCCCTCTCTAAAGGTGTCTTTTAGACTAAAGTAGAGAGGGATGTGCATGATTGGCAGATCACTTGCTTAGGCAATTGAGTCAATCATGAGATGTCAAGTACCACACCAGATGTTGTTCTTGCACTAGATGCAATAAGTTGATATTGATCCAATTCTGGAGAAACAGTCGGAAGCAGTTTTAGAACATAAGTGGCTGTTCTAGGGATATGATAACGGCTGCCTCTTTTAGGAGACGGTTATCATTCCAGGCTTCCAAGGTGACCTGGACGACAAGGAGGTTGTCAGAGTTATAGTTTTTCCTTCTGACGAGGGGCAGTATTTTGGACAGGTGGTCCAAGGCAATACTGAGGGTGGCATGGCGCAGGATACTGATTAAGTTCAGTTGACGATACAGTCTAAGAAGTTTGGATTTGGAGTTCATTTATGAGCTAAGTCCCATCAGACATCCAGACATTCTAAGACAGGTATTGCTCATTTCGGGAGATGGCTTTCTCCGCGAACTTGAGATATAGAGAGACATAGAAAGAAACATCAAGGCGGATCCACTCACTGAGGCTATTCCTCGAACGCAATAGTTTCACAAACGAGTTTTGTGAGACTGACAAGTAGAGGAGTTGGATGTTCGGTATCACACGGGCTGTGAGTATGCGACATCGCAATAATTAGCCTTGAGTGCAAGTGGGAGATTGTTGGAGATAGTGCCCTCAGAGTCAATTATTGGATCACAGGCATGTGATTGCAATGATTGAGGGAGGACCTATCCCGGTAGGACAGTCTTACTCAAGATGATAGTATGCTATCTGGTTTACCTTTATCATCGTGTACTGCTTTAGGTGACCTGACATGTCGCTATTGCACGTTGATAGAGCCCCTAGGATTCTTGCTTGACTGCCAGCAGTATGAGGGCGATCATATAAGTGAGAGCTGGAGTCTATAAGCACATCCTTAAAAGGTCCCTAGTCGTGGGAGTTTCGAGACAGGGCATCGATACTCCAGAGTAGACTAGTGTATACAGTCGAGACCCCGACGAGGGGCGGTGGCCGGTCTCACAAGCCACTGGTGTCTGTTGGTTCACCTAAGATGTATACAGGTGCTCATTGGGTTATGAGTACACCGGACAGGACTCGCCGGGAACATGCTAGTTGGTCTTATACCTGACGTCAGATAGCAGTTCCCTGGTGACATGTGTACAGGTTAGTTCATCGACCTGGGGATCGTCATTTATCTCGTGTGAGTTCCCACTGTACTTTGATTACTACCCTACCACGGCTCAAAGGAGTCGTGCAAACAGGTTTTAGTTGGGTACAGTCCCGAGCCACATGGAGGCAGTGAGCGGATCTTCGGGGGTTTCGTCTCTCCCGGTATTGGGGGTGAGGTCGCGCTGTGTCTAGGAGAGCCATTACACAAAGACCTTGGCCAAGGCAGGAGATTTACTGGTAGGTATTCCAGTAGTATCTCAGTGTGTTCTGGGCTACACTCCGACACGACTTGTACCGCTTTTGGGGGTCTGACTTTTACCAACCCCCTAGGCCCGCCATGCGATGCTCATAGACGAACGGACCGGACTGTACGGATATTGTCACTGACAGGCTCAGTTGGGTGTCGGGGTGAGCTTCCTCATCGACGTCCCTTTTAGTCAATAGCTGGTGGCCCGTCACGTATTGGCTTATACCTCTGACGTGCTAGTGGTTAAATCCACAGCCATAGTATTGACGAGTCTTTAGAGTCCACCACACTTTCAGTTACTCAAGTTTTCGGGCGAAACGCTGTAGAGGCCGTATGGAGATATGGCAGGGTCCGATCAGATACGTGCGGTATTGCACGGATCAGGATCGGACGGTTTTGTACTAGTGGCCGTATAGTTATATGGCAGCGTTCGATCAGATACGTGCGGTATTGCACGCATCAGGATCGGACGGATATTACTAGCCGGCTTTGGTTTAAGCCGGTCCTAGTATAGTACAGTGTAGATTTTGTCTCATTGCATTTGTATCCGGACGGAATACAAATGCGGGTGTGTATGCACAGTGTGGGGTTTTCCTGTAATTTATTACGGGACCAGTTTTCTGGAGTTGCCAGTTTGCATTCCGTTCCGGCCGGTTTTTCTTTGTTCTTTCCCGGCCGGACTTTTCCGATGGAGGGGGTTATTTGCAGTTTTGCAAATAACTATTTGTGGGGGACTTATTTGCATAAGGGTTGATATGATAAGCATCTTTGCTTTTCATGATTTGATGAGATTAGAAATGAAGTGAGGTTTGATTTGAGTTTAGTGATGATTATGTTTTTGGATGTGGTCACCCTCCTCCTTTTACTACACTCACCTCCCTTCTTGCTTCATATGGTTTATCCTCCACCATTTCTAAATGAGAGAATTTATTATCATGGTTGAAAAAGAAAAGTGAGAAGAAGAAAAGAAAAGAAAGAGAAGAAGAAAAGAAAAGAGAGAAAGAAAAAGAGAGAGCTTCACCATGAGAGTTTCATTCTTGATCTTCTTTCCATGCTAGAAAAATGCAAGCACCATTTTTCTAGTCTTGTTTCCTCCATCATCTTCAATGGCAACCAACCCCAATGTGAGACATACATTCTACATTACATTCCCTACAGTAAATCTTGAGCATGTCGAGTAGCCGGCTTCATGCGCGAGTTGCCTCAGTATCGAGGTGGGAGCCCGTAAAAGTATCCGGCTTCGTGGTGCCCTTTCCGACGAGGAGGAGACGGACGGAGATCCCGCGAGGAGATCGGAGTGGAGATGAAGACCGGAGGACTTGGATCGTCGGTATATCTCTTCTCCTTCTCTTTGTAGTTAGCTAGATTTAGTTTAATGGCCCGATCCGGTTTTAGTGCGCGGTGGTGCCGTTTTGCCAAGTCCGCAAAAATTAAAGTTTATCACCGTTTCCGCGTTTGGCCGTCGGATTGACGGCCGGGGTGCCGCCGTGCACTTACATCAACATCAGACCGTTCAGCTCGAGCGCGATCTTTCGTTCACCGAGCAGCCAGTCGTGATACTAGACCGACAGGTGAAGAAACTTAGATCGAAGGTCTTGCCATTAGTGAAGGTGCTTTGGCGCAGCCCGAAATGGTGAAGAGATCACTTGGGAGGCCGAGGGCGAGATGCGTAAGAAGTTTCCTCATCTCTTTGAAGGTATGCGTAGCTTTATATTTTAAATTCGGGGATGAATTTCTTTAAGGGGGGAAGATTGTAACACCTTAGAATGTGATTAGTAGCTAATTATATTTTAATATATGGTTTTTAATAAAAAGTTTACCAAAACGATTTTCAAATAATTTATCAAATTTAATGAATATTTTATTAGAATTTTCCTATGCTTGCACACACATGTGCATGTAAACTAGGGTTAAAATTAGGGTTAGACCATGATTAGCAACCATGGTGGATAAACCCATTTTCGTTATGCTAATTTAAATTTTAAATAAGTGTTTGGTTAATTGTTTTTTTAAATGGAAACCATTTGAATTTTGGTTGACTTGTGGAGAGAGAGAGAGAGAGAGTGGGCATCATGGCAAGTGCCATGCTTGCATTAAATGAAGAGAGAGGGGGGGATGACTAGCTTAACTCCCATTTCTTTTGTTACTTCACACTTTTCCTCACAACTCTCTCTCACTCTCACTCACACACACACAAGCAGCAGCGAAAGAAGCAGCAACAGCAGGAGCTTCAGCAGCAGCAGCAAATAACAACAACACCAAGTAGTAGCAGCAAACAACAGCAACAACACCAAGCAGCAGCAGCAGCTTCAGGCAGCAGCAGCAGCAGCACCCCAGCAGCAGAAGCAACTCCTTCTCCTCCTCTTCTTCTCCTTCTCCATGTTTCCTAGGATCTAGTGAGGGTATATTTCTTAAACCCAACTCCTTTTGTGCTAAGTTATGCGTAGAATTAGCATCGGTTAGTGATAAAGGTGTGTTTTAGTGCTAATATGGTGTTTAGTGTGGAGTTTTGGTTAAGTGGTGATTTTGATGGTTAGACTAACTTAATTAAGTGTTGTTAGGGCCACTTAAACCTAGTTAAACCCCAGATTTCACTAAAATACCCTAGGTTTCCTTTTTGTGCAAAACTTAACGTTTTTAAGCGAATTTCTAGCTTTCTGTGATCTGCTATAGACCCGGTGACTAAAGAGAAAAATTGAGTTAACTGGAGCATGTTTGGTAGACCTTGATCACACCACCAGAGCACGAACCCCAGATTCCCAACCCAGGCTGCAATTTTATTCATTCTGGCCGCAATTTGCTGCCAGATGAGGGAGCTAGGTGTTAGGATTTTGGCTATGGGAGTCTGCTATATTTTTAGGGTCTGTGGTATGTGCAATTTTGTAAGTTTTCACCTGTGTCAAAATATGGAACCATATATCGTTTTTATAGTAGGTTTTGTTGCGTGATACGCGCGATACGTGAGTGGGTTCTGTGATCCAGCGTATCGCGACGTGTCGGGATAGTTTTAGACGTGTATACACACGTTTTAGCATATCGTACACACGCGCGTTTAGTTCGCGACGCGAATTTCTCGTTTGATTTCGATATTGCGTTTTGGCGAGATATTTGCTTATGTGGATTCTTTGTGTGAATTCTAGGTTCGCAGGCGGGTACGTCGGACGCCGCAAAGAAAGGGAAGCAAGTGGTCGGCTACGCTTAGCACGCGACCAGGTGTGTAGATTAAACATCTACGGGGAAATCGCCCGTATGGCGTTAAGCTTCAGGGCGTAATAGGATGTTTTGTCGTAGATGTTTAGATATACTATTGTAGCATACTTTCCTTGTTGCATATAGAATTGGTAGATATAGAACATTGCACGGTCACTAACGGTTCAAGCTGCACGAGCACTATTTGTATGTTACACTCACACCGTTAGTGATTGCCATGACACTTGCACTATAAGATTGCTACGATTTACATGTTGTTTTAATTGCCTCATCATTGATGATTGTCGTGACTTGTCGCATATTGGCATATATTTATATTGATATTATCATACCTACGCACATGCACACTGTATATGCATACCAGTGCACACATATACTGATATCATCATACCTGCGCACATGCACACTGTATATGCATACTAGTGCACACATATATTGATATCATCATACCTTCATACATGCACACTGTATATTCATACCAGTGCACACATATATTGATATCATCATACCTGCGCACATGCACACTGTATATGCATACCAGTGCACACATATATTGATATCATCATACCTGCGCACATGCACACTGTATATGCATACCAGTGCACACATATATTGATATCATCATACCTGCGCATATGCACACTGTATATTCATACCAGTGCACACATATATTGATATCATCATACCTGCGTACATGCACACTGTATATTCATACCAGTGCACACATATATTGATATCATCATACCTGCGCACATGCACACTGTATATTCATACCAGTGCACAAAGATATTGATATCATCATACCTGCGCACATGCACACTGTATATGCATACCAGTGCACCCATATATTGATATCATCATACCTGCGTACATGCACACCGTATATTCATATCAGTGCACACATATATTGATATCATCATACCTGCGCACATGCACACTGTATATTCATACCAGTGCACACATATATTGATATCACCATATCTGCGCACATGCACACTGTATATTCATACCAGTGCACACATATATTCATATGATCATACCTGCGCACATGCACACTGTATATTCATACCAGTACACACATATATTGATATCATCATACTTGTGCGCATGCACACTCATAATCGCGTATATATCCATTTGCACATCCATACCTACATACATACATATGTTACATACATGGATGATATTGACTTGATTTCAAGAGAATAGGGACCGCATGAGATATTTTCAAAACTGAATTCTTTTTAAAAGAGCGGTTTTCCCTTTTTACTCTTAGTGTCATACGACACACTGTATGGATTTACGCATTGAGTTTGGATTTATGGGATTTCTGGATTTGAGAACCGAGGTATTATTTTAAGAAAATACGCATCGTTCTAAAAAAAACCCAGTTTCTCTTGATAAGATATTTCAGTGCGTCCATCATGAGTTTTCTCGGTTCCTGAGAGCATGTGTGAGTATACCCGATTCGAGGAGTGGTAGGCACCGATTGCGTGTACATGGTGGACCCGGTATGGTACCCCGGGGCAAGAAGACTCGTATTGCTAGACGGTGAGCCCGGCGGAGGGACTACTACCTACTGGTGATTGGTTGAGCCTGTCGGTCATCCGGAAGATACTGACCAGAGCTGAGAGATGGATATGGGACGACACGTACTGCCGGGGCCGAGTGCCGATTCCGCAGACGGAGCCCGTGGGCTGATCCGAACCGACGGAGCCCGTTACTTGAGGATTTGCGTGTCGATGCTAGACACGATGATTTCATGATGTTTTCGAGTGCCGATGCTAGGCACTCACGATTCCATGAGTTGTACAGGATTTGAGGGCCGATTAGAGTGACGGCGCCTGAGTTTTACTGGGATTTGGGTGTATTGATGGACACCGGTTATCTTCCACGTCGACATTCCGTGTAGATGTTATTTATTCCCATGCTCAGCATTCAGTATTATACATCTCATCCTGTATCTGTAGTACTTGATAGAGTACACATGCTATACACGATTATTGCATACCCTGCTCATCCTATGTAGTTGTTATTAGATTGCATTTGCAATGCATGACTATTGCATACCCTGCTCATCATATAATGATGTTGATAGATCGCACTTGTTGCATGATTATTGTTTATCTAGTTATTCATATAGATGTTATCTGTTGGCATAGGTTAGAGTATCGCAGCACGTGCATACTCGTGATTACCTTTATATGTTATCTACTATTCATGAGTTGGCAACTCACCCCCATTGTGCCACAGTGTTTGCAGGTTGTCCCTCGGAGTTGTCGCGGCAGGCTGTTCTCTTGCATCTTTTGACACAGATACCATTGCAGTTGGCGTGTGAGCCCTTTGCTGATAGGTGGGTTTTGTACGGTATCTGTTTTATTTTCCAGTTGTATACGTCAGTGTATCTAGTACTCTCCATCTACTTTTCGTGTATTAACTTAGAGATCAGTTGTGAGGACGATGTATATTATTTGTACTCTGTGTCGAGCTCGTTGTGAGCCGACTTTATTTATGCAGCTTTATCTTTTATGATGTTTGTTTTCACTTATACTGCTCATTTCTTCGCTACGGCGTCATATATTATATTTGTGGTGATTGTTCCGCCGTTGGGCGTGATTGCTCCTGTTTGAGATGCTTATTTCTTATTGTATATCACTTTACTCATATATTGCCTTGTACCCGATTTCGGGGCTAGTTTTTACAAAGGAAATGCTGCGAAATTTTTAAGAAAATAACTTGAACTTTAAAGACTTTTACTAAGTTACTTAAGGTTTTCTAAACGTTTTAGCAAATGTTTCTATTAAATGTTTTAACACTCAATACTTTTAATGGTTTTGATTTCTGGGTTTCGGCTTACTTAGTCGCGTTACGCCTGTAGACGTTACGTGGTTAAGTGCCGGTCACGGGCCGAACTTTGGGTCGTGACACTCGAGGATGTCATATTATATATTGTATCGTACGACTATTATATATATATATATATATCGACTCAGACTTAGGTGGTTTCCTTACCCTTTCGCTTAGTCTGTTAGTTTTAGACCTGTAGTTACTTAGTAGATCTTAGACTGGACTCGAGTCATACTTATTTCAAAACTAACGAATCGTGAGTATTTTAAAGACAAGCCAAGGGATTCTACGGATATTTCAAAGGACATACCTTTTCTTAAAAAAACACCGTAGCCCTATTTTCTAAACACCGCGATTCGTGTTATTTCAAATGACAATTGTATGACTCGTATGCATAATGTAGATTCCTTATTGTTACATTTATTATTTATCCTGTATGCTCATGTTGTTCATATCGCATCGCATTACATATACCTGTGCCAGTACACCTACACCATTATCGATGATGCGTATGTTACACTTACACAGATTTGCCGGCTCATACACTTCATCATCGATAATTGTCATGTCAGTACACAGTAGAATTGCTGCATCATGATGTGATTCCTTGCATGAATTGCCTGCTATAGTTGCATGTGTACCTTTATACAATGTTGCATTGACCTTAGAGAAATTGGGTACCTCAGGATATATTTAAAAACATGATTCATTTTAAAGAGTGGTTCCCTTTGATATTTGCATATTACTGTTCCATGTTGCATGATATACGGATATGCTTACATTTCTGTTAGATGTCGCATACATCATGCTTTACGATTATACGCATTGAGATATGCTGTTTTCATGAGATTTCTGGATTTAAGAACCGTGGGTATTTCAAAAGAAAGTATGTTGTTTTAAAAACCCGGTTTCTCTTGATATGATATTTCAACGCGTCCACCATGCGTTTTCTTGGTTCTGAGACGTGTGATATGTGAAAACCGATTCGAGGAGTTGGATGATCCGTTTGCGGGTTCATGGTGGACCTGGTACGGTACCCCGGGGCGAGAAGATCTTGGGGATGACGATGAGCCTGGCAGAGGGACTACTACCCACCGGTGATTGGTTGGACCTGGCGGTTATCCGGAGGATACCGACCGGAGTTATGAGATGGATATAGGCTGATCCGTACTGCCGGAGCCCACGGGCCGATCCCGCAGACGATACGGAGCCTGAGATATGAGGATTTACGTGTCGATGCTGGACACGGGTTTCATGATGTTTCGAGTGTCGGTATTGGACACTCAGGTTCCATGATTTAATGTGTCATTGATGGACACACATTCCTTGATATCCTCATATATACTTCCATCCATATGTTTTATGATATTTACATGCATGATATTGTTGTGTCATTGGTTGACACGTGGACGAGATCCACATGCATACTGGCATTTATTATTTGTTGGCACATATACAGATACGGTCACCCTAGATATCATAATATTACTTTCATGATATAGTTGACCTAGGAAATCATTATTTTATTCGATTTCTACATGATGATGTTTTCTACTCACGAGTTGAAACTCACCCCCGTTGTGCCACAGTTTCTTGTAGGTTTTGCCGTACATGTTTTCCTTAGCGGCTTCGCTGGCACATTACTTCATTCCAGGTGATTGCTTTGGTAGGTGGGTCCACTCGCATCGTGGCCACCATTGTACCTTTATTTATTTTTAGTTGCATCTAGTAACTCTATCAACCAGACTGTATTATTTGATTGACTTAGAAAACCAGTGTATTATTCTTTTGACCTTAGAGTCGCGCTTGTATTATTATGGTTTTCTTGATGATTTTGAGTTCCTTTTGTGTTTTGATTCTCGCCCTTCGGCGTTTTATATTATATTGCTTGCGTGGTTGTGACCGTCAATTGACGAAGATCTAGCTCCCGCTTGGGGATACTTTTATTCATATTATATATGTTGTACCCGTTTGGGGCCAGTATTTACGAAGAAGACTCTGCGGAAATTTTCGGAAAAGACTTGATGTTTTAAAAAGGTTTACTATGACTTTCAAACGGATTATATGCAAACCTTAAAACAAGTTTTTCTTCACTTCTTATTTTAAAATGGTTTAGATTTCTGGGATTTTTTGGCTTACTTTAATTAGATGGGATCCTATAGACTTCATATGATTCAAGTGCCAATCACGTGCCATTTCGGATCATGACACCTAGAGACTGGAACACAGTACAAATTTCAACCCTGAACTCCACACCAAAACCGAGCAGGACGGTTTTCTAGGCTTGGTGGCCGGACAAAATCCGAGGTCTGGGGTTGAATTCTGCAGTTGTTTAAAAAAAATTTCAACGACTTTAAAATTTCGACAAAAACTGAACTTGTGTATCGGGTGTTTCGGATTTGTTTCGGTTTCGTAATTCTACATAAATCGTCTAAATCTCTAGCTTGGCTTTGATACCACTGTAGGAATGTTCGGCATGACAACAAGGTTTCGAGAGGCATCGTCCATGCCATTTTCAAAAATTTACCATACAAAACAATCTTAACCCTAGAATCTTAACTAAAGATTTAGACAATACAATTTGTAAACTACTTTACAACTAAGTGAGTAGGGATTACAACCTTTTTAGTCCGGTCCTTCACTTCTATAGCTTCTTGTAGTGGTCCCTTCGGTGCGATCATTGAACTCCCGAACTCTTGAACGGCTCCATAAGAAGAAAGCAACAAGCTTGCACGAAGTTTTCGAGGCCGAAGATGATCTATGTCGAGGAGTCACTAACCCAAGCTACCTCTTAACTAATGTGGGATTAGTGAAGCTAACACCCTATACTAAAGTGCTGATCTAGTAGAGGATGATGAAGTAGGATTTTTTCTCACTTTAGAATTACTTTTCTCACTCTTTTTCTTCTTCTCTCAAAAACCTAGAGAGCTCTCTCTTGATCTTGATGAAGATGAAGCAAATGAAAGATGAGAAAGTGAATGGCAACCATGGGTAAGAAAATATCTAATATCACTCATGTAGAGACTTAACCATAGGTTTAGATAATGGTTGGATTAACAAATATCTAGTATTAAGACAAAACTAGTGGACTAGTCAATGGTTCTCCAAGCTTCTTAAAGCTTCATGCCATGTGACCATTATCCAACTAAAAATTGAATTACACTAAATAAATAAACCTTTCATTATCATTAGTATGGAGTAAGTCTCATATACCCATGTTGCATGTATCATCAACCATGACACACAAAAATGTACATTAATATATATCACATATATACTTATGCACATAAGTGAGAAAAGAAACATTTAAGTGAGATAATATTAGTTAATGTAATCTAGTATATCATATATACAATTATACATTAAATTATCAAATCATCACTTGATTTAATAATCTGGTTATATCTCATATGACCGACTAATATTATTTGAATCAACTTATCGAAACAACACTTGATTCGATAAACCGGCTATATCTCATATAACCGACTGATACGGTATCAACTTATCGAATCAACACTTGATTCGATAACCCGGCTATATCTCATATAACCGATCGATACCTCATATCGCAAGAATAAAATACGGTACCATATACTCGTATTAATCTCGGTCCCGCACATATCACATAGGTGCTCCAACTTCGTTTTGCCTGAGCAAGTGAAACCACTGTGTAGGACTCTAAAGACTCGTTAATACGCTGGCAGTAGATGATGATCACATAAAGCACCCACAAGCCGTCAGAGATACTAGCTGGACGTAACGGCTACCCGGGTATTGAACGATCAGAAGATCAGCAAGCTAGCCCGCTCTGACTCCTGCAAAAGCCTGTCAGTAACACTACCGTACAGTCCGGTCTCTTCGTCTGATATGTCGCATATCTGGTATAGGGGTGGTAAACGTCAGACCCCAATAACCGATAAGTCGTGCCGATGTGTGGTTCATAACGGGTCGAGAAACTACCGATAACACTTATCGGTAAATCTCCGTAGCAGCCCTGGTCAGGGACTTATCGTTATGGCCAATCGAAAACAACGCAACATCAACCCCCAATACCGGGAGAGGAGAATCCCCTCCTATCGCTCATTGCCTCCATGTGATTCGGGACTGTACCCAAAAGCCACCGTTTTGCACGTTCTGTTGAACGTGGTAAGGTGGAAATCAAAGCACAGTGGGAATCACACAAGACTCTATGACGATCTCGGGTCTACAGACTAACCTGTACCAGTGTCACCAGAGAACTGCTATCTGACGATAGGTATAATACCAATTAGAAGTTCTCGGCGAGTCCGTTCAGTGTACCCAGCCTCCACTGAGCACCCGCACACCATCTTTGATGTCAAACACCAATGGATGTGGGATCATCCATCGCCCATCATATGGGTCAAGATGCGTATACGCTAGTCTACTATGGAATATCGATTCCCTGTCTCGATAGACCCTCCACTAGGAACAATTTTAGGGTGTACATACGGACTACCCTTGGCCCCACTAGTATGATCTCCATCATAGTCTTGGTAGTCAAGTACACAACCTAAGGGATTTATCAACATGTGAGAGCAAGACAGCATCATATATACAAGTCAACATGTTAAGATAATGAGCAACCAGATAGCATACTTGTTGGAGATAGTGCCCTCAGAGTCAATTATTGGATCACAGGCACGTGATTGTAATGATTGAGGGAGGACCTATCCCGGTAGGACAGTCTTACTCGAGATGATAGTATGCTATCTGGTTTACCTTTATCATCGTGTACTGCTTTAGGTGACCTTACAGGTCACTATTGCACGTTGATAAAGCCCCTAGGATTCATGCTTGATTGCCAGCAGTATGAGGGCATTCATATACGTGGGAGCTGGTAGTCTATAAGCACATCCTTAAAAGGTCCCTAGTCGTGGGAGTTTCGAGACAGGGCATCGATACTCCAGAGTAGACTAGTGTGTACATTCGAGACCCCGACGAGGGGCGGTGGCCGGTCTCACAAGCCACTGGTGTCAGTTGGATCACCTAAGATGTATACAGGTGCTCATTGGGTTATGAGTACACCGGACAGGACTCGCCGGGAACATGCTAGTTGGTCTTATACCTGAAGTCAGATAGCAGTTCCCTGGTGACATGTGTACAGGTTAGTTCATCGACCTGGGGATCGTCATTTGTCTCGTGTGAGTTCCCACTGTACTTTGATTACTACCCTACCACGCTCAAAGGAGACGTGCAAACAGGTTTTAGTTGGGTACAGTCCCGAGCCACATGGAGGCAGTGAGCGGATCTTCAGGGGTTCGTCTCTCCCGGCATTGGGGGTGAGGTCGCGCTATGTCTAGGAGAGCCATTACACGAAGCCCTCGGCCGAGGCAGGAGATTTATTGGTAGGCATTCTAGTAGTATCTCAGGGTATTCTGGGCTACACTCCGACACGACTTGTACCGCTTTTGGGGGTCTGACTTTTACCAACCCCCTAGGCCCGCCATGCGATGCTCATAGACGAACGGACCGGACTGTACGGATATTGTCACTGACAGGCTCAGTAGGGTGTCAGGATGAGTTCGCTCATCGACGTCCCTTTCGGTCAATAGCTGGTGGCCCGTCACGTATGGCTAATACCTCTGACGTGCTAGTTGTTAAATCCACAGCCATAGTATTGACGAGTCTTTAGAGTCCACTACACATACAGTTACTCAAGTTTCGGGCGAAACGCTGTAGAGGCCGTATGGAGATATGGCACGGTTCGATCAGATACGTGCGGTATTGCATGGATCAGGATCGGACGGTAAGTACTAGAGGCCGTATGGATATATGGCACGGTTCGATCAGATACGTGCGGTATTGCACAGATCAGGATCGGACGGTTAGTACTAGAGGCCGTATGGATATATGGCAGGGTTCGATCAGATACGTGCGGTATTGCACGGATCAGGATCGAACGGATATTACTAGCCGGCTTTGGTTTAAGCCGGATCTTAGTATAGTACAGTGTAGAATTTGTCTCATTACATTTGTATTTCGGTCGGAATACAAATGCGGGTGTGTATACACAGTATCGGGGTTTTCCTGTAATTTATTACGGGACCAGTTTTCTGGAGTTGCCAGTTTGTTTTCCGTTTCGGCCATTTTCATTTGTATCTTTCAATGGCCGAAGATTGGTGGAGGAGGGCTTATTTGCATTTGTGCAAATAGGCATTTGTGGAGGGTGTTCTTTGCATTATTATTGTATCATGATGGTGAACCATCCATTGACTTGACTTTTTGCTTCATGATAGTTTTCATGATTGCTTGACTTTGGATATGATGATGATTGTTGTTGGAGTGTTGGGTTTTTGTTGTGATCATTTGATTTTCTCATCATCGCTTGCTTTCCACCCACCTCCTTGTCTTTGCTCTCTCTCTCCATTCACAAAAGGAATGGCCGGCCACTAGGGAGGGTAAGGGGCTTTTCTTTTGGTTGTGAGAAAAAAGTTAATCTGATTCTTTGCATGCTACATTTTTCTCACCTCTCTCCAAGTTCATTTTCCTCCACCACAATGGCAACATCCACTACCCTAAAATGAGACATGGTTCTACACACGTTCTACAGCAAACCTTGGACACGTCGGCTCGCCAACTTCGTGTCCGAGTTGCCTCGGTATAGAGGCGGGAGCCTGTAAAAGAAGTAGGCGACGTGGTGCCCTTCCGGCGATGAGGTGGAGACTGGACATTCCGCGGTAGATCGGGACGACGGCGAGAAGACCGGAGGACATGGATCGCTCGGTATATCTCTCTTCCCCATCTAGTAGTTAGCTAGGACTAGTTAATGGTACGATCCGGGTTTTAGTGCGCGGTGGTGCCGGTTTGAAAATTTAAAGTTAACCATCGTTTCCGCATTTTGGCCTCGGGATGCAGGCCGGGGCGCCGCCGTGCACTTACATTGGTATCAGAGCCTCGCCATTAACATAGTCTAGCTTTGTCTAATGTGTTTTACATTTTCGATCGAACAATTTTCCAAAAACCGTATTTTTCTTCACAACAGTTTTCTGTCGAAATTTTTTTGCCTCGAAAATTTTTTCAGGTAGTCTCAGAATACTGTGCAGGGAAGTATAAGCCTACTGTAAAAATTTGGTCGCGAGATCTCATTATTCGACCGCGGAACCGTGGCCAAACCCCTGCTTGGGCCGCGGTTCCGCCGCTCGTTTGAGTGATCAGTGCACCAATTTTTTACAGAGGCCTCCTGACTTGAAAATAGGGTTTTTGGAACATTCTTTTTGGGCCCAGAATTTCTTTATGTGCTACCGTAGTACTTGGGGGACCACTTGGTAAAATTTGGTCGATCGGATATTTTAAACACATTAGTTCACAGTATTTACATTATATCTGCGACCGTGAATATCACTCGATCGGTAAATCTTGTCTAACTGCTATAGCCCGGTTAGACGGATTTGCGAACGTGACATTCACGTTGATGTTCTGTGTTATGCTGTGATGTTGCGGATCGGTCGTGGGGGATAGCCTGGATGGAATTCTTGTACAGTTCTTGGTTGTATTATGTACATTTGATATTGCGGGGCGAGCGTCCGACATGTGGACTGCCGTCACTGCCTGATTGTATTATTATTTTGGGGCACGACCAGGTTGCGGTCGATGTACCCGTTGTATGTATATTTTACTTTCTGTACTAGGATTACCCAGCGGAGGGGTGCACGGATAGCCGGGTTCTAGAGGGCAACAAGCCCGCATCTCATGGCATTGAGACGGAGGGGGGCTTCACTCTAGAATTGGCAGGCTATTCGCCGCACTCGTAGGGGATACAGGTTGACCCAGGAGGGGTGCCCAAGTTACCGGATTCCGTGAAGTGCTGGGTAGTCCATTCGCATTGCTGAAGGGGGCTGCCTCAATTCAGGTTTTGGCGGGTAACTTGCCGCGCCCGCAGGGGTCTAGGATTTCATTGCACAGGCTATCCACACGACCAGGGGAACGTCGGGTTTCAGTAGTGGCTCTGTGAAACCCGGGGATCCCAGATATCTGTATTGTTCTGTGATACTGTACATTTCTGTGATGTTGCATTTTTATCACGCCTTGAGCCAAATATTATATATTGGAATATATATTAGTCGATGTTGTATATGTTTTGCATCCGCGCTAGTCCAGTCCCCGCTCTGTCGTTAGTTAGCTAACCTAATGGGTAATGACGGGACCCAGTGGCGAATGCGGATGGCATATACGTACATCAGTATATTTTCGTTCTTTTTGGTGTGATCAATTGATGGGATGCGTTGATTCGGATCAATGCAAGTTAAAAACAAACCTAATCTGATGTTGTTGGAACACATTTCAAAAAGCTGTTATTGCAAGGACGTTCACTTTTGTTTTGCATCGTGGTATTCAGTCGGAATATCCTGCTCCTCAGTCGACGAGGCAAGGGCCGAGATCCCTTCACCGGGAGTGACCCCTTGGACAAAAAGTTTGCGTCAGGGCAATAACTTCACTATAGCCGATTACTTTTGCTTTGCACCGTGGTATTCAGTTGGAATATCCTGCACCTCAGTCTACAGGGAAAGAGCCGAGATCCCTTCACCGGGAGTGACCTCTTTAGCAATGGTTTTCGTCACTATATTTTTTAAAAGCTATCCATTCCTTCAACGATATCAAGTTCATTACGTTAAAGGTTTTCGCCAGAAACCATTCGTAGCCCTCCGTCGTTTCATATGGGTAGTCAATAGTATTCAAGCTGTGTTTGTTGGCCAAAGTCAAGGCACAGTGTTTGGTAGCTGTTGGGTATTCATATGCAGCATAGATAGATGCGTTGGTTTGGGGCAGTCATATAGCCTTGTTGGCCAATGTCAAGGGCTTGTGCGGGTGGGCTCAAATTAACCTGGAGAATGACGGGTAGAACTTGACATGTGACTTATGATTTGTTGGCCAAAGTCAAGGTCATAAGAGCATGGGGTAAAAATCACATCGGGAGTTTCTAAAGAAACTGAAACTTGCCAGATATGCGCATACCTTCTGGAGTGTGACACCGTGAGCGGATTCCATCATGTTATGATGCGATGATAGTTGGATCCCGATTCCCACTGATGAGTTGGTTTACTCCTCGGGTGATCCCGACTAATTCTTCTTACAGGTTTGGAGGAGAATTTGACGGTACAGTGGAAGGTTTCCAGATTAGATAAATTGGTAACCATTCTGATCTAGGATAGAGTGCACGCTGAGTGTTTCTTTTCTCTCTCTCTTCTGCAGCGACCATTGACCCGACCCTAAGACTTTGACTCAGTGACCAAGTTGACCGAACCTTCTTAAACACTGGCTTTTGGATTGTCAGAGTTGAAAACCTCATTGCCACTCCTACTTTTACCCTTTTCTCCAGGACACCCCGTATTACTACGAACGTCCACTTCCATTGGACAAAACCATCGTATGGTTAGATACGAACTCGAAAGAATTTATTCGAGGATGGTTTCAGGTTCTGGAGGAAACGGAGAGGACTATTCAGTTGTCTTTTCCTTTTACCTTCTCTCAGGTTGCGAGTACTCTTTGGTTTAGGAGTAGTACACCTATTACGCAAATTGGATAGTCTTCTTCCAAACCTTAGGCTGGTGCTGAACGGTGGGGAATGAAGAAAACCAATTAGCATAACAATGGTGTGCAGAAGGTATTAAGTTAAGACAAAGCAAGGGATTAGTAAGAGGGCAAAGTAAACTGCGACTGATATTCACGACAAAACCAGGTATTTCATTACCACTCCCACTTCACCTTTGTATTTCTCCAGGACACTCTGTATCACTACGAAGATCCACAGTTTATTGGATACTCCATCGTATGGTTATATACGAACTCGAAAGGAACTTGTTCCAGTTCGGGGATGGATTCTGGTTCAGGAGAAATAGGAATAAGGTTTATTCGGTTGTCTTTTATCTTCACTTTCTCTTGCTTTGCGAGTGTTCCTAGGATTAGGACAGTACACCCATTATGCTTATTGGATAGTTTTCTTTCAAAGCATAGGCTGGTGCCGAAAGGTAGGGAAGGAAGAAAACCATTTGGCCTAAAGGGGTGTACAGAAGGTAATGACTAAAGACATATAAAGGGATTTGGAGAGGTGGCAAAGAATTACACGGTTACAGTTGTGAATGTGGATAATGGAAGAGGCATTTCTAGGAATACCGGGATACCCCATCGAAACATTTCAATGTTTCAGTTTACTTTGTACTGTTAAAGAAAAATGATTTCCCAGTTAGACACTTGCTCCAGGGTATGTACTTACCAGGAATGATTCTCACATCTGTATGGTTTTACAGATGATGAGTGGGAGTAAGTTATTGGGAATTGGGTGATCATCCTCATTATATCAGGATTCGTTGTAATCAGTGATATTTGAGGAAGTCACCTGGACTGTTTGCCGGTCGGCAAATATTTGGTTTTGAATATCCGCTGTTATGCACCAATTTCAAATTGATATATCTGTACGTCTATTTTTATTAAGTGAGACATATCTTTTTGAAATTATGTCTGTGACATTTACCTATATCAGTGGATGGTTAGGTAAGGAGCATTAAACAGCGGTGTAATTTTTCTTAACCATAAGTACAGTTTTCAACCTACGACACACAGTGAATGAGTTATCAGACTCAAGGGACTTATACAGAGTATTGTATGTTGTCCAGTGTCCATGAGGACAGAGGGGTTGGTCCTCGTACTATATTCGGTTTACTTATGACTTCTCTAGTTTTTAGTCAGGTGTTTCGTCGAAACACAGGGTCCGAATTTTGAGAAGTTATAGGTATTTGAATAAAGTAGAGAACCAGGTATTGCAAGTATCGGGATTCTTCAAAGTGATCGAAGATGTAGATACTTGTGTATGGTATTCAGTTGATAGTAATGGTTAAGAGAACTTGCTTCTCTTTCAGGTTACTCATAATTGGAAGCATTCCTAAGTTGAGTAACGCTGATCGGCCTCTTTCCATTTAGTTGACATGCACTGGAGACAGCTGCATGATTTGAATCTGGTTCAATTAAATCAGTGCCTCTGGTTCTATATTGGATATAGAACAGTTCATATCTTAACGGTGTTAAGGTACGGGGAGTTGTCCGGCTTATGATTAAAACCAGACACTAGACAACTCAAGACACGTTTCTATAATGGCTGTTTGTGGGTTAACCCTGGCTATGACGAGGGTTGACTTTCTACCATCTGGCAGATCAATAGCGATATTGTTCTAGACTCGCCACAGTTTTAATAAAAATGGATTTTTTCAGAAAACAGTAGTGGGAGTATGGTAGAACTGTAAGTGATTCCATAACCACAAACGATTACTGAAGATTTGATAGGAACCTAAAGATTCAATCTGGTTTGACATTCCATTGGCCACTCCGCAGATAAGGTGGGTAACTTCAGGCACCCGAGAGGTACTCCGGTAGCCTCAAGGACGGTGACAGGGAGGTTCTTGTTTACCCACACTTACCATTGCTGTTGTTCCAGACTGTGAGACCCGGCAGGAGGATGTGTATAGCGTCGTTCTAAACTAGTTTTAGAAGTGTACATGTATATGACTCTGCCAGAGGGTTGTCGTGGTCAGTGGGAGCAGCGGAAGCATTGGTGGACAAGTGGCTTATGTCTATTTATAGACTAAAGCAGATATGGCGGAGATAGATCACAATTTCTGACGTGACAGTCATAGGTTTGACTTCGTCAGAATAAGTGATGGATCTGTTGAGAAGGTAGTAGGGTGTGATGTCATGGTATTTGGATGACATACACAAAATAGGAAAAGAAACTCCTATACTACGATCGGTTACACTTTGGTCGTCACACATTGGTTTCTCCACATGGGACTTGGACATTATATCAAACATACTGGTTACTAGATCTATGGTTTTAGATCTAGATTTGGGTGGTTTCCCAATCGGGGTACTTAGACAGCATTCTAAGAGTATTTAGAATGGACGACTCCTGGCACGGTAGTGTACCTGCAGGTGATGGAGTCACCCTCTCTAAAGGTGTCTTACAGACTAAAGGGGAGAGGGATGTGCATGATTGGCAGATCACTTGCTCAGGCAATTGAGTCAATCATGAGATGTCAAGCACCACACCAGATGTTGTTCTTGCACTAGATGCAATAAGTTGAAATTGATCCAATCCTGGAGAAACAGTCGGAAGCAGTTTTAGAACATAAGTGGATGTTCTAGGGATATGATAACGACAACCTCATTCGGAAGACAGTTATCATTCCAGGCTTCCAAGGTGACCCGGACGACAAGGAGGTTGTCAGAGTTATAGTTTTCCTTCTGATAAGGGGCAGTATTTTGGACAGGTGGTCCAAGGCAATACTGAGGGAGGCATGGCGCAGGATACTGATTAAGTTCAGTTGACGATACAGTCTAAGAAGTTTGGATTTGGAGTTCATTTATGAGCTAGGTCCCATCAGACATCCAGACACATTCTAAGACAGGTATTGCTCATTTCGGAAGATGGCTTTCTCTACGAACTTGAGATATAGAGAGACATAGAAAGAAACATCAAAGCGGATCCACTCACTGAGGCTATTCCTCGAACGCAATAGTTTCGCGAACGAGCTTTGTGAGACTGACTAGTAGAGGAGTTGGGTGTTCGGTATCACACGGGCTGTGAATATGCGACATCGCAATAATTAGCCTTGAGTGCAAGTGGGAGATTGTTGGAGATAGTGCACTCAGAGTCAATTATTGGATCACAGGCACGTGATTGCAATGATTGAGGGAGGGCCTATCCCGGTAGGACAGTCTTACTCGAGATGATAGTATGCTATCTGGTTTACCTTTATCATCGTGTACTACTTTAGGTGACCTTACAGGTCACTATTGCACATTGATAAAGCCTCTAGGATTCATGCTTGACTGCCAGCAGTATGAGGGCGATCATATACGTGGGAGCTGGTAGTCTATAAGCACATCCTTAAAAGGTCCCTAGTCGTGGGAGTTTCGAGACAGGGCATCGATACTCCAGAGTAGACTAGTGTGTACATTCGAGACCCCGACGAGGGGCGGTGGCCGGTCTCACAAGCCACTGGTGTCAGTTGGATCACCTAAGATGTATACTGGTGCTCATTGGGTTATGAGCACACCGGACAGGACTCGCCGGGAACATGCTAGTTGGTCTTATACCTGACGTCAGATAGCAGTTCCCTGGTGACATGTGTACAGGTTAGTTCATCAACCTGGGGATCGTCATTTGTCTCGTGTGAGTTCCCACTATACTTTGATTACTACCCTACCACGCTCAAAGGAGACGTGCAAACAGGTTTTAGTTGGGTACAGTCCTGAGCCACATGGAGGCAGTGAGCGGATCTTCAGGGGTTCGTCTCTCCCGGTATTGGGGGTGAGGTCGCGCTGTGTCTAGGAGAGCCATTACAAGAAGCCCTCGGCCGAAGCAGGAGATTTACTGGTAGGTATTCCAGTAGTATCTTAGGGTGTTCTGGGATACACTCTGACACGACTTGTACCGGTTTTGGGGGTCTAACTTTTACCAACCCCCTAGGCCCGCCATGCGATGCTCATAGACGAACGGACCGGACTGTACGGATATTGTCACTGACAGGCTCAGTAGGGTGTCAGGATGAGTTCGCTCATCGACGTCCCTTTCGGTCAATAGCTGGTGGCCCGTCACGTATGGCTAATACCTCTGACGTGCTAGTGGTTAAATTCACAGCCATAGTATTGACGAGTCTTTAGAGTCCACCACACATACAGTTACTCAAGTTTCGGGCGAAACGCTGTATAGGCCGTATGGAGATATGGCACGGTTCGATCAGATACGTACGGTATTGCATGGATCAGGATCGGACGGTTAGTACTAGAGGCCGTATGGATATATGGCACGGTTCGATCAGATACGTGCGGTATTGCACAGATCAGGATCGGACGGTTAGTACTAGAGGCCGTATGGATATATGGCAGGGTTCGATCAGATACGTGCGGTATTGAACGGATTAGGATCGAACGGATATTACTAGCCGGCTTTGGTTTAAGCCGGATCTTAGTATAGTACAGTGTAGAATTTGTCTCATTACATTTGTATTTCGATCGGAATACAAATGCGGGTGTGTATACACAATATCGGGGTTTTCCTGTAATTTATTACGGGACCAATTTTCTGGAGTTGCCAGTTTGTTTTCCGTTTCGGCCATTTTCATTTGTATCTTTCAATGGCCGAAGATTGGTGGAGGAGGGCTTATTTGCATTTGTGCAAATAGGCATTTGTGGAGGGTGTTCTTTGCATTATTATTGTATCATGATGGTGCACCATCCATTGACTTGACTTTTTGCTTCATGATAGTTTTCATGATTGCTTGACTTTGGATATGATTATGGTTGTTGTTGGAGTGTTGTGTTTTGTTGTGATCATTTGATTTTCTCATCATCACTTGCTTTCCACCCACCTCCTTGTCTTTGCTCTCTCTCTCCATTCACAAAAGGAATGGCCGGCCACTAGTGAGGGTAAGGGGCTTTTCTTTTGGTTGTGAGAAAAATGTTAATCTCATTCTTTGCATGCTACATTTTTCTCACCTCTCTCCATGTTCATTTTCCTCCACCACAATGGCAACATCTACTACCCTAAAATAAGACATGGTTCTACACACATTCTACAGCAAACCTTGGGCACGTCGGCTCGCCAACTTCGTGCCCGAGTTGCCTCGGTATAGAGACGGGAGCCCGTAAAAGAAGCAGGCAACGTGGTGCCCTTCCGGCGAGGAGGTGGAGAATGGACATTCCGCAGTAGATCGGGACGACGGCGAGAAGACCGGAGGACACGGATCGCTCGGTATATCTCTCTTCCCCATCTAGTAGTTAGCTAGGACTAGTTAATGGTACGATCCGGGTTTTAGTGTGCGGTGGTGCCGTTTTGAAAATTTAAAGTTAACCATCGCTTCCGCATTTTGGCCTCGGGATGGAGGCCGGGGCGCCGCCGTGCACTTACAACATTATCATGTCGAGCAAGAAAGTCCTCACTATATATATCCAAGCAACCACTATAATATACATCACATGTACAATAATGGCCTCTAGGGCATACATATAATTAACATCATACACCCGCTTCGAGGTAGGGGAGGGACCGTCTGCAGGTGCTTGGTGGACCCGGTGCGGTGCCCCGGGGCAAGAAGATAGTATAGAAAGGCGTTGTGCCCGGCACGGGAGCACTACCGACCAGTGATTTCATGGAAACTCGACGGATATCCGGAGGATACCGTTCGGAGTTATTGGCCGATCCTGATTATGCGGAGCCCGAGATGAGAGAGATGGATATGGGCCGATCCTAATTATGCGAAGCCCGAGATTTGAGTATTATGTGTCGCTGTTGGACACGGACTTCAGGATGTTTTGAGTGCCGATGCTGGGTACTCGGGTTTTATCATGATTTATGTGTCGTTGCTGGACACACGTTGGATGATGCATTAGTACATGTCATGCATCGATATATTATTATTCTTGGCACAGACATGAGTACTTTGATATCACACATATGATATACTGTTAACCTTGTTGTAGTATTGTGTATTTTATTGTATGGCCTAGGAAAGAGTCATGCATGCGATTTCTACTCGGTGATATTTTCTACTCACGAGTTGGCAACTCACCCCCGTTATGCCACAGTTTCTTGCCAGTTTGGCCGTATAGGTTTCGTTGCGGCTTGCTGGCACACGGCATCCTTCCGGGTGGTTGCTTTGGTTGGTGGGTTCACTTGCATTGGGACCACAGTTGTACCTTATTTACTTCAGTTGTATCAAGTAAACTTCATCAACCAAACTTGTATTATTTGGTAGGCTAGAAGACCAGTTGTATATTCTTTCGACCTTAGAGTCGCGTGCTTGTATTATTATTGGTCTCTTTGGTTTTCTTGAGGATGTTGGATTCCTTTCTGAGTTTTGATCCTCGCCCTTCGGCGTTGTATACTATATTGCTTGTGTGGTTGTTTTTGCCAATTGGCAAAGAGCTAGCTCACGCTTGGGGATGCCCTTATTCATTATTTATGTATCTCATGTGTTGTACCCGTTTGGGGACCTGTATTTACAAAGGAGACTCTGCTGAAATTTTTCGGAAAATATGATGTTGCTTTTAAATATTTAATGTCACGTATTTTGTTAAAACCACTTACTTTAAAACAAGTTTTCCTTCACTCTTTTCATTAAAAATGTTTTCGATTTCTGGGCTTTTGGCTTACTTGAATTAGGTAGGGTCCTATATACTTCACATGATTCAAGTGCCAGTCACGTGCCATTTCGGGTCGTGACATACTCGCAGTGGGTATCGGGATCCAACTATCTCATCGAAGGCATGCAATCTCATTACAAATTTCAACACTTGAAATTCCCAATAATATTTTGCTCCTAGCAACTTATGACCTTGGCTATGTCAACAAATCATAAGCGCTTGCCAAGTTCAACCTGTCATTTCCTGATTGAATTAAATCCACCCGTACGACCCTTGGCTATAGTCAACAAAGCCGTACGACTAACTTAATCCAATCAGATCATATGCTTGCAGATAAGCACTAATTAGCTACCTCACACTACGCCTTGGCTATGGTCAACAAACGTAGCACGAATACTAAATAGTCCTTATCTGAAATGACGGAGGGCTACGACAGGTTTTGAAGAAAACCTTTTGCGTAATGAACTTGATATCGTTGGAGAGTCGAGTGATTTATCTCAAAAACTATCTATTAACCGCAATCAAGAACGGCGTCGCTTTGCAGCTCGCCGGTGAGTACGAGTCGGTCCACAGGGATGTTGTGAATCTCCTAATCGCTCTTACGAGTTATTTCCGAAGGGTGTTCGGATTGATTATTAAATCTAAAAACTAAATATATCTAAAAGCTAAATTAATCTAGATCTAAATTTTGCTAGGGTTAGGTTTAGGAATGGCTTGGAAATGTAAATAAATCTCAACGCTTTCTATACCCAAATGAAGATCTATGAGGAGTTATAGTAATTATCAATAAAAGGGATTAGATCCATTCGGGAAGGTGTTCCTTCCTCTAGGTTCTTGTCCTTCCTTTAGAGATCCTTACCCTAATCTCCATGGAAAACACGCCCAACCGGGCCTTTATACTACGGTATCACTGCTACCTCGAGGGATAGGGTGACGTAGGGCGCGGTGTGTGCGTGTATGCATGGAGTCCTATTGATTATATGTGATGGGTAAGAAAGGGATGAGAGATCTCATCTCTCAAAAGCCTTCCCCAAAGCTAACATCTAAGGCAAGTAATTAGAATCTAAAATAGAGCAATTAAATAAAACTACTTACAGATGGCTCCCTCCAAACATCAACACAGGGTTGTCAGATTTGAATTCATGAAATGAAAAGAGGCACCGATGCTCTCGAAAAGAATTCTAAAATTTATTAATGAAGGGAGGCATAGCCTTTACAATGATTTAGAGTTCCTATTTATAGAGGATAGGAAACCCTAGGTTACAATTGATTCGCATGTCTGCTATTACCAAAATACCCTAGGAAGACTACCGAGCGCCAAAAAAAAATTATGGAAAGATTTTTTTCCACTAAGGGATCAGGATGGCCGCGGAACCGCGGCCGCAGCTGGGGTTGGGCCGTGGTTCCGTGGCCCAATAGTACACTTGGCATATGAGATTTCTTGGTCTTCTTTTGGGCTTTATGTGCTTCATGTTTCTGCAGGTCTATTTGTAATTTGGCTTCTCGTTCTCTTCCAGATCTTTCCAGTGAACATTGTAGTGGACTTTTACTGTTTCTTCATGTCGCTGCCTTTATACTAGGTGAACTGTTGTTCGTTGTTCCTCAACATGTAGGCGCGATCAAGATTTCACCATTTATCATTCGTAGTCTCACTTTTTCATTGTCTTTTCATTGTTTTCACTGTTTTAGATCCAAGAGCCTGTAACCTGTAACATGTAGCAGACATGCGTCAAAAGAACCTGTTTATTTATAAATCGAATAAGAATGGGGAATATAATAATGCAATATTATGGTATGAACAAATACCCCCAAACTTATCTTTCGCTCGTCCTCAAGCAAACTTAGTTTTATTCTCTACAAAAAACCTAACCGCACTTTCGCAGGGAAACGCGATTGCACTGAGCTCGTGCAACAAGCCGTTAAACCTCTAGGTGCCCCTAGTAGGAGGAGTGTTGTCTCCAGAGGGTTTTAAGCGGATACTACCCACAAAATCCTATCAATTAGGCCCATTGACTTTTATTCTCCAATTAGGTTTTCTAACAAGGAATTCTATTATCTTCGACTCGTAAATTATCCACCCATATTCTTCACACTTCCTCTTCATTTAACTTTAGATTATATATGCTCTATAGACTTACTTAGCTTTCGGCATCTCTTAAGTTTTCCTTCTAGGGTTCCATCTCCACTTAGGAATTTCTATCAACACTACTAAAGATACAAGTTCTATTCTTCACTCCTTTCTCTCATCTAAACTCCAATTACATATCCCCACGTGTGTGTAAATATCACCCCTACACTTGGAAATTCAAATCAAGCAATCATACTCTTGTCCGTTGTCCAAAGTACTTTTTAGTTGGTGAATTTAAATGATTTTTGCTTACACATTCTTCATGCGACCTTTAATACATCTTGAGGTACCAACAACCGATTACAAGATGTGTTTTCACATTAAATCGTAATTCCTATTCTTGCAACACCCAAGGCTTTTTAGCAGTGACTCCCAAACCAGTTGGTCCAAGGCACTAGGTGATGAAGCACCCTCGCTAACTATTTTTTCTATTTTTGCAGCCTCAAATAATTACAAAAACCAGTGTTCATATTTTTTATTCTTTATTCACTTTTTTTCTTTATTTTCATTATACTAAGGACTTTAGACAAGAGCATTTCAAGGTCTCTTCTACTATTCTAAGTTTCAAGGTGCGTAATCGTGCAAATTGTAGGGTATATATTTTCAGAATCTAGACTTAAGCTAGGAATTATTTTTCAAACTTATACTCTAATAAGAACATCAATACTTTTCCTTTGTTTCAACTTAGCCTAAGAAGTTAACTCAAAATTTGCCTATTTCTAAATAAACTACAAAGATATACACTTTCTACCGTTAAACTCTAATGAAGGTTATTTTTAGGGTTTTTAATTTACTACGTCTAAGATCTAGTTGTTCCTAGCTAGTTGACCTATCTGTCAAACTCTGGTCAAATAAGGCCAAAATTGAATACATTAATTTTTATAATTTTTGAAATTTTTCAATTTTTATGTGTTTTAAAATAAGTATGCAAATGCAAAAATATGTACAAATGAATGCGAAGGAAAGAAGTCTTACCGAGCATACCCCCAAACTTAACTTTGACAGTGTCCTCACTATCATGCCATACCAAGAGGGTCAAAATGTCGGCACTCCCCTGTTTATTTATTTATAAATTATATATATATATATATATATATATTTTTAATGTTTTGAAATTTTTTTTTATAGAAAAAGAAAACAAAAAAATATATATACATATATACAACAAAGTTCCCCCCAAACTTAAGCTTGGCCTTACACAAGCCAAAGGTTAGCACCAACCATTCAAAAATCTTATCGTGGTAATGGTCGAGTTGGTGAAAGAATGGGGTGTAAAGGAAAGAGAAGAGAAGCACACGAGACCGTGTGGGAAGAAGGGTGGAATATGGTCTCGGTGGAGGAGAAGAAGGGCGGAAAAGAGAAAGAAGGGTAGCACGATCTTGAGGGTGTAAATCGAGTGAATAAATTAGCTCAATTTGTGATGAACGATGTGTTAAAAGCGATTGTGCTAACCTATCAACCCGTCGAGAAATAGGCTCAAATCCCTCAAGATTCGCACGAAAACATGGGTCCGTCGAACTTGGTATTGGAGATGAAAGCGTAATGGTCTCTTGTAAGGTCGGAACGATAGGAAGGACGAAAGGGAGTGAATTAGGGATAGTCTCATTCTCACCGCAGTAAACTTTATCGAACTGGAAAGGTTCCAACAATGGTTCGAAACAACTGTAAGCAACCGAGTCTGATGGTTCGACTAACTCATCTAAAAATGTAAAGGACTCAAACTCGGGCGGTGAGTCATCAACATCGTCCGAAAAAATTAAACACTCGTACGTGTTATCGGCTTTGAGAACTGTGTCAGATTCAAAGGAAAATTTTTCAAGGTCACAGTCTTCAAGCGTGATATTAGGCGTGGACGGAACGATGGAAAGGAGGGAGGGTTATTTAGTTAAAGGTTCAAAAGGATGAATTGGAAAGTCCGACACATCAAACAAAAATGGTTCAACCTCAATATTATCCTCACTACTCTCCTCAATACTATCCTCATAATTCTCCTCAATATTTATCTCATCCATGCCATTATCATCAAAATCAAGACGCCTATGAAGTTCGGGAGAAACAATTAATGACTCGGGATGATGAATTGGACATAAAATTTCAATCAAATCGACAGGTTCATCATCCGAAATATTCCCGGCGTCTATATCCTCAATCAAGTGAAAATCAATATTTTCTGACACCTCATCAAAAGCATGGATATTTATCGATTTAGGTTCTAGAGTGGAGGTGTAAAGATCGAAAGGATTAAGTGTGGTTTCACTCGAAAGGGATTCTTGACAATCTGGCACATCAAGAACTACAAAGTCACACAACCCGTTTTTATTTTTAACTGGTGAATCATTTGGGACAATCGATGGAAAACCGGAGTTGTGGGTTTCAAGTGGGTATGGGTAGTGTTAGTTATATGTATGCCCTAGAGGTCATTACTGTACATTGGATGTATATTGTAGTGGATGCTGGGACATATATAGGGAGGACTTTCTTGCTCGACATGATAGTATGCTATCTGGTTGCTCTTTACCATAACGTGTATACTGGATGTCTCTCTGTTACATGTTGGTAAAGCCCTTAGGATGTGTACTTGACTACCTAGACTATGATGCTGATCATACTAGTGGAGACATGGTAGTCTATAAGTACATCCTTCAAAGTCCTTAGTCGTGGGTGTATCGAGACGGGGCATCGATATACCAGAGTAGACTAGCGTATACCTTCTCGACCCATACAGATGGGCGATGGATGATCCCATATCCATTGGTGTTTGACATCAGAGATGATATACGGGTGCTCAGTAGAGACTGGGTACACTGGACGGACTCGCCGAGAACTCCCAGATGGTATTATACCTTACGTCAGATGGCAGTTCTCTGGTGACACTGGTACAGAGGAGTCTGTTGACCCGAGATCGTCATAGAGTCTTATGTGGTTCCCACTGTGCTTTAATTTCCACCTTACCACGTCCAAGAGGGCGTGCAAAACGGTGGCTTTTGGGTACAGTCCCGAATCACATGGAGGCAATGAGCGATAGGAGGGGATTCGTCTCTCCCGGTATAGGGAGTTGATGTTGCGCTGTGTTCGATTGGCTATAACCGGAAATCCCTGGCCAGGGTTGCTGAGATTTACTGGTAAGTGTTACCAGTAGTTTCTTGAACTGTTATAGACCTCATATCGACACGACTTATCGAGCTATTGGGGTCTGACGTTTACCACCCCTAGGCGAGATATGCGACATATCAGACGATTAGACCGGACTGTATGGTAAGTGTTACTGGTTGGATTCACTGGAGTGTGAGCGGGCTTGCTCGTCGATCTTCTGATCGCTCAATACCCGGGTGGCCGTTACGTTTAGCAGACCGCTTGCGGCTTGTGGGTGTTTGATATGATCATCACCTACTGCCGGCGTATTGACGAGTCTTTAGAGTTCTACACAGAGGTTTCCTGGCTCAAGAGAAACGAAATAGGAGCGCATATGAGATATGTGCGGGACCGAGAATGATACCAGTATGTGATACTGTATTCGATTCTCACGATTTGTGACATTGATCGGTTATATGCGATATAGCCGGGATATCGGATCAAGTGTTGATTCGATAAGTTGTTACTATTAATATTAGTCGGTTATATGCGATATGACCGGATCATTAAATCAAGTGTTGATTTAATGATTTAATGCATAATTATATATATTTGATATATTAGTTTGCATTAACTAGTATCGGTTTACTTAATATGGATTTTCTCACTCGCATGTGCACATCATATATGTGATATATTTTTGTGCACTTGATTGTATCATGTTTGATGATGCAAGATTGCTAGGGTATGTGTAAAGAGTTAAACCTATGGTTAAGTAAATGGTTAGGGTTTTCTTTTATTCATTCATTTGTCTTTTTATTTGGATTAAAAGAAAAGAGAAAAGAAAAACAAAAGGGTTTCTTTCATGAAGCTTGTTGAAGCTTCATGAAGCTTTGACCAAAGTAACCCTTTTGTCTTCATCTCATTAACCCTAACCATTCATTTAACCTTAGTCAATTCTCTACGCATAACTATGGTTAATATTATGATAAGAATGATTTTATTATTCTTTTCATAATACTTATCATTATATTATCTTCTTCTTCTTCTTCATCTTCTTCAATGAAGAAAGCTTCACTTCATCAATGGTGATTGATGAATAAGAGTGAGAAATCCAATTCTAAAGTGAACCCAATTCCTATTTCTTCATCCTCTACCTCTTGCCAAGTAGTATAGGGTGTTTCCTTCATAAGTTTTCATGGCTTGGTGAAGGTGGATCTTGATCTAGTGATGCCTCGACGTAGATCATCTTCGGCATCATCGTCGATGACCTAGCCCGCTTTTTCTCCGATGAAGCCGATGCTAGAGCCCGGGATTTGATATGGACAGCGAGGAGACTTCATTGCGGAGCTATGGAGGTGGAGAAATGGATCTACAAAGGTTGTATGTTCGTTTACTTTTAGTTAAGATGTTAACTAGCTCGTTTTGTCGCCTAAAAATCTAGCAAACGATCTTGTTAGGGTTTCTCGGCACCGTTAAAATTTGAAATTGGCATGGTTGATGCCTTCTGGGACCTCATTAGTGTGCCTAGGAACCTTTCAGGTAGGTCTGATTTGGGAAAGTGTAGAACATCGAGTCATTTTGAAAAGGAGTGTTTTTTTAGGCTTTTACTAGTTTCGCTATAGAGGTCACTCCCGATGAAGGGATCTCGGCTCTTTCCTCATCAAATGAGGTGATGGATATTCATCAAGGAATACCACTATGCAAAGCAAGAACTAGAGAAGCAATCAAAAGACAAAACCCAGTTGGTTGTATCATTTGCTAGTTTTGCTAAAGAGGTCACTCCCGGTGAAGGTATCTCGGCTCTTTCCTCATCGAATGAGGTGCTGGATATTCATCAAGAAATACCACTATGCAAAGCAAAAACTAGAGCTACTCTTTTTAAAAATTTGATTCTACAACATCTTTAGGTTTCTTTCCTTTTCATTAATCTCATTAATGAAGTCCCATTATTTATGCTTCCTAAGCATCACAGATAATGAAACGAATATACAACGTACTATTATGCCATCTGCATTCGTCATAAGGTCCCGTCATGCACCGTTAGGTTTGTTAACTAACGGCAGAGCGGGGGCAGGACTAGTGAGGATGCAAAACATAAGCAACGTTTATTATATATCATATATATAATATAAAGCATTCGTCTCACGCAGTTATATGATCTCATCACAGAATATTGCAACAGAAGTCAACATATGAAATATTGGATATACTAGGAGGTCCGGGATTTAAATTAAGCTAGTAAAAAACATATATTCTACGGTCGTGATGAATAGCCAAACCTACATCCCTAGACCCCTACGAGAGCGGAAAGCAACCCTACCAATTCTAGACTTAGGAGACTCGGTCTCGACTCCTCGAGATGGTGTCCCACTGGACTCTAGAACCCGGTTACTTGTGCTCCCAGTCTTGGGACTATCCTAATGCGGAAAAGTAAATAATATACATCAATGGTGACATCATCCTCAACCCGGAAGTGCCCAAATAAAAGAATATTACATAAAAGTTTTTACATGAATTAAAATGAAAAACTCTCATCTCACGCAAAAACCCCCGGCTATTCAAATACGACGATCCAATATAACATATCAGAGCAACACATTGTAGGGATTCTCTAGCACCACACTATGTTTAGGGTTGCATCACACATGCTATAACAAAAATTTAGAGGGTGCTAAACAATTCCAAACATGAATCGAACTAAAATAGAGTAACAAACTATAGTATCATATACTATATAGTGTCAAACACTAAGTGGGGAGAAAATACAACCTTTGTAGACCTCCTCCTTGAGACTCCTTGGATCGAGTAGGGTTTGAACCGGTTGGCTTGTGTCCGTCCAAGTCCACGATGATCCACCACGAAGTCCCTTTGCACCAAGCTCCAAGCTTCACTTGATCAAGGATGAAGATGAAGCAAACACTCCACAGTAGTGGGCTAGACTAAAGTGGAATGGTGATGTAGGTTTGGATCTCACTTAAAAACCTTTTCATTTTAATTCTTTCTCTTTCTTTTAAAACCCTACAGAGCTTTGAGGAGAGAGAGGAAGAAGGAGATGGCTCAAGCTAAACTCAAGAGAATAATATGAATAACTCTAACTAAACTCAAGAGAGTAAGTGAGAGTCATGCCATGCTAAACTATGGTTACAAAATATCTAGATATTTTGTAACTTGAGTTTAAGCAAAACCATGGGTAATTAAACCATGGTATTAATCCATTTTTGCTTTTCACAAATAACAAAATATACAAATATGTAACCATGTAAGTCTTGCATTGCCATCATCATTATATCATCAACCATGATACATGTATGCTTGCATGTGTACATCCATATCAACATATACATACACTCATGCATGCATCATAAAGAAATAGGTTTTAATAAATGGGCTAATGGATTTAATATTAAATCAACACTTGATTTAATAACCCAGTCATATCACATACGACCCGTCCAATAAAAAATGCCCGATTAAAATACGGTATCCTATACACGCATTTAATCGAGCTCCCGCGCATATCTTATATGCACCCCACTTATTTTCGCCTAAGCTAGGAGACCCTTTTGTTGGACTGTAAGACTCGTCAATACGCTAGCAGTAGGCAGTGATCACATCACATGCCCACAAACCATCAGTGACACAAGCTGTACGTAACGGCTCCCAAGTATTGAGCGATCCGAAGAAACACAAGCAAACCTGCTAAAACTCCCGTCAAGCCAACCGGTAACACTTATCGTACAGTACGGTCTCTTCGTCAGATATGCTGCATATGTGAGTATAGGGATGGTATCGTCGACCCCAATAACCCAATAAGTCATGCCGGTATATGGCTCATAACAGATCGAGAAACTACTGATAACACATATCAGTAAATCTCAGCAGCCCTGGCCAGGGACTTCCTGTTACAGCCAATCGTACATGGTGCAACATCAACCCCCTAGACCTGGAGAGACGAAACCCCTCCCATCGCACATTGCCTCCATGTGCCTCGAGACTGTACCCAAAATCCACCTGTTTGCACGACTCAGTAGAGCCGTGGTAGGGTGGAGATCAAAGTACGGTAGGAGGCACACAAGACTCTATGACGATCTCAGGTCTACAGACTAAGCTGTACCAGTGTCACCTGAGAACTGCTATCCGACGATAGATATAAAACCATATAGGAGTTCTCGGCGAGTCCGTTCAGTGTACCCGGTCTCACTAAGCACCCGTATACGGTCTTTGGTGTCACCACACCAATGGGTATGGGATCATCCATCGCCCATCATATAGGACAAGAAATGTATACGCTAGTCTACTCTGGTAATATCGATGCACAGTCTCGATACACCCACGACTAGGAAAATTTCAAGTATATGCTCGTAAACTACACATGTCCCACTAGTATGATCCGCATCATAATCTCAGTAGTCCTGCATATCCTAAGGGCTATATCAACATGTACCAAATGAATGAAAGCATGATCAAATGAACATGTCAAGATAAAAGTGCAACCAAATATCATACTATCATGTCGAGCAAGAATGTCCCCTGAATACACACACACACACATACCGGTACATACACTATCATATAATGGCCTCTAGGGCATACATATATCGAACAATCTCTTAATTGTATTAAGGCCGATTATTGGCGTATCTCATACCCAACATCTCAAAAAGTCGCTCATGCTGTGGCAGAGGGAGGGCCTTGGTGAGTGGATCCGCGGTGTTATCTTTTGTATCTACTCTCCGAATCTCGATCTCGCGGTGATCAACTATCTCCCGGATAAGATGATATCGCCTGAGGATGTATCTAGATCGCTGATGGGACCTGGGCTCTTTGGCCAACGTCATAGCCCCATTATTATCACAATACAATGGTATTGGATCAATAATGGTCGGAACTACTCCTAGCCCAGAGATGAACTTCTTCATCCAGACGGCTTCCTTGGTAGCATTATTTGCGGCAATATACTCAGCTTCCATCATGGAGTCTGCAACGGTATCCTGTTTGGAACTCTTCCAACACACCGCCCCTGCATTGAGGGTAAAGAAAAAGCCTGAGATAGATTTGCTGTCATCCTTATCACTCTGGAAGCTCGAATCGGTAAAGGCCTCCATTTGGAGATCTTCGTTACCATACACCAAGAACATTTCTTTAGTCCTTCGCAAGTACTTAAGAATGTTCTTCACAGCTATCCAGTGATTCACCCCATGGTTGGATTGATACCTGCTTACTACACCCAGTGCATAAGCTACATCAGGGCGTGTACATAACATCGCATACATTATAGATCCTACAGCCAAAGCGTAGGGTATAATGCTCATGCGAGCTCTCTCTTCATCAGTCTTTGGGCAAAAGTCCATGGAGAGAGTGACTTCATGACTAGCGGATAAGGAACCCTGCTTGGAGTCTTCCATACTAAACCTCTTTAGGATGGTGTTAATGTACCTGGTTTAGGACAATCCCAACAACCGTTTAGACCTATCCCTATAGATCTTCATGCCAAATATGTACGAGGCATCACCCAGGTCCTTCATGGAGAACCTCTATGATAAGAACAGTTTGACCGATTGTAGCATAGGAACATTGTTTCCTATCACAAGAATGTCATCCACAAACAATATAAGGAATGTGACAGTACTTCCTACAATCTTCCTATAAACACAAGGTTCATCTGGATTTTTGATGAAATCAAACTCTTTGATAACATCATCAAAACAGATGTTCCAACTCCGTGATGCCTGCTTTAATCTATAAATGGATTTAAGAAACCTACATGCTTTCCCGCTGCTCCCACTATCAATGAAGCCCTCTGGCTGATCTATATAAACGCATTCTTCTAAATCACCATTTAGAAAAGCCGTTTTAACGCCCATCTGCCAGATTTCATAATCGTAGTGAGCAGCTATAGCAAGTAGGATCCGAATGGATTTAAGCATGGCTACAGGAGAAAAGGTTTCGTCATAGTTCAGTCCTGGTCTTTGTCGAAATCCTTTTGCCACAAGCCTTGCCTTATAGGTCTCCACCTTCCCATCTACACCGATCTTTCTCTTAAAGATCCATTTGCACCCTACGGGTTTTACCCCAAAGGGTACAACATCTAAAGTCTATACTTTGTTAGTGTACATAGACTCCATTTCGGATCTCATGGCATCTAGCCACTTCACAGAGTCACCACTCGTGATAGCTGTAAGTCGATGTAGTACACCCCAGTACTTATGGGGAGGCGGAATTTTCAAAAACGATCAAGTTTAAAGAACGAACATCGACTAACCGCTTGAATCGAAGCTAAACAAATAATAACCGAACACATAGCTATACTAAACTATAGTGTTAAGGGATTATACCTAATGAAAACGGTCCTTCGTCTTTGTGTCCTCCTTTGTTCTCCTCGACCTTCTCTAGGTAGTAGACGATCCACCCGAGAGCAAGACACCAAGCTACACCTCTAACTTGAGGTAACTAATCAACTTTGATTGCTAATCAAAGATGAAAGGATGATGTAGAGTGAAGGTAATGGATGTTTAAGTCTAACCAATCCTTTGATCTCAACACATGAGGATTAAGGATTAGTCTTCTTGAAGATGAGAGCTTGAGGAGAGAGAATGTGAGATAAGATAATGAGAAGAGAGAGAGTGTATCATAATATATTATGAAGCATTCTCATTTATCAACAAAAGAAAATGAGTGATGAATAAGCATGCTTCACAAATATCTAATGGTGATTCATTAAGCATGTGTCATTATCATTTATGGTGCAATTAATGATAATGATGAATCACCTCATGACTCACAATCTCATCCAAAGTAACCTCCTTAGTCACATTTTCTAGAAGCTTCTCGTACAATTACGAGAACGCCCCTCCAATCCGCAAAAATACGGAAAAACTTTAGACTGTAAAAATCCAATAACCGGATACCAGTAACTGGCTTAAACCAAAGCCGACTGGTAAAAACTGTCCGAAAGTCGTACGTGCGTAAACGCACGTATGCGTCCGAACCCTTTGTCGCAAAACCATGCAACCTCTATATCGTTTCGCCTGGAGTAGGAAACTCTCTGTGTGGGACTCTAGAGACTCGACTACTACGCTGGCAGTGGGTTTAACCACAGACCGCAAGCGGCACTAGCTGTACGTAACGGTCCCCAGGTAGTTGTCGATAAGAAGGCCGATGAGAAAACCCATCCGAACTCCTACTGAGTCTGATGTGACAATCTCCATACAGTCCGGTCCGTTCGTCCAAGACTATCGCATATCGGGCCTAGGGGGGCGGCAAGCGTCAGTCCCCTAATAGCGGTATAAGTCGTGTCGGAGGGAAGCCCATTACACCCTGAAAAACTACTGGAACCTACCAGTAAATCTCGCTTGCCCTGGCCAGGGACTTTGCGTAATGGCTCTCTGACACAGCACGATATCTACTCCCAATACCGGGAGGGACGAATCCTATCTAACCGCCACTGCCTCCAAGTGCTCGGGACTGCACCCAACTGCTACCTGTTTGCACGACTCCTTTGATCCGTGGTAGGGTAGCAATCTAAGAACAGTGGGACACACTCGAGGCGAAGTAGCAGTGTCAAGTCTGCGGACTACGCTGTACTCATGTCACCTGGGAACTGTTCACTGACGACTGGTATCAAACCAACCAACAGTTCCCTGTGAGTCCTGTCCGGTGTACCCGTAACCTAACGAGCACCTGTATACTATCTCCAGTACGACGTACTGACGGCTGTGGGACAGACCATCTCCCCAACTGGGATGAGAAGCGTACACACTAGTCTACTCCGGAGTATCGATGCTCTGTCTCGATAATCCAACGACCAGGGACCTGAATGAGGATGTGCTTGTAGACTACCCAGCCCCCACTAGTGTGACTGCCATCACAACGCTGGTAGACAAGCAAGATCCTAAGAGCTCTATCAATACGTATACTCACATATTAAGATAGAAAAACCAAGTAGCATACTACCATGTTTAGCAAGACTGTTATATACATGTGAATATCCCAAGCTTCCATTAAGTAATATACAAGCTAGTATGATACAGTAATGGCCTTCTAGGGCATAAACACTAACAATCTCCCACTTGCACTAGGGCCATGTACTGGTATATCGTAGACCAATGATCTCGAGTAGCCTCTCGAACTGAATCTGAGGAAGGGCCTTCGTGAATGGATCAACAATGTTCTCTTCTGAAGCAACTCTCCGATCCTCGATCTCCTGACGATCAATGATCTCCCTGATCAGGTGATACCTCCTCAAGATGTGTCTGGACTTCTGATGGGACCTTGGTTCCTTCGCTAAAGCTATAGCTCCGTTGTTGTCGCAATACAGAGGTATTGGATCAACTATGGTAGGAACAACCTGAAGTTCTGTTAGGAACTTCTTCATCCAGACTGCTTCTTTTGCGGCATCGCAAGCAGCTATATACTCCGCTTCCATCGTCGAGTCAGCAACGGTGTCCTGCTTGGAGCTCTTCCAGCACACCGCCCCTCCATTGAGGGTAAAGACATAACCCGACATGGACTTGGAATCGTCCTTATCACTCTGGAAGCCGGAATCAGCAAAGGCCTCCAACCTGAGGTCTTTTCCGCCATAAACCAAGAACATCTCCTTAGTCCTCCTCAGGTACTTGAGAATGTTCTTTACTGCTATCCAGTGTTTCTCCCCTGGGTCTGACTGATACCGGCTTACCACGCTTAGTGCGTAAGCTACATCTGGTCTGGTACACAACATCGCATACATTATAGAGCCTACCGCAGAAGCGTAGGGTATAATAGACATGCGATCCCTTTCCAAATCAGTCTTGGGAGACATCTCTTTGGAGAGGGTGATTCCGTGACAAGCCGGTAGATTACCGCGCTTAGAATCTTCCATACTGAATCTTTTCAGTACAGTGTCGATATACCTGGACTGCGAAAGTCCCAACATCCTCTTGGATCTATCACGATAGATCCGGATCCCCAGAATGTAAGAGGCATCACCCAGGTCTTTCATGGAGAGCCTGTGTGACAAGAATCCTTTGACAGATTGTAGCATAGGAATGTCATTTCCTATCAATAGAATGTCATCCACGTACAAGACGAGGAATACGACACTTCTGGCCACAACTTTACTATATATGCACGGTTCATCTGGATTTTTGATAAAGTCATATTCTTTGACTGTCTCATCAAAACAGATGTTCCAACTCCGCGATGCCTGCTTTAGTCCATAAATGGACTTAAGCAGCTTGCATACTTTCCCGCTGCTCCCACTCTGATTGAAACCCTCTGGCTGATCCATATAGACGCTCTCTTCTAAATTTCCATTCAGAAAAGCCGTCTTTACGTCCATCTGCCAGATTTCATAATCATGGAAGGCAGCAATAGCAAGAAGGACCCGAATGGATTTGAGCATAGCCACTGGAGAAAAAGTTTCGTCATAGTCCAAACCAGGTCTTTGACGAAAACCCTTTGCAACAAGTCTAGCCTTATAGGTTTCCACCTTTCCATCTACACCAATCTTTTTCTTGAAGATCCATTTGCATCCTATGGGTTTTACCCCATCTGGAGCAAAGTCCAAAGTCCATACTTTGTTGGTGTACATGGACTCTATTTCGGTCCGCATTGCATCTAGCTATCGTACCGAGTCGCCGCTCTGGATGGCCTGCTGGAAGTCAGTAGGTTCATCATCATCTATGATGCAATCCTCTCTATTCCCGTCTATGAGAAAACTGTAGTATCTCTCAGGCGGATGAGACGGCCTACTACTCCTGCGGAGGGGTGCGGGAATGTTCTGTTCTTCTTGAACCTCTGGTTCTACCAAACTTTCAGTAGCAGTTTGTGGTTCTGGAATTTCTTCCAGTTCTATTTCGCTCCCACTTATTTCCTTTTCTAAAAACTGATTTTCCAGAAAATGGGCATTACGAGAAACAAAAACCTTTAGTTCCTCTGCGTAATAGAAATAATACCCCTTGGAGTTCTTTGGATATCCCACAAACATACATTTTACTGATCGTGCCTCGAGCTTGTCCACATGCTGCTTTTTAACAAAAGTTGGACATCCCCAAATCTTCATATGCTGAAGATGGGGTTTCTTCCCAGTCCACATCTGATATGGAGTGGTAGGCACAGTCTTGGTAGGAGCCCTGTTCAGAAGATATGCCGCTGATTCTAGCGCATAACCCCAGAAAGATCGCGTAACTCAGCATTACTCATCATGGATCGTACCATATCCAATAGGGTTCGATTCCGTCTCTCCGATACACCGTTATGCTGTGGAGTGTATGGAGGAGTAAGCTGAGAGAGAATTCCTTTCTCTTTTAGGTAACCTAGGAACTCGGCACTTAAGTATTCTCCACCTCGATCAGATCTCAGTGTTTTAATACTTTTGCCTATTTGGTTTTCTACTTCATTCTTATACTCTTGGAATTTCTCAAAAGCTTCGGATTTATGTTTCATCAGATAAATGAATCCGTATCTTGAGTAATCATCCGTGAAAGTAATGAAGTAGGAATAACCACCTCTTGCATGTGTAGACATTGGACCACATACATCACTGTGTATGAGTCCTAAGAGCTCGCTCGCTCTTACTCCTTGTCCAGTTAATGGAGTCTTTGTCATCTTTCCTTTGAGACAAGATTGACAAGTGTCATAGGTTTGATATTCGAACGTGTCCAAATATCCTTCTCTATGCAACTTAGTCAACCTTCTTTCATTGATGTGACCCAGTCTACAATGCCATAAGAAAGCTTTATTTAAATCTGGAGACTTTTTTTTAGTGTGTTCTGGACATTGAAAATTTGGAGTTGGTTTAACACATATATGCCGTTATTTAGAGTACCGGACCCAATCAAACCATGATTAAGGTGGATGTTGACAACATCTCTTACAAACGTGAAATCATAACCTTTATTTGATAACAAGGAAACTGATATGATATTACACGTTAAGCTGGGTATAAAATAACAGTTATGTAAAACCAAAATGTGTCCACTCGTCAATCCAAGGTGATAATCCCCGACGGACGCAGCTCCCACGCTAGCTCCGTTAGCAACCCTGAGGATCATATCACCTTCCTTCAGCACTCTACGGTTTCTCAGTGCCTGCAATGAATTGCAAATATGAGATCCTGATCCGGTATCCAATACCCAGGAAGTAGAGTTGATCGACAGACAATTCTCAATTACAAACACACCTGAAGTCGAAGCCACAGCTTGCTTCGGTTCCTGGTTCTTGACGTTCCACGCCTTGCAATCCTTCTTCCAGTGCCCTTTCCTGTGACAATGGAAGCACTCATCCTGGCCAACTATCGGTACTGCTTTCTTTTTCTTTCCCTTCCCTCCCACCTTACTAACACCTCCTCTAGGTCTGGGTGCGGCCTTCTTCTTCCTTCCTTTGGCCCTAGCCTTGGACCCGGAAGAAGATGAACCGCCAACAAACATAGCGGGTGTTTCCCTTGCCTTCTGCAAGGTGCCCTCCGCACTCCTTAACATGTTCAGGAGTTCCGCAAGTTCAACTTCTTTTCCTTGAAGATTGAAGTTGAGGATAAACTGGGCGTAGGTGGGAGGAAAGGACTGGAGAACAAGGTCTGTATAGAGCTCATTATCCAAAGTCGTCCCAAGGTCTGCGAGCACTTCTATATAGCCAATCATCTGTAGGACATGTTCACCTACCGATGACCCGACAGCCAACCTCGCTCGAAACAATTTCTTAGAGGTCTCGTATCTTGCTATACGAGATTGCTCTCCATAAAGTTCCTTTGTATGGAGAAATATGCCATCTAGGGACATATCCTCGTGCCTCCTCTGATGTTCATTGTTCATCAAGGCAAGCACGATGCACTTGGCTCTCGCGCAATCTAAATCCCAGGTTTTGCGGATTTCCTTATCCGCATTGCTGGATTTGGGACCAGGGACAGCAGGTGCCGTAGCGGTGAGGACGTACCCCAGTTTGTCATAGGTCAAAGCCATTTTGACATTCCGCAGCCAATCTTTATAATTTGGCCCCGTCAGTATATTTTTCTCTAAAAGTAACTTAAGTCCAGTCATTTTCAGGGTCGCTGCAATTAGGAGAGAGAGAAGAAAACTCTTTAGCATGATGCTCTTGCAAGTTTAGAGTGGTTTTTAGTTTATCTAAACTGGATGGCTCCCACTGTTTCTCGAATCCTTCCTCAAACCATAAAAGAAGAATTAGCCAGGACTATTCTCACCGTACAATACTTGCTTAACCGTTCAGCCAGGCCAGTGTCGATACTTCGAGGGAGGTTTTCCAACGCTTTCGCGAAGTTCCTTAATTAAATAACCTCTTTTCTCTGGAGGCGTAACCCCGCTGACACCTTTCTGGACACCTACTAGGTTTATAGCATTGATCGTTAAGCGACGAATATCCTGATAAGTAGCATATACTCACAGTAGGATCGGGATCCAAATATCATCGTATGATAATGTTGAAGGAGTGCTACCAACATTCATCAAACTCCAAATGGTATGCATCTCTTTGCAAATTTCAGTTTCTTTTGAAATTCCCGATATAAGTTTTTGCCCCATGCTCTTATGACCTTGGCTTTGGTCAAAATGTCATAAGTCACATGTCAAGTTCTACCCGTCATTATCTTGTCAATTTGAACCCATCCGTATATACCCCTGACTTTGGTCAAATGGTAATACGACTGTCCCAAACCAACTCATCTATCTTATGCAACAAATGAAAACCCAGTAGCTACCAAACACTATGCCTTGACTTTGGCCAAAATGCATAGCTTGAATACTACTGAATACCCAAATGAAATGACGGAGGGCTACGAATGGTTTTGGCGAAACCGTGAACGTAGTGAACTTGATATAATCGAAGGAACCTGATAGCTTTTAAAAGGAGTGGTTAAATCTCCGCATTTAAGTTATCTGTTTTTAAAATTAACCGAGTGGTTTCTTTTAAATTGTTCCAACGATTTAAAACTTTGGTTTATTTACTTTGCATTATAGATAATGCGTCCCATCATTAACCTATCATTGCAGAAAACAACGAAAATATAACGTCCTCTTATGCCATCCGCATTTGCCACTGGGTCCCGTCATCACCCGTTAGGTTACTTAACTAACGACAGAGCGGGGGCTGGGCTAGCGCGGGTGTAAAACATAAGTGACGTCTAAATAGCTACAATAAATATAGATATTTTACATTCGTCTGACGCAATGATATACATTCCAGAACAAAGATAAACAATATTGGATTTGCAAGCAATCTGTATTTCTTTTGAGCCTGCAAGAAAAGACAGATTACACAGTTGTGATGAATAGCCGTTACCCCACCCTCGACCCCTACGGGTACGGCAAACTACCCACCCGGCAGTTTGTGTACCCCACCTTAGGTCAGTCCTAGGAGCATAAACAGTAAAATGAAATAATACAACGGTGGCTACGACCGCAACATGGAAGTGCCCCGCAAAAATAATATTACGACAAATTACATTTACAACAAATGAATTAATCAATAACCCATTGCTAACCCCGGCTATACATCAGAACAGTCCAATACAGTTTATATGCACAAACAGATATAACCATTTCAGAAATGTGCAACCCCCTGCCAACCGACATACTAGCAGTTAGGGGAGGTTTACGAACACATTAAACAATCACAGATATAATCCAATATGCAAATACTGTACAATTTCGATCGATTAAACAACATCAATATTGCTCCAAAATCTGCTCTGTTAAACAGTAACCTGAGCAATTATTAAATATTCCAGAAAACCCCAAATATCACAGGGGACCCACCCATGAAAGATGAGTCCATGACTCGGCAACTCGGCTGCGGAAGCGCGGCGGATCGGGGGGATCCACCGCCCTTCCGCGGCGCTTTAGCCGAGTCATGGGCTCGAATTTCTTGGGTGTTCTCCTGGACTCTTTTCTAGCTTTCTGAGCACACCTGAAAAATTTTTGGACTTCATTTTAAGTTCGACAGAAACTGAACAGATTTAGGGTTTTCCGGCTTCGTTTTTCCGTTCGAAATTCGTACAAATTTGCAATTAAGTTATTTATTGTTTAGCGAGGCTCTGATACCACTGTAAGTCGATGTAGTACACCCCAGTACTTATGGGGAGGCGGAATTTTCAAAAACGATCAAGTTTAAAGAACGAACATCGACTAACCGCTTGAATCGAAGCTAAACAAATAATAACCAAACACATAGCTATACTAAACTATAGTGTTAAGGGATTATACCTAATGAAAACGGTCCTTCGTCTTTGTGTCCTCCTTTGTTCTCCTCGACCTTCTCTAGGTAGTAGACGATCCACCCGAGAGCAAGACACCAAGCTACACCTCTAACTTGAGGTAACTAATCAACTTTGATTGCTAATCAAAGATGAAAGGATGATGTAGAGTGAAGGTAATGGATGTTTAAGTCTAACTAATCCTTTGATCTCAACACATGAGGATTAAGGATTAGTCTTCTTGAAGATGAGAGCTTGAGGAGAGAGAATGTGAGATAAGATAATGAGAAGAGAGAGAGTGTATCATAATATATTATGAAGCATTCTCATTTATCAACAAAAGAAAATGAGTGATGAATAAGCATGCTTCACAAATATCTAATGGTGATTCATTAAGCATGTGTCATTATCATTTATGGTGCAATTAATGATAATGATGAATCACCTCATGACTCACAATCTCATCCAAAGTAACCTCCTTAGTCACATCTTCTAGAAGCTTTTCGTACAATTACGAGAACGCCCCTCCAATCCGCAAAAATACGGAAAAACTTTAGACTGTAAAAATCCAATAACCGGATACCAGTAACTGGCTTAAACCAAAGCCGACTGGTAAAAACTGTCCGAAAGTCGTACGTGCGTAAACGCACGTATGCGTCCGAACCCTTTGTCGCAAAACCATGCAACCTCTATATCGTTTCGCCTGGAGTAGGAAACTCTCTGTGTGGGACTCTAGAGACTCGACTACTACGCTGGCAGTGGGTTTAACCACAGACCGCAAGCGGCACTAGCTGTACGTAACGGTCCCCAGGTAGTTGTCGATAAGAAGGCCGATGAGAAAACCCATCCGAACTCCTACTGAGTCTGATGTGACAATCTCCATACAGTCCGGTCCGTTCGTCCAAGACTATCGTATATCGGGCCTAGGGGGGCGGCAAGCGTCAGTCCCCTAATAGCGGTATAAGTCGTGTCGGAGGGAAGCCCATTACATCCTGAGAAACTACTGGAACCTACCAGTAAATCTCGCTTGCCCTGGCCAGGGACTTTGCGTAATGGCTCTCTGACACAGCACGATATCTACTCCCAATACCGGGAGGGATGAATCCTATCTAACCGCCACTGCCTCCAAGTGCTCGGGACTGCACCCAACTGCTACCTGTTTGCACGACTCCTTTGAGCCGTGGTAGGGTAGCAATCTAAGAACAGTGGGACACACTCGAGGCGAAGTAGCAGTGTCAAGTCTGCGGACTACGCTGTACTCATGTCACCTGGGAACTGTTCACTGACGACTGGTATCAAACCAACCAACAGTTCCCTGTGAGTCCTGTCCGGTGTACCCGTAACCTAACGAGCACCTGTATACTATCTCCAGTACGACGTACTGACGGCTGTGGGACAGACCATCTCCCCAACTGGGATGAGAAGCGTACACACTAGTCAACTCCGGAGTATCGATGCTCTGTCTCGATAATCCAACGACCAGGGACCTGAATGAGGATGTGCTTGTAGACTACCCAGCCCCCACTAGTGTGACTGCCATCACAACGCTGGTAGACAAGCAAGATCCTAAGAGCTCTATCAATACGTATACTCATATATTAAGATAGAAAAACCAAGTAGCATACTACCATGTTTAGCAAGACTGTTATATACATGTGAATATCCCAAGCTTCCATTAAGTAATATACAAGCTAGTATGATACAGTAATGGCCTTCTAGGGCATAAACACTAACAATAGCTTGCTGAAAACTGGTAGGGACATCATCATTTATGATGCAATCTTATCCATCACCCTCAAAGAGAAAACCGTAGTATCTTTCCGGTGGGTGAGAAGTCCTACTAGATCTACCGAGTGGCTGAGGTTCATTAGGTTCTGTTGCAAAATCAGGTTCAACCAAGTCGTCATTTGTAATTTGTGTATCTAGAACCTCTTCTAGATCTACCACATTGCCATCAGCATCATTTGGAAAAATCTCATTTTCTAAAAATGTGGCATTTCGAGAAACAAACACCCTTTGTTCCTCTTTGTGGTAGAAAAGATATTCATATGAATCTTTTGGATATCCCACAAATACACACTTGACTCATCGTGTCTCGAGTTTGTCCGGATTCTGCTTTTTGACAAAAGCCGGACAACCCCAAATCTTAACTCTCTTAAGAGATGGTCTCTTCCCATACCATATCTCATATGGAGTGGTAGACACGGTCTTGGTCGGAACCCTGTTCAACAGAAAAGCTTCAGTCTCCAATGCATACCCCTAAAAGGAGTAGGGCAACTCGGCATCACTCATCATGGATCGTACAATATCTAATAGGGTTCGATTCCGCCACTCTGACACACCGTTGTGCTGTGGTGTGTATGGGGGAGTTAGCTGAGAGAGAATCCCATTCTCTTTTAGGAAGTTCGAAAACTCTGTACTATGATACTCACCACCTCCATCTGATCGAAGCGTCTTGATGCTCATTCTAGTTTGTTTTTCTACTTCAAGTTTGTACTCCTTGAATTTCTCAAAAGCTTCAGACTTATGCTTTATTAAAAACACATGACCGAATCTTGAGAAATCATCAGTAAAAGTTATGAAGTAAGAAAACCGCTTCTTGCAACTGTAGACATTGGCCCACATACATCACTATGTAAGAGGCCCAAGAGCTCAATAGCTCTTTCTCCGTGTCCAGTAAACGGAGTTTGGTCATTTTCCCTTTGATACAAGACTGACAAGTCGCATAAGATTTATACTCAAAAGAATTTAAATATCCATCTTTATGAAGCTTGTTAGTCTTGTTTCATTAATATGACCAAGTATACAATGCCAAAGAAAAACATCATTTATATATGAAAATTTTCTTTTATTTGTGTGTTGTATGTTGAAAACTGTGTGTTGATTAAGGACGTATATCCCGTTATTAAGTGTACCACAACCAATCAACTCTTGATTCAGATTAATGTTCATAACATTGTGCTACAATAAAAAATGATATCATTCATTATCCAACAAAGAAACAGATATTATATTAGAAAGCATGCTTGGTACAAAATAACATGGGTTCAAAACCAATATACAACCCGATGGCAACCCTAGATGATACTCTCCCACTGACACTGCATGTACATTGGAACCATTTCCAACCACGAGAGTATGAACTATTTCTCAGCCCCTACACAGAATTGCAGATATGAGAACCAGAACCGGTATCCAATACCCAGGAAGTAGAGTTTATAGAAAAACAGTTTTCAGTTACGAACACACCTGAAGCTGAAGCATCAACATGCTTCCCTTTCTTGAGACCAAGGTACTCAGTACTGTTCCGCTTCCAGTGCCCCGTCTTCTTGCAGTAGAAACATTCTCCCGACTCCGCATCTTTGGATTTGTTTTTCCCCTTTGCCTTCTTGATTCCACCTCTCAGCTTGGTGAATTTCTTCTTGTTCTTTCCCTTGGCCTTGGCCTTTGGGACGGAAGAGGAAGATTGTCCAACAAGCATAGAGGAAGACTTCGCCTTAAGCGTGCTCTCTGCATTTCTCAACATATTTGTAGGGATCCTAGGCACACTCAAGAGGTTCCACAAGGCATCAACCATGCCAAAATCAAAAATTTTATGTGCCGAACAACACTATGCAAGATCGTTAACTAGAGGTAAGGAGAAACTACAAGCAAGCAAACTACTTTGCTACTAAGTGAATGGGAATACAACCTTTGTAGATCCGGTCCTTCACTTCTAAAGCTCCGTGTTGATGTCCCTTCGCTGCGATCATCGGGATCCCGAACCCTAGCGTTGGTTTCATCGGAGAAAAGAGCGGGCTAGGTCGATGACTTCGAGGCCGAAGATGATCTACGTCGGGGAGACTCAAACTCAAGCTATTCCTTCACTTGGTCAAGAACTTTGTGAAGAGAACACCATATACAACATGGAAAGTGGTAGAGGATGAAGAAATAAGAAGTGGGTTCACTTTAGATTTTGATTTCTCACTCTTGATCTTCACTTAGAAATTTCAAGCAAGCTTTCTTCTTCTTGAAGAAGAAGAAGAAGAAAGAAAAGAATAAATCTTGAATAATAGAAAAATGAATAAATCAAGTGAAGTCTATCATCTTTCAACCATGGGTGAGTTAACTTATGTAGAGAGTAAACTAGAGTTTAGGTTGATGGTTAGGTCAAAGAACAAAACAAAATGGTTAGACTTTTTCAAAGATGCTAAGAAGCTTCATGAAGCTTTAAGCCAAAACAAGAAAAGCCACCATTTTGTTTTTGCTAAAAATAAATAAGATAAATAAAACCCTAACCATTAACCTAAACATGGTGTAAGTCATACACACACCCATGTTTCATGTATCATCAATCATGATACAAACTAGTGCACAAACATATATATATATATATATATATATACAACTTGTGCACATTGAGTGAGAAAATCAATCTTAAGTGAACAAATACTAGTTAATGTAAAGTAATATATCAAATATATATAATTATACATTAAATCATTAAATCAACACTTGATTTAACGATCCGGTCATATTACATATAACCGACTAATATCTAGTGTATCAATGTATCGAATCAACACTTTATTCGGTAACCCGGCTATATCTCATATAACCGTCCAATGATACAAATCGCGAGAATAGAATATAGTATCACATACTGGTATTATTCTCGGTCCCGCACATATCTCATATGCGCTCCTATTTCGTTTCGCTTGAGCCAGGAAACCCCTGTGTCGGACTCTAAAGACTCGTCAATACACCGGCAGTAGGTGGTGATCATATCAATCACCCACAAGCCGTAAGCGGTCTGCCAAACGTAACGGCCACCCGGGTATTGAGCGATCAGAAGATCAACGAGCAAGCCTGCTCAAACTCCTGTGAATCGAACCAGTAACACTTACCGCACAGTCCGGTCTGTTCGTCTGATATGTTGCATATCTCGCCTAGGGGTGGTAAACGTCAGACCCTAGTAGCTCGATAAGTCATGCCGATGTAAGGTCCATAACAAGCATGAAACTACTGATAACACTTACCAGTAAATCAATGCAACCCTGGCCAGGGATTTCCAGTTATGGCCAGTCGAGCATAGCGCAACATCAACCACCAATACCGGGAGAGACGAATCCCCTCCTATCGCTCATTGCCTCCATGTGAATCGGGACTGTACCCAAAAACCACCTGTTTGCACGACTCAGTAGAGCCGTGGTAGGATGGAAATCAAAGCACAGTGGGAGACATACAAGACTCTATGACGATCTCGGGTCAACAGACTAAGCTGTACCAGTGTCACCAGAGAACTGCCATCTGACGTGAGGTATAATACCATCTGGGAGTTCTCGGCGAGTCCGTTCAGTGTACCCAGTCACCACTGAGCACCCGCATACCATCTCTGATGTCAAACACCAATGGATATGGGATCATCCATCGCCCATTACATGGATCGAGAAGATATACGCTAGTCTACTCTGGAATATCGAAGCCCCGTCTCGATATTCCCACGACTAGGAACATTGAAGGATGTACTCATTGACTATCCAGGCCCCACTAGTATGATCTACATCATAGTTCTGGAAGTCGAGCACACTTCCTAAGGGCTTTATCAACATGTAATAGAGAGACTGCAAGTATACATGTTAAGATAAAGAGCAACCAGATAGCGTACTATCATGTCGAGCAAGAAAGTCCTACCTGTATATGTCCCAGCATCCACTACAATATACATCCCATTTACAGTAAAAGCCTCTAGGGCATACATATAACTAACAATCTCCCAATTGCACTAGGGCCATCTGTAGCAGTGTTTGCAGTATCACTTACTCAACCATCCCATATAAGTCTCTCTCTGGGAAAAGGCCTTTGTGAGTGGATCCGCCGTGTTGTCCTCTGAGTCTATTCTCCTAACCTCGATCACCTTGGAGATCAACTATCTCCATGATCAGGTGATGCTGCCTCAGAATATGTCTGGGTCACTGATGGGACCAGGGTTCTTGGGCCAAAGCCACACTTCCATTGTCTAACAACGGTAGGAACCTAGTTCATCTCATGAACTTATATACACCCAAACTTCCCCTTTGGTAGTATCAATGATAGCGATGTCACCAGCTTTTATCGTCTAGTGTGCCACGGTATCTTGCTTGGAACTCTTCCAACATACCGTCCCTCTTCTGAGGGTAAAGACAATGCCTGCGACTGACATTCAGTCGTCCTTATCACCCTGGAACTTTTCCAGTGATTCTCCCCAGGATCGATTGATACCATCTTACTACACCTAGTGAGAACCCTAACATCCATTTAGATCTATCTCATAGATCCAAAACCTAGGATTTAGGAGGTATCACTTTGATCCTATATGGAGAATCCATGTGATAAAAGGAGATTTACCGAGCGTAGCATAGGAAACTCTTTTCCAATTAAGAGTATGTTATCCACGTACTCTACGAGGATCACCACCTTACTTTCTACTACCTTTTTGTACACACAAGGTTCATCTACCATTTTGATGAAGTCAAACTCTTTGACTATTGCATCAAAACAGAAGTTCCAACTCCGTGATGCCTGCTTTAATCTGTAAAGCAACTTGCACACGTTTCTGCTACTCCCACTGTTTACGAAGCCCTCTGGCTGTGTACTTATAGACGTTCTCTTCTAAATCAGTATTTAGAAAAGCAGTCAAGACACCCAACCATCAGATATCGTAGTCAAGGTTTGTAGCCGTGGCAAGTAGGATCTGGATGGACTTAAGCACAGGCACTGGAAAAGGTTTCATCATTATCCACGCCTGGTCGATGATGAAAACCTTTAACAAGTCCAGCTTTGAAAGTCTTAACTTTTCCATCTACACCAAGTAATCTTCTCAAGATATACTTGCTCCTGATGGGGATTTAACCCTTCAGATATTGCATCCAAAGTCCATACTTTGTTGCTGTACATGGATTCCATCTCAGATTGCTGAGCACCCAGCCATTCTTACAGAGTCCCCACTCTTGATGGCCTGCTCGAAACTAGTTGGGTCATCATCTTATGATGCATTCCTCGCTCCCACTGTCATCGAGAAACCGAAGTATCTCTTAGGCGGATGAGGAACCCTGCTAGATCGGCGGAGAGGCCGAGGTTCGTCGGAGACTATTGAATCCTTTGGTTCTATCAAATCATCAGCTGTAGTTTGTATAACCGGAACTCCTTCCAGTTCTACAGAACTGACCTTACCTCGATCTTGTCCGGATTTTGCTTTTGACATAGGCCGGACAATCCCAAATCTTAATTTACTTAAGAGATGGGCTCTTCACATACCATATCTCATATGGAGTGGTAGGCAGTGATCTGATTCGAACCTAATTCAATAGGTATGCAGCTTCTTAAGTGCATAACCCCTAAAAAGAAAAACAGGTAACTCAGCAGTACTCATCATAGAGCGCACCATATCATATAGGGTGTGATTGCTCCGCCCCGATACACCGACGTGTTGTAGTGTATACGGAGGAGTCATGCTGCGAGAGAATCTCATTCTCCTTTAGAATAGTCCAAGAATTCCATGCACAAGTATTCTCCTCCCTGATCTCATCATAGGACATAATACTTATACTTGTATTTGGTTCTCTACTTCTAACTTATATTCATTGAATTTCTCAAAAGCTTCAGACATGTGTTTCAACAGGAACATGTGTCCGAATCTTGAGAGATCATCAATGAATGTAAGGAAGTACAAAGAACTAGTTCTGGCATATGTAGACCGGGGACCTTCACACATCACTATGTATCAGTCCCAAGAGTTCACTAATTCTTTCTCTGTTTCCAGTAAACGGAGCTATGGTCATCTTATCTTTGTGACATGACTGGCAAGTTTCATAAGATGTAAATTTAAACTGATTTAAATATGCATCTAAATGTAACTTAGCTAGTCGGGTCGCATTGATATCACCTAGTCTACAATGCCTCAAGAAGAATTCGTTCATTTCTGAACTCTTCCTCTCGTGTGTGTTCTGTATACTAAGAACTGTAGTTTGATTTAGAACGTATATGATTTTAGATAACGTGCCTGAACCGATCAACTCTTGATATAGGATATGTGCAAAACATTATCCAACAATACAAAATTATATATCCTTCTTCAGTAAATAAAGAGACTGATATGATGTTGTATATCAGGTTCGGTATCTAATAACATTCGTTCAGAATCAATGTATTTGGAAACACAGGGTGATAGTGACCAACAGACTTGGCTGCAACACTTGCACCATTTTCTGTCTCATGAAACTTATCACCCGTTCTCAGTTCTCTACCTTTCTTTAGCCCTATGTAACAGATTACATATCCGGGATCCTGATCCGGTATCAAATACCCAGGACGCAGAGGATACTGAGAAACAATTCATTGTAATGAACGCACCCGAAGGAGATGCATCTCATGCACTTTCTTCGTTTGGGCGGCATAGGAATCCTGGTATTCCCCTAATTCCTGCTCGGTCTTATAACAATTATAAGTTGGAGCGGGACCAACGTTCCCCAGCTCAGTATAACAAGCGGGTTCGGTCAATACATCCATATTATTATCTTAATTAAGGCGTGACATGATCGCTACCTGGAGAGAGAGAGAAGAAAACACTCTGCGTGCGCTCTTGCAAGATTAGATTGGTTAAATATTTTATCTAATCAGGATGGCTCCCACTGTTTTTATCAAATCTTCCTTCAAACCCTAAAAGGAAAGACTAGACGGGATTATTTACACTCTACAAGTTCGCCAATCTTTCAGCCAGGCCAATGCCGGTACTTTGAGGGAGGTTCCCCGTGCTTTCGCACGGACCTAATTAAAGTAAACCTCGTTTTCCCAGGGGCGTAACCCCGTTGACACCTTTCTAGACACCTACTTGATCGGCTAATTGTAAAGTGCAAAACTCTCCCAGGAGTAACAATTACTCGCAGTGGGTATCGGGATCCAACTATCATATAGAAGGTATGCAATCTCATTGCAAATTTCAACACTTGAAACTCCCGATAAAGGATTTTACCCCTAGCACTTATGACCTTAACTATGGTCAACAAATCATAAGCGCTAGTCAAGCTCTACCCGTCATTTCTTGATTAATTAGACCCACCCACATGACCCTTAACTAAGATCAACAAAGTCACGCTACTGTCCTAACTAATCGCATCATATGCGGTGTAGGAAGACATCACTTAGCTACCGTACACTGTGCCTTGACTATGATCAACAAACATAGCACGAATACTAAGTACTCTACTTCCTAAAATGACGGAGGGTTGCGGATTGTTTTTAAGAAAACCATTAACGCTTTGAACTTGATCTCGTTGCAGAATCAAATGGTTTTTAAATGGAGTGTTTTTGAGGCTTTTGTAGTTTTGCTAAAGGGGTCACTCCCGGTGAAAGGATCGTCGGCCCTTTCCTCGTCGAATGAGGTGCAGGATATACACAATACCACTATGCAAAGCAAAAAACTATAGAAGCAATCAAAAGACAAACCGAGGGTTGTAGCATCTGCCAGTTATTGCTAAAGGGGCCATTCCCAGTGAAGGGATCTCGGCCCTTTCCTTATCGAATAAGGTGCAGGATGTTCTACAAGGAACACCGCGATGCAAAGCAAGAACTGTAGCTACCTGTTTTATTTTTGAAATTCGATTCCACAACATCTTTTAGGTTTATTTTCTTTCATTAATCTCATTAATGAATGTCCCATCATTTAAGTCCACCTAAACATCACAGATAAATATAACGTACACTTATGCCATCCGCATTCGCCTCGATGTCCCGTCTGCACCGTTAGGTTAGGTAATTAACGGCAGAGCGGGGCAGGGCTAGCGCGGGTGTAAAATATAAGCAACGTCTATATAATATATCATATATACTATATACAATATCTATCTGAACAAATCACATGATCACATCACAGATAACGCAGCAGAAAATATCATATGAAATATTGGATATACTAGGACGTCCGTGTTTTATTTTGATCTTGTATAAAATACGGATTCCACGGTCGTGATTAATAGCCAATCCCACACCCTAGACCCCTACGAGAGCGACAAGCAACCCTACCAATTCTAGAGTTAGGAGACCCGGACTCGACTCCTCGAGATGGTCTCCCACTGGACCCTAGAACCCGGTTACTTGTGCTCCCCGCCTTGGGTCTATCCTAATACGGAAAAGTAAATAATATACAATGGTGACATCATCCTCAACTCAGAAGTGCCCCAATAAAAGAATATTACATACAAGTTTTTTACATGAATGAAAATGAAAAACACTCGTCTCACATAAAAAAAAACCCGGCTATTCAAACACGACGATCCAATATAACATATCCAGCAACACAAAACATCACATATCATCAACGTAAGTAAATATGCGTATCCCAATTGTCGTTGACATATAGCAACGAAACCGGCGATATCACATATTACACTTACGGTCACAGAAAAGAAAGTGTAAAACTACAACAGTTGGAATCCGCAACCTCTTTAGACATCGCATGCCTAATCAAATGAATTCCTTAGACATCGCATGCCTAACAATTATAAATCCCGCTTTTAGTCTCATTATCGAAAACACTTTTCAATATAAAGTCGGGCAATTCAGCAAGATTCCTGACATCCTGAACGAATTCTCGTCGCAAACTTTAGTAGACGGCCGCACCCCTTATACCGTCGACGAAGTGCACTAAGGCGGAACACCGCTGCCGCGAGCACCCGAACGGATGCTTTTGGCGACAGGGTTCTCCTACAGTCACTTGGTCGGGGCTATGGGGTGTAGCTGTCTATTAAGTTTACCCGGCGAGTATCCGCATACGCTACGTGATTGCGACGGACTTTTGATCACATCAAAATTCCGTGGCAACCGATCAAATTAGACTAAAGTGTTAGATTTATAACATTCAAATGTTGTTGATTCCAATTATTGTATCGCATTCCAGATAAATAGACAATATTAAACTTTCCAATCGAAGAATCAAACACCCAAGTTATCCCAATAGCTCAACACTTGAGGGGAGATTAAAAACATCCATTTCATGCCACAGTACCAACGGTCCAGCCGTAGAAGGGTCAAGCCAACGCCTCACATGTGGCACGTCGTACTGCCCCAAACCTTAAGGTTCAAAGGGCAGTTCAAGACGGGCACATAATCGAGTTAAGGTTTGTTGTCTTCTAGAGGGTCCATCGCGTTACTTGCACTACTTAGACGTTCTTAAACTACTGAAAAATCCAACACTTGGAAATTTTCCGGCAGGGGAAAAGGTGAGATATTGATATCCGGTCGAACATTTTAACATAGTCTAAAATACCCGGAAAAACAAAGTTAAATAATCCGATCGAATCATTGAGTCCCCAATACAACCAAGAAAACTCAACTGTTGAGTATAAATCAAAAATTCCCAAAAAACAGAGGAATTACATACGGGCATTACTGTGCAAAGCACGTGCCAAGAGTCACCTTTATGGCCGCGGAACCGCTGCGCAATCCAGGGTGGGGCCGCGGTTCCGCGGCGCATTGGTCGACTTAGGGTCACATGCTCCACAGTAATTCCTATAAAACCCTGCTGAATTTTTTGGATATTTTTAATTTGGAAAAATCCACAGTTTCAGAAAATGTACAGAGAAGGGTGTAGTTTAGGGTTTCGGGGTTCGATCGGGTTTCTAACTTCGTCTACACTTCGCCTAAAACTCTAGCTAGGCTCTAATACCACTGTAGAGATCCTAGGCATACTCAAGAGGTTCCACAAGGCATCAACCATGCCAAAATCAAAAAATTTATGTGCCGAACAACCCTATGCAAGATCGTTAACTAGAGGTAAGGCGAAACTACAAGCAAGCAAACTACTTTGCTACTATGTGAATGGAAATACAACCTTTGTAGATCCGATCCTTCACTTCTAAAGCTCCGTGTTGACATCCCTTCGCTGCGATCATCGGGACCCCGAACCCTAGCGTTGGTTTCATCGGAGAAAAGAGCGGGCTAGGTCGATGACTTCGAGGCCGAAGATGATCTACGTCGGGGAGACTCAAACTCAAGCTATTTCTTCACTTGGTCAAGAACTTTGTGAAGAGAACACCATATACAACATGGAAAGTGGTAGAGGATGAAGAAATAGGAAGTGGGTTCACGTTAGATTTTGATTTCTCACTCTTGATCTTCACTTAGAAATTTCAAGCAAGCTTTCTTCTTCTTGAAGAAGAAGAAGAAGAAAGAAAAGAATAAATCATGAATAATAGAAAAATGAATAAATCAAGTGAAGTCTATCATCTTGCAACCATGGGTGAGTTAACTTATGTAGAGAGTAAACTAGAGTTTAGGTTGATGGTTAGGTCAAAGAACAAAACAAAATGATTAGACTTTTTCAAAGATGCTAAGAAGCTTCATGAAGCTTTAAGCCAAAACAAGAAAAGCCACCATTTTGTTTTTGCAAAAAATAAATAAGATAAATAAAACCCTAACCATTAACCTAAACATGGTGTAAGTCATACACACACCCAAGTTTGCATGTATCATCAATCATGATACAAACTAGTGCATAAACATATATCATATATACAACTTGTGCACATTAAGTGAGAAAATCAATCTTAAGTGAACAAATACTAGTTAATGTAAAGTAATATATCAAATATATATAATTATACATTAAATCATTAAATCAACACTTGATTTAACGATCCGGTCATATTACATATAACCGACTAATATCTAGTGTATCAATGTATAGAATCAACACTTGATTCGGTAACCCGGTTATATCTCATATAACCGTCCAATGATACAAATCGCGAGAATAGAATATAGTATCACATACTGGTATTATTCTAGGTCCCGCACATATCTCATATGCGCTCCTATTTCGTTTCGCTTGAGCCAGGAAACCCCTGTGTAGGACTCTAAAGACTCGTCAATACGCCGGCAGTAAGTGGTGATCATATCAATCACCCACAAGCCGCAAGCGGTCTGCCAAACGTAACGGCCACCCGGGTATTGAGCGATCAGAAGATCAACGAGCAAGACTGCTCACACTCCTGTGAATCCAACCAGTAACACTTACCGCACAGTCCGGTCTGTTCGTCTGATATGTTGCATATCTCGCCTAGGGGTGGTAAACGTCACACCCCAGTAGCTCGATAAGACATGCCGATGTAAGGTCCATAACAAGCATGAAACTACTGATAACACTTACCAGTAAATCAATTCAACCCTGGCCAGGAATTTCCAGTTATGGCCAGTCGAGCATAGCGCAACATCAACCCCCAATACAGGGAGAGACGAATCCCCTCCTATCGCTCATTGCCTCCATGTGAATCGGGACTGTAGCCAAAAACCACCTGTTTGCACGACTCAGTAGAGCCATGGTAGGGTGGAAATCAAAGCACCGTGGGAGACAAACAAGACTCTAGGACGATCTCGGGTCAACAGACTAAGCTGTACCAGTGTCACTAGAGAACTGCCATCTGACGTGAGGTATAATACCATCTGGGAGTTCTCGGCGAGTCCGTTCAATGTACCCAGTCACCACTGAGCACCCGCATACCATCTCTGATGTCAAACACCAATGGATATAGGATCATCCATCGCCCATCACATGGATCGAGAAGATATACGCTAGTCTACTCTGAAATATCGATGCCCCGTCTCGATATTCCCACGACTAGGAACATTGAAGGATGTACACATTGACTACCCAGGCCCCACTTGTATGATATGTTGGAGATAGTGACCTCATAGTCAATTATTGGATCGCAGGTACGTGATTGCAATGATTGCGGAGGACCTATACCGGTATGACAGTCTTACTCGAGATGATAATATGCTATCTGGTTTGCCTTTATCAGTCGTGTACATGATGAGGTGACTGATTACATGTTACACTTTGATAGAGCCCTTAGGATCTTGCTTTACCACCAACAGTATGATGGCGATCATATAAGTGAGAGTTGGGTGGTTTATACGCATATCCTTAATTGTGGTCCCTAGCCGTGGGAGTTTCGAGACAGGGCATCGATACTCCGGAGTAGACTAGTGTGTACAGTCGAGACCCCGACGAGGGGCGGTGGCCGGTCTCACAAGCCACTGGTGTCAGTTGGATCACCTAAGATGTATACAGGTGCTCATTGGGTTATGAGTACACCGGACAGGACTCGCCGGGAATCTGCTAGTTAGTATTATATCTACCGTCAGATAGCAGTTCCCTGGTGACATGTGTACAGGTTAGTTCATCGACCTGAGGTCGTCATTTGTCTCGTGTGAGTTCCCACTGTGCTTTGATTTCTACCCTACCACGGCTCAAAGGAGTCGTGCAAACAGGTAGTTTTTGGGTACAGTCCCGAGCCATATGGAGGCACGTGAGCGGATCGGCAGGGGATTCGTCTCTCCCGGTATTGGGGGCGAGGTCGTGCTGTGTCTAGGAGAGCCATTACACAAAGTCCATGGCCATGGCAGGAGATTTACTGGTAGGTACTCCAGTAGTATCTCAGGGTGTTATTGGGCTTCACTCCGACACGACTTATACTGCTATTGGGGGTCTGACGTTACTAGCCCCCTAGGCAGATATGCGATACTCATAGACGAACGGACCGGACTGTATATACATTGTCACTGTTAGGCTCAGTAGGGGTCCAGATGAGTGCGCTCATCGGCATCCCTTGAGTTCAGTCCATGGGCAGCCGTTACGCATTGCTAGTGCCGCTGACGGTTTGTGGTTAAACCCACTGCCAGGGTACTGACGAGTCATTAGAGTCCCCCACAGACAGTTTCCCAAGTTCGGGCGAAACGTTGTAGAGGCCGTATGGTTTTATGGCAGGGTTCGGAAAATGCACGTGCGTTTACGCACGTGTCGATTTTCGGACAGATGATACTGGTCGGCTTTGGTTTAAGCCGGATCCGAGTATTATATTGAGTAGGTATAATATCTTTGTCTCAGTTGCATTTGTATTCGGTCGTAATACAAATACGGGTATATTTATACAGTTTCGGGGTTATCCTGAAAGTTGTTTCAGGATCACTTTTGGAAGTTGCCAGTTTCCAGTTTTCTATCAGCCGTCTTTTAACATTCGGTTAAAGACGGATTTATCTTTTCTTGGATGAGAGAGAATCATGCTTCTAGAAGCTTCTAGAAGGTTCTAGATGATGACTAGGTTTCATGACTCATTAGTGCATTAATGGTGTCATTAATGCTTTTGGTGACTAGGTTTTTTGATTCAATGTATCTTTGTGACTCATTGTTTGCTTTAATGAGTTTTGTTAAGCTTAGGATATTTTGAGTGAGAAGCTTTCTCTTGTGGTCACCTCCCCTCTCCTACGGTCACCTCCCTCTTGCTATAAAGTGGCCGGCCCTCCCTCTCTCTCCTCACTTCACTTGATGTTTCATTTTTGAGAGAAAAGATTATGATAGTATTTGGGTGCATGGAAATTTCATTACCTCGTTTCATTCCATCACCCAATTCCCTCGGCAACTTCATTAACCGATCGTCCACGGACTTGGACGAAGTGAGACAAAGTCATCTACTCATTCTCTACATCATTCTTGGTCGTCTCTTTTAGCAAACTAGACGATCGAGTTACCTCAAGTCAGAGGCGGGAGCCCGTTTAAAGAATCGATCATGTGGTGCCACCTCGACGGAGGAGATCGGAGATCGACGAGATCGGAGCAGCCGCAACGGAGCGTGGGATGATGGTTAAAGAACGAACGACTCGGATCGTTCGGTATAACCTTTCTACACTCTTTACAGTTTGTTAGTTTAGCAATAATGGCAGATCCGGGTTAAAGTATACGATAGCGCCAGTTAAAAAGTTTTTGTTTCCGCATTTGGCTTCTGTAGACTACCGGGGCGCTAGCGTAGACTAACAGTGGTATCTGAGCCTCACCATTTTGCTATGCTAACTTGTGCTAACGCGTTTAAAACATCGATCCGACCGGAAATCAAAAATCACATTTTTACAATACGACAGTTTCTGTTGATTTTAAACGGTGTCCTAAAAATATTTCACACATCTCAGAATACTGTGCAGGCTTTTCTAAGAACTACGACGAAATTTGGGGACTTGAATCACCAAACAGCCGCGGAAACGCGGCCAAACCCATGGTTTGGCCGCGCATCCGCGGCCACGTGGTGAGCACATGCTCCCAAATTTTGTCAGTGGGTTCTTCTCTGGAATTTGTGGTTTTTGGTACATATCGTTGTGGCCCAGATTTTGTTACTGTTCACCAGTAAGTCGTGGGGCCCACTTTTTGATATTTGGTCGATCGAAATTTAAACATGTTAGTTTACAGTGCTTACATTATATCTCCGACCGGGAATGTCATTTGATCGGTAAACCGCGTTTGATTGCTATAGTTCTTTTAGAAGGGTTTGCGAACGTGACATTCGCGTTGATGTTCTGTGTTGTGCTGTGATGTTGCGGATTTGTCGTGGTGGATAGCAGTGTGCAATGGTAGTACAGTTTTTGTTTATTTGTATATTTGATATTGCGGGGCGAGCGTCCAACTTGTGGACTGCCGTCACTGCCTGTTGTATAATATTCTTTTGGGGCACGACCAGGTTGCGGTCGTTGTACCTATTGTACTATTTTTCATTACTGTACTAGGTTTTGCCCCGCGACGGAGTGCACGGATAGCCGGGTTCTGGGGGGCAACGGGTCCGCATCTCATGGCTTTGAGAGGCAGAGGGGTCCCACTCCAGAATTGGCAGACTATTCGCCGCACTCGTAGGGGGTACAGGTTGACCCAAGGAAGGGTGCCTAAGATTACCGGATTCCGTGAAGTGCTGGGTGGTCCATTCACTATGCTGTAGGGGGCTGCCTCGCTTCAAGTTTTGGCGGGTAACTTGCCGCGCCCGTAAGGGTCTAGGTTTCATTGCACAGGCTATCCACACGACAGGGGAACGTCGGGTTTCAGCAGCGGCTCTGTGAAACCCGGGGATCCCAGATTATCTGTATTGTTCTGTGATGCTTATTACTTTTCTGTAATGTTGCATACTATCACGCCTGGAGCGATTATTGTATATTGGTTTATATACTATTAGATGTTGTATATGTTTTACACCCGCGCTAGTCCAGTCCCCGCTCTGTCGTTAGTTAAGTAACCTAACGAGTGATGACGGGACCCACTGACGAATACAGATGGCATATACGTACATTTTATTTTCGTTCTTTTCTGGTGTGATAAATGATGGGACTGTGTTGATTCTGATCAATGCAAAGTTAAACAAACCTGTTTTCAGTTGTTGGAACAAATTTAAAAAGTGTTATTGCAAAGACGTTTCCTTTTGTTATGCATAGCGGTATTCAGAGGAATATCCTGCACCTCATTCGACGGGGCAAGGGCCGATATCCCTTCACCGGGACTGACTCCTTGGGCAGAAGTTTGCGTCAGCGTAATAACTTCACTATAGTCGATTACAAGTTGCTTTGCATAGCGGTATTCAGTGGAATATCCTGCACCTCATTCCACGAGGAAAGAGCCGAGATCCCTTTACCGGGAATGACCTCTTTAGCAAAAGGTTTTCGCCACTATATTTTAAAAAGCTATCAGGTTCCTTCAGCGATATCAAGTTCACTACGTTAAAGGTTTTTCGCCAAAAACCAGTCGTAGCCCTCCGTCACTTCTTTTGGGTATTCAGTAATATTCAAGCTATGTATTTTGACCTAACGCCAAGGCATAGTGTTTGGTAGCTGCTGGGTATTCAATTGTTGCATAGATAGATGAGTTGGTTTGGGACAGCCGTTCTGCCATTTTGACCTAATGCCAAGGGCATGTGCGGGTGGGTTCAAATTAACAAGATAGTGATGGGTAGAACTTGGCATGTGACTTATGACATTTTGACCTAACGGCAAGGTTATAAGAGCATGGGGCAAAAACAATATCGGGAGTTTCTAAAGAAACTGAAACTTGCCAAGTATGCGCATACCTTCTGGAGTATGAGTAACGTGGATGCATTCCATCACGTTATCATGCGATGAGAGTTGGATACCGATTCCCACTGATGAGTTGGTTTACTCTTCGGGTGATCCCGATTGATTCTTCTTTAGGTTTGGAGGAGAATTTGACAGGACAGTGGGAGGTTTCCGGATTAGATAAAATGATGACCATTCTGATCTAGGTTAGAGTGCACGCAGAGTGTTTCTTTTCTCTCTCTCTTTGGTAGCGACCTTTGACCGACCCTAGACTATGACTCAGTGACCAAGTTGACCGAACCTTCTTAAAAAACTGGCTTTTGGATTGTCTATGTTGCATAAGTCATTGCCACTCCTTCTTTTACCCTTTGTATTTCTCAGAACACCCGTATTACTACGGATATCCACTTCCATTAGATAGAGCCATCGTATGGTTATATACGAACTCGAAGGGACTTCTTCGAGGATGGATCCAGGTTCAGGAGAAATAGAATTGGTTTATTCAGTTTTCTTTTATTATCACCTTCTCTCAGGTTGCGAGAGCTCCTTGGTTTAGGAGAGTACACCTATTACGCTTATTGGATAGTCTTATTCCAAACCATAGGCTGGTGCCGAAAGGTAGGGTATGAAGAAAACCAATTAGCCTAAGTAGGGTGTGCAGAAGGTAATATGTAAAGACAAAATAAAGGGATTAGAATGAGGGCAAAGCAAATTGCGACTGATATCATTCACGACCAAAACCGCGTACTTCATCGCCACTCCTATTTCACCTTTAAAGGAATAAGGTATTATTCAGTTGTCTTTTATCATCACCATCTCTCAGTTGCGAGTACTCCTTGGTTTAGGAGGGTACACCTATTATGCTTACTGGATAGTCTTCTTCCAAACCATACGCTGGTGCCGAACGGTAGGGAAGGAAGAAAACCATTTAGCCTAACGAAGGTGTACAGAAGGTAACGACTAAAGACAAATAAAGGGATTTGGAGAGATGACAATAAAATATACGGTTGAAGTCATGAATTGGATTATGGAAGAGGCATTGCTATGAATACTAGGATACCCCTACGAAACATTTTCATGTTTCAGTGCATTGTTAAAGGAAAAACTGTTTTCCCGATTAGACACTTACTCCAAGGGTATGTATTTACCAGGTTTCATTCTCATATCTGTATGGTTTTACAGATGATGAGTGGGAGTAAGATATTGGGAATTAGGTGATCATCCTCATTATATCGGAATTCGTTGTAATTGGTGATATTTGAGGAAATCGCCAGGGTACAGTTTTCCACCTACAACGCACAGGTTATGAGTTGTTCAACTCAGCGGACTTATACAGAGTATTGTATGTTGTCCAGTGTCCATCAGGACAAAGGGGTAGGTCCTCGTACTATGTTCTGTTTACTTATAACTTCTCTAGTATTTAGACAAGTGTTTCGTAGAAATACAAGGTCTAAGTTTTGAGAAGTTGTGGGTATAAGAATAAAGTAGAGAACCAGGTGTCACAAGTATCGGGATTCTTCAAAGAGATTGAAGATGTAGATTCTTGTGATTGGTATTCAGATGATAGTGATGGTTTTGAGAAACGAGTTTTCTCTTTCAGGTTACTCATAATTGGATGGATTCCTAAGTTGAGTAATGCTGATTAGCCTCTTTCCATTAAAGTTGATATGCACTGGAGACAGCTGCATGGATTGAATCTGGTTCCAATTAAATTAGTGCCAAAGTTTCTATATTGGATATAGAATAGTTCGTACCTTAAAAGATATTAAGGTACGGGGAGTTGTCCAGCTTATGCTTAAAACCAGACTCTGGATAACTCAAGGCACGTTTCTGTAATGGCTGTTTTGTGGGTTGACCCTGGCTATGACGAGGGTTGATATTCTACCATTTGGAAGATCAATAGTGATATTGTTCTTGACTCGCCACAGTTTTAGTAAAATGGATCTTTTTCAGAAAACAGTAGTGGGAGTATGGTAGAACTGGAAGTGATTCCAGAACCGCGAACGATTACGGAAAATTTAATAGGACCTATATATTCAATCAGGTTTGACATTCCAATAGCCACTCCGCAGGTATGGTAGGTAACCTCAGATGCCCGAGAGGTACTTCGGTAGCCTCAGAGACGGTGACAGGGAGGTTCTTATCTACCCAGACTTGACACTACTGTTGTTCCAAGTTATGAGACCCGGTAGGAGGGTTGTCATAGTCAGTGGGAGCAACGGAAGCATGGTGGGCAAGTAGCTTATGTCTATTTATAGACTTGAGCAGTTATAGCGGAGATAGATCATCTAATTTTGATGTGACAGTCATGGGTTTGACTTCAATCAGAAAAAGGGGATGGATCAGTTAAGAGGGTAGTAGGGTGTGATGTCATGGTATCTGGATGACATACACAGAGTAGGAAGTAAAATTCCTATACTACGATCGGTTGTACTGTGGTCGTCACACAGTTGTTTCTCCAGACAGGATATGGATATAATATTTGACATTCTGGTTTCTGGATCTATGGTTTTAGATCTGGATTTGGGTAGTTTCCCAATGTGGGTACTTTGACAGATATTCTAATGGTTTTTGGAATAGTTGACTCCTAGCATGGTGGTGTACCTGCAGGTGATGGAGTCACCCTCTATAAAGGTGTCGTATAGACTAAAGGGTAGAGGGATGTGCATGATTGGCAGATCACTTGCTTAGGCAATTGAGTCAATCATGAGATGTCAAGTACCACACCAAATGTTGGTTTTGCACTAGATGCAATAAGTTTGTATTAATCCAATCCTGGAGAAACATAAGGAAGCAGTTTTAGAACATAAGTACATGTTCTACGGATTTGATGACGGCAGCCTCCTTCGGGAGACGGTTATCATTCCAAGCTTCAAAGGTGACATGGTTGACAGAGTGATTGTCAGAGTTATAGTTTTTCCCTCTGACGAAGAGGGACAGTATTATGGACAGGTGGTACATGAGGATACTGTGGGTGGCATGGTGCCGGATACTGATTAGGTTCAGTGATCGATACAGTCTAAGAAGTTTGGATTTGGAGTTCATTTATGAACTAGGTCCCATCAGATATCCAGACATATTCTAAGACAGGTATTACTCATTTCGGGAGATGGCTTTCTCCGCGAACTTGAGATTTAGAGAGATATAGAAAGAAACTTCTAGGCGGATCCACTCACTGAGGCTATTTCTCGAACACAATAGTTTTACAAACGGGCTTTGTGAAACTGATTAGTAGAGGAGTTGGATGTTGGTTTCACACGGGCTGTGAGTACGCAATATCGCAATAATTAGCCTTGAGTGCAAGTGGGAGATTGTTGGAGATAGTGCCCTCATAGTCAATTATTGGATCGCAGGTACGTGATTGCAATGATTGCGGAGGACCTATACCGGTATGACAGTCTTACACGAGATGATAGTATGCTATCTGGTTTGCCTTTATCAGTCGTGTACATGATCAGGTGACTGATTACATGTTACACTTTGATAGAGCCCTTAGGATCTTGCTTTACCACCAACAGTATGATGGCGATCATATAAGTGAGAGTTGGGTGGTTTATACGCATATCCTTAATTGTGGTCCCTAGTCATGGGAGTTTCGAGACAGGGCATCGATACTCCGGAGTAGACTAGTGTGTACAGTCGAGACCCCGACGAGGGGCGGTGGCCGGTCTCACAAGCCACTGGTGTCAGTTGGATCACCTAAGATGTATACAGGTGCTCATTGGGTTATGAGTACACCGGACAGGACTCGCCGGGAATCTGCTAGTTAGTATTATATCTACCGTCAGATAGTAGTTCCCTGGTGACATGTGTACAGGTTAGTTCATCGACCTGAGGTCGTCATTTGTCTCGTGTGAGTTCCCACTATGCTTTGATTTCTACCCTACCACGGCTCAAAGGAGTCGTGCAAACAGGTAGTTTTTGGGTACAGTCCCGAGCCATATGGAGGCACGTGAGCGGATCGGCAGGGGATTTGTCTCTCCCGGTATTGGGGGCGAGGTCGTGCTGTGTCTAGGAGAGCCATTACACAAAGTCCATGGCCATGGCAGGAGATTTACTGGTAGGTACTCCAGTAGTATCTCAGGGTGTTATTGGGCTTCACTCCGACACGACTTATACTGCTATTGGGGGTCTGACGTTACTAGCCCCCTAGGCAGATATGCGATACTCATAGATGAACGGACCGGACTGTATATACATTATCACTGTTAGGCTCAGTAGGGTTTTCCGGATGAGTGCGCTCATCGGCATCCCTTGAGGTCAGTCCATGGGCAGCCGTTACGCATTGCTAGTGCCGCTGACGGTTTGTGGTTAAACCCACTGCCAGGGTACTGACGAGTCATTAGAGTCTCCCACAGACAGTTTCCCAAGTTCGGGCGAAACGTTGTAGAGGCCGTATGGTTTTATGGCAGGGTTCGGAAAATGCATGTGCGTTTACGCACGTGTCGATTTTCGGACAGATGATACTGGTCGGCTTTGGTTTAAGCCGGATCCGAGTATTATATTGAGTAGGTATAATATCTTTGTCTCAGTTGCATTTGTATTCGGTCGTAATACAAATGAGGGTATATTTATACAGTTTCGGGGTTATCCTGAAAGTTGTTTCAGGATCACTTTTGGAAGTTGCCAGTTTCCAGTTTTCTATCAGCCGTCTTTTAACATTCGGTTAAAGACGGATTTATCTTTTCTTGGATGAGCGAGAGTCATGCTTCTAGAAGCTTCTAGAAGGTTCTAGATGATGACTAGGCTTCATGACTCATTAGTGCATTAATGGTGTCATTAATGCTTTTGGTGACTAGGTTTTTTGATTCAATGTATCGTTGTGACTCATTGTTTGCTTTAATGAGTTTTGTTAAGCTTAGGATATTTTGAGTGAGAAGCTTTCTCTTGTGGTCACCTCCCCTCTCCTACGGTCACCTCCCTCTTGCTATAAAGTGGCCGGCCCTCCCTCTCTTTCCTCACTTCACTTGATGTTTCATTTTTGAGAGAAAAGATTATGATAGTATTTGGGTGCATGGAAATTTCATTACCTCGTTTCATTCCATCAACCAATTCCCTCGGCAACTTCATTAACCGATCGTCCACGGACTTGGACGAAGTGAGACAAAGTCATCTACTCATTCTCTACATCATTCTTGGTCCTCTCTTTTAGCAAACTTGACGATCGAGTTGCCTCAAGTCAGAGGCGGGAGCCCGTTTAAAGAATCGATCATGTGGTGCCACCTCGACGGAGGAGATCGGAGATCGACGAGATCGGAGCAGCCGCAACGGAGCGTGGGATGATGGTTAAAGAACGAAGGACTCGGATCGTTCGGTATAAGCTTTCTACACTCTTTACAGTTTGTTAGTTTAGCAATAATGGCAGATCCGGGTTAAAGTATACGATAGCGCCAGTTAAAAAGTTTTTGTTTCCGCATTTGGCGTCTGTAGACTGCCGGGGCGCTAGCGTAGACTAACATGATCTACATCATAGTCCTGGAAGTCGAGCACACATCCTAAGGGCTTTATCAACATGTAATAGAGAGACTGCAAGTATACATGTTAAGATAAAGAGCAACCAGATAGCGTACTATCATGTCGAGCAAGAAAGTCTTACCTATATATGTCCCAGCATCCACTACAATATACATCCCATGTACAGTAATGGCCTCTAGGGCATACATATAACTAACAATATTGAGAAGTTCGGGTAATGACTTCTCCATGTTGTGCATGTTGAAGTTCACTACGAAAGGAGCAAAGGCTGAGGGAAGAGATTGTAGAACAATATCCCTATATTGCTCATTATCCATTATCCATCCGAGGCCCTCAAGCTCTTCAATAAGAGCTATCATCTTCAAAACGTAGTCACCCACTAAATTGCCTGGAGCCATCCGCATCTGAAACAGCTTTCGAGATGCTTCGTATCGTAAAATACGAGATTGCTCCCTATACAAATCCTTTGTATGGAGAAAGATAGATTGTACATCCATCTCCTCGTGCTGCTTTTGATGTGTATTGTCCATCGATGCAAGCGCGAGGCATTTGGCGGTAGCACAGTCAATATACCACGTTTTTCGGATCTCCCTATCCGCAACAGAAGATTCAGGGCCTGGTTTGGGCGGGGCTGAGGCAGTGAGGACATATGATACTTTATCATATGTGAGAGCAATGTTAATATTCCTCAACCAGTCTTTATAGTTCGGTCCGGTAAGCTTATTTTTCTCTAATAGTAGTTTTAGTCCAGTCATGGTTATCTGCCATTAGGATAGAGAAAAGAATACACTCAGGGAAAGCTCTTGCAAAGATCTTATTATCTTATCTAATCGATGTCTCCTACTGCTTTTATCAAATTTTCTTTCAAACCTCAAAAGGAAAAAATTAGCCAGGATTAATTACATTCTACAATTTCGCTAACCGTTCAGCCAGGTCAGTGCCGGTACTTCTGAGGGAGGTTCCCCATGCTTTCGCACTGACCTAATTAAAATAAACCTCATTTTCCAAGAGGCGTAGCCCCGTTGACACCTTTCTAAACACCTAATGAGTTAGCTAATTGTAAAGTGCAAAATTCTCCCGGGAGCAACTATTTCTTACAGTGGGATCGGGATCTTACTATCATATAGAAGGTATGCAATCTCATTGCAAATTTCAACACTTGAAACTCCCGATATGGTTTTTACCCCGAGCACTTATGACCTTGACTATAATCAACATATCATAAGTACTAGTCAAGTTCTACCCGTCATTTCATGATTAATTAAACCCACCCATATGACCCTTGACTATAATCAACATAATCACATGAATGTCCTAATTAATCGCATCATATGCTGTGTAGGAAGACATCAGTTAGCTACCGTACACTACGCCTTGACTATAATCAATATCCGTAGCACGAATACTAAGTACTCTACTTCCTAAAATGACGGACGACTGCGTATAGTTTTTAAGAAAACCTTTAACGTTTCGAACATGATATCGTTGTAGAATCTAATGGTTTAAAAAGGAGTGGCTTAAGCTCCGCCTTTTGAAATCGTGATTTTTCATAAAAAAGCCGAGTAGCTTTCAAATCTGATTCTACAACATCTTTTTAGTTTTCTTTTGTTTACATTAATCATATTAATGTAGTCCCATCATTTCAGTCCTTAAGCCATTATAGAAAAAAAACGAAAATAGAATGTACACTTAAGCCATCCGCATTCGCCATAATGTCCCGGTATAACCGTTAGGTTACTTAACTAACGGCATAGCGGGGCGGGACTAGCGCGGATGCAAAACATAAGCAACGTTTATTATATATCATATATATAATACATCATTCGTCTCAGCATATAAAGTGATCACATCAGAGAATATCAACAGCAGAAGCACATATATGAAAATACAAGATATACTAGGATGTCCATATTTTGTATTTAGCCAACAATATAAAATACGGATTCCATGGTCACGATGAATAGCTAAGCCCACACCCCTAGACCCCTACGAGAGCGGAAAGTGACCCTACCAATTCTAGAGTTCAGGAGACCCGGTCTCGACTCCTCGAGGTGGCCTCCCACTGAACCCTAGAACCCGGTCACTTGTGCACCCCTCATTGGGTCTATCCTAATGCGAAAAAGTAAATAATATACAACAATGGTGACATCATCCTCAACCCGGAAGTGCTACAATAAAAGAATATTACATACATTTAATTTTACATGAATGAAAAGAAAAACTCTTATCTTACATAAAACCCCCGGCTATTCATTCATGCAATCCTGCACAACATATCTCAGCAACACATAATATCACATATCATCAACGTAAGTAAGTATGCGTACCCCAATTGTCGTTGATGTATAGCAATGAAACCGGCGATACACCACATACTACACTTACGGTCGTAGAAAAGAAAGTGAAAAACTACAACAGTTGGAATCGACACTGCCTTTAGACATCATAAATCCGGAATATCACATATTCAGGATTTCATGCCTAACAATGCAAATCTTATATTTAGGTCTCAACCATGAAAACACCTTTTCAAAAGAAGCCGGGTAATTCAACAAGATTCCCGATTCTACCGAGGCTAAAATAATAGATTTACACGCCACTAATTACTTTTCACAAAACTAATTAGTGTAGATTCCAATTATTGTATCACATTCACAGATATCAAGACAATGTTAAACGTTTCGATCGAGTCAACAAACACCCACAAATTACCCTGGAAGCTCAACACTTGAGCAAAACTAAAATACTAACAAACGTGCCACAATGTCTATGGACCAACCGTAGAAGGGTCAACCCTTGCCTCACCTATGGCGCCACAGAACTAAGGCAAACCCTAAGGTTTAGCCGCGGTTCCATGGTCATAGAATCGAGTTAGGGTTTTGTTCCTCTAGAGGGTCCATAGGGTTACTTGCATGAACATTCAAATATCTTTAACTTGGAAAATTCCAACACTTGGAAATTTTCATCGAGGGTAATGGGGGGTGATTGATGTTCGCTCGAACTGTTAAACATTGTCCAAGTTAGCAATACAATGCTAAAATTACGACTACGAAATACTCCGAATAAGGCCCTAAGTAAAATTAGCATCACATGAAATTTTGGCCTAAACAAACAACACCTGAAACCCCAAAACCTACAGACCAGAGCACGGGAAACATTCGAGGCAATTCCGGCCAACATTGGCCGGCCTGCTCTGTTTTGAGGAGGGGTGCTCGGCCAAATTCTTAGGGAATTGCCTCAAATTTTTTCTGTGTTCTCAGTACAGTACATTCAAGCTTCTGCAGTTGTTTAAATAAATTTTTTTTAGCCTTTTAAAAATCGACTGAAAGCACTTTTTCAGGGTTCCAGAAATCCGTATTTTCGGAGTTGTTTCGGTTTCGTAATATTTAACATCGTCTAAGTTTCTAGCTTAGGTCTGATACCACTGTAGGTATTCTCTAGCACCACACTAGGTTTAGGGTTGTATCACACATGCTATAACAAAAATTTAGAGGGTGCTAAACAATTTCAAACATTAATCGAACTAGAAAAATAGAGTAACAAACTATAGCATCATATACTATATAGTGTCTAACACTAAGTGGGGAGAAAATACAACCTTTGTAGACCTCCTCCTTGAGACTCCTTAGATCGAGTAGGGTTTGAACCAGTTGGCTTGTGTCCTTCTAAGTCCACTATGATCCACCATGAAGTCCCTTTGCACCAAGCTCCAAGCTTCACTTGATCAAGGATGAATATGAAGCAAACACTCCACGCTAGTGGGCTAGACTAAAGTGGAATGGTGATGTGGGTTTGGATCTCACTTAAAAACCTTTTCTTTTTAATTCTTTCACTTTCTTTTAAAACCCTAGAGAGCTTTGAGGAGAGAGATGAAGGAGGAGATGGCTCAAGCTAAACTCAAGAGAATAATATGAATAACTCTAACTAAACTCAAGAGAGTAAGTGAGAGTCATGCCATGCTAAACTATGGTTACAAAATATCTAGATATTTTGTAACTTGAGTTTAAGCAAAACCATGGGCTAAAACCATGGGTAATTAAACCATGGTATTAATCCATTTTTGCTTTTCTCAAATAAACAAAATATACAAATATGTAACCATGTAAGTCTTGCATTGCCACCATCATTGTATCATCAACCATGACACATGTATGCTTGCATGTGTGCATCCATATCAACATAAACATACACTCATGCATGCATCATAAATAAATAGGTTTTAATAAATGAGCTAATGGATTTAATATTAAATCAACACTCGATTTAATAACCCGGTCATATCACATACGACCCGTCCAATAGAAAACGCCCGATTAAAATACGGTATCCTATACACGCATTAATCGAGCTCCCGTGCATATCTCATATGCACCCCACATCTTTTCGCCTGAGCTAGGAGACCCCTTTGTGGGACTCTAAGACTCGTCAATACGCTAGCAATAGGCAGTGATCACATCACATGCCCACAAACCGTCAGTTGTATAAGCTGTACGTAACGGCCGCCAGGTATTGAGCGATCAGAAGAAAAACACAAGCAAACCTGCTAAAACTCCCGTCGAGCCAACCGGTAACACTTACCGTACAGTACGGTCTCTTCGTCAGATATGCTGCATATGTGAGTCTAGGGATGGTATCGTCGACCCTAATAACCCAATAAGTCATGCCGGCATATGGCTCATAACAGATCGAGAAACTACTGATAACACTTATCAGTATATCTCAGCAGCCCTGGCCAAGGACTTTCTGTTACAGCCAATCATACATGGTGCAATATCAACCCCCAATACCGGGAGAGATGAAACCCCTCATATCGCTCATTGCCACCATGTGCCTTGGGACTATACCCAAAATCCACCTGTTTGCACGACTCGGTGGAGCCGTAGTAAGGTGGAGATCAAAGTACAGTGGGAGGCACACAAGACTCTATGACGATCTCGGGTCTACAGACTAACTTGTACCAGTGTCACCTGAGAATTGCTATCCGATGATAGATATAATACTACATAGGAGTTCTCGACGAGTCCGTTCAGTGTACCCAGTCTCACTGAGCACCCATATACGGTCTTTGGTGTCACCACACCAATGGATATGGGATAATCCATCGCCCATCATATGGGACAAGCAACGTATACGCTAGTCTACTTTGGTAATATCGATGCCCAGTCTCGATACACCTATTACTAGGAACATTTCAAGGATATGCTCATAAACTACACATATCCCACTAGTATCATCCGCATCATAATCTCAGTAGTCCTGCATACCCTAAGGGCTATATCAACATGTACCAAATGAATGAAAGCATGATCAAATGAACATGTTAAGATAAAAGTGCAACGAGATAGCATACTATCATGTCGAGCAAGAATGTCCCCTAAATACACACACACACACACACATACCGGTACATACACTATTATATAATGGGCTCTAGGGCATACATATATCCAACACACATAACATCATATGTCATCAACATAAGTAAATATGTGTATCCCAATTGTCGTTGACATATAGCAACAAAACCGGCGATACACTACATATTACACTTACGGTCGCAGAAAAGAAAGTGAAAACTACAATAATCATAATCCGTAACAACCTTAGACATCATAAATCCGAAATATCACATACTTCGGATTTCATGCCTAACCAAATGAATTCCTTAGACATCACAAACCTGGAATATCGCATATTCCGAATTTCATTCCTAACATTATAAACCCCGCATTTTAGTCTCAATATTGAAAACACTTTTCAATAACTAGTTGGGAAATTCAACAAGATTCCCGGCATCCTGATCGAATGCTCGTCGGAAATTTTAGTAGACGGCCGCACCCCCGATGCCGTCGACGAAGTGCACTTAGGCGGAACACCGCGGCCGCGAGCACCCGAACGGATGCTTTTGGCTACGGGGTTCTCCTACAGTCACTTGGTCGGGTCTATGAGACGTGGCTACCTAGTAATGTTACACGGCGAGTTTCCGCGTACACTACGTGATTGCGACGGGGTTTTGATCCGAATTAAAACCCCGTGGCAACCGATCAAAAGTGACTAAATTGATAGATTTACAAAATACTAATTAGTTTTCACAAAACTAATTATTTTAGATTCCAAATATTGTATAACATATCACAGATAGCTAGACGATGTAAAACATTTCAATCGAATCAACAAACACCCACATTTCCCAAAGACCTCAACACTTTTAAAAATACCCAGACATCACCTTAAGTATCTACGGACCAACCGAAGAAAGCTCGTTCCTTGCCTCACCAACGGCGCCGCGGAACCGCCGCAAACCCTAGGGTTTGGCCGCGGTTCCGCGGTCGTATAGTTGAGTTAAGAGATCGTTTTTCTTGGGGATCCATAGAATATCCTGTATGATTTTTTGAATATTTTTAACTTGGAAAAATCCAACATTTGGAAAAATTTCCAGAGAGCATGGGAAAATGGGTTTTTGAAGTTCGATCGAACACTTTAACTTCGTTTAGACGACTCCTAATGCTCTAGCTTCGCTTTGATACCACTGTTGGGTTCCTTAGCATCCTCACTGTGTTTTCTAAGGCACAAGCTTGCAATTTTATAAATCTAGAGTGCTAAGAAACCCTAAACAAAGGATCTAACTAGAGAATTAGGGTATAACTAAAGCAAGTAAACATCTTTACTCTAAGTGAACAAGCAATACAACCTTTGTAGGCCGGTCCTTCACTTCAAAAGCTCCGTGTAGTAGTCCCTTCGCTCCAAGTAGTGGTGTCCCGGACTCTCCTTAGGCTCCACTAAGCGAAAAGAACGAGCTTGCTTAAAGTTCTTCGAGGCCGAAGATGATCTACGTCGAGGAGACTCTAACTCAAGCTACCACTTCACTAATTGAGAATTAGTGAAGCAAACAACCTATAATAAATGGCTAGTCTAGTGTGGATTGATGAAGTAGGAATTTTGCTCATTTTAGAATAATGTTTCTCACTATTTTTCTTCACCTCAAGAAAACATATCAAGCTTAAAGGAGATGAAGAAGAAGATGAAGTGGTCAAGAATGGTAACCATGGGTGAGAAAATATCATATATGAACTCATGTAGAGACTTAACCATGGCTAAAGAAAATGGTTAGGTTAATAAATATCTAGAGTAAGATTAAATTAGTGGACTGAGTCAATGGTTTCCACAAGCTTCTCCAAGATTCATAAACCAAGCCATTTCCACCTAATTTTGATTTTACTTTAAATAATTAATCACCCTAATTATCTATGGTATGGTATGAGTCTCATACACCCATGTATAATGTATCATCAAGCATGACACAAAGGAAATAATACATTAATATATATCACATAAATATTAAATGTACGATAAGTAAAAGAAATTCTTAAGTGAGCTAATATTAGTTAATGTATAATAATATATCAAATATATAACCATAAATTAAATTATTAAATCAACATTTGATTTAATAACCCGACTGTATCGTATACGACCGATTAATATCATATATATCAACTTATCGAATCAACACTTGATTCAATAACTCGGCTGTATCACATATAACCGACCGATACCACATATCGCGACATAAGAATACGGTATCATATACACGTATTAATCTCGGTCCCGCACATATCACATATGTGCCCTACTTCATTTCGCTTGAGCCAGGAAACCTCTGTATAGGACTCTAAATACTCGTCAAACGTCGACAGTAAGTAATGATCATATCAGTTACCCACAATCTGTCAGCGATACTAGCTGGACGTAATGGCTACCCGGGTATTGAGAGATCATAAGATCAGCAAGCAAGCTTGTCTAAAATCCCGCAAAGCCTATCAGTAACACTACCGTACAGTCCGGTCTCTTCGTCTGATATGTCACATATCGAGTCTGGGGGTGGTAAACGTCAGACCCCAATAACTTGATAAGTCATGCCGATGTGAGGCTCATAACGGGTCGGGAAACTACTGATAACACTTACTAGTAAGTCTCAGTTTCAGCTCTGGCCAAGGACATCTTGTTATAGCCAATCGAGCACAGCGCAACATCAACCCCCAATACCGAGAGAGACGAATCCCCTCCTATCGCTCATTGCCTCCATATGACTCGGGACTGTACCCAAAAACCACCGTTTTTCATATTCTCTTGAACGTGGTAAGGTGGAAATCAAATCTTTGTGCGAATCACAAAAGACTCTATGACAATCTCGGGTCTACAGACTAACCTGTACCAGTGTCACCAGTGTCACTAGAGAACTTCTATCTGACGTGAGGTATAATACCATCTAGGGGTTCTCGGCGAGTCCTGTTCAGTGTATCCAGTCTCTACTGAGCACCTGTATACCATCTTTGATGTCAAACACCAATGGATATGGGATCATCCATCGCCCATCATATGGGTCAAGAAGAGTATACGCTAGTCTACTCTGGAATATCGATGCCCCGTCTCGATACACCCTCGACTAGGAACAATTAAAGGATGTACTTGTAGACTACTCTTTCCCCACTAGTATGATCTGCATCATAGTCCTGGTAGTCAAGTACACATCTTAAGGGCTTTATCAATATGTAACAGAGAGACAGTACAAGTATACATCTTAAGATAAAGAGTAACCAGATAGCATATTATCATGTCGATAAAGAAATTTCCCTATATATGTCTAAGCATCCAATATAATATACAATCATGTACAATAATGGCCTCTAGGGCATACATACAACTAACACAATGCATGTAGGTACACCGTGCAAACGCATAATCTCATCAATATACAGCTGAGCATACTGTGCAAATCCGAAAGCGGTCTTCACTGGAAGAAAGTGAGCCGCTTTCGTCAATCGATCCATAGTCACCCAAATGGAGTCATACCCTATGCTAAACCTGGGCAAACCCATAATGAAATCCATGAAGATCTGCTCCTATTTCGACTCCAGAATGGGTTGAGGCTGCAATTCTCCAGCTGGCCTCTGATGCTCAGCCTTGACTTGCTGGCAACTCAGGCGTCTCGAAACGAAGTCTGAAACATCCTCTTCATCCCTTCCCACCAGTAGACATCTCTCAAATCTCGATACATCTTGGTGGAACCTGGGTAAACACTGTATGCTGACTGAAGTGCCTGCTCTAGGATCTTGCAGCTTAGCCCCTCGGAATCTGGTACACATAGACGCATCCCGAAACATAGTACACTGTGGTCATCTATCACAAACTCTGAATCTCTACCCTGTCGAACATGCTCCAAAATCTCAGACAACCGAGCATCGTCGGGCTGCGCCTCACGGATACGGTCATGTAGAAGTGGATGGGCGCGGACATGAGCAAGCTTTCCTCTAGTAGAAGTGAACTCGAACTGCACTCTACTGTCATACAAGATCTGCCAATCTGTAGAACACTGTCTCTGAACCGAACCCAAATACGACAAGCTTACCCTAGGTCTCCTACTCAACGTGTCAGCTACTACATTTGCCTTTCCCGGATGATAAAGAATCTCACAGTCTTAATCTTTGACCAGCTCCATCCAACGACGCTGTCTCAAATTCAAATCCCGCTGCTGGAATATATACTTCAGACTCTTGTGGTCTGTGAAGATCTGGCATGATTCTCCATATAAATAGTGTCTCCAAATCTTCAGTGCAAATACCACCGCGGCCATCTCCAAATTGTGTGCAGGGTAGTTCTGCTCATGTTTCTTCAGTTGCTGAGAAGTGTAACAACCCTAAACTTTCTGTACAATTTTTTCAAAAATACAGAAAGGGGTATTTTTGCCTAAGCACAAGTTATAAATTTGTTTTGCTTTGTAATAGCAAGAAGGAGCTTGTAGCTCATTGGTAAGTCCTTGCACTGCCGGTCCAAAGCACCAGAGTTCAAATCCCATCCCCCACATTATTTTTAGTATTGTTTTCTTTTAAATTTTTAAAAGTCCAAGGGTCTACACGTTCATAACTCGTAAAAACCCCACTTCACATATAAAACAAACTATCCCAGGGAGTACACTAACCGATGAGCGACCCACGGCTGCGAGCCCCGGCCTGACTCGCCATGACTCGGCCGGCGACACGGCCGACTCGGCCCGCCGCCGTCGGCCGAGCCGAGTCGAATCGCCTAGTTGTCAACATGGAACTTGTGTCATTTTGTATTCTAATAACCCCTGTACACTTTAATTTACCTGCACATTAACAGAGAGAGTAAAAACCCCATTAAACACTATTTTTAATACAATTTAATACATTTGTTCTTCACACCCTTTCACCTACCCTAACCCTAGTTTTACCCTGTAAATACTACCCCTAAACACACACCCCTCACGCAAAATTCTGTCCAAACTCTCAAGAAAACTCTCTATAATTTTAGTGTGCAATTGGAGTTAGCGAAGGGCGAAGCTCCGGCGAAATTTCGACGACGACCCTAGGAGCTCCCGGCGACGAAACGACGCACCGGCGCATCCTACCGCTTCCTCTCCCTCTTCTCTTCTCTTTAAACCCGTATGTCCCACCTCCCTCCTCTCTAATCTATTCTTAAAACTTCTTTTATTAAAACCCGACGGAAGCGGAGTTAAATCCAACTTCCGATTCGGTTTCCTTTATAAAGTTGAATTTTCCTTAACACAATCATATTAAACTCTTACATCTTGACTATTAATCATTAACAAAACATATAGAACAAATTCCATTTTAAAAGAATGTATATTTCAATTTTTATCATTCTTTTTCAGTAAAATACCATGTAGTTTAGTTTCGACTTTAAAACACCATTAATCTTGCTATACCTTTAAGTAGATCACGAGGTAATGACCTACCTCTTCACAACACTCATATGCAACATTGCACAATACTTTTAGGAAATATAGATTCGGGAAATACCTTTTTACAAAAAACAACCTTTTACTATTAAAACCGTTTTCTTTAAGATTACGTATTTTTACAAATCTTTGCAAAGCACAGCTACAACCCATTTTGGGGAACCCGTTCGGGATGGTGCGGATTATTGCACATCCTCGGGTTTACTAGTGCGAGACGCAAACCTCCGCAAGGAGCATACGGTCTCGAGAGATTTAAAAATACAAATATCTTAAGAAAATGAGATTTCTAGAAAATAATAATTTAAAATTATTGTTATAAATATATATATATGTATCATTAAAATATCTATTTTTGATATATTATAAATATTCCAACGTTTCCAAATCAAAAGAATCACTTTACATGAAAATACCATGAATTCCATACAAGTTCAATATTGCAAATAAATACCATGTATTATGAAAAATAGGTTTATTCACTAGAAATGTCACAAATATAAAATCTATTGCTATGAAAACTCTAAAGATGATAATTAAATACTTGAGGTGTATTTTTTGAATCATACAAAATTATTTTTACATAAAACCCCCTCAAGTTATATAAATTACAATAAGGACCCTAGTAAATATAGGTTTAAGTGGGACCAATCTCTTGAGCCTCAGGGAGCCGGAGAAGTGCATGCTTGCCTATTTAAGGTATACAATTTAACAAACGGTGTTATCAACACGGTAAACGTCTTTGAAAAAGACACAAATCCTGTCGTTCATGTGCAGCGGTTACCGATAACATCAAACCCTAATTTAGGACTCCGATTTCTCTTTCATAATTGTCTGACTCAGACTGAGTCACAATATAAATAATCTGACTTGAATATGATTCAAGTACAATCTACAATACTACAATTCAATATGAATCTATGAATACTTATATTCAATCTATTCAATCTATATTGACCGAATCGAACCATGGATATACTTCCATTTACATGATTCTCCAGTTACATCCATTTACTGATATCATGGTTTCGGCAAGTCATCCAATTATACAATCTATATTACAAGACAATATAAGTTGTGATACAATACAAACAAGACATCGCGGGGTTTAAGGGGTAGATTGGTACGGAAGGTGTTAGAAGTGGCACGAGACTGCAACCATAAGACACCTAACCTGTAATCCGTTGCTGTTGTACCGTGGCATAAACGGTTCCTTGAGTTCCTGATACCTTAGTCTCCGGGGCAAGTCAGACTTCACTCGTATACACTGGCATCCTTCTGTACCAAGCTACAAACAACAGCGTTAACCATATAATAAAACTTTAAAAGTTACACACTCTCTCTTTGTCTATTCTATTTCTCCCTTATCTTTGGGACTTACCGAGCGATTTTTTCACTGACGACATTCTCTTTTCTTCTTCTTTGAATGTCGCCAGGTGATTCGGACCTTCCAAAGATTGAGCCTAGCACTGAAGACATGGACCAGTTTATTGAAGATCCCGAGCCGTAGTTACACGTGTATACATTTCATTTCAGTACTTTTTATTTCTGTTATGCCACTGTTTGGGCATCGCATTTATCCCATGTATTTACTTTTCCATGTATTGTAAAAAGAATGTGAATAAATAAAGTTGCTGTTCAATTATATCTTTTGTCACTTGTGCATTTTCATTTATATTGCTTAGATACGCTTAGCGTATTTACTTCAGAGTAAATACGTAGCGGCCTCATCGCGCACTCTGCCCGTATAGTGGGAAGCGGGGCATGACAAGAAGCATAAGCAATAACTTTGCAATCAACACGCAACCTAAGCCAATAAGAGACGCATCATAATATACCGCAAATCCGCCTAAGCCTGAAGGTAAAGATGGAATGGGTGCAGTCATCAGCCGAGTTTTCAACTGCTGGAAGCTCTGCTCACACTCCTCAGTCCAAAGAAACGGAACTCCGTTTCGGGTCAAACTGGTCATAGGTGCTGCAATACGAGAGAAGTCCTGTACAAAGCGACGATAATAACCTTTCAAACCCAAAAAGCTACGAATCTCCGTCACTGACACGGGTTTGGGCCAATGCTGTACCGCCTCAATCTTCTTCGGATCAACCTGCATCCCATATCTCGTAACAATATGACCTAACAATTCCACCTTGTCAAGCCAGAAAGCGCACTTCAAGAATTTGGCGGACAACTATGCTCTCTTAAAGTCTGCAATGCAACCCTCAAGTGTTGCTCGTGTTCCTCTCGACTCTTAGAGTAGATCAAAATATTGTCTATGAAAACAATGATAAAATGATCGAGGAATGGCTTGAAGATCTGGTTCATCATATCCATGAACGCTGCTGGTGCATTGGTGAGTACGAACGACATCACAAGAACTTGTAATGCCCATAACGCGTCCGAAAAGCAGTCTTCGGAATGTCATCATTCCGGACTCTCAATTGATGATACCCGGACTGCAAATCAATCTACGAGAAATAGCTGGCTCCCTGCAGCTGATCGAACAAGTCGTCATTACGAGGTAATGGATACCTATTTCGCACCGTAATCAAATTCAGCTGCCTGTAGTCGATACACAATCTCATGCTGCCATCCTTCTTAACGAACAGGACCGGTGCTCCCCACGGCGATACACTCAAATGAACGAGGCCTCTATCAAGAAATTCCTGCAACTGACTCTTTAGCTCCTTCAGCTCTGTCGGGGCCATCCGATAGGGCGGTATAGAAATAGGCCCCGCACCAGGAATCAAGTCAATACAGAACTCAATATCCCGCTCAGGCGGCAACCCTGGTAACTCAGCAGGAAACACATCAGGAAATTATCGTACGATCACAACCTGGTCCAACGGGACCTCAGCGGCTCCCACATCCTGAATAAACGCTAAGAAACCATGACACCCGTTCCTCAAGAGCCGTCCAGCACTAAGGGAAGAAATCAGGTTGGCAGGAGTAACACTGTAGTCTCCATGCACAGCAAAAATCGGCTCACCAGGAAAACAGAATCTAACCGCTTTTCCCTGTTAATCAACGTAAGCATGACAAGCGGCTAGCCAATCCATACCGAGAAGTACGTCAAAATCTAGCATATCGAGAAGAATCAAATCGACTAACGAAACTCTATCATCAATCCGTATAGAACATGACCTGACTACGTGTCGGGATACAAAAGAATCCACCACTGGATTAATCACAACAAGTGGTAACTCTAACAACGACGAATCTCTCCCCAGAGAAAGTGCAAAGTGTGCAGACACGTATGAATGTGTAGAACCGGGATCAAATAAAATATGCGCATTTATGGAACACACAGAAAGACTACCTGTCACAACTGCGTTGGATGCCTGGGCATCCTGGGGAGTCAAAGCGAAAGCCCGAGCTTGACCCCTACCTGCTTCTTGATGTCCTCTCCCTCGGTCTCCTCGTCCACTCTGAGTACGTACGGCAAAACCATGGCATCACGGTGCAACGGCCTGGCGCATAGTAGCAGCTGGTGGAGGAAGTAATGCCATCGAAGTAGAAGGTGGAGGGGGTAAAGCAGCCTGTGGAAATACAGTCCCTCCCTAGAGTCTACAATCCCTAGAGAAATTCTCTTGATGCCCGCAGCTAAAACATGTCAGCGGCGGCCTCTGCTCCTCAGGGTACGAGCCAAACATCTAGCCCTAAGCCAAACCTCGACCAATACTGTGGCCTGGAATGAATCTGCCTCGACCTCTGCCAAACTTCCTGGTAACTGACCCAATAGGTCTGGCCCTCTTCGATTCTGGAACAATTGTCGTCTTGTTCAGACGCTCCTCCACCAGCATCGCTGCGCCCATAGGCTGTGCATAAGTATCGAACTGCTGGGAGCCCATAGCAAGGAACAGCTGTGTATCCAGGATCCTCACAAATCTCTTCACACTGAGTTCCTCTGTGGGAACTAAGTATGGAGCATAGCGTGACAAATGGGTGAACTGCAAACATAATCTGCCACAGACATGTCTGCCGATTTCCGTAATGCCTCAATACTGCTGGCTCTGGCGTATCTCACGCTCTGCGGAAGGAATCTAGCAAGGAAAACCTCAGAAAACTCTGTCCATGACATCGGAGGTAGATCTGCTGCTCGCCCTCTCTCCATCGACTCACACCATGTCTGTGAAAGTCCCTCTAACGGATAACTGGTCAGCTCCACCGACCTCGTATCTGAACATCTCAAGAACCTACCTGTCGGGTAACCTAGCACGGCAGCAAGTTTTCAGGAGGCATCGTCCATGCCAATTTTCCATTCTAGTAAACCATAACCCTAGAATCGCTACTACAAAATCCGACGAAACATAATGTAAACACTTTACATCTAAAGTGATCAGGGAATACATCTTTGTAGACCGGTCCTTCACTTCAATAGCTCCATGTAGTAGTCCCTTCGCTGCAATCACGAACTCCCGGACTCTAGAGAGGCTCCCATGAAGAAACGAACAAGCTTGCATCGAAGTCTTCGAGGCCGAAAATGATCTACGTCGAGGAGACACTAACCCAAGTTATCTCTTCACTAATGGTTAGATTAGTGAAGCAAACAACCTATACTAAATGGCAAGTAGTAGAGGATGATGAAGTAAGAAGTGGGCTCACTTTAGATTTATTTTTCTCACACTAAATCTTCACTAAGAAAAAACCCTAGCATGCTTTTTCTTTTGTTGAAGAAGAAGATGAAAAGAAACCCATGAGAGAGTGAGGTTAGAATTGCAACCATGGTGAGTTAGTGACATGCCTAACTCATGTAGAGAATAAACCAAAGTCTAAGGTTAAGGGTTGGGTTAACAAATATCTTAAGCAAGACAAAGGAGTGGACTAATTCAATGATGACCACAAGCTTCTACAAGCTTTGAACCATGACAAATATCTCCACAATTTTGAATTTGCTTGAAATAAAAATAAACCCTAACTTAACTCTTGCATGGTGTGAGTCTCATACATACATGTTGCTAATGTAACCTAGCATGACACAACAATATATATCGCACATATATTTTGTGTACAAAAAGAAAATAATACTATTAACATATATCATATATATATCAATGTATCATCAAGTGAGAAAAGTAATACTTAAGTGAGCTAATATTAGTTAATGTAATGTAATATATCAAATATATAATCATACATTAAATTATTAAATCAACACTTGATTTAATAATCCAGCTATATTATATATAACCGACTAATATCATATTAATCAACTTATCGAATCAACTCTTTATGCGATAACCCGGCTATATCATATATAACCGACCGATATAACATATCGTGAGAATGCAATACGGTATCACATACTCGTATCAATCTTGGTCCCGCACATATCACATATGTGCTCCTACTGTGTTTCGCATGAGCTAGGAAACCTCTGTGTAGGACTCTAAAGACTCGTCAATACGCCGGCAATAGGTCATGATCATATCAAACACCCACAAGCCACAAGCGGTCTGCTAAACGTAACGGCCACTCGGGTATTGAGTGATCAGAAGATAAACAAGCAAGCCTGCTCGTACTCCTGCGAATCCTCTCAGTAACACTACCGTACAGTCCGGTCTCTTCGTCTGATATGTCGCATATCACAGCCTGGGGGTGGTATAACATCAGACCCCAATAGCCTGATAAGTCATGCCGATGCGAGGTCTATAACGGTTCGAGAAACTACTGATAAAACTTACCAGTAGATCTCAGCAACCCTGGCCAGGGATTTCCTGTTATGGCCAATCGAGCAAAGTGCAACATCAACTCCCAATACCGGGAGAGACGAAACCCCTCCTATCGCTCATTGCCTCTATGTGACTCGGGACTGTACCCAAAAACCACCTTTTTGCATGATCTCTTAACCGTGGTATGGTGGAAATCAAAGCAAAGTGGGAATCACACAAGAATCTATGACGATCTCGGGTCTACAGAATAACCTGTACCAGTGTCACCAGAGAACCGCTATCCGACGATAGGTATAATACCTTCAAGGAGTTCTCGGCGAGTCCGTCCAGTGTGCCCAGTCTCCACTGAGCACCCGTATAACTTCTCTGATGTCAAACACCAATGGATATGGGATCATCCATCGCCTATCATATGGGCCAATAAGCGCATACGCTAGTCTACTCTGGAGTATCGATGCCCTGTCTCGATACTCCCATGACTAGGAACATTTTGAACGATGTACTTACCGACTACCCTGTCCCCACTAATATGATCTGCATCATAATCCTTGTAGTCAAGTACTCATCCTAAGGGCTTTATCAACATCTAATAGAGAGACAATAAGTGTACATGTTAAGATAAAGAGCAACTGGATAGCATACTACCATGTCGAGCAAGAATGTCCTCCCTGTATATGTCCAAGCATCCACGACAATATACATCTCATGTACAATAATGGCCTCTAGGGCATACATATAACTAACAATCTCTCACTTGCACTAAGGCCATCTTTTGTAGTATACAATACCCAACAATTGCAGTGGTTGTAGTATCCCATACTTAACCATCCCATAGAAGTCTCTCTAGGGGTAAGGCCTTTGTGAGTGGATCCGCTGTGTTAACCTCAAAGTCTACTCTCCTTACCTCGATCCCTTGGAGATCAACCATCTCCCTGATCAGGTGATACTTGCCTTAGAATATGTCTGGAATGTTGATGGGAACTGCGTTCCTAGGCCAAAACCACAACTCCATTGTTGTCACAATAACAGTTATTGTACGCTCAATGGTAGGAACCTTGTTCATCTCATGAACAAGAAATGTCCAGATAGCCACTTTGGCAGCATCCTTGGTAGCAATGTTTTCAGCCTTTATCATCTAGTATGTCACGGTATCTATCTTGGAACTCTTCCAACATACCGTCCCTGCACTGAGGGTAAAGACAATGCCTGTGACCGACTCTCAGTCGACCTTATCACTGTGGAAGCTCGAACCAAGAACTTTCTTTTAGTGCTTCTCAAGTACTTAAGTATGTCCTCCACAGCTTTCCATTGATTTTCCCAAGATCCGATTGATTCCAGATCACTACACCTAGTGAGTCAGTTACATCTGGTCTGGTACATAACATCGCACACTCTGATAGAGCCTACTGCCGAAGTATAGGGTATCCCTTGCACGCGAGCTCTCTCTAAATCGGTCTCGGAAGACTTCTTTTTGGAGAGAGTGATTCCTTAGTAAGTGGGTGAACCACCACACATAGAATCCTCCATACTAAACCCCTTTAGTATGGTGTTAATGTACCTGGATTTAGGACCCTCCCAACATCCACTTAGATCTATCACCATAGATCTTAATCCATAAGATGTAGTAGGTATCATCCAAATCTTCTATTGAGAATCCCCGTGATAAGAGGAGCTTGACCGAGTGTAGCATAGGAAACCATTTCCTATCAAGAGTATGTCATCTACGTACAATACGTATAAGACAACCTTACTCTCTACTTCCTTCTTGTATATACAAGGTTCATCTACCTTTTTGATGAAGTCAAACTCTTTGACTTCCACATCAAAACAAATGTTCCAACTCCGCGATGCTTGCATTGATCCTGATGGACTTAAGCATAGCTTTGAAAGTCTCAACTTTTCCATCTACACCAATGATCTTCTCAAGATCCAATTTTCTCCCAATGGGTTTTACCCTTTCAGGTGCAACATTCAAAGTCATACTTTGTTGGTGTACATGGATTCCATGTTTGATCGCATAGCATCAAGCCTTTTCATTTAGTCCCTACTCGTGATGGCCTGCCTGAACCTAGTTGGGCCATCGTCAACCATGATGCAATCCTCGCTCCCACTGTCACTGAGAAGACCGTAGTATCTCTCAAGTGGATGAGGAACCCTACCAGATTCGCGGAGAGGCTGAGGTTCGTTGGACACTATTGAATCCTTTGGTTTCACCAAATCATCAGCTGCTAGTTTGTCAAGCTGGAACAACATCCAGTTCTACTTCATGAACACTAATTTCTTCACAAGAAATTCCTTTGCTAAAAAGGTGGCATGCTGAGAAACAAAACACCTTTTGCTCCTCAGTTAAGTAGAAGATATACCCTCGCAAATGTTTGGGATATCCTAACAAACTTACAGAATTGACCTTGCCTCGAGCTTATCCGGATTCTGCCTTTCAACATAGGTCGGACAACCCCATATCTTAACTTGTTTAAGACATGTTCTCTTCTCATACCATATCTCATATGGAGTGGTAGGCCCTGATTTGGACGGAACCCCATTCAATAGGTACGCAGCTTCTCAAGTGCATAACACCAAAAGGAAACAGGTAACTCAGCAGTACGCATCATAGAGCGCGCCATATCTCATAGGGTGCAATACCTCCTCCCCGATACACCATTATGCTATGGTGTACTCGAAGGAGTAAGCTGAGAGAGAATCACATTCTCCTTTAAATAATCCAGGAACTCCATGCCCAAGTATTCTCCTCCTCGATCACATCGAAGGACTTTAATACTTCCACCCGTCTAGTTCTCAACTTCAAGCTTATATTCCTTGAATTTATCAAAAGATTCAGACTCATGTTTCAACATGAACACATGTCCGAATCTTGAGAGATGGTCGATGATTCTAATGAAGTACCAAGAACCAACCTTGGCATTTGCAGATATAGGACCATATACATCATCATGTATGCGTCCCAAGAGTTCACTAACTCTTTCTCTGTTTCCAGTAAACCGAGTATTGGTTATTTTACCTCTGAGACAAGACTGACAAGTATTATAAGATGAAAATTCAAACAGCTTTTTATATTCATCCTTATGTAACTTAGCTTGGTCGTGTCGCATTGATATGACCTAGTCTATAATGCCTCAAGAAGGATTGGTTCATTTCTGAACTACACCTCTCGTGTGTGTTCTCTATACATTGAACTATGGTTTGATTTAGAACGTATATGCAATTATATAACGTGCCTGATCCAATCAACTCTTGATTCAGGAAAATGTTCACAACATTATCCTCCAATACAGAATTATATCCTTCTTTAACTTAGTAAAGAACATGATGTAATGTTGTATATCAGATTCGGTATGTAATAACATTTGTTCAGAATCAATGTATTAATACAAGGTGATATCTTCTAACTGACTTGGCTGCATCAATTGCACCATTCTCTAACTCTTAGAGATATATCACATATTCACTGTTCTCTACCTTTCTGTAGCCCATATAAATCTTACATATGTAGGATCCTGATCCGGTATCTCATACATAGGACGTAGAGGATACTGAGAAACAGTTCTCGGTAATAAGCACACCCGAAGAATATTCATCAACATTCTCATTCCTCAAATGGGTGGCATGGGAATCCGGATATTCCGTTATTCCCTGCTCGGACTTATAACAGTTATAAGATAGATCGGAACCAATGTCCCTAGCTCAGTATAATAAGTAGGTTCGGTCAATGCATCCATATTATTATCTTGATTAAGGCCTGACATGGACGCTACCAGGAGAGAGAGAGAGAGAAGAAAACACTCTGCGTGCGCTCTTGCAGGATTAGATTGGTTATTAGTTTTTCTAATCAGGATGGCTCCCACTGTTTTAGTCAAATCTACCTTCTAACCCTAAAAGGTAAGACTAGCAGGGATTAATTACACCCTATAAGTTCGCCAATCTTTCGGCCAGGCCAGTGTCGGTACTTTGAGGGAGGTTCCCCGTGTTTTCGCACGGACCTAATTAAAATAAACCTCGTTTTTCCTAGGGCGTAACCCCGTTAACACCTTTCTAGACACCTACTTGATCGGCTAATTGTAATGTGTAAAACTCTCCCATGAGTAACTCTTACTAGTAGTGGGTATCGGGATCCAACTATCTCATAGAAGGTATGCAATCTCATTGCAAATTTCAACACTTGAAATTCCCGATAATATTCTGCCCCTAGCAACTTATGACCTTGGCTAAGGTCAACAAATCATAAGCGCTAGCCAAGTTCAACCCGTCATTTCTTGATTGAATTAAACCCACCCGCGCGACCCTTGGCTAAGGTCAACAAAGCCGCACGACTACCCTAACTCAATCGCATCATATGCTTGCAGATAAGCACTAATTAGCTACCGCACACTACGCCTTGGCTAAGGTCAACAAACGCAGCACGAATACTAAGAATTACTTATCTGAAATGACGGAGGGCTAAGACAGGTTTTTAAGAAAACCTTTTGCGTAATGAACTTGATATCGTTGTAGAATCGAGTGTATTTTGAAAAGGAGTGTTTTTTAGGCTTTTACTAGTTTTGCTAAAGAGGTCACTCCCGATGAAGGGATCTCAGCTCTTTCCTTATCGAATAAAGTGCATGATATTTCACAAATACCACTATGAAAAGCAAAAACTATAGAAGCAATCAAAAGACAAACCAAGTGGGTTATAGCATCTGCTTGTTTCGCTAAAGAGGTCACTCTCGGTGAAGGGATCTCGGCTCTTTCCTTATCGAATAAGGTGCTGAATATTCTACAAGGAATACCGCTATGCAAAGAAAGAACTAGAGCTACCAGTTTTTAAAACAAGTTTCTACAACATCTTTATGTTTCTTTTATTTCATTAATCTCATAAATGAAGTCCCATCAAATATGCTTCCCAAGCATCATATAAGAAACGAAAGCAGCAATATTTATTATATCTTATATACATAATATAGGCATTTGTCTCAGAACATATCAAGTGATCACTTCACATAATATCAGCAGCAGAAGAATCACATATGAAATATTGGATATACTAAGAATTCCGTGTTTTATTTAAGCCAGTAAAAACGCGGATTCCACTGTCGTGATGAATAGCCAAACCCACATCCCTAGACCCCTACGAGAGCGGCAAGCAACCCTCCCAATTCTAGAGCTAGGAGATCCGGTCTCGAATCCTCGAGATGGTCTCACACTGGGCCCTAGAACCCGGTTACTTGTGCTCCCCGCCTTGGGTCTATCCTAATGCGAAAAAGTAAATAATATACAATGGTGACATCATCCTCAACCCGAAAGTGCCCCAATAAAAGAATATTACATACAATGAATTTTACATGACTGAAAATAAAAACCCTCATCGCACATAAAACCCTAGGCTATTCAAAACACGACGATCCAATATAACATATCACAGCAACACATAACATCATATGTCATAAACGTAAGTAAATATGCGTTTCCCAATTTTCGTTGACGTATAGAAACGAAACCGGCGATACACCACATATTACACTTACGGTCGTAGAAAAGAAAGTGAAAAACTACAACTGTTGGAATCCGCAACCACCTTAGACATCATAAACTCAATGTATCTCATACTTTGGATTTCATGCCTAACCAAATGAATTCCTTAGACATCACATGCCTAACAATTATAAACCCCACATATTAGTCTCGATATTGAAAACACTTTCCAATAACCCGTCGGGTAATTCAACAAGATTCCCGATAACCTGATCGAATGCTCGTCGGAAACATTAGTAGACGGTCGCACCCCCCGATGTCGTCGACGAAGTGCACTGAGGCGGAACACCGCAGCCGCGAGCACCCAAACGGATGCTTTTGGCGACAGGGTTCTCCTACAATCACTTAGTCAGGGCTATGGGGCATGGCTATCTATTAAGGTTACCCGGCGAGTATCCGCGTACACTACGTAATTGTGACGGACTTTTGATCCACATCAAAATTCAGTGGCAACCGATCAACTGAGACTAAACTGCTAGATTTATAAAATTCAAACTAGTTATCTCATAACTATTTGTGGATTCCAAATATTGTATCACAATCACAGATAGCTAGATGATGTTAAACTTTTTGATCGAATAAGCAATCACCCAAAATTTCCCAACAAGTTCAACACATGAGCGGAGTTCAAAAAGTACCCAGAAACTGCCACAGCTCCTATGAACCAGCCGTAGAAGGGTCAACCAATACCTCACATGTGGCACCGCTGAACTACCACAAACCCTAGGGTTTAGTGGCGGTTCTAACGGTCACTTAATCGAGTTAAGGTTTCGTTCTTCTAGAGGGTCCACAGAATCTCTTGCAAGTTTTTCTGAAAATTTTAAACTCGGAAAAATCCAACTCTTGGAAAATTTCAGCGAGGGAAAAATTGGGTTATTGATATCCGTTCAAACTTTTTAACATCGTCTAAGTAACCTGAATACATGTTAGAATTACGATTACGAAACACTCCGAGTTGCTTTTGCAGAAAGTTAACATCACATGAAAATTTAGCAAAAACAAACAACACCTGAAACCCTAAAACCCAGAGACTGGAACACCTTGAAAATTTGAAGCCCAAACTCCCCAAAAGACCCGGTGAGCGCGGTTTTGAGGCCAATGTGGCCGGCCAAAAGTCAGTGGAAATGCCTCAAATTTGCATGGTGTTCATGTTATATCACATACAACATTCTGCAGTTGTTTAAAAAAAATTTTGAGCTCAAATGAAATTCGACAGAAACTAGTTCAAAGGGTTTCAAGTTTCGGATTCATTTCGGTTTCGTAATCTAATAAACATCGTAGAATTTTCTAGCATGGCTCTGATACCACTGTATGGTTTCCTAGCACGGCAGCAAGTTTTCGGGAGACATCGTCCATGCCAATTTTAAAAATTTGTCGTTCTAGTAAACCCTAACCCTAGAATCGCTACTAGAAAATCATACGAAACATAATGTAAACACTTTACATCTAAAGTGATCAAGGAATACAACCTTTGTAGACCGGTCGTTCACTTCAATAGCTCCGTGTAGTAGTCCCTTCGCTGCGATCACGAACTCCCAGACTCTAGAGAGGCTCCCATGAAGAAACGAACAAGCTTGCATCGAAGTCTTCGAGGCCGAAGATGATCTACATTGAGGAGACACTAACCCAAGCTATCTCATCACTAATGGTGAGATTAGTGAAGCAAACACCCTATACTAAATAGCAAGTAGTAGAGGATGATGAAGTAGGAAGTGGGTTACTTTAGATTTATTTTTCTCACACTAAATCTTCACTAAGAAAAAAACCTATTGATTGATGTGTAAAAGAGAAGTGTAGTTTAACCGCAATCAGAACGGTGTCGCGCGTAGCTTGACCGAGGTAAGTATGGGTCGTCCTCAGGGAAACATGGAACCTTTCTTTCTTACTTTAGGTGTGTTAATTAGGAAGGGAGAATAAAGAATGGTGAAGAATGGTTGTAGGATCTAGATCTATGTTAAACACAAATGCAAAATATAGATCTAGATTAACTACGGATGTAAGTTTAATATTAAAAGGGGGGTTGTAGGGTTCATTGGGATTTAGTAGTTATGGATGATTAATTAAAGATTACTCTTTTTATCCTTTAATAGATTTAAAACTAGAACGATAGTGATTATGTTAACTATTCTTTTGATAAAGTTTATAAATTTTATAGGACTTAAAAAAAGTTTAAGGATCTTCATCATCCATTTATCTACCTTTTCATATCTGAAAACTGCACTCTAATACCGCTCATGCATTATCTCAATTGTTGTATTTATCGGTATTATTAACCAGTGTCTGCTCAGTATTACAGATTACATGGATCCACGACAAAATACTGGAAATGCATTCAAAAGCACGGATATATCACTTGATAGAAGACACTGCAACCAGAACCGCAAACCGACCGATACTTCAGGAGTTCCTTTTTGCAACAAGTTTTTGTACACATTTTTTTTTATCTAAATGGTCCAACACAACAAGTGTGTACACAAGACTTTTAGGCACATGTGGATAAGATTTTATATGCATTCAAGGATATGATAGTATATGCATTCAAGGCTAAACATCATGTGTTGATTTTTTCCTTCCAAAACTGAAATCAAATCAAAGGCAATCAAACAAATCAGCATGAGCCATAATAGGGGCAACCATGAATCAAGCCACATGTGGGAATGAAGTAATTGTAAGTGCACAGCAGCGCCCCGGCCGTCAATCCGACGGCCAAACGCGGAAACGGTGATTAACTTTAATTTTGCGGACTTTGCAAAACGGCACCACCGCGCACTAAACACCCAGATCATGCCATTAAACTAGATCTAGCTAACTACAAGGCGGGTTAGGGATATACCGACTGATCCGAGTCCTCCGGTCTTCATCTCCACTCCGATCTCCTCGCGGGATCTCCGTCCGTCTCCTCCTCGTCGGAAAAGGCACCACGTCGCCTGCATCTTTTACGGGCTCCCGCCTCTATACCGAGGCAACTCGGGCATGAAGCCGGCAACTCGACATGCTCAAGATATGCTGTAGAATGTGTAGTGTAGAATCATAGTCTCACTTTTGGGGTATTGGTTGCCTTTTGAAGATGGAGGAATGAAGGTATGAAAAATGGTGCTTTCATTTTTCCTTGTATCAAAAATGAGATGAATGAATGCTACTCTCTCAAATATGAAGATGAAGCTCTCTCATTTTCTTCTTCTCTCTTTCTTTTCTTAACCATGAATAATAATCTCTCATCTTTAGAAATGGTGGAGGAAAACAATATGAAGCAAGAGGGAGGTGAGTGTAGGAAGCATAAGTGGTGACCATATCATAAAACAAGAAAACATCAACCATGCTTTTTATCACATCAAACCCATATCCTTTCTAATCTCATTTAATGCACAACATGGATGATAAAGCAAAGATGCTTATCATAATGAATAAAAGTGCAAGAAGACCCCTCCACAAATGTTATTTGTACAATTGCAAATAACCCCCTCCATCGGAAAAGTCCGGCCGTGAAGGAACAAAGAAAAACCGGCCGGAACGGAATGCAAACTGGCAACTCCAGAAAACTGGTCCCGTAATGAATTACAGGAAAAACCCCGATACTGTGCATACACACCCGCATCTGTATTCCGTCCGGATATAAATGCAATGAGACAAAATCTACAGTGTACTATACTAGGATCCGGCTTAAACCATAGCCGGCTAGTAATATCCGTCCGATCCTGATCCGTGCAATACCGCACGTATCTGATCGAACGCTGCCATATAACCATACGGCCACTAGTACAAAACTGTCCGATCCTGATCCGTGCAATACCGCACGTATCTGATCGGACCCTGCCATATCTCCATACGGCCTCTACAGCGTTTCGCCCGAAAGCTTGAGTAACTGAAAGTGTGGTGGACTCTAAAGACTCGTCAATACTATGGCTGTGGATTTAACCACTAGCACGTCAGAGGTATAAGCCAATACGTGACGGGCCACCGGCTATTGACCAAAAGGGACGTCGATGAGGAAGCTCACCCCGAAACCCAACTGAGCCTGTCAGTGACAATATCCGTACAGTCCGGTCCGTTCGTCTATGAGCATCGCATGTAGGGCCTAGGGGGTTGGTAAAAGTCAGACCCCCAAAAGCGGTACAAGTCGTGTCGGAGTGTAGCCCAAAACACCCTGAGATACTACTGGAATACCTACCAGTAAATCTCCTGCCTTGGCCAAGGTCTTCATGTAATGGCTCTCCTAGACATAGCGCGACCTCACCCCCAATACCGGGAGAGACGAACCCCTGAAGATCCGCTCACTGCCTCCATGTGGCTCGGGACTGTACCCAACTAAAACCTGTTTGCACGACTCGTTTGAGCCGTGGTAGGGTAGTAATCAAAGTACAGTGGGAACTCACACGAGACAAATGACGATCCCCAGGTCGATGAACTAACCTGTACACATGTCACCAGGGAACTTCTATCTGACGTCAAGTATAATCCCAACTAGCAGGTTCCCGGCGAGTCCTGTCCGGTGTACTCATAACCCAATGAGCACCTGTATACATCTTAGGTGAACCAACTGACACCAGTGGCTTGTGAGACCGGCCACCGCCCCTCGTCGGGGTCTCGACTGTATACACTAGTCTACTCTGGAGAATCGATGCCCTGTCTCGAAACTCCTACGACTAGGGACCTTTTAAGGATGTGCTTATAGACTCCAGCTCTCACTTATAGGATCGCCCTCATACTACTGGCAGTCAAGCATGAATCCTAAGGGCTCTATCAACGTGCAATAGCGACATGTCGGGTCACCTAAAGCAGTACACGATGATAAAGGTAAACCAGATAGCATACTATCATCTTGAGTAAGACTGTCCTACTGGGACATATCCTCCCCTCAATCATTGCAATCACGTGCCTGTGATCCAATAATTGACTCTGAGGGCATTATCTCCAACAATCTCCCACTTGCACTCAAGGCTAATTATTGCGATGTCGCATACTCACAGCCGGTGTGATACCGAACACCTAACTCCTCTACTAGTCAGTCTCACAAAAACCGTTTGTGAAACTATTGCGTTCGAGGAATAGCTTCAGTGAGTGGATCCGCCTAGATGTTTCTTTCTATGTCTCTCTATATCTCTAATTCGCGGAGAAAACCATTTCCCGAAATGAGCAATACCTGTCTTAGAATGTCTGGATGTCTGATGGGACCGAGCTCATAAATGAACTCCAAATCCAAACTTCTTAGACTGTATCGTCAACTGAACTTAATCAGTATCCTGCGCCATGCCACCCTCAGTATTGCCTTGGACCACCTGTCCAAAATACTGCCCCTCGTCAGAAGGAAAACTATAACTCTGACAACCTCCTTGTCGTCCATGTCATCTTGGAAGCCTGGAGTGATAACCGTCTCCTAAAGGAGGCAGCCGTTATCATATCCCTAGAACAGCCACTTATGTTCTAAAACTGCTTCCGACTGTTTCTCCAGGATTGGATCAATGTCAACTTATTGCATCTAGTGCAAGAACAACATCTGGTGTGGTACTTGACATCTCATGATTGACTCAATTGCCTAAGCAAGTGATCTGCCAATCATGCGTATCCCTCTCTACTTTAGTCTATAAGACACCTTTAGAGAGGGTGACTCCATCACTTGCAGGTACACTACCGTGCCAGGAGTCGTCCATTCTAAATACTCTTAGAATGCTGTCAAAGTACCCTGATTGGGAAACCACCCAAATCTAGATCTAAAACCATAGATCTAGTAACCAGTATGTCTGATATAATATCCAATTCCTTTTGTGGAGAAAACACTGTGTGACGACCAAAGTATAACCGATCGTAGTATAGGAATATCACTTCCTACTACCTTCTCAACAGATCCATCCCCTATTCTGATGACGTCAAACCTATGACTGTCACATCAGAAATAGATGATCTATCTCCGCTACATCTGCTTTAGTCTATAAATAGACATAAGCCTGATGTCCACCAATTTTCCGCTGCTCCCACTGACTACGACAACCCTCTGGCAGAGTCATATTGACGTGCATTTCTAAAGCAAGTTTAGAACGACGCTATACTCATCCTCCTGCCGGGTCTCGCAGCCTGGAACAACAACAATGGCAAGTGTGTAAACAAGAACTTCCTTATCACCGTCCTTGAGCCTACCGGAGTACCTCTCGGGTGCCTGAAGTTACCCACTTTATCTGCGGAGTGGCCAATGGAATGTCAAATCAGATTGAATCTTTAGGTTCCTTATCAAATCTTCAGTAATCGTTTGCGGTTCTGGAATCACTTCCAGTTCTACCATACTCCCACTGCTGTTTTTGAAAAAATCCATTTTTAATAAAACTGTGGCGAGTCTTGAACAATATTTCTATTGATCTCCCAGATGGTAGAAAATCAACCCTCGTCATAGCCTGGGTCAACCCACAAACAGCCATTACAGAAACGTGCCTTGAGTTGTCCAGTGTTTGGTTTTAATCATAAACCGGACAACTCCCCGTACCTTAACATCGTTAAGATATGAACTGTTCTATATCCAATATAGAACCAGAGGCACTGATTTAATTTAACTAGATTCAAATCATGCAGCTGTCTCCAGTGCATGTCAACTAAATGGAGAGAGGCCGATCAGCGTTACTAAACTTAGGAATACTTCCAATTATAAGTAACCCGAAAGAGAAGCAAGTTCTCTTAATCATTACTATCAACTGAATACCATGTACAAGTATCTACATCTTCGATTACTTTGAAGAGTCCCGATACTTGCAACACCTGGTTCTCTACTTTATTCTTATACCTATAACTTCTCAAAACTTCGACCCTGTGTTTCTACGAAACACTTGTCTAAGAACTAGAGAAGTCATAAGTAAACAGAATACAGTACGAGGACCAACCCCTCTGTCCTAATGGACACTGGACAACATACAATACTCTGTATAAGTCCGCCGAGTCTAACAACTCTTTCACTGTATGTCGTAGGTTGAAAACTGTACTTATGGTTAGGAAGAATTACACCGCTGTTTAATGCTCCTTACCTAATCATCCACTGATATAGGTAAATGTCATCGACATACTATCAAAAGGTATATCTCACTCTATGAAAATAGACGTACAGATATATCAATTTGAAATTGGTGCACAACAGCGGATATTCAAAACCAAATATTTGCCGACCGGCAAACAGTCCAGGTGATCTCCTCAAATATCACCGATTACAATGAATCCCGACATAATGAGGATGATCACCCAATTCCCAATAACTTACTCCCACTCATCATCTGTAAAACCATATAGATGTGAGAATCAAACCTGGTAAATACATACCCTGGAGCAAGTATCTAATCGGGAAATCAGTTTTCTTTTAACAGTACACAGTTGAACTGAAACATTGAAATGTTTCGATGGGGTATCCTGGTATTCCTAGTAATGCCTCTACCATCATCCAGATTCACAACTATAACCGTATAATTCTTTGCCACCTCTCCAAATCCCTTCATATGTCTTTAGTCATTACCTTCTGCACACCCCTCAGGCCAAATGGTTTTCTTCCTTCCCTACCGTTCGGCACCAGCCTATGGTTTGGAAGAAGACTATCCAATAAGCATAATGGGTGTACTGTCCTAATCCTAGGAGCACTCGTAATGCGAGAGAAGGTGAAGATAAAAGACACCTGAATGTACTTTATTCCTATTTCTCCTGGACCAGAATCCATCCCCGAACTGGAACAAGTTCCTTTCGAGTTCGTATATAACCATACGATGGACTATCCAATAAACTGTGGATCTTCGTAGTGATACGGAGTGTCCTGGAGAAATACAAAGGTGATTTAGGATTGGCGAAGAAATACTTGGTTTGGTCGTGAATATCAGTCGCAATTTACTTTGCCCTCTTACTAATCCCATGCTTTGTCTTAATCTTAATACCTTCTGTACACCGTTTAGGCTAACTGGTTTTCTTCATTCCCTACCGGTCGGCACCAGCCTATGGTTTGGAAGAAGACTATCCAATTTGCGTAATAGGTGTACTACTCCTAAACCAAGGAGTACTCGCAACCTGAGAGAGGGTGAAAAGAAAAGACAACTGAATAATCCTATCCGTTTTCTCCAGAACCAGAAACCATCCTCGAATTCCTTCGAGTTCGTATCTAACCATACGATGGTTTTGTCCAATGGAAGTGGACGTTCGTAGTAACACGGGGTGTCCTGGAAAAAAGGGTAAAAGTAGGAGTGGCAATGAGGTTTGCAACTCTGACAATCCAAAAGCCAGTGTTAAGAAGGTTCGGTCAACTTGGTCACTGAGTCATAGTCTAGGGTCGGGTCAATAGTCGCTACCATAGAGAGAGAGAAAAGAAACACTCAGCGTGCACTCTATCCAAGATCAGAATGGTTACCAATTTATCTAATCTGGGAACCTCCCACTGTACCTCAAATTCTCCTCCAAACCTGAAAGAAGAATTAGTCGGGGTCACCCGAGGAGTAAACCAACTCATCAGTGGGAATCGGGATCCAACTATCATCGCATGACAACGTGACGGAATCCGCTCACGGTATCACACTCCAGAAGGTATGCGCATATCTGGCAAGTTTCAGTTCTTTTGAAACTCCCGATGAGATTTCTGCCCCATGCTCTTATGACCTTGACGAAGGCCAACAAATCATAAGTCACATGTCAAGTTCTACCCGTCATTCTCCAGGTTGATTTGAACCCACCCGCACAAGCCCTTGACGAAGGCCAACAAGGCTATACGACTGTCCCAAACCAACGCATCTATCTATGCTGCAGAAAGGCAACAAGCAGCTACCATACACTATGCCTTGACGAAGGCCAACAAACATAGCATGAATACTACGTGCTACCCGTCTGAAACGACGGAGGGCTACGAATGGTTTCTGGCGAAAACCTTTAACGTAATGAACTTGATATCGTTGAAGGAACGGATAGCTTTTTAGAAAATATAGTGACGAAAACCTTTACTAAAGAGGTCACTCCCGGTGAAGGGATCTCGGCTCTTTCCCCGTAGAATGGGGTGCAGGATATTCCAACTGAATACCACGGTGCAAAGCAAAAGTAATCGGCTATAGTGAAGTTAATGCCCTGACGCAAACTTCTGTCCAAGGGGTCACTCCCGGTGAAGGGATCTCGGCCCTTGCCTCGTCGACTGAGGAGCAGGATATTCCAAATGAATACCACGATGCAAAACAAAAGAGAACGTCCTTGCAATAACAGCTTTTTGAAAAGTGTTCCAACAACATCAGAATAGGTTTGTTTAACTTGCATTGATCCGAATCAATGCAGTCCCATCAATTGATCACACCACAAAGAACGAAAATATACTGACGTACGTATATGCCATCCGCATTCGCCACTGGGTCCCGTCATCACCCGTTAGGTTAGCTTACTAACGGCAGAGCGGGGACTGGACTAGCGCGGGTGAAAAACATATACAACATCTACTAATATATATACCAATATATTAAATTTCTCTCAAGGCGTGAATAAAATGCAACATCACAGAAATGTACAGCATCACAGAACAATACAGATATCTGGGATCCCCGGGTTTCACAGAGCCACTACTGAAACCCGACGTTTCCCTGGTCGTGTGGATAGCCTGTGCAATGAAATCCTAGACCCCTACGGGCGCGGCAAGTTACCCGCCAAAACCTGAAGCGAGGCAGCCCCCTTCAGCACCGTGAATGGACCACCCAACACTTCACGGAATCCGGTAACTTGGGCACCCCTCCTGGGTCAACCTGTACCCCCTACGAGTGCGGCGAATAGCCTGCCAATCCCAGAGTGAAGCCCCCTCCGTCTCAATGCCATGAGATGCGGGCTTGTTGCCCTCTAGAACCCGGCCATCCGTGCACCCCACCGCGGGGTAATCCTAGTATAGAAAATAATATATATATACACTGGGTACATCGACCGCAACCAGGTCGTATCCCAAAAGAATAATACAATCAGGCAGTGACGGCAGTCCACATGTCGGACGCTCGCCCCGCAATATCAAATGTACATAATACAACAACACTGTACTAGCATTGCATCCAGGCTATCCCCCACGACCGAACCGCAACAACACAGCATAAACACAGAACATCAACGTGAAAGTCACGTTCGCAAATCCGTCTAACCGGGCTATAGCAGTTAGACCGGATTTACCGATCGAGTGACATTCACGGTCGCAGATATAATGTAAATACTGTGAAAGATGTGTTTAAAATTTTCCGATTGATCAAAAATAAACTAGTGGGCCCCAAACCAATACTGCAGCAGTTACAGAAAACCTGGGCCCAATTTTAATATTCCAGAAACCACATTTTCAACTCAGGAACATTCTACAAAATTTTGGGGAAATGAACAGTTGTTACTGCGGCGGAAGAGCGGCCAAAGCAGGGGTTTGGCCGCCCTTCCGCGGTGGAACAGTGAGTTCATGGTACCAAATTTTTACAGTGTGTTTCTAATTCCCTGCACATAACTCTGAGACAAGCTGAAAAATTTTTGGACTCAAAAAAAATTCGACAGAAACTGATGTGCATGAAAAATGCGGTTTCGGGATTTTGTTCGATCGGAAACGTAAAACACATTAAACAAAGCTAGAGGAAGTTAATGGCGAGGCTCTGATACCACTGTAAGTGCACGGCGGCGCCCCGGCCGTCAATCCGACGGCCAAACGCGGAAACGGTGATTAACTTTAATTTTGCGGACTTTGCAAAACGGCACCACCGCGCACTAAACACCCGGATCGTGCCATTAAACTAGATCTAGCTAACTACAAGGCGGGTTAGGGATATACCGACTGATCCGAGTCCTCCGGTCTTCATCTCCACTCCGATCTCCTCGCGGGATCTCCGTCCGTCTCCTCCTCGTCGGAAAAGGCACCACGTCGCCTGCATCTTTTACGGGCTCCCGCCTCTATACCGAGGCAACTCGGGCATGAAGCCGGCAACTCGACATGCTCAAGATATGCTGTAGAATGTGTAGTGTAGAATCATAGTCTCACTTTTGGGGTATTGGTTGCCTTTTGAAGATGGAGGAATGAAGGTATGAAAAATGGTGCTTTCATTTTTCCTTGTATCAAAAATGAGATGAATGAATGCTACTCTCTCAAATATGAAGTTGAAGCTCTCTCATTTTCTTCTCTTTTCTTCTTCTCTCTTTCTTTTCTTAACCATGAATAATAATCTCTCATCTTTAGAAATGGTGGAGGAAAACAATATGAAGCAAGAGGGAGGTGAGTGTAGGAAGCATAAGTGGTGACCATATCATAAAACAAGAAAACATCAACCATGCTTTTTATCACATCAAACCCATATCCTTTCTAATCTCATTTAATGCACAACATGGATGATAAAGCAAAGATGCTTATCATAATGAATACAAGTGCAAGAAGACCCCTCCACAAATGTTATTTGCACAATTGCAAATAACCCCCTCCATCGGAAAAGTCCGGCCGTGAAGGAACAAAGAAAAACCGGCCGGAACGGAATGCAAACTGGCAACTCCAAAAAACTAGTCCCGTAATGAATTACAGGAAAAACCCCGATACTGTGCATACACACCCGCATCTGTATTCCGTCCGGATACAAATGCAATGAGACAAAATCTACACTGTACTATACTAGGATCCGGCTTAAACCATAGCCGGCTAGTAATATCCGTCCGATCCTGATCCGTGCAATACCGCACGTATCTGATCGAACGCTGCCATATAACCATACGGCCACTAGTACAAAACTGTCCGATCCTGATCCGTGCAATACCGCACGTATCTGATCGGACCCTGCCATATCTCCATACGGCCTCTACAGCGTTTCGCCCGAAAGCTTGAGTAACTGAAAGTGTGGTGGACTCTAAAGACTCGTCAATACTATGGCTGTGGATTTAACCACTAGCACGTCAGAGGTATAAGCCAATACGTGACGGGCCACCAGCTATTGACCAAAAGGGACGTCGATGAGGAAGCTCACCCCGACACCCAACTGAGCCTGTCAGTGACAATATCCGTACAGTCCGGTCCGTTCGTCTATGAGCATCGCATGTAGGGCCTAGGGGGTTGGTAAAAGTCAGACCCCCAAAAGCGGTACAAGTCGTGTCGGAGTGTAGCCCAGAACACCCTGAGATACTACTGGAATACCTACCAGTAAATCTCCTGCCTTGGCCAAGGTCTTCGTGTAAAGGCTCTCCTAGACACAGCGCGACCTCACCCCCAATACCGGGAGAGACGAACCCCTGAAGATCCGCTCACTGCCTCCATGTGGCTCGGGACTGTACCCAACTAAAACCTGTTTGCACGACTCCTTTGAGCCGTGGTAGGGTAGTAATCAAAGTACAGTGGGAACTCACACGAGACAAATGACAATCCCCAGGTCGATGAACTAACCTGTACACATGTCACCAGGGAACTGCTATCTGACGTCAAGTATAATCCCAACTAGCAGGTTCCCGGCGAGTCCTGTCCGGTGTACTCATAACCCAATGAGCACCTGTATACATCTTAGGTGAACCAACTGACACCAGTGGCTTGTGAGACCGGCCACCCCCCCTCGTCGGGGTCTCGACTGTATACACTAGTCTACTCTGGAGAATCGATGCCCTGTCTCGAAACTCCTACGACTAAGGACCTTTTAAGGATGTGCTTATAGACTCCAGCTCTCACTTATATGATCGCCCTCATACTACTGGCAGTCAAGCATGAATCCTAGGGGCTCTATCAACGTGCAATAGCGACATGTCGGGTCACCTAAAGCAGTACACGATGATAAAGGTAAACCAGATAGCATACTATCATCTTGAGTAAGACTGTCCTACTGGGACATGTCCTCCCCTCAATCATTGCAATCACGTGCCTGTGATTCAATAATTGACTCTGAGGGCATTATCTCCAACAGTAATGAGCATTTAATGGTGAAGATCATGTTTTGAATTGAATATTCAAAATTCCCTCCAAACACTGGCTGCAAATCAGGTCGAAACAGAGGAAATAAACTGGACCAAAGAGACACCGGGGACAACAAAAGACAACGCACCAAATTGTGTACCCAGCCATCGGTTTTGGACCGGCCACCCTACCCTAAAAACTGGCCTGGCCGGCCCCACTGGCTCCAGTGGGCCCCATCTTCTCACACACCCCTCGCTGCCAGTTGGTCTTGATTTTATTGTTTATTTGTTTTCTTTCTGAGCCTATAAATACAGACCAGAGGCAAGAGGAAAAAGGGTAGCTTTTTCTTTAGTTTTATCTTAGAATTCTTGTAATTTTTCTTTTAATTCTTGATCTCTTGCCCTTTCGTCTTGACCTTGCAACTTCTCATTTTGAACTTGCAAGCTTAAGGCATAGGTTCTTGACTTCAAGATCCCTTGTAATTAGTTGCTTTTCAATAAAGGTTCTCAATTTTATTACATGTCTTGTTCTATTTTACATAATTACAATTGTGAAATTCTTGCTTTGCTTTGATCTTGCAACCTCTTAAGTGAGCTTGCAACCTTAAAGCTTGGTCTTTGGATTTCACATTTCACCGAGCTTACGAACACTTGGAGATAACCACTCTTGAACTCATCGGTTCTCTTTTCTTTCCTTGCATATTTTTTTTTGTATCTTCTCTTTTATTTCTTTTATTTTGAGAATATGTGTGAGTAATCTTTTTACTTGTTAAGGGTGTAATATGGTTAGATCGTATTCGAAGATGTCCTTTGTTAAACTTTAAAAATCTAAAACTTGCAATTGAAACTCCGTGCAAATCACCCGCATTTCCGCTCCACTAAGTATCCTATCCTACCACGATAGTGATGATTCCTAATCATGACCGGATTGCTCGTGGTTTTCCAAAGGCTAAAATCAAGAGATAACAACGGAAGGACAAGGGACAAGGAAAACGGATTTAGCGAAATGCCGCAAATACCGTATTTTAAGTTCCCTAATCCGCGTTGTTACCTATTGCTTTAGTGTCAATACCAAGTTGGGGCTATAAGGAATTGGCAAACATCACCTTCATACAATCTAACTTATTACTACCCTTAACAAGTCCTTTTTATTCATATCTTTGTGACGACATTTAGTTAACCAACAAATCAAAACAAGGTATTAACTCGTTAAAACAAGCGATAAAAACTTACCATCTCCCTGCGGACGACCCGTATTCATCGCGGCTCGCTACACGCGACACCGTTTTGATTGCGGTAATTTCAAAACTCTTTTTAAACACGACACGGTTAGAACGTGATAATCACTACCCTAATCCCATGAACCCTAACGAGCAAAGAATTACTCGCGCATGTTGGGAGAAAAAGAGATGGAGAGAGAAATCATATTAAAAACTACAAAGAGATAGAATAAGAAAACTACTACCTTTATTAATCAACAAAAATCATTTACACTTTGTTCCCTTAGAAAATAATTACAAAATGCTAGTTTGCTTCTCGATCTCTTCTAAGGAGGTAGATGAACAGTTGATGATCAGCCTGGATTTGTGAGCCTGTCGTGGACTTCGTGATCTCTTCAACTTGATGATTTTTCCAAGAGGCTCTCGGTCCTTATTTATAGTCCTAGAGCCAGAACCCTAGTTTCCTAATATGGAAAACAGTGGTTAAGATCCTAACAGAGAAAATCCCAACCTATAACTCGTTAAAACTGCGGCGGAACCACGGCCAATAGGTGGGTTAGGCCGCGGTTTCGCGGCCTTATAGGGAGATCACTTGATTTGTTTTTCTGGAGCTTTATCTTGATGACACGTGGTCATCTTTTGAATCTCTGGAAACTGAAAATCTTTTCTACGTCACTGTCAGAATTGATTTCTTTAGTTTACTTTCTTAATTAGGCAGGTTTGTTTTGCCAACTTTGATTTCCTTGATTTCAGCCCTGAAAATTCTCCACAATAACTCAACAAATAATATTAGTATAGTTTGTTTTATTGATATATTAACTTAACCATTAAGAATTGGTCAAAGGTATTTAATAAGGTAAGCATATTTAAATGGGCCAAAAGTTACAAGGATATTTATGCTTACTTTTTCCTACATAATGTTAATTATAATATATAAACACATGAAAATAGTATTTTTACAGATAAACCTTCATATGTGTCATATATTATAATAAACACATTTTATTAAATAGAAATATTAGGAAAAATGTCATATTAAATGTGCAGTTTTATCAACTGAACACCTAGCAAGCCTTTTCTTTTGTTGAAGAAGAAGAAGAAAAGAAACTCATGAGAGTGTGAGGTTAGAATTGCAACCATGGTGAGTTAGTGACATGCCTAACTCATGTAGAGAATAAACCATAGTCTAAGGTTAAGGGTTGGGTTAACAAATATCTTGAGCAAGACAAAGGAGTGGACTAAGTCAATGAAGACCACAAGCTTCTACAAGCTTTGAACCATGACAAATATCTCCACAATTTTGAATTTGCTTGAAATAAAAATAAACCCTAACTTAACCCTAGCATGGTGTGAGTCTCATACATACATGTTGCAAGTGTAACCTAGCATGACACAACAATATATATCACATATATATTTTGTGTAGAAAAAGAAAATAATACTATTAACATATATCATATATATATCAATGTATCATCAAGTGAGAAAAGTAATACTTAAGTGAGCTAATATTAGTTAATGTAATGTAATATATCAAATATATAATCATGCATTAAATTATTAAATCAACACTTGATTTAATAATCCGGCTATATTACATATAACCGACTAATATCATATGAATCAACTTATCGAATCAACTCTTGATCCGATAACCCTGCTATATCATATATAATCGACCGATATCACGTATCGCGAGAATGCAATACAGTATCACATACTCGTATCAATCTTGGTCCAGCACATATCACATATGTGCTTCTACTCCGTTTCACTTGAGCCAGGAAACCTCTGTGTAGGACTCTAAAGACTCGTCAATACGCCAGCAGTAGGTGATCATCATATCAAACACCCACAAGCCGCAAGCTGTCTGCTAAACGTAACGGCCACCCGGGTACTGAGCAATCAGAAGATCGACAAGCAAGCCTGCTCGTACTCCTGCGAATCAACTCAGTAACACTACCGTACGGTCCGGTCTCTTCGTCTGATATGTCGCATATCCCGGCCTGGGGGTGGTATAACGTCAGACCCCAATAGCCTGATAAGTCATGCCGATGCAAGGTCCTTAACGGTTCGAGAAACTACTGATAACACTTACCAGTAGATCTCAGCAACCCTGGCCAGGGATTTCCTGTTATGGCCAATCGAGCATAGCGCTACATCAACTCCCAATACCGGGAGAGACGAAACCCTTCCTATCGCTTATTGCCTCCATATGACTCGGGACTGTACCCAAAAACCACCTTTTTGCATGATCTCTTGACCGTGGTATGGTGGAAATCAAAGCACAGTGCGAATCACACAAGAATCTATAACGATCTCGGGTCTACAGACTAACCTATACCTGTGTCACCAGAGAATGCTATCCGACGATAGGTATAATACCATCAAGGAGTTCTCGGCGAGTCCGTCCAGTGTACCCAGTCTCCACTGAGCATCCGTATACCTTCTCTGATGTCAAACACCAATGGATATGGGATCATCCATCGCCCATCATATGGGTCAAGAAGCGCATACGCTAGTCTACTCTGGAGTATCGATGTCCTGTCTCGATACTCCCACGACTAGGAACATTTTGAAGGATGTACTTACCGACTACCGTTTACCCACCAGTATGATCTGCATCATAATCCTGGTAGTCAAGTACTCATCCTAAGGGCTTTATCAACATGTAATAAAGAGACAATAAGTGTACATGTTAAGATAAAGAGAAACTAGATAGCATACTATCATGTCAAGCAAGAAAGTCCTCCCTATATATGTCCAAGCATCCGCGACAATATACATCGCATGTACAGTAATGGCCTCTAGGGCATACATATAACTAACACTACCGATCCTAGCCTTCCTATCAAGAAATGACTGGGGATCCTCTGCTGTGTCTGTCCCAGTAAACACCGGAGGCCTCAACCTCATGAACTCCGCGAGTGATACCTCCATAAACCTCGGTACTACAGGTGCGACAGTCTGCACGGGCTGTACAACGGGCTCTACCATCGTCGATACCGAATCCTGCCTTTGAACACGAGTGGCCTCAGTCAACTACCCCATCATCTTCTGTAAGCTCAACATGCCCTCCTCTAGTCTAGTCAGTCTATCGGGAAGAGGAGGATCAACATGTCTCTGTGCCGTCGGGATGCCCTGTGGGTCAGTCGCCATTACTGGCGGATCTGTACGAGCTGCATCCCTGGCTGCGGCTCGCCTATCTCGCATGGCCATGGAAAATGGAATAAGAAACAAGAGTTGATAAGGTGTACGAACAGGAACAACAATAATAGAGAGTCTAAGGAAGGATTAATCAAGATATACATCCTATGGTTACTTAGGCGGGGTACTGCATCGTAAATATACTGTGGAACATATATACGGTACTTTACACAACCTAAGTTACCTAATCCATCAAATCAAGGGTCAATCAAAATAACAAAATTTTGTGCCTATTAACTTCAAAGTCACTTCTAGGTTCCGTAAGGTTAATCCTAAGCTCTGATACCAACTTTGTCATGACCCGATTTTGCACGTGACCGGCACTTAGATTTTATGACATCTAAAGATGTCGAATCAATCCGAGTAAGCCAAACAACCAAGATCAAAAACCTGTTTGCGGAATTAAGAAAGTTCAGTTTTTAAAAATGAAAAGGATGAGGTAGCATGTCGAATGGTTTTAAGAAATGAAATTTAAATAACTGGTTTTAGTATTGAAAATTTCGACAGCACCTTCTTTGTAATTTTTAATAAAAGTAGTTACATAAACAGTTAAATAAGTGGCATCCCTAATTGGGAGCAAAATCATCGCCAATCGGCGGAAACAACCCACGCAATAACAATACGACGCTCAAAAGTGAAGAATCACATTCATAAAGTAATGAAAGCATAAGCTAACATAACTAGTCGATCTCATTCAGTCGAATCAAAACATAAACAAGTATGCCACGTTCTATGTCAAATATACAGGGTCTGATGGAGTGATACTAGATCCAAATTACATATACCAAAAATAGGCGGTAACTGCATATGTCACCCACCCAGCAAGATAAGCGATAAAAGCTGATAAGTGTGTCCGCACTGCTGCTATGCGTCTACACGTCTCCTGCAAGGAACTAAGGCATAACGGGGGTGAGTTGCTAACTCAGTAAATAAACGAACATCCAACCGTTGACATTATAACCATAAATAAATAATGACTACAAGTATGCATCAAATAAGCATGATATATGATGAAATATGAAATATGAATATGTAACTATAATGACTGTATAAAACCAAACAGAATGCTCATCAAGTATTTTGAAATATTGGTCACATAAATGATCCTCAATTTTCCCCGTGTCCAACACCGAGACAAATCTTCAATTTTTCGCAGGCATCGTTCCCCGAACGATCCTGTCAATCAGCAACATCAGTCGGTATCCTCCAGATATCCGTCGTATTTCATAACTATCTCCGGTATCGAGTATCCTTGCTATTCTCCCCGCCTCTAATGCGGCTTTCCTGCCCCTCGGTCTCGACCGGGTCCACCATGGATCCGAATATATCCGACTGTATACTCCCTCACTCAGTCCGGATGATGTAAAAATCCGCAACCGTATAGCTCCCCACTCGGTTCGGAATAAAACCAAATCATAAAAACAACAACTCATGGTGGACATATCACATAAATCACGAAGAACCATCGAATATAACCAGTAGTGCATAAAACTCAAAATAAGAAATCCTCATAATCCAATATGTCTTATGATACAAGTAATAGAAAATGAAAGTGAGACATGATATGTGTCAAAATAATAACAATGGTGCATAATAACCATTATTAATGATGCTTACAGTGTGCAATAGATTATAGGTGACATGGTAAGTTCTAAGTGTGTACGTGACATGTCAGTTCCGATGAGGTGTAATGTAACATGTAAGTATGTGCAAGTGAAACATAACTCATCGATAATAGTGCAAGTATCCTAACAAGTGTTAAGCAACAACAATTTATAGGTATGGATGCATGATCAGTCGAAAATAATGTATTTTTAACACGGCAATTTCCCTATCATTTGCATTCATTTAGAAGTGTTCGGTATTCATATTTCACATATTAGCAAAACAGTCCTGAAATATCAGATTGCATGTGTTAGACTCTAAAACCGACATTTCTGAGGAAATTGTGTGTTTATCATGGCATCGCATCATTTCTGTATTTGCGCAACACTTGTCTTGAGTCTGTGCAGGAAAATACGGAAGAAAAACCAAAGAGCTGATCAAAATTACGCCAACTCAATGATTTCAGATCTGGTAGCATTTCAGAAGGAGATATAAAATTCAACATATCAAAACAAGGCCCACAAGTCAGCACAAATCATCACCAGAAGTCCCAAGCCCCAATCCTCCAACATGGCCGCGGAACCGCGGCGGGAGCCGGCTTGCGCCGTGGTTCCGCGGCGGTTTGGCCACGTCATCCGTCCAATTTCAGTGCAAAATTCTCATCTCTGGGCCCACATTCATTTCTGATATGTCAAATTCCAGAATTCTCGCGAAGCTACTGCCATATCAGCAAAGATCATTAAGCAAGGCTAATCCTAATTAAGCTCCTAACTAATCTCTTCTAGAAGCTCCCTTCTAACTAATCACATCTAGAAGCTTCTACTCTAACTAACTTTTGGAGGGAAATTCAAATTTCCTCAACAAAATTTTGGAGGGAAACTTAGAATTTGAAATCCTAGATCTAGGGTTGGGATGTCTATAAATAGAAACCTAGACCTAGGGTTAAAGGCTAATCAATCTTTAGGTAATCAATCATTAGTTAGTTCTTTAGCTCATTAGTTCATTCTTTCCCTCTTACATCATCTTCTTCCACAAGTCTAGTGACAAGGCTTGTGCGAAACCCTAACCCTAATTCCACTCCAAATTCAAGATCTTGAGTACCAATCAAGCGAGAAGCCTTCAACCTTTTAGGAGCCGAGCCGATCTTCAATCGGGCAAGTGATCCAAGCCGATCCGCGACTCACGGAGACGAGCGAAGCCAAATCGACGATCGAGTTCTTCCTCTTGTAGTTCTTGAGCGAATGTAACGAAATTGTTGATATAAATAAAATGTGAAATTCTTGAATCTTGCTTTCTTTTAATTCTTGCATCATGATTAGATCTCAATTTGTAATTGTTGTTCTTGTTATGATGTTTGAGTAAAACTCCGCTTGTTAAGGAGTCGAGACGATCAGTAGAATGATGATGTAACAAATCTTTAAATGATTCTTGAGTCTTACGAGTATTATAAACCCTAGCAAGTTCAAGAATCGATGACCTAGTTTCGTTGCGATGCTTTCTTGATTGTGATCGCTCGAAATTAGGGATCTACGATCGTTTCTTGAATTTACTAGAGGCTAGAATGTGAATGATATCGACGAAAGAATAAGGGATAAGATGAAACCCTAGTTTCACTAGAAATCCCTAATTCTTGTCGATCATCATCGATCTAGTATCAATTCATCGAAGGATAAGAATACGTAATTGTAAGATTACATCACATCTATAGATCCGATCGATTCCTACGAGCCTCATTTCGATTCTTGAGATTTGGTTTGGAAAAATCATCAAACTATCAATTCTTGATTCTATCTTTTTCTTGTTATTAGATCTAGATTTTCTAATTCTTGAACTTCAAATACAAATCATGAATGTTTTCTTTTCTTTTCTTTAAAGTTTCGACTCATCTAATTCAAAAGACGAACTATTACACTGTCCCTGTGGACTATCCGCACTCATTAACAATCTACTTCCGACACCGTAGTTGATTGCGGTCAAATAATTTTTGGTTGTGATTTCTTTACAATTTCCATACTACACAAACAAGAATTCCATTCAATCAAATGGCGCCGTTGCCGGGGATAGTGTGCTAATTGTTCGTATTTTGAAATTTGAGTTGAAAATTTTATTCCATCTAAATTTTGTGATTTAAACTCGCACAAACTCTAATACGTGTGTTGTGATTTGATTGCGAGGAAATCTGGAATCATTGGAGCTTGGATAAAATTTTTGTGAATATTCCAGAGAGTTGAAGGAGTGAACAGAAGTTCACTGTTAAAATTTTGCACAGAGATCAGCACATAAGACCGCGATTCCGTGGTGGGAGCCTCCTATTACGGCGGTTCCACGGCAATCTTGCTGCATCACTGTACCAATTTTGCTCTGTAAGTCTCTATCTTTCTTATCTCCTCCTCTGTCTGCTCCAATTGACAATTTGTTGCAGGTTTCATTGCAAATAATCGCAGCGCCGCGCAAAATAGCAAATTAAAATTGTGCGTGTTTTTGATTCTTTTGGTTGTTTGCATATTAGTACGGATATTAAGGGGCACGACCAAATCAAGATTAGGTGGGGAGTTCATTACCCTTCCTAGGCCCCAAAAATCACAAACCTACATCCGCATTTACCCTAATTAACTAAAAAATATCTAGAGATGAATCTAAGGACCGTCGCGCTCACTTAGGACAGAAGAAGGCCGTGGGTAATTCATTGCTTATCCGCGTTTTCTTGTGGTGTCTAAGGCAAGTGTGTCGAAGGCTAGTGGTTATTAATTAGGCCCACTACTTACGTAGTGGAGTACCTTCCCACTTACCTGGCCACAGGGAGACAAAAAGGCAGTGGAGGATTTTATCCTGCGTCTTGTCTTCTGGAAGTTAGGAGCGGTCTAGAGTTTGACCTAGGTGACCACTAGATTTTAGGGTTTTGTGTGTTGCATTTGTTGTGTTGCATCATTTTTTCAAAAAATCCTTCCACTTTTCAAAACAAACACCGCATTCATTCATTCCCCTAATTATAAATTCACGCTGCCACTTGTACTAACCCTTTTTAGTGCAAGATAGGCTGGACACGGGATTCTAGTGCACGTTAAGTCCGCGTACCCTTTATCGACTCCGAAGTCGATATTTCTCCATTTACCTTTCCTTTACCCACTACCACACCCACACTGATGGATCCGAATCCATCAAACTTCTTTAACCCTAATCTGCCGCCGTCCGTTGGTGCGCAGAATCCACTCCGCATCTCTCTCCAAGAGAGATGCTACCCTATTCGAGGTCCTTTTTCGACCTGCTTATCCACCCCACCAGCCAACGGGGAAAATTTTCAAATAAAACCCCAATACATCAACCTTCTACCAAAGTTTCACGGTCTCGAGTCTGAAGACGCATACGTGTTTATCACGAAATTTGAAAATGTATGCGCAATGATGGGTACTTCACAGCTTTCTGTGGATGCTTTCCGTCTTTGTCTTCTCCCATTCACTTTGTGCGATTTAGCCGAAAAGTGGCTATATAACACTACCGCACATTCCATTTCAAATTGGGACGAATTCGACAAAGCATTCCTTAAGAAATTCTACCCACATCAAAAGACAGCTCGAGTCCGTAGCGAAATCTATCAATTCACCCAGCTTCCAAATGAAACATTTTCAAAATGTCTTGAACGTTTCAAGGATCTGTTAGTCCAATGTCCACATCACGGCATCCCGAGATGGGAACTGTGCCGAATCATTTATGAGGGCATTAATCCTAACACAAGACAGACCCTTGAATCAATGTGTCAAGGCAACTTTATGACTAAAGATGATGGGGAAACCTGGAAATTTTTAGAAGATTTCGCTGAAAAATCTTTACAGTGGGAGGGTGTGAGTCAATCGTCTAGGGATGGCAATGATATTTCCATAGGAGTTAGAGCTGACATTTCAGCTATGCAAAAGAAACTTGAGACTATGGAAAACAAATTCTTAGCCGCCCTAAGTCAAATATCACTCTCCAAAACTGTATGTGGTTGCTGTTCTGATCCGTCTCACTTGACGGAAGAATGTCCGTTTCAAGGTCATGAGCATACCAATGCCGGATTTCAAAGACCTAGAAACGATCCATCTTCCTCCACATATCATCAGGGTTGGAGGAATCACCCAAATTTTGATTGGAACCAATCACAATCTCAAAACACGGTTCCAACCCAAAACAATTTCCAAAGGGTCCCTCCACCAAAACAGCAGCCACCACTTCAATTGAGTCAGCACCCCTTTCAAGCACAAAACTTTCAAAATCCGGCCAACACTTTTGCACCGTCTTAGTCCTTTGCAATTGACCGGTACAGATAATACCTCTGCACTAGCACAAACCTTGGATACTTTCATGAAACAATCCATCCAAGGGACGGCAAGTTTGCAATCTTCCGTCGAAAATGTGATGAAGATCATTATCTCTCAAAATGAGAACATCAAATCGATGGAAGAACAAATTGTACAACTAAAAGCCGAAATAAGTGCAAGAGAGAAAGGGAAACTTCTAGCTCAACCTTTACCCAATCCTGGCTATTCACATCATGTGGATGCACTTACGTTGAGATCTGGAAGAGTGCTTGACAATCACGTTGGGGAAGAGTTTGATGATACTGATAAATCATTCAATAACACCCCGACTGAGACCTTTCCTCACACACACACTTCTAGTTCTGACCCCAGTTCTTCTACCCCACCACCTTCTTCCGAGCCTATTCTTCGTTTCCCAAAAAGCTCGCCACTTCAGCCCACCTCTTTTACTCCTCCACGGACGATCCCCACTTCTATTCTGGGATCGGTTCCACACACACTTTCTTCTCCTATGATGGACCCAGCGCTTATTGCTAAAGCACCTTATCCAAATCGGTTAAGGGATAACACACCGAGCCCACATATAGAGAAGATTATGAACATTTTAAAGCAAGTTAACATCAACATCCCACTCCTAGATACTATCCAACAAGTTCCGTCCTATGCGAAAACTTTTAAGAACTTGTGCACTAGGAAGAGGAAGACTCAAGTGCCCAAGAAGATATTCATGGCAAAAACAGTAGATACGGCTTTCCCCCAACAATTACCGAGGAAACGTAAGGATCCTTGATATCCTACTATTTCCATTTCTATTGGGGAAAAACACATTAACCGTGCTTTACTAGACCTTGGCGCTAGTGTTAACTTGCTTCCATACTCGGTTTTTGAGCAACTAGGTATCGGAGAGTTGAAGCCAACCCATTGCACTCTCCAGATGGCTGACCGATCAATCACCAAACCTAGGGGTGAACTGGAGGATGTGTTAATAAAAATCGGGGAATTCATATTCCCTGTGGACTTTATTGTAATTGATACACAGCCTGTAGCGAACCCACGGAATCAAATTCCGGTGATTTTAGGTCGCCCCTTTTTGGCTACATCCAATGCTATTATCAACTGTCGTATCGGTTCTATGACCCTATCTTTCGGGAATAGGTCAATAGAGCTGAACATTTACAAGTTGGGAAGTGTACCCTCCGAACCTACTACTCAGGTCAGTTCTGTCGACTTAATGGATGTCGACAGCAGCGAATTTGATGATCCTCCTGATATCAATCTTGACTCTTTTCATACGTTATTGTTTGACCCAACTATGTATCTTACACATACGGACTCTTCCACCGAGATGTCCGGGTCAACAACTAACACTGATTATGAACTGCTTTTAGAGTCTGAAGATCACCCCGTGCTTTGTGATGACATTATTCATCGGGGTATTGATGGAACTTTTGAGGAGATCTTCGCTGATGAACTCGCATTTCTGAATAACACGGGTGTTGAGATGAATCATCTCCCAATGAATGAAATTGAACCTCCACCCCTTCTTTTGAACTGTAAAAAGAATGCGAGTAATCCATCACATTCACTGCATCGTCTCTCCAATACGAGACGCACACACACTCTCTTCCACCACTTAACCTTTCCCCACTTCTTCTTCCACCAACCAGAGCACTGCATTGATAAAAATTTTGAATGGTTGGTGTTAACATTTGGTCTTTGCAAAGCTTGGCATCGACCACTAATTTTTAACCCCCTCATGTGATTTTCAAAGATTAACATTGCATAGGTTTGGGGGGGCATTTCTATCGGGCTCCTAAAAAGAATTTTTACAAAATGATGAGCCAAAAATAAGTTTGGGGGAGGATCTTCACTTAAATATTTTTCCCCCACTAATAAATTCCTCCCAAGCTTATGTAAGTCGATGTTCAACACCCCAATACTTATGGGGAGGCGGAAATATGAATAACAATCTTGTTCTATGATTAAACATCGAATAACCGTATGAATCGTTTGCTAAACAAGTTTTAACAAAAGCTATAGAGTTCTAAACTACTATGTTAAGAGATTATACCAAACGGTTCTAGTCCTTCGTCTTAATGTTATTTACGGCCTCTTTGGATCTCCACGTCCTCTTCGGCTTTCTCCCGTGATAGATGATCCACCCGAGAACCCTAATCCAAGCTATAACCTCTAAACTTGTGGTTACTTAGTTTCTCTAGTTGCTAAATAGAGTAGCTAAGGTGATGTAGAGATAGGTTATGGAGTAATTAGTCTTTCCTAATACTTGTTCTCAACTCATGAGGGTAGGATTAGGGTTTGGTGAAGGAGAGAGAACTTGAAGAGAGAGAGTGAGAAGATGATAATGATAATAATAAAATAATGAAATAGCTTCTCACTTGATATATGAAACATAATTAATTAAAAAGAAATGAATAATATAAGATTATTCATCATGTTTCATTAATGCAAGTGGGTGATTCATTATGTGAGTCATTAAGCATTTATTAATGCATTAATGACATGATGAATCACTCACAATGAGTCACTAAATCATTAAATGAAAATGCCACCTCTCCCTCCAAGTCATCACCTTCTAGAAGCTTCTCGGAAAATTACGAGAACGCCGCTCCCATCCGTGAAAATACGGAAAAACATTAGACTGTACAAATCCAATAACCTGATACTAGAATCTGGCTTAAACCAAAGCCTACTAGTAAAAACTGTCCGAATGTCGTACGTGCGTTCAAACACGTATGCGTCCGAACCTTTGTCGTAAAACCATACGACCTCTATATCTTTTCGCCTGGGTTTGGGAAATCTTTGTGTGGGACTCTAAAGACTCGACTACTACGCTGGCAGTGGGTTTAACCACAGACCGCAAGCGGCACTAGCTGTACGTAACGGTCCCCAGGTAGTTGTCGATAAGAAAGCTGATGAGGTAACCCATCTGAAATCCTACTGAGCCTGTCTGTGACAATATCCATGCAGTCCGGTCTGCTCGTCTAAGAGTATCGCATGTATTGTCTAGGGAGGTGGTGGACGTCAGACCCCTAATAACCGTACAAGTCGTGTCGGTATGGCTCAAGACCACCCGAGAATCTACTGATCAGTCCATCAGTAATTCTCAATCAGCCCTGGCCAGGGACTTATGGTAATGACAAACCGACCACAGTGCGATATCAACTCCCTATACCGGGAGAGACGAATCCCTAACAGTCGTTCACTGCCTCCACGTGGCTCGGGACTGTGCCCAACTAAAACCTGTTTGCACGACTCCTTTGAGCCGTGGTAGGGTAATAATCAAAGCACAGTGGGAACTCACACGAGACAAATGATGACCTTAAGTCAACGGACTATCTGCATACATGTCACCTGAGAACTGCTATCTGACGTTAGGTATAATACCATCAAGTCAGTTCTCGGCGAGTCCTGTCCGGTGTACTCACACCTAGTGAGCATCTGTATACAATCTTAGGTAAACACTACCAATGGTTGCGGGACCAATCCATCGCCCCTCGTCAGGGTCTAGATATGTATACACTAGTCTACTCCGGAGTATCGATGCCCAATCTCGATACTCCTGCGACCAGGGACATCTAAGGTTGTGCCTATTGACTATCCAGCTCCCACTAGTATGACTGCCATCACAACGCCGGTAGTCAGACAAAACACCCTATGGGCTTTATCAACATATATATATAAGTACCAAGTAAAATATATCATACGTTAAGACAAATTCAAACCAAATAGCGTACTATCATATCAAGCAAGACTGTTATGTACATACATATCCTAAGCATCCTATACAATGTAGGCCTCTAGGGCATATATATCCAACAATCTCCCACTTGCACTAAGGCCTATAATTGGTGCAATGAGTACCCACTGTCTCTACCAGATTCAGTTGCTGGCGTACCGCATGCCCAACATCTCAAATAGCCTCTCGAGCTGTACTTGAGGAATGGCCTTGGTGAATAGATCTGCCGTGTTGTCTTTTGTGTCCACTCTCCGTATCTCGATCTCCCGACGATCCACGATCTCCCTGATCAGGTGAAACCGCCTTAAGATATGCCTGGATTTCTGATGGGACCGTGGTTCCTTCGCTAAAGCTACTGCGCCATTGTTATCGCAATACAAAGGTATTGGATTGGCAATGGACGGAACCACCTGAAGTTCAGAAATGAACTTCCTCATCCAGACAGCCTCTTTTGCGGCTTCACTAGCATCTATATACTCAGCCTCCATAGTTGAGTCTACGACGGTATCTTGTTTGGAACTCTTCCAACATACCGCCCCTCCATTGAGTGTAAACACAAAACCCGAAATGGATTTAGAATCATCCTTGTCACTTGGAAGCCGGAGTCAGTAAAAGCCTCTACCTGGAGGTCCCTATTACCGTAAATCAAGAACATCTCCTTAGTCCTTCTCAGGTACTTGAGAATGTTCTTCACCGCTATCGAATGTTTCTCACCTGGGTCAGACTGATACCTTCTTACCACACTAAGTGCGTAAGCTACATCCGGTCTGGTACATAACATCGCATAAATTATTGATCCTACCGCCGAAGCGTAGGGTATAATGCCCATGCGAGCCCTCTCTTCATCAGTCTTTGGAGACATCTCTTTGGAGAGGGTGATTCCGTGACAAGCTGGCATATTGCCGCGCTTGGAATCTTCCATACTAAATCTCTTTAGTAGAGTGTCTATATACCTGGACTGTGAAAGTCCCAATGTTCTATTAGATCTATCACGATAGATCTTAATGCCCAGAATGTATGTTGCATCTCCAAAGTCTTTCATGGAGAATTTCTGTGACAAGAAGAGCTTTATTGATTGTAGTATGGGGATATCATTCCCTATCAGTAGTATATCGTCGACGTACAAAACGAGGAAGACTACTGCTCCTTCTACAATCTTCCTATAAATACATGGTTCGTCAACATTTTTGATAAAGTCAAATTCCTTGACTGTCTCATCAAAGCAGATGTTCCAACTCCGCGATGCTTGCTTTAACCCATAAAAGGATTTAAGCAATTTGCACATTCTTCCGCTGCTCCCACTGTCTAAGAAACCTTCTGGTTGATCCATGTAAACACTTTCTTCTAAATGTCCATTTAGAAAAGCTGTTTTTATATCCATTTGCCAGATTTCATAGTCATGGAAGACAGCAATGGCAAGCATGATCCGAATGGATTTAAGCATAGCTACTGGTGAAAAAGTTTCATGATAGTCCAATCCTGGTCTTTGACGAAAACCTTTTGCTACTAGTCTAGCTTTGTAGGTTTCCACTTGTCCAAATGTACCAATCTTCTTTTTGAAGATCCATTTGCACCCAACTGGTTTTACCCCAGGAGGAGCAACTTCTAAAGTCCATACTTTATTGGTGTACATGGATTCCATTTCGGATCTCACAGCATCCAGCCTCTTCACTGAGTCGCTACTCATGATAGCCTGCTGAAAACTAGTAGGCTCATCATCATCGATGATGCAATCCTCTCGATCCCCATCAAGAAGAAAACCTTAGTATCTTTCAGGAGGATGAGAAAGCCTACTAGATCTGCGGAGTGGCGTTGGTTCGTCATGTTCTATTGAAATCTGAGATTCTTCTAAGTCCTCGGTTGCAGTTTGAGGTTCTGGAATTTCTTCCAGTTCTACCGCGCTCCCAATAATTTCTTTTGCAAGAAATTCGCTTTCTAAGAAGACAATGTGGCGAGTGACAAACACCTTTTGTTCTTCAGTGTGGTAGACCATATACCCCCTTGAATGCTTGGGGTATCCTACAAACTTGCACAAAACCGATCGTGCCTCGAGTTTGTCCGGATTATGCTTCTTAACATATACCGGACACCCCCATATCTTGATATACTTGAGATATGGTCTCTTCCCACACCACATTTCATATGGAGTGGTAGGTACAGACTTAGTTGGAACTCTATTCAATAGGTATGCGGCTGATTCTAGAGCATGTCCCCAGAAGGAAAGTGGCAACTCAGCACTACTCATCATTGAACGCACCATATCTAATAGCGTGCGATTCCTCCTTTCTGATACACCATTATGCTGAGGTGTATAAGGTGGAGTAAGCTGAGAGAGAATTCCATTCTCTTTTAAGTATTCAAGGAAACCGGTACTTAAGTATTCTCCACCTCGATCAGATCGAAGTGTCTTGATGCTTTTACCAGTTTGTTTCTCTACTTCATTTTTATACTCCTTAAACTTCTCAAAAGCCTCTGATTTATGCTTCATTAAGAACACATGTCCATACCTAGAGAAGTCATCAGTAAAAGTGATGAAGTAGGAGTGACCACTTCGTGCATGTATAGACATCGGACCACATACATCACTGTGTACTAGTCCCAAGAGTTCAGTGGCTCTTTCTCCGTGTCTGGTGAACGGAGATTTGGTCATTTTTCCTTTGATACATGATTGACAAGTTGCATATGATGAATATTCAAACGGATCTAGATATCCATCTTTATGTAACTTAGTCAACCTTGTTTCATTTATAAGACCAAGTCTACAATGCCATAGGAAGGCTTGATTCGAATCTGGAGCCTTTCTTTTACGCGTGTTTTGAATATTGAGAATTTGAGGTTGATTAAGTATGTATATGCCGTTTTCCAGTGTGCCAAACCCAATCAGTTCTTGATTTAGGAGAATGTTCATGACATTTCTTTCAAGCACAAAATTATATCCTTTATTAGACAACAAAGATACTGATATAATATTACACAATATACTGGGAATACAAAAACAGCTGTACAATACCAAAATGTGTCCACTATTCAACCCTAGGTGATATTCCCCTATTGCAACTGCATCTACATGCATTCCATTGCCCATCCGGAGAGTCATATCACCTGCCCCCAGTACTCTACTATTTCTCAGATCCTGCAAAGAATTACAGATATGAGAACCAGAACAGGTATCAAGTACCCATGAAGTAGAGTTTACTGAAAGACAATTTTCGATTACGAACACACCTGAAGCAGAAGCAACAGCTTGCTTCATGTCCTTGGCTTTAAAGGCCAAACAGTCCTTCTTCCAGTGCCCTTGCTTGTGACAATAGAAGCACTCGTTCTTTTCTGCCTTCACCCTTCCTGCCTTGTTCGTTCCCTGCACCTTCTTGACCCCACCCTTCGGTTTGGTGGCTTTCATCTTCTTCTTCCCTTTAGCTTTCGTTTTAGATTTAGAAGAAGATGATTGACCAACATACAGAACGGGGGTCTTCTCCTTTTTCAAGGAGGTCTCTGCTACCCTCAACATATTGAGGAGCTTTGGAAGATCCGCTTCCATTTCGTGCATGTTGAAGTTCAGCACGAACTGAGAGAAGGTGTGGGGAAGGGACTGCAAAATCAAGTCGATATACAAATCATTCTCTAGCACGCATCCCAGGTTTGCGAGTTCCTCAATGAGGGTGATCATTTTGAGGACGTGCTCTCCAACAGGCGATCCTGGAGCTAACCTCATCTGGAAGAGTTTCCTTAAGGTTTCGTACCTCGCGATACGGGAGTGTTCACCATACAATTCCTTGCAATGGAGGAATATGGATACAATATCCATACTCTCGTGCTGTTTCTGGAGTTCATTATTCATGGACGCCAGCACGATACACTTAGCTCGCTCACAGTCTAGATCCCAGGATTTGCGAACTTCCTTGTCCGCAACTGAGGAATCTGGTCCTGGGATAAGGGGAGGAACAGCGGTGGTAACATATGCAACTTTGTCATAAGTCAGTGCAATATTGACGTTCCTTAGCCAATATTTATAGTTCTGCCCGGTCAGTATATTCTTTTCAAGTAATAGTTTTAGTCCAGTCATGGTAGCTGTGTAACGTCTTCAAAATAATAAAATATGATTTTTGGGAAATTTTATAATTTAATATTATTTTAATGAATATTTTAATATTCTGGTATAATTAAATACAGATAAATGGGGAAAAATTATGGAAAATTCTAAAATAAGGTATTTTAAGGAATTGCTTCGTTTTCTGTGCATGCCCCCATTTCCTCTAGTTTTGACCCTGAGTATGTCTAGTTTTGACTGATTCCATCTAGGATGAAATCTGGGTTGATTTTCCTATGTTGGTGTATAATTTGGGACTTGTTTTAGCATGGATTTTGGTATTTGGTGATTCATTCCTGTCGGGTGGCGTTTGGACGTCAACGACAAGTGGATTTTGATTGTGTTTACATGCGAGTCGATAGGTTTTTACCTATGCGGGTAGCGTGTGCTATTTTGGTTTCCGATGTGATTTTCATGTGCTTTAGCATTGTGATATACTTGTAGGTACCCCGCGTGATGTTGAGGCAAAGGAGGTGAAGATAGCGACATCGGCTTTGGCACACGAGAAGCAATGTGAGTAGATTTATATCTGTGGGGAGAAGTCGGGTGGATGGCGTATAGCACCCCCGCAGTCCGTGGTGATGTATACGAATACGTATACACACGAATATTTATTATGTGTTGTTTAGGGTTATTGATGGTAATAATGATATTTTGATGATAAGAATATATTGGTTTAGTTTAGTGCGAACCCTAGAGTAGTGGTTGCACTCACACATACATTTACACACATACTTGCATTCATTCTTTCATTTATTAGAGTGCATATGATGGTGCGTATATCTACACATGGGTATGGGACTATGTGTTTATATACTGGATTTGAGGATAGTATTTGGGATTTGAGATGAGTCGATGAGATTGGGCTTGAGGCCAGGAGATCGGTGATGTGATTTGGTTCGTATTGAGATACGACACGATGTTTTAGCGGGTCTTTTGACGTAGTGATTCTTACACCTGCATGCATACATAGAGGGTATCAATATTGTACTAGACGTAGATCAGTACCCCGATCATGACATTTGATAAAGAGGATACTAGATAAATAGTATGATGAATGTGATATTGACCCGTACCCAGATTTGGGATGCCGTACGACGGATTTACGTACAAGCTATATTTTGATGATTGATCCGCACTCTTGACTTGGGATGTCTGATTATAGATAGGGTATCGGATATGATATTATTGAGGCGGGATCACCGACTAATATATATACATGTATGTATATGTATCGACTCAGATGTTAGGCGGTTTCCTCACCCACAGCTCTACTTGTTAGTTCAGCCGTATAGTTTAGGATGGTTGTTAGATTAGATTAGACTCCTACCTATTTCAAAAACTAACGAATCGTGGGTATTTTAAAAGACAGCCAAAGGGATCCTACGGATATTTCAAAAGACGTATCTTTTCATAAAAACACCGTAGCCCCTATTTTCAAAACCCCATGATTCGTGTTATTTCAAAAGGCACCAATTGTAGAGGTTATTTTAGATTAATGCAGATTAGTTATAGTTGCGTCTAGTATTCAGCTTCCGCTCATTATTGTGGTTCGCATCGCATGCTTATATTATGTTTCATACTCCATTATTGATGTTATGCTGTTAGGACACCAGCACCATTACCGATGATGCGTATGTACCACGTACACTTACTTACCGGCTCACACACATCTTCATCGGTAATTGCCATGTCACGTACACCTTAGAAAATATTATTGCATCGACATAGGTTGTTAGCTAATAATTTAGACATGATATTAGTGTACTTGCATTATATGCTAGATTAGACGTTGTAATTATTAGTTGTTACATCATGCATGTTATTATTCTTGGATTTTTATGCCTGTATGCACTGTTTACATGCTATTGAGGATTGGATTCGGATTTCCATGAGATTTTCTGGATTTGGGGGAAAACCGCAAAACTTATATAAACTTCTTTTCTCTCTTTAAAATAAAAAGTGCGGTTTTCCCATGATGTATGAGTCGTCCACCATGAGTTTGCTGATGGATTTGGAAACCCGATTCGAGGAGACGGATGAACCGTTTCGGGTACATGGTGGACCCGGTAAGGTACCCCGGGGCAAGAAGCGCGTGGTGATGACGATGTGAGCCTGGCAGGGGAGCACTACCTACCGGTGATTTTACCCGACGCGTCGGATATCCGGAGGATACCGTCGTGGTCTTGAGATGGATGGTAGGGGCCGGTCTGGACTGACGGCGCCCTAGATATTATGATTGAGACATTGGGATTTCGAGATTTCGAGGTACAGAGACTGTGATACAGAGATATCGAGATATTGGGATTACGTTTTGTGCCGATGCTAGGCACTGTTTTATGCTGATTTCATTATGATACCTCAACTAAAAATACAAGGGAAATCTCACTAAATTATGAAAACAGTTTCTTCATTTACATGTATTCTGCTTTCATGCATTCATACCTCATATTCATGACATACTATTACCTGAGGCACTAGCACGAGCACTTGACACTACATTCACGTATAGAGATTACATTGCCAGTTTAGCATGCTTCAGCTTTATTCATATTGATGTTTCTTTATATCTGATCGTATTGACCTAGGTTGGGTCATGCATTCGATCTCTGCTTGTAGATATCTTTCTATTCACGAGTTGGCAACTCACCCCCGTTGTGCCCCAGTTCTTGCAGGTTTGCCGTACAGTTCTATAGCGGCATTTCTGGCACACTGCTTCCTTTTGGGTGATTTGCTTGGATAGGTGGGTTCTTTTGTATCAGAACCGCCGTTGTATTTATATTATTCATTGTATCTAGAATATCCATCAACCAAAACTCGTTTATTGTTTCAGACCTAGACTAGTGATGTATTATTCGACCATAGAGTCGCGCTTAGTAGTGTTGCGGTTTTCTTGTTGCTTTTGAGCTTTCTTTTGGATTTGATCCTCGCCACTTGGCGTTGTATATTATTGTTGCATGTGGTGGTGACCGTCGATTGACGAAGAGCTAGCTCCCGCTTGGGGATGCCTTTATCATTGCATATATTGTTATCCTTGTTATACCCCATTCGGGGCCAGTTTTACAAAAGAAACTCTGCCGAAATTTTTAGAAAAGACTGTACTGTTTTTAAAAATGCATATTCGGCTTAGTTATTTAAAAACCTTGATTTCAAACATGTTTTTCTTCACTTTTTTAAACCAGTTTCTTTACTTATTCTTAAAAATGTTTTTAGATTTCTGGGCTTTTGGCTTACTTGGATCAGATGGAGTCCTATAGACTTCATATGGTTCAAGGGCCAGTCACGTGCTCTTTCGGGTCGTGACAAAGTTGGTATCAGAGCGCTAGGTTGACCTTGGTTCGAGTCTAAGTTTGACTATGTGGAGCCTAGGGCGTTTATATATATACGGAACTTAGGCTTGACCTTACGGAACTTAGACTTGGTCGAGGGGGTATTAGACCCGAACTTTCGTCGTGTAGGATGACCCTTGGTTGATGGAATAGGTAACTAAAGTAGAGTGACGTACCGTTGGTATGTTCCGCGGCATACTTACGACACGCCACTCCGCTTAAGGAACCTTAGGATGTACATATTTTCGAGATCAGTGATCCTCTTTATATCCAGGATTATACATCCATTTGAGATCCCCGATTCTATTAGTTTCATGATCATACCTTTATTGATGCTGTTCCTTCCCATGATCATGTATCCACTTTGGATCTGTTGTTTCCTTTCTTGCCATTGATGTGCTCTCCTTGATACTCGATTGAGGTTCCTGTCACCATGTTTGAGGGCAGTTTGGGCTGCTGCTAGGGTTACGGCCGGTGTGAGCTCGTTTGGTACGAGGGCCGACCATTGTGTTTTCTGGTGACATGGGAACGTCTCGAGTTAGTGTTGGTGATTGTGACCTCTAGTGGAGGCGAGTGCTTGGTCTTGCACCGGATGATCGGGCCATTGTTAGAGCTGCCAGTTGAGAGAGGACTGTTGATGTACAGCATACCTTAGAGATTGTGATGTCGCCTACCGTGCAGACAGATGGACCAGCTGTTGCTGAGATTGACAGGATGTCGCTTCCGAAGCTTACGAGCTGAGATTGCCGTAGCTTTCAGGCAGATATGAGACAGATGATAGCTAGTCTACCCGATTTGAGAGACGAAGGTGATTCGTCCGATTTTGCGCCGGAGCGGGCCTTGATGAGTTGAAGATTTCCAGTGTGGAGAGTCTTACTCAGATCTAGAGCAGACCGACTCAGAGATGACCGCCTATGTATTGCCTTTCCTGGAGGATTGAGGCGCTGTTCGACGTACAGGCGAATAAGCCAGTTGCTGCTGCAAATGACGAGATGTCGCCCAGATGGTTGGAGCTACTGCAGCGTGAGCATATACTTAGAGAGATGATAGCGAGTCGCTAGTCACCTGAGGATGAATGACTAGGACAGGTGGTTCGTTTGTTTACCGATGCGAGATCATCAGATAGATTGTTTCCAGCTAGAGACGACTTCACGCAGGTTCGTTGAGAGTCGATAGAGACGATCGAATGTCAGGAGCCCATTTTCCAAGTTTAAAGTATACGGAAAGACATGCAGGTGATTCTATGGACTCTCTAGAAGAATGAAACCCTAACTCGACTTAATGACCGTGTGAAAGCCTTTGAACCTTCGGATTTGCGGCGGTTCCTCGGCGCCATTAGTGAGGCTTGGGTTTGCCCTTCTACGGCTGGACCACCAACGCTGTGGCATGTACTCGATACTATTAAACTGTACCCATGATGTGATCTCTTGGGGGATTATGAGGATCTGACGAGTCGATCGGATGGTTCGACATCTTTCGGATATCGTGATGGGACACTGCTTGGGAGACTCCAGATGCGAGCGTAGCCGTCGGAGCGCAGTTCGTGTAGCCACGATGAGTTAAGTCCGAATCAGTCGACATTGAGCAAGGTGGAGTAAAGAGTTCGTACGAGATTTCGACGAGATGACGTCCCACTCCGCTGACATTAGAGATGTGATATGCATCCCGAGGCGTGGTATATGGATGTATCTTCCAGAGAGAAGCGCGATAGGTATGCAGCCGTTCCGGAATAAGCTTTAGCTTCAGCATTGGATGATGACTTCCGGGCATTTCGGCAGGATTGAGATTTGAGAAAGGAACCTCGACAGGACCTTTCTGGAGTACGTTACGAGAAGACCTAGACCAGGAGTGGTCGTATTGCGCACACCCAGCAGGACAGAGTTCGGCATTGTCGACGAGGTAGTTGACCATGTTTGGATAAAGGAACTTACCCAGATGCGTTGCAGATTGATCAGGGACGGACGAGTGATGAGTATTCCTCCGATGGTTGGGACGTGTTCCCGAGGACCTGTTCGGCCTGACATCCTCTACAGAATGATGAAGCTACAGAATATGCGATTTCGAGTCCGTGCGAGAGACTTCAGATTGACCGTGGCCGAGAACAGTGCAGTGCGTAGTAGCTTGGCGTGACGTCATAGTGGACGACGATAGAGACAGTTGGAATAAGAGGTTCGTGTGAGACACTGATGAGCTGTCATTGCTTCCCGTCGAGACTAGAGACCTGATATGCTTACAGAGACGTTGGAATGTGACCAGTTTCCGAGAAAATATTGTGCTGAGGACACAGGTGTTTTTGAGCGAGAAGAGGTTGTGTAGGAAGCCAGCCTCTGTACAGATCGGCATAGGCATGATCGGAAGAGACCTTGAGCAGGATTCCTTCCAGGACATTGCTGCAATGATGTTTGCACCCAGGATCAGATGTGTGACGTGCTTTCAGAGAGCCAGAGGCCGACGCCAGTGATACGCTGCCTTACGAGCGGTCGTGAGGATTGACCGAAAGGTGACCAGGAAAGTGCCAGAACGGAATCGTTCCTGTCAGTACTCCTGACCGGGCCGATGAGCCGATGGATTGCGAGATTGGTAATCTACAGGAAAGATCAGGAACCAGAGGCAGAGGACGCCAGCCGCGAGCAAGAGGCAAGTAGATATCTTGCGCAGCTAGCATCGGATGTTCCGGTACCTTCTCGACCCTGAAGGATGGTATACCGACGACGGTAATTATGATTTGTGATTTTGTGATTTGATTATCACGTATCCGTTGCTTTGGATTTCGGTATTTTGGGCGATCTATTCACATGATTTAGTCTTGATGACTGAGTTTCATGATATTTGATTTTGTGCACCATGGTTGCACCTACTGGGTATTTATACCTTGTACATAGTTATTACTCTTGAGCTGTTGATTGCGATTTCATGCCTATTTTATGCTGGTGATTTGATTTACGCTTCCAGCAGAGTTTCATGTAATTTTAGTGTTTTGATTTTGCACTCGGTATAGCTTATATGTGCTTGTAGTGTATCGATATGTGTTTTGTGCCCGCAGCTGCACACGTTTATGATTTTTTTCATATCTGGATACACTTGGTGTTGCTGCTTACGTATTTGAGTTATTGCTTGGTATTTGTGCATGGGATGCACCAGTTCTATACTTCGTGCATTTGTCGCACCAGTTTTATGTTTCTTGCGTTTATCGCATCAGATTTATATTTCGTGCCTTTGTTGCACCGGATTTATATTTTGTGCATTACGATTGCACCTGACTTCGATTTGATGCCTTTCGGTATGTCGATTTTGATTGTGATATTGATGTGGATTCTTGCACTCCGTGCTTTTGACTGGACTTACGCATATTCGACGTTGCTATTGGATTTTGTGATTCCGTGCATATTGAGTGCGCAGGGTCTAGATTTTCATTCGTGCATGATGGATGCACCGATTTGGATTTTCGCGCATGTTGGGCGCATGTTTTGAGATACGATTTTGGGGCACACCAGATGCACTAAATCGAGATTCTTCGTGCATGTCAGATGCACCTGTTTTGGCTGCCAGGCACACGTTGCCTATGACAGATGCTTCGTGCACACCCGTTGCACCTAGATGTTGTTTTGTGCACATGTTTAGCACATATATGGATTTTGATTTCCGTGCGCACCAGACGCACAGGGTGGTGTTATGTGATTTTTGGGATTTATTCCTTTTGGAGCAGTACATTTTTATGATGTTGGATATTTGCTTTCATACTGAGCAGGACTAGTCAGTGGGCAGTACCTGGATATATTTTGCATGCATCGATAGTTATCGAAGGGATTTCCGAAAAGCGAGCTATAGTCTCAGTATATACCTACGTGTCCGATATGACACGAAACGTTTTAAAAACAAGGAAACCCTTCTAAACTGTTTTCAAAACGGCGGAACGTACCTATTAAACAAAGGATATATATACACATATATAGTTATTTTCTTATGAGAAACGTCCGCCACTGTGCAGTGTTACGCGCATCGCACAGCGACTTAAAAAGATTTGGCATACATTTGCATCAGCTATTTATATGTATAGATTGGATGTCTACATGTATAGTCTTGGTCCATATCATATTGATTTTGTATTGGATTTGACATTGTGTCGTTACCATGACTCCGATGATTGCGGATGCTTGATGGAGTGTTGCATTTGAGTTATCTGCTCAGTACTCATGCGCATGCATTGCGCTATGATGTTTTATGTATAGATGATTTCGGAGCCCCGATGACTTGGAATTTGTATTGAAATATTTTAGTATTTGGGGGTTTAAATTTAAATTCGGGGACCGAATTTCTTTAAGGGGGGTAGATTGTAACGTCTTCAAAATAATAAAATATGATTTTTGGGAAATTTTATAATTTAATATTATTTTAATGAATATTTTAATATTCTGGTATAATTAAATACAGATAAATGGGGAAAAATTATGGAAAATTCTAAAATAAGGTATTTTAAGGAATTGCTTCGTTTTCTATGCATGCCCCCATTTCCTCTAGTTTTGACCCTGAGTATGTCTAGTTTTGACTGATTCCATCTAGGGTGAAATCTGGGTTGATTTTCCTATGTTGGTGTATAATTTGGGACTTGTTTTAGCATGGATTTTGGTATTTGGTGATTCATTCCTGTCGGGTGGCGTTTGGACGTCAACGACAAGTGGATTTTGATTGTGTTTACATGCGAGTCGATAGGTTTTTACCTATGCGGGTAGCGTGTGCTATTTTGGTTTCCGATGTGATTTTCATGTGCTTTAGCATTGTGATATACTTGTAGGTACCCCGCGTGATGTTGAGGCAAAGGAGGTGAAGATAGCGACATCGGCTTTGGCACACGAGAAGCAATGTGAGTAGATTTATATCTGTGGGGAGAAGTCGGGTGGATGGCGTATAGCACCCCCGCAGTCCGTGGTGATGTATACGAATACGTATACACACGAATATTTATTATGTGTTGTTTAGGGTTATTGATGGTAATAATGATATTTTGATGATAAGAATATATTGGTTTAGTTTAGTGCGAACCCTAGAGTAGTGGTTGCACTCACACATACATTTACACACATACTTGCATTCATTCTTTCATTTATTAGAGTGCATATGATGGTGCGTATATCTACACATGGGTATGGGACTATGTGTTTATATACTGGATTTGAGGATAGTATTTGGGATTTGAGATGAGTCGATGAGATTGGGCTTGAGGCCAGGAGATCGGTGATGTGATTTGGTTCGTATTGAGATACGACACGATGTTTTAGCGGGTCTTTTGACGTAGTGATTCTTACACCTGCATGCATACATAGAGGGTATCAATATTGTACTAGACGTAGATCAGTACCCCGATCATGACATTTGATAAAGAGGATACCAGATAAATAGTATGATGAATGTGATATTGACCCGTACCCAGATTTGGGATGCCGTACGACGGATTTACGTACAAGCTATATTTTGATGATTGATCCGCACTCTTGACTTGGGATGTCTGATTATAGATAGGGTATCGGATATGATATTATTGAGGCGGGATCACCGACTAATATATATACATGTATGTATATGTATCGACTCAGATGTTAGGCGGTTTCCTCACCCACAGCTCTACTTGTTAGTTCAGCCGTATAGTTTAGGATGGTTGTTAGATTAGATTAGACTCCTACCTATTTCAAAAACTAACGAATCGTGGGTATTTTAAAAGACAGCCAAAGGGATCCTACGGATATTTCAAAAGACGTATCTTTTCATAAAAACACCGTAGCCCCTATTTTCAAAACCCCATGATTCGTGTTATTTCAAAAGGCACCAATTGTAGAGGTTATTTTAGATTAATGCAGATTAGTTATAGTTGCGTCTAGTATTCAGCTTCCGCTCATTATTGTGGTTCGCATCGCATCGCATGCTTATATTATGTTTCATACTCCATTATTGATGTTATGCTGTTAGGACACCAGCACCATTACCGATGATGCGTATGTACCACGTACACTTACTTACCGGCTCACACACATCTTCATCGGTAATTACCATGTCACGTACACTTTAGAAAATATTATTGCATCGACATAGGTTGTTAGCTAATAATTTAGACATGATATTAGTGTACTTGCATTATATGCTAGATTAGACGTTGTAATTATTAGTTGTTACATCATGCATGTTATTATTCTTGGATTTTTATGCCTGTATGCACTGTTTACATGCTATTGAGGATTGGATTCGGATTTCCATGAGATTTTCTGGATTTGGGGGAAAACCGCAAAACTTATATAAACTTCTTTTCTCTCTTTAAAATAAAAAGTGCGGTTTTCCCATGATGTATGAGTCGTCCACCATGAGTTTGCTGATGGATTTGGAAACCCGATTCGAGGAGACGGATGAACCGTTTCGGGTACATGGTGGACCCGGTAAGGTACCCCGGGGCAAGAAGCGCGTGGTGATGACGATGTGAGCCTGGCAGGGGAGCACTACCTACCGGTGATTTTACCCGACGCGTCGGATATCCGGAGGATACCGTCGTGGTCTTGAGATGGATGGTAGGGGCCGGTCTGGACTGACGGCGCCCTAGATATTATGATTGAGACATTGGGATTTCGAGATTTCGAGGTACAGAGACTGTGATACAGAGATATCGAGATATTGGGATTACGTTTTGTGCCGATGCTAGGCACTGTTTTATGCTGATTTCATTATGATACCTCAACTAAAAATACAAGGGAAATCTCACTAAATTATGAAAACAGTTTCTTCATTTACATGTATTCTGCTTTCATGCATTCATACCTCATATTCATGACATACTATTACCTGAGGCACTAGCACGAGCACTTGACACTACATTCACGTATAGAGATTACATTGCCAGTTTAGCATGCTTCAGCTTTATTCATATTGATGTTTCTTTATATCTGATCGTATTGACCTAGGTTGGGTCATGCATTCGATCTCTGCTTGTAGATATCTTTCTATTCACGAGTTGGCAACTCACCCCCGTTGTGCCCCAGTTCTTGCAGGTTTGCCGTACAGTTCTATAGCGGCATTTCTGGCACACTGCTTCCTTTTGGGTGATTTGCTTGGATAGGTGGGTTCTTTTGTATCAGAACCGCCGTTGTATTTATATTATTCATTGTATCTAGAATATCCATCAACCAAAACTCGTTTATTGTTTCAGACCTAGACTAGTGATGTATTATTCGACCATAGAGTCGCGCTTAGTAGTGTTGCGGTTTTCTTGTTGCTTTTGAGCTTTCTTTTGGATTTGATCCTCGCCACTTGGCGTTGTATATTATTGTTGCATGTGGTGGTGACCGTCGATTGACGAAGAGCTAGCTCCCGCTTGGGGATGCCTTTATCATTGCATATATTGTTATCCTTGTTATACCCCATTCGGGGCCAGTTTTACAAAAGAAACTCTGCCGAAATTTTTAGAAAAGACTGTACTGTTTTTAAAAATGCATATTCGGCTTAGTTATTTAAAAACCTTGATTTCAAACATGTTTTTCTTCACTTTTTTAAACCAGTTTCTTTACTTATTCTTAAAAATGTTTTTAGATTTCTGGGCTTTTGGCTTACTTGGATCAGATGGAGTCCTATAGACTTCATATGGTTCAAGGGCCAGTCACGTGCTCTTTCGGGTCGTGACAAGCTGCCAGAGAGAGAGAAAAGAAACACTCAGCATATGCTCTTGCAAGTTTAGATTAGTTTATTAATTTATCTAAACAGGATGGCTCCCACTGTTTCCTCAAATCCTTCTTCAAAACCTAAAAGAAGAACTAGTCACGATTTAATCACACGTCACAATACTTGCTTAACCTTTCAGCCAGGCTGGTGTTGGTACTTCGAGGGAGGTTTTCCAACGCTTTCGCGAAGTTCCTTAATTAAAGAACCTCTTTTCCTTGGAGGCATAGCCTCTCTAACACCTTTCGTGGCACCTACTTGGTTTATAACATTGATTGTTAAGTGAGAGAAATTCCCGAGAGTAATCCTACTCATCAGTGGGATCAGGATCCAACTATCATTGCATGATGCCCTAGATGGAAGCCACTCTAGTCACCACACTCCAGAAGGTAAGATGAATCTGCAAGTTTCCTTTATGTTTGAAACTCCCGATGTGATTTTTACCCCAAGCTCTTATAGACCTTGACGTAGGCCAACAAGTCATAAGACGCAAGTCAAGTTCTACCCGTCATTGTCCTAATCAATTTAAATACATCGTACAAGCCCTTGACGTAGGCCAACAAGGTGTACGTCTGTATTAAACTAATGCATCTATCTATGCAACAAATAGGCACACACACTGCTACCATACACTGTGCCTTGACGTAGGCCAACAAGCATAGTATGAATACGATGTGCTGTCTATTTGAAACGACGGAGGGTTACGGCTGGTTTTTGGAAAAAAACCGTTAACGTAGTGAACTTGATTTGATCGAAGGAACTAAGATAGCTTTTATTAAAAGGAGAGGTTTAAGCTCCGCATTTAAAATTTGCTTTTTCAAGAAAACCGAGTGGTTTTTAGAAATTGTTCCAACGATTCAGTTTAGGTTTTATTTTCTTTGCATTAATAATAATGCGTCCCATCTTTAACCTATCATTACAGATAACAACGAAAATACAACGTCCTCTTATGCCATCCGCATTCGCCACGGGGTCCCGTCATCACCCGTTAGGTTACTTAACAAACGACAGAGCGGGGGCTGGGCTAGCGCGGGTGTAAAAAATAAGCGACGTTTAAATATCTATCATATATAGATATTGTACATTCGTCAGACGCAATAATAGGCATTCCAGATCACAGATAAACAATATTGGATTTGCAAGCAATCCGCATTTCTTTTGAGTCTGCAATGAAAGACGGATTACACAGTTGTGATGAATAGCCATTTTCCTACCCCAGACCCCTACGGGTACGGCAAACTACCCGCCAAGTACCAGAAGTGAAGCGGTCTGCCCCAACACTTCAAAATACCCGGTAGTTTGTGCACCCCACCTTGGGTCTATCCTAGGAGCAAAAACAGTAAAAAGAAATAATACAACGGTGGCTACAACCGCAACCTGGATGTGCCCCGCAAAATAATATTACAACTTATTACATTTACATCAAATGAATTAATACAAAAACCCATCACAAAACCCGGCTAATCACCACAACAGTCCAATACAGTTTATATACACAAACAGTTATATATAACATCACAGATATGTGCAACCCCCTTCCAACCGACATGCTAGCAGTTAGGGGAGGTTTATGAACACATAAAACATTTCACAGATATAATCAAACAAGCAAATACCGTATAATTTCGATCGATTAAACACATTTAATTTTGCTCCAATACTTCTCTGTAAATCTGAAACCTGTGCAAAAATAAAAATTACCAGAAAACACCAAATATCACAGAGAATCAACACAAGAAATTTGGGATGATGAATCGTCCAAAGCGCAACGGAATCGCGGCGGATTGGTGTGATCGGCCGCGGTTCCGCGGCGCGATGGCTGATTCATGAGCCCAATATTCTTGGGTGCTCTAATACATTCATTTAGGTCATTCTGAAGGTCCCTGAAAAATTTTTGGACCTCATTTAAAAATCGACAGAAAGTACATGATATCGGGGTTTTTCCGGTTTGTTTTTCCGTTCGAAATTCATACAAATTTGCAAGTGTGTTAAATACTGTTTAGCTAGGCTCTGATACTACTGTAAGTCGATGTTCAACACCCCAATACTTATGGGGAGGTGATTGTTAGAGGTTCTGCGTGTTCAAGTTTTAGTTTAAATACCGCAATCAAGACGGTTTCGCTTGTAGCTAGCCGGTTGAGTACGGGTCGTCCGCAGGGAGATGGGAGTCTTTTTCTATGTGCTTTAACGAGTTAAGTCCGAGAGTTCAGATTTTGTTGTGATTATCTAATTGTTGAGTTGATATTTAAAGAGAGCTTGTTAGGGTTAGGATTAGGTTAGTTTGAGTTAGGAGTCTCCACATCTTTCGTTGCCCCTCTTAATATCGGTGTTACGGTAATCGGCAACAATGGGGATTAGCACGACTAGGAAGGAACTTGCGAGTATAAGCTAGGCTTTCCAACGCATAAGTCCTTCCTTTTGGTGCTTGTCCGTCCGTTCTTGGCTCTTAGCCATAACCTCCGGTTAATTCAACCACAACCGGTCTCACAACGGAATCACCGCTATCATGTAGGATAGGGTGCCGTGAGGAGCGGATTGTGGTTCAATTAACGGGAGTCGATTTAAGCTGTTGGGCAAGGAAAGAGTGAGAGAGATTTCCTTCTCTCAAACATTCCTTATCCTACCCTAACAAGTATGAACTACTCACACATCATGATACGGAAAAACAAAACAAAACAAAAGAGGAAGATAGAAAGAAGGAGATTAGAAGAATACGACTAGCTATTTGCGACCTCATCTTGGCGAGGATCGAGCGTAAGCATCATTGTCGTATTAAAGATAAAGAAAAAGAGAGAAGAAAGAAACAACAAGAAAATAACAACAACTACTTAACGAATTAAAATTACAACAATTATAAAGATAAAGAGACAAGCATGATAATAAATGGTTCTTCTTTATTCATCACACTTCACTCATAAGCTCACTACAAGTTTCAATGGAGAAGAGGTGAGAAGAGGAAGAAGAAACACAACTAAACCTAGCAAAATGAAAATACAAGAATGGACCCTTTCCTTCACAAAGTTCTGGGCTATTTATAGGCTGGAGAATGGAAACCTAGGGCAACCACCAGAACAAAAACGAAAATACCAAAATACCCCTAAAATTTCTGCACAAGCGGCGCCTAGACGGCCGTGGATCCGCGGCCTAGACCCCCCTTTGGCCGCGGATCCGCGGCCCTATGGGTGTGTTGGGGTGTCGGCTTCTGTGTACTTCCCTGGTCTTCTGTCCCCTCTTGTCTGGTATATGCATTTTCTGAAAATACTTTCACATTTCTTCTAGAATTTCTGTTGAGGAAAGGTGGACTTTTTGTGGATGTTTTTGTCATGATTGCCTCGAGCTCCGCGTAGATTTCTTTGAACTTGTTGTTGCCATTGAGCCTTATGCATGAAGGTGACATTGATTTGACATTTTGTCTTCCTAAACTGGTATCTGGCAACATACGGATGACGAGCGGAGACCGTGTTTTCTCAGTGGTTGGCAGGAACCCGGATTTTATTGTGTTTTCCATGAATTTCAACGTTTTAGAACCGAGAACCTGTATCCTGCAATTGACTAGCAAACACGGCTCAAGAGTATCTACCGATATGCAATGTGACAAAAATTGGGCAGTATGAAAATGCAAAAATCTGATATGAACAAATACCCCCAAACTTATCATTTGCTCGTCCCGAGCAAAGCCCATTTATTCACAAAAAATTTCCTAACCTCACTTTCGCAGGGAACGCGATTGCACTGAGCATGTGCAACAAGCCGTTAAACCTCTAGGTGTCCCTAGTAGGAGGGGTGTTGTCTCCTGAGGGTTTTCAGCGGATACTACCCACAAAATCCGGTCAAGTTGGTTTCGTAAAATAACTAAGATTCAAACCCTAAAGTTTTGTTTTAGAAAATAATAATTCTATAATCCTAAGTCTAGACCATCGAACCTTTATTTTTCACACCTCGCTTCTTATTTAACAACAGATTTTATATGTCTTTACGTGCAGTGCAAATAGTGTCGTTAAGTTCCCGAAAGGTCGAATAAAATCATCATGTCGCACAATAAAGCCCAGATAACAATTTTAAAAGGATCACATAAGTTTTATAAAGAGTTAAGCATTTTTCAAGTTTCGTTTTCCAGTAAGGTTTTAACTTCAGAATTTCTATCTTCCATAACAGGAAACTAAGTCGTATTTTTCACTCCACCTTTTTCTTGTTTTCATTTCATACACACCTCTGTGAACGTGCAATAGTCTTTATCATAGAATAAAACCTTCATATCTCCGTTAAAATTTTTATAAAAGCCTGTCTTTTATCAAGATTATTCTCACACAAAGAACCGTTAGGAATTTTAACTCGGAGAGAACACTTGCTTGACTTTGTTTTAAACAGGACTTTCTAGGCTTCTTAGCGAGCTTTGGGCCAATGCACCCAAACCAGTTGGTTTTAGGGCATTAGGTGCCGAAACACCCCAGCGGACTTAATTACTCAAGTTACCTAGGTCCAAAAACAAAAGACAGTTTGGCGTGAAAATCAGATGATTTAATACGAACGGAGATATAACCGGCAGTTCAATTATTTTTTGGATAAAAGACGTGTTTAGTGGGTTTGGTGTGTAATCATTCCTATCAAGTTTCAGATGGGTTATTTTTCAGACTTAGCTCCAATTACGGCATCAATAACATTCCTTCATATTCGCTTTACTTCATAAACTATTCTTGACATTACTTATTTCAGAACAAACCTATTTGATACTCAGAAAATCATTTATCTGTTTAAAAGTTTTTCAACATAAAAGACTTGTCATCTAATTCCCAAAAACTCACGACACGTGTAGTGTGATGTAAAGACGTATATCAGCTATAGTTAACTTCAAAGGAGAGTTATCTTTCAGGTTTTCAAAATCCAAACATAAGATCTAGTTATTCCTATTTTTTCAAACAAAAACCGTCGAATGTTGAATCAGAGTTCTTCCACAAGCTAACTTGACAAAAAAGTTTTTATGTTTTCAGAAAATTTTCAAATTTTTATGGATTTTTATGGATATTAATATGCAGATGCAAAATATACATATGAATGCGAAGGTAAGAAATGCGTACCGAGCGTACCCCCAAACTTAAACTGGACAGTGTCCTCACTGTCATTGCATGAAGAGATTATTTGAAGGGTCAAAATTGTCGGTTAGCGATACACAAATTTTTATTTGTTTTTGTTTTTAAAGAAAAGAAAAAGAATATACACAAATATATAAAAAATGGTTTATACATACCCCCAAACTTATTTGGAACAGTGTCCACTGTTCTTGGCTGGATAACCGAAGTTTGGAGGTAGGCGGAGGAAGATCATTCACGGTAAACCGGCTCCTGTAAGAACAGGAGCTCTTCTGTTGGTTTGGCGCTAAGGTACGGTTTGCATCGGTGTCCGTTCACTTTGAAAAATGAACCGTCCTTTGGATTCTCCAAATCCACAGCGCCCTGCGGATACACATTCCGCATAAAATACGGCCCTTTCCAGCGAGATCGGAGCTTTCCTGGATGGAAATGAAGTCGGGTGTCGTAAAGCAGTACCTGCTGACCAGGTACGAAGGTTTTGCGCAAAAGGTGTTTATCGTGAAACACCTTCGTTCGATTCTTAACGACAACCGCGTTATCGTAAGCCTCATCCCTAAGCTCGCTCAGTTCGTTCAACTGCAGCTTCCGATGGCTGCCCGCATCCTCAAGAGACAGATTCAGCTCCTTTATCGCCCAAAATGCGCGATGCCCTATTTCGACAGGTAGGTGGCAGGCTTTTTCGTACACAAGCCGATAGGGAGACATGCCAAGGTCGGTCTTATAAGCGGTTCGAAATGCCCAAAGGGCATCAGTGAGTTTCATCGACCAATCCTTACGGTTCTTGGAAACCGTCTTCTCCAGTATCTGCTTGATTTGCCGATTTGAAACTTCGGCCTGCCCGCAGGTTTGGGGGTGGTAGGGCGTAGAAAGCTTATGATTAATGGAGTATTTCCGCATCAAGGCTTCGAAAGTTTTATTGCATAAATGACTTCCATTGTCGCTAATGATCGATCGGGGGTGCCCAAACCGGGAGAAAATGTTTTCTTTAAGGAACCTAACGACAACCTTGTTGTCGTTAGTCCGGCTGGGCACAGCCTCGACCCATTTAGAGATGTAATCAACAGCTACAAGAATGTACAAGTTCCCAAAAGAGCTGGGAAACGGCCCCATGAAGTCTATCCCCCAAATATCGAAAATCTCCACAACCAAGATCGGTTGGAGCGGCATCTCGTTCCTCCGGGATATCCGGCCCATCTGTTGGCACCGGGAGCAAGTCTTGCAATAGTCGTGAGCGTCTTTGAAAAGTTGTGGCCAGTAAAAACCACATTGCAAGATCTTCTCAGCTGTCTTTCTGGGCCTAAAATGCCCGCCACACGCTTGATCGTGGCAAAATGACAGCGCACTCTTGAATTCCTCATCAGGGACACACCGACGAATAATCTGGTCGGGACAGTTCTTGAACAAGTAGGGTTCGTCCCAGTAAAAGTGTTTTACTTGGGATAAGAAGCGAAGTCTGTCCTGACTCGACCATTCAGTCGGTAGTAATCCCGTGGTCAAATAGTTCACAATATCTGCGAACCAGGGTTCGCAAGATACTGTCAAGAGCTGTTCATCCGGGAACATGTCGTTGATCGGAATTGGAAGCGAAGGCGAAGAAGGAAGTCGTGAGAGATGGTCGGCAACTACGTTTTCACATCCTCTTTTGTACTTAATGACAAGGTCAAACTCTTGAAGCAAGAGGATCCAACGGATTAACCGAGATTTTGCATCTTTCTTCGCAAAAAGATGGCGCAGAGCAGAATGATCAGTGTAGACAATGACTGGAGAGCCGATGAGGTAGGGCCTGAACTTTTCTAGAGAAAATACAACAGCTAAGAATTCCTTCTCAGTTGTTGTATAATTGAGTTGTGCGTCGTTCAGGGTTCGGCTTGCGTAATAGATTACGTACGGCATCTTGTTGATGTGTTGTCCAAGGACAGCACCAATGGCAAAGTCGGATGCATCGCACATAATCTCAAATGGGTGCGTCCAGTCAGGTGAAGAAAGAATGGGAGCAGAAGTGAGTGAGCGTTTCAGTGACTCGAATGCAGTCACACAGCTCGAGTCGAAGTCGAATGGCGTGTCCTAGGCCAGCAAAAGATTCAAGGGCCTGGCAATCTTACTAAAGTCCTTGATAAACCGTCTATAGAAACCGGCATGGCCAAGGAAGGCTCGGATATCTCTGACGCATCGGGGAGGAGGCAGATTGGAAATGACCTCAATCTTTTCTTTGTCAACCTCTATGCCATTTTGCGAGATGATATGTCCTAAGAAAATACCTTCGCGCACCATGAAGTGGCATTTCTCCCAGTTCAAAGTGAGATTCTTGTCCTTACATCGGGTAAGGACAGCGTCAAGATGCAGCAAACACTCATTGAAGGAGTCGCCGAAGATGGAGAAGTCATCCATGAAAATCTCCAGAAATTTTTCCACCATGTCTGAGAAGATACCCATCATACACCGCTGGAAGGTAGCGGGCGCATTGCATAACCCAAAGGGCATGCGTCGATATGCAAACGTGCCGAAAGGACAAGTGAAAGTGGTCTTGTCCTGGTCTTTTTCGGCGATGGGAATCTGATTATAGCCGGAGTAGCCATCAAGAAAACAATAGTACTCATGTCCGGCCAATCGTTCAAGCATTTGGTCAATGAAAGGTAGCGGAAAGTGGTCTTTCCGCGTTGCGGCGTTGAGTTTTCTGTAATCAATGCACACTCGCCACCCAGTTTGGGAGCGAGTAGGGATTAACTCATTCGCCTCGTTGGTTATGACCGTGATGCCCGACTTCTTGGGGACAACGTTAATGGGGCTAACCCACTGGCTATCAGAGATAGGGTAAATGATACCACAATCTAGACATTTGACGATCTCCTTCTTCACGGCCTTCTTCATGACTGGATTAAGATGTCTTTGTGGATCCCGGGCTGGTTTGGCATCATCCATCAGATGAATGTGATGCTCAACGATCAGGGGACTAATCCCCTTGATGTCCGCCATGGACCAGCCAAAAGCTTGCCTGTTGCTGTGCAAGACCGCGAGAAGGGCTTTCTCCTGCTCGGGAGCTAGAGAAGCCGAAATGATGACAGGGAGGGTCTCGTTCTCACCTAAGTAAGCATACTTAAGGTGAGACGGCAACGGCTTGAGTTCGAGCGTTGGAGGTGAAACGATGGAAGGCAAGACTGGTGCAAAGGTCTCGAACTCAAAGGACTCCAGCAAAGGTTCAAAACGAGTGTAGGCAACCGAGTTAGATGGTTCAGGTAACTCATCCGGAAAGTTGAAGGATTCAAACTCGGGTTGTGCGCGGCTAAGATCGTTCGAAAACGTGAAACACTCGTAGTCGTTGTCGGGCGCAGAAACAGCAGCAGGTTCGAAGAGAAACGCACTAGTGGCGTCAAGATTATCGTGATCAAATAGAAACTCCTCGAATTCACACTCTTCTGGGTTGATCTCCTGGATCGAGCAGACGTCCAGTATATGAGCATTAGGTTCGGCGGGCTGATTCCCCAACCTAAAAATGTTGAGTTCAATCGTCATGTTTCCAAAAGAGAGGTTCATCGAACCATTGCGACAATTGATCACAGCATTTGAGGTTGCGAGAAATGGGCGACCGAGTATCACCGGAATTTGATTCCGGTGGTTAGCTACAGGCTGTGTATCTAAGACAATGAAGTCAACGGGAAATATGAAGTCCCCGACTTTTATTAACACATCCTCTAGCTCACCCCTAGGATGGGTGATCGATCGGTCGGCCATTTGGAGAGTGCAGTGCGTGGGTTTCAGCTCTCCGACGCCTAATTGCTCGTATACTGAATACGGAAGCAGGTTAACACTAGCACCAAGATCTAATAGTGCGTGGTTGATGTTCTTATCCCTAATGGTAATTGAAATCGTAGGACAGCCTGGGTCCTTCCGTTTTTGTGGTAAAGATTGGGTAAGGGCATCACTCACAGCACTAGCCAAGAAAACTTTCTTGGGTACCTGAGACTTCCTCTTTTTCGTGCACAAGTCCTTTAAGATTTTCGCGTAGGACGGGACTTGTTGGACAGCATCTAAAATAGGAATGTTAATGTTAACCTGCTTGAATAACTCTAGAATCTTCTCCATTTGAGGATTTTGTTTATTAGACCTCAACCGGTTTGGAAATGGAACATTTTGAAAATTGGTTGAGTCTAATGCTGGAGGAGGAGATTGTGGAGTTGGAACAGATCCCAGAATAGATGTTTTCGTGGAGTGAGAAGTGGGTCCGTTCAGAGCAGAAGAAGAGGAATGAGAGCCTGTTGAAGAACGGAGAATAGGCTCGGAAGACGAAGAAGAAGAAGAAGAAGAAGAAGAAGAAGAAGCGGCCGGGGTGTCTTCGTTGATCCGTGTGCCGATGTTGTTTTGCAGCATCCTCCCCGATCTCAGTGTAGTCACGGCACTCATATTATGGTTTTGTTGTTCAAGAGCAACATGTACATTATGTGGGTGACCGGGATTTGGAAGTGGCTGGGATGGGAGCTTCCCCTTCTCTCGCTCGCTTAAGGCCGCATTCAGCTGTGCAATCTGGGCCTCGATGGTCTTGATGCTTTGCCCATGTGCGGCAGTGTGTTGCACTAAAGATTGAATGGAAGACTGGATGTTGGCGGTGGATTGAGTCGATTGTTTAACAAACGCCTCCAGACTTCGTTCGAGAGAGGAAACCTTATCGTTGTTTGACGGAACAAAGTTGTTTGGTGGAAACGAATTGTTGGGTGCAAAGTTGTTCGTCTGATTTTGAAAAGGTTGGGGTTGGAAAGACTGCTGATACTGAGTTTGTTGTTGCGCTTGTTGTTGCGGCGGAGGGGCCCTTTGGAAATTGTTGCCCTGGAATTGATTCTGATTCTGATTCTGATTCCAGGTGAAATTGGGGTGGTTCCTCCAACCGGGATTGTAGGTGGAAGAGTATGGATCATTCCTCGGTCTTTGCTGGAAGGCAGCATTAACCTGATCCTGTCCTTGCGAGGGTGGATTGTAAGGACACTCTTCGGTCAAGTGGGAAGGATCGGAACAACAAGCGCAGATGGTACGAAGGGGGAGAACAGGGGCAGGAGCAGGAGCAGAGAATTTGCTCTCTATTGCTTCAAGCTTTCTTGTGATTGCAGCCATTTCAGCTTTCATCGCAATAGAGACATCAAGTTGGTGAATTCCTACCCTAAACTGACCGGTAGAAGTGGAGGTAGAAGAAGAAGAAGACGTCGGTCTGGTGCTCTCCCACTGTAGCGTTTGCTCCGCAAGGTCGTCAAAGAACTGCCACGCTTCCTCGTCAGATTTCGATAGGAAGTGGCCCTGACAGATGGTTTCCAACAACTGCTTCGTTGCTGGGTTTAGTCCCTCGTATAAGGTTTGGCAGAGTTGCCATTTCTCTATACCGTGGTGAGGACACTGAACAAGAAGGTCTTTGTACCGGTCAAAGCACTTCCAGAAGGGTTCAGAAGGAAGCTGGGTGAATTGGTTGATTTCATTTCGAATCCTTGCGGTTTTATGATTCGGATAAAATTTCTTTAGAAATGCTTTAACAAACTCGTCCCAACTGGTTATGGAATGGGAAGCGGTGCTATACAAACATTTTTCAGCGAGATCGCATAAAGTGAACGGAATGACCCGTAGACGTATAGCATCGTCCGACAGTTGGGTGGTTTTCATCATGGCACAGACGTTTTGAAATTTGTTGATGAAGATATAGGCATCTTCAGATTCAAGCCCATGAAAACGTGGAAGCATGTTGATGAAATGGGGCTTAATTTCAAAGTTATCCCCATTGGCCAGAGGAAGAGAAAGGCAGGTGGGAAGTGCAGAACGGGTGAGGTAGAAACGATCCTGGAGCGCGATTCGCTGCGGCGCTACAACAGGCGGAGGTGGTGGGAGATTGGTCTCCGTAGGAGGTGGAGCCAATCCAGCGGTGGTCAAAGAGATGTTCGGATTAAATCCCGACATCGCGGAAGAAGAGGTTGGTGAAGGTGAAGGTGAAGGTGAAGATGTATGAACAGAATTCCGGTCAACGTCGGAGTTGGCCGGCAAAGGAAGGGGTGAAAGAGGAGTGGACGGAGTATCGACTTCGGAGTCGATCGCGTAGTCGGTAGCGACTAACGTAACGCGGACTAGACGGGCGCTAGTGTCCCGAGTCCAAGCGGACATACACTAAACGAGTTTAGTATAGTCAAAGCGGAGAAGGTGAGGGTAAGAAAACGTCAATGGAGAAAACGATGGGTGGAGGGTGAAAAATGGATTTGGCGACAAAGGGCAAGTTTTTATAAAAGTTTTTGATTTTTTTTTTTGTTTTTAGAAAGATATTTACAGAAATATGTACGGACTTACGGCTTTAAGTAATCACGAACAAGATATGCACAATCTCACCTAGATCTACGGTCGCCTAGGTCAACTAGACCCGCTCCTAACTGTTCCAGAGGGCTAGAAAAAGGACCTCAAACCGCCTCTTCTCCGTCTAATGCGGCCAAATAAGTGCGAGGTAAGTGGGAAGTTGTCCAACGCTTTCGCGAAGTTCCTTAATTAAATAACCACTTTCCTTCGTCACACTTGCCTAGGCACCGTAAAAGTCAGATAGGATAAACGGCCGATGCCTGTAACTAGTCCTCTGTCCTAATGAGCGCGAAGTCCTTAGGGCTGAAGTCTAGTATTTTTTAATTTTTACAATGGTCAATGCATATGCTTTTTGTGATTTTTGGGGTCCTGGGAAGGGTGATGAAATCCCCACCCAATCTGAATTGGTTTCAAGCCCCTTAAGTCCGTATTAAGAAATGCAAAGCAGTAACAAATCAACTGCAAACAATTTTTATTTTTTAGCGCGGCGCAAAGAATCCTGCACAAGAACAGTTTATTGGAAGGGGGAGAAGAATTTGCGCTAAGAAATCTGCAGAAAACACAGATTATTGGAGTTCAGAGGAGTAGGAGAGAGGAGAGGAACACTTACAGAGAAGATGGCACCCTGACCCCACCAAGTGGCCGCGGTTCCGCGGCAATAAGGCCCTAATGCCGCGGTTCCGCGGCGGAAAAGAGGACTTGGCTCTTCATTTTTCTGGTGTGGGCTGTTTTGGGTGTCCTCTGCTTGTCTGGATGTACAGAATTTTTACTTGCTCATTGTACCTGCTCCAGATCTTGACAGTAGACCGTTAACTTCGTTTTGTCCGTCGCGGTGTAGCCGCGAAATGTGGGTCTATCTTCCCACGTCTTTGGCACTGTACTTGAACTCCGTATTTTCAACGTCTTGGCCACTGAACTCGAACTTCGTATTTTCCTGCACACTTGCACAAAAGCTAATCAAAAATAACAAGATGATTTTTTTTTACAAAGTATGTATTTTTTTTTCGTTTTTTGGTTATATTTATACTTACAAATTAACCCGAAATTACACAAGGAAATAAACTACCGTCTCCCCGGCAACGGTGCCATTTGATTGTTAGAGGTTCTGCGTATTCAAGTTTTAGTTTAAATACCGCAATCAAGACGGTTTCGCTTGTAGCTAGCCGGTTGAGTACGGGTCGTCCGCAGGGAGATGGGCGTCTTTTTCTATGTGCTTTAACGAGTTAAGTCCGAGAGTTCAGATTTTGTTGTGATTATCTAAGTGTTGAGTTGATATTTAAAGAGAGCTTGTTAGGGTTAGGATTAGGTTAATTTGAGTTAGGAGTCTCCACATCTTTCGTTGCCCCTCTTAATATCGGTGTTACGGTAATCGGCAACAACGGGGATTAGCACGACTAGGAAGGAACTTGCGAGTATAAGCTAGGCTTTCCAACGCATAAGTCCTTCCTTTTTGTGCTTGTCCGTCCGTTCTTGGCTCTTAGCCATAACCTCCGGTTAATTCAACCACAACCGGTCTCACTACGGAATCACCGCTATCATGTAGGATAGGGTGCCGTGAGGAGCGGATTGTGGTTCAATTAACGGGAGTCGATTTAAGCTGTTGGGCAAGGAAAGAGTGAGAGAGATTTCCTTCTCTCAAACTTTCCTTATCCTACCCTAACAAGTATGAACTACTCACACATCATGATACGGAAAAACAAAACAAAACAAATGAGGAAGATACAAAGAAGGAGATTAGAAGAATACGACTAGCTATTTGCGACCTCACCTTGGCGAGGATCGAGCGTAAGCATCATTGTCGTATTAAAGATAAAGAAAAAGAGAGAAGAAAGAAACAACAAGAAAATAACAACAACTACTTAACGAATTAAAATTACAACAATTATAAAGATAAAGAGACAAGCATGATAATAAATTGTTTTTCTTTATTCATCACTCTTCACTCATAAGCTCACTACAAGTTTCAATGGAGAAGAGGTGAGAAGAGGAAGAAGAAACACAACTAAACCTAGCAAAATGAAAATACAAGAATGGACCCTTTCCTTCACAAAGTTCTGGGCTATTTATAGGCTAGAGAATGGAAACCTAGGGTAACCACCAGAACAAAAACAAAAATACCAAAATACCCCTAAAATTTCTGCACAAGCGGCGCCTAGACGGCCGTGGATCCGCGGCCTAGACCCCCCTTTGGCCGCGGATCCGCGGCCCTATGGGTGTGTTGGGGTGTCGGCTTCTGTGTACTTCCCTGGTCTTCTGTCCCCTCTTGTCTGGTATATGCATTTTCTGAAAATACTTTCACATTTCTTCCAGAATTTCTGTTGAGAAAAGGTGGACTTTTTGTGGATGTTTTTGTCATGATTGCCTCGAGCTCCGCGTAGATTTCTTGGAACTTGTTGTTGCCATTGAGCCTTGTGCATGAAGGTGACATTGATTTGACATTTTGTCTTCCTAAACTGGTATCTGGCAACATACGGATGACGAGCGGAGACCGTGTTTTCAGTGGTTGGCAGGAACCCGGATTTTATTGTGTTTTCCATGAATTTCACCGTTTTAGAACCGAGAACCTGTATCCTGCAATTGACTATCAAACACGGCTCAAGAGTATCTACCGATATGCAATGTGACAAAAATTGGGCGGTATGAAAATGCAAAAATCTGATATGAACAGGAGGCGGAAATATGAATAACAATCTTGTTCTATGATTAAACATCGAATAACCGTATGAATCGTTTGCTAAACAAGTTTTAACAAAAGCTATAGAGTTCTAAACTACTATGTTAAGAGATTATACCAAACGGTTCTAGTCCTTCGTCTTAATGTTATCTACGGCCTCTTTGGATCTCCACGTCCTCTTCGGCTTTCTCCCGTGATAGATGATCCACCCGAGAACCCTAATCCAAGCTATAACCTCTAAACTTGAGGTTACTTAGTTTCTCTAGTTGCTAAATAGAGTAGCTAAGGTGATGTAGAGATAGGTTATGGAGTAATTAGTCTTTCCTAATCCTTGTTCTCAACTCATGAGGGTAGGATTAGGGTTTGGTGAAGGAGAGAGAACTTGAAGAGAGAGAGTGAGAAGATGATAATGATAATAATAAAATAATGAAATAGCTTCTCACTTGATATATGAAACATAATGAATTAAAAAGAAATGAATAATATGAGATTATTCATCATGTTTCATTAATGCAAGTGGGTGATTCATTATGTGAGTCATTAAGCATTTATTAATGCATTAATGACATGATGAATCACTCACAATGAGTCACTAAATCATTAAATGAAAATGCCACCTCTCCCTCCAAGTCATCACCTTCTAGAAGCTTCTCGGAAAATTACGAGAACGCCCCTCCCATCCGTGAAAATACGGAAAAACTTTAGACTGTACAAATCCAATAACCTGATACTAGAATCTGGCTTAAACCAAAGCCTACTAGTAAAAACTGTCCGAATGTCGTACGTGCGTTCAAACACGTATGCGTCCGAACCTTTGTCGTAAAACCATACGACCTCTATATCTTTTCGCCTGGGTTTGGGAAATCTCTGTGTGGGACTCTAAAGACTCGACTACTACGCTGGCAGTGGGTTTAACCACAGACCGCAAGCGGCATTAGCTGTACGTAACGGTCCCCAGGTAGTTGTCGATAAGAAAGCTGATGAGGTAACCCATCTGAAATCCTACTGAGCCTGTCTGTGACAATATCCGTGCAGTCCGGGCTGTTCGTCTAAGAGTATCGCATGTATGTTCTAGGGAGGTGGTGGACGTCAGACCCCTAATAACCGTACAAGTCGTGTCGGTATGGCTCAAGACCACCCGAGAATCTACTGATCAGTCCATCAGTAATTCTCAATCAGCCCTGGCCAGGGACTTATGGTAATGACCGACCGACCACAGTGCGATATCAACTCCCTATACCGGGAGAGACGAATCCCTAACAGTCGCTCAGTGCCTCCACGTGGCTCGGGACTGTGCCCAACTAAAACCTGTTTGCACGACTCCTTTGAGCCGTGGTAGGGTAATAATCAAAGCACAGTGGGAGCTCACACGAGACAAATGATGACCTTAAGTCAACGAACCATCTGCACACATGTCACCTGAGAACTGCTATCTGACGTTAGGTATAATACCATCAAGTCAGTTCTCGGCGAGTCCTGTCCGGTGTACTTACACCCAGTGAGCATCTATATACAATCTTAGGTGAACACTACCAATGGTTGCGGGACCAATCCATCGCCCCTCGTCAGGGTCTAGATATGTATACACTAGTCTACTCCGGAGTATCGATGCCCAATCTCGATACTCCTGCGACCAGGGACATCTAAGGGTGTGCCTATTGACTATCCAGCTCCCACTAGTATGACTGCCATCACAACGCCAGTAGACAGACAAAACACCCTATGGGCTTTTTCAACATATATATATATAAGTACCAAGTAAAATATATCATACGTTAAGGCAAATTCAAACCAAATAGCGTACTATCATATCAAGCAAGACTGTTATGTACATACATATCCCAAGCATCCTATACAATGTAGGCCTCTAGGGCATATATATCCAACAGCTTACAGGTTTTTCGAGATTTAGCAGATGGCAACAGTGAGGACACTGTTGAAAACAAGTTTGGGGGAGGTTTGTGCTTATTTTCGCATCATTTGCATCATCATTTGCATAAGCACAAAACATTTTTTAAAAACCTATAAAAATTTAAAAAATTTCAAATAAAAAAAAATATTTTTTTGTACATAAATAAGATAATAAAAGTTTAGATAGTGAAAAATTACATCCATGAGATTAGAAAAAATTAAGAAAACCAAGAAAATTAGAAGTTTTCTTATACGAACTAGTAATAAGTAGTTATGGGCCGTTGTCCCAAGGGTTAGTAAAATGAAGGAAGTCACTAATCTGAGGATAAAAATAAGTCTGAAAAATAGTTTCTATTCTGGAAGCCAAACATTTTGAACGTTGATACCCTGCTATTCGCACTTACACACATCTTAAAGCCTGGGATAGTAGAGGATACCTTGAAATGCTCTTGTCTTAAAGCCAAAAGTATGAAGGAAATAAAAAAATGAAATGAAGAAAATATAAAGTGGTGAGAAAAATGGACACTGGTTTTGTTATCCCCGAGGGCAATAAAAAAATATATAGCGAGGGTGCTTCTTCACCTAGTGCCCTAAGGCCAACTGGTCTGGGAGTCACTGCTATGCCTGAGGTGGTGCAAGACGAGGAAAATACACCAAGTAAGCAAGCACAGGAGTAATCGGTCGGTTAGTACCTCGAGAAGTATTAACGGTCGCACGAAAGTGTGTGAGCAATCTCATCTAAATATTCATTAATTAAAAAGTACTGAGGCTGATGGGCAAGAGTATGATAGCTTGAATTGAATTCTCCGGTTGTAGGGATGTCTTTACACACACGCAGGGTAATATGATCGATGTTTGGAAGAAAGATAGGAATGAAGAATAAGACGATGTTTTATTGAGGGAGGACGTGATTTCTGACATCTTTTCATGACCATTAAGATAGGGCTCATGACAACCGAAAAGCTAGCTTAGTTGGAAACCCTAATTTTCAAAGTCTTTCTTTTACAATTCTTTTCTTTAAATGTAATATTCATGAACTTCCTTTTATTATTGGATTTTGTGGGTGCAATCCGCTGAAAACCCTCAGGAGACAACACTCCTCCTACTAGGGACACCTAGAGGTTTAAAGGCTTGTTGCACGTGCTCAGTGCAATCGTGTTGCCTACGAAAGTGTGCTAGTTAGTTTTTCACTTTTTTTTCTCCTTCTCTTTTTAATAAAACAATTCAATCGAGACGATCGAAAATAAGTTTGGGGGTATTTGATCAGTCGAAAATAATGTATTTTTAACACGGCAATTTCCCTATATTTGCATTCATTTAGAAGTGTTCGGTATTCATATTTCACATATTAGCAAAACAGTCCTGAAATATCAGATTGCATGTGTTTGACTCTAAAACCGACATTTCTGAGGAAATTGTGTGTTTATCATGGCATCGCATCATTTCTGTATTTGCGCAACACTTGTCTTGAGTCTGTGCAGGAAAATACGGAAGAAAAACCAAAGAGCTGATCAAAATTACGCCAACTCAATGATTTCAGATCTGGTAGCATTTCAGAAGGAGATATAAAATTCAACATATTAAAACAAGGCCAACAAGTCAGCACAAATCATCACCAGAAGTCCCAAGCCCCAATCCTCCAACATGGCCGCGGAACCGCGGCGGGAGCCGGCTTGCGCCGCGGTTCCGCGGCGGTTTGGCCACGTCATCCGTCCAATTTCAGTGCAAAATTCTCATCTCTGGGCCCACATTCATTTCTGATATGTCAAATTCCAGAATTCTCGCGAAGCTACTGCCAGATCAGCAAAGATCATTAAGCAAGGCTAATCCTAATTAAGCTCCAAACTAATCTCTTCTAGAAGCTCCCTTCTAACTAATCACATCTAGAAGCTTCTCCTCTAACTAACTTTTGGAGGGAAATTCAAATTTCCTCAAGAAACTTTTGGAGGGAAACTTAGAATTTGAAATCCTAGATCTAGGGTTGGGATGTCTATAAATAGAAACCTAGACCTAGGGTTAAAGGCTAATCAATCTTTAGGTAATCAATCATTAGTTAGTTCTTTAGCTCATTAGTTCATTCTTTCCCTCTTACATCATCTTCTTCCACAAGTCTAGTGATAAGGCTTGTGCGAAACCCTAACCCTAATTCCACTCCAAATTCAAGATCTTGAGTACCAATCAAGCGAGAAGCCTTCAACCTTTTAGGAGCCGAGCCGATCTTTAATCGGGCAAGTGATCCAAGCCGATCCGCGACTCACGGAGACGAGCGAAGCCAAATCGACGATCGAGTTCTTCCTCTTGTAGTTCTTGAGCGAATGTAACGAAATTGTTGATATAAATAAAATGTGAAATTCTTGAATCTTGCTTTCTTTTAATTCTTGCATCATGATTAGATCTAAATTTGTAATTGTTGTTCTTATTGTGATGTTTGAGTAAAACTCCACTCGTTAAGGAGTCGAGACGATCAATAGAATGATGATGTAACAAATCTTTAAACGATTCTTGAGTCCTACGAGTTTTGTAAACCCTAGCAAGTTTAAGAATCGATGACCTAGTTTCGTTGCGATGCTTTCTTGATTGTGATCGCTCGAAATTAGGGATCTACGATCGTTTCTTGAATTTACTAGAGGCTAGAATGTGAATGATATCGACGAAAGAATAAGGGATAAGATGAAACCCTAGTTTCACTAGAAATCCCTAATTCTTGTCGATCATCATCGATCTAGTATCAATTCATCGAAGGATAAGAATACGTAATTGTAAGATTACATCACATCTATAGATCCGATCGATTCCTACGAGCCTCATTTCGATTCTTGAGATTTGGTTTGGAAAAATCATCAAACTATCAATTCTTGATTCTATCTTTTTCTTGTTATTAGATCTAGATTTTCTAATTCTTGAACTTCAAATACAAATCATGAATTGTTTTCTTTTCTTTTCTTTAAAGTTTCGACTCATCTAATTCAAAAGACGAACTATTACACTGTCCCTGTGGACGATCCGCACTCACTAACAATCTACTTCCGACACCGTAGTTGATTGCGGTCAAATAATTTTTGGTTGTGATTTCTTTACAATTTCCATACTACAGAAACAAGAATTCCATTCAATCAATGCACAATATGCAAATGCTCGGTTTAATTATATAAAAAATATGAATGGAAGTAAATGTAACATAACTTCTAATTACGGGGGCTATACGCCATCCATACAATGTCCCCGATAGATATTTAGTCTATTCACCGGAATAAGTCGTGATCTATTCGGATTCCATCAATCTCTTTCCCTTCCTTGCTGCCTCCGAAGTCCCCATAGTCAATCCTACCATCGAAAAGAACTTTCGTATAAAAACGGCTAAAATCCGATATGGTGAAAACGTGAAAGTTAAAAGAACTTACATACGTAACGTGATATGTGAAAATATCGTGAGTTATATAACAATTAGGCTAACCTGAGATATCCCCAATATGGTTCGTATTTTGTGAAAACATGAAACGTGACACGAAATATCCGTATCGTATTTTAAAAGTATAACCAAAAGCAAGCAATTAGCTTCCAGATTTTATATACAGACTATATAAGAAAATCAATGTAACGTTTTAGAAATCGTTTAGGCGAATTTTCCGTTTTTTAGGTAAAATAAATTGTGCTTTCCGTTAAAACCTAGAAGCAATCATTTATCTGTATAGAATTCACTGCATCTAGTTTAACTAGGAAATTGTTAGTTTGCGGTTCTTAGTGGTCACTTGAAAATTTTGGTTCATTTTAATATTTTTTCGTAATTAAAATATTATTATAAGCTTTTAATTATGCACTTAATTAGTGGTAATTACTTTTTGGTTTGGGTTAATTATGCTAAATTGAATCCATGCTAACTTAATCACAAGATTAAGCAACTTTGACTTTTTGTAAATATCTTGATGAAATTTCTAGATATTTGTTGGTTTTAAGGGAATTTAATAAAAAGGAAAAATGAGGTGGCTTAAGTTTTATGTTTTAATTAAGCTTTAACATTGTTTTCTTCTAGATTTTTCCACACAGCTCCAAACTTTTCCACTCCCCTCCAAGTGGCCGGCCCCTCTCCCCTTTGCTGCCCCATTTTGATTTTCACCCTATTTCAACTCTTTTAAGCTCAAATAAATCATCAAAAATCATCAAATAATCACACAAACTCAAATATAAATCCCTACCCATTATTCTTTAACCTTAACCTAGCTTAATTCATGAGGAAAGATAGCATTTTGGAGGTTGTTTTGTTGATCTAGTTGCATGTTTGTGGATCTTTTGTGAGGTATAAAAATCCTAACCCTAATATTTTATTGTTGTTAAAATCATTATGCTAGCTTGTTAGATATTTAAATATGTATTTATTTTGCATATTTAGAATTTCTAGAAAAGGTTTTGATAATCAAGTTAGGGTTTTGTGTATTGTAATGGTTAAGTGAGAAGTGTAAACTTGGAAAACATAACCGAATTATGAGATTGTTATTTGTAATTTTCCAAATGGTCTAATTAAGCTAATTAGCAAACTAAGCTTTTACTATATCTCTTTTGGGTGAGATTAAAAATCTAGTAAGGGTTTGTGTGGTTTAATCAAGCTATTATGAGATTATTGTGATTACTAGTTTTGGTTAAACTTGTAGATTTGAGCTAAAATGTTTAAAAGTTGCTTACTAGATTTTCGGTAAATTAAGGCGTGAGTTTCTATTGACGTTGTGATGTTATATATATTTGATTCTATGATATATATTGTGTTGTAAATGCGTGATCGGTACGATCAGGGTCTAGGCTTGGTTGTTGGATCATCCTAGCTAGGGTTGTGCCGATATCGTACGCGTTTTGTGCACTGAGTGCACAGTGTGTATATCTTGTGGACGTTATCCTTGCGTTTCGTTAGCTTTGTATCGGCGCGGGATATTTAATCTTATGTGTTGTGTTTGTGAAATTTTAGGATCGTGAGCAGGGACTTCGGACGCTGCGATGAGAGGGAAGCAGGTGGTCGGATTTACTTAGCTCGAGATCATCAGTGAGTAGATTTAACATCTACAAGGGAATCGCCGGCATGGCGTTATGCATCTGGGCTAGATTAAATGATATGATTCTTGATATTAAGTATATGGACATTTGTTCATATCAGAAAACTACATTTTAATACCGCGCATTCATTATCCATTTGTTGTATTTATCGGTACTATTAACCAGTGTCTGCTCTGTAATACAGATTACAGGTATCCGTGACAAAATACTGGAAATACATTCAAAAAGCACAGATATATCATTTGAGAGCTGACACTGCAAGCAGAACCGCAAACCGACCGATACTTCAATAGTTTCTTTTTGCAACAAGTTTCTGTACACACTTTTTATCTAAATGGTCCAACACAAGCAAGTGTGTACACAAGACTTTTTAGCACATGGACCATAATGGGGGCAGCCATGAATGGATATGAAGTAATGTGCATTCAAAGCTAAAGATTATATGTTGATTTAAAGATTCAAATCCCCCCCATAATAAGTGCAAATCAAATTCAATTAAACAAATCAGCGTGGACCATAATGGGGGCAGCCATGAATCAAGACGCAAATGGACATGAAGTAATGAGCATTCAATGCTAAACATTTTGTGTTGATTTAAAAATTCGAATTTCCCTCCATTCTTTAGAGCCTATAAATACAGACCATGGGGCAAAGGAGAAAGGGTCTTGGATTGTGCTTACATTGTTTCATTCTTTTCACCAAACCTCTTTTGTTTTCATTTTTTTTTCTTGTAAATAGCTTATTCCCCTTGAGTTCTTAACCTTCTCTTGATCTTGCAACCTCTTTCTTGAGCTTGCAAGTTTAAGGGTTGGTTATTGATTTCAAGGGTTATATCATTCTTGAAGATTAATAAAGTTCTCTTTTTGTACCTTCATTCACCATGCGTTCTTTGCCTCTTCTTGATCTTGCAACCTCTTCATTGAGCTTGCAAGTTTAAAATTTGGTTATTGAACCCATGTGTTGTTTTGGGTTCTATGGTTCTTAGTCTTTCTTACTTGCTCTTTTACATACTTTCATTTTCATTCATGTCTTTTATTAATTGCAATTTATTACCATGTCATTTAATTACTCGCTTATAATCTTTTCTTTTATTTGCTCTTTTTGGGTTTGTGTTGTGAATGGTTGTTAATATGTGTTGTTAGGAAAAGATAAAGATATTGTAAGTTAACATTTCGTTTCTCATTTCCTTTTCCCGTCTTTTCTATTTGAAACTCCGTCCAAACCTTACGCAAGCGCTCCGTTAGGGCCCTACCCTACCAAGGTATCGGTGATTCCTAACCGCGACCGGTTGCGCTCGGATTGGCCGTAGGTGAAAGCAAGAGACAAGAACGGACGGACAAGGGTCAATATGCCGGATTCCATGAATACCGTGCTTAAGCACCCTAATCCACGTTGTTGCCGATTTCTATAGCTTCATCTGTTGAGTTGGCTCAAAGGACTTGAATACGGAAATCCTTAACTTACACTATTCTATCTAATCCTAACAATTGTTTCTTTTTCATATAACACATAGGATAGATACGGACTTTCCACCCATGGGCATTAACTCGTCAAAACAAGAACGTAAAACGCTCCGTCTCCCTGCGGACGACCCGTGCTCATCGCATCTAGCTGCAAAGCGACACCGTCCTGATCGCGGTTAAACTTTAGAACTCTTAAAACTCGACACGCCAAAAGCGTGCGGTCAAATGGCGCCGTTGCCGGGGAGACGGTAACGTTTTTATTCTTATTATTTCGGGTTAATCTTGTGAATATCCATCTAACACTTTTCTTAAAAACAACATAAAAATTGAAAATTTTCAAAAACCAAAACCAAAAAAACTAACAATTGCTAACACTTTTTGTTCTTTGGAATTTGACCTGCTAGCACTCTGGAACTAAACTAAAAAAATCAAACAATACCAGTGAGACACTAGTGGAACATTGAGACACCTGAAGAACGTTGGAGCCCATTTACCCCAAGAAGTCCGGCGACATCCATACATTTCCCAAGCTCGCCGGCCTGTTCTGTTCTTTTGGCTGCAAAATTTTTCTCTGTTCTCCAGTGTTCTGTTTTTGTCCCATTTTTATTGTTTGTTTTTTTTTATAATTTTTAGTCCGCAGGTATTTGGGCATTCGTATCGCTTTTCCGCACTAATATCCATTTTTCCGACAATTGTAGATTTTTGCAGAATTACGAACGGCGATTGTTGGGAGCAAAGTGTACATTCAAGGTTGAGGTGATTGCAAAGTACGGTGCCAAAGATCCTGGTAGTTTGACCCGCGCAAGCGAACTTTTCAAGCTTACTTGTTTTGATTCAACGGGGGTTTTCTAACCCAAAAACTTAACGGTACGTGCTTTACTAACACCTTCTTCTCAAATCCGACGCATCCACTATAATATTTTTGCAGGATTCTTTGCAAGTTCGCTAGCAAACGCTAAAATTGACTAACCCGTATTTGTTGCAGTGCCGAGCTTAAACATAAAAAAGATTGATTGAAATTCTGAATAAATTTTTTTCATTGATTTGCGCATTGCATATATTAATACGGACTTAAGGGCAAGCGAACCCCACAACATATGGTAAAGGATTTCATCACCTTTTCCGTGGCCCACAAATCACGAAACTGAGCATAACGTTTACCCGCACAAAAGTTTAAATCAAACTATACTTTAAGCCTTTAAGGACTTCACTCTCATTTGGAGAGGTTAATTGTGTTTAGAACACCGCTTAACGGTATATTGTTTACGGGGTATCTAGGAAAGTGTTAATGGCGAAATCGCCAAAAGAGAAAGGATTATTTAATTAAGGACCTTCGCGAAAGCGTCGGAAAACCTCCCCCTATCTCTGCACTTACCTGGCCTCGTGATCAGTATATCTTGAGCCCGTTTCTCGACACAGTTTTACTTCAACAATCAGGTTCTTGAGCAAGTCTAGTTGACCTAGGTGAACCCTAGACCGATTAGGTGTGTGGTATTTTTGTGTCGTGATTATTTTGTCCAGATTTTTTTTTTGTATATTTCATTCTTTTGTTAATAACTAATAAAAAAATCACATTCTTTTTCTTCTCCTTTCTCTCATCATATCATGGGTACCCCACATCGCAAAACTCTTGCCGAACTTTGGTACCCACAACCAGACATCATTTCTTACAGTTCTTGTTTTGGTCGAATTTCGAACGACCCCTCCATGCCCAAAATTTCAGTGAAAGATCGCATAGACGCGTCTAGGACAAACACTTGCACTCCGCAATCTACTTTGTATCAACCTTTTCAACCTCCCCCACCCTCTTACGTTGATACCCCTTTAGCAAGTCGTCCTTTGTCCATCGCTAAAAGTATTGAACAATCCCGTAGCCGATCTTTCACCACTGCGAATTCTTTGGATCAACAATTCCATTCACCTTATTATCTATATGATGATCCTACCCCTGTCCAGCCATTCAATTGCTACCAGTCCTACCCAACTTTTACACCTTCCCTAGACATTGCTTCTCCACAGCCTTTTGGGGTTTTTAGTATCCAACAAACTTTGAATTTTTTACTGAAGCCCCTTCACAACCCATGTCTAGTCTGGAACAGTCGTTGGAAGACTTTCGGGTAGTGTCATGCCAACAGATGATGGATTTGAATGCTTCCATGGACGCCCTCATACAACCTACTGAACCGGTAGCTAGTTTCCAACTAGCTCCACATTTTCCATTGTATGATGAGGCGGTAAGACAGGTTAAGAATTTGAGTGATGAGAGTGAGTTGTACATCCTTCCAAATCAAACCTACCCATTGCAAATTGAATCGCACAACTCCAGTTTTAAATGTCTATCTAGTGTCCCAAATGATTTGCCGATTGAAGATAGAATGTTTAATGAGTTGTGCAACTTTGTAGTGTTTGATTTACTTGATTATGAAGGGTCCTTTTCGAGTGAAACCGCACCCAATCCTTTTGACCTCTACACCTCCACTATAGAACCTGAATTGATTAATATCCATGCTTTTGCTGAGGTGTCTGAGAATATTGATTTTCACTTGATTGAGGATATTGACGCTGGGAATATTTTAGATGATGAACCCACGGTTTTGGATGAGTTTTTCTTTCCAATTCATCATCCCGAGTCTTTAACTGTTTTTTCCGAACCCCATATGCGTCTGGATTTTGATGATAAATGCATGGATGAGATAATTTTTGAGGAGAATTTTGAGGATAACTTTGAGGATGAACCAGTTTTAATTGATGAGTCGGATTTTCCAATTCATCCTACCCCTTTCATTGACTGTGCACACCCTCCTGAACCTATTTCTTTTACCCTTCCTTGATCAGTCCCCTCCATCCTTTCCATCGTTCCGACTTTGCAAGACACCGTTTCACTTTCATTTTTAATGTCTGGTTTACCAAGTTCGGCGTACCCATGTTTTCTCACGAATCTTGAGGGATTTGACCTCATTTCTAGACGGGTTGATCGGTTAGCACAATCGCTTTTTACACATCGGTCATCACAAATTGTGCTAATTTATTCACTCCATTTTCACCCTCAAGTTCGTATTCCACTTCTTTCTTCCCTCCACCATTCTTCTTCTCAAATACCGAGACCGTATCCCACTTCTATCCCCATATGGTCTCGAGTATTCTTAATTTCATTCCTCTCCGTATTCTTTCACCAGCCCGGGACTTATCCAGGTAAAATTTTTGAATGGTTGGTGCTCACTTTCGGCCTGTGTATGGACTTGTATAGATTCATGCTGTTCTCTCTCCCCTAACTCTGAACTTTAACGCTTAACAGTGGAAACATTGTTTCACTTAAGTTTGGGGGGACCTTTATTGTGTATATATTTTTGGTTTTTTTTTTGTATAAATCTTTTGGGGAGCACAGGAAATTTTGACCCTCTTGGTGTAGCCTGACATTGAGGGCACTGTCAAGTTTAAGTTTGGGGATGTGCTCAGTAAGTTTTCTACCTTTGCATTCATTTGTATATTCTGCATTTTGCATACATATTTAAAAACCAAAAAAAAATCAGAAAATTTTCTAAAAACATAAAAACTTTGTTGTCAAGTTAGCTAGTGGGAGAACTTAGATTCAATATTTCGAAGGTTTTGTTTGATAAGGTAGGAACAACTAAATCCTATTTTTAGATTTTGAAAACCTGAAAGATAACCCTCCTTTGAAGTTAACTATAGATAATATATGTCTTTACATCACACTACACGTATCGTGAGTTTTGAAAATTAGATGACAAGTCTATTATGTCTGAAAACTTTTAAATTGATAAACTATTTTCTGAAGATCAAATAGATTTGTTCTGAAATAAGTAATATCAAGAATAGTTTATGAAGTAACGCGAATATAAAGGGATGTTATTGATGCCTTAATTGGAACTAATTCTGAAGAATAACTCATCTGAAACTTGATTGGAGTGGTTACACACCTGACCCACTAAACACGTCTTTTATCGTAAAAAATAATAGAGCTACCGGTTATATCTCCGTTCGCATTAAATCATCATGGTTTTCACGCTAAAATTAGTCTTTTGTTTTAGGGCCTAGGTTACTTGAGTAATTAAGTCCGCCGGGGTGTCTCTATACCTAATGCCCTAAAACCAACTGGTTTGGGAGCATTAGCCTAAAGCTCGCTAAGAAGCCTAGAAAGTCCAAATTAAAACAAAGTCAAGCAAGTGTTCTCTCCGAGTTAAAATTCCTAACGGTTCTTTGTGTGAGAATAATCTTGACAAAAGACAGGTTTTTATAAAATATTTCTAGCGGAGATATGAAGGTTTTACCCTATGATGAAGACTATTACACGTTCACAGAGGTGTGTATGAAACGAAAACAAGAAAAAGGTGGACTGAAAAATAAGACCTAGTTTCCTGTTAAGGAAGATAGAAATTCTGAATTTGAAACCTAACTGGAAAACGAAACTTGAGAAATACTTAACTCTTTAAAAAACTTATGTGATCCTTTTTAAGTTTTTATCTGGGCTTTATTTTGTGACATGACGACTTTAATCGATCATTTTGAAACTTAACGACTCTATTTGCACTGCACGTAAAGACATATAAAATCTTAAGTTAAAAAAGAAGCGAGGTGTGAAAAATAATGGTTCGATAGTTCTAGATTTAGGATAATAGAATTGCTAGCTTTAAAACAAAACCTTAGGGTTAGAATCATAGTTATTTCGCAAAACTAGCTTGACGGGATTTTGTGGGTGGAATCCGCTTAAAACCCTCAGGAGACAACACTCCTCCTACTAGGGACACCTAGAGATTTAATGGCTTGTTGCACGAGCTCAGTGCAATCGCGTTCCCGGCGAAAGTGAGGTCAGGATTCTTTTTGTTTTGCTCGGGACGAGCAAAAGATAAGTTTGGGGGTATTTGTTCATATCAGAAAACTGCATTTTAATACTGCTCATTCATTATCTATTTGTTGTATTTATCGGTACTGTTAACCATTGTCTGCTCAGTAATACAGATTATAGGTATCCGTGAAAAAATACCGGAAATACATTCAAAAAGAACGGATATATCATTTGAGAGCCGACACTGCAAACAGAATCGCAAACCGACCGATACTTCATGAGTTTCTTTTTGCATCAAGTTTGTGTACACACTTTTTATCTAAATGGTCCAACACAAGCAAGTGTGTACACAAGACTTTTTGGCACATGGACCATAATGGGGGCAGCCATGAAGGGACATGAAGAAATGTGCATTCAATGCTAAAGATTATATGTTGATTTGAATATTCAAATTTCCCCCATAATAAGTGCAAATCAAATTCAATTAAACAAATCAGCATGGACCATAATGGCGGCAGGTATGAATCAAGTCACAAATCAACATGAAGTAATGAACATTCAATGCTAAAGATTTTGTGTTGATTTAAAAATTCGAATTTCCCTCCATTCTTTGGAGCCTATAAATACAGACCATAGGGCAAAGGAGAAAGGGTCTTAGATTGTGCTTACATTGTTTCATTCTTTTCACCAAACCTCTTTTGTTTTCATTTTGTTACTGTAAATAACTTAGTCCCCATGAGTTCTTAACCTTCTCTTGATCTTGCAACCTCTTTCTTGAGCTTGCAAGTTTAAGGGTTGGTTATTGATCTCAAGGGTTGTATCGTTCTTGAAGATTAATAAAGTTCTCTTTTTGTGCCTTCATTCACCATGAGTTCTTTGCTTCTTCTTGATCTTGCAACCTCTTCAATGAGCTTGCAAGTTTAAGATTTGGTTATTGAACCCATGTCTTGTTTTGGGTTCTATGGTTCTTAGTCTTTCTTACTTGCTCTTTTACTTACTTGCATTTTCATTCTTGTCTTTTATTACTTGCAATTTATTACCATGTCATTTAATTACTCGCTTATAATCTTTTCTTTTCTTTGCTCTTTTGGGTTTGTGTTGTGAATGGTTGTTAATATGTGTTGTTAGGAAAAGAGAAAGATATTGTAAGTTAACGTTTCGTTTCTTATTTCCTTTTCCCGTCTTTTCTATTTGAAACTCCATCCAAACCATACACAAGCGCTCCGTTAGGCACCCTACCCTACCAAGGTATCGGAGATTCCTGACCGCGGCCGGTTGCGTTCGGATTGCCCGGAGGCGAAAGCAAGAGACAAGAACGAAGGGACAAGGGTCAATAAGCCGGATTCCACGAATACCGCGCTTAAGCACCCTAATCCACTTTGTTGTCGATTGCTCTAGCTTCATTGGTTGAGTTCGGCTCAAAGGAATTGAATACGGAAATCCTTAACTTACACTATTCTATCTAATCCTAACAATTGTTTCTTTTGCATATAACACATAGGATAGATATGAACTTTCCACCTACGCGCATTAACTCGGCCAAACAAGAACGTAAAACACTTCGTCTCCCTACGGACGACCCGTGCCCATCGCGGCTAGCTGCAAAGCGACACCGTCCTGATCGCGGTTAAACTTTAGAACTCTTAAAACTCGACACGCCAAAAGCGTGCGGTCAACATTGATTGTGCATGTGTACCTTTGTTGCATACCTCATTTTCCTATTGCATATTGACATAGTATTAATGAGACACAACACCAATATTGACGGTTCATGTTACACGAGCACTAATTATATGCTACACACACTCCGTCGATAAGTGCCATGACACGCACAACCCATATACATACGAGATATAGTTGACACCTATACATATGTGATATAGTATTCGTTAGGGACATTGAGACATGATCCTTATTTCCATTATGTATAGGAGAGATAGCATACATACATATACCTTGCATCCTTACATGTTTACACATATACTTATGTGATATAGTATCGGTTAAGGACATTGAGACATTGATTCATATTCCTTTATGCATATGACATATAGTATACCTGTATACCTACATACTTACACATATGCCTTGTCATGCCTGCATGGTAGCTACCCTTATACCTATATGGTATTGTATCATTTATGATAGGTATATACACATATGAGACATAGCTACATGTACATCATACCTACATATTTACATGTACACACATGTACCTTGCTATAGCTACATGTTCACCTCTATATGATGTTGCATTTGATTTCGGAGAAATTAGGAACCGCATGATATGTTTAATAACTTGTTGCAGTTAAATAGCGGTTTTTCCTTTATATGCTGATATTAGTGTTACATGTTGCATATATTATATTTTATGGATTTCGGATTGATATATGGATTTCTTATGATGTTTTCTGGATGTGTTACTCCTGGGTATATATATCAGTGGTATGGGACGCTGATATATATACATGTATATATATATCAGTGGTATGGGACGCTGTTATATATGTACACCTATTTAATATATATCATCATAATGATTTATGCAAATATTCTTATTCATTACTTGAAGTTTTCTGGATTTGACTACCGTGGTAGTTTCATGAAATTATGCATTATTTGAAAAACCCAATTTCTCTTGATATGATATTTCGATGCGTCCACCATGAGATTTCTCGGTTTTGAGATTTGTGATATATACCAGATGCGAGGAGTGGTGTGGGCCGTGTGTGGGTACATGGTGGAGCCCGGTATGGTTCCCCGGGGCAAGAAAGGTATGTCGATGGTTTTAGCCGATGAGCCTGGCAGGCGGGCAAGTACCTACCGGTGATAGTATTTTAGACTCGGCGGTTATCTTGGTGATATCGACCGGAGTTATGTACGTGTGGTTACGTGGAAATTCGAGGGTCGAAGCTGGACACTCGAGTTTCCAGATAGCGTATGATACGTACCTATCAGGGCCAGTAGTGGTGACGGCACCTGATAAATGAGTATTTATGTGTCGATGCTAGACACTAGTTTTCATGATGTTTTCGGGTGTCGATGTTAAACACTAAGGTTCCATGAGACTTACAGGATGTGTTTTATTCCGTACTTCGCATTTATTTGATATGCATTGCTTCATGTATTATTAGTACCTAATAGAATACCTTTCATGACTGTTGCATTTATATATTGCTATTTTATTGCTATCATCTTGCATGTGATAGACCATCGCAGTACGTGCATACTTGCGATTACCAGCATATGTTATTTACTATTCACGTGTTGGCAACTCACTCCCATTGTGCCACAGTGTTTTGCAGGTAGTCCCTCCGGACAGTCGCGGCAGGGTTTCTTCTTCCTATCGTATCATTTTTTGCAGCGGATACCGCTTCGGCTGACTGTGAGCAGTTTTGGTATAGGTGGGTTTCGCAGTTATCCGTTTATGTACATTGGATATCTTTGGTTGTATCTAGTACTCTCCATCTACCACTTTCATGTATTGACTTAGAGACGAGTTGTGAGGACGATATTGTATATTTATTTTGTGACTCTGGAGGTTTTATTAGTTTTAATTATATCGTCTTTTATTCTTCGCTACGGCGTCTTATATCTGTTGTGGTAGTTGTTTCCTCCTTTGCGCGTGGATTTTGCTCCCGTTGGGGATGCTTTATTTATATCTTTGTATGTACCCATTTTGGGGCTAGTTTTTACAAAGGTGCTGCTGCCAAAATTTTTAAGAAAGTAAATTTGGACTTTAAAGAATTTGCACTTGAGTTTTTCAAAAGTTTTAACAATGTTCTTATCACTTACTACTTTTGATGGTTTAGATTGCTGGGTTTTCGGCTTGCTTGAATTGCGTTACTTCTGTAGACGTTACGTAGTTTAAGGGCCGTCACGTGCCAAATTTCGGGTCGTAACAAAGTTGGTATCAGAGGGCTAGGTTTTACCTTTCGGAGTGTAGGATGACCTTGGTATGATGGAGTAGGTAGCTTAAGCAGAGTGACGTAGTGTGTGTATGTCCGTGGCATACTTACGACACAGTACTCCGCCTAAGTGACCTAAGTACTAATTGCTTGAAATTCCTTCCATGATGATACATATCCTTGTGATTCGATTTCCGTGTTCATATCGAACCCTATATCCATTTCTAGCCTTTATGCCGCCGATGAAAATGAGGGCTCAGAGAGTGGCAGCGAGAGCCAAGGTCAGAGTTGACTCGTTTGGGACGAGGACTAACAAGGACAGTACGCTCGCTGTACAGAAGCAGATTGATCCGCCATCGATAGATCGTATCGCTAGGCTTGAGACAGAGATGCAGGATTTGCGCCAGATGATGAGATCGTTGGTTGAGGCCAGTCAAGCGCAGCGACAGGAGGTTGCCACCCCTGTTACCCAGTTTTTCCTTGCTATCAGTACACAGCATTGTGTTACGTATACAGCACCAGTGGATGCAACCCTATTAGATGAGGAGCGTCTTTCCAAGACTTTGGGAGTTCGAGCACAGAGGAGGACTCGTACAGGTGTACCAGCCCAGAGACAGAGGTTTAGTCGCCGTAACAGGTTTTGTGCACGTCGCGGGAGTAGCAGAGGCTTGGGATGTGGATAGTTGTTTAGCTCTTATCCCCAAGAGGGTCAGTAGTAATCGAATGGATGTTTTCGATTCGGGAGCCTTCATCACCTCGTCAGGAATTGTTCCTTGGCACCGTGTCAGACTTATGTTCAGAGAGGTCGTGGCCGCGAAGGGTTCGTTCAGAGGGGACAGGTTGGTAGAGAAAGAGTTCAGCCAGTTGCGGGTAGAGGGCAGGCACGAGCGTTTTCTTCTACTTATCGGGACGCGCGGGCGTCCAATGAAGAGTTTTCAGGTATTCTTAATTCGTATTTTCTTTCGATGCATATGTTTGTATAATTCGGGATCTATGTACTCGTTTATTCTACACACTTCGTGCCGAGAGTCGTGTTAGCTAGATCAGCCGTTTGTTGTGTTAACTCTTATTAGCGATTCTTTTGTTGCACGACACGTGCTTCGGTCATGTGCCCATCAGATAGGAGATAGAGATTCGTCCATCGATTTGATCCCTCTAAAGATGTTGGAATTTGACGTTCTCCTGGGCACGGACTGGTTAGCTACGTGCTATGCGTCTGTAGACTACCGCGAGAAAACAGTCAGGTTTTGTTTTCCCGACGAGTCAGTTCTTGTTGTGCAGGGGGACAGTGGTGCCGCCCCTCACAGCTTAATTTCAGCCTGTTACGCTAGTCGGCTTTTGAGGAGAGAATGTCGAGTATTCTTGGCTTTCATTCGTGATATCGGAGCCACAGTTGATTCGTTGGACCGGGTTTCTATTGGGCAAGATTTTCCGACGTTGTTCCAGATGAGCCGGCGGAGCTTAGGGATCTTAAGGGTCAGCTGCAGAGTTGCTAGATCGGGGGACTTGTACGTCCAAGTGTGTCGCTTTGGGGAGCTCCTATTCTGTTCGTCAAGAAGAAGGACGGCAGTTTGAGCTTGTGTATTGGTTAATCATCAATTGAAACGAGTTACGGTGCGGATTAGGTATCATTTACCTCGCATTGACGATTTCTTTGATCAGCTCCAGGGTGAGAGACATTTTTTATAAGTTTGTTTTGGGATCAAGTCATCATTGGTTGCGGGTTCGGAGTGATGACATTCTGAAGACTGCTTTTGTGCGCGCTATGGGCTTTTTGAGTTTTTGGTGGTGTCGTTGGACTCACCAATGCCCCAGCAACATTCATTGATGTGATGAACCAGATTTCTTCAGGCCGTTCCTCGACCAGTTATTGTTGTGTTATTGATGACATTCTAGTCTATTCCAAGAGTCGTGAGGAACATGAGTAGCACTTGAGGATTGCTTTGCAGACATTGGGAGAGTACCAGCGTTTGCTAAATTCTTGAAGTGTTTATTTCAGGCTTGATAGTGTTGACTTCCTTGGTCATGTAGTTACGGGAGACGGTATTCGTATGGACCCGAGGGAGATCAGGGTCGTACATCTTTAGCCCAGACCTGTATCAGTGATAGAGGTCCGCAGCTTTTTGGGTTTAGCCGGTTTACCGTCGTTTCATGCAGGATTTCTTGTGTATCGCTGCACCGTCGACCGGGCTGACCAGGAAGAGGGTTCTTTTTCTTAGAATGAGGCATGCGAGTTGAGTTTTCGGCAGTTGAAGATTCGGTTGACGACTACACCAGTTCTATCTTTGCTTTCTGGATCGAATGACTTTGTCGTTTATTGTGATGTTTCGCGAGTGGGGCTCGATTGTGTACTGGTGTAGCACGATAGAGTTATCGCTTATGCTTCCCGACAGTTGAAGTAGCACGAGCAGATTTATCCCACTCATGATCTGGAGATGGCCGCGGTGGTCTTGCGCTGAGGATTTCGAGACACTACTTGTACGGAGAGTCGTGTCAGATTTTCACAGACCACCAGAGCTTAATCTTCCTGCAGCGAGTTTTGATTGTTGAGACAAGCGCCGTTGGGTGGAGCTTGTGAAGGATTGTGATTGTGAGATCTTTTATTGCCCGGGGCAAGGCGATTGTGGTAGCTGATGCCTTGAGTCGTAGGCCTGGTGGTTAGCTTGTTCCAGTTGTGCGCAGTTCAGAGACAGTCTTATGCAGATTTACAGTTCGTGTGTGACCATTGAATTTAGCTTAAGTTCGCCTCTACTGAGGGGACTACTTGCTCATGTCCGCGTCCGTCCACTTTTACTTAAGCGTTTCGTGAGGCACAGCCCGCCGATGCTCGTTTGTTTGAGATTCTGAGCATGTTCGGTAGGGTAAAGATTCGGAGTTCTGATTGATGACCAGGGTGTGCTACGTTACGGGACTTGCTTGTGTATACAAGATATTGATGGGTAGAGACGTGAGATCCTAGAGCAGGCACATCAGTTAGCTTTCAGTGTTCACCCAAGTTCTCCCAAGATGTAACTTGACTTGAGAGTTAGTTACGGGTGGTCAGGGATGAAGTGTGAGGTTTCAGATTTCGTTTTAAAGTGCTTGACTTGTCAGCGAGCTAAGGTTGAGCATTTGAGGCCGGCAGGAGAGTTTCAACTTTTAACCGTTCCAGAGTGTGAATAGGAGCAGATCTCCATGAATTTCGTTGTGGTGTCTACCCAAGTCTAAACAGGGTATGATTCCATTTGGGTGATTGTTTTCCGGTTATGCTCAGTTTGCTCAATTGTTCTTCTATAAGTTTGTACATTTGCACGGAGTTCCTTCATGCGCTGTATCCAATAGAGGCATCCAGTTCACTAGCCGTCTTTGGCAGAAGCTTTAGGAAGCCTTGGATACTGGTTGAGCTTTAGCTCCGCTTTCCATCTGCAAGCCGATGGTTAATTATAGCGAACTATACATACTCTGGAGGATATGCTTGTGCATACATACTAATTTTTTGTTGGTTATTGGGATCGTCATTTGCCATTGATAGGGTTCTCATACGATAACCGTTATCAAGAGACATTTCAGATGGCAACTTTTAGGCCTTGTTTGGTAGGTTGTGTCGATCGCCAGTCTGTTTTACTGACTCCGCGTGAGTAGGATTTTTGGACCCCAGCTAGTCATGAGACTACGGAGAAGATCCAGTTGATTCAGGTCAGGATGAGAGCAGCCTAGTGCAGACAGAAGTCTTATGCCGACCGTCGTTGTCACAGATTTGAGTTCGCAGTGGGAGATCATGTATTCCTACGGATTTTTCTGATAAAATGGCGTGTTGAGTTTTGGGAAGCATAGTCCCAAAATTGTAGGTCCTTTTGAGATCCTTGAAGCGAGTTAGTACCGTTGCCTATCGTTGGAACTTCCGCCTAGATTTTTGCGTATTCACCCCGTACTCCTTGTGTCGATACTTCGCAAATACCTTCATGACCCTTTTCACATGATTCAGCACCAGACCATTTTTTTGGGACGCGATTTTTCGTTCACCAGCAGCCGATAGTTATAGTGGATCGGCAGGTAGAGAAATTTCGGTCAAAGGTCTTGCTATCTGTGAAGGTTCTTTGGCGTAGCCCGACTAGTGAGGAGATCACTTGAGAGGCTGCGAGCGAGATGTGGAAGTTTTGCACTCATCTCTTTTAAGGTACGCATAGTAAGAATTTTAATTCGGGGACCGAATTTCTTTTAGAGGGGAAAATTGTAACGTTTTAGAAATCGTTTAGGGTAATTTTCCGTTTTTAGGTAAAATAAATTGTGTTTTCCGTTAAAACCTAGAAGCAATCATTTATCTGTATAGAATTCACTGCACCTAGTTTAACTAGGAAATTGCTAGTTTGCGGTTTTTAGTGGTCACTTGAAAATTTTGGTTCATTTTAATATTTTTCCTTAATTAAAATATTATTATAAGCTTTTCATTATGCACTTAATTATTAGTAATTACTTTTTGTTTTGGGTTAATTATGCTAAATTGAATCCATGCTAACTTAATCACAAGATTAAGCAAGTTTGACTTTTTGTAAATATCTTGATGAAATATCTAGATATTTGTTGGTTTTAAGGGAATTTAATAAAAAGGAAAAATGAGGTGGCTTAATTTTTATGTTTTAATTAAGCTTTAATAATGTTTTCTTCTAGTTTTTTTCACACAACTCCAAACTTTCCCACTCCCCTCCAAGTGGCCGGCCCCTCTCCCCTTTGCTGCCCCATTTTGATTTTCACCTCATTTCAACTCTTTTAAGCTCAAATAAATCATAAAAAATCATCAAATAAATCATCAAAAATCATCAAATAATCCCACAAACTCAAATATAAATCCCTACCCATTATTCTTTAACACTAACCTAGCTTAATTCATGAGGAAAGATAGCATTTTGGAGGTTGTTTTATTGATCTAGTTGCATGTTTGTGGATCTTTTGTGAGGTATAAAAATGCCAACCCTAATCTTTTATTGTTGTTTAAATCATTATGCTAGCTTGTTAGATATTTAAATATGGCTTTATTTTGCATATTTAGAATTTCTAGAAAAGGTTTTTGATAATCAAGTTAGTGTTTTGTGTATTGTAATGGTTAAGTGAGAAGTGTAAACTTAGAAAACATAACCTAATTATGAGATTGTTATTTGTTATTTCCGAATGGTCTAATTAAGCTAATTAGCAAACTAAGCTTTTACTATATCTCTTTTAGGTGAGATTAAAATTCTATTAAGGATTTGTATGGTTTAATCAAGATATTATGAGATGATTGTGATTACTAGTTTTGGTTAAACTTGTAGATTTGAGCTAAAATGCTTAAAAGTTGCTTACTAGATTTTCGGTAAATTTAGGCGTGAGTTTCTATTGATGTTGCGATGTTATATATATTTGATTCCTCGATATATATTGTGTTGTGAATGCACGATCGGTACGATCAGGGTCTAGGCTTGGTGGTTGGGTCATCCTAGCTAGGGTTGTGCCGATATCATACGCGTTTTGTGCACTGAGTGCACAGTGTGTATATCTTATGGACGTTCTCCTTGCATTTCGTTGGCTTTGTATCGGGGCGGGATATTTAACCTTATGTGTTATGTTTGTGAAATTTTAGAATCGCGAGCGGGGACTTCGGATGCTGCGAAGAAAGGGAAGCAGGTGGTCGGATTTACTTAGCTCGAGATCATCAGTGAGTAGATTTAACATCTACAAGGGAATTGCCCGCATGGCGTTATGCGTCTGGGCTAGATTAAATGATATGATTCTTGATATTAAGTATATGGACATTGATTGTGCATGTGTACCTTTGTTGCATACCTCATTTTCTTATTGCATATGGACATATTATTAATGAGACACAACACCAATATTGACGGTTCATGTTACACGAGCACTAATTGTATGCTACACACACTCCGTCGATAATTTCCATGACACGCACAACCCATATACATACGAGATATAGTTGAAACCTAAACATATATGATATAGTATTGGTTAGGGACATTGAGACATGATCCTTATTTCCATTATGTATAGGAGAGATAGCATACATACATATACCATGCATCCTTACATGTTTACACCTATACTTATGTGATATAGTATCGGTTAGGGACATTGAGACATTGATTCATATTCCTTTGTGCATGACATATAGTATACCTGTATACCTACATGCTTACACATATGCCTTGCCATGCCTACATGCTAGTTACCCTTAAACCTATATGGTATTGTATCATTAGTGATAGGTATATACACATATGAGACATAGCTACATGCACATCATACATACATATTTACATGTACACACATATCCCTTGCTATAGCTACATGTTCACCTGTATATGATGTTGCATTTGATTTCGGAGAAATCAGGAACCACATGATATGTTTAATAACTTGTTGCAGTTAAATAGCGGTTTTTCCTTTATATACTCATATTTCTGTTACATGTTGCATATATTATATTTCGTGGATTTTACATTGATATATGGGTTTCTTATGATGTTTTCTGGATGTGTTACTCCTGGGTATATATATCAGTTGTATGGGACGCTGATATATATACATGTATATATATCAGTGGTATGGGACGCTGTTATATATGTACACCTATTTAATGTATATCATCATAATGATCTATGCAAATATTCTTATTCATTACTTGATGTTTTCTAGATTTGAGGACCGTGGTAGTTTCATGAAATTATGCATTATTTGAAAAACCCGGTTTCTCTTGATTTGATATTTCGATGCGTCCACCATGAGATTTCTCAGTTATGAGATTTGTGATATATACCCGATGCGAAGAGTGGAGTGGGCCGTGTGCGGGTATATGGTGGAGCCCGGTATAGTTCCCCGGGGCAAGAAAGGTATGTCGATGGTTTTAGCCGATGAGCCTGGCATGGGAGCAAGTACCTACCGATGATGGTATTTTAGACTCGGCGGTTATCGTGGTGATACCGACCGCAGTTATGTACATGTGGATACATGGAAATTCGAGTGTCGAAGCTGGGCACTCGGGTTTCCAGATAGCGTATGATACGTACCTATCGGGGCTAGTCGTGGTGACGGCTCCTAATAGATGAGTATTTATGTGTCGATATACTAGACACTAGTTTTCATGATGTTTTCGGGTGTCAATGTTAGACACTCAGGTTCCATGAGACTTACAGGATGTGTTTTATTCCGTACTCCGTATTTATTTGATATGCATTGCTTCATGTAGTAGTAGTACCTGATAGAGTACCTTTCATGACCGTTGCATTTATATATTGCCATTTTATTACTATCAGCTTGCATGTGATAGACCATCGCAGTACGTGCATGCTTGCGATTACCTGCATATGTTATTTACTATTCATGAGTTGGAAACTCACCCCCATTGTGCCACAGTGTTTTACAGGTAGTCCCTCCGGGCAGTCGCGGCAGGGTTTCTTCTTCCTATCGTATCATCTTTTGCAGCGGATACCGCTTCGGCTGACTTTGAGCAGTTTTGGTATAGGTGGGTTTCGCAGTTATCCGTTTACGTACATTGGATATCTTTGGTTGTATCTAGTACTCTCCATCTTCCACTTTCATGTATTGACTTAGAGACGAGTTGTGAGAACGATATTGTATATTTTTTTTGTGACTCTGGAGGTTTTTTATGCAGTTTTATTTATATCGTCTTTTATTCTTCGCTACGGCGTCGTATATCTGTTGTGGTGGTTGTTTCCGCCTTTGGGCGTAGATTTTTCTCCCGTTGGGGATGCTTTATTTATATCTTTGTATGTACCCATTTTTGGGGCTAGTTTTTACAAAGGAGGTGCTGCCAAAATTTTTAAGAAAATAAATTTGGACTTTAAATAATTTGCACTTGAGTTTTTCTAAAGTTTTAACAATGTTCTTATCACTTACTACTTTTATGGTTTAGATTGCTGGGTTTTCGACTTACTTGAATTGCGTTACGCCTGTAGACGTTATGTAATTTAAGGGCCGTCACGTGCCAAATTTCGGGTTGTGTCAATCAAAGTATACCAAATACCCTACTTGACATACAGAGTGCTACCCCAAAAACCTCAACACCGAAGTCATCAATAAGGCCGACAACGCTGGGAAAAGAGCAAGTCTCGTCGGTCGACTTGTATTGGAATAGGTCCGGGTTTCTCGTGTATACTGTAGGTTAATATTATAAGGTTACTGTACTATTAGATTTTTCTATGGATTAGTAAAAATTAGCAGATACTATACAGAGCTAAGACCTAACAAAATACGATATTACCGATACCATAAACTCGATACCAACTGTTGGTTATAGTGCCCTCAAAGTCAATTATTAGATCGCAGTTACGTGATTGCAATGATTGAGGAAGGACCTATACCGGTAGGACAGTCTTACTCGAGATGATAGTATGCTATCTGGTTTTCATTTATCAGTCGTGTACAGGTTCAGGTGACTGATCACTATTACACGTTGATAGAGCCCTTAGGATCTTGCTTGACTACCAACGGTATGATGGAGATCATATACGTGAGAGTTGGGTAGTCTATAAGCACATTCTTAAAAGTGGTCCCTAGTCGTGGGAGTTTCGAGACATGGCATCAATACTCTGGAGTAGACTAGTGTATACAGTCGAGAACCCGACGAGGGGCTGTGGCCGGTCTCACAAGCCACCGGTGTCAGTTGGATCACCTAAGATGTATACAGGTGCTCATTGGGTTATGAGTACACCGGACAGGACTCGCGCGAGACAACTCTCTCTAAGGAACTCGGCAAAATAGCCCCGTAACTTCAGGAGAAGGGGTGCCTCCTCACAAAGGGGGTCCCAGTCATTACGAAGAACACTTGCCCCCCCCGTCTTACCGCGGCTGCTGGCACGGAGTTAGCCGGGTCTTCTTCCTCCGGGAACCTGCTAGTTGGTATTATGCCTAGCGTCAGATAGCAGTTCCGTGGTGACATGTGTACAGGTTAGTTCATCGACCTGGGGTCGTCATTTGTCTCGTGTGAGTTCCCACTGTGCTTTGATTTCTACCCTACCACGGCTCAAAGGAGTCATGTAAACAAGTATTTTTTGGGTACAGTCCCGAGCCACATGGAGGCAAGTGAGCGGATCGGCAGGGGAGTCGTCTCTCCCGGTATTGGGGGTGAGATCGTGCTGTGTCTAGGAGAGCCATTACACAAAGCCCTCGGCTGAGGCAGGAGATTTACAGGTAGGTACTCCAGTAGTATCTCAGGGTGTTCTGTGATACACTCCGACACGACTTATACCTCTATTGGGGGTCTGACCTTACCATCCCCCTAGGCCCGATATGCGATACTCATAAACGAACGGACCGGACTGTATGTATATTGTCACTGTTAGACTCAGTAGGGTTCCAGGATGAGTTCGCTCATTGTCTTTCCTTGATGTCAGTACATGGGCAGCCGTTACGCACTGCCAGGGTACTGATGAGTCATTAGAGTCCCCCGCAGATAGTTTCCCAAGTTCGGGCGAAACGTTGTAAAGGCCGTATGGTTTTATGGCCGGGTTCGGAAAATGCACGTGCATTTATGCACGTGTCATATTTCGGGCAGATAATACTGGTGGGCTTTGGTTTAAGCCGGATCCATGTATTATATTGAGTCGGAATATTTTTGTCTCTAGTATTCGTATTCGGTCGGAATACGGATACAGGTATGTATATACAGGTGAGGGGTATTTTCGCAATCCGTTACAAGAATATTTTAGATGATGCATTTCTTTTTGGATTAATCATTTTGGTTTAAATGATTATTGGATTTTGGAAAGGGTGACTCATTATGGATGACACATTAACTCTAGAATGTTCACTAATGACTCATGTAGTGAGTTATCTAGTGAGTCATTAAGGAGTTAATGAGTTTTGTTTTGTGAAGAGATATTTGAGGATATATTTTCATTAGATATTTATCTTGGGTTTTTGATAAAAGATGAGAACCTCATTCATCTATTCACATAAGAAGAAAAAGAGAGAAGTTTTATATGCTTGAGTTCCTTCTCTCTTGATAGCTTCTTGATTTCACCATTTCCAAACCCTAGCATCTTCTTTATCCTCCACTCTTACCTTCTCATGTGATGAGAACCAAAGAGTGTTTGAGACAAAGTATTCTACTCGTTCTTTACTTCATCTTGGTCATCTCTCTTAGCAGACTTGACGTCCGAGTTGCCTCGGTATAGAGGCGGGAGCCCGTTTAAAGATCCGTAGATATGGTTCCACCTCGACAAGGAGCAAAGAGATCGGAGTTGCCGCGAGGAGCGTGGGATGATGGCTAAAGACCGAAGTACTCAGATCGATCGGTATAGCCTCTCTACCTCTTTACAGTTTGTTAGTTTAGCGTTAATGGCAAGATCCGGGTTATAGTATGCGATAGCGCCAGTTATAAAAGTTTTTTGTTCCACGTTTGGCGTCAGAATGACGGCTGGGGCGCTACCGTAGACATACATGGTATCAGAGCCATGCCATTAATCTTTACTAACTTGTTCTAATGCGTTTAAAACATCGATCGAACGAAATTTCCAAAACCGCATTTTTAAGGCTAAAGTTTCTATCGATTTTTAAGACAGGTCTAAAAATCATTTTGAGCTTCTCAGAAAATCGAGTAGGCTTTTTTAAGAAAACTGAAGAAATTTGGTCTACTGTTTCAGCAGTACTGCCGCGGAACCGCCGCACAAACCATGGTTTGGCCGCGGTTCCGCCGCCAGTTTGTGGGAACAATAAACCCTATTTCTTCTGTGTGTTCTGCATGGGAAATTATGGTTTCTGGAATATTTATTTTGGGCCCAGATTTTGTTTGTGTACTGCAGATGTACGTGGGGCCCACTTCGGGAAGTTTTGTCGATCGAAATTTTAAACTTGTTAGTTTACAGTACTTACATTATATCTCCGACCGTGAATGTCATTCAAGTGGTAAATTGCGTCTAATTGCTATAGTTCTTTTAGACGGGTTTGCGAACGTGACATTCGCGTTGATGTTCTGTGTTGTGCTGTGATGTTGCGGATTTGTCGTGGTAGATAGCTGTGTGCAATGGTAGTGCTGTTTGGATTTATTTGTACATTTGATATTGCGGGGCGAGCGTCCAACATGTAGACTTCCGTCACTGCATGCTTGTATAATATTCTTTTAGGGCACGACCGGGCTGAGGTCGATGTACCCGTTGTACATATTTTTCATTTCTGTACTAGGTTTTACCCCGCGAAGGAGTGCACGGATAGCCGGGTTCTGGAGGGCAACGGGTCGGCATCTCATGGCTTTGAGAGGCTGAGGGGCCTCACTCTAGAATTGGCAGACTATTCGTCATACTTGTAGGGGGTACAGGTTGACCCAAGGAGGGGTGCTCAAGTTACCGGATTCTGTGAAGTGCAGGGTGGTCCATTCATTATGCTGTAGGGGGCTGCCTCGCTTCAGGATTTGGCGGGTAACTTGCCGCACCCGTAGGGGTCTAGGTTTCATTGCACAGGCTATCCACACGACCAGGGGAACGTCGGGTTTCAGCAGCGGCTCTGTGAAACCCGGGGATCCCAGATTATCAGTATTGTTCTGTGATGCTTATTACTTTTCTGTAATGTTTCATATTATCACGCCTGGAGCGATTATTGTATATTGATATATACTAGTAAATGTTGTATATGTTTTACACCCGTGCTAGTCCAGTCCCAGCTCTATCGTTAGTTAAGTAACCTAACGGGTGATGACGGGACCCAGTGACGAATGCGGATGGCATATACGTACATTTTATTTTTCGTTTTTTTCTGGTATGATTAATTGATGGGACTGCGTTGATTCTGATCAATGCAAAGGAAAACAAACCTGTTTGGATGTTGTTGGAACAGTTTTAAAAAGTGTTATTACAAAGACGTTTTCTTTTGTTTTGCACAGTGGTATTCAGTTGGAATATCCTGCACCTCATTCGACGAGGCAAGGGCCGAGATCCCTTCACCGGGAGTGACCCCTTGGGCAGAAGTTTGAGTCAGGGTAATAACTTCACTATAGTCGATTACATGTTGCTTTGCATCGCGGTATCCAGTTGGAATATCCTGCATCGCGGTATCCAGTTGGAATATCCTGCACCTCATTCCACGAGGAAAGATTCGAGATCCCTTCACCGGGAGTGACCTCTTTAGCAAAGTTTTTCGCGACTATATTTTTATAAAAAGCTATCAGGTTCCTTCAACGTGATTAAGTTTATTACGTTAATGGTTTTTCACCAAAAACCAGCCATAGCCCTCCGTCATTTCATATGAATAGTCAGTAGTATTCAAGCTATGTTGGTTTGGCCCTTAGTCAAGACATAGTGAATTGTAGCTGCTGGGGTGTCCATATGTTGCATAGATAGATGTGTTGGTTTGGGATAGTCGTATTACTTTTTTGGCCCTTTAGTCAAGAGTATGTACGGGTGGGTTCAAATTAACAAGATAATGATGGGAAGAACTTGACATGTGACTTATGATTTGTTGGCCCTTAGTCAAGGTCATAAGAGCATGGGGTAAAAATCATATCGGGAGTTTCTAAAGAAACTGAAACTTGCCAGGCATGATCATACCTTCTGGAGTGTGATAACATGAGTGGATTCCGTCATGTTATCATGCGATGAGAGTTGGATACCGATTCCCACTGATGAGTTGGTTTACTCTTCGGGTAATCCTGATTGATTCTTCTTTCAGGTTTAGAGGAGAATTTGACAGTACAGTGGGAGGTTTCCTGATTAGATAAAGTGATAACCATTCTGATCTAGGTTTGAGTGGACGCAGAGTGTTTCTTTTCTCTCTTTCTTTGGCAGCGACCTTTGACCGAACCTTGACTATGACTCAGTGACCAAGTTGACCGAACCTTCTTAAAATACTGGCTTTTGGATTGTCTGAGTTGCATAAGTCATTGCCACTCCTTCTTTTACCCTTTGCATTTCTCAGAACACCTCGTATCACTACGAACATCCACTTCCATTGGATAGATCCATCATATGGTTATATACGAACTCGAAGGGACTTCTTCGAGGATGGATCCAGGTTCAAGAGAAATAGAATTGGTTTATTCAGTTGTCTTTTATCATCACCTTCTCTCAGGTTGCGAGGGCTACTTGGTTTAGGAGAGTACACCTATTACGCTTATTGGATAGTCTTCTTCCAAAACATAGGCAGGTGCCGATAGGTAGGGAATGAAGAAAACCAATTAGCCTAAGTAGGGTGTACAGAAGGTAATAACTAAAGACAAAATAAAGGGATTAGAAAGGGGGCAAAGTAAATTGCGACTGCTATCATTCATGACCAAACCGGGTAGTTCATCGCCACTCCTATTTCACCTTTGCTTTTTTCCCCAGTTCGGGAGAAATAGAATAAGGTATTATTCAGTTGTATTTTATCATCACCTTCTCTCAGGTTGTGAGTACTCCTTGGTTTAGGAGGGTACATCTATTACGCTTATTGGATAGTCTTCTTCCAAACCATAGGCTGGTGCCGAACGGTAGGGAAGGAAGAAAACCACTTAGCCTAAAGGGGTGTACAGAAGGTAACGACTAAAGACAAATAAAGGGATTTGGAGAGATGGCAAAGAAATATACGGTTATAGTCATGAATTGGATTATAGAAGAGGCATTACTAGGAATACCAGGATACCCCTACGAAACATTTTCATGTTTCAGTTTCACTGTGCATTGTTAAAAGAAAACTGATTTCCCGATTAGATACTTACTCCAGGGTATGTATTTACCAGGTATGATTCTCACATCCGTATGGTTTTACAGATGATGAGTGGGAGTAAGTTATTGGGAACTAGGTGATCATCCTCATTATATCGGAATTCGTTGTAATTGGTGATATTTGAGGAAATCGCCTGGGTTTTTTCCGGACGGCATGTATTTGGTTTTGAGTATCCGTTGTTGTGCACCAATTTCAAAATGATATATCTGTACGTTTATTTTTATAAAGTGAGATATAACTTTTTGAAATTATGTCCGTGATATTTACCTATATCAGTTGACGATTGGGTAAGGAGCATTGAACAAACGGAGTAGTTCTTAACCATAAGTACAGTTTTCAACCTACGATGCATAGGTTTTGAGTTATTCGACTCAGCGGACTTATACAGAGTATTGTATGTTGTCCAGTGTCCATCAGGACAAAGGGGTTGGTCCTCGTACTATGTTCTGGTTACTTGTGACTTCTCTAGTTTTTAGACAAGTGTTTCGTAGAAATACAAGGCCTAAGTTTTGAGAAGTTGCGGGTATATGAATAATGTAGAGAGCCAGATGTCGCAAGTATCGGGATTCGTCAAAGAGATCGAAGATGTAGATACTTATGATTGGTATTCAGTTGATAGTAATAGTTTTGAGAAACTTGTTTCTCTTTCAGGTTGCTCATAATTGGATGTATTCCTAAGTTGAGTAATGCTGATTAGCCTCTCTCCATTAAGTTGATATGCACTGGAGACAGCTGCATGATTTAAATTTGGTTCCAATTAAATAAGTGCCAAAGTTTCTATATTAGATATAGAATGGTTCATATCTTAACGATGTTAAGGTATGGGGAGGTGTCCGGCTTTTGCTTAAAACCAGACTCTGGATAACTCGGGGCACGTTTCTGTAATGGCAGTTTGCAGGTTGGCCCAGGCTATGACGAGGGTTGATTTTTCTACCATCTGGAAGATCAATAGTGATATTGTTCTTGACTCGTCACAGTTTTAGTAAAATGGATTTTTTCAGAAAACAGTAGTAAGAGTATGGTAGAACTGGAAGTGATTCCAGAACCGCAAACGATTACGGAAAATTTAATAGGACCTAAAGATTCAATCAGGTTTGACTCCATTAGCCACTCCGCTGATATGGTGGGTAACCTCCGACACCCGAGAGGTACTCCGGTAGCCTCAAGGACGGTGACGGGGAGGTTCTTGTTTACCCAGAATTTACACTACTATTGTTCCAGGCTATGAAACCCGGCGGGAGGTTAAGTATAGCATCGTTCTAAACTAGCTTTAGAAGTGCACGTATATATTATTCTGCCAGAGGGTTGTTGTGGTCGGTGGAAGCAGCGGAAGCATAGTATGCAAGTAGCTTATATCTATTTATAGACTAGAGCAGTTATAGCGGAGATAGATCATCTAATTTTGATATGACAGTCATGGCTTTGACTTCATCAGAATAGGGGATGGATCTGTTAAGAAGGTAGTAGGGTGTGATGTCCAGGTATTTGGATGACATACACAGAGTAGGAAGTAAAATTCCTATACTACGATCGGTTATACTGTGGTTGTCACACAGTTGTTTCTCCACAAAGGATATGGATATAATATCTAACATTTTGGTTACTAGATCTATGGTTTTAGATATAGATTTGGGTAGTTTCCCAATGTGGGTACTTTGACAGTATTCTAATAGTATTTTAGAATAGATGACTCCTGGCATGGTGGTGTACCTGCAGATGATGGAGTCACCCTCTCTAAAGGTGTCTTACAGACTAAAAGGGAGAGGGATGTGCATGATTGGCATATCACTTGCTTAGGCAATTGAGTCAATCGTGAGATATCATGTACCACACCAGATGTTGTTTTTGCACTAGATGCAATAAGTTTGTATTAATCCAATCCTGGAGAAACATAAGGAAGAAGTTTTAGAACATAAGTGAATGTTCTACGGATTTGATGACGGCGGCCTCCTTCGGGAGACGGTTATCATTCCAGGCTTCAAAGGTGATATGGATGACAGAGTGATTGTCAGAGTTATAGTTTTCCCTCTGACAAAGGGGGCAGTATTATGGACAGGTGGTCCAAGAGGATACTATGGGAGGCATGGTGCAGGGGTTCAGTTGACGATACAGTCTAAGAAGTTTGGATTTGGAGTTCATTTATGAACTAGGTCCCATCAGATATCCAGACATATTCTAAGACATGTATTACTCAATTCGGGAGATGGTTTTCTCCGCGAACTTGAGATTAAGAGAGACATAGAAAGGAACATCAGGGTGGATCCACTCATTGAGGCTAGTTCTCGAACACAATAGTTTTACAAACGGGCTTTGTGAAACTGATTAGTAGAGGAGTTGGGTGTTCGGTATCACACGGGCTGTGAGTATGCGACATCGCAATAATTAGCCTTAAGTGCAAGTAGGAGATTGTTGGTTATAGTGTCCTCAAAGTCAATTATTGGATCGCAGGTACATGATTGCAATGATTGAGGGAGGACCTATACCGGTAGGACAGTCTTACTCGAGATGATAGTATGCTATCTGGTTTGCCTTTATCAGTCGTGTACAGGTTCAGGTGACTGATCACTATTACACGTTGATAGAGCCCTTAGGATCTTGCTTGACTACCAACAGTACGATGGCGATCATATACGTGAGAGTTGGGTAGTCTATAAGCACATCCTTAAAAGTGGTCCCTAGTCGTGGGAGTTTCGAGACAGGGCATCGATACTCCGGACTAGACTAGTGTATACAGTCGAGACCCCGACGAGGGGCGGTGGCCGGTCTCACAAGCCACTGGTGTCAGTTGGATCACCTAAGATGTATACAGGTGCTCATTGGGTTATGAGTACACCGGACAGGACTCGCCGGGAACCTGCTAGTTGGTATTATGCCTAGCGTCAGATAGCAGTTCCCTGCTGATATGTGTACAGGTTAGTTCATCGACCTGAGGACGTCATTTGTCTCGTGTGAGTTCCCACTGTGCTTTGATTTCTACCCTACCACGGCTCAAAGGAGTCGTGCAAACAGGTCTTTTTGGGGTACAGTCCCGAGCCACATGGAGGCAAGTGAGCGGATTGGCAGGGGATTCGTCTCTCCCGGTATTGGGGGTGAGATCACGCTGTGTCTAGGAGAGCCATTACACAAAGCCGTTGGCCGAGGCAGGTGATTTACTGGTAGGTACTCCAGTAGTATCTCAGGGTGTTCTGGGGTACACTCCGACACGACTTATACCGCTATTGGGGGTCTAATGTTACCAGCCCCTAGGCCCGATACGTGATACTCATAGACGAACAGACCGGAATGTATGTATATTGTCACTGTTAGGCTCAGTAGGGTTCCAGGATGAGTTCGCTCATCGGCTTCCCTTGAGGTCAGTACATGGGCAGCCGTTACGCACTGCTAGTGCCGCTGACGTGCTTGTGGTTAAACCCACTGCCACGGTACTGATGAGTCATTAGAGTCCCCCACAGATAGTTTCCTAAGTTCGGGCGAAACATTGTAGAGGCCGTATGGTTTTATGGCAGGGTTCGGAAAATGCACGTGCATTTATGCACGTGTCATATTTCGGGCAGATAATACTGGTGGCTTTGGTTTAAGCCGGATCCATGTATTATACTGAGTCGGAATATTTTTTTCTCTAGTATTCGTATTCGGTCGGAATACGGATACAGGTATGTATATACAGGTGAGGGGTATTTTCGCAATCCATTACAAGAATATTTTAGATGATGCATTTCTTTTTGGATTAATCATTTTGGTTTAAATGATTATTGGATTTTGGAAAGGGTGACTCATTATGGATGACACATTAACTCTAGAATGTTCACTAATGACTGATGTAGTGAGTCATCTAGTGAGTCATTAAGGAGATAATGAGTTTTGTTTTGTGAAGAGATATTTGAGGAGATATTTTCATTAGATATTTCTCTTGGGTTTTTGATAAAAGATGAAAACCTCATTCATCTATTCACATAAGAAGAAAAAGAGAGAAGTTTTATATGCTTGAGTTCCTTCTCTCTTGATAGTTTCTTGAGTGCACCATTTCCAAACCCTTGCATCTTCTTCATCCTCCACTCTTACCCTCTCATATGATGAGAACCAAAGAGTGTTTGAGACAAAATATTCTACTCGTTCTCTACTTCATCTTGGTCATCTCTTTTAGCAGACTTGATGACCGAGTTGCCTCGGTATAGAGGCGGGAGCCCGTTTAAAGATCCGTAGATATGGTACCACCTCGACGAGGAGCAAAGAGATCGGAGTTGCCGCGAGGAGCGTGGGATGATGGCTAAAGACCGAAAGACTCGGATCGATCGGTATAGCCTTTCTACCTCTTTACAATTTGTTAGTTTAGCGTTAATGGCACGATCCGGGTTATAGTATGCGATAGTGCCAGTTATAAAAGTTTTTTATTCCGCGTTTGGCGTCAGAATAACGGCCGGGGCGCTACCGTAGACTTACACTAACCAGTATTGAAAATTAAGGTCTGAATGGTTGGGATTTATACAAAACTGAAGGATCCACTGAATTAATTCTTCAAAAGGTGCACAAGATCATATGAAGCCTAGCTTGATTGATTGAATCAAGAAAACATAAGGACACAAGCTTCTTTACTCTTTTTCTTTTCTTAAGTGAGATGGAGGGCTTGCTAAGCTAAGTGTTTTTCAATTAAAATTGTCTGACAACTGAACAAAATAGGGAAAATATGAATTGATAATGGGAGGAGGAGGTGTCACCATGAAGAGGTGATATGCATGTATGCAAGCATGAGGTGTGGGCTTGAGGTTCTTCCGATGGTGTGGTGTGGATGAGGTTTATTCTAGTCTTAACCATATATTAACACATTAGCACATAAACCCTCACACAACTCCATATCTCACATAGAACTCACACTTTCCACAAAAACCCCTCATGACCACTAAAGTTACCTAAACACTCTATTCTCTTTACTTAAATACCTTAACGACATATAAAAAGTCTTTTTTTATCAAAATAAAATTTAAAATAACCATTTTAATTAAATTAATTATCTAAAATATTCTGAATCGTTACAGTTTGATTTGCCCCATATTTCACTTAGTGTTACCTTTGCTTTGGGGCAACTTGGAAAGTTTAGAACTTGAAACATTTGCATCGTTGATCTCTGTGATGTGGTATATGTATTTTCAAACGTCGTCTATTTGCTATATTTCATTTAGACGGGGTTGCACATACTTTTTTCTGCTGCTGTGATGTTTATATATGTGATGGTTTATTCTGATTATCCTGTTGGATAGTCCCTAGTGCAATGGTAGTTGTACAGTTTAGATTCAATTGTATATTCATTATTGCGGGGCGAGCGTCCGACATATGGACTGCCATTTCTACCAGTTTGTATATTCTTTTATTGAGTCACGACCGGGTTTAGGTCAATGTCACCATTGTATATATATTTTTCTTTTCTGTACTAGGATTACCTTACGGAGGACTGCTCGAATAGCCGGGTTTTAGAGGGCAACGAGCTCACATCTTATGGCGTTGAGACCGAGGGGGCCTTACACTATAATTAGCGGGCTATTCGCCGCACTCGTGGGGGGTATAGGATGGCCCATGGAGGAGTGCTCAAGTTACCATAATCCGTGAAGTGCTGGTTGACCCATTCACTTCGTTGATTAGGGTTGCCTCACTTCCGGGATTGGCGGGTAACTTTCCGCACTCGTAGGGGTCTTGGATTTACATTGCATAGGATATCCACATGACCGGAGAACGTCGAATTTCATTTTCGGCTCAAAAGAAACCCGGGACTCCTAGATTATCCGCTATTCCATGTTATTTATCGCTATTCTGTGATGTTGCTTATATCATCCCTGGGACGAATGGTTATATATATATATATTTCTTTCTTTATTTATATATACTAGTAGATGTATATGTTTTGCATCCACGCTAGTCCAGCCCCCGCTCTTCCGATAGTTAAGTAAGCTAACGGTGTGTCACGACCCAATTTAGGAACAAAACCGGCACTTAAATCACGCAACGTCTAAAGGTGTAGCGAAATTCAAGTAAGCCGAAACCCATAAATCTAAACCGTGAAATGAAGTAGAGTGGTAAAACATTAGTTTCAAAACATCATATCTCTTTTTAAAATCTCAAGTTGTTGCTTAAAATTTAGCCAGCATCTCCTTTGTAAAAACTGATATGAAAACAGATACAAAACATGATATATATAAAACAGCATCCCCACTTAGAAGCAAGCTCACGCCTAAAGGCAGAACACAACCACAATAGATATACGATGCCAAAGGCGAAGAAATAAGAAAATATGAAAAGAAAAAACATCGCAACATAGCACAAAAGTCGGCTCACACGAGCACGACACCTAGTGTCGCATATAATACAAATATTGTATCTCTCAGTCTCGTCTCTGTTGGGTTTCGCCGGCGCCCTGGCCATTAAATGTGTCCGGTGTGGAACATAAATCGGTGTTTAAAAACTTGGAGCTATCAAAACCCACCCGAAACGAACCATAAACCCTATACTAGCTAACTACTAAAGAGCTAAACTAAGTGATAGAAGTGTTATACCGAATGATACGTGTCCTTCGGTCTTCTACAATCTTCATAAGATCCTTGAAGCGTCTTGGATCGTGTTTGTCCTCCGGTCTCCCTCCATCGAAGATGATCCACCTGAGGATTTGTATTCCAAGCTCCAACCTCATAGCCGAGGTAACTAGGGCACCTAGTTCGCTAAACTAGATAGCCTAGAGGATGTAGAGTCTAATGATGGATTGATTTGTCTCATAACACCCTAGGTTTCTCAACACATGAGACTTTTAGGATGGATGTAGAAGAAGAAGCTTGAGGGAGATGAGAGTGTCGTAGTGAAGCAACCAAAGAAAATGGCTAAGTGTTGTGAAGCAATAAAACTCAAGCCTCACAAAATATCTCACAACATAAAATAAATCAAGCATGTCACAATAGTAAACCATGAGTCACCAAGTGAGCCATGCTTCATTTAAAGCCAAAGAAAACTGTAACATTTCAGAAAATATAAAATATTATTTTTGGAATTTAATATTAAAATAATATATTTCGCGGAAACTACCCGATTTGGGAAATTGGTGTTTTCGTAAAATGGTATAAATATATACCAATAATTGTACAATAATTGGAGAATAAAATGATTTATTCATTTAAAAATATATTTATTGGATTTGGCATTTTTATAATTAATTATATGCAGTTTAAAATTAAACCCGATTAAAGCACTACTAATCGCGATTAAGCCAAATCCGGGTTTCTACAGTTTTCCATGCTAGTGCACCATAACATGTTGCATTTTGTAACATATTGTTTTCCTTTGTGTTTGTTCATTGCTTTTGGTTCTATTTTTATAAGAAAAGAAAGAAATGAGAGTGTATTATTGAGGAGAGAGAGAGGGGACCACATCATAACTTGAGGCATGGCTTATGAGAGAGAGTGAGGTGAGAATAAGAAGAGAGAGAGAGAGAGGGCAGCCACCCTATCCTCACCCCATTTGTTTCTTCATCTCCTTCTTCTTCCTCATCTCCCTCCACCTTCACCCCCAAACTTCATCTCAATTTCCTTCCCAAAACCCTACACCCTCTTCATTAAAAATGATCCCCACTTCATCCTCTACACATTGGACCTTGCATGTTTAGATTTTAGAGACTTTGAGAAGCTAGGGTTTTTCTTGAGTTGCTCAAATGAGGTATAATTCCTTTCATTTAGTTTAGTTTTTAGTTTCTTTCATTCTAGTTTAGTTTAGAAGTTGATTAAGTGTGGAATTGTGAAGTTAGAAATCCCAAAAGAGGGTTTGGGTAATTGTGTGGAATTGGTGATGTTTAGGGGATGTTACAAGACTTGAGTGGTGTTTTTACTGGCCTAGAACAGAGAATACGGACTTAGGAATTACACGTGTCGGTTTTGTGTTAATTGTGTGCCTACAGGGTATCTGGGATGACCTGGGAAGTTTCTGAGTTAAACAAACAACTCCAGAGACTTAGTTGGACCAATAGGAGACCACCCTGCAAGTACGAACCCATTCCAAGCAGTATTGGCCGAGCTCGCCGGATTTTTGTGTAATGTGGCCCGCTAAATTGTGGTATTTGGTGCCTAAGTTGGTTCAGTAGCTCACATACTCCATATACAATACCCTATACTTGCTAGTTTAATCCCATTTTACCTTAGAGAGAATCTGGGAGCTGTTGTGAGTGGTTTTTGGTTATTCTTTCCGTATTTTGGAATGTTTGGTTTTGATGTTTGGATTTGTATTTGGTTGTTGGGCGTTTGTACGTCAACAACAAGGGTTGTTTGATTGTTTTGCATGCGTAGGCTATAGGTTCTAACCTATGAGCGCACCGTGTGCCGTATTGGTTTTCCGGACATGATGTTAATAGCGATTACGATTGTGTATTTATTGTAGGTACCTTCGCGTGGATTCCGAGGCGACGGAGCATGGCGTCATCGACTTCGGCAAGCAAGGATCAAGGTGAGTAGATCTATATCTACGGGGGAAGTCGGGTGGATGGCGTATTGCACCCCCGCATGTTTTGATGGAAATCGATATATAGAATATGGTTAAGGGAACCTAGATTAGAAAACTATGGATAGGGTTTAAGAGATAGTTAGAGATGATAGGTGAACGTGAATCACGACACATAGATAGGTAGTGCACGAGAATAAGTAGGAGATTTAGAGTAGCATGAAACGAGATTAATAAGGTAGACTGTATATATAAAATTGGCTTGTTGTAAAATGACTTAATGTGATGAAAAGAATATACGATGTGATATGATGACTTGATTGATAGATTCTCCAACTCGGACATGTTATAGATATTGATAAACCCTGTCTACACTGCTTAGCTCAGCCTTTATACAGATGATAGTATTACGCTTACAATGCACCTTATGCTATGTCCATGATATTATCATTGCATTACATACACCTGTGCTAGTACACATGCACAATTATCGATGATGCGTATGTAACACTTACACAGATTGCCGGCTCACACACTTCATCATCGATAACTGCTATGTCACTTACACAGTAGAATTGTTACATCATGTTATGCTATGATATACTTGCTATGTTCACATCACCATACCATATCGCATGATATACTTAATATGCTCACATTTCTGTTATATGTATGCTCATCATGCTTTATGATTATACGCACTAAGATTTGCTGATTTCATGAGATTCTGGATTTGAGAACAGTGCTCAAATTTCAAAGGAAATTATGTATTGCTTTAAAAACCCGGTTTCCCTTGATATGATATTTTGAGACGTCCACCATGTGTTTTCTCGATTCTGAGATTGGCATGTGAAACTCGATTCGAGGAGTGGTAGGCACGGTCTGCGGGTAAATGGTGGACCGGGTGAGGTACCCCAGGGCAAGAAGACTCGTATAGAAAGGGGGTGAGCCCAGCGGAAGGACTACTACCTAATGGTGATAGTATAGAGCATGACGGATATCCGGAGGATACCGTTTGGGAATTATGACATGAGATATACTGAGGGCCGATCTGAGGATGCGGCGCCTGAGATATGAGGATTTACGTGTCGATGCTGGACACGGGTTTCATGATGTTTCGAGTGTTGGTGTTGGACACCCAGGTTCCATGATTTGATGTGTCATTGATGGGTGCACATTCTTTGATATCCTCATATATTTACATGCGTATGCTTTTATGATGTTTCGAGTGGATGAGATCCACATGCATACAGGCATTGATTATAATGTTGGATGTTATCCACATGCATATAGGCATTGATTATTATATTGTTGGCACATATACAGATACGGTCACCCTAGATATCATAGTATTACCTTCATGATATAGTTTACATAGGAAATCGTTGTTTTATTCGATTTCTACCTGCGAGTTGGCAACTCACCCCCGTTGTGCCACAGTTCTTGCAGGTTGATCGCTTGGATCAGTAGCGGCATCGCTGGCACATAGCTGCATTCGGGTGTTTTGCTTTGGTAGGTGGTACATGTTGGATCGTACCCCTCTTGTATTTATTATTCCTGTTGTATCTAGTTAACTTCATCAAATCAGAAACTAGTATTTGTATAAGTAGTAAGACATAGCATGACTTGTAGTTGCGAGACTTGAGCGATGGGTTTTATGTTCGCTTATTGGGTTGATGTCTTGCTTTATTCATTTTCTTTTGTGTTGATCTTCGCCGTTGGGCGTCGTATACTTATTTTGTGACTTGCGTAGTTGTGAATCCTCCGATTGGCGAAGTGCTAGCTCCCGCTTGGGGATGTCTTTATTATTATTATGTATATATGGTTTTGGATCAAAATATACAAAGGAGGTGCTGCCCAAATTTTTAAAAAGACGAAAAATGTTTTTTTTAACTAGTAAAATTCACTTGCATTTTTCATGTCCCACTATTTATGCATTTAAGAAAATGATTTGATTTTCACCATACCTTTATTTCAAAACTCCAACTCTTCTATTTTCTTTAAAAAGGTTTTAAATTTCTGGGCTTCGACTTACTTAATTTACGTTACGCCTTTAGACGTGGTGTGATTTAAGTGCCGGTCACGAGCAAATATTTCGGGTCGTGACAAAGTTGGTATCCGAGCACTAGGTTTAACCTTGGTTCGAGTCTATGTTTGACTATGCGGCGTCTAGGGCATATAAATATTTCGGAACCTAGGCTTGACCTTACGGAACTTAGACTTGAACAAGGGGGGTATTAGACCCGAACTTTCGTTTCTTAGGTTGACCCTGATTGATGGAGTAGGTAGCTTGAGTAGAGTGACGTACCGTACGTATATTCCGCGGCATATTTACGATACGATACTCTACTTAAGAAACCTTAGGATGTACATATTTTGAGACTTGTGATTCACTTCGTTCCCTTGATCATACATTCATTTGAGATCCTTGATTCTATTCGTTTCCATGATCATACTCTCATTGATTCTGTTCCTCCTTATGATCATGTATCCATTCTGGATCTGTTGATTCCTTTCATTCCTTTGATTTACCTTCATCGATACAGGATTGAGGTTCCTGTCACCATAGTTTGAGCGCAGATTGAGCTGCTGCTAGTGTTACGGTCAGGGAGAGCTCGTCATGGGCGAGGACTGAACATCGTGTTTTCTGGTGACACGGGAACGTCTCGATTTTGTATTGGTGTTGTGACCTCTTGTTTGGGGCGAGTGTGTATGTCTATGTCACGCATCCCAGGTGTTCGCGGGGAGGCAAAATATATGAAAAACAATTATCAAAGCTTCGTAATACGGACTTGAGCACACGGATCGTGTCTAAACCATTACTAGCAGACTACGAGAGGTTTAACTACTCGGATTCGAAGTTATACCTCGCATTCTTTGTCCTTCGGGTCTTCATCGCTGTCCTCCACACCTCGTCGGCTCTATAGAACATGGGTACCTCAACAGCCTCCTCGAGTCAAAGAAGATCCACTCAAGAGTCTATAGTCTGAGCTCCTATCTCGAATCTGAGATAACTACGGCTTTTAGTAAGCTAATCTAGAAGTCCTAGAGGGTGTAGAGTATTTAGATGGATTACTTAGTCACTTAAACCCTAGGATTCTCAACTCATGAGAGCTTTTAGGGTTTGAGGAAGAAGATGAAGACTTGAGGAGAGAGAAGTGTTTTTGTGATTATGAATGAACTCTACTCATTTGTGAATATCATGAAGCATAATAATATCATCAAAATAAATATCTAGCTAATATTCATCATGCTTCATTTAATTCACAAGGTGAATCATCTAATGAGTCACCTAATGAGTCATGGATCATTTAATGAAACTACACCTCATCTCCTCCACCTCATTTAGTTTAAATCTAAAAAGAAATAAACACAAATGAGTCATCTCCTTCTAGAAGCTTCCCGAAAAATTACGAGACTGCCCCTCCCATCCGTATTTCCGAAAAACACGGATAAACTGAGACTGAATAAATCCATCTATATAATACTAGAATCTGGCTTAAACCAAAGCCCGCTAGTATTATCTGCTCAATCACAGTACGTGCACAAGTGTACGTAAGTGATCGTGGCCCTGCCGTAAAACTATACGGCCTCTACACCTTTTTCCTGGTGCAGGGAAACTCTCTGTGTGGGACTCTAAAGACTCGACACTACGCTGGCAGTGGGTTTAACCACAGGCCGCAAGCGGTACTAGCTGTACGTAACGGTCCCCAGGTAGATGTCGATAAGAAGGACAATGAGGAAACCCATACGAACTCCTATTCAGCCTGTATGTGACAATATCCGTACAGTCCAGTCTGTTCGTCTAATACTATCGCATATCGGGCCTAAGGGCGGTAAACGTCAGACCCCTAATAGCGGTATAAGTCGTGTCGGAGTGAAGCCCATTACACCTTGAGAAACTACTGGAGCACCTACCAGTAAATCTCGCTTGCCCTGGCCAGGGACCTTGCGTAATGGCTATCCATACACAGCGCGATATCAACCCCCAATACCGGGTGAGACGAATCCTGTCTAACCGCCACTGCCTCCAATTGCTTCGGGACTGCACCCAACTACTCTCTGTTTGCATGACTGCTTTGAGCCGTGGTAGGGTAGTAATCTAAGTACAGTGGGAACACACTCGAGGCGAAGTAGCAATGTCAAGTCGACGGACTAAGCTGTACTCATGTCACCTGGGAACTGCAATCTGACGATAGGTATAGTACCAACCTGCAGTTCCCGGCCAGTCTTGTCCGGTGTACTCGTAAACTAAAGAGCGCCTGCATACTATCTCCAGTATGACGTACTGATGGTTGTGGGACAGACCACTCCCCATGCTGGGATGAGAAGCGTATATACCAGTCTACTCCGGAGTATCGATGCCCTGTCTCGATAATCCTACGACCAGGGACCTGTATAGGATGTTGCTTATAGACTACCCATCCCCAACTAGTGTGACTGCCATCACAACCATTGTAATCAAGCAAAGATCCTAAGGGCTCTACTAATATGTATAAGCGATATATTAAAAGAAACACATGCACATATTAAAGTAGATTCAAACCAAGTAGCATACTATCATTTTTAGCAAGACTGTCAATACAACTGTGAATATCCCATGCATCCATTAAGTAATATACAATCTAGTATGATACAATAATGGCCTCTAGGGCATATACACTAACAATCTCTCACTTGCACTAGGGCCATATACTGGCATATCACAGACCTATCATCTCGAATAGCCTCTCGAACTGCGTCTGAGGAATGGCCTTTGTGAATGGATCAGCAGTGTTATTCTCCAACCCTTTCTTTTTTATACCCTCACTCTATATAAAACTCAAGAGAGCTTAGAGAATGAGTAGGAAGATGAAGGTAACTCAAGAGCTCAAGATAATATCAAAGATAATGAATAATGAGAATAGAAAATAACATATATATTTTCTTGTTCTCATCTCAAACCATGGTAACAAATATCTAGTTATTATTGTAAATGAGTTAAAAGCCAAAAAGAAAACTAATCCAAGTTAAAAGGTAGGTGAGGAATGGTTAACTTTTGGAAGTGTGTAGAAAGATAACCATGGATTAATATTTCCTTTTCTTTTCTTTTAACTTAAATACAAATGTATTTATATATAAATATAAGTTCCATGTGAGTCTTGTATTTCCATCAAATGTGTATCATCAACAATAACACTTTGTATGAATGTATGTGTCCATGCACATCAACATGTGCATACATGCATGCATACACCACATAAAAAGAAATGGATTTAATAAAAGAAATTATACTAAAAGTCAATTGTTAAATCAACACTTGATTTAACAAACCGATCATAACAAATATGACCCGACCAATAGAAAAACGACCGACTAAAATACGGTATCACATGCACGTATTTAATCGGGTCCCAGTGCATATCACATATGCACACCACATCATTTCGCCTAGGCTAGGGAACTCCTGTGTGGGACTCTAAGACTCGTCAATACGCCGACAGTGGGTGATGATCATATCAAACACCCACAAGCCGCAAGCGGTCAGCTAAACGTAACGGCCACCCGGGTATTGAGCGATCAGAAGAAAACGAGCAATGCTGTCAAAACTCGAGTCGAGCCATCTGGCAACACTTACCGTATAGTCCGGTCTCCTCATCAGATATGTTGCATATCGAGTCTAGGGATGGTATCGTCGACCCCAAAAACTCTATAAGTCATGCTGGTGTATGGCTCACAACAGATCGAAAAACTACTGATAACACTTATCAGTAAATCTTAGCAGCCCTGGCCAGGGACTTCCTGTTATAGCCAATCGAGCATAGCACAACATCAACTCCCATTACCGTGTTAGTTGTATATATGCCCTAGAGGCCATTGTTTTACATATGATGTATATTATAGTGGATGCTTGGATATATATAGAGAGGACTTTCTTGCTCGATATGATAGTATGCTATCTGGTTTCACATTGTCTAAACATGTTAACTTGTATTAGTTTACTGTCTTACTCTCACATGTTGATAAAGCCCTTAGGATATGTACTCGACTACTAGGACTTGTAGGGTTACTAGGCACACTAACAAGGCTCTACAAGGCATCGACCATGCCAAAATTAAAATTTTATGTGCCGCACAACCCTAAGCAAGATCGTTAACTAGAGTTTAGGCGAAACTAATGGCAAGTAAACAACTTTACACTAAAGGGAATGCGATATACAACCTTTGTAGATCGGTTCTCCACTTCATTTGCTCCTTGTTGAAGTCCCTTCGCTGCGATCAAGGTTCTCCCGGGCTCTTGCATGGCTTCACGACGCGGAGGATGCGACCTTGCTTAAAGTCTCCGAGACCGAAGATGATCTACGTCGAGGGAATTCCGACTCAAGCTCCTACTTCACTAACTTGAGAATTAGTGAAGTAAACACCCTAAACTAAAGTGATAGTCTAGTAGATGATGGAGAAATCGGAAGTGGGTTCTCTTTGGATTTTTGTTTCTCACAACCTTTCTCACTTTGGATCAAACCCTAGTTTTCTTTTTCTCTTTGGATCAATGAAGAAGAAGAAGATGAACCAAAGAAAAGAAAATGAGGATAATGATTAAGTGTCATGGCTAACCATGGTGAGAGAGTATCATATACTAACCCTTGTAGAGGCTTAACCCTAGGCTAATCTTTATAGTTGGGTTAAGAAATATCCATAGTAAAAACAAAACCAAGTTGAATTAGTCAATGCATCCACAAGCTTCCACAAGCTTCATGCATTTTCTAATCCTCCTCTTGATTTTGTAATTACTTTAGATATTAAAACCCAAAATAAAAATTAGCATAGTGTAAGTCTCATACACCCATGTATAGTGTATCATCAACCATGATAGAAAAATACAACACATTTTCATATATATCATATATAGTAAAAATGTGTACAAGTGAGAAAAAACCCTAAGTGAACATGTGTTAGTAAATGTAAACTAGTATATCTAATATACAATTATACACTTAATTATTAAATCAACACTTGACTTAATAATCCGGTCATATCTCATATAACCGACTAACATTCATCGTATCGACTTATCGAATCAACACTTGATTCGATAACCCGGTCATATCATATATAACCGACCGATACAAAAAGTCGCGAGAATATAATACGGTATCACATACACGCATTATTCTCGGTCCCGCACATATCACATATGCGGTCCTATTTCGTTTTGTCTAAGCCAGTAAAACCTCTATGTAGGACTCCAAAGACTCGTCAATACGCCGGCAGTAGGTGATGATCACATCAAGCACCCACAAGCCGTCAGCGGTACTAGCTGGACGTAACGGCTACCCGGGTATTGAGCGATCAGAAGATCAGCAAGCAAGCCCGCTCCAACTCCTGTAAAAGCCTGCCGGTAACACTTCCCGTACAGTCCGGTCTCCTCGTCTGATATGTCGCATATCAAGTCTAGGGGTGGTTAACGTCAGACCCCAATAACCGATAAGTCGTGCCGATGTGAGGCTCATAACGGGTCGAGAAACTACTGGTAACACTTACCAGTAAATCTCTGAATCAGCCCTGGCCAGGGACTTCCCTGTTACGGCCAATCGAGCACAGCGCAACATCAACCCCCAATACCGGGAGAGACGAAACCCCTCCTATCGCTCATTGCCTCCATGTGACTCGGGACTGTACCCAAAAACCATCGTTTTGCACGCCCTCATGGACGTGGTAAGGTGGAAATCAAAGCACAGTGGGAATCACACGAGACTCTATGACGATCTCGGGTCTACAGACTAACCTGCACAAGTGTCACCAGAGAACTGCCATCTGACGTGAGGTATAATACCATCTGGGAGTTCTCGGAGAGTCCGTCCAGTGTACCCAGTCTACACTGGGCACCCGTATACCATCTCTGATGTCAAACACCAATGGATATGGGATCATCCATCGCCCATCTCATGGGTCGAGAAGCATATACGCTAGTCTACACTGGTATATCGATGCCCCGTCTCGATACACCCACGACTAGGGGCCTTGAAGGATGTACTTATGGACTACCATGTCCCCACTAGTACGATCCACATCATAGTCCAGGTAGTCAAGTACACATCCTAAGGGCTTTACCAACATGTAACTATAAGACAGTATAAAGAGACATGTATACATGTTAAAGTAAAGAGCAACCAGATAGCATACTATCATATCGAGCAAGAAAGTCCTCTCTATATATGTCCAAGAACCCAATATAATATACATCATCTGTACAATACTGGCCTCTAGGGCATACATACAACTAACAATCTCCCACTTGCACTAGGGCCAGGTGCTATAGTATCGCATACCGTGTAAGTCCACATTGCTCACCCCGGTTCTTACGGGAAGGCGGAAACGGCGAAAAACAATTATTTGGCGCAAGGGCAACATGGACTAAAAGCCGGATCTTTGCTAAACTAGAAACTAGCAAACTACTAGAGGTTTTAACTACTATGTCGTAGAAATTATACCTCACGAAACCGGTCCTTCGGGTCTTCATTCCGCTGTCCCGCTCGTCCGTCCAAGCTCCAAGGAACGATCCGGATCTTGGTCACCTCCGCGGCCTCCTTGAGTCGAAGACGATCCACCCGAGAGATGTACACCGAGCTCCACCTCGAGCCGAGGAAACTAGGGCGACAAGATCGCTAGTCTTGTGGTCCTAGGTTGTGTAGAAGTAGTAGAGGGATGGTTTTTTCAAGTGGGATCCTTTTTCTCTCAACACATGAGATCAAAGGATGATTTCAAGAGGAGGAAGATGAAGGAGAGTTTTGCAACCATGGAGCTCTTTCTCTTTCTCTTTTCTAAGAGAGAGAATGAGCATGAGAAAATGAATATCATCATAAAAGAAAAAAGGCACCATGGTTGCAATAATAGTAAAACAACATCATTACAAATCCTATCATGATAAAATTGATGCTACATTGAATTGACCATTTTCATAATCAAAAAGAAAAAGAAAATCCAAATAAGAGTGTAGACCTCTCATGAAGGTCAATGGTCAACACCGGTCAACGGGTCAACAAAGTCAAGAGAGGTCATGGTGGTCAAATGGTCAATGCAATTAGCCATCACAAAATTATCACAAAAAGGATTAGTAAAATAATGTCTCCGGCTCATAATGGTTTTGACCGAACGAATTGTCAAAACCCTAACGAGCCTGCCACATAACGGATTTGGCCGAACCAAGTGCCAAAACCCTAATGGGGCACCTCCTCCTTTATCGCTCCTCAAAACTGTGCATACACACCCGCATCCGCATTCCGTAGAATGCGAATGCACAGAAGACAAAACAAATCCATCCGTGCAGTACTAGGATCCGGCTTAAACCAAAGCCAACTAGTATTGCCGGCCCGAACAGCATACGCACACAAGTGCACGTAAGTGATCGCAGCCCTGCCGTAAAACCATACGGCCTCTACACGTTTTGCTCAGTGCAGGGAAACTCTCTGTGTGAGACTCTAAAGACTCGACACTACGCTGGCAGTGGGTTTAACCACAGACCGTAAGCGGCACTAGCTGTACGTAACGGTCCCCAGGTAGATGTCGATAAGAAGGCCGATGAGGTAAACCCATCCGAACTCCTACTGAGCCTGTATGTGACAATCTCCGTACAGTCCGGTCTGTTCGTCTGATACATCGCCTGGCGGGCCTAGGGGGTGGTGAACGTCAGTCCCCTAATAGCAGTACAAGTCGTGTCGGAGTGCAGCCCAGAACACCCTGAGATAACACTGGAAACCTAATAGTATATCTCGCTTTTCCTGGCCAGGGACTACTCGTGTAATGGCTCTCCTAGACACAGCGCGATGTCAACCCCCTATACCGGGAGAGACGAATCCTGTCTAACCGTCACTGCCTCCAAGTGCTTCGGGACTGCACCCAACTACTACCTGTTTGCATGACTCTTTTGAGCCGTGGTAGGGGAAGCAATCTAAGTACAGTGGGAACACACTCGAGGCGAACTGAAAGTGTCAAGTCAGCGGACTAAGCTGTACTCATGTCACCTGGGAACTGATAACTGACGATAGGTATAATACCAACCAACAATTCCCTACGAGTCCTGTCCAGTGTACTCGTAACCTAATGAGCACCCGCATACTGTCTCCAGTACGACGTACTAATGGCTGTTGGACAGACCATCTCCCCAGCTGGGATGAGAAGCGCATACGCTAGTCTACTCCGGAGTATCGATACCCTGTCTCGATAGCCCTACGACTAGGGACCTGTATAAGTATGTGCTTATAGATTACCCAGCCCCCACAAGTATGACTGCCATCATAACGCTGGTAATCAAGCAAAGATCCTAAGGGCTCTACTAATATGTATAAGCGATATGCTAAAAGAAACACATGCACATATTGAAGTAGAAACAAACTAAGTAGCATACTACCATTTTGAGAAAGATTGTCTATACAACTGTGAATATCCCAAGCTTCCATTAAGTAATATACAAGCTAGTATGATACAGTAATGGCCTCTAGGGCATATACACTAACAATCACCCACTTGCACTAAGGCCAAGTACTAGCGTATCGAAGACCTATCATCTCGATCAGCCGCTCGAACTGAGTCTGGGGTAGGGCCTTTGTGAGTGGATCTGCAGTGTTATCTTCTGTATTTACTCTCTTCACCTCGATCTCCCGACGATCTACGATCTCCCTGATCAGGTGGTACCGCCTCAAAATGTGCCTGGACTTCTGATGGGACCTGGGTTCCTTCGCTAAAGCTATAGCGCCGTTGTTGTCACAATACAGCGGTATTGGATCAACAATGGTAGAAACCACCTGAAGCTCCGTGAGGAACTTCTTCATCCAGAAAGCTTCCTTTGCGGCATCGCAAGTAGCTATATACTCCGCTTCCATAGTTGAGTCAGCAACAGTCTCCTGCTTGGAACTCTTCCAGCAAACCGCTCCTCCATTGAGGGTAAAGACATAACCCGACATGGACTTGGAGTCATCCTTGTCACTCTGGAAGCTGGGGTCAGCAAAGGCCTCGATCTGGAGGTCTTTTCCGCCATACACCAAGAACATCTCCTTAGTCCTTCTCAGGTACTTGAGAATGTTCTTTACCGCTATCCAGTGTTTCTCCCCTGGGTCCGACTGATACCGGCATATAACGCTCAATGTGTATGCTACATCTGGTATGGTACATAACATCACATACATTATAGAGCCTACCGCAGAAGCGTAGGGTATAATAGACATGCGATCCCTTTCCAAATCAGTCTAGGGAGACATCTTTTTAGAGAGGGTGATCCCGTGACAAGCCGGTAAATTACCGCGCTTGGAATCTTCCATACTGAATCTTTTCAGTATGGTGTCGATGTACCTTGACTGTGAAAGTCCCAACATCCTCTTAGATCTATCACGATAGATCTGGATCCCCAGAATGTAGTTGGCATCGCCCAGGTCCTTCATGGAGAACCTCTGCGACAAGAATCCTTTGACTGACTGTAGCATAGGAATATCATTTCCTATTAGGAGAATGTCATCCACGTACAAGACGAGGAATACCACAGTTCTCCCTACAATCTTACTGTAAATGCATGGTTCATCTGGGTTTTTGATAAAGTCGAATTCTTTGACAGTATCATCGAAGCAGATGTTCCAACTCTGCGATGACTGCTTCAGTCCATAAATGGACTTTAGCAACTTGCACACTTTACCGCTGCTCCCACTTTGAATGAATCCCTCCGGCTGATCCATATAGACCCACTCTTCCAAATTTCCATTTAGGAAAGCCGTCTTTACGTCCATCTGCCAGATTTCATAATCGTGGAAGGCAGCAATGGCAAGAAGGATCCGAATGGATTTCAGCATAGCCACTGGAGAAAAGGTCTCTTCATAGTCCAAACCAGGTCTTTGACGAAAACCCTTTGCAACAAGTCAGCTTTATAGGTCTCAACCTGCCCATCTACACCAATCTTCTTTCTGAAGATCCATTTGCAGCCTACGGGTTTTACCCCTTCTGGAGCAAAGTCCAAAGTCCAAACTTTGTTGGTGTACATGGACTCCATCTCGGTCCGCATTGCATCCAGCCATTTTACCGAGTCACCACTCTGAATGGCTTGCTGGAAGCTAGTAGGCTCACCATAATCCATAGTGCAATCCTCTCTATCCCCGTCTCTGAGAAAACCGTAGTATCTCTCGGGCGGATGAGACTGCCTACTACTCCTGCGGAGTGGCGCTGTGATGTCCGGTTCTCTTGAAACTTCTGGTTCTTCCAAGCTTTCAGTAATAGTTTGCGGTTCTGGAATTTCTTCCTGTTCTACTACGCTCCCACTCGCTTCTTTTTCTAAAAACTGATGTTCCAGAAAGTGGGCATGACGAGAAACAAAAACCTTTTGTTCATCTGCGTAATAGAAAAAATACCCCCTGGAGTTCTTTGGGTATCCTACAAACTTACACAGTATTGAGCGTGCCTCGAGCTTGTCCGCATGCTGCTTTTTTACAAAAGCTGGACATCCCCATATCTTCAGATATTGAAGATGGGGTTTCTTCCCACACCACATCTGATATGGTGTGGTAGGCACAGTCTTGGAGGGAACCTTGTTCAAGAGATATGCAGCTTATTCTAGTGCATAACCCCAGAAGGATCGCGGCAACTCAGCCTTACTCATCATGGAACGAACCATATCCAATAGGGTTCGATTCCTCCTTTCCGATACACCGTTCCGTTGTGGTGTGTATGGAGGAGTAAGCTGAGAGAGAATTCCATTCTCTTTTAAGTAGCCCAGAAACTCAGCACTCAAGTATTCACCACCTCGATCAGATCTCAGTGTCTTGATACTTTTGCCTGTTTGTTTTTCAACTTCATTATTGTATTCCCGAAATTTCTCAAAGGCCTCGGATTTGTGCTTCATCAAGAAGACATGCCCATACCTAGAGAAATCATCTGTGAAAGTAATAAAGTATGAATAACCACTTCGCACATGTGTAGACATTGGACCACACACGTGACTGTGTATGAGTCCCAAGAGCTCGCTCGCTCTTTCTCCGCGTCCAGTGAACGGAGTCTTTGTCATCTTTCCCATGAGACAAGATTCACAAGTGGCATAAGACTGGTACTCGAACGAATCCAAGTATCCTTCTTTATGAAACTTTGTCAACCGTGTCTCATTGATGTGACCCAGTCTACAATGCCATAAGAAAGCCTGATTTAATTCCAGAGACTTTCTTTTAAGTGTGTTCTGGACACTGAAGACCTGAGCTTGATTCAAAATGTATATACCGTTTTTCAATGTACCTGACCCAATCAGTACTTGATTTAGGTGGATGTTTACTAAATCGCTTACAAAAGTAAAATCATATCCTTCCTTAGAAAGTAAGGATACAGATATGATATTACAAGTCGCACCTGGTACATTGTAACACCTTAGAATGTGTTTTGTAGCTAATTATATTTTAATATATGGTTTTTAATAAAAAGTTTACCTAATTAAGTTTCAAATATTTTATCCTATTTAATGAGTATTTTATTAGATTTTTCCTAGGCTTGCACACATTTGTGCATGATAACTAGGGTTGTTTTGGGGGTTTAACCATGATTAGCAACATGGTGAACTAACCATTTTCCCTAATCTAGCTTTATAGTATTGTATTAGGTGCTTTTGGGTTTTTATTTGTATATGGTTCTTTTCAAAAATAAAATGAATTTAAAAAGGGCTTTTAAATGATTGCTTTGTGTTGACTTGGTGAGAGAGAGAGAGGGAGCATGATGAGGCATGATGGCTTGCCCATCCCTTCATTTAATGAAGAGAGAGGGAGAGGGGTTGACCTTTTGTGCCATCATTCCTTACCTCTCAATTTTCCTTCATGCTCCACTTCACTCTCAATCACTCATACACACCCGCACCTCTCCTTCAGCAGCAGCAGCTAAGACAACAACAACAACAACTGAAGCAGCAGCAGCAGAGAAGGAGTAGCAACAGACAACAGCAGTAGCAGCAGCCTCATTAGCAACACCCACAGCTAGTAGCAGCAGCTCGAGACAACACCAACAGCACCAGCTCGAGCAGGCAGCAGCAATAGCAGAGGCACCAGCAACAGCTCGCAGCAGCAGCAACATCAGCAGCAGCACCATCAGCAGCATCATCATCAGCTTCATTGCAGCAGCAGTAACTTGCATCCCCTGCATCACCAGCAGCCGTAGCAACTCAGTTCTTCCTCTTCACTTGCTTCTTAGGGTTCCAGAGGGTATATATTCTGAACACCAATTCCTAGTTTGCTTAGTTGTGTGTTAGTGTAGCTTCGGTTTGCGATTAATGTGAGTTTAGTGCTAGTTTTGGTGTTTTATTTGGAATTTTGGTTAGAATGTGTTTGAGTTGGTTAACCTAGCTCATTCTAGTGTTGTTAAGTCACCTCAACTGAGATTCAACCCAGATTTCACAAAAATACCATCGGTTTTCCATATTGTGCAAAATTGGTGTTTTAATGCGACATTGTGACATTCTGAGATCTTCTTTTGACCCGGGGCCTTCAGGACAAAATTGAGGAAACTGGGGCATGCACACTAGGTCTAGAACACACCACAAGAACATGAGCCCCTCATTCTAGTTTCTGGCCGCAGATTTATTGGGTTTGGCCGCAAATTGCGGCCAAGTTGGGGGCTGGGGTGTTGGGGTCTTGGCTAGGGTTCTATGCTGTGTAGTCTAATGTTTTGGCATGCATAGTTTTGTAATATTTGACCTGTAGGAAAATCTGGGACAATATATCGTTTTCCATGTCCGTTGTGTTTGCGCGATACACGCGATACGTGGGTGGGTTCTGTGATCCAGCGTATCGCGGCGTGTCGCGGTGGTTTTAGACGCGTATACACACGTTTTAGCGTATCCTGCACACGCGCGTTTAGTTCACGACGCGAGTTTCTCGTTTTGGTTCGATATCGCGTTTTGCGGAATATTTGGCTTATATTTGATTTCCATGTCATATTTGCAGGGTTGCAGGCAGGGACTACGGACACGGCTACAGGGGGGAGTAGATGGTAGGATTCACTTAGCGTGGAGCGTAGATGAATAGATTTAACATCTACAGGGGAATCGCCCGCATGGCGTTATGCGTCTGGGCTAGGATTCAAATACCTGTCGCATATTCTACTTCATTGTTAGAATTTCGCCTTTACCTTATTTCCTTGATATAGTTGTACTGTGACTAGCAGCCGTAGGACACTGCACATATTATTGACGGTTCATGTTGCACGAGCACGGATTGTATGCTACACACACACCATCAATAATTGCCATGTCACACACAGCCCCTTATAGATACTATATTGCTTATCATACTTGACATCTAGCTTATCGGTATACCTATAGTGTATCTTACCATTAGTGATAGGTACATCTACACCTTGCGATACAGCTACAGGTATACCTTGCACATATTTTACTTATACCAGGTGTAACATTTCCAAATAATAAAATATTAATTTTGGGAATTTTTATAATTTAATATTATTTTATTGAAAATTTTAATATTTCGGTATTATTAAATACAAATAAATCGGAAAAATTTTGGAAAAATTTTGGAAAATTCTATAATAGGGTAAATTAGAGAATTATGACATTTTAAAGTTTTTGTGATTAGTTTGACACTAATTTAGTGCTAATCGCGATTAAAAATCGCTAATCGGTTTTTAGCAATTTTGTGCAAAACATGCATATATCTTTTTCTCTACACTTGTGCATTTCTACCACGGCTTTTCTTTTGGGTTTAGTATTCAAGTGAGAAGGGATTTAGTGAAGAAAAGAAAATAAGAAAAAGAAAAGATAATAGGTATGGTGAGAGAGAGAGAGTAGGTGAGGACTTCTTTGACTTGGCTCCTTCTCCTTTTTCCATCACCATTTCCTCTCTCCCTCTTCATGGTTGCTGCTGCTGCCCTAGCTCCTCATTCCCTCCCTCTTCAACTCCTCAAATCACCATGAAAACAAACTCTAAACCTTATCTTCATTTCACTAAAAAGGTGCACGAGCTCAAGATCTACAGTTGGAGCTAAAGAAGCAAGGATTTTGGCCACTAGGGTCAACTCAAGAAAATTCTTGAGTTGCCAAATGAGGTATTTTCTGGATCATTAACTTAGTTTTAGCATTTCCTTTACCCCCATGTTATGATTGAACCGATATTGTGTGATTTGGTGACTTGAGAAAAAACCTAGTTATGGTTGTGAAGAATTATGAGTTGTAATGTGAAATTGAGTTCAATAGAGGCTACACCAACACCCAAGTGCATGAATTGAGACCCAAAACCTGAGAGTTGAAACCCGGAATACGGATTTAGAAACCGATATCGGGGAATTTGTGAAATCTATGAAGGGTATATTGAATCTGCTATCACCCGAGACATCCTAAATTAAAATTGATTGGACAGTGACATGTGCAGGCACCTAGGAAGCTACCACCAAGACCCCAACCCCTAACTCATTAAGCCGGCCGCAGATTTATCCATTCTGGCCGCAATTTGCGGCCAGACTATGGTGGATTTGGCTCGTTTTGGTTTTGGTGTTCCCTTATCAGTAGTTTAGACCCCTGGCATGTGTAGATTTGTATAATTTGACCTAGGGTGAAATCTGGAACATATTTCCTTAGTTGCTGTTTTGGATTCGTGTTTCCGTATTCCATATTCTTAATCCTCAATTTGGGTCTTGTGTTTTACCTCGACTATTTGGCGTTTATACGACGATATAGAGGATTTATTGATGGTTTTGAAGGCGTGCCATAGGTTCTAACCTATAGGCCTCTTATCGTATCGTTTTGGGTTTCGTGTGCCGTTTTAGCTTTGATTTGGTTTTAATGCGCATATACGGTATTTTGATATGTAGGTACCCATGAAGACTTCGGGACGACAAGCAAACGCGTGATGGCATCGAAAGATAAAGACGCAAGGTGAGTAGATTATATCTACCGGGGGAAGTCGGGTGGATGGCGTATAGCACCCCCGCAGTCCGTAGTTGTTATATTATATATATGATAGTTAGGTGTATTATGGATAGTGTAGGGTTAGAACTGACTAGTGTAGTTCATAGTCGCGAACCCTAGAATAGATTTACACCTACACGCACACCCTTGCATATTCCTTATACTTGCACTGTGTTGATGATATTGGATGACATTGGAGATGATTCGATGATGTTGGGTTTTGTGCCGCGAGATCGGTGATTTGATGTGATTCGTATTTGGGATACGATACGTGATCTCTAGCGGGCCTTGGGACGTGTGCTTGCACACGCAGTATATTGATGGTATCAGTTGTACTAGACTTAGATCAGTACCCCAGATTATGTGATATGATGTTAGTGATACCTGAGATGTGATGAGATAGTGTGATATTGACCCGTACCCAGCTATTGGGATGCCGTACGATGATTTACCGTACGAGCCTATATTGATGTTAGATCCGCGATCATGACTCGAGGATGTCTTACGATATACTGTATCGTACGCGATATTATTGAGGCGGGATCACCGACTAGTATATCTATATATATCGACTCAGATTTAGGTGGTTTCCATACCCCTCCTGATTGACTTGATACTTAGATATGTAGTTTGCATACTAGATTCTTCACTGTGGTGTTGATTATTTGATTTCCGCATATTCATGCTATTCGCATTGCTTGAATATGTTTATTGCTATGTTATTATCATGTTGTTAGGACACCAGCACCATTATCGATGATGTGTATGTTCCACGTACACTATTGCCGGCTCACACACTTCATCATCGATAATTGCCATGCCACTACACTGTAGTACTGATGCATTCATGATATGATTCTTGCATGGCATATTGTACACTTATACCTGTACACAAACATAGATGATTCTGACTTGATTAGAGATTTGGGAACCGCAAGATGTTCTTAAAACTGATTCGTTTTAAAAGAGCGGTTTCGCTCGGCATGTGCACATTACTATTCCATGTTGCAAGGCTTCTGATATGCTTACCTTTCTTTACATGTCGCATACATCATGTTTTGATTATACGCATTGAGATATGTTGTTTCCATGATATTTCTGGATTTGGGAACCGTGGGTATTTCAAAAGAGAATATATGATTGTTTTAAAAACCCGGTTACCCTTGATATGATATTTCAGTGTGTCCACCATGTGTTTTCTCGGTGCTGAGAGCGACATATGAAACCCGATTCGAGGAGGCGGATGAGGCCGATTGCGGGTACATGGTGGACCCGGTATGGTATCCCGGGGCGAGAACGGTTTCGCTGTGTAGTAGACGGTGAGCCTGGCAGAGGGACTACTACCTACCGGTGATTGTATTTGAGCTCGGCGGATATCTGGAGGATACCGACCGGAGTTGAGAGATGGACATGGGCTGACCCGTACTGCCGGGGCCGAGGGCCGATACCGCAGACGGAGCCCAGAGATGGACATGGGCTGACCCGTACTGCCGGGGCCGAGGGCCGATACCGCAGACGGAGCCCCATATGGACGAGGATTTACGTGCCGATGCTAGGCACAGGTTTCATGATATTTTTCCATGATTTTGTTTATATCCTCATATTCGCATACATGATGCTTTTTGTCATTGGGTGACGGGTGGACGGGTTCCACGTTTATACAGACTCGATCACATACAGACTGGATTTACATTGATCATACTTCATTTGTATATATAACAGGGTATGAGGGCGCTGTTATATATACCCTTACACCAATATTAGTAGTATGGGACGCTAATATATGTGTATTGATATCCTTTTGATACTTCATCATATTTACTTCATGCAGACATACCTTATACTGATGACATGTTATTACCTGAGTACTTGGCACTACATACATGTTTAGATGTTATATTGCCACCTTATCATGCTTCTGACGTACTCTTGTGGTTTATATTACTGATTGTTGACCTAGGTTTATGTCTTGCATTCGGTTTCTGCTTGTAGATATTTCTATTCACGAGTTGGCAACTCACCCCCGTTGTGCCACAGTTCTTGCAGGTTTTGCCGTACAGGTTCCGTAGCGGCAGTTCTGGCACACTGCTTCTTTAAGGGTGACTTGCTTGGGTAGGTGGGTTCTTTTGCATCAAGAACCACCATTGTACTTGTATTATTCTTGTATCTAGAAATTTCATCAACCAAAATTGTTTATTGTTTCAGACTTAGACATTTGTGATGTATTATTTGGCCTTAGAGTCGCGCTTAGTAGTATTGCGGTTTTCATGCTTACTGAGTTCCTTTTGGATTGGATCCTCGCCATTCAGCGTTGTATATTATATTGCATGTGTGGTTGTGACCGTCAATTGACGAAGAGCTAGCTCCCGCTTGGGTATGCCTTTTTTCATTGCATATATTGTTATTCTTGTTGTACCCCATTCGGGGCCAGTTTTTATAAAAGAAACTCTGCCGAAATTTTTAGAAAAGACTTTACTGTTTTTAAAAATGCATATTCGGCTTAGTTATTTAAAAACCTTCACTTCTTTAAACCAGTTTCTTTATTCACTCTTAAAATGTTTTTAGATTTCTGGGCTTTTGGCTTACTTGGATCAGATGGGGTCCTATAGACTTCATATGGTTCAAGGGCCAGTCAAGTGCTCTTTCGGGTCGTGACACCAAGGAGGGGTATACGACATCTTTTACTTATAGGTAGACACCTATACTTAGCTGTACCTTATTGATTTCGCATACGTCTGGTTTCAGCTATATATTCTCATTTATATGCTCACATTCTGATATATCGCATATATTTATTCCTGGATTTGCGCCTTGTTATTTGGATTTTACATGATGTTTTCTGGATTTGGGAGTCGCGGGAGTTCATGAAATTATGCAATCATTGAAAAACCCGGTTTCCTTGATGTGATATTTGCGCAGCCACCATGAGATTTATCGGTTCTGATTATATACTCCATACGAGGTGTGGTTGCCGTATGAGGGTACATGGTGGGGCCCGGTATGGTTCCCCTCGGCAAGAAGATCGATGGACTTTGCCGATTGAGCCTGGAGGCGGGCGAGTACCTACCAGTGACAGTACCCATGACTCGGCGGGGGATCATGGAGACACCGTTAGGAGTCATGTACGTATGCATACGTCAAAAGACGAGGGTCACAGCTAGGCACTCGTGCTTTCGGGATAGCGTATGATACGTGATCAGGATTTCTGTGTCGATGCTTGGCACATGGTTTTCATGATATTTCTTTAACACCTTTGTATATATAACAGGGGATTTAGCCGTTGTTATATATACCCTTACACCAATATTAGTGGAATGGGACACTAATATATGTGTATTGCCCCCATCATATTTATTTCTGTACATATTTAACTTTAGGATGTTAGATTCTTACTTGAGATTTGACTTGGGATATTAGGTGATTCATTGAGATTGGATATTGGACATACCTATGTGACTACTGATTTGTACATTCGGGATATAGGAGATTACTCGATATTGTATATTGAGAAGATGCGAGACTTATATGATGTGAGAGCCCAATGTGGGGGCTGATTTGAGGAATTTGGATTTGAGTGTCTTGATGGATTATGATCCTACCACGATGACAGGATTCCGTGGATGACATATTTCACTCCATACCTCGTACCTTTTCACCTATGCACTGTTCCATGTTTTAGGAGTACCTGTTAGTGTACCCTTCATGATAGCTGCATATTTGCCTTCTCATATTCCTATTGCATAGTTATTGCACACTATTGTCATGTTATTATTGCTTTACATATTGATTGTACATGCTAGTGTACTTTCCATTATTCAGCATTTGCATGACATGTTATTACTGTAATCGCATATCTTAGATTCATGTTGTACGTACATTCCTGCGATTACATGCATATGTTATCTATTATTCACGAGTTGGCAACTTATCCCCGTAGTGCCACAGGTGTTTCAGGTTGTTCCCTAGAGTAGTCGAGGCAGGCTATTCCGCTATTCAGCTATCAACTTTTGCTACAGATATCACATCGGCTCACAGTTTACTATTTTTGCTTAGGTGGGTTGGATGATTATCTGTATTTCATATCGTACATTCGTTGTATCTTGTACTTTCCATCTACTATCATGTTGTTGACCTAGAGACTTGGTGAGGACGATATTGTATATTATTTGTGGATTTGTTGTCTTATATATACCGCTTTCTCTCCATTGTCTTTATTTCTTCGCTACGGCGTCGTATATTTGTGTTGTATTCATCTTGGCTATTTTTTACAAAAAAGGGGTGTTGTTGAAATTTTAAAGAAAGAAAGTGGGACTTTTAAAGAATTTGTGTTGCAATTTCAAATGTTTCAAAAACTTATATTATCTTTTCCGTATTTTTATGGTTTAGATTTCTGGGTTTTGGCTTTCTTTTACTGCGTTACGTATTTAGGGTCGTGACAAAGTTGGTATCAGAGCGCTAGGATTTACCTTTCGGAGTGTAGGATGACCTTAGTATGATGAAGTAGGTAGCTTAAGCAGAGTAACATAGTGTGTGTATATCTGCAGCATACCCACGATGCGGTATTTCGCTTTAAGTGACCTAAGTACAATTTGCTTGAAATTCCTCCCTTGATGATTCATCTCCTTGTGATTCGATTTCCTTATCCTTATCGAATCTTATATCTATTTATAGCCTTGCCGCCGATGACTATGGGGACTCAGGGTGATGGAGCGAGGGCCGAGGTCAGAGTTGGCTCGGGTGAGACGAGTACTGACCAGGATGGCACTCTAGTTGCACAGGTGCAGACGGATCGGCCTACGACATATACTATTGATAGACTTTTGGCAGAGATGAAGGACTTCCGCAAGACTATGAGTTCTTTGGTTGATGTCGTTCAGGAGCTACGACAGGAGATTGTCACCCCTGTTACTCAATTGTCACTTACGATCACCGTGCAGCAGTCTGTCACCTACATAGCACCAGTGGTTGCAGCTCCAGTTGACGATGCGTATATTCCAGAGGCTCAGAGAGTTCCAGAACAGTGGAGGACTCATACCAGTGTACCGGCCCAGGGACAGAGGTTTGGTCATCGAGACAGATTTCGTGGCCGTCGCGGGAGTAGCAGTGGCTTAGGACGAGGACAGCCGTTCAGCTCTCATCCCCAGGATGGTCAGCAGTCACCACGTGGATGTTTTCGATGCGGGAGCCTTCAGCACTTCGTCAGGGATTGTTCCTTAGCACCTCGTCAGGATCGTTTTCAGAAAGGGCGTGGACGTGGGAGGTTCGCTCAGAGGGCTCAGTCTACCAGAGGAGTTCATCCAGCTACGGGTAGAGGGCTGACACAGGAGTTTGCTTCTACTCATCGGGACGCGCAGGCGTCCAATGCAGAGTTTTTAGGTATCCTTATTTCGCAGGTTCTTTTGATGTATTCGTTTGTTTTTCATGCTTGTGCCGTGGTTGGGTAGATTAGTCGTAGTTTGTTGTTTTAACTTCTGTCAGCGATTCTTTTGTTGCGCGACACGTGTTTCAGTTGTGTGCCAATCGGATAGGAGATAGAGATTCGTCCGTCGTTTTGATCCTTCTAGAGATGTTGGATCTGACGATCTACTGGGCATGGACTGTTTAGCTACGTGTTAGGCGTCTGTGGACTACCATGAGGAAACAGTCAGTTTTGTTTTCCCGGCAGGTCAATTCTTTTTGTACAGGCGGATAGCTGTGCCGCCTCTCACAGCTTGAATTCAGCCCTTTTTCGCTAGTCGGCTACTGAGGAGATGTTGTGGATTCTTGGCGTTCATTCATGATACCGTAGCCACAGAGGGTTTGTTGGACCGGTGTTCCTTTCGTGCGAGAGTTTTCCTACGTTGTTCGGGATGAGCCGGCAAAGCTTAGGGAGCTTAAGGATCAGCTGCAGAGTTTTGGTATGCGGAGTTTGTGCGTCTGAATGTTTCTCTTTTGGAAGCTCCTATTTCTGTTCGTCAAGGAGAAAGACGGCAGTTTAAGGTTGTGTATCGACGGATCGTTACTTGAACCGGCTTATGGTGCGGATGGGTATCCTTCACCTCGCCGTGACGATTTCTTCGATCAGCTCCAGAGTGCGAGACACTTTCTAAGTTTGTTTGGGATCAGGTCATCATTATTGCGGATTCGGGGTGATGACATTCCGAAGACTGCATTATGCGTGCGACGGGCTTTGTGTGTTTTTGTGAGTCGTTGGATTCCCTGATGCCCTAGCAGCATTTGTAGATGTGATGAACCAGATTTCTTCAGGCCGTTCCTCGACCAGTGTTGTTGTGTTATTTACGACATTCTGGTCTATCTAATGTATCTTGAGGAACAGGAATAGCACTCGAGGATTTGTTATGTAGATACTGGGAGAGCCCCAGCAGTTTGCTAAATTCTCGGAGTGTTTCTTCAGGCTTGTTTTGTGTTGACTCCTAGGTCTTGTAGTCACGGGAGACGGTTTCGTATGGTTTCGAGGGAGATCGTGGTTGTACAGCTTAGGTCCAGACTTGTGTGCAGGACGGAGGTCCGCAGGTTTTTGGGCTTACCTGGTTCTTACCGCCGTTTCGTGCAAGATTGCTAGAGTGGTACTGCACCGTCGACTGAATGGACCGAAAGGGAGGCTTCTTTTTTGTGGACTGAGGCATGTGTGCGGAGTTTTCAGCAGTTGAAGATTCTGTTAACAACTGCATCAGTCTTTCTTGCCTCTGGTTCGGGCGACCTTGTTGTTTAACTGCAATGTTTTTTGAGTGCGGCTCGAGTGTGTACTGAGGTGACACTATAGATTTAACGCTTTTGCTTCCCTACATTTGGAGGAAGTACGAGAAGGATATTCCACTCATGATCTGGAGATAGCCGCGGTGGTTTTGCGTTGGAGATTTGGAGACACTACTTGTTCGAGAGTCGTGTCAGATTTTCATGGATCACCAGAGCTTAATGAACATCTTCCTGCAGCAGATTTTGACTGTTGTGATAGTCTTCTGCAGATTTGCAGTTCTTGTGTGATCGTCAAGTACAGCTTTAGTTCGTCTCTACGGAGGGGACAGCTTGCTCATGTCCGCACCCGACCGCTTTTCTTAAATCGCTTTCATGAGACACTGCCCGCCGATGCTCGTTCGTCAGAGATACTTGAGCATACTCGGCTGGGTAATGATTCGGAGTCCTTGGTTTGTGACACGGTGTGCTAAGTTAGGGACACGTTCGTGTACCTGATATTATCAGGAAAAGACGTGAAATCCTAGAGAAGGCACATCAGTAAACTCTCTGTATCCATTCAAGTTCCACCAACATTGACGTGACTTGTGAGATAGTTACGGGTGGACATGGATGTAAGGAGAAGTTTCATGGTTCGTTTCAAGGTGTCTGTCTTGTTGTATGCGTGGGTCGAGCATCTGAGGCCGGCTAGAGATTTGCAACCTTTTACCGTTCCGATGTAGGAGTGGGAGCAGATCTCCATGAATTTCGTTATGGTTTCTACCCAAGTTTACTCAGGGTGTGACTCCATTCGGATTCTTGTCATCCGGTTTTACTCAGTGTGCTCAGTTGTTCCTTGTTAACTTGTGTGTTTGTTTTGATTGTTGTCAGCAGTTGGGGATCGTCACTCGCCATTGTTAGGGTTCTTCTTCGATAGCTGTTATCAGGAGATGCTCCAATTGGCCACCTTTAGGCTTAGGGTTTAGGTCGTGTCGATCACCAGTCTGTTGTTTTTCTGACTCTGTGTAAGTAGGATTTTGGACCCCAGCTATGTCTAGAGACTTCGGAGATGGTCCTGTTGTGTTAGGTCAGGACGAGAAATGTCCATTGCGAACTGAGGTCATATGCCGACTGCGTTGGTCATAGACTCGAGTTCGTAGGGACAGATCATGTATTCCTATGGACTTTCCGATGAATGACGTGTTGGATTTTGGGAAGCTTGTCCCAGGATTTAGGTCCTTCTGAGATCCTATAAGCGAGTCAGTTTCGTTGCCTTTAATTTGGCACTTCCGTCCAGATTATTGAATTTTCACCCCGTATTCCTTGTGATGATACTTTACAATTACCTTCTTGACCTTTCTCACATGATTTGGCACCAGACCAATTAGCTTGGACGCGATCTTTCGTTCACCAGCAGCCATGTGTGTTAATGGCTCGGCAGGTGGAGAAACGTCGGTCAAGGGTCTTTCAATCTTTGAAGGGTTTTCTTGGACGTAGCCGTATTGTGAGATAATCACTTGGGAGGCTGCGAGCGAGATTTGGGAGTTGTAATCTTCTCTTTGGAGGTACGTTTAGTATATTTTTAAATTCGGGGACGAATTTCTTTTAAGGGGGGAGATTTTAACACCTTAGAATGTGTTTTGTAGCTAATTATATTTTAATATATGGTTTTTCAAAAAAAGTTTACCAAATTAAGTTTCAAATATTTTATCCTATTTAATGAGTATTTTATTAGATTTTTCCTTGGCTTGCACACACTTGTGCATGATAACTAGGGTTGTTTTAGGGGTTTAACCATGATAAGCAACAAGGTGAACTAACCATTTTCCCTAATCTAGCTTTATAGTATTCTATTAGGTGCTTTTGGGTTTTTATTTGTATATGGTTCTTTTCAAAAATAAAATGAATTTAAAAAGGGTTTTTTAAATGATTGCTTTGTGTTGACTTGGTGAAAGAGAGAGAGGGAGCATGATGAGGCTTGATGGCTTGCCCATGCCTTCATTTAATGAAGAGAGAGGGAGAGGGGTTGACCTTTTGTGCCATCATTCCTTACCTCTCAATTTTCCTTCATGCTCCACTTCACTATCACTCACTCACACACACCCATACCTCTCCTTCCGTAGCAGCAGCTAAGACAACAACAACAACAACTGAAGCAGCAGCAGCAGAGAAGGAGCAGCAGCAGACAACAGCAGCAGCAGCAGCCTCATTAGCAACAGCCACAGCTAGTAGCAGCAGCAGCTCGAGACAACACCAACAACACCAGCTCGAGCAGGCGGCAGCAATAGCAGAGGCTCCAGCAACAGCTCGCAGCAGCAGCACCATCAGTACCATCAGCAGCAGCACCATCAGCAGCATCGTCATCAGCTTAATTGCAGCAGTAGTAACTTGCATCCCCTGCATCACCAACAGCCGTAGCAACTCAGTTCTTCCCCTTCACTTGCTTCTTAGGGCTCCTGAGGGTATATATTCTGAACACCAATTCCTAGTTTGCTTAGTTGTGTGTTAGTGTAGCTTCGGTTTGCGATTAATGTGAGTTTAGTGCTAGTTATGGTGTTCTATGTTGAATTTTGGTTAGAATGAGTTTGAGTTGGTTAACCTAGCTCATTCTAGTGTTGTTAGGTCACCTCAACTGAGATTCAACCCAGGTTTCACAAAAATACCATAGGTTTTCCATATTGTGCAAAATTGGTGTTTTAATGCGACATTGTGACATTCTGAGATCTGCTTTTGACCAGGGGCCTTCAGAACAAAATTGAGAAAACTGGGGCATGCACACTAGGTCTAGAACACACCACAAGAACACGAGCCCCTCATTCTAGTTTCTGGCCGCAGATTTATTGGGTTTGGCCGCAAATTACGGCCAAGTTGAGGGCTGGGGTGTTGGGGTCTTGGCTAGGGTTCTATGCTGTGTAGTCTAGTGTTTTGGCATGCTTAGTTTTGTAATATTTGACCTATAGGAAAATCAGGGACAATATACCGTTTTCCATGTCCGTTGTATATTTGATTTCCATGTCTTATTTGCAAGGTTGCAGGCAGGGACTACGGACACAGCTACAGGGGGGAGTAGATGGTAGGATTCACCTAGCGTGGAGCGTAGGTGAGTAGATTTAACATCTACAGGGGAATCGCCCGCATGGCGTTACGCGTCTGGGCTAGGATTCAAATACCCGTCGCATATTCTACGTCATTGTTAGAATTACGCCTTTACCTTATTTTCTTGATATAGTTGTACTGTGACTAGCAGCCGTAGGACGCTGCACATATTATTGACGGTTCATGTTGCACGAGCACGGATTGTATGCTACACACACACCGTCAAGAATTGCCATGTCACATACAACCCCTTATAGATACTATATTGCTTATCATACTTGACATCTAGCTTATCGGTATACCTATAGTGTATCTTACCATTAGTGATAGGTACATCTACACCTTGCGATACAGCTACAGGTATACCTTGCACATATTTTACTTATACCCAAGGGGGGTATACGACATCTTTTACTTATAGGTAGACACCTATACTTAGATGTACCTTATTGATTTCGCATACGTCTGGTTTCTGCTATATATTCTCATTTATATGCTCACATTCTGATATATCGCATATATTTATTCCGGGATTTGCGCCTTGTTATTTGGATTTTACATGATGTTTTCTGAATTTGGGAGTCGCGGGAGTTCATGAAATTATGCATACATTGAAAAACCCGGTTTCCTTGATGTGATATTTGCGCAGCCACCATGAGATTTATCCGCTCTGATTATATACTCCATACGAGGTGTGGTTGCCGTATGAGGGTACATGGTGGGGCCCGGTATGGTTCCCCTCGGAAAGAAGATCGATGGACTTTGCCGATTGAGCCTAGAGGCGGGCGAGTACCTACCGGTGACAGTACCCATGACTCGGCGGGGGGTCACGGAGACACCGTTGGGAGTCATGTACGTATGCATACGTCGAAAGGCGAGGGTCAGAGCTAGGCACTCGTGCTTTCGGGATAGCGTATGATACGTGATCAGGATTTCTGTGTCGATGCTTGGCACATGGTTTTCATGATATTTCTTTAACACTTTTGTATATATAACAGGGGATTTAGCCGTTGTTATATAAACCCTTACACCAATATTAGTGGAATGGGACGCTAATATATGTGTATTGCCCCCATCATATTTATTTCTGTACATATTTACCTTTAGGATGTTAGATTCTTTCTTGAGATTTGACTTGGGATATTAGGTGATTCATTGAGATTGGATATTGGACATACATATGTGACTACTAATTTGTACATTCGGGATATAGGAGATTACTCGATATAGTACATTGAGAAGATGTGAGACTTATATGATGTGAGAGCCCAATGTGGGGGCTGATTTGAGGAATTGGGATTTGAGTGTCTTGATGGATTGTGATCCTACCACGATGACAGGATTCCGTGGATGGCATATTTCACTCCATACCTCGTACCTTTTCACCTATGCACTGTTCCATGTTTTAGGAGTACCTGTTAGTGTACCCTTCATGATAGCTGCATATTTGCCTTCTCATATTCCTATTGCATAGTTATTGCACACTATTGTCATGTTATTATTGCTTTACATATTGATTGTACATGCTAGTGTACTTTCCATTATTCAGCATTTGCATGACATGTTATTACTGTAATCGCATATCTTAGATTCATGCTGTACGTACATTCCTGCGATTATCTGCATATGTTATCTACTATTCACGAGTTGGCAACTCACCCCCGTTGTGCCACAGGTGTTTCAGGTTGTTCCCCAGAGTAGTCGAGGCAGGCTATTCCGCTATTCAGCTATCATCTTTTGCTACAGATATCACATCGGCTCACAGTTTACTATTTTTGCTTAGGTGGGTTGGATGATTATCTGTATTTCATATTGTACATTGGTTGTATCTTGTACTCTCCATCTACTATCATGTTGTTGACCTAGAGACTTGGTGAGGACGATATTGTATATTATTTGTGGATTTGTTGTCTTATATATATACAGCTTTCTCTCCATTGTCTTTATTTCTTCGCTACGGCGTCGTATATTTGTGTTGTATTCATCTTGGCTACTTTTTACAAAAAGGGGGTGTTGCTGAAATTTTAAAGAAAGAAAGTGGGACTTTTAAAGAATTGGGGTTGCGATTTCAAATGTTTCAAAAACTTATATTATCTTTTCCGTATTTTTATGGTTTAGATTTCTGGGTTTTGGCTTTCTTTTACTGCGTTATGTCTTTAGGCGTTGCGTAGTATTAGGGGCATCACGGGCCAATTTTGGGTCGTGACAAAGTTGGTATCAGAGTGCTAGGTTTTACCTTTCGGAGTGTAGGATGACCTTAGTATGATGGAGTAGGTAGCTTAAGCAGAGTAACGTAGTATGTGTATGTCTGCAGCATACCCACGATGCGGTACTTCGCCTTAAGTGACCTAAGTACAATTTGCTTGAAATTCCTTCCTTGATGATTCATATCCTTGTGAATCGATTTCCTTATCCTTATCGAATCTTATATCTATTTATAGCCTTGCCGCCGATGACTATGGGGACTCAGGGTGATACAGCGAGGGCCGAAGTCAGAGTTGGCTCGGGTGAGACGAGTACTGACCATGATGGCACTCTAGTTGCACAGGTGCAGACGGATCAGCCTACGACATATACTATTGATAGACTTTTGGCAGAGATGCAGGACTTCCGCCAGACTATGAGTTCTTTGGTTGATGTCGTTCGGGAGCTACGACAGGAGGTTGTCACCCCTGTTACTCAATTGTCACTTACGATCAGCGTGCAGCAGTCTGTCACCTACATAGCACCAGTGGTTGTAGCTCCAGTTGACGATGCGTATATTCCAGAGGCTCAGAGAGTTCCAGAACAGTGGAGGACTCATACCAGTGTACCGGCCCAGCGACAGAGGTTTGGTCATCGAGACAGATTTCGTAACCGTCGCGGGAGTAGCAGAGGCTTAGGACGAGGACAGCCGTTCAGCTCTCCTCCCCAGGATGGTCAGCAGTCACCACGTAGATGTTTTCGATGCGGGAGCCTTCAGCACTTCGTCAGGGATTGTTCCTTAGCACCTCGTCAGGATCGTTTTCAGAGAGGCCGTGGACATGGGAGGTTCGCTCAGAGGGCTCAGTCTACCAGAGGAGTTCATCCAGCTGCGGGTAGAGGGCAGACACATGAGTTTGCTTCTACTCATCAGGACGCGAAGGCGTCCAATGCAGAGTTTTTAGGTATCCTTATTTCGCAGGTTCTTTTGATGTATTTGTTTGTTTTTCATGCTTGTGCCGTGGTTGGGTAGATTATTCGTAGTTTGTTGTTTTAACTTCTATCAGCGATTCTTTTGTTGCGCGACACGTGTTTCAGTTGTGTGCCAATTGGATAAGAGATAGAGATCCGTCCGTCGTTTTGATCCTTCTAGAGATGTTGGATCTGACGATCTCCTGGGCACGGACTGTTTAGCTACGTGTTAGGCGTCTGTGGACTACCGTGAGGAAACAGTCAGTTTTGTTTTCCCGGCAGGTCAATTCTTATTGTGCAGGCGGATAGCTGTGCCGCCTCTCACAGCTTGAATTCAGCCCTTTTTCGCTAGTCGGCTACTGAGGAGATGTCATGGATTCTTGGCGTTCATTCGTGATACCGTAGCCACAGAGGGTTTGTTGGACCGGTGTTCCTTTCGTGCGAGAGTTTTCCGACGTTCTTCGGGATGAGCCGGCAAAGCTTAGGGAGCTTAAGGATCAGCTGCAGAGTTTTGGTATGGGGAGTTTGTGCGTCTGAATGTTTCGCTTTTGGAAGCTCCTATTTCTGTTCGTCAAGGAGAAAGACGGCAGTTTAAGGTTGTGTATCGACGGATCGTTACTTGAACCGGCTTATGGTGCGGATGGGTATCCTTCACCTCGCCGTGACGATTTCTTCGATCAGCTCCAGAGTGCGAGACACTTTCTAAGTTTGTTTGGGATCAGGTCATCATTATTGCGGATTCGGGGTGATGACATTCCGAAGACTGCCTTATGCGCGCGACGGGCTTTGTGTGTTTTTGTGAGTCGTTGGATTCCCTGATGCCCTAGCAGCATTTGTAGATGTGATGAACCAGATTTCTTCAGGCCGTTCCTCGACCAGTGTTGTTGTGTTATTTACGACATTCTGGTCTATCTAATGTGTCTTGAGGAACAGGAGTAGCACTCGAGGATTTGTTATGTAGATACTGGGAGAGCCCAGCAGTTTGCTAAATTATTGGAGTGTTTCTTCAGGCTTGTTTTGTGTTGACTCCTAGGTCTTGTAGTCACGGGAGACGGTTTCGTATGGTTTCGAGGGAGATCGTGGTTGTACAGCTTAGGTCAAGACTTGTGTGCAGGACGGAGGTCCGCAGGTTTTTGGGCTTACCAGGTTCTTACCGCCGTTTCGTGCAGGATTGCTAGAGCGGTACTGCACCGTCGACTGAATGGACCGGAAGGGAGGCTTCTTTTCTGTGGACTGAGGCATGTGTGTGGAGTTTTCAGCAGTTGAAGATTCAGTTAACAACTGCATCAGTCTTTCTTGCCTCTGGTTTGGGCGACCTTGTTGTTTAACTGCAATGTTTCTTGAGTGGGGCTCGAGTGTGTACTGAGGTGACACTATAGAGTTATCGCTTTTGCTTCCCTACATTTGGAGGAAGTACGAGAAGGATATTCCACTCATGATCTGGAGATGGCCGCGGTGGTTTTGCGTTGGAGATTTGGAGACACTACTTGTTCGAGAGTCGTGTCAAATTTTCACGGATCACCAGAGCTTAATGAACATCTTCCTGCAGCGGATTTTGACTGTTGTGATAGTCTTCTGCAGATTTGCAGTTCTTGTGTGATCATCGAGTACAGCTTTAGTTCGTCTCTACGGAGGGGACAGCTTGCTCATGTCCGCGCCCGACCACTTTTCTTAAATCGCTTTCACGAGACACTGCCCGCCGATGCTCGTTCGTCAGAGATACTTTAGAATACTCGGCTGGGTAATGATTCGGAGTCATTGGTTTGTGACACGGTGTGCTAAGTTAGGGATATGTTTGTGTACCTGATATTATCAGGAAAAGACGTGAAATCCTAGAGAAGGCACATCAGTCAACTCTCTGTATCCATTCAAGTTCCACCAACATTGACGTGACTTGTGAGATAGTTACGGGTGGACAGGGATGTAAGGAGAAGTTTCATGGTTCGTTTCAAGGTGTCTGTCCTGTTGTGTGCGTGGGTCGAGCATCTGAGGCCGGCTGGAGATTTATAACCTTTTACCGTTCTGATGTAGGAGTGCGAGCAGATCTCCACGAATTTCGTTATGGTTTCTACCCAAGTTTAGTCAGGGTGTGACTCCATTCGGATTCTTGTCGTCCGGTTTTACTCAGTGTGCTCAGTTGTTCCTTGTTAAGTTGTGTGTTTGTTTTGATTGTTGTCAGCAGTTGGGGATCGTCACTCGCCATTGTTAGGGTTCTTCTTCGATAGCTGTTATCAGGAGACGCTCCAATTGGCCACCTTTAGGCTTAGGGTTTAGGTCGTGTCGATTACCAGTCTGTTGTTTTTCTGACTCTGCGTAAGTTGGATTTTGGACCCCAGCTATGTCTAGAGACTTCGGAGATGGTCCAGTTGTGTTATGTCAGGATGGTAATTGTCTATTGCGAACTGAAGTCATATGCCGACTGCGTTGGTCATAGACTCGAGTTCGCAGGGACAGATCATGTATTCCTACGGACTTTCCGATGAATGACGTGTTGGATTTTGGGAAGCTTGTCCCAGGATTTAGGTCCTTGTGAGATCCTATAAGCGAGTCAGTTTCGTTGCCTTTAATTTGGCACTTCCGCCCAGATTATTGAATTTTCACCCCGTATTCCTTGTGATGATACTTTACAATTACCTTCTTGACCTTTCTCACTTGATTTTGCACCAGACCAATTAGCTTGGACGCGATCTTTCGTTCACCAGCAGCCATGTGTGTTAATGGCTCGGCAGGTGGAGAAACGTCGGTCAAGGGTCTTGCCATCTGTGAAGGGTTTTCTTGGACGTAGCCGTATAGTGAGATAATCACTTGGGAGGCTACGAGGGCGATTTGGGAGTTGTAATCTTCTCTTTGGAGGTACGTTTAGTATATTTTTAAATTCGGGGACGAATTTCTTTTAAGGGGGGAGATTGTAACACCTTAGAATGTGTTTTGTAGCTAATTATATTTTAATAAAAAGTTTACCAAATTAAGTTTCAAATATTTTATCCTATTTAATGAGTATTTTATTAGATTTTTCCTTGGCTTGCACACACTTGTGCATGATAACTAGGGTTGTTTTAGGGGTTTAACCATGATTAGCAACATGGTGAACTAACCATTTTCCATAATCTAGCTTTATAGTATTGTATTAGGTGCTTTTGGGTTTTTATTTGTATATGGTTCTTTTCAAAAATAAAATGAATTTAAAAAGGGTTTTTTAAATGATTGCTTTGTGTTGACTTGGTGAGAGAGAAAGAGGGAGCATGATGAGACATGATGGCTTGCCCATGCCTTCATTTAATGAAGAGAGAGGGAGAGGGGTTGACCTTTTGTGCCATCATTCCTTACCTCTCAATTTTCCTTCATGCTCCACTTCACTCTCACTTACTCACACACACCCACACCTCTCCTTCAGCAGCAGCAGCTAAGACAACAACAACAACAACAACAACAACAACTGAAGCAGCAGAAGCAGAGAAGGAGCAGCAGAAGAGAAGGAGCAGCAGCAGACAACAGCAGTAGCAGCAGCCTCATTAGCAACAGCCACAGCTAGTAGCAGCAGCTCGAGACAACACCAACAGCACCAGCTCGAGCAGGCAGCAGCAATAGCAGAGGCACCAGCAACAGCTCGCAGCAGCAGCACCATCAGCAACATCAGCAGCAACACCATCAGCAGCATCATCATCAGCTTCATTGCAGCAGCAGTAACTTGCATCCCCTGCATCACCAGCAGCCGTAGCAACTCAGTTCTTCCCCTTCACTTACTTCTTAGGGTTCCTGAGGGTATATATTCTGAACACCAATTCCTAGTTTGCTTAGTTGCGTGTTAGTGTAGCTTCGGTTTGCGATTAATGTGAGTTTAGTGCTAGTTATGGTGTTTTATATGGAATTTTGGTTAGAATGTGTTTGAGTTGGTTAACCTAGCTCATTCTAGTGTTGTTAGGTCACCTCAACTGAGATTCAACCCAGGTTTCACAAAAATACCATAGGTTTTCCATATTGTGCAAAATTGGTGTTTTAATGCGACATTGTGACATTATGAGATCTGCTTTTGACCCGGGGCCTTCAGGACAAAATTGAGGAAACTGGGGCATGCACACTAGGTCTAGAACACACCACAAGAACACGAGCCCCTAATTCTAGTTTCTGGCCGCAGATTTATTGGGTTTGGCCGGGGCTGGGGTGTTGGGGTCTTGGCTAGGGTTCTATGCTGTGTTGTCTAGTGTTTTGGCATGCATAGTTTTGTAATATTTGACCTGTAGGAAAATCTGGGACAATATACCGTTTTCCATGTCCGTTGTGTTTGCACGATACGTGAGTGGGTTCTGTGATCCAGCGTATCGCGGCGTGTCGCAATGGTTTTAGACGCGTATACACACGTTTTAGCGTATCGTGCACACGCGCGTTTAGTTCGCGACGCGAGTTTCTCGTTTTGGTTCGATATCGCGTTTTGCGGAATATTTGGCTTATATTTGATTTCCATGTCTTATTTGCAGGGTTGCAGGGAGGGACTACGGATACGGCTACAGGAGGGAGTAGATGGTAGGATTCACCTAGCGTGGAGCGTAGGTGAGTAGATTTAACATCTACAGGGGAATCGACCGCATGGTGTTATGCGTCTGGGCTAGGATTCAAATACCTGTCGCATATTCTACGTCATTGTTAGAATTGCGCCTTTGCCTTATTTCCTTGATTAGTTGTACTGTGACTAGCAGCCGTAGGACACTGCACATATTATTGACGGTTCATGTTGCATGAGCATGGATTGTATGCTACACACACACCGTCAATAATTGCCATGTCACACACAACCCCTTATAGATACTATATTGCTTATCATACTTGACATCTAGCTTATCGGTATACTTATAGTGTATCTTACCATTAGTGATAGGTACATCTACACCTTGCGATACAGCTACAGGTATACCTTGCACATATTTTACTTATACCCAGGGGGGTATACGACATCTTTTACTTATAGGTAGACACCTATACTTAGCTGTACCTTATTGATTTCGCGTACGTCTGGTTTCAGCTATATATTCTCATTTATATGCTCACATTCTGATATATCGCATATATTTATTCCTGGATTTGCGCCTTGTTATTTGGATTTTACATGATGTTTTCTGGATTTGGGAGTCGCGGGAGTTCATGAAATTATGCTACATTGAAAAACCCGGTTTCCTTGATGTGATATTTGCGCAGCCACCATGAGATTTATCGGTTCTGATTATATACTCCATACGAGGTGTGGTTGCCGTATGAGGGTACATGGTGGGGCCCGGTATGGTTCCCCTCGGCAAGAAGATCGATGGACTTTGCCGATTAAGCCTGGAGGCGGGCGAGTACCTACCGGTGACAGTACCCATGACTCGGCGGGGGATCACGTAGACACCGTTGGGAGTCATGTACGTTTGCATACGTCGAAAGGCGAGGGTCAGAGCTAGGCTCTCGTGCTTTCGGGATAGCGTATGATACGTGATCAAGATTTCTGTGTCGATACTTGGCACATGGTTTTCATGATATTTCTTTAACACTTTTGTATATATAACAGGGGATTTAGCCGTTGTTATATATACCCTTACACCAATATTAGTGGAATGGGACGCTAATATATGTGTATTGCCCCCATCATATTTATTTCTGTACATATTTACCTTTAGGATGTTAGATTCTTAATTGAGATTTGACTTGGGATATTAGGTGATTCATTGAGATTGGATATTGGACATACCTATGTGACTACTGATTTGTACATTCGGGATATAGGAGATTACTCGATATTGTACATTGAGGAGATGTGAGACTTATATGATTTGAGAGCCCAATGTGGGGGCTGATTTGGGGAATTGGGATTTGAGTGTCTTGATGGATTGTGATCCTACCACGATAACAGGATTCCGTGGATGACATATTTCACTCCATACCTCGTACCTTTTCACCTATGCACCGTTCCATGTTTTAGGAGTACCTGTTAGTGTACCCTTCATGATAGCTGCATATTTGCCTTCTCATATTCCTATTGCATAGTTATTGCACACTATTGTCATGTTATTATTGCTTTACATATTGATTGTACATGCTAGTGTACTTTCCATTATTCAGCATTTGCATGACATGTTATTACTGTAATCGCATATCTTAGATTCATGCTGTACGTACATTCCTGCGATTACCTGCATATGTTATCTATTATTCACGAGTTGGCAACTCACCCCCGTTGTGCCACAGGTGTTTCAGGTTGTTCCCCAGAGTAGTCGAGGCAGGCTATTCCGCTATTCAGCTATCATCTTTTGCTACAGATATCACATCGGCTCACAGTTTACTATTTTTGCTTAGGTGGGTTGGATGATTATCTGTATTTCATATCGTACATTCGTTGTATCTTGTACTTTCCATCTACTATCATGTTGTTGACCTAGAGACTTGGTGAGGACGATATTGTATATTATTTGTGGATTTGTTGTCTTATATATACAGCTTTCTCTCCATTGTCTTTATTTCTTCGCAACGGTGTCGTATATTTGTGTTGTATTCATCTTGGCTACTTTTTACAAAAAGGGGGTGTTGCTGAAATTTTAAAGAAAGAAAGTGGGACTTTTAAAGAATTTGGGTTGCGATTTCAAATGTTTCAAAAACATATATTATCTATGGTTTAGATTTCTGGGTTTTGGCTTTTTTTTACTGCGTTACGTCTTTAGGCGGTGCGTAGTATTAGGGCCGTCACGGGCCAATTTTGGGTCGTGACATACATAAAAACAGTCACGCAGAATCAATATCTGCCCAGTTGTCAGTCCTAAATGATATTCCCCTACGGATTAAGCATACATGCTCATTCCGTTAGCAACCCTGATAGTCATATCACCTTTCTTGATAACCCTACGGTTTCTCAGAGCCTGTAATGAATTACAGATATGAGATCCTGATCCGGTTTCCAATACCCAGGAAGTAGGGTTAACTGACATACAGTTCTCTATTACAAACACACTCGAAGCCGAAGCCACAACATGCTTCGAATTCTGGCTACTGGTTTTGCAAGCCCTGCAATCCTTCTGCCCATGTTCATTCCCGTAACAACAGGAACATCCCTCTTTTACTACATCCATTCCCGAAACTTCTGCCCTTCCCTTTCTTTCTACTTCCCTGGTTTCCTTCAGGGTAGTAGGTAGAGACTGATGAACTAAGTCAGCATCTGACCCGTTCTTCAACGTGGTCTTCAGGTCCGAGAGCTCAAAAGAGCTGGTCTCTGTAAGGACGTTTCCCCCTACAGATGACCCGATAGCCAACCTCGCTGGAAGCAATTCGTTCGAGGTCTCATATCTTGCGATACGAGATTGCTCTCCATATAAATCTTTGGTATGGAGGAAGATAGAAACTAAGTCCATCTTCACGTGCTGCCTCTGGTTTACAACATCAACTGAGGCTAACACGAGGCACTTGGCTTTCGCACAGTTCTTTTCCGATGTCTCGTGGATATGAAATTCCGTGAAAGGGGAAACTGGACCTGAGACGGTAGGGGTTGGATCAGTCAAGAGGTGTCCTAGCTTGTCATGGGCAATGGACATCTGGACAGACCTTTTCCAGTCATAACAGTCAGATTCAGTCATTTTATTATCTAGATGTAACCTAGGTGTGGTCACTGGGTCGCTGCAATTAAGAGAGAGAGAAGAAAACACTCAGCATGATGCTCTTGCAAGTTTAGATTGGTTTTTAATTTATCTAAACAGGATGGCTCCCACTGTCTCTCGAATCCCTCCTCAAACCATAAAGGAAGAATTAGTCGGGATCAATCTCACCGTACAATACTTGCTTAACCGTTCAGCCAGGCTGGTGTCGGTACTTCGAGAGAGGTTTTCCAACGCTTTCGCGAAGTTCCTTAATTAAGTAACCTCTTTTCCCTGTGGGCATAGCCCCGCTAACACCTTTCTAGACACCTACTTGGTTTATAGCATTGATCGTTAAGTGAGAAAGTTCCTGAGAAGTAGCATATACTCACAGTAGGATCGGGATCCAAATATCATCGCGTGACAAAACTGAAGGAATTCTACCAGAATCATCACACTCCAAATGGTATGCAGCGCTAGCAAGTTTCAGTTCTTTTGAAACTCCCGATGTGGATTTTTGCCCCATGGTCTTATGACATTGACGAAGGCCAACATATCATAAGTCACATGTCAAGTTCTACCCGTCATTATCCAGGTTAATTTGAACCCACCCCTACATACCCTTGACGAAGGCCAAAATAGTAATACGACTGTCCCAAACCAACGCATCTATCTATGCTACAGATAAATATTCAGCAGCTACCAATCACCATGCCTTGGCGAAGGTCAAAATACATAGCTTGAATACTACGATGGAACGAGATAGCTTTTTAAAAGGAGTGGTTCTAGCTCCGCGTTTAAAAAGCTGGTTTTTGAAAAGAACCGAGTGGTTTTGAAAGTGTTCCAACGAATTTTACTTGGTTTATTTTCTTGCATTAATTCCAATGCGTCCCATCATTTAATCCTACCATTGCAGAAAACAACCAAAATATGGCGTACGTTTATGCCATCCGCATTCGCCACGGGGCCCCGTCATCACCCGTTAGGTTACTTAACTAACGACAGAGCGGGGGCTGGACTTGCACGGATGCAAAACATAAGCAACACCTAAATAGATATCATATATAAATATATAGCAATGATAGCCAATCCAGATCACAGATGAACACTTTGGATATACTAGGAACCCGCGATTCGTTCGAGCCTGCAACGATAAGCGGATTACACGGTCGCGATGAATAGCCAAACCCCACCCTAGACCCCTACGGGTGTGGCAAACTACCCGCCAAGTACCCGAAGTGAAGCAACCTCCCTCAACAACGTGAGTAGGCCACTTGGCACTTCGAGATACCCGGTAGTTTGTGTACCCCACCTTGGGTCTATCCTAGGAGCAAAAGCAGTAAAAAGAAATTATACAATGACGGCTACAACCCCGACCCGGTTGTACGGCCATACAAATAATATTACATCAATTTACAAATTTTACAATGAATGAAAGAAAAAGAAACTTTCATCTCACATCCACCCCGGCTATTCATCCGCGACAATCCAACGAGTTCATATACACAAACCATCAACATTACAGATCACAGATATGTATAACCCCCACTAATCGACGTATAGCGATTAGCGGACGTTCAATACATATATCACATCACAGATAATATTCATTAGCCAAAGTGTACAGAATATTGATCAAAATATGCATTTGTAACCACCCCAAAAAAGTCAATTTGTTCTCTGAAAATCTGGGCAGAAACAACATGTACTAAAAATCCCAAAACAGCCAAATAAAAACACTGCACAAAACCCGGTCCACGGCCGAGTCAAATCGGCCGCGGAACCGCGGTAATAAGAATGTTATTGCCGCGGAACCGCGGTGGTTTGATCGAGTCACTGGATCGTTTTTCTTCTGTGTTTTTACAAAACCCTAAGACGATTTTTCATATATGTTAAATCACTTTTTGAGCAGTATAAAAAATCGACAGAAACTTGGTTTTTCCGGGCGTGTTTTGCGACTTTTTTCCGATCGATATTCTTAACACTTTGCTAACTTGCTAGTTTAAGTTTAGCTAGGCTCCGATACCACTGTAAGTCTACATTACTCACCCCGGTTCTTACAGGGAGGCGGAAACGGCGAAAAACAATTATTTGGCGCAAGGGCAACATGGACTAAAAGCCGGATCTTTGCTAAACTAGAAACTAGCAAACTACTAGAGGTTTTAACTACTATGCCGTAGAAATTATACCTCACGAAACCGGTCCTTCGGGTCATCATTCTGCTGTCCCGCTCTTCTGTCCAAGCTCCAAGGAACAATCCGAATCTTGGCCACCTCCGCGGCCTCCTTGAGTCGAAGACGATCCACCCGAGAGATGTACACCGAGCTCCACCTCGAGCCGAGGCAACTAGGGTGACAAGATCGCTAGTCTTGTTGTCCTAGGTTGTGTAGAAGTAGTAGAGGGATGGTTTTGTCAAGTGGGATCCTTTTTCTCTCAACACATGAGATCAAAGGATGATTTCAAGAGGAGGAAGATGAAGGAGAGTTTTGCAACCATGGAGATCTTTCTCTTTTTCTTTTCTAAGAGAGAGAATGAGCATGAGAAAATGAATATCATCCCAAAAGAAAAAAGGCACCATGGTTGCAATAATAGTAAAACAACATCATTACAAATCCTATCATGATAAAGTTGATGCTACATTAAATTGACCATTTTCATAATCAAAAAGAAAAAGAAAATCCAAAGAAGAGTGTAGACCTCTCATGAAGGTCAATGGTCAACACCGGTCAACGGGTCAACAAAGTCAAGAGAGGTCATGGTGGTCAAATGGTCAATGCAATTAGCCATCACAAAATTATCACAAAAAGGATTAGTAAATTAATGTCTCCGGCTCATAATGGTTTTGACCGAACGAATTGTCAAAACCCTAATGAGCCTGCCACATAACGGTTTTTGCCGAACCAACTGCCAAAACCCTAATGGGGTACCTCCTCCTTTATCGCTCCTCAAAACGGTGCATACACACCCGCATCCGCATTCCGTAGAATGCGAATGCACAGAAGACAAAACAAATCCATCCGTGCAGTACTAGGATCCGACTTAAACCAAAGCCCACTAGTATTGCTTGCCCGAACAGCATACGCACACAAGTGCACGTAAGTGATCGCAGCCCTGCCGTAAAACCATACGGCCTCTACACGTTTTGCTCAGTGCAGGGAAACTCTCTGTGTGGGACTCAAAAGACTCGACACTACGCTGGCAGTGGGTTTAACCACAGACCGCAAGCGGCACTAGCTGTACGTAACGGTCCCCAGGTAGATGTCGATAAGAAGGCCGATGAGGTAAACCCATCCGAACTCCTACTGAGCCTGTATGTGACAATCTCCGTACAGTCTGTAAGTCCATGTCACGCACCCCACGAACTTATGGGGAGGCGGAATATATGAAAAACGATTATCAATGCTTCGTAACACGGACTTGAGCGCATGAATCGTTATCTAAACCATTGCTAACTATCAACTAGAGGTTTAACTACTCGGATACGAAGTTATACCTCACGTTACTTGTCCTTCGGGTCTTCATGGTTGTCCTCCACTCCTCGAAGGCTCCTTGGAACATCGACACCTCAACGGCCTCCTCGAATCAAAGACGATCCACCAGAAAGCTCCTACGCCAAGCTTAATCTCAAACTTGAGATAACTAGGTTGCTTAAAGTGCTAATCTAAGCTACCTAGGGGATATAGAGTGAGGTTATGGATGTATTAATCTAGCTAACCCTTGATCTCAACACATGAGAGGTTAGGGTTAGGGTTTGAAGAGAGAGTGAGCTTGAGGAGAGAGAAGCTGAAGATGATAATGAAATGAGATAATGATATATCATAATATATATGAAGCGTAAATTATTTATCCAAAAATGAAATAATAGAATTAACAACCATGCTTCATAAATATCTAAGAGTGATTCATCACCATGAGTCATTAAGCATTTATGATGCATTAATGACATGGATGAATCACACAAATGAGTCACTAATCTCATTTAAAGCAATGCCACCTTACCCCCCTTAAGTCACCACTCTTCTAGAAGCCTCTCGACAAATTACGAGAACGCCCCTCCAATCCGTGAAAACACGGAAAAACTTTAGACTGTATAAATCCAATAACCTGATACTAGAATCTGGCTTAAACCAAAGCCGGCTAGTAAAAACTGTCCGAAAAGTCGTACGTGCGTAAACACACGTATGCGTCCGAACCTTGGTCGTAAAACTATACGACCTCTATATCGTTTCGCCTGGATCAGGAAAACTCTCTGTGTGGGACTCTAAAGACTCGACACTACGCTGGCAGTGGGTTTTAACCACAGACCGCAAGCGGCACTAGCTGTACGTAACGGTCCCCAGGTAGATGTCGATAAGAAGGCCGATGAGGAAAACCATCCGAACCCCTACTGAGCCTGATGTGACAATCTCCGTACAGTCCGGTCTGTTTGTCTAAGACTATCGCATATCAAGCCTAGGGGGCGGAAAGCGTCAGTCCACTAATAGCTGTATAAGTCGTGTCGGAGCGAAGCCCATTACACCCTGAGAAGCTACTGGAACCTACCAGTATATCTCGCTTTCCCTGGCCAGGGACTTTGCGTAATGGCTCTCTGACACAGCGCGAAATCAACTCCCAATACCGGGAGAGACGAATCCTATTTAACTGCCACTGCCTCCAAGTGCTCGGGACTGCACCCAACTGCTACCTGTTTGCACGACTCCTTTGAGCCGTGGTAGGGTAGCAATCTAAGAACAGTGGGACACACTCGAGGCGAAGTAGCAGTGTCAAGTCTGAGGACTATGCTGTACTCATGTCACCTGGGAACTGTTAACTGACGACGGGTATAATACCAACAGATCAGTTCCCTGCGAGTCCTGTCCGGTGTACCCGTAACCTAACGAGCACCTGTATACTATCTCTAGTACGACGTACTGATGGCTGTGGGATAGACCATCTCCCTAACTGGGATGAGAAGCATATACACATAGTCTACTCCGGAATATCGATGCCCTATCTCGATAATCCAACGACCAGGGACCTGTATAGGATGTTGCTTACAGACTACCCAGCCCCCACTAGTGTGACTGCCATCACGACGCTGGTAATCAAGCAAAGATCCTATGGGCTCTACTAATATGTATAACTGATACGTTACAAGAAACATATGCACATAATAAAGTAGAATCAAACCAAGTAGCATACTACCATGTTTAGCAAGACTGTTATATACAACTGTGAATATCCCAAACTTTCATTAAGTAATATACAACCTAGTATGATACAATAATGGCCCCTAGGGCATATACACTAACAATCTCCCACTTGCATTAGGGCCATGAGCTGGCATATCGTAGACCTATCATTTCGAATAGCCTCTCGAACTGCGTCTGAGGAAGGGCCTTTGTGAATGGATCAGCAATGTTATTCTCCGTCTCTACTCTTTTCACCTCGATCTCCCGGCGATCTACGATCTCCCTGATTAGGTGATACCGCCTTAAGATGTGTCTGGACTTCTGATGGGACCTGGGTTCCTTCGCTAAAGCTATAGCGCCGTTGTTGTCACAATACAGAGGTATTAGACCAACACTGGTAGGAACCACCTGAAGTTCTGTGAGGAACATCTTCATCCAGACTGCTTCTTTTGCGGCATCGCAAGTAGCTATGTACTCTGCTTCCTTTGTTGAGTCAGCAACGGTCTCCTGCTTGGAACTCTTCCAACAGACCGCCACTCCATTGAGGGTAAAGACATAATCCGACATTGATTTGGAGTCATCCTTGTCACTCTGGAAGCCGGAGTCGGCAAAGGCCTCCATCTGGAGGTCTTTTCCGCCATATACCAAGAACATCTCCTTAGTCCTCCTCAGGTACTTGAGAATGTTCTTTACTGCTATCCAGTGCTTCTCCCCTGGGTTTGCTTGATACCGGCTTACTACGCTCAATGCGTATGCTACATCTGGTCTGGTACATAACATCGCATACATTATAAAGCCTACCGCAGAAGCGTAGGGTATAATCGACATGCGATCCCTTTCCAAATCAGTCTTGGGAGACATCTCTTTGGAGAGGGTGATTCCGTGACAAGCCGGTAGGTTACCGCGCTTAGAATCATCCATACTGAATCTTTTCACTATGGTGTCTATGTACCTGGACTGTGAAAGTGCCAACATCCTCTTTGATCTATCATGATAGATCCGGATCCCCAAAATGTAGGTGGCATCACCCAGGTCTTTCATGGAGAATTTATGTGACAAGAATCTTTTGACTGACTATAACATAGGAATATCATTTCCTATTAGGAGAATGTCATCCACGTATAAGACGAGGAATACCACAGCTCTCCATACAATCTTACTGTATATGCATGGTTCATCTAGATTTTTGATAAAGTCAAATTCTTTGACAACATCATCAAAACAGATGTTCCAACTCCGCGATGCCTGCTTTAGTCCATAAATGGACTTAAGCAGCTTGCATACTTTACCGCTGCTCCCACTCTGAATGAATCCCTCTGGCTGATCCATATAGACGCTCTCTTCCAAATTACCATTTAGAAAGGCCGTCTTTAAGTCCATCTGCCAGATTTCATAATCGTGGAAGGCAGCAATAGCAAGAAGGAGCCTAATAGATTTAAGCATAGCCACTGGAGAAAAGGTTTCGTCATAGTCCGAACCAGGTCTTTGACGGAAACCCTTTGTAACAAGTCTAGCTTTATAGGTTTCAACCTGTCTATCTACACCAATCTTCTTTTTGAAGATCCATTGGCATCCTACGGGTTTTACCTCATCTGGAGCAACGTCCAAAGTCCATACTTTGTTAGTGTACATGGACTCCATTTCGGTCCGCATTGCATCCAGCCATTTTACTGAGTCACCGCTCTGAATGGCTTGCTGGAAGCTAGTATGCTCATCATAGTCAATAGTGCAATCTTCTCTAACCCCGTCTATGAGAAAACCGTAGTATCTCTCGGGCGGATGAGATTGCCTACTACTCCTGCGGAGTGGCGCTGGGATGTCCTGTTCTCCTGAACCTTCTTGTTCTACCAAGGTTTCAGTAATAGCTTGTGGTTCTGGAATTTCTTCCAGTTCTACTGCGCTCCCGCTTTTCTGATTTTCTAAATATTCGTCTTCTAAGAAGTGGGCATGACGAGAAACAAAAACCTTTTGTTCCTCTGCGTAATAGAAGTAAAACCCCTTGGAGTTCTTTGGATATCCCATAAACTTACACTGTACTGAGCGTGCTTCGAGCTTGTCCGCATGCTTCTTTTTTACAAAAGCTGGACATCCCCATGTCTTCAGGTACTGAAGATAGGGTTTCTTTCCACTCCACATCTGATATGGTGTGGTAGGCACAGTCTTGGTTGGAACTTTGTTCAAAAGATATGCAGCTGATTCTAGTGCATATCCCCAGAATGATCGTGGTAACTCAGCTTTACTCATCATGGAACGAACCATATCCAATAGGGTTCGATTCCTCCTTTCTGATACACCATTGTGTTGTGGTGTGTATAGAGGAGTAAGCTGAGAGAGAATTCCATTCTCTTTTAAGTAACCTAGGAACTCGGCACTTAAGTATTCACCACCTCGATCAGATCTCAGTGTCTTGGTACTTTTGCCTTTTTGGTTTTCTACTTCATTCTTGTATTCCTGGAATTTCTCAAAGGCCTCGGATTTATGTTTCATCAAGAACACATGTCCATACCTAGAGAAATCATCCGTAAAAGTAATGAAGTAGGAATAACCACCTCTCGCATGTGTAGACATTGGATCGCATACGTCACTATGTATGAGCCCCAAGAGCTCGCTTGCTCTTACTCCGTGTCCAGTAAACGGAGTCTTGGTCATCTTTCCTATGAGACAAGATTCACAAGTAGAATTAGATTGATATTTGAACGGATTCAAATATCCTTCTCTATGTAACTTAGTCAACCTTCTTTCATTGATGTGACCTAGTCTACAATGCCATAAGAAAGCCTGATTTAATTCCGGAGACTTTCTTTTAAGTGTATTCTGGACATTGAAAACCTGAGCTTGACTTAATACGTATATACCGTTATCTAATGTACCTGACCCAATCAGAACTTGATTTAGGTGGATGTATACTACATCGCTTTCGAATGTAAAATTATATCCCTCTCTTGAAAGTGTGGACACTCATATGATATTACAAGTCATACTAGGTACATACAGACAGTTATGTAAAATCAATATCTGCCCACTTGTCAAACCTAGGCGATATTCTCCCATGGATTCAGCGTCCAGGCTTATTCCGTTTGCAACTCTGAGAGACCAATCACCTACCTTTATAACTCTACGGTTTCTCAAAGCATGTAATGAATTACAGATATGAGATCCTGCTCCGTTATCTAGTACCCAGGAAGTAGAGTTAATTGACAAACAGTTCTCAATAACAAATACACTTGAGGCTGAAGCCACAACATGCTTCGAATCGTGGCTACTGGCTTTGCTAGCCCTGCAATCATTCTGCCAATGTTCATTCCTGTAACAATAGGAACAACCCTTTTTTACTATATCCAGTCCCGAAACTTTTGTCGTTCTCTTTCCTTCTGCTTCCCTGGTTTCCTTCAGGGTAGGAGGCAGAGACAGTAGACTCAAGTCAGTATCTGACTCGTTTCCCAACGCGGTCTCCAGGTCCTGGAGCTCATCAATACAGCTAGTCATTGTAAGGACGTTGTCCCCTACAGATGACCCGTCAACCAACCTCGCTTGAATTAATTCGTTCGAGGTCTCATATCTTGCGATATGAGATTGCTCTCCATATAAAACTTTGTTATGGAGAAAGATGGAAACTAAGTCCATCTTTTCATGCTGCTTCTGGTATACACCATCAACTGAAGCTAACACGAGGCACTTAGCTTTCGCTTTATCTTTTTCCCTTGTCTGACGGATATCCATATCTGCGACAGTGGAAACTGGACCTGGGACGGTGGGATCTTGAGTAGTAATAGGGGTGTCCATCTTGTCATAGGCAATGGACATCTGGACAGACTTTTGCCACTCATATAAGTAAGATTCAGTCAAATTATTATCTAGATGTAACCTATGTGTAGTCATAAGGTCGCTGCAATTTAAGAGAGAGAAGAAAATACTATTAGCATGATACTCTTGCAAGTTTAGAGTGGTTAAATTTATCTAAACTGGATGGCTCCCACTGTTTCTCGAATCCCTTCTCAAACCATAAAAAAAGAATTAGCCAGGACTATTCTCACAGTACAATTCTTGCTTAACCGTTCAGCCAGGTCAGTGTCGATACTTCGAGGGAGGTTTTCCTACGCTTTTGCGAAGTTCCTTAATTAAATAACCTCTTTTCTCTGGGGGCGTAACCCCGCTGACACCTTTCTAGGCACCTACTTGGTTTATAGCATTGATCGTTAAGTGACGAATCTCCTGATAAGTAGTATATACTCACAGTAGGATCGGGATCCAAAATATCATCGTATGATAATGTTGAAGGAATCCTACCAAAATTCATCAAACTCCATAATGGTATGCTTCTCTCTCCAAATTTCAGTTTCTTTAGAAATTCCCGATGTGGATTTTTGCCCCATGCTCTTATGACCTTGACGAAGGCTAACAAATCATAAGTCACATGTCAAGTTCTGCCCATCATTATCTAGTTAATTTGAACCCACCCGTACATTCCCTTGACGAAGGCCAACAAGGTAATACGACTGTCCCAAACCAACACATCTATCTATGCACCAAATGAATACCCCAGCAGCTACTAAACACTATGCCTTGACGAAGGCCAACAAACATAGCTTCAATACTACTGACCATTCATAAGAAATGACGGAGGGCTACGAATGGTTTTGGCAAAACCGTGAACGTAGTGAACTTGATTTAATCGAAGGAACCTGATACTTTTTAAAAGGAGTGGTTAAAGCTCCACAAATTAAAAATTCTGATCTTTTTAAAATAACCGAGTGGTTTCTTTTAAATTTGTTCCAACGACTTAACTTTGGTTTATTTTCTTTGCATTATAATAATACGTCCCATCATTTATCCTATCATTGCAGAAAACAACAAAAATACCACGTCTTCTTATGCCATCCGCATTCGCCACGGGGTCCCGTCATCACCCGTTAGGTTACTTAACTAACGACAGATTGGGGGCTGGGCTAGCGCGGGTGTAAAACATAAATGACGTCTAATAGCTATCATATATAGATATTGTACATTCGTCAGGCGCAATAATAAGCATTCCAGATCACAGATGAACTTTATTGGATTTATAAGCAATCCGCATTTGCTTTGAGCCTGCAATAAAATACGGATTACACAGTTGTGATGAATAGCCATTACCCCACCCTAGACCCCTACGGGTACGGCAAACTACCCGCCAAGTACCCGAAGTGAAGCGGTCTCCCTCAACAAAGTGAGTAGGCCACTAAACACTTCAAAGTACCCGGTAGTTTGTGTACCCCGCCTTGGGTCTATCCTAGGAGCAAAAACAGTAAAAAGAAATAATACAACGGTGGCTACAACCGCAACCTGGATGTGCCCCGCAAAAGAATATTACATCATATTACATTTACATCAAATGAATGAATATTAAACCCATCTCAAAACCCCGGCTAATCATCACAACAGTCCAATACAGTTCATATACACAAACAGTAAACATTTCAGAAATGTGCAACCCCCTGCCAACCGACATACTAGCAGTTAGGGGAGGTTTACGAAAACATTAAACATTACAGATAAAAACCCAATTAGCAAATATCTTAGAACATCGATCGAATACCAAATTCCGTGTCTACCCCAAAGGAAAACCTGTACTGAAGTAACCTGGGTAGAAACAGAACATACAGGAAGACAAAAACCCAAAAATTATGAATTACTGTGAAACTCCGAGTCAACTCGGCATTGACTCGGCGGCGGATCCGCGGCATAAGCACTCTATTGCCTCGGATCCGCGGCCGTTTTGCCGAGTCACTGGCTCGTATTTTCCCAGTACTCATTAATTTCCCTGCTGTGAATTTTAAGGTATGTCAAAAGGTTTTTCAGACACTTTTAAAATGAACAAAAACTTAGGGTTTCGAATTTTTGTTTTCGTGTTTTTCCGTCGATCGAACTTCTAATCAGTTGCTAACAAGCTAGTAATGGTTTAGTTGGCTCTGATACCACTGTAAGTCCATGTCACGCACCCCATGAACTTGCGGGGAGGCGGAATATAGGAAAAACGATTATCAAAGCTTCGTAACACGGACTTGAGCGCATGAATCGTTATCTAAACCATTGCTAACTATCAACTAGAGGTTTAACTACTCGGATACGAAGTTATACCTCACGTTACTTGTCCTTCGGGTCTTCATCGTTGTCCTCCACTCCTCGAAGGCTCATTGGAACATCGACACCTCAACGGCGTCCTCGAATCAAAGACGATCCACTTGAAAGCTCCTACGCCAAGCTTAATCTCAAACTTGAGATAACTAGGTTGCTTAAAGTGCTAATCTAAGCTACCTAGGGGATATAGAGTGAGGTTATGGATGTATCAGTCTAGCTAACCCTTGATCTCAATGATTAGTCCAAAAATTGGATTTACCGCAATCAGAAACGGCGTCGCTTTGCAGCTAGCCGGTGAGTACGGGTCGATCCACAGAGATGGGTAATTTCCTTTAATGTGTCTTAACGAGTTAATTCAAAATGATGTTTTGGTTGGTTTCTAAAATCTATAAAAACTGGATCTATCAATGAACTAAGTTAATCTAAATTAAAGTCTTGCTAGGGTTAGGTTTAGGGGAAGTTTGGAGATTAAAGGTTTCCTCACCGCTTTCATTGCCCTATTTTTGATCTATTAGATGTTGGTGTAACTATCAATAAAGTGGATTAGAATCTTTTGGGAAGATGTTTCTTCCTCTAGATTCGTATTCTTCCTTATCGATAGTTACCCTAACCCCCATGGAAAACACGCGCAACCGGCCCTTTATACTACGGTTGATCGTTACCTCGTGGTGTAGGATGCCGTAGGGAGCGGTTGTGCGTGCATGCATGGAGTTCTAACTCTTAGGTGTGGATGGCATGAAAGGGGTGAGAGATCTCATCTCTCAAACCTTTCCCTAAGGCTAACCCTAACAAGCGAGGAGACTACTCGCTCATTAGGGGATGATAAGACATACTAATTAAAAGAATTAAAACAAAGACATAAAATAACTTACTAGGTTGACGGCTCCATCCAAGCAATATAGAACAGATCTGAATAATACTCCCAGCAATTCTGAATTTTATTGATTGAAAAGAGGCATAGGATTTTACAATTTTCGATTACAATTTATAAGTAAACAGGAGAATTTAGGGTTCCGGGATTCGCACATGTGCAATTACAGATTTGCCCATGAAAAATCCCAACCCCTGCACCGACGCACCGACACGGGAAAAATGCACCGACACGGGCACTGAATGGCCGCGGAACCGCGGCATTGGTTGGCTTGGGCCGCGGTTCCGCGGCCCTTCGGTGGGCTTGGCTCACCAAATTTCTTGAGCTGCATCCTGGGTATTTGGGCTTCTTTATTCTTCACTATTTTTCTCTGTTTAGCTTCTTGGTCTTTTCCAGATCTTCAGTGAAAACTTGTAACGATCTTTTGACCGTTTCACTTTCGTCTTTTTGGACCTTGCACTGTTCTTCGTCTCGGCTTGAGTAAGATCCGTCTGCTTGTTGGTCAAAGTCCCTTCTCTGTATCAACTTTCGTCTTTTTCACTGTATTTGCTCTAAGAGCCTGTATCCTGTAATATGCAACAAACGTGTGTCATGAGTACCTGTTTATCTATAAAACGGATAAGAATAGGGGAATAAAAAATGCATTATTATGGTCTGAACAAATACCCCCAAACTTATCTTTTGCTCGTCCTCGAACAAACTTATTTTTTTTTTATTCACTAAAATTCCTATCCGCACTTTCGCAGGGAAACGCGATTGCACTGAGCACGTGCAACAAGCCGTTAAACCTCTAGGTGTCCCTAGTAGGAGGAGTGTTGTCTCCTGAGGGTTTTCAGCGGATTACACCCACAAAATCCTATCAACTCGGCCCATTGACTATTGTTCTCCAATTAGGTTTTCTAACAAGGAATTCTATTATCGTCGACCCGTAAATTATCCACCCATATTTTTCACACTTCCTCATCATCTAACTTAAGATTATATATGTTATGTAGACCTATTTAGCTTTCGGCATCTCTTAAGTTTTCCTTCTAAAGTTCCATCTCCACTTAGGAATTTCTATCAACCCTATTAAAGATACAAGTTTTATTCTTCATTCCTTTCTCTTATCTAAACTCTAATCATATATCCCTACGTGTGTGTAAATATCACCCCTACACTTGGAAATTCAAATCAAGCAATCATACTCTCGTCCATTGTCCAAAGCACTTATTAATTAGTGAATTTTTAAATGAAATTTGCTTACACATCCTTCATGCGACCGTTAATACTTCTTGAGATACCAACAACCGATTACAAGATGCGTTAGCACTTTAAAGCGTACTTCCTAGTTTTGCAACACCCAAAGCTTTAGCAGTGACTCCCAAACAAGTTGGTCTAAGGCACTAGGTGATGAAGCACCCTCGCTAAATATTTTTCTATTTTTGCAGCCTTAAGTAATCACAAAAACCAGTGTCCATTTTTTTATATTCTTCATTCACATTTTTTCTTTTATTTTCATCGTACTAAGGACTTTAGACAAGAGCATTTCAAGGTCTCTTCTACTATTCCAAGTTTCAAGATGCGTGATTGTGCAAGTTGTAGGGTATACATTTTCAGAATCTGGACTTAAGCTAGGAATTATTTTTCAAACTTATACTCTAATAAGAACATCAATACTCTTCCCTCATTTTGACTTAACCTAAGAAGTGAACCCAAAATTTGCCTATTTCTAAAATAAACTACAAGGCATATACTTTCTACCGTTAAACTTTAAGGAATGTTATCTTTAGGGTTTTTAATTTACTAAGTCTAAGATCTAGTTTTTCCTAGCTAGTTAACCTATTTGTCAAACTCAAGTCAAAAAGCCAGAATTGAATACAATTATTTTTATAATTTTTGAAATTTTTGAAATTTTTATGGGTTTTCAACTAAATATGCAAATGCAAAAATATGTACAAATGAATGCGAAGGAAAAAGACGTACCGAGCAAACCCCCAAACCTGAACTTGACAGTGTCCTCACTGTCATGCTAAACCAAGAGGGTCAAAATACTGGCACTTCTATGTTTATTTATTTATACCTTCTTTTTTTTGTTGTTAAGGAAATCAAAAATATTTACAGAAAGGCCCTCCCCTAAACTTCATTTAAACTATGTTAGACATTACTGCCAAACCTTGCATAGACCAAACGTCAACACCAACCAGTTGAAAAATTTATCAGTAAAGAGTATTGGTTGGTGGAAGAATAAGTTGTAGCGATCCACAAAGAATTGGGGAAGATAGAAGTGGTGGTATGGGAGGTGTGGAGGTGAATATACAGGAGGTGGTGATGAATCTAAACGAGAATGTGAATGATTAGCAATCAGTGGAATATTGGCATTCTCGTAGCTTAAAAGAAATGGGGATGGTTCAACTTCTAAAGGAAGAGGTTGACTAACCACAATATCCCCAAGATGTTCCTGTGGGTCCTCAATTGACTTGGCATCATCCATCAATTGCATATGATATTCAATTATAAGGGAACTGATCTCCTCGATATCCGCCATAGTCTAACCAAAAACTTGCCGTCTATCTTGTAAGACTTTTAAAATAGCGTTCTCTTGCTCGAAGGCTAGAGAGGCTGATATTATAATGGGAAAAGTATCATTCTCACCTATGTAAGCATATTTAAGGTGAGGCGGTAAGGACATGAGTTTGAGTTTTGGAGGCGAAAGAATCATTGCGCTACCTCGAACTCAAAGGACTCCAACACAGGTTCGAAATTACTGCAGACAACCGATTCGGATGGTTCGACTAACTCATCCAAAAATTCAAAAGACTCATATTCGGGCTGTGAGTCGTCATCATCCGAAAAAGTGAAACTTTCATCAATATCGGTTGTGTCAACTGTGGTAGGCTGAAGGAGGGACACACTAGTGGTGTCAAAACTGTTTTCATCAAATAAGAATCTTTCAAGCTCGCAGTCCTCCTGCGTGATTTCGTGAATAGAGCAAACTTCTCGTGTACTAGTTTTAGGCACGGGGCACAGACTTCCCATCTTATAAATATTGAACTCACTAGACATCTTCCCAAAGGATAGAGTCATGGAGCCATTGCGACAGTTTATTACAGCATTGGAAGTGGCCAAAAATGGTCGACCGAGGATCACCGGAATTTGGTTTCTTGGGTTAGCAACAGGTTGTGTATCCATAACAATAAAATCAACGGGGAATATGAACTCCCCAACTTTGATCAACACATCCTCTAGCTGACCCCTCGGATGGGTGATTGATCGATCAGCCATTTGGAGAGTACAACGAGTGGGTTTCAACTCTCCAACCCCTAATTGTTCGTACACGGAGTAGGGAATCAGGTTAACACTAGACCCAAGATCTAAAAGTGCTCGATTAATTTTCTTATCCCGAATTGTGATTGAAATCGTAGGACAGCCGGGGTCCTTTCGTTTTTGGGGTAAGGTTTGATGGTGGTTAATAGCATTGCTCACTGCACTAGCCACTAGCACTTTCTTGGGTACTTGAGATGCCTTTCTCTTCGAGGTGCATAAGCCCTTTAAGATTTTCGCGTATGAAGGGACTTGTTGGATTGCATCCAAGAGAGGTATATTTATGCTAACCTGCTTAAATATCTCCACAATCTTCTTCACTTGTGCATTTGGTTTATTAGGACTCAACTTGTTTGGGAATGGAGCATTTTGAAAATTCGTTGAGTCAAATGTCTGTGGAGTAGAATATGGAGTAGGAACGGATCCCGGTGTTGATGTGTTCATGTTGTGAGAAATGGGTCCGTTCGAGCTAGAAGAAGTAGAGCCGTGTGAAGGGTGGAGAATAGGCTCTAAAGAAAGAGGTGAAGAAGAAAGTGAAGAAAATGAAGAAGGGGAAGATGACAATGGAGAAAAAGAAGAAGAAGAAGAAGAAGAACCACCGGCGGGGATGTCATCACTAGTTCCCATATTATTTTGCAACACTCTTCCGGATCTCAACGTGGTCACCGCATTTACATTGATTGGGATATGCGTTTTGTGTGTGACCGGGATTGGGCAATGGTTGAGATGGAAGCTTTCCCTTTTCTCTCTCGCTCAACGCAGCAGTTAATTGTGCAATTTGTGCCTTAATAGATTTGACACTTTGATCGTGTGAAGCATTGTTAGTCATCAAAGATTGAACATAATTTTCAAATCTTGCTGCGGATTCTGTAGATTGCTTGAGAAATGCATCTAAACTTTTTTCGAGCGAGATAACCTTATCATCATTTGGTTGACCCAAATTGTTCGTTTGATTTGTATATGGTTGTTGTTGGAAAGGTTGCTGGTTTTGAGTTTGTGAAGGTGCTTGTTGTTGTTGTGGAGGAGGAGGTCTTTGAAAATTGTTATTTCCTTGGACTTGTTGATTTTGGTTCCAAGCGAAATTTGGGTGACTCCTCCACCCCGAATTGTATGTCGAAGAGTACGGATCGTTTCTTTGTCGTTGCTGAAATGCAGCATTGACTTGATCTTGTCCTTGAATAGGTGCATTATAAGGACACTCTTCGGTTAGATGCGATGGATTCGCACAACAAGCACAAACAGTTCGTGGAGGTAAAGCAGGGGCAGGAGAAGACGATGAGATCTTGGTCTCAATGGCTTCTAGCTTTTTCATAAGTGAGGCCATCTCGGCCTTCATAGCAATCGACATATCTACTTGATGTATGCCTGCCCTAGATTGACCACTAGAAGATGATGTGGTCTTGGTACTCTCCCACAGAATTGTTTGCTCACTAAGATCCTCAAGAAACTGCCAAGCTTCGTCGCTAGACTTGGAGAGAAAATGACCTTGACATATGGTTTCTAGCAACTGCTTCGTTGCGGAGTTCAATCCCTCGTATAATGTTTGGCAAAGTTGCCAACTTTCGATCCCATGATGAGGGCATTGAACAAGTAGGTCTTTAAATCTCTCGAAGCACTTCCAAAATGGTTCGGAAGGAAGCTGTGAAAATTGTATAATCTCGTTATGGATTCTAGTAGTTTTGTGATGAGGATAGAACTTTTTCAGAAAAGCTCTCACAAACTCGTCCCAATTTCTAATGGAATGTGATGCGGTGCTATATAGCCACTTCTCGGTTAGGTCACATAAGGTGAAAGGAATGACCCTTAGCCTTATAGCGTCATCACTTAATTGAGTCGTTTTCATCATAGCGCACACATTTTGGAATTTATTAATAAAAATATACGCATCTTCCGATTCCAAACCATGAAATTTTGGTAGCATATTGATGAAATGTGGTTTTATTTCAAAATTGTCCCCATTTGCCGGTAGGGGTGAAAGACATGTAGGTAAAGAAGTGCGGACGGGATAGAAGAGATCCTGGAGAGCAACTCGTGCGGGCGCTACAACACGCGGGTGACCCGGGTTCGATCCCCGGCAACGGAGCCATTTGATTAGTCCAAAAATTGTATTTACCGCAATCAGAAACGGCGTCGCTTTGCAGCTAGCCGGTGAGTATGGGTCTGTAAGTGCACGGCGGCGCCCCGGCCTCCATCCCGAGGCCAAAATGCGGAAGCGGTGATAAACTTTAATTTTGCGAACTTAGCAAACCGGCACCACCGCGCACTAAACCCGGATCGAACCATTAACTAGTCCTAGCTAACTACAAGATAGGGAATAGAGATATACCGACTGATCCGAGTCCTCCGGTCTTCTCGTCATCGTCCTGATCTCCCGCGGAAACTCCGGTCGTCGCCTCCTTGCCGGAAGGGCACCACATCGTTTCCATCTTTTACGGGCTCCCACCTCAATACCGAGGCAACTCGGGCACGAAGCTGGCTAGTCGACGTGCCCAAGGTTTGCTGTAGAATGTAGTGTAGAGGCTTGTGTCTCATTTGGGGTTTATGGAGATGCCTTTGGTGGAGGAATGATACTTGGAGTTTTGGAGATTGATCTTGTGGGATTTTGCAAAGCCAAATGAACAAAACCCCACACCAAAATGAATTGGGCAGCCCCCCCTCTAACTTGGCCGGCCATGCATAAATGGAGAGAGTGAGAATGAGAGTGGAAAAGTCAAGTGAGGCCATCATGCAAGAGGGAAAAATATGTGATCATCAAAAGAAATTATTCACCACAAAATCCAACTCTCAACCACTATATCATAACCCATCATCAAGGATGATGACTTCAAAAACTCAAGCCATCATGAAGAAGTCAAGAAGTCAAGGTCAATGGATGGTGCAACCATCATGACACAAGAATATGCAAACACCCCCTTCCAAATTGCTTATTTGCACAAATGCAAATAATCCCTCCTCCACCAAACTTCGGCCAATGAACGAAACAAAGGAAATTGGCCGAAACGGAAAGCAAACAGGTAACTCCAGAAAACTGGTCCCGTAATAAATTACAGGAAAACCCCGATACTGTGTATACACACCTGCATATGTATTTCGACCGAAATACAAATGCAATGAGACAAAATTCACACTGTACTATACTAGGATCCGGCTTAAACCAAGGCCGGCTAGTAATATCCGTTCGATCCTGATCCGTGCAATACCGCACGTATCTGATCGAACCCTGCCATATATCCATACGGCCTATAGTACAAACTGTCCGATCCAGATCCGTGCAATACCGCACGTATCTGATCGGACCTTGCCATATCTCCATACGGCCTCTACAGCTTTTCGCCCGAAAGCTGAGTAACTGAATGTGGGGGACTCTAAAGACTCGTCAACACCTTGGTTGTGGATTTAACCACTAGCACGTCAGAGGTATAAGCCAATACGTAACGGGCTACCAGGTATTGACTAAAAGGGACGTCTGTGAGCGAACTTCGCCTGACAACCCTACTGAGCCTGTCAGTGACAATATCCGTACAGTCCGTTCATCTATGAGCATCGCATGGCGGGCCTAGGGGGTTGGTAAAAGTCAGACCCCCAAAAGCGGTACAAGTCGTGTCGGAGTGTAGCCCAGAACACCCTGAGATACTACTGGAATACCTACCAGTAAATCTCCTTGCCTCGGCCGAGGGCTTCGTGTAATGGCTCTCCTAGACACAGCGCAACCTCACCCCCAATACCGGGAGAAACGAACCCCTGAAGATGCGCTCACTGCCTCCATGTGGCTCGGGACTGTACCCAACTAAAACCTGTTCGCACGACTCATTTGAGCCGTGGTAGGGTAGTAATCAAAGTACAGTGGGAACTCACACGAGACAAATGACGATCCCCAGGTCGATGAACTAACCTGTACACATGTCACCTGGGAACTGCCATTTGACGTCTGGTATATGACCAACTAGCATGTTCCCGGTGAGTCCTGTCCGGTGTACTCATAACCCAATGAGCACCTGTATACATCTTAGGTGAACGAACTGACACCAGTGGCTTGTGAGACCGGCCACCGCCCCTCGTCAGGGTCTCGAATGTACACACTAGTCTACTCTGGAGTATCGATGCCCTATCTCGAAACTCACACGACTAGGGACCATTTAAGGATGTGCTTATAGACTACCAGCTCCCACGTATATGATCGCCTTCATACTGCTGGTGGTCAAGCAAGAATCCTAGGGGCTCTATCAACGTGTAATAGCGACTTGTCAGGTCACCTAAAGCAGTACACGATGATAAAGGTAAACCAGATAGCATACTATCATCATGAGTAAGACTGTCCTAGCGGGATAGGTCCTCCATCAATCATTATAATCACGTGCCTGTGATCCAATAATTGACTCTGAGGGCACTATCTCTAACAATCTCCCACTTGCACTCAAGGCTAATTATTGTGATGTCGCATACTCACATCACGTGTGATACCGAACTCCCAACTCCTCTACTAGTTAGTCTCACAAAGCTCGCTTGCGAAACTATGGCGTTCGAGGAATAGCCTTAGTGAGTGGATCCGCCTTGACGTCTCTTTCTATGTCTCTCTATATCTCAAGTTCGCAGAGAAGCCCATCTCCCGAAATGAGTAATACCTGTCTTAGAATGTGTCTGGATGTCTGATGGGACCTAGCTCATAAATGAACTCCAAATCCAAACTTCTTAGACTGTATCGTTAACTGAACTTAATCAGTATCCAGCGCCATGCCACCCTCAGTATTGCCTTGGACCACCTGTCCAAAATACTGCCCCTCATCAGAAGGAAAACTATAACTCTGATAACCTCCTTATCGTCCATATCACCTTGGAAGCCTGGAATGATAACTGTCTCCCGAATGAGGCTGTCGTTATCATATCCCTAGAACATCTACTTATGTTCTAAAACTGCTTCCGACTGTTTCTCCAGGATTGGATCAATGTCAACTTATTGCATCTAGTGCAAGAACAACATTTGGTGTGGTACTTGACATCTCATGATTGACTCAATTTCCTAAGCAAGTGATCTGTCAATCATGCACATCCCTCTCTACTTTAGTCTGTAAGACACCTTTAGAGAGGGTGACTCCATCACCTGCAGGTACACTACCGTGCCAGGAGTCGTCCATTCTAAATACTCTTAGAATGCTGTCTAAGTACCCTTAATTGGGAAACCACCCAAATCTAGATCTAAAACCATAGATCTAGTAACCAGTATGTCTGATATAATATCCAAGTCCTGTGTGGAGAAACCACTGTGTGACGACCAAAGTATAACCGATTGTAGTGTAGGAATATCACTTCCTACTCTGTGTATGTCATCCAAATACCATGACATCACACCCTACTACCTTCTCAACAGATCCATCCCTATTCTGATGAGGTCAAACCTATGACTGTCACATCAGAAATTGATGATCTATCTCCGCTATATCTGCTTTAGTCTATAAATAGACATAAGCTACCTGTCCACCAATGCTTCCGCTACTCCTACCAACTACGACATGTAGGGTTCCTATGCACTCTTGTGAAGGTTCATAAGGCATCAAACATGCCCGGATTAAATTTTAGACGTGCCGAACAACCCAAAGCCGGGATCTTTGCTAGATTATTAGGGTTTAATATGCAAGATGATAACTTTTATCTAAGTGTGAGGGATTACAACTTTTGTAGTCCGCTCCTTGACTTCACAAGCTCCGGGTAGAAGTCCCTTTGCCGCGATCCACGATCTCCCGGACTCATGAGAGGCTCCACGACTCGAACGATCCATTCTAGCTTGTCGTATTCCAAATCTCCGATGATCTACCTTGAAGTTGCTTCGACTCAAGCTTTCTCACTCAAAAGAGAAGAACACACTAATCCCATGGGCTAGATGAGATGAGGATGAGAGAGTAGTAATTTTGCTTTCTTTTAATATCATTTTCTCATTTTATTTCATCACTTAAGGATTTTGAAGAGAGCTTCTTCAAGAGAGAAGAAGAAGAAGATAATGGATAATGATAATATGAATTAATCCTTTTCTGATGAATAGAAAATAAAGTATATGATTGATATGTGAACCATGGTCAAGGATGAATGGATAAGAATTTGTAGAGAAATAACTAGAGTTAGGGTTTGGTTAGGTTTAGTAAAGTGTCATCCATAAATATCTTTACAATGACAAAACAAATAGCTTCTAGATGGTGCATGAAGCAACTAACCCTAATTAAACCCTAACCTCAATTAATCATCCTTAAACATGTTTAACAATTAATCATATCATGTCACAATAATATATATCATATATATATTATATATTTGCAACAAAAGAAAATAATACAATTAACATATATCGCATATATATCAATTTATCATCCACTAAGAAAATGAAATAATAAAGCAAGCCAATATTAGTTAATATAATAATATATCATATATATTATTATATATTAAATCATCGAATCAACACTTGATCCGACGATCCGGCTATATCGAATATTACCGACTAATATATCATGTACCGATTCATCGAATCAACACTTGATCCGATGACCCGGTTCATATCTAAATATCGCGAGAATATAAAACGGTATCCCATATCGCATTATTCTCGGTCCTGCACATATCACATATGTGCCTCTACTCCGTTTCGCCTGAGCCAAGAAACCTCTGTGTAGGACTCTAAAGAATCGTCAATACGCCGGTATCGGGTGATGATCATATCAAACACCCACAAGCTGCAAGCGGTCAGCTAAACGTAACAGCCACCCAGGTATTGAGCGATCAGAAGATCAACAAGCTAGCTTGTGCGTTCTCCTGTGAATCCGATCAGTAACACTTCCGTACAGTCCGGTCTGTTCGTCTGATATGTCGCATATCAAGTCTAGGGGTGGTATACGTCAGACCCCAGTAACCGATAAGTCGTGTCGATGTGTGGCTCATAACGGGTCGAGAAAGTACTGGTAACACTTACCAGTAAATCTCTATATATCAGCCTGGCCAGGGACTTCCAGTTATAGCCAATCGAACGCAGCACAACATCAACTCCCTATACCGGGAGAGACGAATCCCCTCCTATCGCTCATTGCCTCCATGTGATTTGGGACTGTACCCAAAAGCCACCGTTTTGCATGCCCTCTTGGACGTGGTAAGGTGGAAATCAAAACACAGTGGGAATCACACAAGACTCCATGACGATCTCGGGTCTACAGACTACCCTGTACCTGTGTCACCGGAGAACTGCCATCTGACGTGTGGTATATCACCATCTGGGAGTTCTCGGCGAGTCCGTCCAGTGTACCCAGTCTCCACTGAGCACCCGTACACCATCTCTGATGTCTAACACCGATGGATATGCGATCATCCATCGCCCATCATATGGGCCAAGATGCGTATACGCTAGTCTACTCTGGTGTATCGATGCCCTGTCTCGATATACCCTCGACTAGGAACAGTTATAGGATGTACTCATCGACTACCGTGGCCCCACTGGTATGATCTCATCATAGTCCCAGTAGTCGAGTACAAGTCCTAAGGGCTTTATCAACATGTGAGAGTAAAACAGTAAACCAATACAAGTCAACATGTTAAGATAAAGTGAAACCAAACAGCATACTATCATGACGAGCAAGAAAGTCATCTCTATATATAACCAAGCATCCATTATAATATACATCATATGTACAACAATGGCCTCTAGGGCATATACATAACTAACAATCTCCCACTTGCACTAAGGTCAGCTGCTGTAGTATCGCATACCCAGCATCCCGAATAATCTCTCAAACTGTATCTGGGGAATAGCCTTCGTGAATGGATCCGCAGTGTTGTCCTTCGTATCTACTCTCCTGACCTCGATCTCCCGGCGATCAACTATCTCCCTGATCAGGTGATACCGCCTCAGAATATGTCTGGACTTCTGATGGGACCTGGGTTCCTTGGCCAAAGCCACAGCTCCATTGTTATCGCAATACAGAGGTATTGGATGTTCAATGGATGGAACCACACCAAGTTCACTAATGAACTTCTTGATCCAGACAGCCTCTTTGGCAGCATCGTTGGCAGCGATGTATTCAGCCTCCATCGTTGAGTCTGCAACGGTATCCTGTTTGGAACTCTTCCAACATACCGCCCCTCCATTGAGGGTAAAGACAAAACCCGAATGCGACTTAGAGTCGTCCTTATCACTTTGGAAGCTGGAATCGGTAAAGGACTCCACCTGGAGTTCTCCGTTACCATACACAAAGAACATCTCCTAAGTCCTTCGCAAGTACTTGAGAATGTTCTTCACTGCTGTCCAATGACTCTCTCCTGGATCTGCTTGATACCGACTCACTACACTTAGTGAGTATGCTACATCGGGTCTGGTACATAGCATCGCATACATGATAGAGCCTACTGCCGAAGCATAGGGTATCCCTTGCATGCGAGCTCTCTCCAAATCAGTCTTGGGAGACATCTCTTTGGAGAGAGTTAGTCCAGAGATCGTGGGTTGGTTCCCACGCTTGGATTCTTCCATACTAAACCTCTTTAGTATGGTGTCAATGTACCTGGATTGGGACAATCCCAGTATCCGTTTAGATCTATCTCTATAGATCATGATTCCCAATATGCAGGAGGCATCACCTAGATCTTTCATTGAGAATCTCTGTGATAAGAAGAGCTTGACTGATTGCAGCATAGGAATATCATTTCCGATCAAGAGTATGTCATCCACGTACAATACGAGGAAGACAACCTTACCCTCTGCTACCTTCTTATAGATACATGGTTCATCTATATTTTTGATGAAGTCAAACTCTTTGACTACAACATCAAAACAGATGTTCCAACTCCGCGATGCTTGCTTTAACCCATAAATGGATTTAAGCAGCTTGCACACCTTTCCGCTGCTCCCACTATCTACGAAGCCTTCTGGCTGAGTCATGTACACGCACTCTTCTAAATCACCGTTTAGAAAGGCGGTCTTAACATCCATTTGCCAGATTTCGTAGTCATGATATGCAGCAATGGCAAGTAAGATCCGGATGGACTTAAGCATCGCCACTGGAGAAAAGGTTTCGTCATAATCCATACCTGGTCGTTGACGAAAACCCTTTGCTACAAGTCTAGCTTTGAAAGTCTCAACTTTTCCATCTACACCAAATTTCTTTTTAAAGATCCACTTGCTCCCAATGGGTTTTACCCCTTCAGGAGCATTTTCCAAAGTCCATACTTTGTTGGTGTACATGGATTCCATCTCAGATCGCATTTTATCCAGCCATTTCACAGAGTCACCACTCGTGATGGCCTGCTCGAAACTAGTCGGTTCATCATCATCCATGATGCAATCCTCGCTTCCACCATCAATGAGAAAACCGTAGTATCTCTCAGGTGGACGAGAAACCCTACTAGATCGGCGGAGAGGCTGGGGTTCGTTGGCTACTATTGAATCCTCCGGTTCTACCAAATCTTCAGTTTCAGTTTGAGTTTGTGTAGCTGGAATTTCTTCCAGTTCTACCTCTTCGCCACTAATTTCTTTTGCAAGAAATTCCTTTTCTAAAAAGGTGGCATGTCGAGAAACAAACACCTTTTGTTCCTCGCGATGGTAAAAAAGATATCCATGTGAATGTTTGGGATATCCCACAAACTTGCAAAGAACTGACCGTGCCTCGAGTTTGTCTGGATTTTGCCTTTTGACATAGGCCAGACAACCCCATATCTTAACTCGTTTAAGACATGGTCTCTTCCCAATCCATATCTCATATGGTGTGGTAGGTACAGATTTAGTTGGAACTTGATTCAATAGGTATGCTGCTGTCTCCAGTGCATACCCCCAAAAGGAAATAGGTAACTCAGCTGTACTCATCATCGAGCGCACCATATCTAATAGGGTGCGATTCCTCCGCTCAGATACACCGTTGTGCTGTGGTGTATAAGGAGGAGTAAGCTGAGAGAGAATCCCATTCTCTTTTAGATAATCTAGGAACTCATTACTTAAGTATTCACCTCCTCGATCAGATCGAAGAATCTTAATACTTTTGCCCGTTTGGTTTTCTACTTCGTGTTTATATTCTCTGAATTTCTCAAAAGCTTCTGACTTGTGTTTCATCAGGAACACATATCCGAATCTTTAGAGATCGTCAGTGAATGTAATGAAGTAGGAAGAACCGTTCCAGGCATGCGTAGACATGGGACCGCATACATCACTATGTACCAGTCCTAAGAGTTCGGTAACTCTTTCTCCGTGTCCACTAAACGGAGCTTTGGTCATTTTTCCTTTGAGACATGAATGGCAAGTATCATAAGATGATAATTCGAACGGATTCAAATAACCATCCTTATGTAACTTAGCCAGTCGTGTTGCATTGATATGACCAAGTCTACAATGCCACAAGAAGGATTCGTTCATATCTGAACTTTTCCTCTTGTGTGTGTTTTGTATATTTAGAACTGTATTCTGATTTAGAATGAATATGCCATTATGTAACGAGCCTGATGCAATCAACTTTTGATCTTGGAATATGTTCATAACATTATCCTGTACTACAAAATTATATCCCTCTTTACTCAATAAAGAAACTGATATAATGTTGCACATCATGTTCGGTATATAATAGTACTCATTTAGAATCAGTGCATTACGACTTGGCAATACAAGGTGATATTCGCCAACTGCTTTGGCTAAAATACTTGCACCGTTCCCTACTTGAACAGAATGATCACCTTTTCCCAGTTCTCTACCTTTTCGTAGCCCATGTAACTGTTTACATATGTGGGATCCTGATCCGGTATCTAATACCCAGGACGTAGGGTGAACTGAGAAACAGTTCTCAATAACTAACACACCCGAAGAAGATGCATCAACATGCATGTTCTTTTGGGCGGCGTGAGAATCCAGATATTCTCCTGTTTCCTGTTCAGTCTTATAACTCTTATAAGAAAGAATGGGTCTAACGTTCCCTTGCTCAGTACAATAATCAGGTTCAGTCAATACATCCATATTATTATCTTGATTATGGCATGACATGGTCGCTACCTGGAGAGAGAGAGAAGAAAACACTTTAGCGTATACTTTTGCAAGATTAGATTGGTTATTATCTTATCTAATCAGGATGTCTCCCACTGTTTTTATCAAATCTACCTTAAAACCCTAAAAGGTAAGATTAGCCGGGATTAATTACACCTTACAACTTCGTCAATCTTTCATCCAGATCAGTGTCGGTACTTTGAGGGAGGTTCCCCGTGCTTTCGCACGGACCTTATTAAAGTAAACCTCGTTTTCCCAGAGGCGTAACCTCGTTAACACTTTTCTAGACACCTACTTAAATGACTAATTTTCCTGTGTAAAACTTTCCCAGGAGTAACTCTTACTCGCAGTGGGTATCGGGATCCAACTATCTCATAGGAGGTATGCAATCTTATTGCAAATTTCAACACTTGAAATTCCTGATAATGCTTTTTCCCCTAACCCCTATGACCTAGACAAAGGCCAAAAACCATAGGAAGCTAGTCAAGTTCAACCCGTCATTTCTTGATTGAAATCAAACCCACCCGCACGACCCTTGACAAAGGCCAACAAGGTCGTACGAATACCCTAATCCAATCACATCATATGTTTAAGTAGATAAGTACCAGTTAGCTACCGCACACTACGCCTTGACAAAGGCCAACAAACGCAGCACGAATACTAAATAGTCTTTATCTGAAATGACGGAGGGCTATGCAGGTTTTTCAGAAAACCCTGAGCGTAATGAACTTGATATCGTTGTAGAATCGAGTGTTTTTGAAAAGGAGTGTTTTTGAGGCTTTTCTTAGTTTCGCTAAAGGGGTCACTCCCGGTGAAGGGATCGTCGGCCCTTTCCTCATCGAATAAGGTGCAGGATATATCATATATACCGCTGTGCAAAGCAAAACACTAAAAGCAATCAAAAAGACAAACCGTGTTTTGTAGCATCTGCCAGTTTTTTTAAAGGATTCACTCCCGGTGAAGGGATCTCGGTCCTTTCCTCATCGAATAAGGTGCAGGATATATCGTATATATCACTGTGCAAAGCAAAACTGTAGCTACCCCTTTTTTATAAAGTTTTGATTCTACAACATCTTTAGCTTTCTTTTCCTTTATTAATCTCATTAATAAAAATCCCATCAGCTTATGCTTCCTAAGCATCACAGAAGAAACGAAAGCAGTAATATTTATATATCAGCATATATATATAGTATAAGCATTCGTCTCAGGCAGTAATATGATCTCATCACAGAACATTGCAGCAGAAGAACATATATGAAATATTGGATATACTAGGACGTCCGTGTTTTTAATACGAGCCTGTATAAAACACGGATTCCACGGTCGCGACGAATAGCCAAACCCACATCCCAAGACCCCTACGAGAGCGGCAAGTAAAACTGCCAATTCTAGGGTTAGGAGACCCGGTCTCGACTCCTCGAGATGGCCTCCCACTGGACCCTAGAACCCGGTTACTTGTGCTCCCCACCTTGGGTCTACCTAATGCGGAAAAGAAAATAATATACACTGGTGACAGCAACCGCAACCTGGAAGTGCCCCAAATAAAAGAATATTACATTACAAATGAATTTTACATGAATGAAAATAAAAACCCTCATCTCACATAAAACCCCCGGCTATTCTGATCGCGGCGATCCAATATAACATATCACAGCAACACATAATATCTCATATCATCAACGTAAAAAAATATGCGCATCCCAATTGTCGTTGACATATAGCAACGAAATCGGCGATATCACATATTACACTTACGGTCACAGAAAAGAAAGTGTAAAACTACAATATTTGGAATCCACAATCACTTTAGACATCGTAAATCCGAAATATCACATACTCGGCATTTCATGCCAAACTCTATGAATTCCACATATTGTATCACATTCCAGATAAATAGATAGTATTAAACTTTCCGAACAGATAATCAAATACCCAAAATTTCCCAAACTGCTCAACACTTGAGCGGGGTTCAAATAATCCCAGAATATGTCACAGTACCGGTGATCCAGTCGTAGAAGGGTCAAGCCAACGCCTCACATGTGGCACGCCGTACTGCCCCAAACCCGAAGGTTCAAAAGGCAGTTCTAGACGGTCACATAATCGAGTTAAGGTTTGTTGTCTTCTAGAGGGTCCACCGCTTAACTTTTACAATTTTTCCGAAAGATTTAAACCCGAATAAATTTCAACACTTGAAAGTTTGCCGTACCGGGAAACAGTAAGTTAATGATATCCGTTCAAATAGTTTAACAGTTTCTAAATATCCGGAAAGAAATACGAATTTAAAATTTCCGATCGAGTCTACTATTACAAAACAAACCCCAGAATTTTTAAACACCTGAAACAGATTAAAAATACCCAGAATAGTCAGCATGTACCTATGGTTATTACCAAGAAGCCACGTGTCTCCAATCGACCAATCCGCCGCGGAACCGCCGCGCAAGCAAGCTTGCGCCGCGCTTCCGCGGCCGTTTGATCGACTTGGGGGCTCGTGCTTCTTGGTAATTCTTACAATACCCTGCTGATATTTTTACATATTTTTAATTCAGAAAAATCAGAAATTTAAAAAATTTCCAGAGAGGGGTCAAGTTTCGTCGTTTCGGGTTCGATCGGAGTTTTAACTTCGTTAACACATCGCCTAATGCTCTAGCTAGTCTCTAATACCACTGTAGGGTTCCTAGGCACTCTTGTGAAGATTCATAAGGCATCAAACATGCCCGGATTAAATTTTAGACGTGCCGAACAACCCAAAGCCGGGATCTTTGCTAGATTATTAGGGTTTAATATGCAAGATGATAACTTTTATCTAAGTGTGAGGGATTACAACCTTTGTAGTCCGCTCCTTCACTTCACAAGCTCCGAGTAGAAGTCCCTTTGCCGCGATCCACGATCTCCCGGACTCATGAGAGGCTCCACGACTCGAACGATCCATTATAGCTTGTCGTATTCCAAATCTCCGATGATCTACCTTGAAGTTGCTTCGACTCAAGCTTTCTCACTCAAAAGAGAAGAACACACTAATCCCATGGGCTAGATGAGATGAGGATGAGAGAGTAGTAATTTTGCTTTCTTTTAATATCATTTTCTCATTTTATTTTATCACTTAAGGATTTTCAAGAGAGCTTCTTCAAGAGAGAAGAAGAAGAAGATAATGGATAATGATAATATGAATTAATCCTTTTGTGATGAATAGAAAATAAAGTATATGATTGATATGTGAACCATGGTAAAGGATGAATGGATAAGAATTTGTAGAGAAATAACTAGAGTTAGGGTTTGGTTAGGTTTAGTAAAGTGTCATCCATAAATATCTTTACAATGACAAAACAAATAGCTTCTAGAAGGTGCATGAAGCAACTAACCCTAATTAAACCCTAACCTCAATTAATCATCCTTAAACATGTTTAACAATTAATCATATCATGTCACAATAATATATATCATATATATATTATATATTTGCAACAAAAGAAAATAATACAATTAACATATATCGCATATATATCAATGTATCATCCACTGAGAAAATGAAATAATAAAGCAAGCCAATATTAGTTAATATAATAATATATCATATATATTATAATATATTAAATCATCGAATCACCACTTGATCCGACGATCCGGCTATATCGAATATTACCGACTAATATATCATGTACCGATTCATCGAATCAACACTTGATCCGATGACCCGGTTCATATCTAAATATCGCGAGAATATAATACGGTATCCCATATCGCATTATTCTCGGTCCAGCACATATCACATATGTGCCTCTACTCCTTTTCGCCTGAGCTAAGAAACTTCTGTGTAGGACTCTAAAGAATCGTCAATACGCCGGTAGCGGGTGATGATCATATCAAACACCCACAAGCTGCAAGCGGTCAGCTAAACGTAACAGCCACCCAGGTATTGAGCGATCAGAAGATCAACAAGCTAGCCTGTGCGTTCTCCTGTTAATCCGATCAGTAACACTCCCGTACAGTCCGGTCTGTTCGTCTGATATGTCGCATATCAAGTCTAGGGGTGGTATACGTCAGACCCCAGTAACCGATAAGTCGTGTCGAAGTGTGGCTCATAACGGGTCGAGAAACTACTAGTAACACTTACCAGTAAATCTCTATATATCAGCCCTGGCCAGGGACTTCCAGTTATAGCCAATCGAACACAGCACAACATCAACTCCCTATACCGGGAGAGACGAATCCCCTCCTATGGCTCATTGCCTCCATGTGATTCGGAACTGTACCCAAAAGCCACCGTTTTGCACACCCTCTTGGATATGGTAAGGTGGAAATCAAAACACAGTGGGAATCATACAAGACTCTATGACGATCTCGGGTCTACAGACTACCCTGTACCTGTGTCACCGGAGAACTGCCATCTGACGTATGGTATATCACCATCTGGGAGTTCTCGGCGAGTCCGTCCAGTGTACCCAGTCTCCACTGAGCACTCGTACACCATCTCTGATGTCTAACACCGATGGATATGGGATCATCCATCGCCCATCATATGGGCCAAGATGCGTATACGCCAGTCTACTCTGGTGTATCGATGCCCTGTCTCGATATACCCTCGACTAGGAACAGTTATAGGATGTACTCATCGACTACCGTGGCCCCACTGGTATGATCTCATCATAGTCCCAGTAGTCGAGTACAAGTCCTAAGGGCTTTATCAACATGTGAAAGTAAAACAGTAAACCAATACAAGTCAACATGTTAAGATAAAGTGAAACCAAACAGCATACTATCATGACGAGCAAGAAAGTCATCTCTATATATAACCAAGCATCCATTATAATATACATCATATGTACAACAATGGCCTCTAGGGCATATACATAACTAACACGACAACCCTATGGCAGAGTCATATACACGTACACTTCTGAAGCCAGTTCAGAACGACGCTATACTCATCCTCCTGCCGGGTCTCGCAGCCTGGAATAGCAGCAATGGCAAGTGTGGGTAAACAAGAACCTCCCTGCCACCGTCCTTGAGGCTACCGGAGTACCTCTCGGGTGCCTGAGGTTACCCACCTTATCTGCGGAGTGGCCAATGGAATGTCAATCCAGATTGAATCTTTAGGTTCCTATCAAATCTTCAGTAATCGTTTGTAGTTCTGGAATCACTTCCAGTTCTACCATACTCCCACTACTGTTTTCTGAAAAAATCCATTTTTATTAAAACTGTGGCGAGTCTAGAACAATATCACTATTGATCTTCCAGATGGTAGAAAATCAAACCTCGTCATAGCCTGGGTCAACCCACAAACAGCCATTACAGAAACGTGCCTTGAGTTATCCAGAGTCTGGTTTTAAGCATAGGCCGGACAACTCCCCGTACCTTAACATCGTTAAGATATGAACTGTTCTATATCCAATATAGAACCAGAGGCACTGATTTAATTGAACCAGATTCAAATCATGCAGCTGTCTCCAGTGCATGTCAACTAAATGGAAGTAGGCCGATCAGCGTTACTCAACTTAGGAATGCTTCCAATTATGAGTAACCTGAAAGAGAAGCAAGTTCTCTTAATCATTACTATCAACTGAATACCATACTCAAGTATCTACATCTTCGATCACTTTGAAGAGTCCTGATACTTGCGATATATGGTTCTCTACTTTATTCAAATACCTATAACTTCTCAAAATTCGGACCCTGTGTTTCCACGAAACACCTGTCTAAAAACTAGAGAAGTCATAAGTAAACCGAATATAGTACGAGGGCCTACCCCTCTGTCCTGATGGACCCTGGACAACATACAATACTCTGTATAAGTCCCTTGAGTCTGATAACTCATTCACTGTGTGTCGTAGGTTGAAAACTGTACCTTTGGTTATGAAGAATTACACCGCTGTTCAATGCTCCTTACCTAACCATCCACTGATATAGGTAAATGTCGTAGACATAATTTCAAAAGGGTATATCTCACTCTATGAAAATAGACGTACAGATATATCGATTTGAAATTGGTGCATAACAACGGATATTCAAAACCAAATATTTGCCGACCGGCAAACAGCCCAGGTGATTTCCTCAAATATCACCGATTACAACGAATCCCGATATAATGAGTATGATCACCTAATTCCCAATAACTTACTCCCACTCATCATCTGTAAAACTATACAGATGTGAGAATCATACCTGGTAAATACATACCCTGGAGCAAGTGTCTAACTGGGAAATCAGTTTTCGTTTAACAGTACACAGTGAAACTGAAACATTGAAATGTCTCGATGGGGTATCCCGGTATTCTTAGTAATGCCTCTTCCAGATCCACGACTGTAACCGTATAATTCTTTGCCACCTCCCCAAATCCCTTTATATGTCTTTAGTCATTACCTTCTGCACACCCCTTTAGGCCAAATGGTTTTCTCCCTTCCCTACCGTTCGGCACCAGCCTATGGTTCGGAAGAAGACTATCCAATAAGCATAATGGGTGTACTGTCTTAATCCTAGGACCACTCGCAATGCGAGAGAAGGTGAAGATAAAAGACACCTGAATAAATCTTATTCCTATTTCTCCTGAACCAGAATCCATCCCCGAACTGGAACAAGTTCCTTTCGAGTTCGTATATAACCATACGATGGAGTATCCAATAAACTGTGGATCTTCGTAGTGATACGGAGTGTCCTGGAGAAATACATAGGTGATTTACGATTGGCGAAGGAATACTTGGTTTGGTCGTGAATAGCAGTCGCAATTTACTTTGCCCTCTTACTAATCCCTTGTTTTGTCTTAACTCAATACCTTCTGTACACCATCGTTAGGCTAATTGGTTTTCTTCATTCCCTACCCGTCGGCACCAGCCTAAGGTTTGGAAGAAGACTATCCAATTTGCGTAATAGGTGTACTACTCCTAAACCAAGGAGTACTCGCAACCTGAGAGAAGGTAAAAGGAAAAGACAACTGAATAGTCCTATCCGTTTTCTCCAGAACCGGAAACCATCCTCGAATAAATTCCTTCGAGTTCGTATCTCACCATACGATGGTTTTGTCCAATGGAAGTGGACGTTCGTAGTAATACGGGGTGTCCTGGAGAAAAGGGTAAAAGTAGGAGTGGCAATGAAGTTTGCAACTCTGATAATCCAAAAGCCAGTGTTTTGAAGGTTCGGTCAACTTGGTCACTGAGTCATTGTCTTAGGGTCGGGTCAATGGTCGCTGCCAAAGAGAGAGAGAAAAGAAACACTCAGCGTGCACTCTAACCTAGATCAGAATGGTTACCAATTTATCTAATCTGGAAACCTCCCACTGTACCGTCAAATTCTCCTCCAAACCTGAAAGAAGAATTAGTCGGGATCACCCGAGGAGTATACCAACTCATCAGTGGGAATCGGGATCCAGCTATCATCGCATGATAACATGACGGAATCCGCTCACGTCATCACACTCCAGAAGGTATGCGCATATCTAGCAAGTTTCAGTTGTTTTGAAACTCCCGATGTGATTTCTGCCCCATGCTCTTATGACCTTGGCGTGAGGTCAAAATATCATAAGTCACATGTCAAGTTCTACCCATCATTATCCAGGTTAATTTGAATCCACCCGTACATACCCTTGACGTAGGCCAAAATAGTAGTACGACTGTCCCAAACCAACGCATCTATCTATGCAACAGATAAATACCCGGCAGATACCAATCATTACGCCTTGGCGTGAGGTCAAAATACATATCTTGAATACTACCGAATATTTAACTGAAATGATGGAGGGCTACGAATGGTTTCTGGCGAAAACCTTTAACGTAATGAACTTGATATCGTTGAAGTAACTGATAGCTTTTAAAAATATAGTGACGAAAACCTTTGCTAAAGAGTTCACTCCCGGTGAAGGGATCTCGGCTCTTTCCCCATAGAATGAGGTGCAGGATATTCCAACTGAATATCACGGTGCAAACCAAAAGCAATCGGCTATAATGAAGTTATTGCCCTGACGCAAGCTTTTGTCCAAGGGGTCACTCCCGGTGAAGGGATCTCGGCCCTTGCCTCGTCGACTGAGGAGCAGGATATTCCAACTGAATACCACGGTGCAAAACAAAAGTGAACGTCCTTGCAATAACAGCTTTTTGAAAAAGTGTTCCAACAACATCAGATTAGGTTTGTTTTTAACTTGCATTGATCCGAATCAACGCAGTCCCATCAATTGATCACACCACAAAGAACGAAAATATACTGATGTACGTATATGCCATCCGCATTCGCCACTGGGTCCCGTCATTACCCGTTAGGTTAGCTAACTAACGACAGAGCGGGGACTGGACTAGCGCGGATGCAAAACATATACAACATCTACTAATATATATACCAATATATATTATATTTCGCTCAAGGCGTGATAAAAATGCATCATCAAAGAAATGTACAGCATCACAGAACAATACAGATATCTGGGATCCCCGGGTTTCACAGAGCCACTACTGAAACCCGACGTTTCCCTGGTCGTGTGGATAGCCTGTGCAATGAAATCCATGACCCCTACGGGCGCGGCAAGTTACCCGCCAAAACCTGAAGCGAGGCAGCCCCCTTCAGCAACGTGAATGGACCACCCAGCAATTCACGGAATCCGGTAACTTGGGCACCCCACCTGGGTCAACCTGTACCCCCTACGAGTGCGGCGAATAGCCCGGCAATTCTAGAGTGAAGCCCCCTCCGTCTCAATGCCATGAGATGCGGGCTTGTTGCCCTCTAGAACCCGGCTATCCGTGCACCCCACCGCGGGGTAATCCTTGTACAGGAAGTAAAATATACATACAACGGGTGCATCGACCGCAACCTGGCCGTGCCCCAAAATAATAATACAATCAGGCAGTGACGGCAGTCCACATGTCGGACGCTCGCCCCGCAATATCAAATGTACATAATACAACCACAATTGTACTAGCATTGCATCCAGGCTATCCCCTACGACCAATCCGCAACATCACAGCATAACACAGAACATCAACGTGAAAGTCACGTTCGCAAATCCGTCTAACCGGGCTATAGCAGTTAGACAGGATTTACCGATCAAGTGACATTCACGGTCGCAGATATAATGTAAATACTGTGAAATAATGTGTTTAAAATATCCGATCGATTAAATTTACCAAGTGGGCCCCAAAGTACTACTGTAGCACATCAAGAAATTCTGGGCCCAATATTAATATTCCAAAACCCTTATTTTTAACCCAGAAAGCGACTGAAAAAATTTGATACAGCGAGGACACCAATGTACGGCGGAACCGCGGCCTAAAGCGGGGTTTGGCCGCGGTTCCGCGCTTCAGTGGTCGATTCACTGTGTCGAATTTCTACAGAGTGCTTATAATTTCCAGTACATCACTTTTCTACAACCTGAAAAAATTTTCGACTCCAAAAAATTTCAACAGAAAACTGATGTGAACAAAAATGCGGATTTTGGAATTTTGGTCGATCGGAAATGTAAACACATTAAACAAAGCTAGACTAAGTTAATGGCGAGGCTCTGATACCACTGTAAGTGCACGGCGGCGCCCCGGCCTCCATCCCGAGGCCAAAATGCGGAAGCGGTGATAAACTTTAATTTTGCGAACTTAGCAAACCGGCACCACCGCGCACTAAACCCGGATCGAACCATTAACTAGTCCTAGCTAACTACAAGATAGGGAATAGAGATATACCGACTGATCCGAGTCCTCCGGTCTTTTCGTTATCGTCCTGATCTCCCGCGGAAACTCCGGTCGTCGCCTCCTTGCCGGAAGGGCACCACATCGTCTGCATCTTTTACGGGCTCCCACCTCAATACCGAGGCAACTCGGGCACGAAGCTGGCTAGTCGACGTGCCCAAGGTTTGCTGTAGAATGTTGTGTAGAGGCTTGTGTCTCATTTGGGGTTTATGGAGATGCCTTTGGTGGAGGAATGATACTTGGAGTTTTGGAGATTGATCTTGTGGGATTTTGCAAAGCCAAATGAACAAAACCCCACACCAAAATGAATTGGACAGCCCCCCCTCTACTTGGCCGGCCATGCATAAATGGAGAGAGTGAGAATGAGAGTGGAAAAGTCAAGTGAGGCCATCATGCAAGAGGGAAAAATATGTGATCATCAAAAGAAATTATTCACCACAAAATCCAACACTCAACCACTATATCATAACCCATCATCAAGCATGATGACTTCAAAAAGTCAAGCCATCATGAAGAAGTCAAGAAGTCAAGGTCAATGGATGGTGCAACCATCATGACACAAGAATATGCAAAGACCCCCTTCCAAATTGCTTATTTCCACAAATGCAAATAAGCCCTCCTCCACCAAACTTCGGCCAATGAACGAAACAAAAGAAATTGGCCGAAACGGAAAGCAAACAGGCAACTCAAGAAAACTGGTCCCGTAATAAATTACAGGAAAACCCCGATACTGTGTATACACACCCGCATCTGTATTTCGACCGAAATACAAATGCAATGAGACAAAATTCACACTGTACTATACTAGGATCCGGCTTAAACCAAAGCCGGCTAGTAATATCCGTTCGATCCTGATCCGTGCAATACCGCACGTATCTGATCGAACACTGCCATATATCCATACGGCCTATAGTACAAACTGTCCGATCCTGATCCGTCCAATACCGCACGTATCTGATCGGACCTTGCCATATCTCCATACGGCCTCTACAGCTTTTCGCCCGAAAGCTGAGCAACTGAATGTGGGGGACTCTAATGACTCGTCAACACGATGGTTGTGGATTTAACCACTAGCACATCAGAGGTATAAGCCAATACGTAACGGGCTACCAGGTATTGACTAAAAGGGACGTCTCTGAGCGAACTCAGCCTGACAACCCTACTGAGCCTGTCAGTGACAATATCCGTACAGTCCGGTCCGTTCGTCTATGAGCATCGCATGGCGAGCCTAGGGGGTTGGTAAAAGTCAGACCCCCAAAAGCGGTACAAGTCGTGTCGGAGTGTAGCCCAGAACACCCTGAGATACTACTGGAATACCTACCAGTAAATCTCCTTGCCTCGGCCGAGGGCTTCGTGTAATGGCTCTCCTAGACACAGCGCGACTTCACCCCCAATACCGGGAGAGACGAACCCCTGAAGATGCGCTCACTGCCTCCATGTGGCTCGGGACTGTACCAAACTAAAACCTGTTTACACGACTCCTTTGAGCCGTGGTAGGGTAGTAATCAAAGTACAGTAGGAACTCACACGAGACAAATGACGATCCCCAGGTCGATGAACTAACCTGTACACATGTCACCTGGGAACTGCCATCTGACGTCTGGTATATGACCAACTAGCATGTTCCCGGCGAGTCCTGTCCGGTGTACTCATAACCCAATGAGCACCTGTATACATCTTAGGTGAACGAACTGACACCAGTGGCTTGTGAGACCGGCCACCGCCCCTCGTCGGGGTCTCGAATGTACACACTAGTCTACTCTGGAGTATCGATGCCTTATCTCGAAACTCACACGACTAGGGACCATTTAAGGATGTGCTTATTGACTACCAGCTCCCACGTATATGATCGCCCTCATACTGCCGGTGGTCAAGCAAGAATCCTAGGGGCTCTATCAACGTGTAATAGCGACTTGTCAGGTCACCTAAAGCAGTACACGATGATAAAGGTAAACCAGATAGCATACTATCATCATGAGTAAGACTGTCCTAGCGGGATAGGTCCTCCATTAATCATTGTAATCACGTGCCTGTGATCCAATAATTGACTCTGAGGGCACTATCTCCAACAATGGCTGATGGGTCCCATCAGACATACGATTCATTTATGAGCTAGGTCCCATCAGACATCCAGACACATTCTAAGACAGGTATTACTCATTTCGGGAGATGGGTTTCTCCGCGAACTTGAAATATAGAGAGACATAGAGAGAAACATCAAGGCGGATCCACTCACTGAGGCTAATCCTCGAACGCAGTAGTTTCGCAAACGAGCTTTATGAAACTGACTAGTAGAGGAGTTGGGTGTTCGATATCACACGGGCTGTGAGTATGCGACATCACAATAATTAGCCTTGAGTGCAAGTGGTAGATTGTTGGAGATAGTGCCCTCAGAGTCAATTATTGGATCACAGGCACGTGATTACAATGATTGATGGAGGACCTATCCCGATAGGACAGTCTTTCTCATGATGATAGCATACTATCATCATGAGCAAGACTGTCCTAGCGGGATAGGTCCTCCATCAATCATTGTAATCACGTGCCTGTGATCCAATAATTAACTCTGAGGGCACTATCTCCAACAGGGTCGATCCACAGAGATGGATAATTTCCTTTAATCTGTCTTAACGAGTTGATTCAAAATGATATTTTGGTTGGTTTCTAAAATCTATAAAAACTGGATCTATCAATGAACTAAGTTAATCTAAATTCAAGTCTTGCTAGGGTTAGGTTTAGGGGAAGTTTGGAGATTAAAGGTTTCCTTACCGCTTTCATTGCCCTATTTTTGATCTATTAGATGTTGGTGTAACTATCAATAAAGTGGATTAGAATCTTTTAGGAAGATGTTTCTTCCTCTAGATTCGTATCCTTCCTTTATCGATAGTTACCCTAACCCCCATGGAAAACACGCGCAACCGGCCCTTTATACTACGGTTCATCGTTACCTCGTGGTGTAGGATGCCGTAGGGAGCGGTTGTGCGTGCATGCATGGAGTTCTAACTCTTAGGTATGGATGGCATGAAAGGGGTGAGAGATCTCATCTCTTAAACCTTTCTCTAAGGCTAATCCTAACAAGCGAGGAGACTACTCGCTCATTAGGGGATGATAAGACATACTAATTAAAACAATTAAAAAAAAGACATAAAATAACTTACTAGGTTGACGGCTCCCTCCAACCAATATAGAACAGATCTGAATAATACTCCCAGCAATTCTGAATTTTATTGATTGAAAAGAGGCATAGGGTTTTACAATTTTCGATTACAATTTATAAGTAAACAGGAGAATTTAGGGTTCCGGGATTCGCACATGTGCAATTACAGATTTGCCCATGAAAAATCCCAACCCCTGCACCGACGCACCGACACGGGAAAAATGCACCGACACGGGCACTGAATGGCCGCGGAACCGCGACATTGGTTGGCTTGGGCCGCGGTTCCGCGGCCCTTTGGTGGGCTTGGCTCACCAAATTTCTTGAGCTGCATCCTGGGTATTTGGGCTTCTTTATTCTTCACTATTTTTCTCTGTTTGGCTTCTTAGTCTTTTCCAGATCTTCAGTGAAAACTTGTAAGGATCTTTTGACCGTTTCACTTTCGTCTTTTTGGACCTTGCACTGTTCTTCGTCTCGGCTTGAGTAAGATCCGCCTGCTTGTTGGTCAAAAGTCCCTTTTTGTATCAACTTTCGTCTTTTTCACTGTATTTGCTCCAAGAGCCTGTATCCTGTAATATGCAACAAACGTGCGTCAAGAGTACCTGTTTATCTATAAAAGGATAAGAATAGGGGAATAAAAAATGCATTATTATGGTCTGAACACTCAACACAAGAGAGGTTAGGGTTAGGGTTTGAAAAGAGAGTGAGCTTGAGGAGAGAGAAGGTGAAGATGATAATGAAATGAGATAATGATATATCATAATATATATGAAGCATAATTTATTTATCCAAAAATGAAATAATAGAATTAACAACCATGCTTCATAAATATCTATGAGTGATTCATCACCATGAGTCATTAAGCATTTATGATGCATTAATGACATTGATGAATCACACAAATGAGTCACTAATCTAATTTAAAGCAATGCCACCTTACCCCCCAAGTCACCACTCTTCTAGAAGCTTCTGTAGGGTTCCTAGGCACTCTTGTGAAGGTTCTTAAGGCATCAAACATGCCCGGATTAAATTTTAGACGTGCCGAACAACCCAAAGCCGGGATCTTTGCTAGATTATTAGGGTTTAACATGTAATAAGATAACTTTTATCTAAGTGTGAGGGATTACAACCTTTGTAGTCCGCTCCTTCACTTCACAAGCTCCGAGTAGAAGTCCCTTTGCCGCGATCCACGATCTCCCGGACTCATGAGAGGCTCCACGACTCGAACGATCCATTCTAGCTTGTCGTAATCCAAATCTCCGATGATCTACCTTGAAGTTGCTTCGACTCAAGCTTTCTCACTCAAAAGAGAAGAACACCCTAATCCCAAGGGCTAGATGAGATGAGGATGAGAGAGTAGTTATTTTGCTTTCTTTTTATATCATTTTCTCATATTTTATCATCACTTAAGGATTTTCAAGAGAGCTTCTTCAAGAGAGAAGAAGAAGATAATGGATAATCAAAAAGATAATGATTAATCTTTTCCTTTTGTGATGAATAGAAATATAAATCATATGATTGATATATAACCATGCTCAAGGATGAATGGATTGTAAGTGCACGGCGGCGCCCCGGCCGTCAATCCGACGGCCAAACGCGGAAACGGTGATAAACTTTAATTTTTGCGGACTTAGCAAACCGGCACCACCGCGCACTAAACCCCGGATCGTGCCATTAAACTAGTCTAAGCTAACTAACAAGATAGGTTAGAGATGTACCGACTGATCCGAGTCCTCCGGTCTTCATCTCCACTCCGATCTCCTCGCGGGAACTCCGTCCATCTCCTCCTCGTCGGAAAGGGCACCACGAAGCCGGGTACTTTTACGGGCTCCCACCTCAATACAGAGGCAACTCGGGCGCGAAGTAGGCTACCCGACGCGTCCAAGATATGCTGTAGGAAGTGTAGTGTAGAATGCAAGTCTCACTTTGGGGTATTGGTTGCCTTTTGAAGATGGAGGAATGAAGGTATAAAAAATGGTGCTTTCATTTTTCCTTCTATCAAAAAAGAGATGAATGAATGCTACTCTCTCAACGATGAAGATGAAGCTCTCATTTTTTTCTTCTCTCTTTCTTTTCTCAACCATGAATAAAACTCTCTCATCAAGTGAGAATAAAAATGGTGGAGCAAAAACAATATGATAGCAAGAGGGAGGTGAGTGTAGGAAGCAAAAGTGGTGACCACATCCTAAAACATAATCATCACTAAATCAACATCAAACCTCACTTCATTTCTAATCTCATCAAATCTCATAAATGCATGAAAAGCAAAGATGCTTATCATATCAATCCTTATGCAAATAAATCCTCCACAAAGTGTTATTTGCAAAACTGCAAATAACCTCCTCCATCAGAAAAGTCCGGCCGGGAAAGAACAAAGAAAAACCGGCCGGAATGGAATGCAAACTGGCAACTCCAGAAAACTGGTCCCGTAATAAATTACAGGAAAACCCCGATACTGTGCATACACACACGCATCTGTATTCCGTCCGGACACAAATGCAAAGAGACAAAATCTACACTGTACTAAACTAGGACCGGCTTAAAACCAAAGCCGGCTAGTAATATCCGTCCGATCCTGATCCGTGCAATACCGCACGTATCTGATCGAACGCTGCCATATAACTATACGGCCACTAGTACAAAACCGTCCGATCCTGATCCGTGCAATACCGCACGTATCTGATCGGACCCTGCCATATCTCCATACGGCCTCTACAGCGTTTCGCCCGAAAGCTTGAGTAACTGAAAGTGTGGTGGACTCTAAAGACTCGTCAATACTATGGCTGTGGATTTAACCACTAGCACGTCAGAGGTATAAGCCAATACATGACGGGCCACCAGCTATTGACCAAAAGGGACGTCGATGAGTGAACTCATCCTGACACCCTACTGAGCCTTTCAGTGACAATATCCGTACAGTTCGGTCCGTTCGTCTATGAGCATCGCATGTCGGGCCTAGGGGGTTGGTAAAAGTCAGACCCCCAAAAGCGGTACAAGTCGTGTCGGAGTGTAGCCCAGAACACCCTGAGATACTACTGGAATACCTACCAGTAAATCTCCAGCCTTGGCCAAGGACTTCGTGTAATGGCTCTCCTAGACACAGCGCGACCTCACCCCCAATACCGGGAGAGACGAACCCCCGAAGATCCGCTCACTGCCTCCATGTGGCTCGGGAGAGCCGTGGTAGGGTAGTAATTAAAGCACAGTGGGAACTCACACGAGACAAATGACGATCCCCAGGTCGATGAACTAACCTGTACACATGTCACCTGGGAACTGCTATCTGACGTCAGGTATAAGACCAACTAGCATGTTCCCGGCGAGTCCTGTCCGGTGTACTCATAACCCAATGAGCACCTGCATACATCTTAGGTGAACCAACTGACACCAGTGGCTTGTGAGACCGGCCACCGCCCCTCGTCGGGGTCTCGACTGTATACACTAGTCTACTCTGGAGAATCGATGCCCTGTCTCGAAACTCCCACGACTAGGGACCTTTTAAGGATGTGCTTATAGACTACCAGCTCCCACGTATATGATCGCCCTCATACTGCCGGTAGTCAAGCAAGAATCCTAGGGGCTCTATCAACGTGCAATAGTGATCTGTCATGTCACCTAAAGCAGTACAAGATGATAAAGGTAAACCAGATAGCATACTATCATCTCGAGTAAGACTGTCCTACCGGGATAGGACCTCCCTCAATCATTGCAATCACGTGCCTGTGATCCAATAATCGACTCTGAGGGCACTATCTCCAACAATCTCCCACTTGCACTCAAGGCTAATTATTGCGATGTTGCATACTCACAGCCCGTGTGATACCGAACACCCAACTCCTCTACTTGTCAGTCTCACAAATCCCATTTGCGAAACTATTGCGTTCGAGGAATAGCCTCAGTGAGTGGATCCGCTCTGATGTTTCTTTCTATGTCTCTCTATATCTCAAGTTCGCGGAGAAAGCCATCTCCCGAAATGAGCAATACCTGTCTTAGAATGTCTGGATGTCTGATGGGACCGAGCTCATAAATGAACTCCAAATCCAAACTTCTTAGACTGTATCGTCAACTGAACTTAATCAGTATCCTGCGCCATGCCACCCTCAGTATTGCCTTGGACCACCTGTCCAAAATACTGCCCCTCGTCAGAAGGAAAACTATAACTCTGACAACCTCCTTGTCGTCCATGTCACCTTGGAAGCCTGGAATGATAACTGTCTCTCGAATGAGGCTGTCGTTATCATATCCCTAGAACATCCACTTATGTTCTAAAACTGCTTCCGATTTCTTCTCCAGGATTGGATCAATATCATCTTATTGCATCTAGTGCAAGAACAACATCTGGTGTGGTACTTGACATCTCATGATTGACTCAATTGCCTAAGCAAGTGATCTGCCAATCATGCACATCCCTCTCTACTTTAGTCTATAAGACACCTTTAGAGAGGGTGACTTCATTACCTGCAGGTACACTACCGTGCCAGGAGTCGTCCATTCTAAATACTCTCAGAATGCTGTCAAAGTACCCTGATTGGGAAACCACCCAAATCTAGATCTAAAACCATAGATCTAGTAACCAGAATGTCTGATATAATATCCAAGTCCGGTGTGGAGAAACCACTGTGTGACGACCAAAGTATAACCGATCGTAGTATAGGAATATCACTTCCTACTACCTTCTCAACAGATCCATCCTCTATTCTGATGACGTCAAACCAATGACTGTCACATCAGAAATGGATGATCTATCTCCGCTACATCTGCTTTAGTCTATAAATAGACATAAGCCTGATGTCCACCAATGCTTCCGCTGCTCCCACTGACTATGACAACCCTCTGGAAGAGTCATATAGACGTGCACTTCTAAAGCAAGTTTAGAACGACGCTATACTCATCCTCCTGCCGGGTCTCGCAGCCTGGAACAACAACAATGGCAAGTGTGGGTAAACAAGAACTTCCCTGTCACCGTCCTTGAGGCTACCGGAGTACCTCTCGGGTGCCTGAAGTTACCCACCTTATCTACGGAGTGGCCAATGGAATGTCAAATCAGATTGAATCTTTAGGTTCCTTATCAAATCTTCAGTAATCGTTTGCGGTTCTGGAATCACTTCCAGTTCTACCATACTCCCACTACTGTTTTCTGAAAAATCCATTTCTTTTAAAATTGTGGCGAGTGAAGAACAATATTTCTATTGATCTGCCAGATGGTAGAAAGTCAACCCTCGTCATAGCCTGGGTCAACCCACAAACAGCTATTACAGAAACGTGCCTTGAGTTATCCAGAGTCTGGTTTTAATCATAAGCCGGACAACTCCCCGTACCTTAACAATGTTAAGATATGAACTTTACTATATACAATATAGAACCAGAGGCACTGATTTAATTGAACCAGATTCAAATCATGCAGCTATCTCCAGTGCATGTCAACTAAATGGAGAGAGGCCGATCAGCGTTACTCAACTTAGGAATACTTCCAATTATGAGTAACCCGAAAGAGAAGCAAGTTCTCTTAATCATTACTATCAACTGAATACCATGTACAAGTATCTACATCTTCGGTCAGTTTGAAGAATCCCGATACTTGCAACATCCGGTTCTCTACTTTATTCTTATACCTATAACTTCTCAAAACTTCGACCCTGTGTTTCTACGAAACACTTGTCTAAGAACTAGAGAAGTCATAAGTAAACAGAATACAGTACGAGGACCAACCCCTCTGTCCTGATGGACCCTGGACAACATACAATACTCTGTATAAGTCCCTTGAGTCTAGTGACTCATTCACTGTGTGTCGTAGGTTGAAAACTGTACTTTTGGTTAAGAAGAATTACACCGCTGTTCAATGCTCCTTACCTAACCATCCACTGATATAGGTAAATGACATCGACATAATATCAAAAGGTATATCTCACTCTATGAAAATAGACGTGCAGATATATCAATTTGAAATTGGTGCACAACAGCGGATATTCAAAACCAAATATTTGCCGACCGGCAAACAACCCAGATGATTTCCTCAAATATCAACGATTACAACGAATCCCGATATAATGAGGATGATCACCTAATTCCCAATAACTTACTCCCTCTCATCATCTGTAAAACCATACAGATGTGAGAATCATACCTGGTAAATACATACCCTGGAGTAAGTGTCTAATCGGGAAATCAGTTTTCCATTAACCGTACACAGTGAAACTGAAACATTGAAATGTTTCGTTGAGGTATCCTGGTATTCCTAATAATGCCTCTTTCATTATCCAGATTCACAACTATAACCGTATAATTCTTTGCCACCTCTCCAAATCCTTTCATATGTCTTTAGTCATTACCTTCTGTACACCCTTTTAGGCCAAATGGTTTTCTTCCTTCCCTACCGTTCGACACCACCCTATGGTTTGGAAGAAGACTATCCAAAAAGCATAAAGGGTGTACTGTCCTAATCTTAGGAGCACTCGCAATGTGAGAGAAGGTGAAGATAAAAGACACCTGAATGTACTTTATTCCTATTTCTCCTGAACCAGGATCCATCCCCGAACTGGAACAAGTTCCTTTCGAGTTCGTATATAACCATACGATGGATTATCCAATAAAATGGGATCTTCGTAGTGATACGGAGTGTCCTGGAGAAATACAAAGGTGATTTAGGATTGGCGAAGAAATACTTGGTTTGGTCGTGAATAGCAGTCGCAACTTACTTTGCCCTCTTACTAATCCCTTTCTTTGACTTAACTCAATACCTTCTGTACACCGTTTAGGCTAACTGGTTTTCTTCATTCCCTACCGGTCGGCACCAGCCTATGGTTTGGAAGAAGACTATCCAATTTGCGTAATAGGTGTACTACTCCTAAACCAAGGAGTACTCGCAACCTGAGAGAAGGTGAAAAGAAAAGACAACTGAATAATCCTATCCGTTTTCTCCAGAACCGGAAACCATCCTCGAAGTCCTTCGAGTTCGTATATAACCATACGATGGTTTTGTCCAATGGAAGTGGACGTTCGTAGTAATACGGGGTGTCCCGGAGAAAAGGGTAAAAGTAGGAGTGGCAATGAGGTCTGCAACTCTGACAATCCAAAAGCCAGTGTTAAGTAGGTTCGGTCAACTTGGTCACTGAGTCATAGTCTAGGGTCGGGTCAATGGTCGCTGCCAGAGAGAGAGAGAAAAGAAAGACTCAGCGTGCACTCTAACCTAGATCAGAATGGTTATCGCTTTTTCTAATCAGGAAACCTCCCACTGTACCTCAAATTCTCCTCCAAACCTGAAAGAAGAATTGGTCGGGGTCACCCGAGGGGTAAACCAACTCATCAGTGGGAATCGGGATCCAACTCTCATCGCATGATAACGTGACGGAATCCGCTCACGGTATCACACTCCAGAAGGTATGCGCATATCTGGCAAGTTTCAGTTCTTTTGAAACTCCCGATGTGATTTTTACCCCATGCTCTTATGACCTTGACTTTGGCCAACATATCATAAGTCACATGTCAAGTTCAACCCGTCATTCTCCAGGTTAATTTGAACCCACCCGTACATACCCTTGACTTTGGCCAAAATGGCAGTACGACTGTCCCAAACCAACGCATCTATCTATGCTGCATATGAATACCTAACAGCTACCAAACACTGTGCCTTGACTTTGGCCAACATACACAGCTTGAATACTATTGACCATCCATATGAAATGACGGAGGGCTACGAATGGTTTTTGGCGAAAACCTTTAACGTAATGAACTTGATATCGTTGAAGGAACGAATAGCTTTTTAGAAAATATAGTGACGAAAACCTTTACTAAAGAGGTCACTCCCGGTGAAGGGATCTCGGCTCTTTCCCCGTAGAATGTGGTGCAGGATATTCCAACTGAATACCACGATGCAAAACAAAAGTAATCGGCTATAGTGAAGTTAATGCCCTGACGCAAACTTCTGTCCAAGGGGTCACTCCCGGTGAAGGGATCTCGGCCTTTGCCTCGTCGACTGAGGAGCAGGATATTCAAAATGAATACCACGATGCAAAACAAAAGTGAACGTCCTTGCAATAACAGCTTTTTGAAAAGTGTTCCAACAACATCAGAATAGGTTTGTTTTAACTTGCATTGATCCGAATCAACGCAGTCCCATCAATTAATCACACCACAAAGAACGAAAATATACTGACGTACGTATATGCCATCCGCATTCGCCACTGGGTCCCGTCATCCCCCGTTAGGTTAGCTAACTAACCGCAGAGCGGGGACTGGACTAGCGCGGATGAAAAACATACACAACATCTACTAATATATATACCAATATATTATATTTCGCTCAAGGCGTGAAAAGAAATGCAACATCACAGAAATGTACAGCATCACAGAACAATACAGATATCTGGGATCCCCGGGTTTCACAGAGCCACTACTGAAACCCGACGTTCCCCTGGTCGTGTGGATAGCCTGTGCAATGAAATCCTAGACCCCTACGGGCGCGGCAAGTTACCCGCCAAAACCTGAAGCGAGGCAGCCTCCTTCAGCTCCGTGAATGGACCACCCAGCACTCCACGGAATCCGGCAACTTGGGCACCCCTCCTGGGTCAACCTGTACCCCCTACGAGTGCGGCGAATAGCCCGCCAATCCCAGAGTGAAGCCCCCTCCGTCTCAATACCATGAGATGCGGGCTTGTTGCCCTCCAGAACCCGGCTATCCATGCACCCCACCGCGGGGCAATCCTAGTACAGAATGTAAAATATACATACACCGGGTACATCGACCGCAACCAGGTCGTGCCCCAAAATAATAATACAATCAGGCAGTGACGGCAGTCCACATGTCGGACGCTCGCTCCGCAATATCAAATGTACATAATACTACAATACAGTACTAGCATTGCATCCAGGCTATCCCCCATGACCGATCCGCAACATCACAGCATAAACATACAACATCAACGTGAAAGTCACGTTCACAAATCCGTCTAACCGGGCTATAGCAGTTAGACTGGATTTACCGATCGAGTGACATTCACGGTCGCAGATATAATGTAAATACTGTGAAAAATGTGTTTAAAATTTTCCGATTGACCAAAAATTAACAAGTGGGCCCCCAATCAAAACTGTAGCACTCACAGAAAACCTAGGCCCAATTTTAATATTCCAAAACCCATATTTTAAGCCCACAAGCCCACTGAAAAAAATTGGTGCAGTGATCTCCACAGTGTGCGGCGGAAGGGCGGCGGAATGGGGGTATGTGCGGCGGTTCCGCGCTCCCACTGTGGACTCACTTCATCGAAATTTTACAGTGTTCTTAGATTTTCCAGTACATCAATATTTTACAACCTGAAAAATTTTTAGACTTCGAAAAATTTCAACAGAAACTGATGTGAAGAAAAAAAAATACGGTTTTGGAATTTTGGTCGATCGGAACTGAAAAACACATCAAACGAAGCTAGACGAAGTTAATGGCGAGGCTCTGATACCACTGTAAGTGCACTGCGGCGCCCCGGCCGTCAATCCGACGGCCAAACGCGGAAACGGTGATAAACTTTAATTTTTGCGGACTTAGCAAACCGGCACCACCGCGCACTAAACCCCGGATCGTGCCATTAAACTAGTCTAAGCTAACTAACAAGATAGGTTAGAGATGTACCGACTGATCCGAGTCCTCCGGTCTTCATCTCCACTCCGATCTCCTCGCGGGAACTCCGTCCATCTCCTCCTCGTCGGAAAGGGCACCACGAAGCCGGGTACTTTTACGGGCTCCCACCTCAATACCGAGGCAACTCGGGCGCGAAGTAGGCTACCCGACGCGTCCAAGATATGCTGTAGGAAGTGTAGTGTAGAATGCAAGTCTCACTTTGGGGTATTGGTTGCCTTTTGAAGATGGAGGAATGAAGGTATAAAAAATGGTGCTTTCATTTTTCCTTGTATCAAAAAAGAGATGAATGAATGCTACTCTCTCAACGATGAAGATGAAGCTCTCATTTTTTTCTTCTCTCTTTCTTTTCTCAACCATGAATAAAACTCTCTCATCAAGTGAGAATAAAAATGGTGGAGCAAAAACAATATGATAGCAAGAGGGAGGTGAGTGTAGGAAGCAAAAGTGGTGACCACATCCTAAAACATAATCATCACTAAATCAACATCAAACCTCACTTCATTTCTAATCTCATCAAATCTCATAAAAGCATGAAAAGCAAAGATGCTTATCATATCAATCCTTATGCAAATAAATCCTCCACAAAGTGTTATTTGCAAAACTGCAAATAACCCCCTCCATCAGAAAAGTCCGGCCGGGAAAGAACAAAGAAAAACCGGCCGGAACGGAATGCAAACTGGCAACTCCAGAAAACTGGTCGCGTAATAAATTACAGGAAAACCCCGATACTGTGCATACACACTCGCATCTGTATTCCGTCCCGACACAAATGCAAAGAGACAAAATCTACACTGTACTAAACTAGGACCGGCATAAAACCAAAGCCGGCTAGTAATATCCGTCCGATCCTGATCCGTGCAATACAGCACGTATCTGATCGAACGCTGCCATATAACTATACGGCCACTAGTACAAAACCGTCCGATCCTGATCCGTGCAATACCGCACGTATCTGATCGGACCCTGCCATATCTCCATACGGCCTCTACAGCGTTTCGCCCGAAAGCTTGAGTAACTGAAAGTGTGGTGGACTCTAAAGACTCGTCAATACTATGGCTGTGGATTTAACCACTAGCACGTCAGAGGTATAATCCAATACGTGACGGGCCACCAGCTATTGACCAAAAGGGACGTCGATGAGTGAACTCATACTGACACCCAACTGAGCCTGTCAGTGACAATATCCGTACAGTCCGGTCCGTTCGTCTATGAGCATCGCATGTCGGGCCTAGGGGGTTGGTAAAAGTCAGACCCCCAAAAGCGGTACAAGTCGTGTCGGAGTGTAGCCCAGAACACCCTGAGATACTACTGGAATACCTACCAGTAAATCTCCTGCCTTGGCCAAGGACTTCGTGTAATGGCTCTCCTAGACACAGCGCGACCTCACCCCCAATTCCGGGAGAGACGAACCCCCGAAGATCCGCTCACTGCCTCCATGTGGCTCGGGACTGTACCCAACTAAAACCTGTTTGCACGACTCCTTTGAGCCGTGGTAGGGTAGTAATCAAAGCACAGTGGGAACTCACACGAGACAAATGACGATCCCCAGGTCGATGAACTAACCTGTACACATGTCACCTGGGAACTGCTATCTGACGTCAGGTATAAGACCAACTAGCATGTTCCCGACGAGTCCTGTCCGGTGTAATCATAACCCAATGAGCACCTGCATACATCTTAGGTGAACCAACTGACACCAGTGGCTTGTGAGACCGGCCACCGCCCCTCGTCGGGGTCTCGACTGTATACACTAGTCTACTCTGGAGAATCGATGCCCTGTCTCGAAACTCCCACGACTAGGGAGCTTTTAAGGATGTGCTTATAGACTACCAGCTCCCACGTATATGATCGCCCTCATACTGCCGGTAGTCAAGCAAGAATCCAAGGGGCTCTATCAACGTGCAATAGTGATCTGTCATGTCACCTAAAGCAGTACACGATGATAAAGGTAAACCAGATAGCATACTATCATCTCGAGTAAGACTGTCCTACCGGGATAGGTCCTCCCTCAATCATTGCAATCACGTGCCTGTGATCCAATAATCGACTCTGAGGGCACTATCTCCAACATGGATGAGAATGTGTAGAGAAACAACTAGGGTTAGGGTTTGGTTAGGTTAAAAGAATGTGTCATCCATAAAGATCTTAAGAATGACAAAAGAAAAAGCTTCTAGAAGGAACTTGAAGCTACTAACCCTAATCAAACCCTAACCTCAAATAATCATCTTTAAACATGTTTAACAATTAATCATATCATGTCACAATAATATATATCACATATATATTATATATTTGCAACAAAAGAAAATAATACAATTAACATATATCGCATATATATCAATGTATCATCCCGCGAGAAAATGAAATAATAAAGTAAGCCAATATTAGTTAATATAATAATATATCATATATATTATTATATATTAAATCATCGAATCAACACTTGATCCGACGATCCGGCTATATCGAATATAACCGACTAATATATCATGTACCGATTCATCGAATCAACACTTGATCCGTTGTCCCGGTTCATATCTAAATATCGCGAGAATATAATACGGTATCCCATATCACATTATTCTCGGTCCTGCACATATCACATATGTGCCTCTACTCCGTTTCGCCTGAGCCAAGAAACCTCTGTGTAGGACTCTAAAGAATCGTCAATATGCCGGTAGCAGATGATGATCATATCAAACACCCACAAGCTGCAAGCGGTCAGCTAAACGTAACAGCCACCCAGGTATTGAGCGATAAGAAGATCAACAAGCTAGCCTGTGCGTTCTCCTGTGAATCCAACCAGTAACACTCCCGTACAGTCCGGACTGTTCGTCTGATATGTCGCATATCAAGTCTAGGGGTGGTATACATCAGACCCCAGTAACCGATAAGTCGTGTCGATGTATGGCTCATAACGGGTCAAGAAACTACTAGTAACACTTACCAGTAAATCTCTATATCAGCCCTGGCCAGGGACTTCCAGTTATAGCCAATCGAACACAGCACAACATCAACTCCCTATACCGGGAGAGACGAATCCCCTCCTATCGCTCATTGCCTCCATGTGATTCGGGACTGTACCCAAAAGCCACCGTTTTGCACGCCCTCTTGACGTGGTATGGTGGAAATCAAAGCACAGTGGGAATCACACAAGACTCTATGACGATCTCGGGTCTTCAGACTACCCTGTACCTGTGTCACCGGAGAACTGCCATCTGACGTGTGGTATATCACCATCTGGGAGTTCTCGGCGAGTCCGTCCAGTGTACCCAGTCTCTACTGAGCACCCGTACACCATCTCTGATGTCTAACACCGATGGATATGGGATCATCCATCGCCCATCATATGGGTCAAGATGCGTATACTCTAGTCTACTCTGGTGTATCGATGCCCTGTCTCGATATACCCTCGACTAGGAACAGTTATAGGATGTACTCATCGACTACCGCGGCCCCACTAGTATGATCTCATCATAGTCCCAGTAGTCGAGTACAGATCCTAAGGGCTTTATCAACATGTGAGAGTAAAACAGTAAACCAATACAAGTCAACATGTTAAGATAAAGTGAAACCAAATAGCATACTATCATGACGAGCAAGAATGTCTTCTCTATATATAACCAAGCATCCATTATAATATACATCAAATGTACAACAATGGCCTCTAGGGCATATACATAACTAACAATCTCCCACTTGCACTAAGGCCAGCTGCTGTAGTATCTCATACCTAGCATCCCGAATAATCTCTCAAACTGTATCTGGGGAATAGCCTTCGTGAATGGATCCGCAGTTTTGTCCTTCGTATCTACTCTCCTGACCTCGATCTCCCGGCGATCAACTATCTCCCTGATCAGGTGATACCGCCTCAGAATATGTCTGGACTTCTGATGGGACCTGGGTTCCTTAGCCAAAGCCACAGCTCCATTGTTATCGCAATACAGAGGTATTGGATGCTTAATGGATGGAACCACACCAAGTTCACTAATGAACTTCTTGATCCAGACAGCCTCTTTGGCAGCATCGTTGGCAACGATGTATTCAGCCTCCATCATTGAGTCTGCAACGGTATCCTGTTTGGAACTCTTCCAACATACCGCCCCTCCATTGAGGGTAAAGACAAAACCCAAATTCGACTTAGAGTCGTCCTTATCACTTTGGAAGCTGGAATCGGTAAAGGACTCCACCTGGAGTTCTTCGTTACCATACACCAAGAACATCTCCTTAGTCCTTCGTAAGTACTTGAGAATGTTCTTCACTGCTGTCCAATGACCCTCTCCTGGATCTGCTTGATACCGACTCACTACACTTAGTGAGTATGCTACATCGGGTCTGGTACATAGCATCGCATACATGATAGAGCCTACTGCCGAAGCATAGGGTATCCCTTGCATGCGAGCTCTCTCCAAATCAGTCTTGGGAGACATCTCTTTGGAGAGAGTGAGTCCAAAGATCGTGGGGGGATTCCCACGTTTGGATTCTTCCATACTAAACCTCTTTAGTATGGTATCAATGTACCTGGATTGGGACAATCCCAGTATCCGTTTAGATCTATCTCTATAGATCATGATTCCCAATATGCAGGAGGCATCACCTAGATCTTTCATTGAGAATCTCTGTGATAATAAGTGCTTGACTGATTGCAGCATAGGAATATCATTTCCTATCAAGAGTATGTCATCCACGTACAATACGAGGAAGACAACCTTACCCTCTGCTACCTTCTTATAGATACAAGGTTCATCTATATTTTTGATGAAGTCAAACTCTTTGACTACAACATCAAAACAGATGTTCCAACTCCGCGATGCTTGCTTTAACCCATAAATGGATTTAAGCAGCTTGCACACCTTTCCGCTGCTCCCACTATCTACAAAGCCCTCTGGCTGAGTCATGTACACGCACTCTTCTAAATCACCGTTTAGAAAGGCGGTCTTAACATCCATTTGCCAGATTTCGTAGTCATGGTATGCAGCAATGGCAAGTAAGATCTGGATGGACTTAAGCATAGCCACTGGAGAAAAGGTTTCGTCATAGTCCACACCTGGTCTTTGACGAAAACCTTTTGCTACAAGTCTAGCTTTGAAAGTCTCAACCTTTCCATCTACACCAAATTTCTTTTTAAAAATCCACTTGCTCCCAATGGGTTTTACCCCTTCAGGAGCATTTTCTAAAATCCATACTTTATTGGTGTACATGGATTCCATCTCAGATCGCATTGCATCCAGCCATTTCACAGAGTCACCACTTGTGATGGCCTGCTCGAAACTTGTCGGTTCATCATCATCCATGATGCAGTCCTCGCTTCCACCATCAATGAGAAAACCGTAGTATCTCTCAGGTGGATGAGAAACCCTACTAGATCGGCGGAGAGGCTGGGGTTCGTCGGGTACTACTGAATCCTCTGGTTCAACCAAGTCTTCTGTTATAGTTTGTGTTGCTGGAACCTCTTCCAGTTCTACCTCAATACTACTATTCTGTTTCATAAGAAAACCTTTTTCTAAGAAAGTAGCATGTCGAGAAACAAACACCTTTTGTTCCTCGGGGTGGTAGAAGATATACCCTTGTGAATTTCTGGGATATCCTACAAACTTACATAAGACTGATCTTGCCTCGAGTTTGTCCGGATTTTGTCTTTTGACATAGGCCGGACAACCCCATATCTTAATATAATTAAGATGTGGTCTCTTCCCTTTCCATATCTCATATGGAGTGGTAGGCACAGATTTGGTAGGAACTCTATTCAATAGGTCTATGGCTGTCTCAAGCGCATACCCCCAAAAGGAAATAGGTAACTCGGCTGTACTCATCATCGAGCGCACCATATCTAATAGGGTGCGATTCCTGCGCTCCGTTACACCGTTGTGCTGTGGTGTATAAGGAGGAGTAAGCTGAGAAAGAATCCCATTCTCTTTTAGATAATCTAGGAACTCACCGCTTAAGTATTCACCTCCTCGATCAGATCGAAGAATCTTAATACTTTTGCCCGTTTGGTTCTCTACTTCGTGATTATATTCTCTGAATTTCTCAAAAGCTTCAGACTTGTGTTTCATCATAAACACATGTCCGTATCTAGAGAGATCGTCAGTGAATGTAATGAAGTAGGAAGAACCGTTCCTGGCATGCGTAGACATGGGACCGCATACATAACTATGTATCAGTCCTAAGAGTTCAGTAACTCTTTTTCCGTGTCCACTAAACGGAGCTTTGGTCATTTTTCCTTTAAGACATGAATGGCAAGTATCATAAGATGATAATTCGAACGGATTCAAATAACCATCTCTATGTAACTTAGCTAGTCGTGTCGCATTGATATGACCAAGTCTACAATGCCACAAGTAGGATTCGTTCATATCTGAACTTTTCCTCTTGTGTGTGTTTTGTATATTCAGGACTGTATTCTGATTTAGAATGAATATGCCATTATGTAACGAGCCTGATGCAATCAACTTTTGATCTAGGATTATGTTCATAACATTATCCTGTACTACAAAATTATATCCCTCTTTACTCAATAAAGAAACTGATATAATGTTGCACATCATGTTCGGTATATAATAGCACTCATTTAGAATCAGTGTATTGCGATTTGGCAATACAAGGTGATATTCGCCAACTGCTTTGGCTACAATACTCGCACCGTTCCCTACTTGAACGGAATGATCACCTTTTCCCAGTTCTCTACCTTTACGTAGCCCATGCAACTGTTTGCATATGTGGGATCCTGATCCGGTATCTAATACCCAGGATGTAGGGTGAACTGAGAAACAGTTCTCAATAACAAACACACCCGAAGAAGATGCATCAATATGCACGTTCTTTTGGGCGGCGTGAGAATCCAGATATTCTCCTGTTTCCTGTTCAGTCTTATAACTCTTATAAGAAAGAATGGGTCTAACGTTCCCTTGCTCAGTACAATAATCAGGTTCAGTCAATACATCCATATTATTATCTTGATTATGGCATGACATGGTCGCTACCTGGAGAGAGAGAGAAGAAAAACACTTTGAGCGTATGCTCTTGCAAGATTAGATTGGTTATTATCTTATCTAATCAGGATGTCTCCCACTGGTTTTATCAAATCTACCTTAAAACCCTAAAAGGTAAGATTAGCCGGGATTAATTACACCCTACAATTTCGTCAATCTTTCAGCCAGATCAGTGTCGGTACTTTGAGGGAGGTTCCCCGTGCTTTCGCACGGACCTAATTAAAGTAAACCTCGATTTCCCAGAGGCGTAACCCCGTTAACACTTTTCTAGACACCTACTTGAATGACTAATTATCCTGTGTAAAACTCTCCCCGGAGTAACTCTTACTCGCAGTGGGTATTAGGATCCAACTATCTCATAGGAGGTATGCAATCTCATTGCAAATTTCAACGTTTGAAATTCCCGATAAAGCTTTTACCCCTAGTGTGCTATGACCTTGACGCATGCCAAACTACCCATAGTCCACTAGTCAAGTTCAACCCGTACATTTCGTGATTGAATTAAACCCACCCGTACGACCCTTGACGCATGCCAAACAACGCCGCACGAATACCCTAATCCAATCGCATCTCATGCTGCAGATAAGTAAAAATCAGCTACCGTACGCTACGCCTTGACGCATGCCAAACTACCGTAGCACGAATACTAAATATTACTTATCTGAAATGACGGAGGGCTACGCAGGTTTTTCAAAAAAAACCCTGAGCGTAATGAACTTGATATCGTCGTAGAATCTAGTAGTTTTTTGAAAAGGAGTGTTTTGAGGCTTTTCTTAGTTTCGCTAAAGGGGTCACTCCCGGTGAGGGGATCGTCGGCCCTTTCCTCATCGAATAAGGTGCAGGATATATCATATATACCGCTGTGCAAAGCAAAACACTAAAAGCAATCAAAAGACAAAGCGCGTTTTGTAGCATCTGCCAGTTTTGCTAAAGGAGTCACTCCCGGTGAAGGGATCTCGGTCCTTTCCCCATCGAATAAGGTGCAGGATATATCGTATATATCACTTTGCAAAGCAAAACTGTAGCTACCCTTTTTATAAAGTTTTTGATTCTACAACATCTTTAGGTTTCTTTTCTTTTATTAATCTCATTAATAAAAATCCCATCAGCTTATGCTTCCTAAGCATCACAGAAGAAACGAAAGAAGTAATATTTTTATATCAGCATATATATAGTATAAGCATTCGTCTCAGGCAGTAATATGATCTCATCACAGAACATTGCAGCAGAAGAACATATATGAAATATTGGATATACTAGGACGTCCGTGTTTTCAATACGAGCCTGTATAAAACAAGGATTCCACGGTCGCGACGAATAGCCAAACCCACATCCCAAGACCCCTACGAGAGCGGCAAGTAACACTGCCAATTCTAGGGTTAGAAGACCCGGTCTCGACTCCTCGAGATGGCCTCCCACTGGACCCTAGAACCCGGTCACTTGTGCTCCCCACCTTGGGTCTACCTAATGCGGAAAAGTAAATAATATACACTGGTGACAGCAACCGCATCCTGGAAGTGCCCCAAATAAAAGAATATTACATTACAAATGAATTTTACATGAATGAAAATAAAAACCCTCATCTCACATAAAACCCCCGGCTATTCAGAACGCGACGATCCAATATAACATATCACAACAACACATAATATCTCATATCATCAACGTAAGTAAATATGCGCATCCCAATTGTCGTTGACATATAGCAACGAAACCGGCGATATCACATATTACACTTACGGTCACAGAAAAGAAAGTGTAAAACTACAATATTTGGAATCCACAATCACTTTAGACATCGTAAATCCGAAATATCACATACTCCGCATTTCATGCCTAACTCTAAGAATTCCACATATTGTATCACATTCCAGATAAATAAACAGTATTAAACTTTCCGAACAGATAATCAAACACCCAAAATTTCCCAAAGTGCTCAACACTTGAGCGGGGTTCAAATAATCCCAGAATATGTCACAGTACCGGTGATCCAGCCGTAGAAGGGTCAAGCCAACGCCTCACATATGGCACACCGTACTGCCCCAAACCCGAAGGTTCAAAAGGCAGTTCAAGACGGTCACATAATCGAGTTAAGGTTTGTTGTCTTCTAGAGGGTCCACCACTTAACTTGTACAATTTTCCCGAAAGATTTAAACCCGAATAAATTTCAACACTTGAAAGTTTGCCGTACCGGGAAACAGTAAGTTAATGATATCCGTTCAAATAGTTTAACAGTTTCTAAATATCCGGAAAGAAATACGAATTTAAAATTTCCGATCGAGTCTACTATTACAAAACAAACCCCAGAATTTTAAACACCTGGAACAGATTAAAAATACCCAGAATATTCAGCAAGTACCTACGGTTAAAACCATGAAGCCACGTGTCCCAATCCTACAGTGCCGCCGCGGAACCGCCGCGAGATCCATATTCCTGCCGCGGATCCGCGCTCAGTTGGTTGAATTGTGGGCACGTGTTTCATGGTAATTCTTAGAATTACCTGCTGATTTTTTTACATATTTTTAATTCTGAAAAATCCCAAAATTTAAAAAATTTCCAGAGAGTCCATTTTGTTCGTTTCGGGTTCGATCGGAGTTTTAACTTCGTAAACACATCGCCTAATGCTCTAGCTAGGCTCTGATACCACTGTAGGGTTCCTAGGCACTCTTGTGAAGGTTCTTAAGGCATCAAACATGCCCGGATTAAATTTTAGACGTGCCGAACAACCCAAAGCCGGGATCTTTGCTAGATTATTAGGGTTTAACATGTAATAAGATAACTTTTATCTAAGTGTGAGGGATTACAACCTTTGTAGTCCGCTCCTTCACTTCACAAGCTCCGAGTAGAAGTCCCTTTGCGGCGATCCACGATCTCCCGGACTCATGAGAGGCTCCACGACTCGAACGATCCATTCTAGCTTGTCGTAATCCAAATCTCCGATGATCTACCTTGAAGTTGCTTCGACTCAAGCTTTCTCACTCAAAAGAGAAGAACACCCTAATCCCAAAGGCTAGATGAGATGAGGATGAGAGAGTAGTGATTTTGCTTTCTTTTTATATCATTTTCTCATATTTTATCATCACTTAAGGATTTTCAAGAGAGCTTCTTCAAGAGAGAAGAAGAAGATAATGGATAATCAAAAAGATATGATTAATCTTTTCCTTTTGTGATGAATAGAAATATAAATCATATGATTGATATATAACCATGGTCAAGGATGAATGGATGAGAATGTGTAGAGAAACAACTAGGGTTAGGGTTTGGTTAGGTTAAAAGAATGTGTCATCCATAAAGATCTTAAGAATGACAAAAGAAAAAGCTTCTAGAAGGAACTTGAAGCTACAAACCCTAATCAAACCCTAACCTCAATTAATCATCCTTAAACATGTTTAACAATTAATCATATCATGTCACAATAATATATATCACATATATATTATATATTTGCAACAAAAGAAAATAATACAATTAACATATATCAATGTATCATCCCGCGAGAAAATGAAATAATAAAGTAAGCCAATATTAGTTAATATAATAATATATCATATATATTATTATATATTAAATCATCGAATCAACACTTGATCCGACGATCCGGCTATATCGAATATAACCGACTAATATATCATGTACCGATTCATCGAATCAACACTTGATCCGATGTCCCGGTTCATATCTAAATATCGCGAGAATATAATACGGTATCCCATATCGCATTATTCTCGGTCCTGCACATATCACATATGTGCCTCTACTCCGTTTCGCCTGAGCCAAGAAACCTCTGTGTAGGACTCTAAAGAATCGTCAATACGCCGGTAGCAGATGATGATCATATCAAACACCCACAAGCTGCAAGCGGTCAGCTAAACGTAACAGCCACCCAGGTATTGAGCGATCAGAAGATCAACAAGCTAGCCTGTGCGTTCTCCTGTGAATCCAACCAGTAACACTCCCGTACAGTCCGGTCTGTTCGTCTGATATGTCGCATATCAAGTCTAGGGGTGGTATACGTCAGACCCCAGTAACCGATAAGTCGTGTCGATGTATGGCTCATAACGGGTCGAGAAACTACTAGTAACACTTACCAGTAAATCTCTATATCAGCCCTGGCCAGGGACTTCCAGTTATAGCCAATCGAACACAGCACAACATCAACTCCCTATACCGGGAGAGACGAATCCCCTCCTATCGCTCATTGCCTCCATGTGATTCGGGACTGTACCCAAAAGCCACCGTTTTGCACGCCCTCTTGGACGTGGTAAGGTGGAAATCAAAGCACAGTGGGAATCACACAAGACTCTATGACGATCTCGGGTCTTCAGACTACCCTGTACCTGTGTCACCGGAGAACTGCCATCTGACGTGTGGTATATCACCATCTGGGAGTTCTCGGCGAGTCCGTCCAGTGTACCCAGTCTCTACTGAGCACCCGTACACCATCTCTGATGTCTAACACCGATGGATATGGGATCATCCATCGCCCATCATATGGGTCAAGATGCGTATACGCTAGTCTACTCTGGTGTATCGATGCCCTGTCTCGATATACCCTCGACTAGGAACAGTTATAGGATGTACTCATCGACTACCGCGGCCCTACTACTATGATCTCATCATAGTCCCAGTAGTCGAGTACAGATCCTAAGGGCTTTATCAACATATGAGAGTAAAACAGTAAACCAATACAAGTCAACATGTTAAGATAAAGTGAAACCAAATAACATACTATCATGACGAGCAAGAAAGTCTTCTCTATATATAACCAAGCATCCATTATAATATACATCAAATGTACAACAATGGCCTCTAGGGCATATACATAACTAACAGCTTCTCGACAAATTTCGAGAATGCCCCTCCAATCCGTGAAAACACGGAAAAACTTTAGACTGTATAAATCCAATAACCTGATACTAGAATCTGGCTTAAACCAAAGCCGGCTAGTAAAAACTGTCCGAAAAGTCGTACGTGCGTAAACACACGTATGCGTCCGAACCCTGGTCGTAAAACTATACGACCTCTATATCGTTTCGCCTGGAGCAGGGAAACTCTCTGTGTGGGACTCTAAAGACTCGACACTACGCTGGCAGTGGGTTTTAACCACAGACCGCAAGCTGCACTAGCTGTACGTAACGGTCCCCAGGTAGATGTCAATAAGAAGGCCGATGAGGAAAACCATCCGAACCCCTACTGAGCCTGATGTGACAATCTCCGTACATTCCGGTCTGTTTGTCTAAGACTATCGCATATCAAGCCTACGGGGCGGCAAGCGTCAGTCCTCTAATAGCTGTATAAGTCGTGTCGGAGCGAAGCCCATTACACCCTGAGAAGCTACTGGAACCTACCAGTATATCTCGCTTGCCCTGGCCAAGGACTTTGCGTAATGGCTCTCTGACACTGCGCGATATCAACTCCTAATACCGGGAGAGTCGAATCCTATTTAACTGCCACTGCCTCCAAGTGCTCGGGACTGCACCCAACTGCTACCTGTTTGCACGACTCCTTTGAGCCGTGGTAGGGTAGCAATCTAAGAACAGTGGGACACACTCGAGGCGAAGTAGCAGTGTCAAGTCTGCGGACTATGCTGTATTCATGTCACCTGGGAACTGTTAACTGACGACGGGTATAATACCAACCGATCAGTTCCCTGCGAGTCCTGTCCGGTGTACCCGTAACCTAACGAGCACCTGTATACTATCTCTAGTACGACGTACTGATGGCTGTGGGACAGACCATCTCCCCAACTGGGATGAGAAGCGTATACACATAGTCTACTCCGGAATATCGATGCCCTATCTCGATAATCCAACGACTAGGGACCTATATAGGATGTTGCTTACAGACTACCCAGCCCCCACTAGTGTGACAGCCATCACGACGCTGGTAATCAAGCAAAGATCCTATGGGCTCTACTAATATGTATAAGTTATACGTTACAAGAAACATATGCACATATTAAAGTAGACTCAAACCAAGTAGCATACTACCATATTTAGCAAGACTGTTATATACAACTGTGAATATGTCACGACCAAAAAATGGCCCGTGACGGCCCTAATACTACGCAACGCAGTAAAAGAAAGCCAAACCCAGAAATCTAAACCAAGAAAAGAATGCTGAAAAGATAATATTAGTTTTGAAACCATTGAAATCGCAACCCAAATTCTTTAAAAGTCTTATTTTTTTTTCCTTCTTCAAAATTTTAGCAACACCCCATTTTTATAAAGACTAGTCAATATGAATACAACAGAAGAATAAGGACAGTAGAGAAAAAGCTGTATATATAAAGACATCAAATTCACAATAATACACACTACGTCCTCACCAAGTCTCTATGTCAATAATACAACAGTAGATGGAGAGTACAATACAACGAAGGTACAATATATAATACAGATAACCGTCTAACCCACCTATGCAAAAGGGTACTGTGAGCTGATGCGGTATCTGTAGCAAAAGATGGTAGCTGGATAGCTGGATAGGGGGTTAGCCTGCCTCGACTACTCTGGGGAAAAACCTGAAACACCTGTGGCACAACGGGGGTGAGTTGCCAACTCGTGAATAGTATAAAACATATGCAGGTAATCGCAGGAATGTACGTACAGCATGAATCTAAGATATACGATTACAATAATAATATATCATGCAATGCTGAAATAGTGAGAGTACACTAGCAGGTACAATCAATATGTGAAGCAATGATGGCATGATAGTAGTATGCAATGTCTATGCAATAGAGATATGAGAAAGCAAATATGCAACTATCATATGGGTACACTACAAGTACTACCAATATATGAATCTGTGCATAAGATAGGTAATGGTGAGGTGTAGGGTGGAATATGTCATTTTCCACGGAAACCTGACGTCGTGGCAGGATCACAATCCACCAAGATACTCCAATCCCAAATCCTCAAACCAGGCCCCACATTGGGCACTCACATCAAATAAGTCTCACATCTCCTCAATGTACAATGTCGAGTAATCTCCTATATCCCGAATGTACAAGTCACCAATCACATAGGTATATCCAATGTCCAAATCCCAATGAATCACCTAGTATCCCAAGTCCAATCTCAAGTAAGTTTCTAGCATCCTAAAGGTAAATATATGTACAGAAATAAATATGATGGGGGCAATACACATATATTAGCGTCCCATTCCACTAATATTGGTGTAAGGATATATATAACAACGGCTAAGTCCCCTGTTATATATACAAAAAGGGGTTAAAGAAATATCATGAAACCGTGTGCCAAGCATCGACACAGAAATCCTCGTATATGGGGCTCCGTCAGTCCGGATCAGCCCACGGGGTCCGTCTGCAGTGTCGGCCCTCGGCCTCGACAGTACAGGTCATCCCGCATCCACCTCTCTACTCTGGCCAGTAGCCTCCAGACAACTGCCAGGTCCAAACAATCACCGGGAGGTACTCGCCCGCCTCCAGGCTCAATCGGCAAACCCATCGATCTTCTTGCCGAGGGGAACCATACCGGGCCCCACCATGTACTCTCATACGGCAACCACACATCGTATGGAGCATAGAATCAGCACCGTTAAAACTCATGGGGGACGCTCGAAATATCATATCAAGGAAACCGGGTTGTTCATGTATGCATAATTTCATGAACTCCCGCGGTTCCCAAATCCCGAAAACATCATATAAAATCCAGATAAACAATGCGCAATCCAAGAATAAATATATGAGATATATCTGAATGCGAGCAGGTAAACACAAGTATATAGCTGAACCAGATGTATGCGAAATCATGATAAGGTACAGCAAGTAACATCAGTAAATGTGAATATGCGACAACAACTGAATATGTATCTAACATACAGGTGTAGCAAAGTATAGGTATCTACCTATAAGAACTGATGTCGTATACCCCCCTGGGTATAAGTAACATATGTAGGAAATCCCTCCCGGTATAGGTAAAATATGTATGAGGTATACCGGTAGCTGTATCGCAAAGTGAAATATACCTATCACTAAAGGTATGATACACTATAGGTATACCGATAAACTAGATGTCAAGTGTGGCAAGCAATGGTAGCTATAAGGGTTAGTGTGTGACATAGCAATTATTGACGGTGTGTGTGTAGCATGCAATCCGTGCTCGTGCGACATGAACCGTCAATAATATGTGCAGTGTCCTACGGCTGCTAGTCACAGTATATAGCTATACCTAGGAAATGCAATAAATGCGCAATTCTACAATGACGTAGAATGTGCGACAGGAAATTGAATCCTAGCCCAGACGCATAACGCCATGCGGGCGATTCCCCTGTAGATGTTATATCTACTCACCTAAACTCCACGCTGGGTGAATCCTATCACTTGCTCCCCCTGTAGCCGTGTCCGTAGCTCCTGCCTGCAAACCTGTAAATATAACATGAAAATCACATATAAGCCAAGATATCTCGCGAAACGCGATATCGAAACGAAACGAGAAACTCGCGTCGCGAACTAAGCGCGCGTGTGCACGATACGCTGAATCGTGTGCGTACGCGTCTAGAAACCATCGCGACACGCCGCGATACGCTGGATCACAGAACCCACTCACGTATCGCGCGTATCGCGCAAACACAACTAAACACAAAAGCGACATATAGTCCCAGATTTTCCTACAGGCAAGATATTGCAAAACTATACATGCCAAAAACCTAAACAACACAGCAGGGACCCCTAGCCAAAAGACCAACACCCAACTCCCCAACTTGGCCGCAAATTGCGGCCAATCTGGAGAAATTGGAGGCCTGAAAAAGGGGGTAGGGGCTCGTCTTCTGGTGGTGTGTTCTAGACCTAGGTATCATGTCCCAGTTTCCACAATTTTACTCTGCAAGGTCCGGGTCTATAGCAGATCACAAAAGTCACAAATATCGCTTAAAAACGACAATTTTGCATAAAACACAAACTATATGGTATTTTAGTGTAATCTGGGGATTTCTCAGTTGAAGTGGCTTAACTAACACTAAACCAACCTAAGGTATCTAACCAAATCAACAATTATCCACAATTCCACTTAAACACCACAATTAGCACTAAACTTAGCTATTTAGCACTAAACAAGCTAATTAGCACACAAGCTGCACAATCAAACAATAGGGTTCGGAAATATACCCTATTGGACCCTAGAGAGCAGGTGAAGAGGTGTATGGAGGAGATGAGGCTGCTGCAGTTGCCGGAGCTCCAAAAGTTGCTGTTGCTGATCCTGTTGCTGCTGCTGATATTGCTGTTGTTATTGTTGTTGTTGTTATCTTTGTTGTTGTTGCTGTTGCTGCTGCCGAAGATGATAATGATGCTGATGATGATGAAGCTGCTGCTGAGATGATGATGCTGTTGATGTTGTTGTGTTGCTGTTGATGATGAGGATGATGATGATGATCCCTGCAGCTGCTGCTGCCTTTGCCTGTTGCTGCTGCTGCCAAGGCTTGCTGCTGCTGCTTCTTCTCTCTCTCTCTGCAGTGAGTGTGTGTGTGTGTGTGAGAGAGATGAGAGAATGAGAGTGAGGGAAATGAGAATGAGAGGAATTTCCAACACCCCCTCTTCTCACCCTCTCTCTCTCTCAATCAAGAAGCATGGCTCAAGCCATGTTGTCCCATGCTTTCCCTCGCTCTCTCTCCCCAAAGTCAACAAAACAAAATAAGAAACCCTTTATAAAATTCCTTTTTTCCTATTAAAACCAACACTACTAATTACAACCATACACTTAAAACCCAAAACACTTAAACAAATCATGAAACTAACCTAAGGAGAATGGGTTAATTATCATGCTTGCTAAACATGGTCTAACCCCAAAAACAACTCTAGTTTACATGCACAAGTGTGTGTGTGCCTAACAAAAATCTAATAAAAAAACACAATAAATAGGATAAAATATTTAAAACTTAATTTGGTAAACTTTTTATTAAAAAACTATATATTAAAATATAATTAGCTACAAAACACATTCTAAGGTGTTACAATCTCCCCCCCTTAGAAGAAATTCGTCCCCGAATTTAAAAAATATACCTTTACGTGTACCTTCAAAGAGAAGATTAAAATCCTCAAATCTCGCTCGCAGCCTCCCAAGTGACTACCTCACCATACGGCTACGTCCAAGAAAACCCTTCACAAATGGCAAGACCCTTGACCGACGTTTCTCCACCTGTCGAGCCATTAACACACGTGGCTGTGGGTGAACGAAAGATCGCATCCAGCTAAATGGTCTGGTGCCAAAACATGTGAGAAAGGTCGAGAAGGTAATTGTAAAGTATCATCACAAGGAATACGGGGTGAAAATCTAATAATCTGGGCGGAAGTGCCAATTTGAAGGCAACAAAACTAACTCGCTTATAGGATCTAAAAGGACCTAAAATCCTGGGATAAGCTTCCCAAAATCCAACACGTCGCTCATCGGAAGGTCCGTAGGAATACATGATCTGTCCTACGAACTCGAGTCTATGACCAACACAGTGGTCACAAGACCTTAGTTCGAAAAGGACAATCCCCATCCTGACCTAACACAACGGGACCGTCTCTGAAATCTCTAGACTAGCTGGGGTCCAAAGTCCTGCTTACGCAGAGTCAGAAAACAACAGGCTGGCGATCGACACGATCTAACCCCTAAGCCTAAGGGTGGCCAATTGGAGTGTCCCCTGATAACAGCTATCGAAGGAGAACCCTAACGATGGCGAGTGACGATCCCAAGCTGCTGACGACCAAACAAAACAACAAACACACAACTTAAACAAAACAACTGAGTGAAACCTGATGACAAGAATCCGAATGGAGTCACACCCTAACTAACTGGGTAGAAACCATAACGGAATTCATGGAGATCTGCTCCCATTCCTTCTTCGGAACGGTAAAAGGATTGCAATTCTCCAGCCGGCCTCAGATGCTCGACCCAAAGCACACAACAAGACAGACACTTGAAACGAAACCTGTAACTTCCCTTACATTCCTGTCCACTCGTAACTATCTCACAAGTCACGCCAAAGCTGGTGGAACTTGAATGCACAGAGGGAGTTGACAGATGTGCATGCTCTAGGATTTCACGTTTCTACCCGATGAAACCAGGTACACAAACGCGTCCCTAAGTTAGCACCTCATTGTCACAAATCAAGGTCTCTGAATCATTACCCAGCCGAGTATGCTCAAGTATCGCTAACGAACGAGCTTCGGTGGGCAGTGTCTCGCGAAAACGACTTAAGAGAAGTGGTCGGGCGCAGACATGAGCAAGCTGTCCCCTCCGTAGAGACGAACTACGCTATACTCAACGATCACACAAAAACTGCAAATCTGCAGAAGACTGTCACAACAATCCAAATCTGCTGCAGGAAGATGTACATTAAGCTCTAGTGGTCCATGGAAAAATCTGACACGACTCTCAACCAAGTAGCGTTTCCAAATTTCCAACGCAAAACCACCGCGGCCATCTCCAGATCATGAGTGGAATATCCTTCTTGTACTTCCTCCAAATGTAGGGAAAGCAAAAGCGACGACTCTGTAGTGTCACATCAGTACACCCTCGAGCCCACTCAAGAAACATTACAGTTAAACAATAAGGTCGCCCGAACCAAAAGCAAAGAAAGACTGATGCAGTTGTTAACTGAGTCTTCAACTGCTGAAAACTCCGTACACATGCCTCAGTCCACAGAAAAGAAACCTCCTTCTAGTCCATTCAGTCACTGGTGCAGCACCACTCTAGCAATCCTGCCTGAAACGGCGGTAAAACCTGCTAAGCCCAACAATCTGCGGATCTCCGTCCGGCACACAAGTCTGGACTTAAGCCGTACGGTCACAATCTCCCGCGGAACCATACGAAACCGTCTCCCGTGACTACAAGACCTAGGAGTCAACACAAAACAAGCCTGAAGAAACACTCCGAGAATTTAGCAACTGCTGGTGCTCTCCCAGTATCTGCATAACAAATCCTCAAGCGCTACTCCTGTCTCTCAAGACACATTAAATAGACCAGAATGTCGTAAGTAACACAACAGAAACTGGTCGAGGAACGGCCTGAAGAAATCTGGTGCATCATATCTACGAATGCTGCTAGGGCACCAGGGAATCCAACGACTCACAAAAACACACAAAGCCCGTAGCCCGCACAAGGCAGTCTCCGGAATGTCGTCACTCCGAATCCGCAGTAATGATGACCTGATCCCAAACACACTTAGAAAAAATGTCTCGCACTCTGGAGCTGATCGAAGAAATCGCCACGGCGAGGTGAAGGATACCTATCCGCACCGTAAGCCGGTTTAATTGACGATCCGTCGATACACAACCCCAAACTGCCGTCTTTCTCCTCGACGAACAGAAATAGGAGCTTCCAAAAGCGAAACACTCAGACGCACAAAACTTCCCAAACCAAAACTCTGCAGCTGATCCTTAAGCTCCCTCAGCTTCGCCGGCTCATCTGGAACAACGTCGGAAAGCTCTCGCACGAAAAGAACCCGGTCCAACAATCCCACGGTGGCTCCGGTATCACGAATGAACGCAAAGAATTCACGACATCTCCTCAGTAGCCGACCAGCGAAAAAGGCTGATTTCGAGCTGTGAAAGGCGGCACAACTATCCACCTGCACAATAAGAACTGACTTGCCTGGGAAAGCAAACCCTAACTGTTTCCACACGGTAGTCCACAGACGCCTAACACGTAGTTAACCAATCCGTGCCCAGGAGAACGTCAAATCCAACATCTCTAGAAGGGTCAAGACGACGGACGAATCTCTATCTCCTATCCGATTGGCACAAAACTGAAATACGTGTCGCGCAACAAAGAATCGCTGACAGAAGTTAACACCACTACGACTAGTCTACTCAACCACGGTACAAGCAAGAAACAAACAAATACACCAAGAGAAAATATAACTCAAGGGTACCTGAAAACTCCACATTGGACGTCTGCGCGTCCCGATGAGTAGAAGCAAACTCCTGTGTCTGCCCTCTACTCGCAGCTGGATGAACTCCTCTGGTAGCCTGAGCCCTCTGAGCGAACCTTCCACGTCCACGGCCTCTCTGAATACGATCCTGATGCCGTGCTGAGGAACAATCCCTGACGAAGTGCTGAAGGCTTCCGCATCGAAAACATCCACGTGCTGACTGCTGGCCATCCTGGGGATGAGAGCTGAACGACTGTCCTCGTCCCAAGCCTCTGCTACTCCCGTAGTGGCCACGAAATCTGTCTCGACGACCAAACCTCTGTCTCTGGGCTGGTACACTGGTACGAGTCCTCCACTGTCCTGGAACTCTCTGAGCCTCTGGGATGTGTGCCTCGTCAACTGGAGCTGCAACCACTGGTGCTATGTAGGTGACGGACTGCTGCATGCTGATCGTGAGGGACAGCTGAGTAACATGGGTGATAACCTCCTGTCGGAGCTCCCGAACGACATCAACCAAGGAACTCAACGTCTGGCGGAAATCCTGCACCTCTACCAAAAGTCTATCCATAGTATAGATCGTAGGCTGATCCGTCTGCACCTGTGCAACTAGAGTGCCATCCGGGTCAGTACTCGTCTCACCCGAGCTAACTCTGACCTCGGCCCTCGCTGCATCGCTCTGAGTCCCCATAGTCATCGGCGGCAAGGCTATAAATAGATATAAGATGAGATTCGATAAGAATGAGGAAATCGAATCTCAAGATATGAATCATCAAGGAAGGAATGTCAAGCAAATTGTACTTAGGTCACTTAATGCAAGGTACCGCGCTGTGGGTATGCTGCAGACATACACACACTACGTTACTCTGCTTAAGCTACCTACTCCATCATACTAAGGTCATCCTACACTCCGAAAGGTAAAACCTAACGCTCTGATACCAACTTTGTCACGACCCAAAAATGGCCCGTGACGGCCCTAATACTACGCAACGCCTAAAGACGCAACGTAGTAAAAGAAAGCCAAACCCAGAAATCTAAACCAAGAAAAGAATGCTGAAAAGATAATATAAGTTTTGAAACCATTGAAATCGCAACCCAAATTCTTTAAAAGTCTTATTTTTTTTTCCTTCTTCAAAATTTTAGCAACACCCCATTTTTATAAAGACTAGTCAATATGAATACAACAGAAGAATAAGGACAGTAGAGAAAAAGTTGTATATATAAAGACATCAAATCCACCATAATACACACTACGTCCTCACCAAGTCTCTATGTCAATAATACAACAGTAGATGGAGAGTACAATACAACGAAGGTACAATATATAATACAAATAACCGTCTAACCCACCTATGCAAAAGGGTACTGTGAGCTGATGCGGTATATGTAGCAAAAGATGGTAGCTGGATAGCTGGATAGGGGGATAGCCTTCCTCGACTACTCTGGGGAAAAACCTGAAACACCTGTGGCACAACGGGGGTGAGTTGCCAACTCGTGAATAGTATAAAACATATGCAGGTAATCGCAGGAATGTACGTACAGCATGAATCTAAGATATACGATTACAATAATAATATATCATGCAATGCTGAAATAGGGAGAGTACACTAGTAGGTACAATCAATATGTGAAGCAATGATGGCATGATAGTAGTATGCAATGTCTATGCAATAGAGATATGAGAAAGCAAATATGCAACTATCATATGGGTACACTACAAGTACTACCAATATATGAATCTGTGCATAAGATAGGTAATGGTGAGGTGTAGGGTGGAATATGTCATTTTCCACGGAAACCTGACGTCGTGGCAGGATCACAATCCACCAAGATACTCCAATCCCAAATCCTCAAACCAGGCCCCACATTGGGCACTCACATCAAATAAGTCTCACATCTCCTCAATGTACAATGTCGAGTAATCTCCTATATCCCGAATGTACAAGTCACCAATCACATAGGTATATCCAATGTCCAAATCCCAATGAATCACCTAGTATCCCAAGTCCAATCTCAAGTAAGTTTCTAGCATCCTAAAGGTAAATATATGTACATAAATAAATATGATGGGGGCAATACACATATATTAGCGTCCCATTCCACTAATATTGGTGTAAGGGTATATATAACAACGGCTAAGTCCCCTGTTATATATACAAAAAGGGGTTAAAGAAATATCATGAAACCGTGTGCCAAGCATCGACACAGAAATCCTCGTATATGGGGCTCCGTCAGTCCGGATCAGCCCACGGGGTCCGTCTGCAGTGTCGGCCCTCGGCCTCGACAGTACAGGTCATCCCGCATCCACCTCTGTACTCTGGCCAGTAGCCTCCAGACAACTGCCAGGTCCAAACAATCACCGGTAGGTACTCGCCCGCCTCCAGGCTCAATCGGCAAACCCATCGATCTTCTTGCGGAGGGGAACCATACCGGGCCCCACCATGTACTCTCATACGGCAACCACACATCGTATGGAGCATAGAATCAGCACCGATAAAACTCATGGGGGACGCTCGAAATATCATATCAAGGAAACCGGGTTGTTCATGTATGCATAATTTCATGAACTCCCGGGGTTCCCAAATCCCGAAAACATCATATAAAATCCAGATAAACAATGTGCAATCCAAGAATAAATATATGAGATATATCTGAATGCGAGCAGGTAAACACAAGTATATAGCTGAACCAGATGTATGCGAAATCATGATAAGGTACAACAAGTAACATCAGTAAATGTGAATATGCGACAACAACTGAATATGTATCTAACATACAGGTGTAGCAAAGTATAGGTATCTACCTATAAGAACAGATGTCGTATACCCCCCTGGGTATAAGTAACATATGTAGGAAATCCCTCCCGGTATAGGTAAAATATGTATGAGGTATACCTGTAGCTGTATCGCAAAGTGAAATATACCTATCACTAAAGGTATGATACACTATAGGTATACCGATAAACTAGATGTCAAGTGTGGCAAGCAATGGTAGCTATAAGGGTTAGTGTGTGACATGGCAATTATTGACGGTGTGTGTGTAGCATGCAATCCGTGCTCGTGCGACATGAACCGTCAATAATGTGTGCAGTGTCCTACGGCTGCTAGTCACAGTATATAGCTAGACCTAGGAAATGCAATAAATGCGCAATTCTACAATGACGTAGAATGTGCGACAGGAAATTGAATCCTAGCCCAGACGCATAATGCCATGCGGGCGATTCCCCGGTAGATGTTATATCTACTCACCTAAACTCCACGCTGGGTGAATCCTATCACTTGCTCCCCCTGTAGCCGTGTCCGTAGCTCCTGCCTGCAAACCTGTAAATATAACAAGAAAATCACATATAAGCCAAGATATCTCGCGAAACGCGATATCGAAACGAAACGAGAAACTCGCGTCGCGAACTAAGCGCGCATGTGCACGATACGCTGAATCGTGTGCGTACGCGTCTAGAAACCATCGCGACACCCCGCGATACGCTGGATCACAGAACCCACTCACGTATCGCGCGTATCGCGCAAACACAACTAAACACAAAAGCGACATATAGTCCCAGATTTTCCTACAGGCAAGATATTGCAAAACTATACATGCCAAAGACCTAAATAACACAGCAGGGACCCCTAGCCAAAAGACCAACACCCAACTCCCCAACTTGGCCGCAAATTGCGGCCAATCTGGAGAAATTGGTGGCCTGAACAAGGGGGTAGGGGCTCGCCTTCTGGTGGTGTGTTCTAGACCTAGGTATCATGTCCCAGTTTCCACAATTTTACTCTGCAAGGTCCGGGTCTATAGTAGATCACAAAAGTCACAAATATCGCTTAAAAACGACAATTTTGCACAAAACACAAACTATATGGTATTTTAGTGTAATCTGGGGATTTCTCAATTGAAGTGGCCTAACTAACACTAAACCAACCTAAGGTAGCTAACCAAATCAACAATTATCCACAATTCCACTTAAACACCACAATTAGCACTAAACTTAGCTATTTTGCACTAAACAAGCTAATTAGCACACAAGCTGCACAATCAAACAATAGAGTTCGGAAATATACCCTATTGGACCCTAGAGAGCAGGTGAAGAGGTGTATGGAGGAGATGAGGCTGCTGCAGTTGCCGGAGCTCCAAAAGCTGCTGTTGCTGATCCTGTTGCTGCTGCTGCTGATATTGCTGTTGTTATTGTTGTTGTTGTTATCTTTGTGGTTGTTGCTGTTGCTGCTGCCGAAGATGATAATGATGCTAATGATGATGAAGCTGCTGCTGAGATGATGATGCTGTTGATGTTGTTGTGTTGCTGTTGATGATGAGGATGATGATGATGATCCCTGCAGCTGCTGCTGCCTTTGCCTGTTGCTGCTGCTGCCAAGGCTTGCTGCTGCTGCTTCTTCTCTCTCTCTCTGCAGTGAGTGTGTGTGTGTGTGTGAGAGAGATGAGAGAATGAGAGTGAGGGAAATGAGAATGAGAGGAATTTCCAACACCCCCTCTTCTCACCCTCTCTCTCTCAATCAAGAAGCATGGCACAAGCCATGTTGTCCCATGCTTTCCCTCTCTCTCTCTCCCCAAAGTCAACAAAACAAAATAAGAAACCCTTTTTAAAATTTCTTTTTTCCTATTAAAACCAACACTACTAATTACAACCATACACTTAAAACCCAAAACACTTAAACAAATCATGAAACTAACCTAAGGAGAATGGGTTAATTATCATGCTTGCTAAACATGGTCTAACCCCAAAAACAACTCTAGTTTACATGCACAAGTGTGTGTGTGCCTAACAAAAATCTAATAAAAAAACACAATAAATAGGATAAAATATTTAAAACTTAATTTGGTAAACTTTTTATTAAAAAACTATATATTAAAATATAATTAGCTACAAAACACATTCTAAGGTGTTACAGAATATCCCAAGCTTCCATTAAGTAATATACAACCTAGTATGACACAATAATGACCCCTAGGGCATATACACTAACACAGTCCGGTCAGTTCGTCTGATACATCGCATGGCGGGCCTAGGGTGTGGTGAACGTAAGTCCCCTAATAGCGGTACAAGTCGTGTCGGAGTGTAGCCCAGAACACCCTGAGATAACACTGGAAACCTACCAGTATATCTCGCTTGCCCTGGCCAGGGACTACTCGTGTAATGGCTCTCCTAGAAACAGCGCGATGTCAACCCCCAATACCGGGAGAGACGAATCCTGTCTAACCGTCACTGCCTCCAAGGACTTCGGGACTGCACCCAACTACTACCTGTTTGCACGACTCCTTTGAGCCGTGGTTGGGAAGCAATCTAAGTACAATAGGAACACACTCGAGGCGAAGTGAAAGTGTCAAGTCAGCGGACTAAGCTGTACTCATGTCACCTGGGAACTGATAACTGACGATAGGTATAATACCAACCAACAGTTCCCTACGAGTCCTGTCCAGTGTACTCGTAACCTAACGAGCACCCGCATACTATCTCCAGTACGACGTACTGATGGCTGTGGGACAGACCATCTCCCCTGCTGGGATGAGAAGCGCATACGCTAGTCTACTCCAGAGTATCGATGCCCTGTCTCGATAGTCCTATGACTAGGGACCTGTATAAGGATGTGCTTATAGATTACCCAGCCCCCACAAGTATGACTGCCATCACAACGCTGGTAATCAAGCAAAGATCCTAAGGGCTCTACTAATATGTATAAGCGATATGCTAAAAGAAACACATGCACATATTGAAGTAGAAACAAACCAAGTAGCATACTACCATTTTGAGCAAGATTGTCTATACAACTGTGAATATCCCAAGCTTCCATTAGGTAATATACAAGCTAGTATGATACAGTAATGGCCTCTAGGGCATATACACTAACATACCGAGCATCCCGAAGAGTCTCTCAAACTGTATCTGGGGAATGGCCTTCGTGAGTAGATCCGCAGTATTGTTCTTCGTGTCAACCCTCCTGACCTCGATCTCCCGGCGATCAACTATCTCCCGGATTAGGTGATACCGTCTCAGAATATGCCTGGATCGCTGATGGAACCTGGGTTCCTTGGGCAAAGCCACCGCTCCATTGTTATCGCAATACAAAGGTATTGGATGCTCAATGGATGGAACCACTCCAAGTTCAGTAATGAACTTCTTGATCCAGACAGCTTCTTTGGCAGTATCATTGGCAGCAATGTATTCAGCCTCCATCGTCGAGTCTGCCACGATTTCCTGCTTGGAACTCTTCCAGCTAACCGCCCCTCCGTAAAGGGTAAGGACAAATCCCGACTGTGACTTAGAGTCGTCCTTATCACTCTAGAAGCTCGAATCGGTAAAAGACTCCACTTGGAGTTCTCCGTTACCATACACCAAGAGCATCTCTTTAGTTCTTCGTAAGTACTTAAGAATGCTCTTCACAGCTGTCTAGTGACTCTCTCCAGGATCAGCTTGATACCTATTCACTACACTTAGTGAGTATGCTACATCGGGTCTGGCACATAGCATCGCATACATGATAGAGCCTACTGCTGAAGCATAGGGTATCCCTTGCATGCGAGCTCTCTCCAAATCAGTCTTGGGAGATATCTCTTTGGAGAGAGTGAGCCCTGAGATCGTGGGTAAAAACCCACGTTTTGACTCTTCCATACTAAACCTCTTTAGTATGGTGTCAATGTACCTGGATTGGGACAATCCCAATATCCTTTTAGATCTATCTCTATAGATCATAATTCCCAATATGCAGGAGGCATCACCAAGATCTTTCATTGAGAATCTTTGTGATAAGAAGAGCTTCACCGATTGCAGCATAGGAATGTCATTTCCTATCAAGAGTATGTCGTCCACGTACAATACGAGAAAGACAACCTTACTCTCTGCGACCTTCTTATAGATACAAGGTTCATCTACGTTTTTGACGAAATCAAACTCTTTGATAACGACGTCAAAGCAGATATTCCAACTCCGCGATGCTTGCTTCAATCCATAAATTGATTTAAGCTGCTTTCACACCTTCCCGCTGCACCCACTATCTACGAGGCCCTCTGGCTGAGTCATGTACACGCACTCTTCTAAATCACCGTTTAGAAAGGCGGTCTTATCATCCATTAGCCAGATTTCGTAGTCATGATATGCAGCGATGGCAAGCATGATCCGGATGGATTTAAGCATAGCCACTGGAGAAAAGGTTTCGTCATAGTCCACACCTGGTCTTTGACGAAAACCCTTTGCAACAAGTCTAGCTTTGAAAGTCTCCACTTTCCCATCTACACCAAGTTTTTTCTTGAAGATCCACTTGCTCCCAATGGGTTTTACCCCTTCAGGAGCAACTTCCAAAGTCCACACTTTGTTGGTGTACATGGATTCCATCTCGGACCGCATTGCATCCAGCCATTTCACTGAGTCCCCACTCGTGATGGCCTGCTCGAAGCTAGTTGGGTCATCATCAACCATGATGCAATCCTCGCTCCCACCATCCATGAGAAAACCGTAGTATCTCTTAGGTGGGTGAGGAACCCTACTAGATCGGCGGAGAGGCTGAGGTTCGTTGGGAACTACCGAATCCTCTGGTTCCACTAAATCTTCAGTTGCAGTTTGTGTATCTGGAACCTTTTCCAGCTCTACCACTTTGCCACTAATTTCTTTTACAAGAAATTCCTTTTCTAAAAAGGTGGCATGTTGAGAAACAAACACTTTTTGTTCCTCGCTGTGGTAGAAAAAATACCCATATGAGTTCTTTGGATATCCCACAAACTTGCAAAGAACTGACCGTGCCTCGAGTTTGTCCGGATTTTGTCTTTTGACATAGGCCAGACAACCCCATATCTTAACTCGTTTAAGATATGGTCTCTTCCCACTCCATATCTCATATGGTGTGGTAGGTACAGATTTAGATGGAACTTGATTCAATAGGTATGCTGCTGTCTCCAGCGCATACCCCCAGAAGGAAATAGGTAACTCAGCTGTGCTCATCATAGAGCGCACCATATCTAATAGGGTGTGGTTCCTCCGTTTAGATACACCGTTGTGCTGTGGTGTATATAGAGGAGTCAGCTAAGAAAGAATCTCATTCTCTTTTAGGAAGTCCAGGAATTCATTGTTGGAGATAGTGCCCTCAGAGTCGATTATTGGATTACAGGAACGTGATTGCAATGATTGAGGGAGGACTTATCCCGGTAGGACAGTCTTACTCGAGATGATAGTATGCTATCTGGTTTACCTTTATCATCGTGTACAGCTTTAGGTGACCTGACATGTCGCTATTGCACGTTGATAGAGCCCCTAGGATTCTTGCTTGACTGCCGGCAGTATGAGGGCGATCATATACGTGGGAGCTGGTAGTCTATAAGCACATCCTTAAAAGGTCCCTAGTCGTAGGAGTTTCGAGACAGGGCATCGATACTCCAGAGTAGACTAGTGTATACAGTCGAGACCCCGACGAGGGGCGGTGGCCAGTCTCACAAGCCACTGGTGTCAGTTGGTTCACCTAAGATGTATACAGGTGCTCATTGGGTTATGAGTACACCGGACAGGACTCGCCGGGAACATGCTAGTTGGTCTTATACCTGACGTCAGATAGCAGTTCCCTGGTGACATGTGTACAGGTTAGTTCATCGACCTGGGGATCGTCATTTGTCTCGTATGAGTTCCCACTGTACTTTGATTACTACCCTACCACGGCTCAAAGGAGTCGTGCAAACAGGTTTTAGTTGGGTACAGTCCCGAGCCACATGGAGGCAGTGAGCGGATCTTCAGTGGTTCGTCTCTCCCGGTATTGGGGGTGAGGTCGCGCTGTGTCTAGGAGAGCCATTACACGAAGACCTTGGCCAAGGCAGGAGATTTACTGGTAGGTATTCCAGTAGTATCTCAGGGTGTTCTGGGCTACACTCCGACACGACTTGTACCGCTTTTGGGGGTCTGACTTTTACCAACCCCCTAGGCCCGCCATGCGATGCTCATAGACGAACGGACCGGACTGTACGGATATTGTCACTGACAGGCTCAGTAGGGTGTCAGGATGAGTTCGCTCATCGACGTACCTTTTAGTCAATAGCTGGTGGCCCGTTACGTATTGGCTTATACCTCTGACGTGCTAGTGGTTAAATCCACAGCCATAGTATTGACGAGTCTTTAGAGTCCACCACACTTTCAGTTACTCAAGCTTTCGGGCGAAACGCTGTAGAGGCCGTATGGAGATATGGCAGGGTCCGATCAGATACGTGCGGTATTGCATGGATCAGGGTCGGACAGTTTTGTACTAATGGCCGTATGGTTATATGGCAGCGTTTGATCAGATACGTGCGGTATTGCACGGATCAGGATCGGACGGATATTACTAGCCGGCTTTGGTTTAAGCCGGATCCTAGTATAGTACAGTGTAGATTTTGTCTCATTGCATTTGTATCCGGACGGAATACAGATGCGGGTGTGTATGCACAGTATGGGGGTTTTTCCTGTAATTTATTACGGGACCAGTTTTCTGGAGTTGCCAGTTTGCATTCCGTTCCGGCCGGTTTTCGTTTGTTCTTTCCCGGCCGGACTTTTCCGATGGAGGGGGTTATTTGCAATTGTGCAAATAACATGTTGTGGAGGGGGTTTCTTGCTATTGTGTTGATTATGATATCTTTCATCCATGTTGTGCATTAATGAGATTTGATGTGATTAATGTGTAAGCATGGTTGATGTTTTCTTGTCTTGGATGTGGTCACCATTTCTATCTCCTACACTCACCTCCCTTCATATTATAGTTGATATTCTCATTCCTTCACCATGATCACTCTCACTTGATAAAAAGAAAGAACAATGAGAGAAAGAAAAGAATGAGAGAGTTCATCTTTGATTTGTGAGGAATTCTTCATCTCCTTCTTCTTCTTGTTTTGGAAAAATGAAAGCACCATTTTTCCTAACCCCATTCCTCCATCAAGGCAACTACAAACCCCAAATGAGACTAGCATCATCTACACTACATTCTACAGCAAACCTTGGGCATGTCGAGTTGCCGGCTTCATGCCCGAGTTGCCTCGGTATAGAGGCGGGAGCCCGTAAACGATGCAGGCGACATGGTGCCCTTCCGGCGAGGAGGCGACGACCGGAGATCCGGCGAGGAGGCGACGACCGGAGATCCCGCGAGGAGATCGGAGTGGAGATGAAGACCGGAGGACTCGGATCAGTCGGTATATCTCTAACCCATCCCTTTTTTTGCTTAGACTAGTTTAATGGCACGATCCGGAGTTTTAGTGCGCGGTGGTGCCGGTTTGCTAAGTCCGCAAAAATTAAAGTTTATCACCGTTTCCGCGTTTGGCCGTCGGATTGACGGCCGGGAAGCCGCCGTGCACTTACAGTGGTATCAGAGCCTCGCCATTAACTTCGTCTAGCTTTGTTTAATGTGTTTTACGTTTCCGATCGAACAAAATCCCGAAAACGCGTATTTCAAGCACATCAGTTTCTGTCGAATTTTTTTTTTGAGTCCAAAAATTTTTCAGGTTGTCTCAGAATGATGTGCAGGGAATTATAAGCATACTGGAAAAATTCGACGCAGTGACTCGATCAATGGAGCGCGGAACCGCGGCCAAAACCCCCCTTGGGCCGCGGTTCCGCCGCACATTGATGTCCTCACTGAATCAAACTTTTCCAGTGGGCTTCTGGGCTTAAATTGGGGGTTTTGGAATATTAAAATTGGGCCCAGGTTTTCTGTGAGTGCTACAGTTTTGATTGGGGGCCCACTTGTTAATTTTTGGTCAATCGGAAAATTTTAAACACATTTTTCACAGTATTTACATTATATCTGCGACCGTGAATGTCACTTGATAGGTAAATCTGGTCTAACTGCTATAGCCCGGTTAGACGGATTTGCGAACCTGACCTTCACGTTGATGTTCTATGTTTATGCTGTGATGTTGCGGATCGGTCGTGGGGGATAGCCTGGATGCAATGCTTGTACAGTGTTGGTGTATTATGTACATTTGATATTGCGGGGCGAGCATCCGACATGTGGACTGCCGTCACTGCCTGTTTGTATTATTATTTTGGGGCACGACCTGGTTGCGGTCGATGTACCCGTTGTATGTATATTTTACATTCTGTACTAGGATTACCCCGCGGTGGGGTGCACGGATAGCCGGGTTCTGGAGGGCAACAAGCCCGCATCTCATGGCATTGAGACGGAGGGGGCTTCACTCTGGGATTGGCGGGCTATTCGCCGCACTCGTAGGGGGTATAGGTTGACCCAGGAGGGGTGCCCAAGTTGCCGGATTCCGTGGAGTGCTGGGTGGTCCATTCACGGAGCTGAAGGGGGCTGCCTCACTTCAGGTTTTGGCGGGTAACTTGCCGCGCCCGTAGGGGTCTAGGATTTCATTGCACAGGCTATCCACACGACCAGGGGAACGTCGGGTTTCAGTAGTGGCTCTGTGAAACCCGGGGATCCCAAATATCTGTATTGTTCTGTGATGCTGTACATTTCTGTGATGTTGCATTTTTATTCACGCCTTGAGCGAATATAATATATTGGTATATATATTAGTAGATGTTGTATATGTTTTACATCCGCGCTAGTCCAGTCCCCGCTCTGCCGTTAGTTAGCTAACCTAACGGGTGATGACGGGACCCAGTGGCGAATGCGGATGGCATATACGTACGTCAGTATATTTTCGTTCTTTGTGGTGTGATCAATTGATGGGACTGCGTTGATTCGGATCAATGCAAGTTAAACAAACCTATTCTGATGTTGTTGGAACACTTTTCAAAAAGCTGTTATTGCAAGGACGTTCACTTTTGTTTTGAATCGTGGTATTCATTTGGAATATCCTGCTCCTCAGTCGACGAGGCAAGGGCCGAGATCCCTTCACCGGGAGTGACCCCTTGGACAGAAGTTTGCGTCAGGGCATTAACTTCACTATAGCCGATTACTTTTGCTTTGCACCGTGGTATTCAGTTGGAATATCCTGCACCTCATTCTACGGGGAAAGAGCCGAGATCCCTTCACCGGGAGTGACCTCTTTAGTAAAGGTTTTCGTCACTATATTTTCTAAAAAGCTATCCGTTCCTTCAACGATATCAAGTTCATTACGTTAAAGGTTTTTGCCAGAAACCATTCGTAGCCCTCCATCATTTCAGTTAAATATTCGGTAGTATTCATGCTATGTATTTTGACCTCACGCTAAGGCATAGTGTTTGGTAGCTGCCGGGTATTTATCTGCAGCATAGATAGATGCGTTGGTTTGGGACAGTAGTACTACTATTTTGGCCTACGTCAAGGGTATGTACGGGTGGGTTCAAATTAACCTGGATAATGATGGGAAGAACTTGACATGTGACTTATGATATTTTGACCTCACGCCAAGGTCATAAGAGCATGGGGCAGAAATCACATCGGGAGTTTCAAAAGAACTGAAACTTGCCAGATATGCGCATACCTTCTGGAGTGTGATACCGTGAGCGGATTCCGTCGCGTTATCATGCGATGAGAGTTGGATCCCGATTCCCACTGATGAGTTGGTTTACTCCTCGGGTGACCCCGACTAATTCTTCTTTCAGGTTTGGAGGAGAATTTGGGGTACAGTGGGAGGTTTCCAGATTAGATAAATTGGTAACCATTCTGATCTAGGATAGAGTGCACGCTGAGTGTTTCTTTTCTCTCTCTCTGGCAGCGACCATTGACCTGACCTTAAGACCATGACTCAGTGACCAAGTTGACCAAACCTTCTTAACACTGGCTTTTGGATTGTCAGAGTTGCAGACCTCATTGCCACTCCTACTTTTACCCTTTTCTCCAGGACACCCCGTATTACTGCGAACGTCCACTTCCATTGGACAAAACCATCGTCTGGTTATATACGAACTCGAAGGAATTTATTCGAGGATGGTTTCCGGTTCTGGAGAAAACGGATAGGATTATTCAGTTGTCTTTTCTTTTCACCCTCTCTCATGTTGCGAGTACTCCTTGGTTTAGGAGTAGTACACCTATTACGCAAATTGGATAGTCTTCTTCCAAACCATAGGCTGGTGCCGACCGGTAGGGAATGAAGAAAACCAGTTAGCCTGAACGGTGTACAGAAGGTATTAAGTTCAGACAGAGCAAGGGATTAGTAAGAGGGCAAAGTAAATTGCGACTGCTATTCACGACCAAACCAAGTATTTCTTCGCCAATCCCAAATCACCTTTGTATTTCTCCAGGACACTCCGTATCACTACGAAGATCCCATTTTATTGGATAATCCATCGTATGGTTATATACGAACTCGAAAGGAACTTGTTCCAATTCGGGGATGGATCCTGGTTCAGGAGAAATAGGAATAAAGTACATTCAGGTGTCTTTTATCTTCACCTTCTCTCGCGTTGCGAGTGCTCCTAGGATTAGGACAGTACACCCTTTATGCTTTTTGGATAGTCTTCTTCCAAACCATAGGCTGGTGCCGAACGGTAGGGAAGGAAGAAAACCATTTGGCCTAAAGGGGTGTACAGAAGGTAATGACTAAAGACATATAAAGGGATTTGGAGAGGTGGCAAAGAATTATACGGTTATAGTTGTGAATCTGTATAATGGAAGAGGCATTACTAGGAATACCAGGAAACCCCAACGAAACATTTCAATGTTTCAGTTTCACTGTGTACTGTTAAAAGAAAACTGATTTCCCGATTAGACACTTACTCCAGGGTATGTATTTACCAGGTATGATTCTCACATCTGTATGGTTTTACAGATGATGAGTGGGAGTAAGTTATTGGGAATTAGGTGACCATCCTCATTATATCGGGATTCGTTGTAATTGGTGATATTTGAGGAAATCACCTGGGCTGTTTGCCGGTCGGCAAATAATTGGTTTTGAATATCCGCTGTTGTGTACCAATTTCAAATTGATATATCTGTACGTCTATTTTCATAGAGTGAGATATACCTTTTGATATTATGTCGATAACATTTACCTATATCAGTGGATGGTTAGGTAAGGAGCATTAAACAGCGGTGTAATTCTTCTTAACCATAAGTACAGTTTTCAACCTACGACACACAGTGAAAGAGTTGTTAGACTCAGCGGACTCATACAGAGTATTGTATGTTGTCCAGTGTCCATTAAGACAGAGGGGTTGGTCCTCTTACTATATTCTGTTTACTTTTAACTTCTCTAGTTCTTAGACATGTGTTTCGTAGAAACACAGGGTCTAAGTTTTGAGGAGTTATAGGTATTTGAACAGAGTAGAGAACCAGGAGTAGCAAGTATCGGGATTCTTCAAAGTGATCGAAGATGTAGATACTTGTGTATGGTGTTCAGTTGATAGTAATGATTAAGAGAAATTGCTTCTTTTTCAGGTTACTCATAATTGGAAGCATTCCTAAGTTGAGTAACGCTGATCGGCCTCTCTCTCCATTTTGTTGACATGCACTGGAGATAGCTGCATGATTTGAATCTGGTTAAATTAAATCAGTGCCTCTGGTTCTATATTGGATATAGAACAGTTCATATCCTAACGTTGTTAAGGTACGGGGAGTTGTCCGGCTTATGATTAAAACCAGACACTGGACAACTCAAGGCACGTTTCTGTAATGGCTGTTTGTGGGTTGACCCAGGCTATGACGAGGGTTGATTTTCTACCATCTGGGAGATCAATAGAAATATTGTTCAAGACTCGCCACAGTTTTATTAAAAATGGATTTTTTCAAAAACAGTAGTGGGAGTATGGTAGAACTGGAAGTGATTCCAGAACCGCAAACGATTACTGAAGATTTGATAAGGAACCTGAAGATTCAATCTGATTTGACATTCCATTGGCCACTCCGCAGATAAGGTGGGTAACTTCAGGCACCCGAGAGGTACTCCGGTAGCCTCAAGGACGGTGACAGGGAAGTTCTTGTTTACCCACACTTGCCATTGTTGTTGTTCCAGGCTGCGAGACCCGGCAGGAGGATGAGTATAGCGTCGTTCTAAACTAGTTTTAGAAGTGCACGTCTATATGACTCTGGCAGAGGGTTGTCGTAGTCAGTGGGAGCAGCGGAAGCATTGGTGGACATCAGGCTTATGTCTATTTATAGACTAAAGCAGATGTAGCGGAGATAGATCATCTATTTCTGATGTGACAGTTATAGGTTTGACGTCATCAGAATAGGGGATGGATCTGTTGAGAAGGTAGTAGGAGGTGATATTCCTATACTACGATCGGTTATACTTTGGTCGTCACACAGTGGTTTCTCCACAAAGGACTTGGACATTATATCAAACATACTGGTTACTAGATCTATGGTTTTAGATCAAGATTTGGGTGGTTTCCCTATCAGGGTACTTTGACAGTATTCTAAGAGAATTTAGAATGGACGACTCCTGGCACGGTAGTGTACCTGCAGGTGATGGAGTCACCCTCTCTAAAGATGTCTTATAGACTAAAGTAGAGTGGGATGCGCATGATTGGCAGATCAATTGCTTAGGCAATTGAGTCAATCATGAGATGTCAAGTACCACACCAGATGTTGTTCTTGCACTAGATGCAATAAGTTGATATTGATCCAAACCTGGAGGAACAGTCGGAAGCAGTTTTAGAACATAAGTGGATGTTCTAGGGATATGATAACGACAGCCTCATTCGGGAGACAGTTATCATTCCAGGCTTCCAAGGTGACATGGACGACAAGGAGGTTGTCAGAGTTATAGTTTTCCTTCTGACGAGGGGCAGTATTTTGGACAGGTGGTCCAAGGCAATACTGAGGGTGGCATGGCGCAGGATACTGATTAAGTTCAGTTGACGATACAGACTAAGAAGTTTGGATTTGGAGTTCATTTATGAGCTCGGTCCCATCAGACATCCAGACATTCTAAGACAGGTATTGCTCATTTCGGGAGATGGCTTTCTCCGCGAACATGAGATATAGAGAGACATAGAAAGAAACATCACAGGCGGATCCACTCAATGAGGCTATTCCTCGAACGCAATAGTTTCACAAACGAGTTTTGTGAGACTGACAAGTAGAGGAGTTGGGTGTTCGGTATCACACGGGCTGTGAGTATGCGACATCGCAATAATTAGCCTTGAGTGCAAGTGGGAGATTGTTGGAGATAGTGCCCTCAGAGTCGATTATTGGATCACAGGCACGTGATTGCAATGATTGAGGGAGGACCTATCCCGGTAAGACAGTCTTACTCGAGATGATAGTATGCTATCTGGTTTACCTTTATCATCGTGTACAGCTTTAGGTGACCTGACATGTCGCTATTGCACGTTGATAGAGCCCCTAGGATTCTTGCTTGACTGCCGGCAGTATGAGGGCGATCATATACGTGGGAGCTGGTAGTCTATAAGCACATCCTTAAAAGGTCCCTAGTCGTAGGAGTTTCGAGACAGGGCATCGATACTCCAGAGTAGACTAGTGTATACAGTCGAGACCCCGACGAGGGGCGGTGGCCGGTCTCACAAGCCACTGGTGTCAGTTGGTTCACCTAAGATGTATACAGGTGCTCATTGGGTTATGAGTACACCGGACAGGACTCGCCGGGAACATGCTAGTTGGTCTTATACCTGACGTCAGATAGCAGTTCCCTGGTGACATGTGTACAGGTTAGTTCATCGACCTGGGGATCGTCATTTGTCTCGTATGAGTTCCCACTGTACTTTGATTATTACCCTACCACGGCTTAAAGGAGTCGTGCAAACAGGTTTTAGTTGGGTACAGTCCCGAGCCACTTGGAGGCAGTGAGCGGATCTTCAGGGGTTCGTCTCTCCCGGTATTGGGGGTGAGGTCGCGCTGTGTCTAGGAGAGCCATTACACGAAGACCTTGGCCAAGGCAGGAGATTTACTGGTAGGTATTCCAGTAATATCTCAGGGTGTTCTGGGCTACACTCCGACACGACTTGTACCGCTTTTGGGGGTCTGACTTTTACCAACCCCCTAAGCCCGCCATGCGATGCTCATAGACGAACGGACCGGACTGTACGGATATTGTCACTGACAGGCTCAGTAGGGTGTCAGGATGAGTTCGCTCATCGACGTCCCTTTTAGTCAATAGCTGGTGGCCCGTTACGTATTGGCTTATACCTCTGACGTGCTAGTGGTTAAATCCACAGCCATAGTATTGACGAGTCTTTAGAGTCCACCACACTTTCAGTTACTCAAGCTTTCGGGCGAAACGCTGTAGAGGCCGTATGGAGATATGGCAGGGTCCGATCAGATACGTGCGGTATTGCATGGATCAGGGTCGGACAGTTTTGTACTAATGGCTGTATGGTTATATGGCAGCGTTCGATCAGATACGTGCGGTATTGCACGGATCAGGATCGGACGGATATTACTAGCCGGCTTTGGTTTAAGCCGGATCCTAGTATAGTACAGTGTAGATTTTGTCTCATTGCATTTGTATCCGGACGGAATACAGATGCGGGTGTGTATGCACAGTATGGGGGTTTTTCCTGTAATTTATTACGGGACCAGTTTTCTGGAGTTGCCAGTTTGCATTCCGTTCCGGCAGGTTTTCGTTTGTTCTTTCTCGGCCGGACTTTTCCGATGGAGGGGGTTATTTGCAATTGTGCAAATAACATGTTGTGGAGGGGGTTTCTTGCTATTGTGTTGATTATGATATCTTTCATCCATGTTGTGCATTAATGAGATTTGATGTGATTAAAGTGTAAGCATGGTTGATGTTTTCTTGTCTTGGATGTGGTCACCATTTCTATCTCCTACACTCACCTCCCTTCATGTTATAGTTGATATTCTCATTCCTTCACCATGATCACTCTCACTTGATAAAAAGAAAGAACAATGAGAGAATGAAAAGAATGAGAGAGTTCATCTTTGATTTGTGAGGAATTCTTCATCTCCTTCTTCTTCTTGTTTTGGAAAAATGAAAGCACCATTTTTCCTAACCCCATTCCTCCATGAAGGCAACTACAAACCCCAAATGAGACTAGCATCATCTACACTACATTCTACAGCAAACCTTGGGCATGTCGAGTTGCCGGCTTCATGCCCGAGTTGCCTCGGTATAGAGGCGGGAGCCCGTAAACGATGCAGGCGACGTGGTGCCCTTCCGGCGAGGAGGCGACGACCGGCGATCCCGCGAGGAGATCAGAGTGGAGATGAAGACCGGAGGACTCGGATCAGTCGGTATATCTCTAACCCATCCCTTTTTTTGCTTAGACTAGTTTAATGGCACGATCCGGAGTTTTAGTGCGCGGTGGTGCCGGTTTGCTAAGTCCGCAAAAATTAAAGTTTATCACCGTTTCCGCGTTTGGCCGTCGGATTGACGGCCGGGGCGCCGCCGTGCACTTACATTCATTGCTCAAGTATTCACCTCCTCGATCAGATCGTAGGATTTTAATACTTTTTCCGGTTTGGTTCTCGACTTCTTGTTTATATTCTCTAAATTTCTCAAAAGCTTCTGATTTGTGTTTCATCAGGAACATATATCCGAATCTAGAGAGATCGTCAGTGAATGTAATGAAGTATGAAGAACCATCCCTGGCATGTGTAGACATGGGACCGCATACATCACTTTGTATCAGTCCCAAGAGTTCGGTAACTCTTTCTCCGTGTCCCGTAAACGGAGTTTTGGTCATCTTGCCTTTGAGACGTGACTGGCAAGTGTCATAAAATGAAAATTCAAACGGATTCAAATATCCATCCTTATGCAACTTAGCGAGTCGTGTCGCATTGATTTGACCAAGTCTACAATGCCACAAGAAAGATTCGTTCAGATCTGAAATCTTCCTCTTATGTGTGTTTGTTATGCTCAGAACTGTTGATTGATTTAGAACATAAATGCCATTGCACAACGTGCCTGATCCAACCAACTTTTGGTTTAGGAAAATGTTCATAACATTATCCTGTAATAAAAAATTATCTCTCTCTTTACTCAACAAAGAAACCGATATAATGTTGCATATCAGGTTCGGCATGAAATAGCATTCGTTCAGAATCAATGTATTACCAGTTGGCAATACAAGGTGATATTCCCCGACGGTTTTAGCTGCAACAATTGCACCATTTCCAACCCTTATGTCTTTATCACCTTCTCCAAGTTCTCTACTTTTTCTAAGCCCATGTAACTGATTACATATATGGGATCCTGACCCGTTATCTAATACCCAGGACGTAGAGCAAATGGAGAAACAGTTCTCTGTAACGAACACACCCGAAGAAAATGCATCAACATGTACTTTCTTCATTCGGGTGGCATGGGAATCCTAGTATTCCCCTATATCCTGTTCAGTCCTATAACTCTTATAAGAAAGAATGGAAACAACGTTCCCCAGCACTGTATAACATGCGGGTTCGGTCAATACATCCATATTATTATCTTGATTAAGGCATGATATGGTCGCTACCTCGAGAGAGAGAGAAGAAAACACTTTAGCGTATGCTCTTGCAAGATTAGATTGGTTACTATCTTATCTAATCAGGATGGCTCCCACTGTTTTTATCAAATCTTCCTTCAAACCCTAAAAGGAAAGACTGGCCGGGACTAATTACACCCTACAACTTCGCCAATCTTTCAGCCAGGCCAGTGTCGGTACTTTGAGGGTGGTTCCCCGTGCTTTCGCACGGACCTAATTAAAGTAAACCTTGTTTTCCCAGAGGCGTAACCCCGTTGACACCTTTCTAGACACCTACTTGATCGGCTAATTGTCCTATGTAAAACTCTCCCGGGAGTAACATGTTAGTGTTTATGCCCTAGAAGGCCATTACTGTATCATACTAGCTTGTATATTACTTAATGGAAGCTTGGGATATTCACATGTATATAACAGTCTTGCTAAACATGGTAGTATGCTACTTGGTTTTTCTATCTTAATATGTGAGTATACGTATTGATAGAGCTCTTAGGATCTTGCTTAGCTACCAGCGTTGTGATGGCAGTCACACTAGTGGGGGCTGGGTAGTCTACAAGCACATCCTTATTCAGGTCCCTGGTCGTTGGATTATCTAGACAGAGCATCGATACTCCGGAGTAGACTAGTGTGTACGCTTCTCATCCCAGTTGGGGAGATGGTCTGTCCCACAGCCGTCAGTACGTCGTACTGGAGATAGTATACAGGTGCTCGTTAGGTTACGGGTACACCGGACAGGACTCACAGGGAACTGTTGGTTGGTTTGATACCAGTCGTCAGTGAACAGTTCCCAGGTGACATGAGTACAGCGTAGTCCGCAGACTTGACACTGCTACTTCGCCTCGAGTGTGTCCCACTGTTCTTAGATTGCTACCCTACCACGGCTCAAAGGAGTCGTGCAAACAGGTAGCAGTTGGGTGCAGTCCCGAGCACTTGGAGGCAGTGGCGGTTAGACAGGATTCGTCCCTCCCGGTATTGGGAGTAGATATCGTGCTGTGTCAGAGAGCCATTACGCAAAGTCCCTGGCCAGGGCAAGCGAGATTTGCTGGTAGGTTCCAGCAGTTTCTCAGGGTGTAATGGGCTTCACTCCGACACGACTTATACCGCTATTAGGGGACTGACGCTTGCCGCCCCCCTAGGCCCGATATGCGATAGTCTTGGACGAACGGACCGGACTGTATGGAGATTGTCACATCAGACTCAGTAGGAGTTCGGATGGGTTTACTCATCGGCCTTCTTATCGACAACTACCTGGGGACCGTTACGTACAGCTAGTACCGCTTGCGGTCTATGGTTAAACCCACTGCCAGCGTAGTAGTCGAGTCTCTAGAGTCCCACACAGAGAGTTTCCTACTCCAGGCGAAACGATATAGAGGTTGCATGGTTTTGCGACAAAGGGTTCGGACGCATACGTGCGTTTACGCGCGTACGACTTTCGGACAGATTTTACCAGTCGGCTTTGGTTTAAGCCAGTTACTGGTATTCGGTTATTGGATTTTTACAGTCTAAAGTTTTTCCGTATTTTTACGGATCGGAGGGGCGTTCTCGTAATTACTCGAGAAGCTTCTAGAAGATGTGACTAAGGAGGTTTGTTTTGGAAAGAGAGTGAGTCATAGTGGTGATTCATTCACTTCATTAATGCACATTTATTGCTTAATGACTCATGTTAATGAATCATCACAAGATATTTTGTGAAGCATGCTTATTCATTTCTTTTTATTCATTTGTTGAAAATAAGAATGCTTCATATTATTATGATACACTCTCTCTCTTCTCTCATTATCATATTACACATTCTCTCTCCTCAAGCTCTCATCTTCTAATACTAATCCTTAATCCTCATGTGTTGAGATCAAAGGTTTAGTTAGACTAAACAATCCATAACCTTCACTCTTTATCATTCTATCATCTTTGATTAGCAATCAAAGTTGATTAGTTACCTCAAGTTAGAGGTTTAGCTTGGAGTTTTGCTCTCGGGTGGATCGTCTACTACCTAGAGAAGGCCGAGGAGAACCAAGGAGGACGTAAAGAAGAAGGACCGGTTCATTAGGTATAATCCCTAATCTCTTATGTAAAGAAACTCATAAGAATACGGTTTTTAGGGTTTAGCTTCGATTCAAGCGGTTAGTCGATGTTCGTTGTTTAAACTTGATAGTTTTTGTAAATTCCGCCTCCCCATAAGTACTGGGGTGTACTACATCGACTTACATAACAATTACTCGCAGTGGGTATCAGGATCCAACTATCTCATAGAAGGTATGCAATCTCATTGCAAATTTCAACACTTGAAATTCCCGATAATATTTTGCCCCAAACGATCTATGACCTTGACAAGGTCAACAAACCATAGACCGTAAGTCAAGTTCAACCCGTCATTTCTTAATTGAATTAAACCCACCCGCACGACCCTTGACAAGGTCAACAAGGCCGTACGACTACCCTAAAATAATCTGCATCATATGCATAAATAGATAAATACTGGTCAGCTACCGCACACTACGTCTTGACAAGGTCAACAAACGCAGCACGAATACTAAGCATGACTTATCTGAAATGACGGAGGGCTACGACAGGCTTTTCTGAAAACCTATTGCATAATGAACTTGATATCGTCGTAGAATCTCGTGAATTTTGAAATTGAGTGATTTTGAGGCTTTCATTAGTTTTGCTAAAGAGGTCACTCCCGGTGAAGGGATCTCGGCTCTTTTCATATGGAATAAGGTGCAGGATATATCATATACATCACTATGCAAAGAAAAACTCCAAAAGCAGTCAAAAGTCAAACCGAGTGTTGTAGCATCTGCCAGTTTTGCTAAAGAGGTCACTCCCGGTGAAGGGATCTCGGCTCTTTCCCCATCGAATAAGGTGCAGGGTATATCATATATACCGCTATGCAAAGCAAAACTGTAGCTACCCTTTTTATTTGAAAATTTGATTCTACAACATCTTTTAGGTTTCTTTTCTTTCATTAATCACATTAATGAAGTCCCTCATTTAAGTCACCTAAACATCACAGATAAATACGACGTACACTTATGCCATCCGCATTCGCCTCGATGTCCCCTCGTGCACCGTTAGGTTAGGTAACAATGGCAGAGCAGGGCAGGGCATGGCTAGCGCGGGTGTAAAACATAAGTAACGCCTATATAATATATCATATAAACTATATACAGTATTTATCAAAGAACATCAAATGATTGCATCACAGATATCGCAGCAGAAAAAATATATGAAACATTGGATATACTAGGACGTCCGTGTTTTATTTTGAGCCTCTATAAAACACAGATTCCACGGTCGCGATGAATAGCCAAACCCACACCCCTAGACCCCTACGAGAGCGGCAAGCAACCCTACCAATTCTAGAGTTAGGAGACCCGGACTCGACTCCTCGAGTTGGTCTTCCACTGGACTCCAGAACCCGGTTACTTGTGCTCTCCTCCTTGGGTTTATCCTAGTGCGGAAAAGTAAATAATATACAAAAGGTGACAACAACCTCATCCCGGAAGTGCCCCAATAAAAGAATATTACATACAATTAAATTTACATGAATGAAAATAAAAACTCTCATCTCACATAAAATCCCCCGGCTATTCAAAACGCGACGATCCAATATAACATATTCAGCAACACATAACATCACATGCCATAAACGTAAGTAAATATGCGCATCTCAATTGTCGTTGACATATAGCAACGAAACCAGCGATCACATATTACACTTACGGTCACAGAAAAGAAAGTGTAAAACTACAACATTTGGAATCCACAATCTCTTTAGATTCGCATTTCATGCCTAACTTGTATGAATTCTACATATTGTATCACATTCCAGATAAATAGACAGTATTAAACTTTCCGATCGAATAATCAAATACTCAAGATTTCCATAATAGCTCAACACTTGAGCGGAGTTTAAAGATTCCAGAATACGTCACAGTAGCAATGTTCCAGCCGTAGAAGGGTCAAGCCAACGCCTCACATGTGGCACGCCGTACTGCCCCAAACCCTAAGGTTCAAAGGGCAGTTCATGACGGTCATATAATCGAGTTAAGGTTTGTTGTCTTCTAGAGGGTCCATCGCATCACATGCAAGTTTTTCCGAAATATTTAAACCCAAGAAAAATTCAACACTTGAACGTTTTTCGTGCCGGGAAAAATTGAGTTAATGATATCCGTTCGAACATTTTAGTACTTTCTAAATTATCCGGAATGACAGAACAAAATTAAATTCTCCGATCGAATCGACGATTTCAAAATAAACCCCAAAATTACTCAACACTTGAGTCAGATATAAAATACCCAGAAAAAATCAGTAAACAAATAGGAACTTTACTGCGCAAAACGACAAGGGTGACGTCACCATATGGCCGCGGAACCGCCGCAGGAGCCATGCTCGTGCCGCGGTTCCGCGGAGCTTTGGGAGCCACTCTTTGTCGTTTTGCACAGTTTTCCATATATTTTCCTGCTGATTTTTTTAAGCATTTTTAATTTGGAAAAATACCAGATTTTAAAAAATGTATAGAGATGGGTTGATTTCGACGTTGTCAGGTTCGTTCGGAGTTTTAACTGTTAGTGTATATGCCCTAGTGGCCATTACTGTATCATACTAGTTTGTATATTACTTGATGGAAGCTTGGGATATTCGCCTTGTATAAACAATCTTGCTCAATATAGTAGTATGCTACTTGGTTTGTTTCTACTTCAATTTGTACTTGTGTTTATTTCAGTATATCACTTATACGCATTAGTGGAGCCCTTAGGATCTTTGCTTGATTACCAGCGTTGTGATGGCAGTCACACTAGTGGGGGCTGGGTAATCTATAAGCACATCCTTATACAGGTCCCTAGTCGCAGGACTATCGAGACAGGGCATCGATACTCCGGAGTAGACTAGCGTATGCGCTTCTCATCCCAGTATGGGAGATGGTCTGTCCCACAGCCATCAGTACGTCGTACTGGAGATAGTATACGGGTGCTCGTTGGGTTACGAGTACACTGGACAGGATTCGTCGGGAACTGACAGGTTGGTATTATACCTATCGTCAGTTATCAGTTCCCAGGTGACATGAGTACAGCTTAGTCCGCTGACTTGACACTGGCACTTCGCCTCGAGTGTGTTCCCACTGCACTTTGATCACTACCCTACCACGGCTCAAAGGAGTCGTGCAAACAGGTGGTGGTTGGGTGCAGTCCCGAAGCACTTGGAGGCAGTGACGGTTAGACAGGATTCGTCTCTCCCGGTATTGGGGGTTGACATCGCGCTGTGTCTAGGAGAGCCATTACACGAGTAGTCCCTGGCCAGGGCAAGCGAGATATACTGGTAGGCTTCCAGTGTTATCTCAGGGTGTTTTGGACTTCACTCCGACACGACTTGTACCGCTATTAGGGGACTGACGTTTTACCGCCCCCTAGGCCCGACATGCGATGTATCAGACGAACAGACCGGACTGTACGGAGACTGTCACATTCAGACTCAGTAGGGGTACAGATGGGGTTTCACCTCGTCAGCCTTCTTTTCGGCATCTACCTGGGGACCGTTACGCACAGCTAGTGCCGCTTGCGGTCTGTGGTTAAACCCACTGCCAGCGTAGTGTCGAGTCTTTAGAGTCCCACACAGAGGGTATTCGCCTCTGGGCAAAACAGAGTAGAGGTCGCATGGTTTTGCGACAGGGTTCGTTCTCATCCGCGCACTTGTGCACGTTTGGAGTCCGGACGGATATTACTGGCTGGCTCTGGTTTGAGTCGGATACTGGTATATGTTTTGGGGTTGCTTTTATCTCTCAGTATTCATGTTCCTCGGAACAAGAATGCAGGTGTGTATGCACAGTTATTTGAGGAGGAGGAAGAGGACTTTCATTAGGGTTTCGGAACGGGTGCATATGCACAGTTGACAGTCGTCTTTTTCCAAACCCTAATGGATTTATGTTATATCAATTAATAATATTAATAAAATGAAATTGTGTCATGGTTGGTTTTTATGTTGACTTGTTGACCATGGTTGAAGTTTTGACCATCATCATTACAAAAGAAAGATGCTCTTTGATTCTAGCAAATTCATTTAATGTTTGAAATGATAATGGTCATTCCAAAACCTTCCATCAACCTTTTCATTTTCATTATTATTATTAATTTGATAATTCTTTTGCTTTTTGTTATGGTTGCAAAAAGAAAAGAGCTCATTCTATCATTTAGCTTCTCTCTCCTCACTTCATCTTCTTCTTCCTCTAGCAAAAGGAGAACCTTTCTCATGTGTTGAGAATCCCTCTCCGTAAAAGAAAAGCACCCTTTAAACACTCTCTACTCACTCTAGGATCAAAGGTTTAGCAAGCCGAAGATTCTAGTTCTCTCCAAGTTCGAGAAAGAGCCCGAAGGTTGAACCCTCAGGTGGATCCATCTTCGACGGAAGAAGGCGACGAGAAGAGAACCATCAACCTCTACTAGGTTTCAAGAAGAAGGAGTTCAAGTTAGGTATAACCACTTTGCCGAGTAGTTAACTCTCCTTTGCATGTTTGCTAGTTTAGTTTAGAAAAGATCCCGACTTTGTTAGTCCATGTTGCCCCATGCGCTAAAAATTTGATTTTTATACCGTTTCCGCCTCCCCGTAAGAACCGGGGGTCGCAACGTGGACTTACACTGGTATCAGAGCCTAACTAAACTTAAACTAGCTTGGTAGTGAAGTGTAACGAAGTTCGGAACCGGAAAAATCCAAAAACCAAACTTTTACAAAACCCTAGTTTCTGTTAAAAATTTTTCTGGTCAAAACAAGATTTGTTATACACCTAAATTCGGCTCAGGGTTTTGTGTGAACACCCAAGAAAAACGATCCCCTGATTCATTCAAACCGCCGCGGTTCTGCGGCATGAGGTAGGCATTTGCCACGGAACCGCCGCCGTTTGGTGTCCTCTCGTGATCGGGTTTCGTGCAGTGTTCTTCTGGTAGGGTTTTAGGATTTTTAAGATATATTTTATGTGCCCAGATTTTCCAGAATAGAAATTTGTTTTTGGGGGCCTATAATTCCGTATTTTTTCCGAACTTCACTACACTTGGACTATATTGGTTATATCTGTGATGTTTGATTGTATTGAACGTCGGCTAATCGCTATAAGTCGATTAGTCGGGGTTATACATCTCTGTGATCTGTGTTTGATATTGGAATGTGTATATGAATGTGTTGGACTGTCGCGGGTGAATAGCCGGGGTGGATGTGAGATGAGCTTTTGTTTTTCTTTCATTCATTGTAAATGTAAATTGATGTAATATTATTATTTGTTTGGCCGCACAACCGGGTCGGGGTTGTAGCCGTCATTGTATAATTCTTTTTACTGTTTTTGCTCCTAGGATCGACCCATGGAGGGGTGCACAAACTGCCGAGTACTTGGCCGGTAGTTTGCCGCACCCGTAGGGGTCTTGGGTGGGGTATTGGCTATTCACCGCGACCGTGTAATCCGCTTTTCGTTGCAGGCTCGAACGGATTGCGGATTCCTAGTATATCCAATGTATTCATCTGTGATCTGTAATGTCTATCATTGCTATATTTATAACTATTTAGGCGTTGCTTATGTTTTACAGCCGCGCTAGCCCAGCCCCCGCTCTGTCGTTAGTTAAGTAACCTAACGGGTGATGACGGGGCCCCGTGGCGAATGCGAATGGCATAAGCGTACGTCATATTTTGGTTGTTTTCTGCAATGGTAGGATTTAAATGATGGGACGCATTAAAAGAACTAATGCAAGAATATCACGCATTAAAAGAACTAATGCAAGATAATAAACCAAGCTAAAGTCGTTGGAACACTTTCGAAAAAAACCACTCGGTTCTTTTCAAAACTAACTTTTAAATGCGGAGATTGAGCCACTCCTTCTAAAAGCTATCTCGTTCCATCGACTATATCAAGTTCACTACGTTCACGGTTTCGCCAAAACCATCCGTAGCCCTCCGTCGTTTCATATGAATATTCAACAGTATTCAAGCTGTGTTTGTTGGCCTTAGTCAAGGAACAGTGTTTGGTAGCTGGTGGGTATTCATATGTTGCATAGATAGAATGCGTTGGTTTGGGACAGTCGTATTGCCTTGTTGGCCATAGTCAAGGGTAGATACGGGTGGGTTCAAATTAACCTGGATAACGACGGGTAGAACTTGACATGTGACTTATGATTTGTTGGCCTTAGTCAAGGTCATAAGAGCATGGGGCAAAAATCCACATCGGGAGTTTCATAAGTACCGAAACTTGCTAGATTTGCATACCAATTGGAGTGTGGTGATTCTGGTAGGATTCCTTCAGTTTCGTCACGCGATGATATTTGGATCCCGATCCTACTATGAGTATATGCTACTCCTCGGGAAATTTCTCACTAAACGATTAATGCTATAAACCTAGTAGGTGCCTAGAAAGGTGTTAGCGGGGCTACGCCCCCAGGGAAAAGAGGTTATTTAATTAAGGAACTTCGCGAAAGCGTTGGAAAAGCTCCCTCGAAGTACCGACACTGGCCTGGCTGAACGGTTAAGCAAGTATTGTGCGGTGGGATTGATCCCGACTAATTCTTCCTTTATGGTTTGAGGAGGGATTCGAGAGACAGTGGGATCCATCCTGTTTAGACAAATTAAAAACCACTCTAAACTTGCAAGAGCATCGTGCTAAAGTGTTTCTTCTCTCTCTCCTAATTGCAGCGACCAATCAACATGACTGGACTTAAGTTACTTCTAGATAAAAATATATTGACAGGGCCAAACTACAAAGATTGGCTCAGGAATGTCAAGATGGCAATCACTTACGACAAGCTGGGGTATCTTCTTACCACCAAAGCTCCCCCCGTCCCTGGTCCCACCTCCAGTGTCGCGGATAAGGAAATCCGTAAGACTTGGGAGATTGATTGCGCGAAGGCCCGGTGCCTCGTGCTTGCCTCTATGGACAATGAACATCAGAGGAGGCACGAGAATATGGATTTGGAATCCATATTTCTTCATACAAAAGAACTGTATGGAGAGCAGTCTCGTATCGCAAGATACGAAGTGTCGAAGAAGTTGTTTTCGGGAAAGTTGGCCGTCGGATGATCGGTAGCGGACCACGTGCTTAAGATGATTGGCTACATTGAGGAGCTCGCGGAACTTGGGACCACGTTGGAAAGTGAACTCTATACGGATTTAATTCTCCAGTCCCTTCCATCCACTTACGCCCAGTTTATACTGAACTTCAACTTACAAGAAAAGGAAGTTGAACTTTCAGAACTCCTCAACATGCTGAAGAGCGCAGAGGGCACCCTACAGAAAGGTAGGGAAACACCCGCTTTGTTTGTAGGAGGATCTTCTTCCTCTAGGTCCAAGGCGAAAGCCAAGGGAAAGAGGAAGAAAGCCTCCGCCAAACCAAGAGGCGGTGTTAGTAAAGTGGGTACGAAGGGAAAGGAAAAGGCAACACTAATTGCGGGGAAGCTTGTGGGAAAGGAGGAATGCTTCTATTGTCACAAAAGTGGACACTGGAAGAAAGATTGCAGGGCTTGGAAAGCCAGAACACAGGAACTGAAGCAGGTTGCGGCTTCAGCTTCAGGTGTGTATGTTATTGAAAACTGTCTTTCTATAAACTCTACTTCCTGGGTATTGGATACCGGATCAGGATCTCATATCTGTAATTCTTTGCAGGCGTTGAGAAAACGTAGGTTTTTGAAGGCAGGTGACATGACCCTCAGAGTTGCGAACGGAGCTAGCATGGATGCTAAAGCCGTGGGGGACTATCACCTGGGAATGACAGATGGGCATGTTTTGGTTCCGCGTAATTGCTTTTTTGTACCCAACGCAACTTGTAATATCATTTCTGTATCTTTGGTTTCTAAAGAAGGTTATGAATTTGCGTTTGTAACTAATGTTGTAAACATTCACCTTAATCAAGTTCTGATTGGGTCAGGTACACTGAGCAATGGTATATACGTATTAAACCAACCACAGATTTTCAATGTCCAGAATACACACAAAAGAAAGTCTCCAGATATCAATCAGGCTTTCTTATGGCATTGTAGACTGGGTCACATCAATGAGACACGGTTGACTAAGTTACATAAAGAAGGATACTTGGATCCGTTCGAGTATCAGTCTTATGCCACTTGTGAATCTTGTCTCATGGGAAAGATGACAAAGACTCCGTTCACTGGACACGGAGAAAGAGCGAGCGAGCTCTTGGGACTCGTACACAGCGACGTGTGCGGTCCAATGTCTACACATGCGCGAAGCGGTTACTCTTACTTCATTACTTTTACGGATGATTTTTCAAGGTACGGTTATGTCTTCTTAATGAAACATAAGTCCGAGGCCTTTGAAAAGTTCCAGGAATATAAGAATGAAGTAGAGAAACAGACCGGCAAAAGTATCAAGATTCTAAGATCGGATCGAGGTGGAGAATACTTAAGTGCCGAGTTCCTGAATTATTTAAAAGAGAACGGAATTCTCTCTCAGCTCACTCCACCATACACTCCGCAACACAACGGTGTATCGGAGAGACGGAACCGAACCCTATTGGATATGGTACGGTCCATGATGAGTAAGGCTGAGTTACAGCGATCTTTCTGGGGTTATGCACTGGAAACAGCTGCACATCTCTTGAACCAAGTTCCTACTAAAACAGTGCCTACCACACCATATCAGATATGGAGTGGGAAGAAACCCTGTCTTAAATCCTTTAAGACATGGGGATGTCCGACTTTTGTAAAAAAGCAGCATGCGGACAAGCTCGAGGTACGCTCGGTACAGTGCAAGTTTGTGGGATACCCAAAGAACTCCAAGGGGTATCTTTTCTATTACGCAGAGGAGCAAAAAGTCCTTGTTTCTCGTCATGCCCGCTTCTTGGAAACTGAGTTTTTAGAAAATCAGATAAGTGGGAGCGCAGTAGAACTGGAAGAAATTCCAGAACCACAAACCAATACTGAAAGCTTAGAGGAACCAGAGGGTTTAAAAGAGCAGGACATTCCTACGCCGCTCCGCAGGAGTAGTAGGCAGTCTCATCCTCCCGAGAGATACTACGGTTTTCTCATAGACGGGGATCGAGAGGATTGCATCATAGAATATGATGAGCCTACTAGCTTCCAGCAGGCCGTTCAGAGCGTTGACTCGGTAAAATGGCTGGATGCAATGCGGACCGAAATGGAGTCCATGTACACCAACAAAGTATGGACGTTGGACATTGCTCCAGACGGGGTAAAACCCGTAGGATGCAAGTGGATCTTCAAAAGGAAGATTGGTGTAGATGGACAGGTTGAGACCTATAAAGCTAGACTTGTAGCAAAGGGTTTCCATCAAAGACCTGGCTTGGACTATGACGAAACCTTTTCTCCAGTGGCTATGCTGAAATCCATTCGGATCCTTATTGCCATTACTGCCTTCCACGATTATGAGATTTGGCAGATGGACGTAAAGACCGCTTTTCTGAATGGAAATTTAGAGGAGTGTGTCTATATGGATCAGCCAGAGGGTTTCATTCAGAGTGGGAGCAGCGGAAAGATGTGCAAGTTGCTTAAGTCCATCTATGGACTAAAGCAGGCATCGCGGAGTTGGAACATCTGTTTTGATGAGACGGTCAAGGAATTTGGCTTTATCAAAAATCCAGATGAACCATGCATCTATAGTAGATTTGTAGCGAGAACTATAGTATTCCTCGTTTTATACGTGGATGACATTCTCTTAATAGGAAATGACATTCCTTTGCTACAATCTGTCAAGGGGTTCTTGTCACACAGGTTCTCCATGAAAGACCTGGGTGATGCCTCATACATCCTGGGGATTCGGATCCATCGTGATAGATCCAAGAGGATATTAGGACTTTCTCAGTCCAGGTACATCGACACCATAGTGAAGAGATTCAGTATGGAAGATTCCAAGCGCGGTAACCTACCGGCTTGTCACGGGATCACCCTCTCTAAAGAGATGTCTCCCAAGACTGATTTGGAGAGGGATCGCATGTCTATTATACCCTACGCTTCTGCGGTAGGCTCTATAATGTATGCGATGTTGTGTACCAGACCGGATGTAGCTTATGCACTGAGTGTGGTAAGCCGGTATCAGTCAAACCCTGGGGAGAAACACTGGATAGCGGTAAAGAACATTCTCAAGTACCTGAGAAGGACTAAGGAGATGTTCTTGGTGTATGGCGGAAAAGACCTCCAGATCGAGGCCTTTGCTGACTCCAGCTTCCAGAGTGACAAGGATGATTCCAAGTCCATGTCGGGTTTCGTCTTTACCCTCAATGGAGGGGCGGTGTGTTGGAAGAGCTCCAAACAGGAAACCGTTGCAGACTCGACTATGGAAGCGGAATACATTGCTGCATCTGATGCCGCAAAAGAAGCTGACTGGATGAGGAAGTTCTTGAAAGAACTTCAGGTGGTTCCATCCATTGTTGACCCAATACCTCTGTATTGCTACAACAATGTGGCTATAGCTTTAGCGAAGGAACCCAGGTCCCATCAGTGATCCAGGCACATCTTGAGGCGGTATCACCTAATCAGAGAGATCGTGGATCGCAAGGAGATCGAGGTTCGGAGGGTTGCTTCAGAGGAGAACACTGCAGATCCATTCACCAAGGCCTTACCCCAGACTCAGTTCGAGCGGCTGATCGAGATGATAGGTCTTCGATACGCCAGTTCATGGCCTTAGTGCAAGTGGGAGATTGTTAGTGTATATGCCCTAGAGGCCATTACTGTATCATACTAGTTTGTATATTACTTGATAGAAGCATGGGATATTCACCTTGTATAAACAATCTTGCTCAATATAGTAGTATGCTACTTGGTTTGTTTCTACTTCAATGTGTACTTGTGTTTATTTCAGTATATCACTTATACGCATTAGTGGAGCCCTTAGGATCTTTGCTTGATTACCAGCGTTGTGATGGCAGTCACACTAGTGGGGGCTGGGTACTCTATAAGCACATCCTTATACAGGTCCCTAGTCGCAGGACTATCGAGACAGGGCATCGATACTCCGGAGTAGACTAGCGTATGCGCTTCTCATCCCAGTATGGGAGATGGTCTGTCCCACAGCCATCAGTACGTCGTACTGGAGATAGTATACGGGTGTTCGTTGGGTTACGGGTACACTGGACAGGACTCGTCGGGAACTGACAGGTTGGTATTATACCTATCGTCAGTTATCAGTTCCCAGGTGACATGAGTACAGCTTAGTCTGCTGACTTGACACTGGCACTTCGCCTCGAGTGTGTTCCCACTGCACTTTGATCACTACCCTACCACGGCTCAAAGGAGTCGTGCAAACAGGTGGTGGTTGGGTGCAGTCCCGAAGCACTTGGAGGCAGTGACGGTTAGACAGGATTCGTCTCTCCCGGTATTGGGGGTTGACATCGCGCTGTGTCTAGGAGAGCCATTACACGAGTAGTCCCTGGCCAGGGCAAGCGAGATATATTGGTAGGCTTCCAGTGTTATCTCAGGGTGTTTTGGGCTTCACTCCGACACGACTTGTACCGCTATTAGGGGACTGACGTTTTACCGCCCCCTAGGCCCGACATGCGATGTATCAGACGAACAGACCGGACTGTACGGAGACTGTCACATTCAGACTCAGTAGGAGTACAGATGGAGTTTCACCTCGTCAGCCTTCTTGTCGGCATCTACCTTGGGACCGTTACGCACAGCTAGTGCCGCTTGCGGTCTGTGGTTAAACCCACTGCCAGCGTAGTGTCGAATCTTTAGAGTCCTACACAGAGGGTATTCGCCTCTGGGCAAAACAGAGTAGAGGTCGCATGGTTTTGCGACAGGGTTCGTTCTCATCCGCGCACTTGTGCACGTTTGGAGTCCGGACGGATATTACTGGCTGGCTCTGGTTTGATTCGGATACTGGTATATGTTTTGGGGTTGCTTTTATCTCTCAGTATTCATGTTCCTCGGAACAAGAATGCAGGTGTGTATGCACAGTTATTTGAGGAGGAGGAAGAGGACTTTCATTAGGGTTTCGGAACGGGTGCATATGCACAGTTGACAGTCGTCTTTTTCCAAACCCTAATGGATTTATGTTATATCAATTAATAATATTAATAAAATGAAATTGTGTCATGGTTGGTTTTTATGTTGACTTGTTGACCATGGTTGACTTGTTGACCATGGTTGAAGTTTTGACCATCATCATTACAAAAGAAAGATGCTCTTTGATTCTAGCAAATTCATTTAATGTTTGAAATGATAATGGTCATTCCAAAACCTTCCATCAACCTTTTCATTTTCATTATTATTATTAATTTGATAATTCTTTTGCTTTTTGTTATGGTTGCAAAAAGAAAAGAGCTCATTCTATCATTTAGCTTCTCTCTCCTCACTTCATCTTCTTCTTCCTCTAGCAAAAGGAGAACCCTTCTCATGTGTTGAGAATCCCTCTCCTTAAAAGAAAAGCACCCTTTAGACACTCTCTACTCATTCTAGGATCAAAGGTTTAGCAAGCCGAAGATTCTAGTTCTCTCCAAGTTCGAGAAAGAGCCCGAAGGTTGAACCCTCAGGTGGATCCATCTTCGACGGAAGAAGGCGACAAGAAGAGAACCATCAACCTCTACTAGGTTTCAAGAAGAAGGAGTTCAAGTTAGGTATAACCACTTTGCCGAGTAGTTAACTCTCTTTTGCATGTTTGCTAGTTTAGTTTAGAAAAGATCCCGACTTTGTTAGTCCATGTTGCCCCATGCGCTAAAAATTTGATTTTTATACCATTTCCGCCTCCCCGTAAGAACCGGGGGTCGCAACGTGGACTTACACTAACTTCGTTAACCCATCGCCTAATACTCTAGCTTGGCTCTGATACCACTGTAGGGTTACTAGAGACACAAACAAGGCTCTACAAGGCATCGACCATGCCAAAATTAAAATTTTATGTGCCGCACAACCCTAAGTAAGATCGTTAACTAGAGTTTAGGCGAAACTAATGGCAAGTAAACAACTTTACACTAAAGGGAACGCGATATACAACCTTTGTAGATCGGTCCTCCACTTCATTTTCTCCTTGTTGAAGTCCCTTCGCTGCGATCAAGGTTCTCCCAGGCTCTTGCATGGCTTCACGACGCGAAGGATGCGACCTTGCTTGAAGTCTCCAAGGCCGAAGATGATCTACGTCGAGGGAATTCCGACTCCAGCTCCTACTTCACTAACTTGAGAATTAGTGAAGTAAACACCCTAAACTAAAGTGCTAGTCTAGTAGAGGATGGAGAAATAGGAAGTGGGTTCTCTTTGGATTTTTGTTTCTCTCAACCTTTCTCACTTTGGATCAAACCCTAGTTTTCTTTTTCTCTTTGGATCAATGAAGAAGAAGATGATGAACCAAAGAAAAGAAAATGAGGATAATGATTAAGTGTCATGGCTAACCATGGTGAGAGAGTATCATATACTAACCCTTGTAGAAACTTAACCCTAGGCTAATCTTTATAGTTGGGTTAAGAAATATCCATTGTAAAAACAAAACCAAGTTGAATTAGTCAATGCATCCACAAGCTTCCACAAGCTTCATGCATTTTCTAATCCTCCTCTTGATTTTGTAATTACTTTAGATATTAAAAACCCAAAATAAAAATTAGCATAGTGTAAGTCTCATACACCCATGTATAGTGTATCATCAACCATGATGCAAAAATACAACACATTTTCATATATATCATATATAGTAAAAATGTGTACAAGTGAGAAAAAACCCTAAGTGAACATGTGTTAGTAAATGTAAACTTGTATATCTAATATACAATTATACACTTAATTATTGAATCAACACCTGACTTAATAATACGGTCATATCTCATATAACCGACTAACATTCATCGTATCGACTTATCGAATCAACACTTGATTCGATAACCCGGTCATATCATATATAACCGACCGATACAAAAAGTCGCGAGAATATAATACGGTATCACATACACGCATTATTCTCGGTCCTGCACATATCACATATGCGCTCCTATTTCGTTTTGCCTGAGCCAGTAAAACCTCTATGTAGGACTCCAAAGACTCGTCACTACGCCGGCAGTAGGTGATGATCACATCAAGCACCCACAAGCCGTCAGCGGTACTAGCTGGATGTAACGGCTACCCGGGTATTGAGAGATCAGAAGACTAGCAAGCAAGCCCGCTCCAACTCCTGTAAAAGCCTGCCGGTAAAACTTCCCGTACAGTCCGGTCTCCTCGTATGATATGTCGCATATCAAGTCTAGGGGTGGTTAACGTCAGACCCCAATAACCGATAAGTCGTGCCGATGTGAGGCTCATAACGGGTCGAGAAACTATTGGTAACACTTACCAGTAAATCTCTGAATCAGCCCTGGCCAGAGACTTCCCTGTTACGGCCAATCGAGCACAGCGCAACATCAACCCCTAATACTGGGAGAGACGAAACCCCTCCTATCGGTCATTGCCTCTATGTGACTCGGGAATGTACCCAAAAACCACCGTTTTGCACACTCTCATGGACGTGGTAAGGTGGAAATCAAAGCACAGTGGGAATCACACGAGACTCTATGACGATCTCGGGTCTACAGACTAACCTGCACAAGTGTCACCAGAGAACTGCCATCTTACGTGAGGTATAATACCATCTGGGAGTTCTCGGCGAGTCCGTCCAGTGTACCCAGTCTCCACTTAGCACCCGTATACCATCTCTGATGTCAAACACCAATGGATATGGGATCATCCATCGTCCATCTCATGGGTCGACAAGCATATACGCTAGTCTACACTGGCATATCGATGCCCCGTCTCGATACACCCACGACTAGGGACCTTGAAGGATGTACTTATGGACTACCATGCCCCCATATGATCTGCATCATAGTCCACGTAGTCAAGTACACATCCTAAAGGCTTTACCAACATGTAACTATAAGACAGTATAAAGAGACATGTATACATGTTAAAGTAAAGAGCAACCAGATAGCATACTATCATATCGAGCAAGAAAGTCCTCTCTATATATGTCCAAGCATCGAATATAATATACATCATCTGTACAATACTGGCCTCTAGGGCATACATACAACTAACAGGACTATGATGAGATCATACTAGTATGGCCATGGTAGTCAACAAGTACATCCTATAACTGTACCTAGTCGAGGGTGTATCGAGACAGGGCATCGATACACCAGAATAGACTAGCGTATACGCATGTTGACCCATATGATGGGCGATGGATGATCCCATATCCATCGGTGTTTGACAACAAAGATGGTGTACGGGTGCTCAGTAGAGACTGGCTACACTGAACGGACTCGCCGAGAACTCCTAGATGGTATTATACCTATCGTCAGATAGCAGTTCTCCTGCGACACTGGTACAGTTTAGTCTGTAGACCCGATATCGTCATAGAGTCTTGTGTGATTCCCACTGTGCTTTGATTTCCATCTTACCACGTCCAAGAGGGCATGCAAAACGATGGCTTTTGGGTACAGTCCCGAATCACATGGAGGCAATAAGCGATAGGAGGGGTTTTGTCTCTCCCGGTATTGGGGGTTAATGTTGCGCTGTGTTCGATTGGCTATAACTAGAAGTCCCTGGCCAGGGCTGATATGGAGATCTACTGGTAAGTGTTATCAGTAGTTTCTCGACCTGTTATGAGCCTCACATCGACACGACTTATCAGTTACTCGGTTCTGACGTATACCACCCCAGACTGGATATGCGACATATCAGACGACGAGACCGGACTGTACGGTAGTGTTACTGATAGGATTCACGGGAGTTTTGATAGCTTCGCTGGTTTTCTTCCGATCGCTCAATACCCGGGTGGCCGTTACGTTTAGCTGACCGCTTGCGGCTTATCGGTGTTTGATATGATCATCACCCACTGCCGGCGTATTGACGAGTCTTAGAGTCCCATATAGGAGTTTCCTAGCTCAGGCGAAACGATGTGGTGTGCATATGAAATATGCGCGGGGACCCGATTGAATGCGAGTATGTGATACCGTATGTTAATCGGGCGCTTTACTATTGGTCGGGTCGTATGTGATATGACCGGATTGTTAAATCAAGTGTTGATTTAACATTTGAATTTTAGTTTAATTCTTTATTTAAAACCTTTTCTTTAAAGAAGTTGTATGGATGCTTGTATGTGTTGGAGATAGTGCCCTTAGAGTCAATTATTGGATCACAGGCACGTGATTGCAATGATTGAGGGAGGACCTATGCCGGTAGGACAGTCTTACTCAAGATGATAGTATGCTATCTTGTTTATCTTTATCATCGTGTACTGCTTTAGTTGACCTTACAGGTCACTATTGCGCATTGATAGAGCCCTTAGGATTCTTGCTTGACGGCCAGCAGTATGATGGCGATCATATACGTGGGAGCTGGGGTCTATAAGCACATCCTTTAAAGGTCCCTAGTCGTGGGAGTTTTCGAGACAGGGCATCGATACTCCAGAGTAGACTAGTGTATACAGTCGAGACCCCGACGAGGGGCGGTGGCCGGTCTCACAAGCCACCGGTGTCAGTTGGCTCACCTAAGATGCATACAGGTGCTCATTGGGTTATGAGTACACCGGACAGGACTCGCCGGGAACATGCTAGTTGGGATTATACCAGACGTCAGATAGCAGTTCCCTGGTGACATGTGTACAGGTTAGTTCATCGACCTGAGATCGTCATTTTTCTCATGTGAGTTCCCACTGTACTTTGATTACTACCCTACCACGGCTCAAAGGAGTCGTGCAAACAGGTTTTAGTTGGGTACAGTCCCGAGCCACATGGAGGCAGTGAGCGGATCTGCAGGGGTTCGTCTCTCCCCGTATTGGGGGTGAGGTCACGCTATGTCTAGGAGAGCCATTACACGAAGTCCTTAGCCAAGGCAGGAGATTTACTGGTAGGTATTCCAGTAGTATCTCAGGGTGTTCTGGGCTACACTCCGACACGACTTGTACCGCTTTTGGAGGTTTGACTTTTACCAACCCCCTAGGCCCGCCATGCGATGCTCATAGACGAACGGACCGGACTGTACGGATATTTTCACTGACAGGCACAGTAGGGTGTCAGGATGAGTTCGCTCATAGACGTCCCTTTTGGTCAATACCTGGTAACCCGTTACGTATGGCTAATACCTCTGACGTGCTAGTGGTTAAATCCACATCCAAAGTGTTGACGAGTCTTTAGAGTCCCCCACAGACAGTTTCTCAAGTTTCGGGCGAAACGCTGTAGAGGCTGTATGGATATATGGCAGGGTTCGATCATGTACGTGCGGTATTGCACCGATCATGATCGGACGGATGATACTAGCGGGCTTTGGTTTAAGCCGGATCCTAGTATTGTACAGTGTAGATTTTGTCTCATTGCATTTGTATTCGGTCGGAATACAAATACGGGTATGTATATACAGTCGCGGGGTTTTCCTGTAATTTATTACCGGATCACTTTATGAAGTTGCCAGTTTGCATTCCGTTTCGTCCATTTTTCCTTTGTTCCTTCTTGGCTGAAATTCCTTTGTTGGGAGGGGCTTATTTGCAAATGTGCAAATTAGCAAAGTGGAGGGTCTTTTTTGTAAGTGGTTGCTTCATGATGGTTTTAGATTGAGGTTGACTCCATTCGCATCATGACTTGCTTTATGTGATGGGATATGGTTATGATTATTGGTGTGACATTATTCTTCATGATGATCACTCATTCTTTTTCCTACATTATTCTACCTCCCACCTCTTTGATAGGCCGGCCACACGTGAAGGGGGCTGTCCAAATTTTTTAGGGTGGGAAATTGATCTCATTTGCTTGCACAAAATCCTTTTATTCATCTCCAAAGCTTATTACTCCATCCCCACTTCCAAATGGCAACTTCTTATAACCCCATGAGACATAGAGTTCTACACTTAGCCTACAGCTTTCTTGGACACGTCGACTCGCCAACTTCGTGCCCGAGTTGCCTCGGCCCAGAGGTGGGAGCCCGTAAAAAGACTCGGCGATGTGGTGCCCTTTCCGACGAGGAGATCGAGACCGGAGATTCCGCGAGGAGATCGGGATGGTGGCCGAAGACCGAAGGACATGGATCGCTCGGTATAGCTCTCTACCCTTTCTCTTGTATGCTAGTAGTAGGTTAGTGGCCCGATCCGAGTTTATAGTCTACGGTAGCGCCGGTTTCCATGTAAAGAAAAGTTTTTGTTTCTGCATTTTGGTCTCGGACAGAAGGCCGGGGCGCTACCGTGCCCTTACATTGGTATCAGAGCCACGCCATTAACCTTTACTAGCTTGCTCTAACGTGTTTAGAACTTCGATCGAACGAAAATTCCGAAACCGCATTTCCAAGCTCTGTGTTTCTGTCGATTTTTTAAACTGCCCTAAAATTATTTCAGCTGGAAAATTTTGGTTCGCTGATTTTACTGTAGCACGGCGGATTCGCGGCCAAAACCACGTTTTGGCGGCGGATCAGCGGCTGTACTGTAGCAACAGTGCACCAAATTTCTTCAGTAGGTCTCTGTGTTGGAATTGGGGTTTTTGGTATATTTTGTTTGGGCCCAGATTTATTTTGAGTGCTACAGTTGTGCTTGGGGCCCACTTAGGAAAATTTAGTTGATCGAAAATTTTAAACATGTTAGTTCACAGTATTTACATTATATCTGCGACCGTGAATGCTATTTGATCGGTAAATCCTGTCTAACTGCTATAGCTCTTTTAGACGGATTTGCGAACGTGACATTCACGTTGATGTTCTGTGTTGTGCTGTGATGTTGCGAATTTGTCGTGGTGGATAGCCTGGATGCAATGGTAGTACAGTTTGCTTGTATATGTACATTTGATATTGCGGGGCGAGCGTCCGACATGTGGACTGCCGTCACTGCCTGTTTGTATATTATTCTATTGGGGCACGACCGGACTGAGGTCGATGTACCCCTTGTATGTATATTTTACTTTCTGTACTAGGATTACCCCATGGTGGGGTGCACGGATAGCCGGGTTCTAGAGGGCAACGGGCCCGCATCTCATGGCTTTTAGATGGAGGGGGCTTCACTCTAGAATTGGCGGGCTATTCGCCGCACTCGTAGGGGGTACAGGTTGACCCAAGGAGGGGTGCCTAAGTTACCGGATTCCGTGAAGTGTTGGGTGGTCCATTCACGTTGTTGAAGGGGGCTGCCTCGCTTCAGGTTTTGGCGGGTAACTTGCCGCGCCCGTAGGGGTCTAGGATTTCATTGCACAGGCTATCCACATGACCAGGGGAACGTCGGGTTTCAGTAGCGGCTCTATAAAACCCGGGGATCCCAGATATCTGTATTGTTCTGTGATACTTATTACATTTCTGTGATGTTGCTTTTTATCACGCCTTGAGCGATTATTATATATTGATATATATACTAGTAGATGTTGTATATATTTTGCATCTGCGCTAGTCCAGTCCCCGCTCTGTCGTTAGTTAAGTAACATAACGGGTGATGACGGGACCCAGTGGCAAATGCGGATGGCATATACGTACATCGTATTTTCGTTCTTTTGTGGTGTGATTAATTGATGGGACTGCGTTGATTCGGATCAATGCAAGCTAAACAAACCTATTCTGTTGTTGTTGGAATATTTTTCAAAAAGCTGTTATTGCAAGGACGTTCTCTTTTGTTTTGCACAGTGGTATTCAGTTGGAATATCCTGCACCTCAGTCGACGAGGCAAGGGCCGAAATCCCTTCACCGGGAGTGACCCCTTGGACAAAACTTTGCGTCAGGGTAATAACTTCACTATAGCCGATTGCCTTTTGCTTTGCATCGTGGTATTCAGTTGGAATATCCTGCACCTCATTCTACGGGGAAAGTGCCGAGATCCCTTCACCGAGAGTGACCTCTTTAGCAAAGGTTTTCGCCACTATATTTTTATAAAAAGCTATCCGGTTCCTTCAACGATATCAAGTTCATTACGTTAAAGGTTTTTCGCCAAAAACCATTCGTAGCCCTCCGTCATTTCAGACGGGTAGCACGTAGTATTCATGCTATGTTTGTTGGCCAAAATCAAGGCATAGTGTACGGTAGCTATTTGTTACTTTTCTGTTGCATAGATAGATGCGTTGGTTTGGGACAGTCGTACTGCCTTGTTGGCCAAAGTCAAGGGTAGGTACGGGTGGGTTCAAATTAACCTGGATAATGACGGGTAGAACTTGACATGTGACTTATGATTTGTTGGCCAAAGTCAAGGTCATAAGAGCATGGGGTAAAAATCATATCGGGAGTTTCTAAAGAAACAAAAACTTGCCAGGTATGCGCATACCTTCTGGAGTGTGATAACATGAGTGGATTCCGTCACGTTATCATGCGATGAAAGTTGGATCCCTATTCCCACTGATGAGTTTGTAAGTCCATGATACCCTTCCCCGGTACTTACGGGGTTGCGGAATTAGTGTAAAACGATTCTTGCTAGGGTGGTAACGTGGACTACAAATACGGATCTTTGTTAAACAACTAGCTAACAACCTAACTTGGAGTTGTTTTATCTACTCGGTTAGGGGGCTATACCTTTCTTGAACTCCTTCGTCTTCAACTCTTCCCGGTGTACGGATCGGCCTCACCTCGTCGTCTCCTTGCGCCGAAGATGGATCCACCCAAAAGCTTCTACCTTTGGCTTCTTCTTCGAACTTTGAAGAAACTAGAACACTTGGCTTGCTAGGCCTTGTGAACTAGGATGAGTAGAGGATTGTTTTGGTGCTTTTATCTCTAAGGCAATGAATCTCAACACATGAGAAGGGTTTGCCTTGAGCTAGAGAGAGCAAGAGGAAGAGGGAGAGCTTGAGCAAGTGATGTCAAGAGAGAGAAATGAAATGAGAGAATGACTAACTCTTTTGCCAACCTCTCTCCCATAATCCAAAAAGAATAATAATAATAATAATAATAATAATAATAATAATAATAATAATTGAGTATTATGTGATGGTTCATATCATATCAAGTGGCATTATCATTTCATGCACTCATATTGCAAAGCATAACAAGCAAGCAAAAGTCTTTGCCATGAAATGATAGCCATTGCAATGATGATGGTCAACTAGTCCAACCTAGTCAACCGGTCAACAAAGTCAACAAGTCAACAAAGTCAACCCCTCATCTCAACCATGACACAATAATACTTAATTAATATTATCATTAATCATATTTCTTATTCTCATTAGGGTTTAGCCAAAAGTCAACAGTCAACAGTCAACAACCCCAATGAGAATCCTCTGCCTCTGTCTCTCTGTCAACTGTGCATACACACCCGCATCCGCGTTCCGAGGAACACGAATACAAACGAGATAAAACCAATCCCAAAAAGTTCACTAGGATCTGGCTTAAACCAAAGCCTGCTAGTGTTAACTGTCCGGACACCAAACGTGCACAAGTGCACGGATGCGCCCTGTCGCAAAACCATGCGACCTCTCGCAAAACCATGCGACCTCTACTCTTTTGCCTAAAGGTGAATAGCTTTCTGTGTGGAACTCTAAAGACTCGACACTACGATGGCAGTGGGTTTAACCACAGACCGCAAGCGGCACTAGCTGTACGTAACGGTCCTCAGGTAGATGCCGACAAGAAGACTGACGAGGTGAAACCCATCTGAACTCCTACTGAGCCGAAATGTGACAATCTCTATACAGTACGGTCTGTTCGTCTGAGACATCGCATGGCGGGCCTAGGGGGCGGTAAACGTCAGTCCCCTAATAGCGGTACAAGTCGTGTCGGAGTGAAGCCCAGAACACCCTGAGATATCACTGGAAACCTACCAGTATATCTCGCTTGCCCTGGCCAGGGACTACTCGTGTAATGGCTCTCCTAGACACTGCGCGATGTCAACCCCCAATACCGGGAGAGACAAATCCTGTCTAACCGTCACTGTCTCCAAGTGCTTCGGGACTGCACCCAAAAACTACCTGTTTGCACGACTCCTTTGACCCGTGGTAGGGTAGTAATCAAAGTACAGTGGGAACACACTCGAGGCAAAGTGACAGTGTCAAGTCAGCGGACTAAGCTGTACTCATGTCACCTGGGAACTGATAACTGACGATAGGTATAGTACCAACCAACAGTTCCCGACGAGTCCTGTCCAGTGTACTCGTAACCTAACGAGCACCCGCATACTATCTCAAGTACGACGTACTGACGGCTGTGGGACAGGCCTTCTCCTACACTAGGATGAGAAGCGTATACGCTAGTCTACTCCGGAGTATCGATGCCCTGTCTCGATAGTCCTGCGACTAGGGACCTGCATAAGGATGTGCTTATAGATTACCCAGCCCCCACTAGTGTGACTGCCATCACAACGCTGGTAATCAAGCAAAGATCCTAAGGGCTCCACTAATGTGTATAGGTGATATACTAAAATAAACACATGTACACATTGAAGTAGAAACAAACCAAGTAGCATATTACTATATTGAGCAAGATTGTCTATACAAGGTGAATATCCCAAGCTTCCATTAAGTAATATACAAACTAGTATGATACAGTAATGGACTCTAGGGCATATACACTAACAGAGTTGGTTTACTCCTCAGGTGATCCCGACTAATTCTTCTTTCAGGTTTGGAGGAGAATTTGACGATACTGTGGGAGGTTTCCTGATTAGATAAATTGATAAGCATTCTGATCTAGGTTAGAGTGCACGCTGAGTGTTTCTTTTCTCTCTCTCTTTGGCAGCGACCATGGCCCGACCATTGACTATAACTCAGTGATCAAGTTGACCAAACCTTCTTAAAACACTGTCTTTTGGATTGTCTGAGTTGCATACCTCATTGCCACTCCTACTTTTACCCTTTTCTCCAGAACACCCCGTATTAATATGAACATCCACTTCCATTGGATAAAACCATCGTATGGTTATATACGAACTCGAAGGAACTTACTTGAGGATGGTTTCCGGGGTTGGAGAAAACGAATAGGACTGTTCAGTTGTCTTTTCCTTTTTCCTTCTCTCAGCTTGCGAGTGCTCCTTGGATTAGGACAGTACACCTATTGCGCTTATTGGATAGTCTTCTTCCAAACCATAGGCAGATGCCGAACGGTGGGGAATGAAGAAAACCAATTAGCCTAACGATGGTGTACAGAAGGTAATAAGTTAAGACAAATTAAGGGATTTGTAAGAGGGCAAAGTAAATCGCGACTGTTATTCACGACCAAACCAAGTATTTCTTCGCCAACCCTACATCACCTTTGTATTTCTCCAGAACACTCCGTATCATTACGAAGATCCACAGTTTATTGGATACTCATCTTATGGTTATATACGAACTCGAAAGGAACTTGTTCCAGTTCGGGGATGGATTCTGGTTCAGGAGAAATAGGAATAAGATTTATTCAGTTGTCTTTTATCTTCACCTTCTCTCAGGTTACAAGTACTCCTAGGATTAGGAGAGTACACCCATTATGCTTATTGGATAGTCTTCTTCCAAACCATAGGCTGGTGCCGAACGGTAAGGATAGAAGAAAACCATTTGGCCTAAAGGGGTGTACAGAAGGTAATGACTAAAGACATATGAATGGATTTTGAGAGATGGCACAGAAATATACGGTTACAGTTGTGAATCTGGATAATGGTAGAGGCATTACTAGGAATACCCGGATACCCCTACGAAACATTTCAATGTTTCAGTTTCACTGTGTACTGTTAAAAGAAAACTGATTTCCCAATTAGCCCTTGCTCCAAGGTATGAATTTACATCTGTATGGTTTTACAGATGATGAGTGGGAGTAAGTTATTGGGAATTAGGATATCATCCTCATTATATCGGAATTCGTTGTAATTGGTGATATTTGAGGAAATCGCCTGGGCTGTTTGCCGGACGACAAATATTTGGTTTTGAATATCTGTTGCTATGCACCAATTTCAAATTGATATATCTGTACTTCTATTTTTATAGAGTGAGATATAACTTTTTGAAATTATGTCCATGACATTTACCTATATCAGTGGATGGTTAGGTAAGGAGCATTAAACAGTGGTGTAATTCTTCTTAACCATAAGTACAGTTTTCAACCTACGACACACAGGGATTGAGTTATTAGATGTTAGTTGTATGTATGCCCTAGAGTCCATTACTGTACATGAGATGTATATTGTGGTGGATGCTGGGACATATATAGGTAAGACTTTCTTGCTCGACATAATAGTACGCTATCTGGTTGCTCTTTATCTTAACATGTATACTTACTGTCTCTCTGTTACATGTTGATAAAGCCCTTAAGATGTGTACTCGACTTCCAGGACTATGATGAAGATCATACTAGTGGGTCCTGGGTAGACAATGAGTACATCCTTCATTGTTCCTAGTCGTGGGAATATCGAGACGGGGCATCGATATTCCAGAGTAGACTAGCGTATATCTTCTCGACCCATGTGATGGGCGATGGATGATCCCATATCCTTTGGTGTTTGACATCAGAGATGGTATGCGGGTGCTCAGTGGTGACTGGGTACACTGAATGGACTCGCCGAGAACTCCCAGATGGTATTATACCCCACGTCAGATGGCAGTTCTCTGGTGACACTGGTACAACTTAGTCTGTTGACCCGAGATCGTCATAGAGTCATGTGTGTCTCCCACTGTGCTTTGATTTCCACCCTACCACGGCTCTACTGAGTCGTGCAAACAGGTGGTTTTTGGGTACAGTCTAGATTCACATGGAGGCAATGAGCGATAGGAGGGGATTCGTCTCTCCCGGTATTGGGGGTTGATGTTGCGCTATGCTCGACTGGCCATAACTAGAAATCCCTGGCCAGGGTTGCAGTGATTTACTGGAAAGAGTTATCAGTAATTTCACGCTTGTTATGGACCTTACATCAGCATGACTTATCAAGCTGCTGGGGACTGACGTTTACCACCCCTAGGCGAGATATGCGACATATCAGATGAACAGACAGGACTGTGCGGTAAGTGTTACTGATTGGATTCGCAGGAGTGTGAGCAGGCTTGCTCGTTGATCTTCTGATCGCTCAATACCCGGGTGGCCGTTACGTTTAGCAGACCGCTTGCGGCTTATGGGTGATTGATATGATCACCATCTACTGCCGGCGTATTGACGAGTCTTTAGAGTCCTACACAGAGGTTTCTTGGCTCAAGCGAAACGAAAAAGGAGCGCATATGAGATATGTGCGGAACTGAGAATAATACCAGTATATGATACTGTATTCTATTCTCGCGATTTGTATCATCGGAAGGTTATATAAGATATAGCCGGGTTACCGAATCAAGTGTTGATTCGATATATTGATGCACTAGATATTAGTCGGTTATATGCGATATGACCGGATCGTTAAATCAAGTGTTGATTTAATGATTTAATGTATAATTATATATTTGATATATTACTTTACATTAACCAGTATTGGTTCACTTAAGATTGATTTTCTCACTTGATATGCACAAGTTGTATATGTGATATATGTTTGTGCACTAGTTTGTATCATGATTGATGATACATGCAAACATGGGTGTGTGTATGACATACACCATGTTAATTATAATTTAGGTTTTTATTTATCTTAATTATTCAAAATGGTGGCTTCTTTTGTCATGGCTTGAAGCTTCATGAAGCTTGAAACAACTTTGACAAAGTCCACTCATTTTGTCTTGATTAAGATATTCATTAACCAAACCATTATAATTAACTGTGGTTTAGTCTCTACAATTGTTAGCTCACCCATGGTTGCATTATGATAGACTTCACTTGATTATTCTTTTTAGATAATTCATTTTCTTTTCTTTCTTATGCTTCTTCTTCAAGAAGAAGAAAAGCTTTCTAGAATTTTTCAAGTGAAGAAATAGAGTGAGAAATCCAAATCTAAAGTGAACCTATTTCCTATTTCATCATCCTCTACTACTTTCCATTTAGTTTAGGGTGTTCTCTTCACAAAGTTCATGACCTAGTGAAGATGGAGCTTGAGTTTGAGTCTCCTCGACGTAGATCATCTTCGGCCTCGAAGTCAACGACCTAGCTCGCTCATTTCTCCGAGGAAACCATCGTTAGAGTCCGGGATCTCGATGATCGCAGCAAAGGGACGTCAACACGGTGCTTTAGAAGTGAAGGACCGGATCTACAAAGGTTGTAATCCCTCTTCACTTAGTGTTAAAATGTTTAACTTGCTAGTTTTCGCATAATCTCTACTGTATGATCTTGGTTAGGGTTGTTCGGCACGGCTATTTTCATTGAATTTGGCATGGTTGATGCCTTGTAGAACATTGTTAGAGTGCCTAGGAACCCTTCAGTGGTATTAAAGCCAAGCTAGAGCTTTACGCGAAGTCTAGGCGAAGTTTAAAGTCCGATCGAACCCGTAAACCCCGACGAATACCCTTCTCTGGACAATTTTCAAAAATGTGATTTTTTATGAATTAAAAATGCTCAGAAAATAGAGCAGGGAATTCTAAGGATAACTGCAGAAAACGACAACCTAAATCCACTGTAGCGCCGCGGAACCGCGGCCTTACCCTTCTTTTAGCGGCGGTTCCGCGGCCGTATGTGAAGATTAGTCACTCAATTTTCTACAGTTACCTCAGTAGGTGTTTCCTGATTCTTCTGGGAATTTTTAATTCTTACTCAAGAGTTGAGTTTTCTGGGTTGTATTGGGGACTCATTAATCCGATCGGATAATTTAACTTCGTTTAAGTTTTTTCGGGTATTTTTTAGAACATGTTAAAAAGTTCGAACGGATATCAATAACTCACTTTTTCCCGACCCGGAAAATTTCCAAGTGTTGGATTTTTTCGTAGTTTAAGAACGTTCTAAATCGTGCAAGTTACTCGATGGACCCTCTAGAAGACAACAAACCTTAACTCGATTATGTGACCGTCTTGAACTGCCGTTTGAACCTTAGGGTTTGGTGCAGTACGGCGTTGCCACATGTGAGGCGTTGGCTTGACCCTTCTACGGCTGGACCATTGGTACTGTGGCATATGATGGATGTTTTTAAACTCCCCTCAAGTGTTGAGCTATTTGGGAAAACTTGGGTGTTTGATTATTCGATCGGAAAGTTTAACATTGTCTATTTATCTGGAATGTGATACAATATTTGGAATCCACAAATTGTTATGAGATAACTGATTTGAATGTTATAAATCTAGCACTTCAGTCTCAAATGATTGGTTGCCACGGGATTTTGATGCGATCAAAAGTCCGTCGAAATCACGTAGCGAATGCGGATTCTCGCCGGTAAACTTAATAGACAGCCACGCCCCATAGCCCCGACCAAGTGACTGTATGAGAACCTCGTCGCCAAAAGCATCCGTTCGGGTGCTCGCGGCAGTGGTGTTTCGCCTTAGTGCACTTCGTCGACGGCATCCGGGGGTTCGGCCGTCTACTAAAGTTTGCGATGAGCATTCGATCAAGATGTCGGGAATCTTGAATTGCCCGACTTGATATTGAAAAGAGTTTTCGATAATCAGACTAAAATGCGGGGTTTATAATTGTTAGGCATGCGATGTCTAAGGAATTCATTTGGTTGGGCATGCGATGTCTAAGGAATTCATTTGGTCGGGCATGCGATGTCTAAGGAGGTTGCGGATTCCAACTGTTGTAGTTTTACACTTTCTTTTCTGCGACCGTAAGTGTAATATGTGGTGTATCGCCGGTTTCGTTGCTATACATCAACGACAATTGGGATACGCATATTTACTTACGTTGATGACATGTGATGTTATGTGTTGCTGGATATGTTATATTGGATCGTCGTGTTTGAATAGCCGGTTTTTTTTTATGTGAGATGAGTGTTTTTCATTTTCATTCATGTAAAAACTTGTATGTAATATTATTTTATTGGGGCACTTCCGGGCTGAGGATGATGCCACCATTGTATATTATTTACTTTTCCGCATTAGGATAGACCTAAGGCGGGGAGCACAAGTAACCGGGTTCTAGGGTCCAGTGGGAGACCATCTCGAGGAGTCGAGTCCGGGTCTCCTAACTCTAGAATTGGTAGGGTTGCTTGCCGCTCTCGTAGGGGTCTACGGGTGTGGGATTGGCTATTCATCACGACCGTGGAATCCGTGTTTTATACAGGCTCAAAATAAAATACGGACGTCCTAGTATTTCCAATATTTCATATGATATTTTCTGCTGCGTTATCTGTGATGTGATATGTTCAGATAGATATTGTATATAGTATATATGATATATTATATAGACGTTGCTTATGTTTTACACCCGCGCTAGCCCTGCCCCGTTCTGCCGTTAGTTACCTAACCTAACGGTGCAGACGGGACATCGAGGCGAATGCGGATGGCATAAGTGTACGTTGTATTTATCTGTGATGTTTAGGTGGACATAAATGATGGGACATTCATTAATGAGATTAATGAAAGAAAATAAACCTAAAAGATGTTGTGGAATCGAATTTCAAAAATTAGGTAGCTCTAGTTGTTGCTTTGCATAGCGGTGTTCCTTGTAGAACATCCAGCACATTATTCGATAAGGAAAGAGCCGGGATCCCTTCACCGGGAGTGACCTCTTTAGTAATAACTTGCAGATGCTACAACCTTCGGTTTGTCTTTTGATTGCTTTCCTAGTTCTTGCTTTGCATAGTGGTATTGTGAATATCCTGCACCTCATTCGACGAGGAAAGAGCCGAGATCCCTTCACCGGGAGTGACCTCTTTAGAGAAACTAGCAGAAGCCTAAAAAACACTCCATTTAAAACCATTTGATTCTGCAACGAGGTCAAGTTCAAAGCGTTAATGGTTTTCTTAAAAACCATCCGCAACCCTCCGTCATTTTAGGAAGTAGAGTACTTAGTATTCGTGCTGTGTTTGTTGACCATAGTCAAGGCACAGTGTACGGTAGCTAAGTGATGTCTTCCTACACAGCATATGATGCAATTAGTTAGGACAGTCATGTGACTTTGTTGACCTTAGTTATGGGTCATGTGGATGGGTCTAATTAATCACGAAATGACGGGTAGAGCTTGACTAGTGCTTATGATTTGTTGACCATAGTTAAGGTCATAAGTGCTAGGGGTAATAACCATTATCGGGAGTTTCAAGTGTTGAAATTTTCAATGAGATTGCATACCTTCTATATGATAGTTGGATCCTGATACCCACTGCGAATAATTGTTACTCCTGGGAGAGTTTTGCACTTTACAATTAGCCGATCAAGTAGGTGTCTAGAAAGGTGTCAACGGGGTTACGCCCCTGGGAAAACGAGGTTTATTTTAATTAGGTCCGTACGAAAGCACGGGGAACCTCCCACAAAGTACTGGCACTGGCCTGGCTGAAAGATTGGCGAACTTGTAGAGTGTAATTAATCCCGGCTAGTCTTTCCTTTTAGGGTTTGAAGGAAGATTTGATAGAAACAGTGAGAGCCATCCTGATTAGATAAAATATATAACCAATCTAATCTTGCAAGAGCGCACGCAGAGTGTTTTCCTCTCTCTCTCTCTCTAGGTAGCGACCATGTCACGCCTTAATCAAGATAATAATATGTATGTATTGACCGAACCCGCTTGTTATACTGAGCTGGGGAACTTTGGTCCCGCGCCAACTTATAATTGTTATAAGACAGAGCAGGAAATTTGGGATTACCAGAATTCCCGTGCCGCCCAAACGAAGAAAGAGCATGATGATGCATCTTCTTCGGGTGTGTTCATTACAGAGAACTGTTTCTCAGTATCCTTTACGTCCTGGGTATGAGATACCGTATCAGGATCCCACATATGTAATTTGTTACATGGGCTACAGATAGGTAGAGAACTGAGAACGGGTGAAAAGTTTCATGAGATAGAAACGGTGCAAGTGTTGCAGCCAAGTCTGTTGGTAGTTATCACCATGTATTACTAGAATAAATTGATTCTGAACGAATGTTATCAGATACCGAACCTGATATACAACATCATATCGGTCTCTTTTTATTAAAGAAGGATATAATTTTGTATTGTTGGATAATGTTTTGAACATTTCCTATATCAAGAGTTGATCGGTTCAGGCACATTATCTAAAAGCATAGCCGTTCTAAATCAAACCACAGATCTTAACGTACAAAACAGGTACAAGAGGAAGAGTTCAGAAATGAACGATTCCTTCTTGAGGTTTTGTAGACTAGGTCATATCAATGTGACCCGACTAGCTGAAGTTACATTTAGATGCATATTTAAATTAGTTTGAATTTACATCTTGTGAAACTTGCCGGTGCTGTCACAGAGATAAGATGAGCACAGCTCCGTTTATTGGAAACAGAGAAAGAGTTGGTGAACTCTTGGGACTGATACATAGTGATGTATGAAGGTCCCCTGTCTGCAGATGCCAGGACTGGTTCCTTATACTTCATTACATTCAATGAGAATCTCTCAAGATTCGGACACATGTTCCTGTTGAAACAAATGTCTGAAACTTTTGAGAAATTCAAAGAATGTAAGATAGAAGTAGAGAACCAAAACCGGGTAGATGTATTATGTCTTTTGATGTGATCAAGAAGGAGAATACTTGAGCACGGAATTCCTGGATTATTCTAAACGAGAATGAGATTCTCTGTCAGCATTATTCCTCCGCATACACCACAGCACGTCAGCGTATCGGGGCGGAGCAATCACACCCTATTTGATATGGTGCGCTCTATGATGAGTACTACTGAGTTTCCTATTTCCTCTTAGGGAGTTATGCACTTGTGAAGTTGCATACCTATTGAATAGGGTTCCGATCAAATCTGTTGCCTACCACTTCATATGAAATGTGGAAAGGGAAGAGCCCATGTTTTAAGTTTGTTAAGATTTGGGGTTGTCCAGCCTATGTCTAAAAGCATAATCCGGAGAAGCTCAAGGCAAAGTCAGTTCTGTAGAAGTTTGTTGGATATCCCAAGCATACGCAAGGGAATATCTTCTACCAAACCGAGGAACAAAAGATGTTTTGTTTCTCAATATGCCACCTTTGTGAAAGGGAATTTCTTGTGAGGAAATTAATGGTCATAAGGTAGAACTGGAAAGAGTTCCAGCTTTACAAACTGCAGTTGATGATTTGGTAGAACCAAAAGATTCAATAGTAACCAACGAACCTCAGCCTCTCCGCCGATCTAGTTGGGTTCCTCACCCACCTGAGAGATACTTCGAGTTTCTCTATGACAGCGGGAGCGAGGAATGCATCATGAGATGATGACCCAACTAGTTTCGAGCTGGCCATCAGGAGTGGGACTCTGTAAGAATGGATGGATGCTTAGCGATCTGAGATGGAATCCATGTACACCAACAAAGTATGGACTTTGGTTGCCTTATCTGAAGGGTTAAACCCCCATCAGGAGCAAGTATATCTTGAGAAGATTACTTAGTGTAGATGGAAAAGTTGAGACTTTCAAAGCTAGACTTGTTAATGGTTTTCGTCATCAACCAGGCGTGGATAATGATGAAACCTTTTCCAGTGGATGTGCTTAAGTCCATCCAGATCCTACTTGCCACGGCTACATACCATGTCTACGATATCTGGCGGTTGGGTGTCATGACTGCTTTTCTAAATAATGATTTAGAAGAGAGTGTCTATAAGTACATAGCTCAAGGGCTTCGTAGGCAATGGGAGCAGCGGAAACGTGTGCAAGAAGATTTACAGGATAAAGCAGGCATCGCGGAGTTGGAACGTCTGTTTTGATGTGGTAGTCAAAGTGTTTGACTTCATCAAAATGGTAGATGAACCTTGTATATGCAAAAAGGTAGTAGAGAGTAAGGTGGTGATTGTCGTAGAGTACATGGATGACATACTCTTGATAGGAAAAGAGTTTCCTATGCTACACACTGTCAATCTCCTCTTATCATAAGGATTCTCCAAATAGGATAAAGGTGATAACTCCTAAATCCTTGGTTTTGGATCTATGAGATAGATCTAAATGGATGTTAGGTTTCTCAGTAGGTGTAGTAAGATGGTATCAATGGTCCTGGAGAGAATCACTGGAAAGGTTCCAGGGTGATAAGGACGACTGAATGTCAGTCGCAGGCATTGTCTTTACCCTCAGTGGAGGGACGGTATGTTGGAAGAGTTCCAAGCTGAGATACCGTGGAAAACTAGACGATAAAGGATGGTGACATCGCTATCAAAGATACTACCAAAGAGGAAGTTTGGGTGTATATTAGTTCATGAGATGAACTAGGTTCCTACCATTGTGTGACAATGGAAGTGTGGCTTTGGCCCAGGAACCCCGGTCCCATCAGTGACCCAGATATATTCTGAGGCAGCATCACCTGATCAAGGAGATAGTTGATCTCCGGGGTGATCGAGGTTAGGAGAGTAGACTCAGAGGACAACACGGCGGATCCACTCATAAAGGCCTTTTCTCAGAGAGAGACTTATATGGGATGGTTGAGTATGAGATACTGCAATCACTGCTACAGATGGCCTTAGTGCAAATTGGAGATTGTTAGTTATATGTATGCCCTAGAGGCCATTACTGTACATGAGATGTATATTGTAGTGGATGCTGGGACATATATAGGTAGGACTTTCTTGCTCGACATGATAGTACGCTATCTGGTTCCTCTTTATCTTAACATGTATACTTATTGTCTCTCTGTTACATGCTGATAAAGCCCTTAGGATGTGTACTCGACTTCCAAGACTATGATGAAGATCATACTAGTGGGGCCTGGGTAGTCAATGAGTACATCCTTCATTGTTCCTAGTCATGGGAATATCGAGACGGGGCATCGATATTCCAGAGTAGACTAGCGTATATCTTCTCGACCCATGTGATGGGCGATGGATGATCCCATATCCATTGGTGTTTGACATCAGAGATGGTATGCGGGTGCTCAGTGGTGATTAGGTACACTGAACGGACTCGCCGAGAACTCCCAGATGGTATTATACCTCACGTCAAATGGCAGTTCTCTGGTGACACTGGTACAGCTTAGTCTGTTAACCCGAGATCGTCATAGAGTCTTATGTGTCTCCCACTGTGCTTTAATTTCCGCCCTACCACGGCTCTACTGAGTCGTGCAAACAGGTGGTTTTTGGGTACAATCTCGATTCATATGGAGGCAATGAGCGATAGGAGGGGATTCGTCTCTCCCGGTATTGGGGGTTGATGTTGTGCTATTCTCGACTGGCCATAACTGGAAATCCCTGGCCAGGGTTGCAGTGATTTACTGGTAAGAGTTATCAGAAATATCACGCTTGTTATGGACCTTACATCGGCATGACTTATCAAGCTGCTGGGGTCTGACGTTTACCACCCTTAGCCGAGATATGCGACATATCAGACAAACAGACCGGATTGTGCGGTAAGTGTTACTGATTGGATTCACAGGAGTGTGAGCAGGCTTGCTCGTTGATCTTCTGATCGCTCAATACTCGGGTGGCCGTTACGTTTAGCAAACCGCTTGCGGCTTGTGGGTGATTGATATGATCACCATCTACTGCCGGCGTATTGACGAGTCTTTAGAGTCCTACACAAAGGTTTCCTGGCTCAAGCGAAACGAAATAGGAGCACATATTAGATATGTGCGGGACCGAGAATAATACCAGTATTCTATTCTCGCGATTTGTATCATCAGACGGTTATATGAGATATAGCCGGGTTACCGAATCAAGTGTTGATTCGATATATTGATACACTAGATATTAGTCGGTTATATGCGATATGACCGGATCGTTAAGTGAAGTGTTGATTTAATGATTTAATGTATAATTATATATTTGATATATTACTTTACATTAACAATTATTGGTTCACTTAAGTTGATTTTCTCACTTGATGTGCACAAGTTGTATATGTGATATATGTTTGTGCACTAGTTTGTATCATGATTGATGATGCATGCAAACATGGGTGTGTGTGTGACATACACCATGTTAATTATAATTTAGGCTTTTATTTATCTTAATTATTCAAAATGGTGGCTTCTTTTGTCATGGCTTGAAGCTTCATGAAGCTTGAAGCAACTTTGACAAAGTCCACTCATTTTGTCTTGATTATGATATTCATTAACTAAACCATTATAATTAACTATGGTTTAGTCTCTACAAAGGTTAGATCACCCATGGTTGCATTATGACAGACTTCACTTGATTATTCTTTTTAGATAATTCATTTTCTTTTCTTTCTTCTTCTTCTTCTTCAAGAAGAAGAAAAGCTTTCTAGAATTTTTCAAGTGAAGAAATAGAGTGGGAAATCCAAATCTAGAGTGAACCCTTTTCCTATTTCATCATCCTCTACTACTTGCCATTTAGTTTAGGGTGTTCTCTTCACAAAGTTCATGACCTAGTGAAGATGGAGCTTGAGTTTGAGTCTCCTCGACGTAGATCATCTTCTGTCTCGAAGTCAACGACCTAGCTCGCTCATTTCTCCGAGGATACCATCGCTAGAGTCCGGGATCTCGATGATCGCAGCGAAGAGACGTCAACACGGAGCTTTAGAACTGATGTACCGGATCTACAAAGGTTGTAATCCCTCTTCACTTAGTGTTAAAATGTTTAACTTGCTAGTTTTCACATAATCTCTAGTATACGATCTTGGTTAGGGTTGTTCGGCACGGCTATTTTCATTGAATCGGGCATGGTTGATGCCTTGTAGAACCTTGTTAGAGTGCCTAGGAACCTATTCATATCAGATATTTGCATTTTTATACCGCCCAATTTTTATCACATTGCTTATCGGTAGGTACTCTTGAGCCGTGTTTGCTAGTTAATTGCAGGATATAAGTGCTCAGCTATAAACAGTGAAATTCATGGAAAAACACGACAAATTCAGGATCACTGCCAACCACAGATAAAACACGGGTCTCCGCTCTCTATCCGTATGTTGCCGCACACCAGTTTAAGGGACAAAATGGCAAATCGATATCATTTTCATGCACAAAGCTCAATGTCAACACAAGATCCAACATATCTACGCGGAGCTCAAGAAAAATCATGGCAAAAGATCCACATCAAATCACCTTTTGATCTGCTGAAATTCTGGAAAAATTGTGAAGAGTTTCTGAGAAAAAACATATACCACACTGTATACAACAACAAACAGGGGAAACTCACCAAAACTGAAGGCCCAACTCTCTACTATGGCCGCGGAACCGCGGCCTAAGCATGCTTAGGCCGCGGAACCGCAGCCGTACGGTGTCGGCAGTTGACCAATTTTCAGGGGCGTTTTTGTCATTTCATTTTTGTTCAGATTGTTGCCCTAGGTTTCCAGTTCCCTGCATATAAATAGTCCAGAACTTGCCAAAGCCAAGGGTGCTTATTCTTGTATTTAGATTTTAGAATACATGTTGTTCTTCTTCTTCTTCTCCATTAAAACCTTGTAGTGAGCTTTTGTGAGTGAAGTGATGAATAAAGAGTTCTTGTTGTTACCGTGCTTGTCTTATTGTTAATTATAATTGCTTGTAATTTTTATTTTATAATCTAGTTGTTGTTATTTATTGTTTGTTTATTTCTTCTTCTAGTTTTACTTTATCCTTAACAACAATGATGCTTAAGCTTGATCCTTGCCAAGGTGAGGTCTCAAATAGCTAGTTGTAATCTTCTAACCTCTTTCTTTCTATCTTCCTCCTTTTGTTTTATTTTCTTTTTCTTATAATGGGTGAGTAGTTTTCATACTTGTTAGGGTAGGATAAGGAAAGTTTGAGAGAAGAAAATCACTCTCGCTCTTTTCTTGCCCAACATCTTAATTCGGACTCCCGTTAATTGACCCACAATCCGCTCCCTACGGCACCTTATCCTACATGATAGCGGTGATTCCTTAGTGAGACCGGTTGTGGTTGAATTAACCGGAGGTTAAGGATAAGAGCCAAGAACGGACGGACAAGCACCAAAAGGAAGAACTTATGCGTTGGAAAGCCAAGCTTATACTCGCAAGTTCCTTCCTAGTCGTGCTAATCCCCGTTGTTGCCGATTACCGTAACACCGATATTAAGAGTGGCAACGAAAGAAGTGAGCGACTCCTAACTCAAACTAACCTAATCCTAACCCTAACAAACTCTATTTATATATAATTTTAGCACATAGTTAATCTAAAAACAAACCTGGACATTTGGACTTAACTCGTTAAAGCACATAGAAAAAGATTCCCATCTCCCTGCGGACGACCCGTCCTCAACCGGCTAGCTAAAAGCGAAACCGTCTTGATTGCGGTAATTAACTAAGCATGCAAAAACTCTACCAATCAAATGGCGCCGTTGCCGGGGAGACGGTAGTTTATTTCTTTGTGTAATTTCGAGTTAATTTGTGAATATAAATCTAACCGAAAAACAAAACAAAAAAATATAAATTGTAAAAAAAATCATCCTGTTATTTTTGATTAGTTTTTGTGCAAGTGTGCAGGTTAAAAAGACGGTCGAGTTCAGTGCTAAAGACGTGGGATGTTAGACCCATATCTCGCGGCTACACCGCGACGGATCAAGACGGAGCCAACGGTCTACTATAAAAATTCTAGAGCAGATCCAGTGAGCAAATAAATATTCAGGAGCTCCAGAAAAGAAGAGGACACACAAGGCAGCACAGTACAGGAAGCTGAAGGGCCAACTCCACTTACCTACCGCGGAACTGCGGTATAAGCAAGCTTAGACTACGGAACCGCGGCCGTTTGGTGCCTTCAGGGTGCCAAATTTTCTGTAAGTCTCTCTTTCCTCCCCCCCACTCTTCTGAACTCCACTGAAATGTGTTTTCTACAGCATTCTTCGCGCAAATTCTCTTCCCCCTTCCAATAAAATGTTTTTGTGCAGGATTCTTTGCGCCGCGCTAAAAAATAAAAATTGATTGCAGTTGATTGTTACTGCTTTGCATATATTAATACGGACTTTAAGAGGCTTGAAACCAATCCAGATTGGGTGGGGATTTCATCACCCTTCCCAGGACCCCAGAAATCACAAAAAGCATATGAATTGACCATTGTTTAATAAAAAAATACTAGACTCAGCCCTAAGAACTTCGCGCTCAATAGGACAAAGGACTAGTTACAGGCATCGGCCGTTTATCCTATCCTGACTTTGCGGTGTCTAGGAAAGTGTGTCCAAGGCAAGTGGTTACTTAATTAGGACCACTACTTACGTAGTGGGGAGCCTCCCATTTACCTGGCACTTACCTGGCCGCAATTGGCGGAGAAGAGGCGATTTGAGGTCCTATTTCTAGCCCTTTGGAACAGTTAGGAGCTGTCTAGCTGACCTAGGTGACCCTAGATCTAGGTGTGATTGTGCATATCTTGTTTGTGATTGCTTGAAGCCGTAAGTCCATACATATTTCTGTAAAGATCTGTCTAAAAAAAACACAAAACCAAAAACTTTTATAAAAACTTGCCCTTTGTCGCCAAAATCCCATTTTTTCACCCACCACCCATCGTATTTCTCCATTGACGTTTTCTTACCCTCACCTTCTCCGCTTTGACTATACTAAACTCGTTTAGTGTATGTCCGCTTGGACTCGGGATACTAGCGCCCGCCTAGTCCGCGTTACGTTAGTCGCTACCGACTACGCGATCGACTCAGACGTCGAAACTCCATCCACGATTCTTTCACCCTTACCTTTGCCGGCCAACTCCGACGTTGACCGGAATTCTGTTCATACATCCTCACCTTCACCATCACCAACCTATTCTTCCGTGATGTCAGGATTTAATCTAAACATCTCTTTGACTCCCCCGGGATTGATTCCACCTCCTATGGATGCGAATAACCCACCACCACCGCCTGTTGTAGCGCCACAGCGAATCGCGCTCCAGGATCGTTTCTATCCCACCCGTTCTGCACTTCCCACCTGTCTTTCTCTTCCATCGGCCAATGAGGATAATTTTGAAATTAAGCCCCACTTCATTAACATGCTTCCGAAATTTCATGGGCTTGAGTCTGAAGATGCCTATATCTTCATCAACAAGTTCCAAAATGTTTGTGCCATGATGAAAACTACCCAGGTGTCGGACGATGCTATACGGCTACGGATCATTCCGTTCACTTTGTGCGATCTTGCTGAAAAATGGCTGTATAGAACCGCTTCCCACTCCATAACCAGTTGGGACGAGTTTGTGAAAGCGTTTCTCAAGAAATTCTATCAGAATCATAAAACCGCAAGGATCCGTAACGAAATCAACCAATTCTCTCAGCTTCCTACTGAACCCTTCTGGAAGTGCTTTGACCGGTATAAAGACCTTCTTGCTCAGTGCCCTCACCATGGTATCGAGAAATGGCAACTTTGCCAAACCTTATACGAGGGCCTGAACCCAGCAACCAAGCAGTTGTTGGAAACCATTTGTCAGGGCCACTTCCTATCGAAATCTGACGAGGAAGCGTGGCAATTCTTCGACGACCTTGCGGAACAAACGCTACAATGGGAGAGCACTAGACCAACTTCTTCTTCTTCTTCTTCCTCCACTTCTACTCGTCGGTCTAGGGTAGGCAATCACCAACTTGATGTCTCTATTGCGATGAAAGCTGAAATGGCTGCAATAACGAGAAAACTTGAAGCGATAGAGAGCAAATTTTCATCTCCTGCTCCTGCCCCTGTTCTTCCCCTTCGTACCATTTGTGCTTGTTGTTCCGATCCTTCTCACTTAACCGAAGAGTGTCCTTACAATCCACCATCTCAAGGACATGATCAGGTTAATGCTGCATTTCAGCAAAGACCGAGAAATGATCCATACTCTTCCACCTATAATCCCGGTTGGAGGAACCACCCCAATTTCGCCTGGAATCAGAATCAGCATCAATTCCAAGGCAACAATTTCCAGAGGCCCCCTCCTCCGCAACAACAAGCACAACAACAAACTCAACATCAGTTTCAGCAGCCCTTCCAACCCCAACCTTTTCAAAATCAGACGAACAACTTTGCACCCAACAATTCTTTTCCGCAAAACAACTTTGTTCCATCAAACAACGATAAGGTTTCCTCGCTAGAACGAAGTCTGGAGGCATTCGTTAAACAATCGAAACAATCCACCGCCAACATCCAGTCGTCTATTCAGTCTTTGGTGCAACACACTGCTGCACACGGGCAAAGCATCAAGACCATCGAAGCCCAGATTGCACAGCTGAATGCGGCGTTAAGCGAGAGAGAAAAGGGGAAGCTTCCATCTCAACCACTCCCAAATCCCGGTCACCCACATAATGTACATGTTGCTTTTGAACAACAGAACCATAATGTGAGTGCCGTGACTACATTGAGATCGGGAAGGATGCTGCACAACAATTGAGGATAATGACACCCCGGCCGCTTCTTCTTCTTCTTCTGAGCCTATTCTCCATTCGTCAAAAGGCTCTTCTTCTTCTTCTTCTTCTTCTTCTTCTGCTCTGAACGGACCCACATCTCACTTCACGAAAACACCAGCTCTAGGATCCGTTCCAACTCCACAATCTCCTCCACAAGCATTGGACTCAACCAATTTTAAAAACGTTCCATTTCCAATCCGGTTGAGGTCCAATAAACAAAATCCACAAATGGAGAAGATTCTGGAGTTGTTTAAGCAGGTTAACATCAACATTCCCCTTTTAGATGCTGTCCAACAAGTCCCGTCTTACGCGAAAATCTTAAAGGACTTGTGCACGAAAAAGAGGAAATCTCAGGTACCCAAGAAAGTTTTCTTGGCTAGTGCTGTGAGTGATGCTCTTACCCAATCTTTACCTCAAAAACGGAAGGACCCTGGCTGTCCTACGATTTCTATTACCATTAGGGATAAGAACATCAACCGCGCACTATTAGATCTTGGTGCCAGTGTTAACCTGCTTCCGTACTCAGTATATGAGCAACTAGGTGTAGGAGAGCTGAAACCTACACATTGCACTCTCCAAATGGCCGACCGATCGATCACCCATCCTAGGGGTGAGCTAGAGGATGTGTTAATCAAGGTTGGGGACTTCATATTCCCCGTTGACTTCATTGTTTTAGACACACAGCCTGTAGCTAACCCCCGGAATCAAATTCCGATGATACTCGGTCGCCCATTCCTTGCAACCTCAAATGCTATGATCAATTGTCAAAATGGTTCGATGAACCTATCTTTTGGAAACATGAGAATTGAACTCAACATTTTTAGGTTGGGGAATCAGCCCACCGAACCTAATGCTCATATACTAGACGTTTGCTCAATCCAGGAGATCACCCCAGAAGAGTGTGAATTCAAGGAGTTTTTGTTCGATCACGATAACCTTAACGCCACTAGTGCGTTCCTCTTCGAACCTACAGCTGTTTCTGCGCCCGACAATGACTATGAGTGTTTCACTTTCTTGAACGATCTTAGCCACTCACCACCCGAGTTTGAATCCTTCGAATTTCCGGATGAGTTACCTGAACCATCCAACTCGGTCGCTTACACTCGTTTTGAACCTTTGCTGGAATCCTTTGAGTTCGAGACCTTTTCACCAATCTTGCCTTCAATCATTTCACCTCCAACGCTCAAACTCAAGCCTTTGCCGTCTTACCTTAAGTACGCTTACTTGGGTGAGAACGAGACCCTCCCTGTTATCATCTCGGCTACTCTAGCTCTAGAGCAAGAGAAAGCCCTTCTTGCGGTCTTGCATAGCAATAGGCAAGCTTTTGGCTGGTCCATGGCGGACATCAAGGGGATTAGTCCCCTGATCGTTGAACATCACATTCATCTGATGCATGATACCAAACCAGCCAGGGATCTACAAAGATGACTCCACCCAGTCATGAAGGAGGCTGTGAAAAAGGAAATCGTAAACTGTCTGGATAGTGGTATCATTTACCCTATCTCTGATAGCCAGTGGGTTAGCCCATTCACGTTGTCCCCAAGAAATCAGGCATAACGGTCATCACTAATGAGGCGAACGAGTTAATCCCTACTCGCACCCAAACTGGGTGGCGAGTATGCATCGATTACAGAAAACTCAACGCCGCAACGTGGAAGGACCACTTTCCGCTACCTTTCATTGACCAAATGCTTGAACGATTGGCCGGAAACAAGTACCACTGCTTTCTTGATGGCTACTCCGGCTATAATCAGATTCCCATCGCCGAAAAAGACCAGGACAAGACCACATTCACTTGTCCTTTCGGCACGTTTGCATATCGTCGCATGCCCTTTGGGTTATGCAATGCGCCCACTACCTTCTAGCGGTGTATGATGGGAATCTTCTCAGACATGGTGGAAAAATTCCTGGAGATCTTCAAGTACGATTTCTCCATCTTCGGCGATTCCTTTAACGAGTGTTTGTTGCATCTTGACGCTGTCCTTACCCGATGTAAGGACAAGAACCTCACTTTGAATTGGGAGAAGTGCCACTTCATGGTGCGCGAAGGTATTGTCTTAGGACATATCATTTCGCAAAATGGTATAGAGGTTGACAAGGAGAAGATTGAGGTCATTTCCAATCTCCCTCCTCCCAGATGCGTCAGAGACATCCGAGCCTTCCTTGGCTATGCCGGTTTTTATAGACGGTTCATCAAGGACTTTAGCAAGATTGCTAGGCCCTTGACTCTTTTCCTGGCCAAGGACACGCCATTCGACTTCAACTCGAGCTGTGTGACTGCGTTCGAGTCATTAAAAAGCTCACTCACTTCTGCTCCCGTTCTTTCTTCACCTGACTTGATGCACCCATTTGAGATTATGTGCGATGCATCCGACTTTGCCATTGGTGCTGTCCTTGGACAACACATCAACAAGATGCCGCATGTAATCTATTATGCTAGCCGAACCCTGAACGACGCCCAACATAATTATACAACAACTGAGAAGGAATTCTTAGCTGTTGTATTTGCTTTAGAAAAGTTCAGGCCCTACCTCATCGGCTCTCCAGTCATTATCTACACAGACCATTCTGCTCTGCGCCATCTTTTTGCGAAGAAAGATGCAAAATCTCGGCTAATAAGTTGGATCATCTTGCTTCAAGAGTTTGACCTTGTCATCAAGGACAAAAGAGGATGTGAAAATGTAGTCGCCGACCATCTCTCACGACTTCCTTCTTTACCGTCGCCTCAACTTCCGATCAACGACGTTTTTCCGGATGAACAACTCTTGACAGTGTCCTGCGAATCCTGGTTCGCAGATATTGTGAACTATTTGGCCACAGGGTTACTACCGACTGAATGGTCAAGTCAGGACAGACTTCGATTCTTATCCCAAGTAAAACACTTTTACTGGGACGAACCCTATCTGTTCAAGTACTGTCCCGACCAGATTATTCGTCGGTGTGTCCCTGACGATGAATTCAAGAGTGTGCTGTCATTTTGCCACGATCAAGCATGTGGCGGGCATTTTGGCCCTAGAAAGACAGCTGAGAAGATCTTGCAATGTGGTTTCTACTGGCCACAACTCTTCAAAGACGCGCATGACTATTGCAAGACTTGCTCCCGGTGCTAACACTTGGGCCGGATATCCCGGAGGAACGAGATGCCGCTCCAACCAATCTTGGTTGTGGAGATTTTCGACGTTTGGGGGATAGATTTCATGGGTCGTTTCCCAACTCTTTCGGGAACTTGTACATCCTTCTCGCAGTTGATTACGTCTCTAAGTGGGTCGAGGCTGTGCCCAGCCGGACTAACGACAACAAGGTTGTCGTTAGGTTTCTTAAAGAAAACATTTTCTCCCATTTTGGGCACCCCCGAGCGATCATCAGCGACAATGGAACTCATTTCTGCAATAAGACTTTCGAGGCCTTGATACGGAAATATTCCATTAATCATAAGCTATCTACGCCCTACCACCCCCAAACATGGGGGCAAGCCGAAGTTTCAAATCGGCAAATCAAGCAGATACTGGAGAAGACGGTTTCCAAGAACCGTAAGGATTGGTCGCTAAAACTCACTGATGCCCTTTGGGCATTTCGAACCGCTTATAAGACCGATCTTGGCTTGTCTCCCTATCGGCTTGTGTACGGAAAGGCTTGCCACCTCCCTGTCGAAATAGAGCTTCGCGCATTTTGGGTGATAAAAGAGCTGAATCTGTCTCTCGAAGATGCGGGCAGCCATCGGAAGCTGCAGTTGAACGAATTGAGCGAGCTTAGGGATGAGGCTTACGAAAACGCGGTTGTCGTTAAGAACCGAATGAAGGTGTTTCACGATAAACACCTTTTGCGCAAAACTTTCGTACCTGGTCAACAGGTACTGCTTTACGACACCCGGCTACACTTCCATCCATGAAAGCTCAGATCTCGCTGGAAAGGGCCGTATTTTGTGCGGAATGTGTATCCGCATGGCGCTGTGGATTTGGAGAATCCAAAGGACGGTTCATTTTTCAAAGTAAACGGACACCGACTTAAACCGTACCTTAGTGCCGAAACAACAGAGGAGCTCCTGGTCTTACAGGAGCCGGTTTACCCTGCATAATCTTCCTCTGCCTACCACCAAACTTCGGTTATCCAGCCAAGAACAGTGGACACTAATCCAAATAAGTTTGGGGGTATGTATTTACCATTTTGTTTATATTTGTGGATATTCTTTTCCATTTTCACTATTCTTCTTTTCTTTAAAAACAAAAACATAAACAAAAAAAATTGTGTATATCTAACCGACAATTTTTCACCCTTCAAATGATCTCTTCATGCAATGAAGGTGAGGACACTGTCCAGTTTATGTTTGGGGGTACGCTCGGTACGCATTTCTAACCTTCGCATTCATATGTATATTTTGCATCTGCATATTAAAATCTATAAAATACATAAAAATCAGAAAATTTTCTAAAAACATAAAAACTTTTCTGTCAAGTTAGCTAGTGGGAGAACTCTGATTCAACATTTCGACGGTTTTGTTTGATAAGATAAGAATAACTAAATCTTATTTTTAGATTTTGAAAACCTAAAAGATAATTCTCCTTTGAAGTTAACTATAGCTGATATACGTCTTTACATCACACTACACGTGTCGTGAGTTTTGGAAATTAGATGACAAGTCTTTTATGTCTAAAAAACTTTTAAATGGATAAATGATTTTCTGAGGATCAAATAGGTTTGTTCTGAAATAAGTAATATCAAGAATAGTTGATGAAGTGAAGCGAATATGAAGGAATGCTATTGATGCCTTAATTGGAACTAATTCTGAAAAATAACCTATCTGAAACTTGATTTGAATGATTACACACCGAACCCACTAAACACGTCTTTTATCAAAAAAATAATTGAACTGCCGGTTATATCTCCGTTCGCATTGAATCATCATGATTTTCACGCTAAATTGTCTTTTGTTTTTGGGCCTAGGTAACTTGAGTAATTAAGTCCGCTGGGGTGTCTCTACACCTAATGCCCTAAAGCCAACTGGTTTGGGTGCATTAGGCCCAAAGCTCGTTAAGAAGCCTAGAAAGTCCAGATTAAAACAAAGTCAAGCAAGTGTTCTCTCCGAGTTAAAATTCCTAACGCTTATTTGTGTAAGAATAATTTTGACAAAAGACAGGTTTTTATAAAAACATATTTCTAGCGGAGATATGAAGGTTTTATTCTATGATAAAGACTATTGCACGTTCACAGAGGTGTGTATGAAATGAAAACAAGAAAAAGGTGGAGTGAAAAATAAGACCTAGTTTCCTGTTAAAGAAGATAGAAATTCTGAAATTGAAACCTTACTGGAAAACGAAACTTGAAAAATACTTAACTCTTTATAAAACTTATGTGATCCTTTTAAAAATTGTTATCTAGGCTTTATTGTGTGACATGATGACTTTAATCGATCCTTCTGGAACTTAACGACACTATTTGCACTGCACGTAAAGACATATAAAATTTTAAGTTAAATAAGAAGCGAGGTGTGAAAAATAAAGGTTCGATAGTCTAGACTTAGGTTAATAGAATTGTTATTTTCTGAAACAAAACCCTTGGGTTTGGATCATAGTTATTTTGCAAAACTAGCTTGATCGGATTTTGTGGGTAATATCCGCTGAAAACCCTCAGGAGACAACACTCCTCCTACTAGGGACACCTTGAGGTTTAACGGCTTGTTGCACATGCTCAGTGCAATCGCGTTCCCTGCGAAAGTGAGGTTAGCAATTTTTTGTGAATAAATTGGCTTTGCTCGGGACGAGCAAATGATAAGTTTGGGGGTATTTGTTCATATCAGATTTTTGCATTTTTTTACCGCCCAATTTTTATCACATTGCTTATCGGTAGTACTTTTGAGCCGTGTTTGCTAGTTAATTGCAGGATACAGGTGCGCAGCTCTAAACAGTGAAATTCATGGAAAAGCACGACAAATTCAGGATTACTGTCAATCACAGATAAAACACGGGTCTCCGCTCTCTATCCGTATGTTGCCGCACAACAGTTTAAGGGAAAAAATGGCAAATCGATGTCATTTTCATGCACAAAGCTCAATGTCAACACAAGATCCAACATATCTATGCGGAGCTCAAGAAAAATCATGGCAAAAGATCCACATCAAATCACCTTTTGATCTGCTGAAATTCTAGAAAAATTGTGAAGAGTTTCTGAGAAAAAACATATACCACACTGCATACAACAACAAACAGGGGAAACTCACCAAAACTGAAGGCCCAACTCTCTACTACGGCCACGGAACCGCGGCCTAAGCATGCTTATGCCGTGGAACCGCGGCCTAAGCATGCTTAGTCCGCGGAACCGCGGCAGTACGGTGTTGGCAGTTGACCTATTTTCTGGGGCGTTTTTGTCATTTCATTTTTGTTCAGATTGTTGCCCTAGGTTTCCAGTTCCCTGCCTATAAATAGTCCAGAACTTGCCAAATCCAAGGGTGCTTATTCTTGTATTTAGAATTTAGAATACATGTTGTTGTTCTTCTTCCTCTTCTCATCTCTTCTCCATTAAAACCTTGTAGTGAGCTTTTGTGAGTGAAGTGATGAATAAAGAGTTCTTGTTGTTACCATGCTTGTCTTATTGTTAATTATAATTGCTTGTAATTTTCATTTTGCTAATCTAGTTGTTGTTATTTGTTGTTTGTTTCTTTCTTCTTCTAGTTTTTCTTTATCCTTAACAACAATGATGCTTAAGCTTGATCCTTGCCAAGGTGAGGTCTCAAATAGCTAGTTGTAATCTTCTAACCTCTTTCTTTCTATCTTCCTCCTTTTGTTTTATTTTCTTTTTCTTATAAAGGGTGAGTAGTTTTCATACTTGTTAGAGTAGGATAAGGAAAGTTTGAGAGAAGGAAATCTCTCTCACTCTTTTCTTGCCCAACATCTTAATTTGGACTTCCGTTAATTGAACCACAATCCGCTCCCTACGGCACCTTATCCTACATGATAGCGGTGATTCCTTAGTGAGACCGGTTGTGGTTGAGTTAACCGGAGGTTAAGGCTAAGAGCCAAGAACGGACGGACAAGCACCAAAAGGAAGAACTTATTCGTGGAAAGACTAGCTTATACTCGCAAGTTCCTTCCTAGTCGTGCTAATCCCCGTTGTTGCCGATTACCATAACACCGATATTAAGAGTGGCAACGAAAGAAGTGAGCGACTCCTAACTCAAACTAACATAATCCTAACCCTAACAAGCTCTCTTTATATATCATTTTAGCACATAGTTAATCTAAAAACAAACCTGGACATTTGGACTTAAATCGTTAAAGCACATAGAAAAAGATTCCCATCTCCCTGCGGACGACCCGTACTCAACCGGCTAGCTACAAGCGAAACCGTCTTGATAGCGGTAATTAATTAAGCACGCAAAAACTCTACCAATTAGAACCCTTCATTAGACTCAACGGACTTATACAGAGTATTGTATGTTGTCCAGTGTCCATTAGGACAGAGGGGTTGGTTCTCGTACTATACTCTATTTACTTATGACTTCTCTAGTTCTTAGACATGTGTTTCGTAGAAACACAAGGTACAAGCTTTGAGAAGTTATAGGTATATGAATAAAGTAGAGAGCTAGGTGTTTCAAGTATCAGGATTCTTCAAGGTGATCGAAGATGTAGATACTTGTGTATGGTATTCAGTCGATAGTAATGGTTTTAAGAGAACTTATTTCTCTTTCAGGTTACTCATATTTGGAAGAACTCCTAAGTTGAGTAATGCTGATCGGCCTCCTTCCATTTAGTTGACATGCACTGGAGGCAGTTGCATGATTTGAATCTGGTTCCAATTAAATCAGTGCATCTGTTTCTATATTGGATATAGAACAGTTCATATCTTAACGATGTTAAGGTACGGGGAGTTGTCCGGCATATGCTTAAAACCAGACTCTGGATAACTCAAGGCACGTTTTCGTAATGGCTGTTTGTGGGTTGACCCAGGCTATGACGTGGGTTGACTTTCTACCATCTAGAAGATCAATAGTGATATTGTTCTAGACTCGCCACAGTTTTAACAAAAATGGATTTTTTCATAAAACAATAGTGGGAGTATGGTAGAACTGGAAGTGATTCCAGAACCGCAAACGATTACTGAAAATTTGATAAGAACCTAAAGATTCAATCTGGTTTGACATTCCATTAGCCACTCCGCAGATATGGTAGGTAACCTCAGGCACCCAAGAGGTACTCCGGTAGCATCAAGGACGGTGACAGGGAGGTTCTTATTTAACCAGACTTGACACTACTGTTGTTCCAGACTATGAGACCCGGCAGGAAGATGAATATAGCGTCGTTCTGAACTGGCTTTAGAAGTGCACGTGTCTATGATTCTTCCAGAGGGTTGTCGTAGTCAGTGGGAGCAGCGGAAGCATTGTTAGACAAGTGGCTTATGTCTATTTATAGACTAAAGCAGATATAGCGGAGATAGATCATCTATTTCTGATGTGACAGTCATATGTTTGACTTCATCAGAATAGGGGATGGATCTGTTAAGAAGGTAGTAGGGTGTGATGTCCCAGTATTTGGATGACATATACAGAGTAGGAAGTGATATTCCTATACTACGATCGGTTATACTTTGGTTGTCACACAGTGGTTTCTCCATATAAGATATGGATATTATATCAGATATTCTGGTTACTAGATCTATGGTTTTAGATCTAGATTTGGGTAGTATCACAATCTGGGTACTTAGACAGCATTCTAAAGGTGTTTTAGAATGGACGACTCCTGGCACGGTAGTGTACCTGCAGGTGATGGAGTCACCCTCTCTGAAGATGTCTTACAGACTAAAGGGGAGTGGGATGTGCATGATTGGCATATCACTTGCTTAGGCAATTGAGTCAATCATGAGATGTCAAGTACCACACCAGATATTATTTTTGCACGAAATGCAATAAGTTGATATTGATCCAATCGTGGAGAAAAGATCGGAAGCGATTTTAAAACATAAGTTGATGTTCTGGGGATATGATAACAGCATCCTCCTTCAGGAGACAGTTATCATTCAAGGCTTCCAAGCTGACCTGGATGACAGAGTGACTGTCAGAGTTATAGTTTTTCCCTATGACAAGGGACGGAATTTTAGACAGGTGGTCCAAGGGGATACTGAGGGAGGCATGGCGCAGGATACTGATTGGTTTCAGTTGACGATATAGTCTAAGAAATTTGGATTTGGAGTTCATTTATGAAGTAGGTCCCATCAGATATCCAGACATATTCTAAGACATGTATTGCTCATTTCGGGAGATGGCTTTCTCCGCGAACTTGAGATAAAGAGAGACATAGAAAGAAACATCAGGGCGGATCCCCTCACTGAAGCTATTCCTCAAACGCAATAGTTTCGCAAACGGGCTTTGTGAGACTGATTAGTAGAGGAGTTGGGTGTTCGGTATCACACGGGCTGTGAGTATGCGACATCGCAATAATTAGCCTTGAGTGCAAGTGGGAGATTGTTGGAGATAGTGCCCTCAGAGTCAATTATTGGATCACAGGCACGTGATTGCAATGATTGAGGGAGGACCTATGCCGGTAGGACAGTCTTACTCAAGATGATAGTATGCTATCTGGTTTATCTTTATCATCGTGTGCTGCTTTAGGTGACCTTACAGGTCACTATAGCGCGTTGATAGATCCCTTAGGATTCTTGCTTGACGGCCAGCAGTATGATGGTGATCATATACGTGGGAGCTGGGGTCTATAAGAACATCCTTTAAAGGTCCCTAGTCGTGGGAGTTTTCGAGACAGGGCATCGATACTCCAGAGTAGACTAGTGTATACAGTCGAGACCCCGACGAGGGATGGTGGCCGGTCTCACAAGCCACTGGTGTCAGTTGGTTCACCTAAGATGTATACAGGTGCTCATTGTGTTATGAGTACACCGGACAGGACTCGCCGGAAACATGCTAGTTGGGATTATACCAGACGTCAGATAGCAGTTCCCTGGTGACATGTGTACAGGTTAGTTCATCGACCTGAGATCGTTATTTGTCTCGTGTGAGTTCCCACTGTACTTTGATTACTACCCTACCATGGATCAAAGGAGTCGTGCAAATAGGTTTTAGTTGGGTACAGTCCCGAGTCACATGGAGGCAGTGAGCGGATCTGCAGGGGTTCGTCTCTCCCGGTATTGGGGGTGAGGTCGCGCTGTGTCTAAGAGAGCCATTACACGAAGTCCTTGGCCAAGGAAGGAGATTTACTGGTAGGTATTCCAGTAGTATCTCAGAGTGTTCTGGGCTACACTCCGACACGACTTGTACCGTTTTTGGAGGTCTGACTTTTACCAACCCCCTAGGCCCGCCATGCGATGTTCATAGACGAACGGACCGGACTGTACGGATATTGTCACTGACAGGCTTAGTAGGGTGTCAGGATGAGTTCGCTCATCGACGTACCTTTTGGTCAATACCTGGTAGCCCGTCAAGTATGGCTAATACCTCTGACGTTCTAGTTGTTAAATCCACAGCCAAAGTGTTGACGAGTCTTTAGAGTCCCCCACAGACAGTTTCTCAAGTTTTGGGCGAAACGTTGTAGAGGCCGTATGGATATATGGTAGGGTTCGATCATGTACGTACGGTATTGCACTGATCATGATCGGACGGATGATACTAGCGGGCTTTGGTTTAAGCCGGATCCTAGTATTGTACAGAGTAGATTTTGTCTTATTGCATTTGTATTCAGTCGGAATACAAATGCGGGTATGTATATACAGTCGCGGGGTTTTCCTGTAATTTATTACCGGATCACTTTTTGAAGTTGCCAGTTTGCATTCCGTTTCGGCCATTTTTCCTTTGTTCTTTCTTGGCTGAAATTCCTTTGTTGGGAGGGGCTTATTTGCAAATGTGCAAATTAGCAAAGTGGAGGGTGTTTTTTGTAAGTGGTAGCATCATGATGGTTTTAGATTGAGGTTGACTCCATTCTCATCATGACTTGCTTTATGTGATGGGATATGGTTATGATTATTGGTGTGACATTATTCTTCATGATGATCACTCATTCTTTTTCCTACATTATTCTACCTCCCTCCTCTTTGATGGGCCGGCCACACATGAAGGGGGTTGTCCAAATTTTTTAGGGTGATAAATTGATCTCATTTTCTTGCACAAAAAACTTTTGTTCATCTCCAAAGCTTATTACTCCATCCCCACTTCCAAATGGCAACTTCTTATAACCCCATGAGACTTAGAGTTCTACACTTAGCCTACAGCATTATTGGACACGTCGGCTCGCCAACTTCGTGCCCGAGTTGCCTCGGTCCAGAGGTGGGAGCCCGTAAAAAGACCCGGCGATGTGGTGCCCTTTCCGACGAGGAGATCGAGACCGGAGATTCCACGAGGAGATCGGGATGGTGGCCGAAGACCCAAGGACACGGATCGCTCGTTAGCACTCTACACTTTCTCTTGTATGCTAGTAGTAGGTTAATGGCCCGATCCGGGTTTATAGTCCGCGGTAGCGCCGGTTTCCAAGTAAAGAAAAGTTTTTGTTTCCGCATTTTTGCCTCGGACAGAAGGCCGGGGCGCTACCGTGCACTTACAGTATGCACATGTTGATGTGCATGGACACATACATACATACATGGATAGTTATCATGGTTGATGATACACTATATGGTGGCAATGCAAGACTCACATGGTAGTTAATATGTATATATATATATTTTTGAGTAAAGTTTAAAGATTATTTACTCATGGTTAAAGTTTATCTTGCTTTGACTTTGTGGCCATTCTTGACGTAACTTTTAAACTTGGGTTAGTTCTCTTTTGGACTTTAACTCAATCTAAAATATCTAAGATATTAACTAACCATGGTTTGTGGAGAGAAGGATATAATATGACTATTTCATTCTCATCTCAATTAAGTTCATTTTTATCATCACAAAAGAAAAGAGCTTGAGCTTTGCCATCTTATTTTTCTTCCTCTCTCTCTTGATATTTCATTTGAGTGAATTAGTAAAAAAGAAAGGGTTTTGATTAGAGAATATAAACCACCTCATCATTCTACACACATCTAGCCCATTTGTGTAGGGTGTTTTGCTACACTTCATCATGGATCAAGTAAAGCAAGGAGCTTTGGGCAAAGGGACTTCGGGTGGATCATCGCGGACTTAGAAGGTTGCTAGCGATCCGTTCCAAACTCTCAAAGGTCCAAGGAGTCACCAAAGAGAGACTACAAAGGTTGAAATCTCTACTTTTAGTGATAGATAGTTCTTTGTATGTGATACAAACTTTGTTACCCTAAAAATTCTAGTAAAGATTCATGGTTTGTTTGCTTTGCACCTCTCTAAATTTTAAAGTGGCATGAGTGATGCTACCAAACCCTAGACTAGGTGCAAGGGAAACCCAACAGTGGTATCAGAGCCAAGCTAGAATTTTAGACACGGTGTTATTACAAATACGAAAATGAAATCGACTCCGAAAAATACGGTATTATGGAACCGTAAAAATGCTCTCTGGAAATTTTCTAAAAAGTGCTTAAAATTTTTTCAAACAGGTACAGAATGGAGTATGGGCAAACATAAGAACACTGGTGAAATACGGGGGTTTTTGGCTGAGCACAAGGCCCCAAAATCTCGCCTGGCCGGGCCCCCTACCCCCATTGCACCCCTTGTTTCTCCTGTGCTCTGTTGTTTGCAAGTTGGGGTTTCTAGTATTGTTTGCTTATCCCAATTTTCATGTGATGATTGTTTTGACATGAGGATAATTCGTAGTGTTTCGTAGTCGTATTATTTAACACTGTATTGGTAACCTTGACTATGTTTAGCAGTTCGAATGAACTTCGAACACCACATTTTGTACCCCGCTGAAGTTTCCAAGTGTTGTGATTTTCCTAAGTTATTGTATTCGTAAAATCGTGCAAGTACCCCCATGGACCCTCTAGAAGACTATACTAACCTTAACTCAATTCTATGACCATGGAACCACGATCGAACCTTAGGGTTTGCCGTAGTTCCGTGGTGTCATAGGTGAGGCGTTGGTTAACTCCTTCTACGGCTGGTCCATAGACACTGTGGCACGAGTATTGAGTATTTTTGACTTTGCTCTAGTGCTGAGCTCAAGGGGTAATTTGTGAGTGTATGTTGATTCGATCGATACGTTATACATTGTCTTGATATATCTGTAATGTGATACAATATGTGGAATTCATAGAGTTAGACATGAAATCCGTAATTTGTGATATTTCGGGTTTACGATGTCTAAGATGATGATGGATTCCAAATATTATAGTTTTTCACTTTAACTTCTGCGACCGTAAGTATAGTATGTGGGGTATTTCCAGCTTCGTTGCTATACATCAACGACAATCTGGATACGCATACTTTCTTACGTTGATGATATAAGATAGTATGTGTTGCTGTGATATGTTATATTGGATCGTCGTGTTTCTGAATAGCCAGGGTTTTTATGTGAGATGAAGGTTTTTATTTTCATTCATGTAAAATTCATTGTATGTAATATTCTTTTATTGGGGCACTTCCGGGTTGAGGATGATGTCACCATTGTATATTATTTACTTTTCCGCATTAGGATAGACCCAAGGCGGGGAGCACAAGTAACCGGGTTCTAGGGTCTAGTGGGAGGCCATCTCGAGGAGTCGAGACCGGGTCTCATAACCCTAGAATTGGCAAGGTTACTTGCCGCTCTCGTAGGGGTCTAGGGATGTGGGTTTGGCTATTCATCGCGACCGTGGAATCCGTGTTTTATATAGGCTCAAGATAAAACACGGACCTTCTAGTATATCCAATATTTCATATGATTTTTCTGCTGCTGATATACTGTGATGTGATCATATTATATGCGTGAGACGAATGCTTTATTATTATATATGAGATATATAGTAGACGTTGCTTATGTTTTACACCTGCGCTAGTCCCGTCCCGGTATGCCGTTAGTTAAGTAACCTAACGGTGCATAACGAGACACAGTGGCGAATGCGGATGGCATAAGCGTACATTGTATTTTCTTTTCTTCTGTGATGCTTAGGAAGCATAAAAATGATGGGATTCATTAATGAGATTAATGAAAGAAATTAATCCTAAAAGATGTTGTAGAATCAAATTTATAAAAAAGGGTAGCTCTGGTTTTGGTTTGCATAGCGGTATTCCTTGTAGAATATCCAGCACCTTATTCGATAAGGAAAGAGCCGAGATCCCTTCACCGGGAGTGACCTCTTTAGCGAAACTAGAAGATGCTACAAACTCACGGTTTAGTTTTTGATTGCTTCTATAGTTCTTGCTTTGCACAACGGTATTTATGAAATATCCTGCACCTTATTCGATAAGGAAAGAGCCAACGATCCCTTCACCGGGAGTGACCTCTTTAGCAAAAACTTAAAAAACCCTCAAAAACACTCCTTTTCAAAATCACTTGTTTCTACAACGATATCAAGTTCATTACGCAAATGGTTTTCATAAAAACCTGCGTAGCCCTCCGTCATTTCAGATAAGTATTATTTAGTATTCGTGCTACGGTAGTTTGGCCTCCGTCAATGCGTAGTGTATGGTAGCTAATTAGTACTTATCTGTAGTATGAGATGCGATTGGATTAGGGTATTCGTACGGCGTAGTTTTGCCTCAGTCAAGGGTCGTGCGGGTGGGTCTAATTAAATCAAGAAATGAACTAGCTGAACTTGACTAGCGCCCTATGGATAGTTTGGCCTCCATCAAGGTCATAGGACGCTAGGGGTAAAAGCATTGTCGGGAATTTCAAGTGTTGAAATTTGCAATGAGATTGCATACCTTCTGTGAGATAGTTGGATCCCGATACCAACTGTGAGTAAGAGTTACTTCTGGGAGAATTTTACACAGGACAATTAGCTGATCAAGTAGGTGTCTAGAAAGGTGTTAACGGGGTTATGACTCTGGGAAAATGAGGTTTATTCTAATTAAGCCCGTGCGAAAGCACGGGGAACCTCCCTCAATATACCAACACTGGCCTGGCTGAAAGATTGACGAACTTGTAAAGTGTAATTAATCCCGGCTAGTCTTACCTTTTAGGGTTTGAAGGAAGATTTGATGAAAACAGTGGGAGCCATCCTGATTAGATAAGATAATAACCAATCTAATCTTGCAAGAGCATATGCTAAAGTGTTTTCTTTTCTCTCTCTCCAGGTAGCGACCATGTCAGGCCTTAATCAAGATAATAATATGGATGTATTGACCGAACCCACTTTTTATACTGAGCAGGGGAACGTTGGTCCCATTTTTTCTTATAATTGTTATAAGACTGAAAAGGAATAAGGAGAATATCCGGATTCTCACGTCGCCCAAACGAAGAATAAGCATGCTGATGCGTCTTCTTCTGGTATGTTTGTTATCGAGAACTGTGTCTCTGTTCACTCTACGTCCTGGGTATTAGATACCAGATCATGATCCCATATATGTAATATGTTGCATGGGATACAGAAAAGTAGGGAACTGGGAGAGGGTGATCATTCCATAAGAGAAGGGAATGGTGCAAATGTTGCAGCCAAGACAGTTGGCGAATATCACCTTGTATTACCAAATGGTAATACATTGATTCTGAATGAATGCTATTACATTCCGACCCTGATATGCAATCTTATATCAGTATCTTTATTGAGTAAAGAGAGATATAATTTTGTAGTACAGGATAATGTTATCAAAATTTTCCCGAATCAAAAGTTGATTGGATCAGGCTCGTTAAATAAGGGCATATACATTCTCAATCAAACTACAGTACTGAATGTACAAAACACACACAAGGGGAAGAGTTCAGAAATGAACGAATCCTTCTTGTGGCATTGTAGACTAGGTCATATCAATGTGACACGACTAGCTAAGTTTCATAAGGATGGATATTTGAATCCGTTCGAATTTTCATCTTATGACACTTTCCAGTCATGTCTCAAAGGTAAAATGACCAAAACTCCGTTTAGTGGACACGGAGAAAGAGCTACGGAACTCTTAGGACTGATACATAGTGATGTATGTGGTCCCATGTCTACACATGCCAGGAACGGTTCTCCGTACTTTATTACATTCACTGACGATCTCTCAAGGTACGGACATGTGTTCCTGTTGAAACACAAGTCTGAAGCTTTTGAGAAATTCAGAGAATATAAGAACGAAGTCGAGAACCAAACGGGAAAAAGTATTAAGATCCTTCGATCTGATCGAGGAGGAGAATACTTGAGCAATGAGTTTCTGGACTATCTAAAAGAGAATGGGATTCTCTCTCAGCTTACTCCTCCTTATACACCACAGCACAACGGTGTATCGGAACGGAGGAATCGCACCCTATTAGATATGGTGCGCTCTGTTGGAGATAGTGCCCTCAGATTCAATTATTCGATCACAGGCACGTGATTGCAATGATTGATGGAGGACCTATCCCGGTAGGACAGTCTTACTCGAGATGATAGTATGCTATCTGGTTTACCTTTATCATCGTGTACTGCTTTAAGTGACCTGACAAGTCGCTATTACACGTTGGTAGAGCCCCTAGGATTCTTGCTTGACCACCAGCAGTATGAGGGCGATCATATAAGTGGGAGCTGGGGTCTATAAGCATATCCTTAAATGGTCCCTAGTCGTGTGAGTTTCGAGACATGGCATCGATCCTCCAGAGTAGAATAGTGTATACAGTCGAGACCCCGACGAGGGGCGGTGGCCGGTCTTACAAGCCATTGGTGTCAGTTGGATCACCTAAGATGTATACAGGTGCTCATTAGGTTATGAGTACACCGGACAGGACTCGCCGGGAACATGCCAGTTGGTCATATACCAGACGTCAGATGGCAGTTCCCTGGTGACATGTGTACAGGTTAGTTCATCGACCTGGGGATCGTCATTTGTCTTGTGTGAGTTCCCACTGTACTTTGATTACTACCCTACTACGGCTCAAAGGAGTCGTGCAAACAGGTTTTAGTTGGGGACAGTCCCGAGCCACATGGAGGAAGTGAGCGTATCTTCAGGGGTTCATCTCTCCCGGTATTGGGGGTGAGGTCGTGCTGTGTCTAGGAGAGCCATTACACGAAGCCCTCGGCCGAGGCAAGGAGATTTACTGGTAGGTATTCCAGTAGTATCTCAGGGTGTTCTGGGCTACACTCCGACATGACTTGTACCGCTTTTGGGGGTCTGACTTTTACCAACCCCCTAGGCCCGCCATGCGATACTCATAGACGAACGGACCAGACTGTACGGATATTGTCACTGACAGGCTCAGTAGGGTTGTCGGGCTGAGTTCGCTCATAGACGTCCCTTTTAGTCAATACCTGGTAGCCCCTTACGTATTGGCTTATACCTCTGACGTGCTAGTGGTTAAATCCACAACCAAGGTGTTGACGAGTCTTTAGAGTCCCCCACATTCAGTTACTCAGCTTTCGGGCGAAAAGTTGTAGAGGCCGTATGGAGATATGGCAAGGTCCGATCAGATACGTGCGGTATTGCACAGATTAGGATCGGACAGTTTGTACTATAGGCCGTATGGATATATGGCAGGTTTGATCAGATACGTGCGGTATTGCACGGATCAGGATCGAACGGATATTACTAGCCGGCTTTGGTTTAAGCCGGATCCTATTATAGTACAGTGTAGATTTTGTCTCATTGCATTTTGTATTTCGGTCGATATACAAATGCGGGTATGTATGCACAGTATCGGGGTTTTCCTGTAATTTATTACGGGACCAGTTTTCTGGAGTTGCCAGTTTGCTTTTCGTTTCGGCCAATTTCCTTTGTATCGTTCATTGGCCGAAGATTGGTGGAGGAGGGCTTATTTGCATTGTTGCAAATAAGTATTAGTGGAGGGGGTCCTTGCATATTTCCTTGTATCATGATGGTGCACCATCCGTTGACTTGACTTTTTGCTTCATGGTAGTGTCATGATGGCTTGACCCTTGTTATGAGGTGATGGTTGCTTTGGAGTGTTGGGTTTTGTGTTGATCATTTGATTTTTCATCATCACTCTCTTTCCACCCACCCCCTTGTCTTTGCTCTCTCTCTCCAATCACACAAAGGGGGGGCGGCCATTCCTTGGGGGGAATGGGATTCATTTCATGAGGTGTGGCATTTTGGTTCTCATGGTGCTAAGAAAAGCTCTCTAGTTCATCTCAAAAATCAAATCCTCCACCATCTCAAAAGGCAACATCCTACAACCCCAAATTGAGACACAAGTTCTACTACACATTCTACAGCAAATCTTGGGCACGTCGATTAGCCAGCTTCGTGCCCGAGTTGCCTCGGCATTGAGGTGGGAGCCCGTAAAAGAAGTAGGCGATGTGGTGAACTTCCGGCGACGAGGTGGAGACCGGAGCTTCCGCAGGAGATCGGGACGACGACGAGAAGACCGGAGGACTTGGATCAGTCGGTATATCTCTCTTCCCATCTTGTAGTTAGCTAGGACTAATTAATGGTTCGATCCGGGTATTAGTGCGCGGCGGTTTGCCAGTTTAAGTAAAATTAAAGTTTATCACCGCTTCCGCATTTTGGCCTCGGGATGGAGGCCGGGGCGCCGCCGTGCACTTACAGTGGTATCAGAGCCTCGCCATTAACTTAGTCTAGCTTTGTTTAATGTGTTTTGCATTTCCGATCGACCAAAATTCCAAAATCTACATTTTTGTTCGCATCAGTTTTCTGTTAAAATTTTTTGGTGTCCAAAAATTTTTCAGGTTACAGAAAAGTGATCTACTAGAAAAGATAAGAGTTCTGTGAAAATTCGATGCAACAATTCTACAGTAGGAGCGCGGAACCGCGGCCAAAACCCCCTTTGGGCCGCGGTTCCGCCGCACACTGTTGGGTTCCCTGCACCAATTTTTTACAGAGGCTTTCTGGGGTGAAAAGTGGGGTTTTGGAATAATAACATTGGGCCCAGAATTTCTTGATCTGCTACAGTAATGCTTTGGGCCCACTTGTTAAAATTTGATTGATCGGATATTTTAAACACATTATTTCACAGTATTTAAATTATATCTGTGACCGTGAATGTCACTTGATCGGTAAATCCGGTCTAACTGCTATAGCCCGGTTAGACGGATTTGCGAACGTGACTTTCACGTTGATGTTCTGTTATGCTGTGATGTTGCGGATCGGTCGTGGGGGATAGCCTGGATGCAATGCTAGTACAGTTGTGGTTGTATTATGTACATTTGATATTGCGGGGCGAGCGTCCGACATGTGGACTGCCGTCACTGCCTGATTGTATTATTATTTTGGGGCACGGCCAGGTTGCGGTCGATGCACCCGTTGTATGTATATTTTACTTTCTGTACTAGGATTATCCCGCGGAGGAGTGCACGGATAGCCGGGTTCTGGAGGGCAACAATCCCGCATCTCATGGCATTGAGACGGAGGGGGCTTCACTCTAGGATTGGCAGGCTATTCGCCGCACTCGTAGGGGGTACAGGTTGACCCAGGAGGGGTGCGCAAGTTACCGGATTCCGTGAAGTGCTGGGTGGTCCATTCACAGTACTGAAGGGGGCTGCCTCGCTTCAGGTTTTGGCAGGTGACTTGCCACGCCCGTAGGGGTCTAGGATTTCATTGCACAGGCTATCCACACGACCAGCGGAATGTCGGGTTTCAGTAGTGGCTCTGTGAAACCCGGGGATCCCAGATATCTGTATTGTTCTGTGATGCTGTACATTTCTGTGATGTTGCATTTTTTTCACGCCTTGAGCGAAATATAATATATTGGTATATATATTAGTAGATGTTGTATATGTTTTACATCCGCGCTAGTCCAGTCCCCGCTCTGTCGTTAGTTAGCTAACCTAACGGGTAATGACGGGACCCAGTGGCGAATGCGGATGGCATATACGTACATCAGTATATTTTCGTTCTTTTTGGTGTGATCAATTGATGGGACTGCATTGATTCAGATCAATGCAAGTTAAAAACAAACCTAATCTGATGTTGTTGGAACACTTTTCAAAAAGCTGTTATTGCAAGGACGTTCACTTTTGTTTTGCATCGTGATATTCAGTTGGAATATCCTGCTCCTCAGTCGACGAGGCAAGGGCCGAGATCCCTTCACCGGGAGTGACCCCTTGGACAGAAGTTTGCGTCAGGGCATTAACTTCACTATAGCCGATTACTTTTGCTTTGCATCGTGGTATTCATTTGGAATATCCTGCACCCCATTCTACGGGGAAAGAGCCGAGATCCCTTCACCGGGAGTGACCTCTTTAGCAACGGTTTTCGTCACTATATTTTTAAAAGCTATCCGTTCCTTCGACGAGATCAAGTTCTTTACGTTAAAGGTTTTCGCCAGAAACCATTCGTAGCCCTCCATCATTTCAGTTAAATATTCGGTAGTATTCAAGCTATGTATTTTGACCTCACGCCAAGGCATAGTGTTTGGTAGCTGCCGGGTATTTATCTGTTGCATAGATAGATGCGTTGGTTTGGGATAGTCGTACTACTATTTTGGCCTACGTCAAGGGTATGTACGGGTGGATTCAAATTAACCTGGATAATGATGGGTAGAACTTGACATGTGACTTATGATATTTTGACCTCACGCCAAGGTCATAAGAGCATGGGGCAGAAATCACATCGGGAGTTTCAAAAGAACTGAAACTTGCCAGATATGCGCATACCTTCTGGAGTGTGACACCGTGAGCGGATTCCGTCACGTTATCATGCGATGAGAGTTGGATCCCGATTCCCACTGATGAGTTGGTTTACTCCTCGGGTGTTCCCGACTAATTCTTCTTTCAGGTTTGGAGGAGAATTTGACGGTACAGTGGGAGGTTTCCAGATTAGATAAATTGGTAACCATTCTGATCTAGGATAGAGTGCACGCTGAGTGTTTCTTTTCTCTCTCTCTCTCTGGCAGCGACCATTGACCCGACCCTAAGACAATGACTCAGTGACCAAGTTGACCGAACCTTCTTAACACTGGCTTATGGATTGTCAGAGTTGCAAACCTCATTGCCACTCCTACTTTTACCCTTTTCTCCAGGACACCCCGTTTTACTACGAACGTCCACTTCCATTGGACAAAACCATCGTATGGTTAGATACGAACTCGAAGGAATTTATTCGAGGATGGTTTCCGGTTCTGGAGAACACGGATAGGATTATTCAGTTGTCTTTTCCTTTTACCTTCTCTCAAGTTGTGAGTACTCCTTGGTTTAGGAGATAGTACACCTATTACGCAAATTGGATAGTCTTCTTCCAAACCATAGGCAGGTGCCGACCGGTAGGGAATGAAGAAAACCAATTAGCCTAACGATGGTGTACAGAAGGTATTAAGTTCAGACAAAGCAAGGGATTAGTAAGAGGGCAAAGTAAATTGCGACTGCTATCCACGACCAAACCAAGTATTCCTTCGCCAATCCTAAATCACCTTTGTATTTCTCCAGGACACTCCGTATCACTACGAAGATCCACAGTTTATTTGGATACTCCATCGTATGGTTATATACGAACTCGAAAGGAACTTGTTCCAGTTCGGGGATGGATTCTGGTTCAGGAGAAATAGGAATAAGATTTATTCAGGTGTCTTTTATCTTCACCTTCTCTCGCATTGTGAGTGTTCCTGGGATTAGGACAGTACACCCATTATGCTTATTGGATAGTCTTCTTCCAAACCATAGGCGGGTGCCGAACGGTAGGGAAGGAAGAAAACCATTTGGCCTAAAGGGGTGTGCAGAAGGTAATGACTAAAGACATATAAAGGGATTTGGAGAGGTGGCAAAGAATTATACGGTTACAGTCGTGAATATGGAAGAGGCATTACTAGGAATATCAGGATACCCCTACGAAACATTTCAATGTTTCAGTTTCACTGTGTACTGTTAAAGGAAAACTGATTTCCCAGTTAGACACTTGCTCCAGGGTATGTATTTACCAAGTATGATTCTCACATCTGTATAGTTTTACAGATGATGAGTGGGAGTAAGTTATTGGGAATTGGGTGATCATCCTCATTATATCGGGATTCGTTGTAATCGGTGATATTTGAGGAAATCACCTGGGCTGTTTGCCGGTCGGTAAATATTTGGTTTTGAATATCCGCTGTTATGCACCAATTTCAAATTGATATATCTGTACGTCTATTTTCATAGAGTGAGATATACCTTTATGAAATTATGTCTACGACATTTGCCTATATCAGTGGATGGTTAGGTAAGGAGCATTGAACAGCGGTGTAATTCTTCTTAACCATAAGTACAGTTTTCAACCTACGACACACAGTGAATGAGTTATTAGACTCAAGGGATTTATACAGAGTATTGTATGTTGTCCAGGGTCCATCAGGACAGAGGGGTTAGTCCTCGTACTATATTCGGTTTACTTATGACTTCTCTAGTTTTTAGACAAGTGTTTCTTGGAAACACAGGGTCCGAATTTTGAGAAGTTATAGGTATTTGAATAAAGTAGAGAACCAGGTATTGCAAGTATCGGGATTCTTCAAAGTGATCGAAGATGTAGATACTTGAGTATGGTATTCAGTTGATAGTAATGATTAAGAGAACTTGCTACTCTTTCAGGTTACTCATAGTTGGAAACATTCCTAAGTTGAGTAACGCTGATCGGCCTCCTTCCATTTAGTTGACATGCACTGGAGACAGCTGCATGATTTGAATCTGGTTCAATTAAATCAGTGCCTCTGGTTCTATATTGGATATAGAATAGTTCATATCTTAACGTTGTTAAGGTACGGGGAGTTGTCCGGCTTATGATTAAAACCAGACTCTGGATAACTCAAGGCACGTTTCTGTAATGGTTGTTTGTGGGTTGACACAGGCTATGACGAGGGTTGATTTTCTACCATCTGGATGAACAATAGCAATATTGTTCTAGACTCGCCACAGTTTTATTAAAAATGGATTTTTTTTCAGAAAACAGAAGTGGGAGTATGGTAGAACTGGAAGTGATTCCAGAACCACAAACGATTACTGAAAATTTGATAAGGAACCTAAAGATTCAATCTGGATTGACATTCCATTGGCCACTCCGCAGATAAGGTGGGTAACTTCAGGCACCCGAGAGGTACTACGGTAGCCTTAAGGACGGTGACAGGGAAGTTCTTGTTTACCCACAATTACCATTGCAGTTGTTCCAGGCTGCGAGACCCGGCGGGAGGATGAGTATAGCGTCGTTCTGAACTCGCTTCAGAAGTGTACGTGTATATGACTCTGCCAGAGGGTTTTCGTAGTCAGTGGGAGCAGCGGAAGCATTGGTGGACAGGTAGCTTATGTCTATTTATAGACTAAAGCAGATGCAGCGGAGATGGATCATCTATTTCTGACGTGACAGTCATGGGTTTGACTTCATCAGAATAGGGGATGGATCTGTTGAGAAGGTAGTAGGGTGTGATATCCTGGTATTTAGATGACATACACAGAGTAGGAAAAGAAACTCCTATACTACAATCGGTTATACTTTGGTCGTCACATAGTGGTTTCTCCACACAGGACTTGGATATTATATCAGACATACTGGTTACTAGATCTATGGTTTTAGATCTAGATTTGGGTGGTTTCCCAATTAAGGGTACTTAGACAGCATTCTAAGAGTATTTAGAATGGACGACTCCTGGCACGGTAGTGTACCTGCAGATGACGGAGTCACCCTCTCTAAAGGTGTCTTATAGACTAAAAGGGAGAGGGATGTGCATGATTGACAGATCACTTGCTTAGGCAATTGAGTAAATCATGAGATGTCAAGTACCACACCAGATATTGTTCTTGCACTAGATGCAATAAGTTGACATTGATCCAATCCTGGAGAAACAGTCGGAAGCAGTTTTAGAACATAAGTGGATGTTCTAGGGATATGATAACGACAGCCTCATTCGGGAGACAGTTATCATTCCAGGCTTCCAAGGTGACATGGACGACAACGAGGTTGTCAGAGTCATTGTTTTCCTTCTGATGAGGGGCAGTATTTTGGACAGGTGATCCAAGGAAATACTGAGGGAGGCATGGCGCAGGATACTGATTAAGTTCAGTTGACGATACAGTTTAAGAAGTTTGGATTTGGAGTTCATTTATGAGCTATGTCCCATCAGACATCCAGACACATTCTAAGACAGGTATTGCTCATTTCGGGAGATGGGTTTCTCCGCGAACTTGAGATATAGAGAGACATAGAAAGAGACAACAAAGCGGATCCACTCACTAAGGCTATTCCTCGAACACAATAGTTTCGCAAACGAGCTTTGTGAGACTGACTAGTAGAGGAGTTGGGTGTTCGGTATCACACGTGCTGTGAGTATGCGACATCGCAATAATTAGCCTTGAGTGCAAGTGGGAGATTGTTGGAGATAGTGCCCTCAGATTCAATTATTCGATCACAGGCACGTGATTGCAATGATTGATGGAAGACCTATCCCGGTAGGACAGTCTTACTCGAGATGATAGTATGCTATCTGGTTTACCTTTATCATCGTGTACTGCTTTAAGTGACCTGACAAGTCGCTATTACACGTTAGAAGAGCCCCTAGGATTCTTGCTTGACCACCAGCAGTATGAGGGCGATCATATAAGTGGGAGCTGGGGTCTATAAGCATATCCTTAAATGGTCCCTAGTCGTGTGAGTTTCGAGACAGGGCATCGATACTCCAGAGTAGACTAGTGTATACATTCGAGACCCCGATGAGGGGTGGTGGCCGGTCTCACAAGCCATTGGTGTCAGTTGGATCACCTAAGATGTATACAGGTGCTCATTGGGTTATGAGTACACCGGACAGGACTCGCCGGGAACATGCCAGTTGGTCATATACCAGACGTCAGATGGCAGTTCCCTGGTGACATGTGTACAGGTTAGTTCATCGACCTGGGGATCGTCATTTGTCTTGTGTGAGTTCCCACTGTACTTTGATTACTACCCTACCACGGCTCAAAGGAGTCGTGCAAACAGGTTTTAGTTGGGTACAGTCCCGAGCCACATGGAGGCAGTGAGCGTATCTTCAGGGGTTCGTCTCTCCCGGTTTTGGGGGTGAGGTCGTGCTGTGTCTAGGAGAGCCATTACACGAAGCCCTCGGCCGAGGCAAAGAGATTTACTGGTAGGTATTCCAGTAGTATCTCAGGGTGTTCTGGGCTACACTCCGACACGACTTGTACCGCTTTTAGGGGTCTGACTTTTACTAACCCCCTAGGCCCGCCATGCGATACTCATAGACGAACGGACCGGACTGTACGGATATTGTCACTGACAGGCTCAGTAGGGTTGTCGGGCTGAGTTCGCTCACAGACGTCCCTTTTAGTCAATACCTGGTAGCCCGTTACGTATTGGCTTATACCTCTGACGTGCTAGTGGTTAAATCCACAACCAAGGTGTTGACGAGTCTTTACAGTCCCCCACATTCAGTTACTCAGCTTTCGGGCGAAAAGTTGTAAAGGCCGTATGGAGATATGGCAAGGTCCGATCAGATACGTGCGGTATTGCACAGATCAGGATCGGACAGTTTGTACTATAGGCCGTATGGATATATGGCAGGGTTCGATCAGATACGTGCGGTATTGCACGGATCAGGATCGAACGGATATTACTAGCCGGCTTTGGTTTAAGCCGGATCCTATTATAGTACAGTGTAGATTTTGTCTCATTGCATTTTGTATTTCGGTCGAAATACAAATGAGGGTGTGTATGCACAGTATCGGGGTTTTCCTGTAATTTATTACGGGACCAGTTTTCTGGAGTTGCCAGTTTGCTTTTCGTTTCGGCCAATATCCTTTGTATCGTTCATTGGCCGAAGATTGGTGGAGGAGGGCTTATTTGCATTGTTGCAAATAAGTATTAGTGGAGGGGGTCCTTGCATATTTCCTTGTATCATGATGGTGCACCATCCATTGACTTGACTTTTTGCTTCATGGTAGTGTCATGATGGCTTGACCCTTGTTATGAGGTGATGGTTGATTTGGAGTGTTGGGTTTTGTGGTGATCATTTGATTTTTCATCATCACTCTCTTTCCACCCACCCCCTTGTCTTTGCTCTCTCTCTCCAATCATACAAGGGGGGGCGGCCATTCCTTGGGGGGAATGGGATTCATTTCATGAGGTGTGGCATTTTGGTTCTCATGGTGCTAAGAAAAGCTCTCTAGTTCATCTCAAAAATCAATTCCTCCACCATCTCAAAAGGTAACATCCTACAACCCCAAATTGAGACACAAGTTCTACTACACATTCTACAACAAATCTTGGGCACGTCGATTAGCCAGCTTCGTGCCCGAGTTGCCTCGGCATTGAGGTGGGAGCCCGTAAAAGAAGTAGGCGATGTGGTGCACTTCCGGCGATGAGGTGGAGACCGGAGCTTCCGCAGGAGATCGGGATGACGACGAGAAGACCGTAGGACTTGGATCAGTCGGTATATCTCTCTTCCCATCTTGTAGTTAGCTAGGACTAATTAATGGTTCGATCCGGGTATTAGTGCGCGGCGGTTTGCCAGTTTAAGTAAAATTAAAGTTTATCACCGCTTCCGCATTTTGGCCTCGGGATGGAGGCCGGGGCGCCGCCGTGCACTTACACGCTCTATGATGAGCACTGCTGAGTTGCCTATTTCCTTTTAGGGTCATGCGCTGGAGACAGCAGCATACCTATTGAATAAAATTCCAACCAAATCAGTTCCTACCACTCCATATGAGATATGGAATGGGAAGAGGCCATGTCTTAATTTTATTCAGATATGGGGTTGTCCGTCCTATGTAAAAACACAAAATCCGGACAAGCTCGAGGCAAGGTCTGTCCTGTGCAAGTTTATTAGATATCCCAAACATTCGCGAGGGTATATCTTCTACCACTCCGAGGAACAATAGGTGTTTGTTTCTCGACATGCCACCTTTTTAGAAAAAGGATTTCTTATAAAGAAATTAGTAGCAATGAGGTAAAACTAGAAGAAGTTCCAGCTACACAAACTACAATAGAAGATTTGGTGGAACCAGAGGATTAAGTAGTTCCCGACGAACCCCAACCTCTCCGCCGATCTAAAAGGGTTCCTCATCCACCTGAGAGATACTACGGTTTTCTCATCGATGGTGGGAGCGAGGATTGTATCATGGAAGATGATGACCCAACTAGTTTCGAGCAGGCCATCACGAGTGGGGACTCTGTGAAATAGCTGGATGCAATGCGTTCTGAGATGGAATCCACGTACACCAACAATATATGTACTTTGGAAGTTGCTCCTGATGGGGTAAAACCCATTGTGAGCAAATGGATCTTTAAGAAGAAACTTGGTGTAGATGGAAAAGTTGAGACTTACAAAGCTAGACTTGTTGCAAAGGGTTTTCGTCAACGACCAGGTGTGGATTATGACGAAATTGTAGGGTTACTAGGCATACTAACAAGGCTCTACAAGGCATCGACCAGGCCAAAATTAAATTTTTATGTGCCGAACAACCCTAAGCAAGATCGTATACTAGAGTTTAGGGTTTCATATGCTAGTAAACTATGTTTACACCTAAGTGAATACGATATACAACCTTTGTAGATCGGTCCTTCACTTATTTAGCTCCTTGTTGAAGTCCCTTCGCTGCGATCGAGGTTCTCCCGGACCCTTGCATAGCTTCACGAGGCGAAAGGCGCGTCCTTGCTTGAAGTCTTCGAGGCCGAAGATGATCTACGTCGAGGGTATGCCAACTCAAGCATCTACTTCACTAACTTCAGAATTAGTGAAGTAAACACCCTAAACTAAAGTGCTAGTCTAGTAGAGGATGGAGAAATAGGAAGTGGGTTCTCTTTAGAATTTTATTTCTCACAATCTATCTCACTTTGGATCAAACCCAAGCAAGCTTTTTCTCTTTTCAAAATGAAGAAGAAGAAGAAAAGAAAGAGATGGGGATAATGATCAAGTGAGAAGGCTAACCATGGTGAGTGAGTATCATATACTAACTCTTGTAGAGCCATAACCATAGCTAATTCAAAATGGTTAGGTTAATAAAAATCTAAGTAAAACAAATTAAGTGGACTTTGTCAAAGCATCCATAAGCTTCTACATGCTTCATGCTTATGACCTAAGCATCACTAATTTGTAATTACTTTAAATAAATATTAACCACCATCTAAAATAGTATGGTGTTTGTCTTGCACACCCATGTATAGTGTATCATCAACCATGATACAAAAGAAAACACTTTTAATATATATATCACATATATATATTCAAGTGTACATATGAGAAAATACCTAAAGAGAACAAGTGTTAGTTAATGTAAACTAGTATATCAAATATACAATTATACAATAAATTATTAAATCAATACTTGACTTAATAATCCGGTCATATCACATATAACCGACTAACACCCAATATATCGACTTATCGAATCAACACTTGATTCGATAACCCGGCTATATCATATATAACCGACCGATACAAAAAGTCACGAGAATAGAATACGGTATCACATACACGCATTATTCTCGGTCCCGCACATATCACATATGCGATCCTATTTCGTTTTGCCTGAGCCAGTATAACCTCTATGCAAGACTCTAAAGATTCGTCAATACGCCGGCAGTAGGTGATGATCACATCAAGCACCCACAAGCCGTCAGCGGTACTAGCTGGACGTAACGGCTACCCGGGTATTGAGCGATCAGAAGATCAGCAATCAAGCCCGCTCCAACTCCTGTAAAAGCCTACCGGTAACACTTCCCGTACAGTCCGGTCTCCTCGTCTGATATGTCCCATATCAAGTCTAGGGGTGGTAAACGTCAGACCCCAATAACCGATAAGTCATCCCGATGTGAGGCTCATAACGGGTCGAGAAACTACTGTTAACACTTACCAGTAAATCTCTAATCAGCCCTGGCCAGGGACTTCCCTGTTACGGCCAATCGAGCACAGCGCAACATCAACCCCCAATACCGGGAGAGACGAAACTCCTCCTATCGCTCATTGCCTCCATATGACTCGGGACTGTACCCAAAAACCACCGTTTTGCATGCCCTCATGGACGTGGTAAGGTGGAAATCAAAGCACAGTGGGAATCACACAAGACTATATGACGATCTCGGGTCAACTGACTAACCTGCATAAGTGTCACCAGAGAACTTCCATCTGACGTGAGGTATAATACCATCTGGGAGTTCTCGGCGAGTCCGTCCAGTGTACCCAGTCTCCACTGAGCACCCGTATACCATCTCTGATGTCAAACACCAATGGATATGGGATCATCCATCGCCCATCTCATGGGTCGAGAATCGTATACGCTAGTCTACACTGGTATATCGATTCCCCGTCTCGATACACCCACGACTAGGGACCTTGAAGGATGTACTTATGGACTACCATGTCCCCACTAGTATGATCCGCATCATAGTCCAGGTACTCAAGTACACATCCTAAGGGCTTTACCAACAAGTAACTATAAGACAGTATATAGAGACAAGTATACATGTAAAAGTAAAGAGCAACCAGATAGCATACTATCAAGTCGAGCAAGTAATTCCTCGCTATATATGACCAAGCATCCAATATAATATACATCATCTGTACAATATTGGCCTCTAGGGCATACATACAACTAACAATCTCCAACTTGCACTAGGGCCAGCTGCTGTAGTATCGCATACCAAGCATCCCGAAGAGTCTCTCAAACTGTATATGGGGAATGGCCTTCGTGTGTGGATCCGCAGTGTTGTTCTTCGTGTCAACCCTCCTGACCTCGATCTCCCGGCGATCAACTATCTCCCGGATCAGGTGATACCGCCTCAGAATATGCCTGGATCGCTGATGGGACCTGGGTTCCTTGGCCAAATCCACCGCTCCATTGTTATCGCAATACAAAGGTATTGGATGCTCAATGGATGGAACCACTCCAAGTTCAGTAATGAACTTCTTGATCCAGACAGCCTCTTTGGCAGCATCGTTGGCAGCGATGTATTCAGCCTCCATCGTCGAGTCTGCCACGGTTTCCTGCTTGGAACTCTTCCAGCTAACCGCCCCTCCGTAAAGGGTAAAGACAAATCCCGACTGCGACTTAGAGTCGTCCTTATCACTCTGGAAGCTCGAATCGGTAAAGGACTCCACTTGGAGTTCTCCGTTACCATACACCAAGAGCATCTCTTTAGTCATTCGCAAGTACTTGAGAATGCTCTTCACAGCTGTCCAGTGACTCTCTCCAGGATTAGCTTGATACCTGCTCACTACACTTAGTGAGTATGCTACATCGGGTCTAGTACATAGCATCGCGTACATGATAGAGCCTACTGCCGAAGCATAGGGTATCCCTTGTATGCGAGCTCTCTCCAAATCAGTCTTGGGAGACATCTCTTTGGAGAGAGTGAGCCCTGATATCGTGGGTAAAAACCCACGTTTGGACTCTTCCATACTAAACCTCTTTAGTATGGTGTCAATGTACCTGGATTGGGACAATCCCAATATCCGTTTAGATCTATCTCTATAGATCATAATTCCCAATATGCAGGAGGCATCACCAAGATCTTTCATTGAGAATCTTTGTGATAAGAAGAGCTTGACTGATTGCAGCATAAGAATGTCATTTCCTATCAAGAGTATGTCGTCCACGTACAATACGAGGAAGACAACCTTACTCTCTGCCACCTTCTTGTAGATACAAGGTTCGTCTACATTTTTGACAAAATCAAACTCTTTGATAACGACGTCAAAGCAGATGTTCCAACTCCGCGATGCTTGCTTTAATCCATAAATGGATTTAAGCAGCTTGCACACTTTCCCGCTGCTACCACTATTTACGAAGCCCTCTGGCTGAGTCATGTACACGCACTCTTCTAAATCACCGTTTAGAAAGGCGGTCTTAACATCCATTTGCCAGATTTCATAGTCATGATATGCAGCGATGGCGAGCATGATCCAGATGGATTTAAGCATTGCTACTGGAGAAAAGGTTTTGTCATAGTCCACACCTGGTCTTTGACGAAAACATTTTGCAACAAGTCTAGCTTTGAAAGTCTCCACTTTCCCATCTACACCAAGTTTTTTCTTGAAGATCCACTTGCTCCCAATGGGTTTTACCCCTTCAGGAGCAACTTCCAAAGTCCACACTTTGTTGGTGTACATGGATTCCATCTTGGACCGCATTGCATCGAGCCATTTCACTGAGTCCCCACTCGTGATGGCCTGCTCGAAGCTAGTTGGGTCATCATCAACCATGATGCAATCCTTGCTCCCACCATCCATGAGAAAACCGTAGTATCTCTCAGGTGGGTGAGGAACCCTACTATATCTGCGGAGTGGCTGGGGTTCATCGGGAACTACCGAATCCTCTGGTTCAACCAAATCATCTGTTGTAGTCTGTATTGATGGAACCTCTTCATGTTCTACCTCCATGCCACTAATCTCTTTTTCAACAAATTCCTTCTCTAAAAAGGTGGCATGTCGAGAAATAAACACTTTTTGTTCCTCGGTTTGGTAGAAGATATACCCGCGCGAATGTTTGGGATATCCAATAAACTTACACAGAATGGACCTTGCCGCGAGTTTGTCCGGATTTTGTGTTTTTACATAGGCCGGACAACCCCATATCTTAACATAATTAAGACATGGTCTCTTTCCTTTCCATATCTCATATGGAGTGGTTGGCACAGATTTGGTGGGAACCATATTCAATAGGTCTGCAGCTGTTTCCAGTGCATATCCCCAGAAGGAAATAGGTAACTCAGCTGTGCTCATCATAGAGCGCACCATATCTAATAGGGTGCGGTTCCTCCGTTTCGATACTCCGTTGTGCTATGGTGTATATGGAGGAGTTAGCTGAGAGAGAATCCCATTCTCTTTTAGGAAGTCCAGGAATTCATTGCTCAAGTATTCTCCTCCTCGATCAGATCGTAGGATTTTAATACTTTTTCCGGTTTGGTTCTCGACTTCCTGTTTATATTCTCTAAATTTCTCAAAAGCTTCTGATTTGTGTTTCATCAGGAACACATATCCGAATCTAGAGAGATCGTCAGTGAATGTAATGAAGTACGCAAAACTATTCCTGGCATGTGTAGACATGGGGCCGCATACATCATTATGTACCAGTCCTAAGAGTTCTGTAACTCTCTCTCCGTGTCCCGTAAACGGAGTTTTGGTCATCTTGCTTTTGAGACATGACTGGCAAGTGTCATAAGATGAAAATTCAAACGGGTTCAAATATCCATCCTTATGCAACTTGGCTAGTCATGTCACATTGATGTGACCCAGTCTACAATGCCACAAGAAGGATTCGTTCATTTCTGAACTCTTCCTCTTGTGTGTGTTTGTTATACTTAGAACCGTTGATTGATTTGGAACATAAATGCCATTGCACAACGTGCCTGATCCAACCAACTTTTGGTTAAGGAAAATGTTCATAACATTATCCTGTAATACAAAATTATATCCCTCTTTACTCAACAAAGAAACCGATATAATGTTGCATATCAGGTTCGGCATGTAATAGCATTCGTTCAGAATCAATGTATTACTAGTTCGCAATACAAGGTGATATTCCCCGACGGTTTTAGCTGCAACAATTGCTCTATTTCCAACCCTTATGTCTTTATCACCTTCTCCAAGTTCTCTACCTTTCCTAAGCCTATGTAACTGATTACATATATAGGATCCTGACCCGGTATCTAATACCAGGACGTAGAGCAAATGGAGAAACAGTTCCATGTAACGAACACACCCGAAGAAAATGCATCAACATGTACTTTCTTCATTCGGGTGGCATGGGAATCCTGGTATTCCCCTATATCCTGTTCAGTCTTATAACTTTTATAAGAAAGAACGGAACCAACGTTCCCCAGCACAGTATAACATGCGGGTTCGGACAATACATCCATATTATTATCTTGATTAAGTCATGATATGGTCGCTACCTGGAGAGAGAGAGAGAAGAAAACACTTTAGCGTATGCTCTTGCAAGATCAAATTGGTTATTATTTTATCTAATCAGGATGGCTCCCACTGTTTTTATCAAATCTTCCTTCAAACCCTAAAAGGAAAGACTAGCCTGGATTAATTACACCCTACAACTTCGCCAATCTTTCAGCCAGGCCAGTGTCGGTACTTTGAGGGAGGTTCCTCATGCTTTCGCACGGACCTAATTAAAGTAAACCGCGTTTTCCCAGAGGCATAACCCCGTTGACACCTTTCTAGACACCTACTTGATTGGCTAATTGTCCTGTGTAAAACTCTCCCGGGAGTAACAATTACTCGTAGTGGGTATCGGGATACAACTATCTCATAGAAGGTATGCAATCTCATTGCAAATTCCAACACTTGAAATTCCCGATAATATTTTTCCCCTAACGTCCCATGACCTTGACGCAGGCCAACAAACCATAGTGCGCTAGTCAAGTTCAACCCGTCATTTCTTGATTGAATTAAACCCACCCGTACGACCCTTGACGCAGGCCAACAAAGTCGCACGACTACCCTAATCCAATCTGCATCATATGCGTAAGCAGATAAATACTAGTTAGCTACCGCACACTACGCCTTGATGCAGGCCAACAAACGTAGCACGAATACTAAGTAGGACTTATCTGAAATGACGGAGGGCTACGATAGGTTTTCTGAAAACCTATTGCGTAATGAACTTGATATCGTCATAGAATCGACTGGATTTTGAGATGGAGTGATTTTGAGGCTTTCATTAGTTTTGCTAAAGAGGTCACTCCCTGTGAAGGGATCTCGGCTCTTTCCTTATGGAATAAGGTGCTGGATATATCATATACATCTCTATGCAAAGCAAAACTCCAAAAGCAATCAAAAGCAAACCGAGTGTTGTAGCATCTGGCAGTTTTGCTAAAGAGGTCACTCCCGGTGAAGGGATCTCGGCTCTTTCCTCATCGAATAAGGTGCGGGATATATCATATATATCGCTATGCAAAGCAAAACTGTAGCTACCCTTTTTTAAAAATTTGATTCTACAACAACTTTTAGGTTTCTTTTCGTTCATTAATCACATTAATGAAGTCCTATCATTTAAGTCACCTAAACATCACAGATAAATACGACGTACACTTATGCTATCCGCATTCGCCTCGATGTCCCATCGTGCACCGTTAGGTTAGGTAACTAACGGCAGAGCGGGGCAGGGCTAGCGCGGGTGTAAAACATAAGTAACGCCTATATAATCTATCATATATACTATATACAGTATCTATCACAGCACATCACATGATCACATTACAGATATCGCAGCAGAAGAAACATATGAAACATTGGATATACTAGGACGTCCGTGTTTTATTTTGAGCCTCTATAAAACACGGATTCCACGGTCGCGATGAATAGCCAGACCCACACCCCTAGACCCCTACGAGTGCGGCAAGCAACCCTACCAATTCTAGAGTTAGGAGACCCGGACTCGACTCCTCGAGTTGGTCTCCCACTGGACTCCAGAACCCGGTTACTTGTGCTCTCCTCCTTGGGTCTATCCTAGTGCGGAAAAGTAAATAATATACAAATGGTGACATCGACCTCATCCCGGAAGTGCCCCAATAAAAGAATATTACATACATTTAATTTTACATGAATGAAAATAAAAACTCTCATCTCACATAAAGAACCCCGGCTATTCAAAATGCGACGATCCAATATAACATATCCAGCAACACATAACATCACAGGTCATCAACGTAAGTAAATAGGCGCATCCCAATTGTCGTTGACATAAAGTAACGAAACCGACGATATCACATATTACACTTACGGTCACAGAAAAGAAAGTGTAAAACTACAACATTTGGAATCCACAATCTCTTTAGACATCGTAAATCCGAAATATCACATACTTCGCATTTCATGCCTAACTGTATGAATTCCAAATATTGTATCACATTCAAGATAAATAGACAGTATTAAACTTTCCGATCGAATAATCAAATACCTAAGATTTCCATAATAGGTCAACACTTGAGCGGAGTTCAAAAATTCCAGAATACGTCACAGTAGCAACGGTCCAGCCGTAGAAGGGTCAAGCCAACGCCTCACATGTGGCACGCCGTACTGCCCCAAACCCTAAGGTTCAAAAGGCAATTCAAGACGATCACATAATCGAGTTAAGGTTTGTTGTCTTCTATAGGGTCCATCGCGTCACATGCACATATTTCCGAAAGATTTAAACACGAGAAAAATTCAACACTTGAATGTTTTTCGTGCGGAGAAAAATTGAGTTAATGATATCCGTTCGAACATTTTAATACTTTCTAAATTATCCGGAATAACAAAACAAAATTAAATTTCCCGATCGAATCGACGATTACAAAATAAACCCCAAAATACTCAACACTTGAGTTAATTTAAAAATACCCAGAAAAACTAAATCACAGAAATAAGTATTACTGTGCAAACAAAAAAGCCCAATATCACTGTACGGCCACGATTCCGCGGCACAAGCAGGGTATTGCCGCGGAACCGCGGCGGTCCGTACTGATTACGTCATCAAATTTGCACCGTAATTCTTAGAAAACCCTGCTGAATTTTTTAGGTATTTTTAATTCAGAAAAAACCCAGTTTTTAAAAATTGTCCAGAGAGGGGGTTAAATTTTCGTTTCCGGGTTCGATCGGGGTTTTAACTTTGTTAACACATCGTCTAATGCTCTAGCTAGGCTCTGATACCACTGTAGGGTTACTAGGCACACTAACAAGGCTCTACAAGGCATCGACCATGCCAAAATTAAATTTTTAGGTGCCGAACAACCTTAAGCAAGATCGTATACTAGAGTTTAGGGTTTCATATGATAGTAAACTATGTTTACAACTAAGTGAATACGATATACAACCTTTGTAGATCGGTCCTTCACTTCTTTAGCTACTTGTTGAAATCCCTTCGCTGCGATCGTGGTTCTCCCGGACCCTTGCATGGCTTCACGAGGCGAAAGGCGCGTCCTTGCTTGAAGTCTTCGAGGCCGAAGATGATCTATGTCGAGGGGATGCCAACTCAAGCTTCTACTTCACTAACTTGAGAATTAGTGAAGTAAACACCCTAAACTAAAGTTCTAGTCTAGTAGAGGATGGAGAAATAAGAAGTGGGTTCTCTTTAGAATTTTATTTCTCACAATCTATCTCACTTTGGATCAAACCCTAGCAAGCTTTTTCTCTTTTCAAAATGAAGAAGAAGAAGAAAAGAAAGAGATGAGGATAATGATCAAGTGAGAAGGCTAACCATGGTGAGTGAGTATCATATACTAACTCTTGTAGAGCCATAACCATAGCTAATTCAAAATGGTTAGGTTAATAAAAACCTAAAGTAAAACAAATTAAGTGGACTTTGTCAAAGCATCCATAAGCTTCTACAAGCTTCATGCTTATGACCTAAGCATCACTAATTTGTAATTACTTTAAATAAATATTAACCACCATCTAAAATAGTATGGTGTATGTCTTGCATACCCATGTATAGTGTATCATCAACCATGATACAAAAGAAAACACTTTTAATATATATATCATATATATATATATTTAAGTCTACATATGAGAAAATACCTAAAGAGAACAAGTGTTAGTTAATGTAAACTAGTATATCAAATATACAATTATACAATAAATTATTAAATCAATACTTGACTTAATAATCCGTTTATATCACATATAACCGACTAACACCCAATATATCGACTTATCGAATCAACACTTGATTCGATAACCCGGCTATATCATATATAACCGACCGATACAAAAAGTCACGAGAATAGAATACGATATCACATACACGCATTATTCTCGGTCCCGCACATATCACATATGCGCTCCTATTTCGTTTTTCCTGAGCCAGTATAACTTCTATGTAGGACTCTAAAGACTTGTCAATATGCCGGCAGTAGGTGATGATCACATCAAGCACCCACAAGCCGTCAGCGGTACTATCTGGACGTAACGGCTACCCGGGTATTGAGCGATCAGAAGATAAGCAAGCAAGCCCGCTCCAACTCCTGTAAAAGTCTACCGGTAACACTTCCCGTACAGTCTGGTCTCCTCGTCTGATATGTCGCATATCAAGTCTAGGGGTGGTAAACGTCAGACCCCAATAACCGATAAGTCGTGCCGATGTGAGGCTCATAATGGGTAGAGAAACTACTGGTAACACTTACCAGTAAATCTCTAATCAGCCCTGGCCAGGGACTTCCCTGTTACGGCCAATCGAGCACAGCGCAACATCAACGCCCAATACCGGGAGAGACGAAACCCCTCCTATCGCTCATTGCCTCCATATGACTCAGGACTGTACCCCAAAACCACCGTTTTGCACGCCCTCATGGACGTGGTAAGGTGGAAATCAAAGTACAGTGGGAATCACACAAGACTCTATGATGATCTCGGGTCTACAGACTAACCTGTACATGTGTCACCAGAGAACTTCCATCTGACGTGAGGTATAATACCATCTGGGAGTTCTCGGCGAGTCCGTCCAGTGTACCCAGTCTCCACTGAGCACCCGTATACCATCTCTGATGTAAAACACCAATGGATATGGGATCATCAATCGCCCATCTCATGGGTCGAGAAGCGTATACGCTAGTCTACACTGGTATATCGATGCCCCGTCTCGATACACCCACGACTAGGGACCTTGAAGGAGTACTTATGGACTACCATGTCCCCACTAGTATGATCTGCATCATAGTCCAGGTAGTCAAGTACACATCCTAAAGGCTTTACCAACATGTAACTATAAGACAGTATATAGAGACAAGTATACATGTTAAAGTAAAGAGCAACCAGATAGCATACTATCATGTCGAGCGAGAAAGTCCTCTCTATTTATGACCAAGCATCCAATATAATATACATCATCTGTACAATACTGGCCTCTAGGGCATACATACAACTAACAGAAACCTTTTCTCCAGTGGCTATGCTTAAGTCCATCCGGATCTTACTTGCCATTGCCGCATACCATGACTACGAAATCTGGCAAATGGATGTTAAGACCGCCTTTCTAAATGGTGATTTAGAGGAGTGTGTTTATATGACTCGGCCAGAGAGCTTCATAGATAGTGGGAGCAGCGGAAAGGTGTGCAAGCGGCTTAAATCCATTTACGGGTTAAAGCAAGCATCACGGAGTCGGAACATCTGTTTTAATGTAGTATTCAAAAAGTTTGACTTCACCAATAACGTAGATGAATCTTATATCTATAAGAAGGTTGCAGAGAGTAAGGTTGTCTTGCTCATATTGTACGTGGATGACATACTCTTGATAGGAAATGATGTTCCTATGCTGCACTCGGTCAAGCTCATCTTATCACATATATTCTCATTGAAAGATCTAGGTGATGCCCCGTGCATTTTGGGAATTAAGATCTATAAAGATAGATCTAAACGGATACTGGGATTGTCCCAATCCAGGTACATTGACACCATACTAAAGAGATTTAGTATGGATGAATGCAAGCGTGGGAACCAACCCACGATCTCTGGACTCACTCTCTCCAAAGAGATGTCTCCTAAGACTGATTTGGAGAGAGCTCGCATGCAAGGGATACCCTATGCTTCGGCAGTAGGATCTATCATGTACGCGATGCTATATACCAGACCCGATGTAGCATACTCACTAAGTGTAGTGAGTAAGTATCAAGAAGATCTAGGAGAGAGTCACTGGACTGCTGTGAAGAACATTCTCTAGTACTTAAGAAGGACTAAGGAGATGTTCTTGGTGTATGGTAACGGAGAACTCCAAGTGGAGTCCTTTACCGATTCGAGCTTCCAAAGTGATAAGGACGACTCTAAGTCGCACTCGGGATTTGTCTTTACCCTAAATAGAGGGGCGGTTTGTTGGAAGAGTTCCAAGCAAGAAATCGTAGCAGACTCGACGATGGAGGATGAATACATCGCTGCCAACGATGCTGCCAAAGAGGCTGTCTGGATAAATAAGTTCATCACTGAACTTGGTGTGGTTCCATCCATTGAGCATCCAATACCTTTGTATTGTGATAACAATGGAGCTGTGGCTTTGGCCAAGAAACCCAGGTCCTATCAGAAGTCCAGACATATTCTGAGGCGGTATCACCTGATCCGGGAGATAGTTGATCGCCGCAAGATCGAGGTCAAGAGAGCTGACAGGAAGGACAACACTGCGGATCCACTCACGAAGGCCATACCCCAGATACAATTTGAGAGACTCTTCGGGATGTTGGGTATGCGATACTATAACAGCAGGCCTTAATGCAAGTGGTAGATTGTTAGTTGTATATATGCCCTAGAGGCCATTGTTGTACATATGATGTATATTATAGTGGATGCTTGGATATATAGAGAGAGGACTTTCTTGCTCGATGTGATAGTATGCTATTTGGTTTCACTTTGTCTAAACATGTTGACTTGTATTGGTTTACTGTCTTACTCTCACATGTTGATAAAGCCCTTAGAATATGTACTCGATTACTAGGACTATGATGAGATCATACTAGTGGGGCCATGGTAGTCAACGAGGACATCCTATAACTGTTCCTAGTCGAGGGTATATCGAGACAGGGCATCGATACACCAGAGTACACTAGCGTATACGCATCTTGACCCATATGATGGGCTATGGATAATCCTATATCCATCGGTGTTTGACATCAATGATGGTGTGCGGGTGCTCAGTAGAGACTGGGTACACTGAAAAGACTCACCGAGAACTCCTAGATGGTATTATACATATCGTCAGATAGCAGTTCTCCGGTGACACTCGTACAGGTTAGTCTGTAGACCCGAGATCGTCATAGAGACTTGTGTGATTCCCACTGTGCTTTGATTTCCACCTTACCACGTCCAAGTGGGCGTGCAAAATGGTGGCTTTTGGGTACAGTCCCGAATCATATAGAGGCAATGAGCGATAGGAGAGGTTTCGTCTCTTCCGGTATTGGGGGTTGATGTTGCGCTGTGTTTGATTGGCTATAACTGGAAGTCCCTGGACAGGGCTGATATGGAGATCTACTAGTAAGTGTTATGAGTAGTTTCTCGACCTGTTATGAGCCTCACATCGACACGACTTATCAGTTACTGGGCTCTAACGTATACAACCCCTAGACTGGATATGCGACATATCAGACGAAGAGACCGGACTATACGGTAGTGTTACTGATAGGATTCACGGGAGTTTTGACAGCTTCGCTGGTTTTCTTCCGATCGCTCAATACCCGGGTGGCCGTTACGTTTAGCTGACCGCTTGCGGCTTGTCGGTGTTTGATATGATCATCACCCACTGCCGGCGTATTGACAAGTCTTATAGTCCCACATAGGAGATTCCTAGCTCAAGCGAAACGATGCGGTGTGCATATGAGATATGCACGGGGACCCGATTGAATGCGAGTATGTGATATCGTATGTTAATCGGGCGCTTTACTATTTGTCGGGTCGTATGTGATATGACCGGATTGTTAAATAAAGTGTTTATTTAACATTTGAATTTTAGTTTAATTCTTATTTAAAACCTTTTCTTTAAAGAAGTTGTATGCATGCATGTATGCACATGTTGATGTGCATAGACACATAAATACATACATGGATAGTTATCATAGTTGATGATACACTATATGGTGGCATTGCAAGACTCACATGGTAGTTAATATGTATATATATTTATTTTTGAGTTATGTTTAAAGATTATTTACTCATTGTTAAAGTTTATCTTGCTTTGACTTTGTAGCCATTCTTGACCTAACTTTTAACCTTGGGTTAATTCTCTTTTGGACTTTAACTCAATCTAAAATATCTAAGATATTAACTAACCATGGTTTGATGAGAGAAGGATATAATATGATTATTTCATTCTCATCTCAATTAAGTTCATTTTTATCATCACAAAAGAAAAGAGCTTGAGCTTTGCCATCTTCTTCTTCTTCCTCTCTCTCTTGATATTTCATTTGAGTGAGTTAGTAAAAAAGAAAGGGTTTTGATTAGAGAATATAAACCACCTCATCATTCTACACACATCTTGCCTATTTGTGTAGGGTGTTTTGCTACACTTCATCATGGATCAAGTAAAGCAAGGAGCTTTGGGCAAGGGGACTTCGGGTGGATCACCGTGGACTTGGAAGGTTGCTAGCGATCCGTTCCAAACTCTCAAAGGTCCAAGGAGTCACCAAAGAGAGACTACAAAGGTTGTAATCTGTACTTTTAGTGATAGATAGTTCTTTGTATGTGATACAAACTTTGTTACCCAAAAAATTCTAGAAAAGATTAATGGTTTATTTGCTTTGCACCTCTCTAAATTTTAAAGTGGCATGAGTGAAGCTACCAAACCCTAGACTAGGTGCAAGGGAAACCCAACATACCGGGAGAGATGAAACCCCTCCTATTTCTCATTGCCTCCATGTGCCTCGGGAATGTACCCAAAATCCACCTGTTTGCACAACTCAGTAGAGCCGTGGTTGGGTGGAGATCAAAGTACAGTAGGAGGACACACAAGACTCTATGACGATCTTGGGTCTACAGACTAACCTGTACCAGTGTCACCTGAGAACTGCTATCCGACGATAGATATAATACCACATAGGAATTCTCGACGAGTCCGTTCAGTGTACCCAGTCTCCACTGAGCACCCGCATACAATCTTTGGTGTCACCACACCAGATGGATATGGGATCATCCATCGCTCATCATATAAGAGAAGAATGGTCTACGCTAGTCTACTCTGAAATATCGATGCCCCGTCTCCATACACTCACGACTAGGAACGGTTCAAGGATATGCTTATAAACTACACATGTCCCACTAGTATGATCCGCATCATAGTCGGAGTAGCCAAGCAAATATCCTAAGGGCTTTATCAACATGTACCAAATGAATAAAATGCATGATTAAATGAACATGTCAAGATAAAGTAAACCAGATAGCATACTATCATGTCGAGCAAGAAAGTAATCTATATACATATATACATGTCCAAGCATCCACTATACATATAATGGACTCTAGGGCATACATATATCCAACAATCTTCCACTTGCACTAAGGCCAGTTATTGGCGTATCTCATACCCAACATCTCAAAAAGTCGCTCATGCTGCGGCTGTGGAAGGGTCTTGGTGAGTGGATCCGCGATGTTATTCTTTGTGTCTACTCTCCGAATCTCGATCTCGTGGCAATCTACTATCTCCCAGATCAAATGACATCGCCTTAGGATGTGTCTGGACTTCTGATGGGACCTTGGTTCTTTGGCTAACGCCATAGCCCCATTATTATCACAATACAATGGTATTAGATCAACAATGGTTGGAACTACTCCAAGTTCCGCGACGAACTTCTTCATCCAGACGGCTTCCTTAGCTGCATCATTTGCAGCAATATACTCAGCTTCCATCATGGAGTCTGCAACGGTATCCTGTTTGGAACTCTTCTAACTAACCGCCCCTCCATTGAGGGTAAATACAAACCCTGAGATAGATTTGTTGTTATCCTTATCACTTTGGAAACTGGAATCGGTAAAGGCCTCCTTTTGGAGATCCCCATTAACATACACCAAGAACAATTCTTTAGTCCTTCGCAAGTACTTAAGAATGTTCTTCACTGCTATCCAATGTTTCTCCCCTAGGTTGGATTGATACCTGCTTACTACAGCTAGTGCATAAGCTACATCAGGGCGTGTACATAACATCGCATACATTATAGATCCTACAGCTGAAGCGTAGGGTATAATGCTCATGCGAGCTCTCTCTTCATCAGTCTTCGGACAGAAGTCCTTGGAGAGAGTGATTCAATGACAAGCGGGTTAGGCACCTCGCTTTGAATCTTCCATAATAAACCTTTTTAGGATGGTGTCTATGTACTTTGATTGGGACAATCCCAATAACCTCTTGGATCTATCTCTATAGATCCTTATGCCCAAAATGCACGAGGCATCACCCAGGTCCTTCATAGAGAATCTTTGTTATAAGAATAGTTTGACCGATTGCAGCATAGGAATGTCATTTCCTATCAAGAGAATGTCATCTACGTACAATACGAGGAAGGTGACAGTACTCCCTACAATCTTCTTATAAATGCATGGTTCATCTATATTTTTGATAAAATCAAACACTTTGATTGTATCATCAAAACAGACGTTCCAGCTCCGTGAGGCCTGCTTTAATCAATAAATGGATTTAAGCAATCTACATGCTTTCCCGCTGCTCCCACTGTCAATGAAGCTCTCTGGCTGATCCATATAAACGCATTCTTCTAAATTACCATTTAGAAATGCAGTTTTAACGTCCATCTGCCAGATTTCATAATCATAGTGAGCAGCAATAGCAAGTAGGATCCTAATGGATTTAAGCATTGCTACCGGAGAGAAAGTTTCATCATAGTCCAATCCTGGTCTTTGACGAAAACCTTTCGCTACAAGCCTTGCTTTAAAGGTCTATACCTATCCATCTACACCAATCTTTCTCTTAAAGATCCATTTGCACCCAACGGGTTTTATCCCAGGAGGCGCAACGTCCAAAGTCCATACTTTGTTGGTGTACATGGACTCCATTTCGGATCTCATGGCTTCCAGCCACTTCACTAAGTCACCATTCGTGATAGCTTGCTGAAAACTAGTAGGGTCATCATCATCCATGATGCAATCTTCTCTATCACCATCAATGAGAAACCCATAGTATCTCTCTGGTGGGCGAGAAGTTCTACTAGATCTCCGGAGCGGCTGAGGTTCTTGAAGTTCTACTGCAACATCAGTTTCAACCAATTCGTCCTAAGTAATTTGTGTTTCTAGAATCTCTTCTAGTTCTACCGCATTGCCATCAGTATTATCTGTAAAGATTTCATTTTCCAAAAATGTGGCATGCTGAGCAACAAACACCTTTTGTTCCTCCTTGTGGTAAAATAGATATCCATACGAATGTTTTGGATATCCCATAAATTTACACATGACTGATCGTGTTTCGAGTTTGTCTGGATTCTGCTTTTTAACAAATGCCGGACAACCCCAAATCCTAACTCTTTTAAGCGATGTTCTCTTTCCACTCCATATCTCATATGGAGTGGTAGACACGGTCTTGGTTGGAACCCTGTTTAACAGATACATTGTTGTCTCCAATGCATGGCCCCAAAAGGAAAGTGGTAACTCAGCATCATACATCATGGACCGTACCATATCTAATAGGGTACGATTCCTCCGTTCTGATACACCATTGTGCTGTGGTGTGTAAGGAGGAGTGAGCTGAGAGAGAATCCCATTCTCTTTTAAGAAGTCTGAAAACTCTGTACTTAAATACTCTCCACCTCGATCCGATCAAAGTTTCTTGATGCTCAAGCCTGTTTGTTTTTCTACTTCAAGTTTGTACTCTTTGAATTTCTCGAATGTTTCGGATTTGTGCTTTAATAAAAACACGTGTCCGAATCTTGAGAAATCATCAGTAAAAGTAATGAAGTATGAAAAACCGCCTCTAGCATGTGTAGACATTGGTTCCATACATCACTATGTATGAGGCTTAAGAGTTCCACAGCTTTTTCTCTGTGTCCAGTAAACGGAGTTTTGGTCATTTTACCTTTGATACAGGACTGACAAGTCGCATAAGATTTATATTCAAAAGGATTCAAATATCCATCTTTATGTAGCTTGCATAGTCTTGTTTCATTAATATGACCAAGTCTACAATGCCAAAGAAAAGCTTCAGTTATATCTGAAAATTTTCATTTATTAGTATGTTGTATATTGAAAACTGTGTGTTGGTTCAGGACGTAAATACCGTTATTCAGTGTACCATACCCAATCAAATCTTGATTCAAGTTAATGTTCATAACATTATTTTGCAACACAAAATGATATCCTACATTTTCCAACAAAGAAACAGATATTATATTATGTTGGAGATAATGCCCTCCGAGTCAATTGTTGGATCACAAGCACGTGATTGCAATGATTGAGGGAGGACCTGTCCCAGTAGGACAGTCTTACTCAAGATGATAGTATGCTATCTGGTTTATCTTTATCATCGTGTACTGCTTTAGGTGACCTTATGAGTCGCTATTACAGGTTGATAAAGCCCCTAAGATTCTTGCTTGACTACCAGCAGTATGAGGGCGATCATATACTGGGAGCTGGGGTCTATAAGCACATCCTTAAAAGGTCCCTAGTCATGGGTGTTTCGAGACAGGGCATCGATACTCCAGAGTAGACTAGTGTATACAGTCGAGACCCCGACGAGGGGCGGTGGCCGGTCTCACAAGCCACTGGTGTCGGTTGGTTCACCTAAGATTTATACAGGTGCTCATTGGGTTATGAGTACACCGGACAGGACTCGCCTGGAACCTGCTAGTAGGTATTATACCTGACGTCAGATAGCAGTTCCCTGGTGACATGTGTACAGGTTAGTTCATCGACCTGAGATCGTCATTTGTCTCGTGTGAGTTCCCACTGTGCTTTGATTACTACCCTACCACGCTCAAAGGAGACGTGCAAACAGGTTTTAGTTGGGTACAGTCCCGAGCCACATGGAGGCAGTGAGCGGATCTGCAGGGGTTCGTCTCTCCCGGTATTGGGGGTGAGGTCGCGCTGTGTCTAGGAGAGCCAGTACATGAAAAGTCCTTGGCCAAGGCAGGAGATTTACTGGTAAGTATTCCAGTAGTATCTCAGGGTGTTCTGGGCTACACTCCGACACGACTTGTACCGCTTTTAGGGGTCTGACTTTTACCAACCCCCTAGGCCCGCCATACGATGCTCATAGACGAACGGACTGGACTGTATGGATATTGTCACTAACAGGCTCAGTAGGGTGTCAGGATGAGTTCGTTCAGCGACGTCCCTTTTGGTCAATAGATGGTAGCCCGTCACGTATGGCTAATACCTCTGACGTGCTAGTGGTTAAATCCACAGCCATAGTATTGACGAGTCTTTAGAGTCCACCACACACAGTTACTCAAGTTTTGGGCGAAACGCTGTAGAGGCCGTATGGAGATATGGCAGGGTTCGATCAGATACGTTCGGTATTGCACGGATCGTGATCGGACGGATTTTACTAGCCGGCTTTGTTTTAAGCCGGATCCTAGTATTAGACAGTGTAGTTTTGTCTCTTTTCATTTGTATTCAGTGGGAATACAAATGCGGGCATGCATATGCATTCGTGGGGTTTTCCTGTAATTTATTACTGGATCGGTTTTCTGAAGTTGCCAATTTATATTCCGTTCCGGCCAGTTTTCCTTTGTTCCTTCCCGGCCGGACTTTCTGATGGAGGGGTTATTTGCAAGTATGCAAATTATCTTTTATTGAGGGTTTCTTTGCGAAATGGTGGCATCATGATGGTTCTTGCATGATGAGATTCTTTTTCCATCACTTGCTTGCATTAATTGAGATTAGAATGGATTAGAAGTTGATGTGAGGCTTGCTTTTGGATGTGGTCACCCTTTGGCTTCTACTACACTCACCTCCCTTCTTGCTTTAGTTTTTCCTCTCCTCATTTTTCCATATAGTGGCTGGCCACTTTTTGAGGGAGAGAGTGAGAGAGTTCATTTTCTTGTGGTGGGATTTATTCATCTCACTCTTCATGCTTGCAAAATGAGATACACCTTCCTCCTCTCAAAAGTACTTTCTCTTCTCCATCATCTTTATGGAAACTTCATCACCCCAAAGAGACAAGCTACTTCACTTAGTCTGCAGCATCTCTTGGACGCGTCGGCTCGCCAACTTCGCGCCCGAGTTGCCTCGGTCCAGAGGTGGGAGCCCGTAAAAGAACCCGGAGTTGTGGTGCCCGTTTCGACGAGGAGGCGACAACCGGAGATTCCGCGAGGAGATCGGAGTGGAGGCGAAGACCGAAGGACACGGATCACTTGGTATAGCCTTCTATCCCATCTTCTAGTTTGCTAGTGTTAGGTTAATGGCCCGATCCTGGTTAATAGTGCGCGGTGGTGCCGGTTTGCAAGTTTCGCAAAGTTTTTCGTTTCCGCATTTCTACGTCGGATCGACGGCCGGGGTGCCGCCGTGCACTTACAGTGGTATCAGAGCGTCGCCATTAACCTAGTCTAGCTTGCTCTAGTATGTTTAGAACTCGATCGAACAAAAATCCCAAAAACCGTAATTTCTAGTGCACAAGTTTCTATCGAAATTTTTTTGGCTCGAAAATTTTTTCAGTACATTACAGAAACATGTGCAGGGAATTGTAAGCATTCTGCAAAAATTTGGTAAGGTGATGCTTTAGTATGACCGCAGAAACGCGGCCTAACCCCTGGTTTAGCCGCGGTTCCGCGGTGGAAGGAAGTCAACGACGTACCAAATTTTTCCAGAGGGCTTTATATATGGAAATAGGGGTTTTGGAACATTCTTTTTGGGCCCAGAATTTCTGTGAGTGCTACAGTAGTGCTTGGGGCCCACTTGGGTATATTTGATCGATCGAAAATTTTAAACATGTTAGTTCACAGTATTTACAATATATCTGCGACCGTGAATGTCATTCGATCAGTAAATCCAGTCTATCTGCTATAGCCCTTTTAGACGGATATGCGAACGTGACATTCATGTTGATGTTCTGTGTTGTGCTTTGATATTGCGGATTGGTCGTGGAGGATAGCCTGGATGCAATGGTAGTACAGTTTCGTTTTATATGTACTTTTGATATTACGGGGCGAGCGTCCGACATGTGAACTGCCGTTACTGCCTGTTTGTATACTATTCTTTTGGGGCACGACCGGGTCGAGGTCGATGTACCCGTTGTATGTATATTTTACTTTCTGTACTAGGATTACCCCGCGGAGGGGTGCACGGATAGCCGGAATCTATAGAGCAACGGGCCCGCATCTCATGGCATTGAGACGGAGGGGGCATTACTCTAGAATTGGAGGGCTATTCGCTGCACTCGTAGGGGGTACAGGTTGACCCAAGGAGGGGTGCCCAAGTTACCGGATTCCGTGAAGTGCTGGGTGGTCCATTCACGTTGCTGAAGGGGGCTGCCTCAATTCAGGTTTTGGCGGGTAACTTGCCGCGCCCGTAGGGGTCTAGGATCTCATTGCACAGGCTATCCACACGACCAGGGGAACGTCGGGTTTCAGTAGCGGCTCTGTGAAACCCGGGGATCCCAGATATCTATATTGTTCTGTGATGCTGATTACTTTCTGTGATGTTTCATTTTATCACGCCTTGAGCGAAATATTATATATTGATATATATACTAGTAGATGTTGTATATGTTTTGCATCCGCGCTAGTCCAGTCCCCGCTCTGTCGTTAGTTAAGTAACATAACGGGTGATGACGGGACCCAGTGGCGAATACGGATGGCATATACGTACATCATTATTTTGGTTCTTTATTGGTGTGATCAATTGATGGGACTGCGTTGATTCGGATCAATGCAAGTTAAACAAACCAATTCTGATGTTGTTGGAACATTTTTCAAAAAGCTGTTATTGCAAGGACGTTCACTTTTGTTTTGCACAGTGGTATTCAGTTGGAATATCCAGCTCCTCAATCGACGAGGCAAGGGCCGAGATCCCGTCACCGGGAGTGACCCCTTGGACAGAAGTTTGCGTCAGGGAAATAACTTCACTATAGCCGATTACTTTTGCTTTGCATCGTGGTAATCAGTTGGAATATCCTGCACCTCATTCTACGGGGAAAGAGCCGAGATCCCTTCACCGGGAGTGACCTCTTTAGCAAAGGTTTTCGTCACTATATTTTTCTAAAAAGCTATCCGGTTCCTTCAACAATATCAAGTTCATTACGTTAAAGGTTTTCGCCAGAAACCATTCGTAGCCCTCCGTCGTTTCATATGAATAGTCAATAAGTATTCAAGCTGTGTATGTTGGCCAAAGTCAAGGCACAGTGATTGGTAGCTATTGGGTATTCATATGCAGCATAGATAGATGCGTTGGTTTGGGACAGTCGTACTACTATTTTGGCCAAAGTCAAGGGTATGTACGGGTGGGTTCAAATTAACCTGGAGAATGACGGGTAGAACTTGACATGTGACTTATGATATGTTGGCCAAAGTCAAGGTCATAAGAGCATGGGGAAAAAATCACATCGGGAGTTTCTAAAGAAACTGAAACTTGCCAGATATGCGCATACCTTCTGGAGTGTGATAACGTGAGCGGATTCCGTCACGTTATCATGCGATGATAGTTGGATCCCGATTCCCACTGATGAGTTGGTTTACTCCTCGAGTTATCCCGACTAATTCTTCTTTTGGGTTTGGAGAAGAATTTGAGGTTACAGTGGGAGGTTTCCTGATTAGATAAAGTGATAACCATTCTGATCTAGGTTAGAGTGCACGCTGAGTGTTTCTTTTCTCTCTCTCTTTGGCAGCGACCATTGACCCGACCCTAGACTATGACTCAGTGACCAAAATTAACCGAGCCTTCTTAAACACTGGCTTTTGGATTGTCAGAGTTGCAAACCTCATTGCCACTCCTACTTTTACCTTTTTCTCCAGGACACCCCGTATTACTACGAACGTCCACTTCCATTGGACAAAACCATCGTATGGTTATATACGAACTCGAAGGAATTTATTCGAGGATGGTTTCCGGTTCTGGAGAAAACGAATAGGACTATTCAGTTGTCTTTTCCTTTTACCTTCTCTCAGGTTGCGAGTACTCCTTGGTTTAGGAGATAGTACACCTATTACGCAAATTGGATAGTCTTCTTCCAAACCTTAGGCTGGTGCCGAACAGTGGGGATTGAAGAAAACCAATTAGCCTAACGGTGGTGTACAGAAGGTATTATGTAAAGACAAAGAAAGGGATTAGTAAGAGGGAAAAGTAAATTGCGACTGCTATTCACGACCAAACCAAGTATTTGTTCACCAATCTTAAATAACCTTTGTATTTCTCCAGGACACTCCGTATCTCTACGAAGATCCACAGTTTATTAGATACTCCATCGTATGGTTATATACGAACTCGAAAGGAACTTGTTCCAGTTCGGGGATGAATTCTGGTTCAGGAGAAATAGGAATAAGGTTTATTCGGTTGTCTTTTATCTTCACCTTCTCTCGCATTGCGAGTGTTCCTAGGATTAGGACAGTACACCCATTATGCTTTTTAGATAGTCTTCTTCCGAACCATAGGCTGGTGCCGAACGGTAGGGAAGGAAGAAAACCATTTGGCCTAAAGGGGTGTACATAAGGTAATGACTAAAGAAATATAAAGGGATTTGGAGAGGTGGCAAAGAGATATACGGTTACAGTTGTGAATCTGGATAATGGAAGAGGCATTACTAGGAATACCGGGATACCCCATTGAAACATTTCAATGTTTCGGTTTCACTGTATACTGTTAAAAGAAAACTGATTTCCCAATTACCCCTTGCTCCAGGGTATGTATTTACCAGGTATGATTCTCACATTTGTATGGTTTTACAGATGATGAGTGGGAGTAAGCTGTTGGGAATTAGGTGATTATCCTCATTATATCGGGATTCGTTGTAATTGGTGATATTTGAGGAAGTCGCCTGGGTTGTTTGCCGGACGGCAAATTTTTGGTTTTGAATATCCATTGTTATGCACCAATTTCAAATTGATATATCTGTACGTCTATTTTTATAGAGTGAGATATACCTTTTTGAAATTATGTCTATGACATTTACCTATACCAGTGGATGGTTAGGTAAGGAGCATTGAACAGCGGTGTAATTCTTCGTAACCATAAGTACAGTTTTCAACCTACGACGCACAGTGAATGAGTTATTAGACTCAGGGGACTTGTACAGAGTATTGTATATTGTCCAGTGTCTATTAGGACCGAGGGGTTGGTCCTCGTACTATATTCGGTTTACTTATGAATTCTCTAGTTTTAGACAGGTGTTTCGTAGAAACACAGGGTCTAAGTTTTGAGGAGTTATAGGTATAAAAATAAAGTAGAGAACCAGATGTTGCAAGTATCAGGGATCTTCAAGGTGATCGAAGATGTAGATACTTGTGTTTGGTATTCAGTTGATAGTAATGGTTAAGAGAACATGCTTCTCTTTCCGGTTACTCATAATTGGAAGCGTTCCTAAGTTGAGTAACGTTGATCGGCCTCCTTCTATTTAGTTCACATGCACTGGAGACAGCTGCATGATTTGAATCTGGTTCAATTAAATTAGTGCCTCTGTTTCTATATTGGATATAGAACAGTTCATATCTTAACGATGTTAAGGTACGGGGAGTTGTCCGGCTTATGCTTAAAACCAGACTCCGGATAACTCAAGGCACGTTTCTGTAATGGCTGTTTGTGGGTTGACCCGGGCTATGACGAGGGTTGACTTTCTACCATCTGGAAGATCAATAGTGATATTGTTCTTAACTCGCCCCAGATTTAACAAAAATGGATTTTTTCAGAAAACAGTAGTGGTAGTATGGTAGAACTGAAAGTGATTCCAGAACCGCAAACGATTACTGAAGATTTGATAAGAACCTAAAGATTCAATCTGGTTTGACATTCCATTGGCCACTCCGCAGATGTGGTGGGTAACCTCAGGTGCTCGAGAGGTACTCCGGTAGCCTCAAGGACGGTGACAGGGAGGTTCTTGTTTACCCAGACTTGCCATTGCTGTTGTTCCAGGCTGTGAGACCCGGCAGGAGGATAAGTATAGCGTCGTTCTGAACTAGCTTTAGAAGTGCACATGTGTATAACTCTGCCAGAGGGTTGTCGTAGTCAGTGGGAGCAGCGGAAGCATTGGTGGACAGGTGGCTTATGTCTATTTATAGACTAAAGCGGATATAGCGGAGATAGATCATCTATTTCTGATATGACAGTCATAGGTTTGACTTCATCAGAATAGGGGATGGATCTGTTAAGAAGGTAGTAGGGTGTGATGTCCTGGTATTTGATGACATACACAGAGTAGGAAGTGATATTCCTATACTACGATTGGTTATACTTTGGTTGTCACACAGTAGTTTCTCCATATGGGACTTGGATATTATATCAGACATTCTGGTTACTAGATCTATGGTTTTAGATCTAGTTTTGGGTAGTTTCCCAATCTGGGTACTTATACATCATTCTATGAGTATTTAGAATGGACTACTCCTGGTACGGTAGTGTACCTGCAGGTAATGGAGTCACCCTCTCTAAAGGTGTCTTACAGACTAAAAGGGAGAGGGGTGTGCATGATTGGCAGATCACTTGCTTAGGCAATTGAGTTGATCATAAGATGTCAAGTACCACACCAGATGTTATTTTTGCAGTAGGTGCAATAAGTTGATATTAATCCAATCCTAGAGAAACGATCGGAAGCAGTTTTAGAACATAAGTTGATGTTCTAGGGATATGATAACGACACCCTCCTTCGGGAAACGGTTATCATTCTTGGCTTCCGAGGTGACCTAGAAGACAGAGTGGCTGCCAGAGTTATAGTTTTTCCTCTGACGAGGGGCAGTATTTTGGACAGGTGGTCCAGGTGGATACTGAGGGAAGGCATGGCGCAGGATACTGATTAAGTTCAGTTGACGATACAGTCTAAGAAGTTTGGATTTGGAGTTCATTTATGAGCTAGGTCCCATCAGACATCCAGACACATTCTAAGACAGGTATTGCTCATTTCGGGAGATAGCTTTCTCCGCGAACTTGAGATATAGAGAGACATAGAAAGAAACATCAAAGCGGATCCACTCACTGAGGCTATTCCTCGAACGCAATAGTTTCGCGAACGAGCTTTGTGAGACTGACTAGTAGAGGAGTTGGGTGTTCGGTATCACACAGGATGTGAGTATGCGACATCGCAATAATTAGCCTTGAGTGCAAGTGGGAGATTGTTGGAGATAGTGCCCTCAGAGTCAATTATTGGATCATAAGCACGTGATTGCAATGATTGAGGGAGGACCTGTCCCAGTAGGACAATCTTACTCAAGATGATAGTATGCTATCTGGTTTATCTTTATCATCGTGTACTGCTTTAGGTGACCTTACGAGTCGCTATTACACGTTGATAAAGCCCCTAGGATTCTTGGTTGACAACCAGCAGTATGAGGGCGATCATATAAGTGGGAGCTGGGGTCTATAAGCACATCCTTAAAAGGTCCCTAGTCGTGGGAGTTTCGAGACAGGGCATCGATACTCCAGAGTAGACTAGTGTATACAGTCGAGACCCCGACGAGGGGCGGTGGCCGGTCTCACAAGCCACTGGTGTCAGTTGGTTCACCTAAGATGTATACAGGTGCTCATTGGGTTATGAGTACACCGGACAGGACTCGCCGTGAACCTGCTAGTTGGTATTATACCTGACGTCAGATAGCAGTTCCCTGGTGACATGTGTACAGGTTTTAGTTGGGTACAGTCCCGAGCCACATGGAGGCAGTGAGCGGATCTGCAGGGGTTCTTCTCTCCCGGTTTTGGGGGTGAGGTCGCGCTGTGTCTAGGAGAGCCAGTAGATGAAAAGTCCTTGGCCAAGGCAGGAGATTTACTGGTAGGTATTCCAGTAGTATCTCAGGGTATTCTGGGCTACACTCCGACACGACTTGTACCGCTTTTGGGGGTCTGACTTTTACCAACCCCCTAGGCCTGCCATGCGATACTCATAGACGAACGGACCGGACTGTACGGATATTGTCACTGACAGGCTCAGTAGGGTGTCAGGATGAGTTCGCTCATCGACGTCTCTTTTGGTCAACAGATGTTAGCCCGTCACGTATGGCTAATACCTCTGACGTGTTAGTGGTTAAATCCACAGCCATAGTATTGACGAGTCTTTAGAGTCCACCACACACAGTTACTCAAGTTTTGGGCGAAACGCTGTAGAGGCCGTATGGAGATATGGCAGGGTTCGATCATATACGTGCGGTATTGCTCGGATCGTGATCGGACGGATTTTACAAGCCGGCTTTGTTTTAAGCCGGATCCTAGTATTAGACAGTGTAGTTTTGTCTCTTTGCATTTGTATTCAGTGGGAATACAAATACGGGCATGTATATGCAGTCGCGGGGTTTTCCTGTAATTTATTACGGGATCAGTTTTATGAAGTTGCCAGTTTGTATTCCATTCCGGCCAGTTTTCCTTTGTTCCTTCCCGGCCGGACTTTCTGATGGAGGGATTATTTGCAAGTATGCAAATTATCTTTTGTGGAGGGTTTCTTTGTGAAATGGTGGCATCATGATGGTTCTTGCATGATGAGATTCTTTTTCCATCACTTGCTTGTATTAATTGAGATTAGAATGGAATAGAAGTTGATGTGAGGCTTTTGGATGTGGTCACCCTTTGGCTTCTACTACACCCACCTCCCTTCTTGCTTTAGTTTTTCCTCTCCTCATTTTTCCATATAGGGGCCGGCCACTTTTTGAGGGAGAGAGTGAGAGAGTTTATTTTCTTGTGGTGGGATTTATTCATCTCATTCTTCATGCTTGCAAAATGAGATACACCTTCCTCCTCTCAAAAGTTCTTTCTCTTCTCCATCATCTTTATGGCAACTGTTCATATCAGATTTTTGCATTTTTATACTCCCCAATTTTTATCATATTGCTTATCGGTAGGTACTCTTGAGCCGTGTTTGCTAGTCAATTGCAGGATACAGGTTCTCGGCTCTAAACGATGAAATTCATTGAAAAGCACGACAAAATCCGTGTTCCTGCCAACAACAGATAAAACACGGGTCTCCGCTCTCTATCCATATGTTGCCACACACCAGTTTGAGAGACAAAATGGCAAATCGATTGTCATCTTCATGCACAAAGCACAATGGCAACACCAAGTCCAAGAAATCTACGCGGAGCTCAAGAAAATCATGGCAAAAAGATCCACATCCAATCACCTTTCGGTCTACTAAAATTCTGGAAGAAATGTGGAAAGATTATCAGAAAAAACATATACCAAACAGCAGACAACATCAGACCAGGGGGCCCCACAAAATCCGAGGAGCCAACTCCTCTATTAGGCCGCGGTTCCGTGGCATTAGAAGGCTTAGGCCGTGGAACCGCGGCCGTACGGTGTCGGCAGCGTGTCATCTTTCAGGGGTACTTTGGACTTTTCATGAAGAGGCAGAATTTTGCCCTAGGTTTCCAGTTTCCTGCCTATAAATAGTCCAGAACTTGCCAAAGTGAAGGGTGCTTAATCTTGTATTTTTGGTTTTAGAATACTTGTTGTTCTTTTTCCTCTTCTCATCTCTTCTCCATTGAAAAACTTGTAGTGAGCTTTTGTGAGTGAAGAATGATGAAAAAAGAAGTTCTTTTTGTTATTATACTTGTCTTGCTCTTGTTATGTTAATTGCTTGTAATCTTCAATTGATAATTTAGTTGTTGTTATTTATTGTTGTTTCTTTCTTATTCTCTTTTCCTTTATTCTTAAACAACCATGATGCTTACGTTTGATCCTTGCCAAGGTGAGGTCGCAAATAGCTAGTTGTTATCTTCTAATCTCCTTCTTTCTATCTTCCTCCTTTGTTTTATTTTTCGTTCTTCTTGTATTGGGTCAGTAGTTTCCATACTTGTTAGGGTAGGATAAGGGAAGTTTGAGAGAAGGAAATCTCTCTCACTCTTTCCTTGCCCAACATCTTAAATCGAATTCCCGTTAATTGAACCACAATCCGCTCCCTACGGCACCCTATCCTACATGATAGCGGTGATTCCGTAGTGAGACCGGTTGTGGTTGAATTAACCGGAGGTTAAGGATAAGAGCCAAGAACGGACGGACAAGCACCAAAAGGAAGAACTTATGCGTTGGAAAGCCTAGCTTATACTCGCAAGTTCCATCCTAGTCGTGCTAATCCCCGTTGTTGCCGATTACCGTAACACCGATATTAAGAGTGGCAACGAAAGAAGTGAGCGACTCCTAACTCAAACTAACCTAATCCTAACCATAACAAGCTCTCTTTACATATCATTTTAACACTTAGTTAATCACAAACAAATCTGGACTTTTGGACTTAACTCGTTAAAGCACATAGAAAAAGATTCACATCTCCCTGCGGACGACCCGTACTCAACCGGCTAGCTACAAGCGAAACCGTCTTGATTGCGGTAACAAACTTAGCATGCAAAAACTCTACCAATCAAATGGCGCCGTTGCCGGGGAGACGGTAGTTTATTTCTTTGTGTAATTTCAGGTTAATTTGTGAATATAAAGCTAACCGAAAAACAAAAAAAAACATTGTAAAAAAATCATCTTGTTATTTTTGATTAGTTTTTGTGCAAGTGTGCAGGATAAAACGAAGTTCGAGTTCAGTGCCAAAGACGTGGGAAGTTAGACCCATAACACGCGGCTACACTGCGACGAATCAAGACGGAGCCAGCGGTCTACAGTGAAAATCTGGAGAAGATACATTGAGCAAATCAAAATTCAGGAAATCCAGACAAGCATAGGACACCCAGACCAGCACACCCAAAAATTTTGGAAGCCCAATCTATCTTTTCTGCCGCGGAACCGCGGCCTGAGCACGTGTTTGGCCGTGGAACCGCGGCCATTTGGAGCCTTCAGGGTGCCAAAACTTCTTTGAGTGTTTTTCTTCTCTCCCCCACTCCTCTGAACTCCACTAAACTGTGTTTTCTGCAGCATTTTTTGTGCAAATTCTCTTCCCCCTTCCAATAAATTGTTCTTGTGCAGGATTCTTTGCGCCGCGCTAAAATAAAAATTGTTTGCAGTTGATTTGTTACTGCTTTGCATTTATTAATACGGACTTTAAGGGGCTTGAAACCAATTCAGATTGGGTCGGGATTTCATCACCCTTCCCAGGACCCCAGAAATCACAAAAAGCATATGCGTTGACCATTGTTAAATTAAAAAATACTAGACTCAGCCCTAAGGACTTCGCGCTCAATAGGACAGAGGACTAGTTACAGGCATCGGTCGTTTATCCTATCTTGACTTTTGTGGTGTCTAGGCAAGTGTGTCGAAGGCAAGTGGTTACTTAATTAGGACCACTACTTACGTAGTGGGGAGCCTCCCACTTACCTTGCACTTACCTGGCCGCGATTGTTGGAGAAGAGGCGGTTTGAGGTCCTGCTTCTAGCCCTTTGGAACAGTTAGGAGCTGTCTAGCTGACCTATGTGACCCTAGATCTAGGTGTGATTGTGCATATCTTGTTTGTGATTGCTTGAAGCCGTAATTCTGTACATATTTCTGTAAATCTCTTTCTAAAAAAAAAGAAAAGAAAAAAATCAAAAACTTTTATAAAAACTTGCCCTTTGTCGCCAAAAATCCATTTTTTACCCACCACCCATCGTATTTCTCCATTGACGTTTTCTTACCCTCACCTTCTCCGCTTTGACTATACTAAACTCATTTAGTGTATGTCCGCTTGGACTCGGGACACTAGCGCCCGCCTAGTTCGCGTTACGTTAGTCGCTACCGACTACGCGATCAACTCAGACGTCGAAACTCCGTCCACGCCTCTTTCACCCTTACCTTTGCCGGCCAACTCCGACGTTGACCGGAATTCTGTTAATACATCCTCACCTTCACCATCACCAACCTCTTCTTTCGCGATGTCAGGATTTAATCCAAACATCTCTTTGACTCCCCCGGGATTGACTCCACCTCCTATGGAGACAAATAACCCACCACCACCGCCTGTTGTAGCGCCGCAGCGAATCGCGCTCCAGGATCGTTTCTATCCCACCCGTTCTGCACTTCCCACCTGTCTTTCTCTTCCACCGGCCAATGGGGATAACTTTGAAATTAAGCACCACTTCATCAACATGCTTCCGCGATTTCATGGGCTTGAATCTGAAGATTCCTATATCTTCATCAATAAGTTCCTAAATGTTTGTGCCATGATGAAAACCACCCAGCTGTCGGACTATGCTATACGGCTACGGGTCATTCCGTCCACTTTATGCGATCTTGCTGAAAAATGGCTGTATAGCACCGCTACCCACTCCATAACCAGTTGAGACGAGTTTGTGAAAGCGTTTCTCAAGAAATTTTATCCGAATCATAAAACCGCAAGGATCCGTAACGAAATCAACCAATTCTCTCAGCTTCCTTCTGAACCCTTCTAGAAGTGCTTTGACCGGTATAAAGACCTTCTTGTTTAGTGTCCTCACCATGGTATCGAGAGATGGCAACTTTGCCAAACCTTATACGAGGGTTTGAACCCAGCAACCAAGCAGTTGTTGGAAACCATTTGTCAGGGCCACTTCCTATCGAAATCTGACGAGGAAGCGTGGCAATTCTTCGACGACCTTGCGGAGCAAACGCTACAATGGGAGAGCACCAGACCGACTTCTTCTTCTTCTACCTCCACTTCTACCGGTCAGTCTAGGGTAGGAATTCACCAACTTGATGTCTCTATTGCGATGAAAGCTAAAATGGCTGCAATAACGAGAAATCTTGAAGCGATAGAGAGCAAATTTTCTTCTCCTGCTCCTACCCCTGTTCTTCCCCTTCGTACCATTTGCGCTTGTTGTTCCGATCCTTCTCACTTAACCGAAGAGTGTCCTTACAATCCACCATCTCAAGGACAGGATCAGGTTAATGCTGTATTTCAGCAAAGACCGAGGAATGATCCATACTCTTCCACCTATAATCCCGGTTGGAGGAACCACCCCAATTTCGCCTGGAACCAGAATCAGAATCAATTCCAAGGCAACAACTTCCAGAGGCCACCTCCTCCGCAATAACAAGCGCAACAACAAACTCAACATCAGTTTCAGCAGCCCTTCCAACCCCAATCTTTTCAAAATCAGACGAACAACTTTGCACCCAACAATTCTTTTCCACAAAACAACTTTGTTCCGTCAAACAACGATAAGGTTTCCTCGCTAGAACGAAGTCTGGAGGCGTTCGTTAAACAATCGACACAATCCACCGTCAACATCCAGTCATCCATTCAGTCTTTGGTACAACACACTGCTGCACATGGGCAAACCATCAAGACCATCGAAGCCCAGATTGCACAGCTGAATGCGGCGTTAAGCGAGCGAGAAAAGGGGAAGCTCCCATCTCAACCACTCCCAAATCCCGGTCACCCACATAATGTACATGTTGCTCTTGAACAACAGAACCATAACGTGAGTGCCGTGACTACATTGAGATCGGGAAGGAGGCTGCAAAACAACATTGGCACACGGATCGACGATGACACCCCGGTCGCCGCTTCTTCTTCTTCTTCTTTTGCTTCTTCGTCTTCTGAGCCTATTCTCCATTCTTCAAAAGGCTCTCCTTCTTCTTCTTCTGCTCTGAACGGACCCACTTCTCACTCCACGAAAACACCAGCTCTGGGATCCGTTCCAACTCCACAATCTCCTCCACAAACATTGGACTCAACCACTTTTAAAAACGTTCCATTTCCAAACCGGTTGAGGTCCAATAAACAAAATCCACAAATGGAGAAGATTCTGGAGTTATTTAAGCAGGTTAACATTAACATTCCTCTTTTAGATGCTGTCCAACAAGTCCCGTCCTACGCGAAAATCTTAAAGGACTTGTGCATGAAAAAGAGGAAGTCTCAGGTACCCAAGAAAGTTTTCTTGGCTAGTGTTGTGAGTGATGCTCTTACCCAATCTTTACCACAAAAACGGAAGGACCCTGGCTGTCCTACGATTTCTATTACCATTGGGGATAAGAACATCAACCGCGCACTATTAGATCTTGGTGCCAGTGTTAACCTGCTTCCGTACTCAGTATATGAGCAATTAGGTGTAGGAGAGCTGAAACCCACACACTGTACTCTCCAAATGGCCGACCGATCAATCACCCATCCTAGGGGTGAGCTAGAGGATGTGTTAATCAAAGTCGGGGACTTCATATTCCCTGTTGACTTCATTGTATTAGACACACAGCCTGTAGCTAACTCCCGGAATCAAATTCCGGTGATACTCGGTCGCCCATTCCTTGCAACCTTAAATGTTGTGATCAATTGTCGCAATGGTTCGATGAACCTCTCTTTTGGAAACATGACAATTGAACTCAACATTTTTAGGTTGGGGAATCAGCCCTCCGAACCTAATGCTCATATACTGGACGTTTGCTCAATCCAGGAGATCACCCCTGAAGAGTGTGAATTCGAGGAGTTTTTGTTCAATCACGATAACCTTATCGCTACTAGTGCGTTCCTCTTCGAACCTGCTGCTGTTTCTGCGCCCGACAACGACTACGAGTATTTCACGTTCTCGAACGATCTTAGCCGCTCACAACCCGAGTTTGAATCCTTCAAATTTCAAGATGAGTTACATGAACCATCCAACTCGGTCGCTTACACTCGTTTTGAACCTTTGCTGGAATCTTTTGAGTTCGAAACCTTTTCACCAATCTTGCCTTCAATTGTTTCACCTCCAACGCTCGAACTCAAGCCTTTGCCGTCACACCTTAAGTATGCTTACTTGCGTGAGAATGAGACCCTCCCTGTCATCATCTCGGCTTCTCTAGCTCCAGAGCAAGAGAAAGCCCTTCTTGCGGTCTTGCACAGCAATAGGCAAGCTTTTGGCTGGTCCATGGCGGACATCAAGGGGATTAGTCCCCTGATCGTTGAACATCACATTCTTCTGATGGATGATGCCAAACCAGCCAGAGATCCTCAAAGGCGACTCAACCCAGTCATGAAGGAGGCTGTGAAGAAGGAGATCATAAAATGTCTGGATAGTGGTATCATTTACCCTATCTCTGATAGCCAGTGGGTTAGCCCCATCCACGTTGTCCCCAAGAAATCAGGTATAACGGTCATCACTAACGAGGTGAACGAGTTAATCCCTACTCGCACCCAAACTGGGTGGCGAGTATGCATCGATTACAGAAAACTCAACGCCGCAATGTGGAAGGACCACTTTCCGCTACCTTTCATTGACCAAATGCTTGAACGATTGGCCGGACACGAGTACTACTGCTTTCTTGATGGCTACTCCGGCAATAATCAGATTCCCATCGTCGAAAAAAACTAGGACAAGACCACATTCACTTGTCCTTTCGGCACGTTTGCATATCGTCGCATGCCCTTTGGGTTATGCAATGCACCCGCTACCTTCCAGCGGTGTATGATGGGAATCTTTTCAGACATGGTGGAAAAATTTCTGGAGATCTTCAAGGACGATTTCTCCATCTTCGGCGATTCCTTCAACGAGTGTTTGCTGCATCTTGACGTTGTCCTTACCCGATGTAAGGACAAGAACCTCACTTTGAATTGGGAGAAGTGCCACTTCATGGTGCGCGATGGTATTGTCTTAGGACATATCATTTCGCAAAATGGCATAGAGGTTGACAAGGAGAAGATTGAGGTCATTTCCAATCTCCCTCCTCCCAGATGCGTCAGAGACATCCGAGCCTTCCTTGGCTATGCCGGTTTTTATAGACGGTTCATCAAGGACTTTAGCAAGATTGCTAGGCCCTTGACTCTTTTGCTGGCCAAGGACACGCCATTCGACTTCAACTCGAGCTGTGTGACTGCGTTCGAGTCATTAAAAAGCTCACTCACTTCTGCTCCCGTTCTTTCTTCACCTGACTTGATGCACCCATTTGAGATTATGTGCGATGCATCCGACTTTGCCATTGGTGCTGTCCTTGGACAACACATCAACAAGATGCCGCATGTAATCTATTATGCTAGCCGAACCCTGAACGACGCCCAACATAATTATACAACAACTGAGAAGGAATTCTTAGCTGTTGAATTTGCTTTAGAAAAGTTCAGGCCCTACCTCATCGGCTCTCCGGTCATTGTCTACACAGACCATTCTGCTCTGCGCCATCTTTTTGCGAAGAAAGATGCAAAATCTCGGCTAATACGTTGGATCCTCTTGCTTCAAGAGTTTGACCTTGTCATTAAGGACAAACGAGGATGTGAAAACGTAGTTGCCGACTATCACTCACGACTTCCTTCTTCGCCCTCGCTTCAAATTCCGATCAACGACGTTTTCCCGGATGAACAGCTCTTGACAGTATCTTGCGAACCCTGGTTCACAGGTATTGTGAATTATTTAGCCACAGGGTTATTACCGACTGAATGGTCAAGTCAGGACAGACTTCGATTCTTATCCCAAGTAAAACACTTTTACTGCGACGAACCCTATCTGTTCAAGTAATGTCCCGACCAGATTATTCGTCGGTGTGTCCCTGACGAGGAATTCAAGAGTGTGCTGTCATTTTGCCAGGATCAAGCATGTGGCAGGCATTTTTGCCCCAGAAAGACAGCTGAGAAGATCTTGCAATGTGGTTTCTACTGGCCATAACTCTTCAAAGACGCTCATGACTATTGCAAGACTTGCTCCCGGTGCCAACACTTGGGCCGGATATCCCGGAGGAACGAGATGCCGCTCCAACCAATCTTGGTTGTAGAGATTTTCGACGTTTGGGGGATAGATTTCATGGGGCCGTTTCCAAGCTCTTTCGGTAACTTGTACATCCTTCTCGCTGTTGATTACGTCTCTAAGTGGGTCGAGGCTGTGCCCAGCCGAACTAACGACAACAAAGTAGGTTTCTTAAAGAAAACATTTTCTCCCGTTTTGGGCACCCCGAGCGATCATTAGCGACAATGGAACTCATTTCTGCAATAAGACTTTCGAGGCCTTGATGCAGAAATATTCCATTAATCATAAGCTATCTACGCCCTACCAGCCCCAAACCTGTGGGCACGCCGATGTTTCAAATCGGCAAATCACGCAGATACTGGAGAAGACGGTTTCCAAAAACCGAAAAGATTGGTCGCTGAAACTCACTGATGCCCTTTGGGCATTACGAGCCGCTTATAAGACCGATCTTGGCATGTCTCCCTATCGGCTTGTGTATGGAAAGGCTTGCCACCTACCTGTCGAAATATAGCATCGCGCATTTTGGGCGATAAAAGAACTGAATCTGTCTCTCGAAGATGCGGGCAGCCATCGGAAGCTGCAACTGAACGAATTGAGCGAGCTTAGGGATGAGGCTTACAATAACGCGGTTGTCGTTAATAACCGAATGAAGGTGATTCACGATAAACACCTTTTGCGCAAAACCTTCGTACCTGGTCAGCAGGTACTGCTTTACGACACCCGGCTACACTTCCATCCAGGAAAGCTCAGATCTCGCTGGAAAGGGCCGTATTTTGTGTGGAATGTGTATCCGCAGGGCGCTGTGGATTTGGAGAATCCAAAGGACGGTTCATTTTTCAAAGTGAACGGACACCGACTAAAACCGTACCTTAGCGCCGAACCAACTGCGGAGCTCCTGGTCTTACAGGAGCTGGTTTACTCTGCATAATCTTCCTCTGCCTACCACCAAACTTCGGTTATCCAGCCAAGAACAGTGGACACTGAAAGGTTCCTTGGCACCCTATAGTGGTCTCACAAGGCATCGAACATGCCAATTTAAAAAAATTGGTGCCGAGAAACCCTAGACTACGGATCTTAGACTAGATGTTTAGGCGAAATGAAAACTTAGTTAACACTTTAACTAGAAGTGAGATGCTACAACCTTTGTAGATCCGGATTTCCACTTGCTTAGCTCCATGTGGGTGTCCTCTCGCTGTCCGTCTCGAATCCTAGACTCGATCGTCGGCTTCATCGGGAAAACGAGCGGGCAATGTCGTCGGCTTCGTAACGAAGATGATCTACGTCGAGGTTGCGCAAGTTCAAGCTCCAACTTCACCAAGTTGTGAAACTTGTGAAGAAAACACCCAAAACAACTTGGCAAGAGGTAGAGGGTGAAGAAATAGGAGGTGGGTTCACTTTAGAATTGGATTTTACTCACTTTTGCTCAAGTTGCCATTGATGGCATCAAGCTTTTCATGAAGAAGAAGATAATGAAGAAGAAAGAATATGATAAGTGTAGCGTCTTGAAAAGTCTTTTTGGTGTTTTCTTGAAATTCGGTGAAAATTCGGTATTTTTCCGAAAACCGTCTTTCTCGATATTTTGCAGTTTAGGGCTAATTATACCTTAAATGGATAGGTAATTACTTGTTTTTAGTAGCTAATGAGTTAATTATGAAATTTTGGTCATTTAAAAATTTTTCCCTATTTTTCATTTTTTTAATATTATTTTAAGCCGGTAGGAAAATACATTAAATAAGCGATAAATACAAATTTTTCCGGGCTAATTTTAATCTCTAAAATTATGATAATTATATTCTAGTGATAACATGAATTTTTAGTAATTTATTTTGATTTTTTTCAAATTTTTATGAATTTAAACGAATTTATTGAATTTTGGGCTAAAACTTGCAATTTTTGAGTTGTAGGGGGCCTTTTTGCATAAAATTTCTTTTGTAAAACCCCTCTCTCATTTCCCTCAGCCCTAGGACAGCCCAACCATGACCAAGTCCAGAAAATTCTGATCTCTTTTCTTTAGTTGTTTCTTGAGTTGATTTAAGGGGGTTTTTTTGGGTTTATTTTAATTTAATTGAATAAAGTATGATACATTGACTTGGAGACTTGACCCATGACCTTCCCCACTTGCCCACACCCTCCCCCATCCCTCTTCTGGTCGAAAATTCCAGCAGCCCTCCCCCTTCACCTTCCTCTTTTCATTTCCTCCAAAATTTCATCAAAATTGCTACAAAAATCCATTTAAATCCACAAATTTGTTTACAAAACCAAAACAAATCCTTGTGCTACCTCTTCTCAAGCCTATTATAGTTGAAAACATGTGGAAAGGAGGCATTTTTGGAGCAAATTCTCTTGCTTGATCCATTGATCAAGAGGTATAATTCTCATCAAGTTGCTTTCTTTTGCTAAAAATTCCTTTAATTGTATGGTTAGTGTTAAAAGTTAGCTTATTTCTAATCTAGTTTAAAAGAAGTAGTTTGTCTAAACTAGGGTTTTGAACCATGGTGGTTAATTAAGTTGTTTATAGTTAAGTTAGTTGTTAATGAACTAACCTATATAGTTATCTTGTTGATATAGTTTCCAATTATGCTAATTTGGTTAAATTTAGAAGTGTGAAATTGCTTTTTAGGATTTTCAAGAAAAGGATTTTGTATGGAAATGGTATTTGAAACATGATTAGTGAGTTGATTAAGTTTTAGAAACCATTATTTAGTTGGTTAAACCTAATTTGTTATCTAGTATTTTGCTAACCTAAATCTAAGAGGTGAACTTGCTAATTGGGGTTGAAATTAGTGTTAATTAAGTTTTTCAAGTGTGGATTTTGATTTGCAATTGCTATTTATAAAAATCAAGAAAGGGTTTGGTTGTGGAATATAGGTTTTGGAGCATGGTTAATGTGTTGTAATTAGTGGGTGTGGATTGCTTGTAGTGTGCTTGGGTGAGTATGCTTTATTGTAGTCGTTTTGTTGCAAATCGGCGACGTTGCACCGATTTTGGGACGCTATGCTTACTAGATTTTTATATAAATTATGTGATGGACTATTTTTGATATCTTGATGATTGTAATGGCTTGTCCTACGACTTTTAGGATGCGTGAGTGCGGTTTTTGGGTAGTCGGGTTTTAGTTTTGCCGGGCGACCAAATCGGTGTTTTTTGGCAGTTTTTGCGATTTTCGCGTGTGTTCCGCGCACTTTGTGCACGTTGTACCTAGCTAGCGAACTTTAGTAGTTTCGTTGGGGGTTTTGCGTCGTTCTTGAATGTGTAACCTTATATTTGGTATTGATGTAAATTCCAGGTTCGGTCACGGAAACGTCAGACGCGGCGCGAAAGGGAAAGGCGGTGATTGGACACAGCTAGCCAGGGATCCCGGTGAGTAGATTTAACATCTACGGGGGACGATCGTTTGGATGGCGCAAGTCGCCCGATAGATTTAGTAAACTGGAAAATAGTAAATTGGATAATCACTTGTGACATTAGAATAATAATACTGGCATGATAATTGCTGCAATTAGTCAATATGTTATACCCATATACGCAAACTCAATTGTAGGACACATGCACCATTACCAGGTTTTTATATGCAGCACGAGCACTATTCATGTTTACACACACACCCTGGTAATTGCCATGCCACCACACTAGATAACCTTTAATTTAAACCTTTTACTAATTGATACTTAAATTGTGCTATTTCCTTAAAATGAAACCCTAAGATTGCTATTCATGTGCATGTACTTCATCATATTAATTGTTCATGCTTATACATTAATCACACATCGCAACTTGATTATTGATATCATACGCATTCATTATCATTGATATATGCACTTATGAGGATTTTCTTGAGATTTTATGATATTGCTGGATTTCGGTGGAAAGCCGCAAAATTTCTAAACTTATTATATTTTTAAAATATGTAAATTGCGGTTTTCTAGTGATGTAAGTGTCGTCCACCATGAGTTTGCTGTGGATTTGGAAATCCGTGTCGAGGAGTGGAGGAACCGGCACGGGTACATGGTGGGCCCGGTAAGGTACCCCGGGGCAAGAGGAATGTGGTGATGACGTTGAGCCTGGCAGGGGACGGATTACCTACCGGTGACTTCATTGGGCACGGCGGATATCCAGAGGGTACCGACCGGGGCCGCGAGAGGATGATATATTGATACTGAGTTGGGTCAGCCGGATGGCTGAGGCCAGAGACACTATGACATGGATTTATGAGATTTGAGACAGCTTTTGGGTGTCGTTGCTGGACACCGATTTTCGTCGATTCATTGACATTATGCTGGCATTCTAAAAGAGTTTCAAGAACAAAAAGAGATAAAATATTTCTTATATATACCTATTGAGACCCCAGATTTCCATGTTGCATACATATTAGCACACTGATGTTGTATACACACCTGCTAGTGCATCCAGTCATACCTGTATTTTAGATGCTAGGATGCTTGTGTGCATGCATACGATAGCCTTTGTAGATGCTATTTATTACTCACGAGTTGGCAACTCACCCCCGTTGTGCCACAGTCTTTTGCAGGTCCGCTCCGTCAGTTCAGTAGCGGCGGGCGCACTTGTGCTTTTGCCTCTTTTGCCTGAGCTCGAGATTTGCTCATAGGTGGGTTATGTTATTATTTGTACCACCTTGTATATTCTTTGTATCTAGTGTACTCCATCTACTGTTTCTACCAGATTATTGTATATTGACCTAGAGATGAGACTGTGAGGTTTGTGGATTTTATACTGTATTTGGGGTCGAGCTCACTTGAGCCGACATGCTACTTTTTCATGCTTCCTTATGCTTTATTATGCTTTATTATGCTTGTTGTCATTTACATTGCGTGGGATTTGTGACCGCCGTATGGCGAAGAGCTAGCTCCCGCTTGGGGATGCCCTATTTTGTGGATTCATGTATATATTTTGTTGTACCCATTTTTTGGGGGTCAGTATTTACAAAGGAGACTCTGCCGAAATTTTCGGGAAAAATTTGTATTGTTTTTAAAAAGTGTTTTACATGACTTATTTGATAACTCGCTTTCAATGATTGGGTTTTTCTTCACTCTTTTGCTTCATTGGTTTTGTTTTCTGGGCTTTGGCTTACTTATTTTACGGACGCCTTTAGACGTTTCGTAAACTTAAGTGCCAGTCACGTTCCGTACCCTGCGGGTCGTGACAAAGTTGGTATCAGAGCGATAGGTTTTACCTTTGTGAGTGTAGGATGACCCTTGGTAGATGGAGTAAGTGACTTAAGCAGGGTAACGTAGCGTGCGTATGTCCGCGGCATACTTACGATACGGTACTCCGCCTAAGTGACTTTAGGATACTTGCTTGGAAATTTCCTTCTTCAATTCCGTGTATCCTATGATCCTATTGCACTGTCCTTACTATCCGTTTTCATGTAACAGCCACTATGCCGCCGAAGGCTACGAGGGCACAGAAGGCTGCCGCCAGAGACGAGATTCGAGCTGGCTCGTCCGAGACTAGGACTGAGCAGGGTGGTATGCTTACGCCGCTGGGACAGACCGATCCACCTTCCCCAGGCCGTATGGATAGGCTCGAGACCGGTATGGAGGAGTTGCGACAGATGATGGGAGGCATGCAGGAGCTGCGTCAGATGGTAGGATCCCTAGTTGCAGCCAGTCGTACACCGAGGCCGGATGACGTACCTACTACATCACAGACGACCATGATACCTGCTCCTACTACTACCACCGTGACCATCCCGGTTTCACTACAGGATTTCATGAGGCTGAGACCTCCAGTATTCACCAGCACCGATGCAGCGGAGGACCCACAGACGTTCCTTGACAGTTTAGCCAGGATCTGCCGTTCGCTGAGATGTTCGGATGATCGATGGGTAGAGCTTGCGAGTTTCCGACTAGAGGGTCTCGCGCAGACATGGTGGGAGTCAGTCTTGAGAGGTCGAGCTGCAGATCTGCCGCCTATGACTTGGGCAGAGTTTACAGCGGTCTTTCTATCCCGTTTCCTTCCAGAGAGCGTTCGTGACGCCAGAGCTCGCAGCTTCGAGGCCTTAGTCAAGACACCTGGGATGACGGTGTCTGAGTATGACATCCAGTTTACACAGTTATCCCGATATGCTCAGTATTTGGTGGATACCGAGGAGAAGATGGTGAAGAGGTTCGTACAGGGACTTGATGCCCAGCTATATCTTGCCATTGGCGACCAGCGCTACGACACTTATTCAGCTGCTAGGGATACGGCATTGCGGATGGAGGCACGCATATCACAGACTTCGGCCGTTTCTGGGCCGAAGAGGATGCGCACCGATGTACCGCCTCAGAGGCAGCGCGCCAGATTCTTTCCGAGAGATAGGCCTGGCAGAGGATTTGGGCGGGGACAGTTATATGGTTCTTATCCCCAGGGGCAGCAGCCGTCGCCAGGATGTTTTGGGTGCGGGAGTCTGCACCATCTTGTCAGAGACTGTCCGGTGAGACGACAGGGAGCAGCGACAGTTCCGCACGTTACCCTACCACCATCACCACCCCCTCCTCAGAGAGCCCTACTTCCTACCCCAGGCGATGCTCCACGCCAGTTAGGTGCACCGAGAGGCCGTGGACGCGGCGGTCCTGTTCAGAGAGGACGAGGAGGCAGAGGCCGAGGTCGAGGTCAGCCCGCTATCGGTGGAGGACAGGCCCGAGTTTTTGCTTTGACACCGCAGGATGCGCAGGCATCCAATGCCGTTGTGACAGGTACTTTGCCAGTTTGTTCTTTCGACGCACGGGTATTATTCGACCCAGGTTCCACACATTCGTACGTCTCTACACACTTTGCACCGATGTTGGGCCGTGAGTCGTCGTCGTTAGATCAGCCGCTTGTTGTTGTTACTCCGGTAGGCGAGTCGTTTGTCGCTCGGTTTGTTTTTCGTTTGTGTTCCGTTCGTATCGGGGAGAGGGATTCATCAGTTGATTTGATACTCCTCGATATGTTGGACTTTGATGTGCTTCTGGGCATGGATTGGCTAGCCACTTGTTATGCTTCGGTGGACTGCCGTGAGAAGGCAGTCAGATTTAGCTTTCCGGGAGAGCCAGTCTTTGTTATTCAGGGAGACCGCAGTGTCACCCTTCCCAGCTTAATTTCTTCTCTTCGCGCTGGTCAGCTCTTGCGGAAGGGATGTCAGGGATTCTTAGCGTTTGTTTGTGATACTCGAGCTACAGAGGTTCCGTTGGACCAGGTCCCGGTAGTTTGTGAGTTCCCTGATGTTTTCCCTGATGAGCTACCCGGGCTACCGCCTGAGCGCGATGTTGAGTTCTGCATTGATTTGATTCCCGGTTCGGGGCCTATTTCTATACCGCCTTATCGGATGGCCCCGGCAGAGCTTCGAGAGCTGAAGGATCAGTTGCAGGATTTGTTGGATAAGGGGCTTATTCGACCGAGTGTTTCTCCGTGGGGTGCTCCGGTCCTGTTTGTCAAGAAGAAGGATGGAAGTTTGCGCTTATGTATCGACTACCGCCAGCTGAACAAAGTTACCGTTTGGAACAGATATCCGTTGCCGCGCATTGATGATTTGTTCGACCAGCTTCAGGGTGCGGGGTATTTTTCGAGGATCGACTTGCGATCAGGATACCATCAGCTGCGAGTTCGACAGGAGGATATACCGAGGACAGCTTTCCGTACACGCTATGGCCACTACGAGTTTTTGGTGATGTCGTTCGGACTCACCAACGCCCCAGCTGCATTTATGGATTTGATGAACCGTACATTCAGGCCGTATCTTGACTTGTTCATCATCGTGTTTATCGACGATATCTTGGTGTACTCCCGGAGCAGAGAGGAGCACGAGCAGCACTTGCGGATTACGTTACAGACTCTGAGGGAGCATCAGCTGTTCGCGAAGTTCTCCAAGTGTGCTTTCTGGCTGGACAGCGTCGGATTCTTGGGTCACGTGGTTACGAGAGACGGCATTTGTGTGGACCCGAAGAAGATTGAGGCTGTTCAGCAGTGGCCCCGACCTACATCGGTTACTGAGATCCGTAGTTTTCTAGGATTGGCGGGCTACTACAGGCGTTTTGTTCAGGACTTCTCCCGTATAGCTGCACCGTTGACCAGTTTGACCCGGAAGGGAGTTCCTTTCGTTTGGACAGAGGAGTGCGAGCTCAGTTTTCAGCAGCTACGGACTTGTTTGACTACGGCGCCGGTATTATCTTTACCTTCGGGATCAGGCGGATTTGTTGTCTACTGTGATGCTTCGCGAGTGGGATTAGGATGCGTATTGATGCAGCATGGCCGGGTGATCGCTTATGCTTCTCGGCAGTTGAAGAAGCATGAACAGAACTACCCCACTCATGATTTGGAGATGGCTGCAGTGGTCTTTGCACTGAAGATTTGGCGACATTACCTATACGGCGAGTCGTGTCAGATATTCACCGATCACAAGAGCTTAAAGTACATATTTCAGCAGCGAGACCTGAACCTCAGACAGCGTCGTTGGATGGAGTTGGTGAAAGACTACGACTGCGAGATCTTATATCACCCCGGCAAGGCAAATGTGGTGGCAGATGCGTTGAGTAGGAGGCCCGGGGGTAGTCTATCCTTTTTGCGCGCAGTGCAGAGGCAGTCGTCAGCAAATTGGCAGATGTTATGCGACAGCCGAGTTGAGTTCGAGTTCACTCAGACAGGGGGACAGCTCGCGCATGTTCGTGCACGCCCACAGTTGCTTGACCGTATATATGAGGCACAGCGCAGTGACGACCGTTGCTCAGAGATCATGGCACAGATGGGACAGGGCAGATTTTCCGAGTTCATGGTTGACGATCAGGGGATTTTACGATATGGATCTAGACTGTGCGTACCAGATGCTGATGGATTGCGGCGCGACATTCTTGAGGAGGCACACCGATCAGTGTATAGTTTCCACCCCGGTTCCACCAAGATGTACCATGATATGAGAGAGACCTACTGGTGGGACGGGATGAAGAGGGACATTGCGGAGTTCGTTTCGAGATGCCTGACTTGTCAGCAAGTCAAGGCCGAGCACCAGAGGCCCGCAGGAGAGCTACAGCCGTTACCCATTCTAGAGTGGAAATGGGAGCAGATTTCGATGGATTTCGTTGTGGGTCTACCCAGGACCAGTCGAGGGTACGACTCCATCTGGGTGATCGTGGATAGATTGACGAAAGCGGCTCACTTCCTTTTAGTGAAGACGACTTTCAGCTTCGCTCAGTATGCTCAGCTCTATATTGACGAGATCGTGCGACTACATGGCGTACCGACTTGTATCGTGTCAGATCGAGGCACTCAGTTCACCAGCCGACTTTGGCAGAGACTTCAGGAGGCTTTGGGCACTCGTTTGAGCTTCAGCACAGCGTTTCATCCGCAGGCAGACGGACAGTCAGAACGGACCATTCAGACTCTCGAGGACATGCTCAGAGCATGCGTTTTAGACTTTGGTGGTAGCTGGGATCGTCATTTACCTCTAGTGGAGTTCTCCTACAACAACAGCTTCCAGGATACTATTCAGATGGCACCTTTCGAGGCATTGTATGGGAGGAGATGCAGATCGCCCGTTTGTTGGACAGAGCTCAGCGAGAGCAGCATTTTGGGGCCGCAGCTTGTTGAGGAGACGACATCGAAGATCCAGTTGATCCGAGACCGGATGAGAGCGGCTCAGAGCAGGCAGAAATCGTATGCAGACAGGCGCCGTCGCAGATTAGAGTTCGCAGTTGGCGACCATGTTTTTCTGAGGGTCTCTCCGATGAAGGGCGTGATGCGTTTTGGGCGAAAGGGGAAGCTTAGCCCTAGATTCGTAGGTCCCTTCGAGATCCTCGAGCGTGTTGGCGCTGTTGCATATCGTTTGGCTCTTCCACCCAGCTTTCCCGATGTTCACCCCGTCTTCCATGTTTCGATGCTCCGCAAGTACCTTCACGACCCTTCGCATGCGATTCAGCACCCGACAGTCCAGCTATAGCGCGACCTTTCTTTTGCAGAGCAGCCGGTGGCCATCCTGGATCGGCAGGTGAAGAAGTTATGGTCGAAGAGTATACCAACCGTCAAGGTCCTTTGGCGTAGCCCGAGCAGCGAGGAGGTTACCTGGGAGACCGAGGGCGAGATGAGGAAGAAGTATCCCCACCTCTTTGAAGGTACGCGTAGTTATATTTTTAAATTCGGGGACCGAATTTCTTTAAGGGGGGAAGATTGTAGCGTCTTGAAAAGTCGTTTTGGTGTTTTCTTGAAATTCGGTGAAAATTCGGTATTTTTCCGAAAACCGTCTTTCTCGATATTTTGCAGTTTAGGGCTAATTATACCTTAAATGGATAGGTAATTACTTGTTTTTAGTAGCTAATGAGTTAATTATGAAATTTTGGTCATTTAAAAATTTTTCCCTATTTTTCATTTTTTTAATATTATTTTAAGCCGGTAGGAAAATACATTAAATAAGCGATAAATACAAATTTTTCCGGGCTAATTTTAATCTCTAAAATTATGATAATTATATTCTAGTGATAACATGAATTTTTAGTAATTTATTTTGATTTTTTTCAAATTTTTATGAATTTAAACGAATTTATTGAATTTTGGGCTAAAACTTGCAATTTTTGAGTTGTAGGGGGCCTTTTTGCATAAAATTTCTTTTGTAAAATCCCTCTCTCATTTCCCTCAGCCCTAGGACAGCCCAACCATGACCAAGTCCAGAAAATTCTGATCTCTTTTCTTTAGTTGTTTCTTGAGTTGATTTAAGGGGTTTTTTTTGGGTTTATTTTAATTTAATTGAATAAAGTATGATACATTGACTTGGAGACTTGACCCATGACCTTCCCCACTTGCCCACACCCTCCCCCATCCCTCTTCTGGTCGAAAATTCCAGCAGCCCTCCCCCTTCACCTTCCTCTTTTCATTTCCTCCAAAATTTCATCAAAATTGCTACAAAAATCCATTTAAATCCACAAATTTGTTTACAAAACCAAAACAAATCCTTGTGCTACCTCTTCTCAAGCCTATTATAGTTGAAAACATGTGGAAAGGAGGCATTTTTGGAGCAAATTCTCTTGCTTGATCCATTGATCAAGAGGTATAATTCTCATCAAGTTGCTTTCTTTTGCTAAAAATTCCTTTAATTGTATGGTTAGTGTTAAAAGTTAGCTTATTTCTAATCTAGTTTAAAAGAAGTAGTTTGTCTAAACTAGGGGTTTGAACCATGGTGGTTAATTAAGTTGTTTATAGTTAAGTTAGTTGTTAATGAACTAACCTATATAGTTATCTTGTTGATATAGTTTCCAATTATGCTAATTTGGTTAAATTTAGAAGTGTGAAATTGCTTTTTAGGATTTTCAAGAAAAGGATTTTGTATGGAAATGGTATTTGAAACATGATTAGTGAGTTGATTAAGTTTTAGAAACCATTATTTAGTTGGTTAAACCTAATTTGTTATCTAGTATTTTGCTAACCTAAATCTAAGAGGTGAACTTGCTAATTGGGGTTGAAATTAGTGTTAATTAAGTTTTTCAAGTGTGGATTTTGATTTGCAATTGCTATTTATAAAAATCAAGAAAGGGTTTGGTTGTGGAATATAGGTTTTGGAGCATGGTTAATGTGTTGTAATTAGTGGGTGTGGATTGCTTGTAGTGTGCTTGGGTGAGTATGCTTTATTGTAGTCGTTTTGTTGCAAATCGGCGACGTTGCACCGATTTTAGGACGCTATGCTTACTAGATTTTTATATAAATTATGTGATGGACTATTTTTGATATCTTGATGATTGTAATGGCTTGTCCTACGACTTTTAGGATGCGTGAGTGCGGTTTTTGGGTAGTCGGGTTTTAGTTTTGCCGGGCGACCAAATCGGCGTTTTTTGGCAGTTTTTGCGATTTTCGCGTGTGTTCCGCGCACTTTGTGCACGTTGTACCTAGCTAGCGAACTTTAGTAGTTTCGTTGGGGGTTTTGCGTCGTTCTTGAATGTGTAACCTTATATTTGGTATTGATGTAAATTCCAGGTTCGGTCGCGGAAACGTCAGACGCGGCGCGAAAGGGAAAGGCGGTGATTGGACACAGCTAGCCAGGGATCCCGGTGAGTAGATTTAACATCTACGGGGGACGATCGTTTGGATGGCGCAAGTCGCCCGATAGATTTAGTAAACTGGAAAATAGTAAATTGGATAATCACTTATGACATTAGAATAATAATACTGGCATGATAATTGCTGCAATTAGATCAATATGTTATACCCATATACGCAAACTCAATTGTAGGACACATGCACCATTACCAGGTTTTTATATGCAGCACGAGCACTATTCATGTTTACACACACACCCTGGTAATTGCCATGCCACCACACTAGATAACCTTTAATTTAAACCTTTTACTAATTGATACTTAAATTGTGCTATTTCCTTAAAATGAAACCCTAAGATTGCTATTCATGTGCATGTACTTCATCATATTAATTGTTCATGCTTATACATTAATCACACATCGCAACTTGATTATTGATATCATACGCATTCATTATCATTGATATATGCACTTATGAGGATTTTCTTGAGATTTTATGATATTGCTGGATTTCGGTGGAAAGCCGCAAAATTTCTAAACTTATTATATTTTTAAAATATGTAAATTGCGGTTTTCTAGTGATGTAAGTGTCGTCCACCATGAGTTTGCTGTGGATTTGGAAATCCGTGTCGAGCAGTGGAGGAACCGGCATGGGTAAATGGTGGGCCCGGTAAGGTACCCCGGGGCAAGAGGAATGTGGTGATGACGTTGAGCCTGGCAGGGGACGGATTACCTACCGGTGACTTCATTGGGCACGGCGGATATCCAGAGGGTACCGACCGGGGCCGCGAGAGGATGATATATTGATACTGAGTTGGGTCAGCCGGATGGCTGAGGCCAGAGACACTATGACATGGATTTATGAGATTTGAGACAGCTTTTGGGTGTCGTTGCTGGACACCGATTTTCGTCGATTCATTGACATTATGCTGGCATTCTAAAAGAGTTTCAAGAACAAAAAGAGATAAAATATTTCTTATATATACCTATTGAGACCCCAGATTTCCATGTTGCATACATATTAGCACACTGATGTTGTATACACACCTGCTAGTGCATCCAGTCATACCTGTATTTTAGATGCTAGGATGCTTGTGTGCATGCATACGATAGCCTTTGTAGATGCTATTTATTACTCACGAGTTGGCAACTCACCCCCGTTGTGCCACAGTCTTTTGCAGGTCCGCTCCGTCAGTTCAGTAGCGGCGGGCGCACTTGTGCTTTTGCCTCTTTTGCCTGAGCTCGAGATTTGCTCATAGGTGGGTTATGTTATTATTTGTACCACCTTGTATATTCTTTGTATCTAGTGTACTCCATCTACTGTTTCTACCAGATTATTGTATATTGACCTAGAGATGAGACTGTGAGGTTTGTGGATTTTATACTGTATTTGGGGTCGAGCTCACTTGAGCCGACATGCTACTTTTTCATGCTTCCTTATGCTTTATTATGCTTTATTATGCTTGTTGTCATTTACATTGCGTTGGATTTATGACCGCCGTATGGCGAAGAGCTAGCTCCCGCTTGGGGATGCCCTATTTTGTGGATTCATGTATATATTTTGTTGTACCCATTTTTGGGGGTCAGTATTTACAAAGGAGACTCTGCCGAAATTTTCGGGAAAAATTTGTATTGTTTTTAAAAAGTGCTTTACATGACTTATTTGATAACTCGCTTTCAATTGATTGGGTTTTTCTTCACTCTTTTGCTTCATTGGTTTTGTTTTCTGGGCTTTGGCTTACTTATTTTACGGACGCCTTTAAACGTTTCGTAAACTTAAGTGCCAGTCACGTTCCGTACCCTGCGGGTCGTGACAATAAGTTTCTTATTTGAAAAAGAAACTAATATGAATACTTATCATATCTTGACCATGGTCAAGTGTAGAGATTAAACAAAGGTTAGAAGGAATGGTTAGGGTTAAGGATGAGATAAGGATGGTGGACTTTGTCAAAGCTTCAAGAAAGTTCAACAAGAGACAAAGAAAGCCACCATTCTCATCTAAACTTTTAACTAAATAAATAAACAAATAAATAAATAAAAAGGAAAAACCCTAATCATCCCTTAACCATGGTTTAATTCTTCACACTTAACCTATTGAGCAAGTATCATCAAACATGATACAAAGATGTGCACAAAAGTATATCACATATACAACATGTACATCAAGTGAGAAAATCCATTTAAAGTGAACCAATACTAGTTAATGCAAAGTAATATATCAAATATATAATTATACATTAAATCATTAAATCAACACTTGATTTAACGATCCGGTTATATCGCGTACAACCGACTAGTATCTAATGTATCGATTTATCGAATCAATGATTCGATAACTAGGTCATATCAAATATAACCAATCGAAACATTTATCGCGAGAATAAAATACGGTATCACATACACGCATTATCCTCGGTCCCGCACATATCTCATATGCGCTCCTATTTCGTTTCGCTTGAACCAGGAAACCTCTGTGTAGGACTCTAAAGACTCGTCAATACGCCGGTAGAAGATGATGATCATATCAAGCACCCACAAGCCGCAAGCGGTCTGCTAAACGTAACGGCCATCCGGGTATTGAGCGATCAGAAGATCGACGAGCTAGCCCGCTCACACTCCTGTGAATCCAACCAGTAACACTTACCGTACAGTCCGGTCTGTTCGTCTGATATGTCGCATATCAAGTCTAGGGGTGGTAAACGTCAGACCCCAATACTCGATAAGTCGTGCCGATGTGAGGCTCATAACGGGTCGAGAAACTACTGGTAACACTTACCAGCAAATCTCTGATCAGCCCTGGCCAGGGACTTCCCTGTTACGGCCAATCGAGCACAGCGCAACATCAACCCCAATACCGGGAGAGACGAAACCCCTCCTGTCGCTCATTGGCTCCATGTGACTCGGGACTGTACCCAAAGACCACCGTTTTGCACGCCCTCATGGACGTGGTAAGGTGGATATCAAAGCACAGTGTGAATCACACAAGACTCTATGACGATCTCGGGTCTACAGACTAACCTGCACAAGTGTCACCTGAGAACTGCCATCTGACGTGAGGTATAATACCATCTAGGAGTTCTCGGCGAGTCCGTCCAGTGTACCCAGTCTCCACTGAGCACCCGTATACCATCTCTGATGTCAAACACCAATGGATATGGGATCATCCATCGCCCATCACATGGGTCGAGAAGCGTATACGCTAGTCTACTCTGGTATATCGATGCCCCGTCTCGATACACCTACGACTAGGGACCTTGAAGGATGTACTTATGGACTACCATGTTCCCACTAGTATGATCTGCATCATAGTCCAGGTAGTCAAGTACACATCCTAAGGGCTTTACCAACATGTAACTATAAGTCAGTTTAAAGAGACAAGTGTACATGTTAAGATAAAGAGTAACCAGATAGCATACTATCATATCGAGCAAGAAAGTCATCTTTATATATGTCCAAGCATCTAATATAATATACATCATCTGTACAATACTGGCCTCTAGGGCATACATACAACAAACAATCTCCCACTTGCACTAGGGCCAGCTGCTGTAGTATCGCATACCGAGCATCCCGAAGAGTCTCTCAAACTGTATCTGGGGAATGGCCTTCGTGAGTGTATCCGCCGTGTTGTTCTTCGTGTCAACTCTCCTGACCTCGATCTCCCGGCGATCAACTATCTCCCGGATCTGGTGATACCGCCTCAGAATATGCCTTGATCGCTGATGGGACCTGGGTTCCTTGGCCAAAGCCACCGCTCCATTGTTATCGCAATACAAAGGTATTGGACGCTCAATGGATGGAACCACTCCAAGTTCAGTAATGAACTTCTTGATCCAGACAGCCTCTTTGGCAGCATCGTTGGCAGCGATGTATTCAGCCTCCATTGTCGAGTCTGCCACGGTTTCTTGCTTGGAACTCTTCCAGCTAACCGCCCCTCCGTAAAGGGTTAAGACAAAACCCGATTGCGACTTAGAGTCGTCCTTATCACTCTGGAAGCTCGAATCGGTAAAAGACTCCACTTGGAGCTCCCCGTTACCATACACCAAGAACATATCTCTAGTCCTTCGCAAGTACTTGAGAATGCTCTTCACAGCTGTCCAGTGACTCTCTCCAGGATCAGCTTGATACCTGCTCACTATACTTAGTGAGTATACTACATCGGGTCTGGTACATAGCATCGCATACATGATAGAGCCTACTGCCGAAGCATAGGGTATCCCTTGCATGCGAGCTCTCTCCAAATCAGTCTTGGGAGACATCTCTTTGGAGAGAGTGACTCCAGAGATCGTGGGTAAGTTCCCACGCTTGGACTCTTCCATACTAAACCTCTTTAGTATGGTGTCAATGTACCTGGATTGGGACAATCCCAATATCCGTTTGGATCTATCTCTATAGATCCTGATTCCCAATATACAGGAGGCATCACCAAGATCTTTCATTGAGAATCTTTGTGATAAGAAGAGCTTGACCGATTGCAGCATAGGAATATCATTTCCTATCAAGAGTATGTCGTCCACGTACAATACGAGGAAGACAACCTTACTCTCTGCCACCTTCTTGTAGATACAAGGTTCATCTGGATTTTTGACGAAATCAAACTCTTTGATAACGACGTCAAAGCAGATGTTCCAGCTCCGCGATGCTTGCTTTAATCCATAAATGGATTTAAGCAGCTTGCACACCTTCCCGCTGCTCCCACTGTCTACGAAGCCTTCTGGCTGAGTCATGTACACGCACTCTTCTAAATCACCGTTTAGAAAGGCGGTCTTAACATCCATTTGCCAGATTTCGTAATCATGATATGCAGCGATGGCAAGCATGATCCGGATGGATTTAAGCATAGCCATTGGAGAAAAGGTTTCGTCATAGTCCACTCCTGGTCTTTGGCGAAAACCTTTTGCTACAAGTCTAGCTTTGAAAGTCTCCACTTTCCCATCTACACCAAGTTTCTTCTTGAAGATCCACTTGCTCCCAATGGGTTTTACCCCTTCAGGAGCAACGTCCAAAGTCCATACTTTGTTGGTGTACATGGATTCCATCTCGGACCGCATAGCATCCAGCCATTTCACTGAGTCCCTACTCGTGATGGCCTGCTCGAAGCTAGTTGGGTCATCACCCTCCATGATGCAATCCTCGCTTCCACCGTCCATGAGAAAACCATAGTATCTCTCAGGTTGGCAAGGAACCCTACTAGATCGGCGGAGTGGCTGGGGTTCATCGGGAACTACGGAATCCTCTTGTTCCACCAGATCTTCTGTTGTAGCTTCTGCAGCTGGAACTTCTTCCAGTTCTACCTCATGACCACTAATCTCTTTATCAAGAAATTCCTTTTCTAAAAAGGTGGCATGCCGAGAAACAAACACTCTTTGTTCCTCAGGATGGTAGAAGATATACCCTTGAGAATTCTTGGGATATCCTACAAATTTGCATAGAACAGACCATGCCTCGAGTTTGTCCGGATTTTGTCGTTTGACATAGGCTGGACAACCCCATATCTTAACATAGTTAAGACATGGTCTCTTCCCTTTCCATATCTCATATGGAGTGGTAGGCACAGATTTGGTGGGGACCATATTCAATAGATGTATGGCTGTCTCAAGCGCATACCCCCAGAAGGAAATAGGTAACTCAGCTGTGCTCATCATAGAGCGCACCATATCTAATAGGGTGCAGTTCCTCCGTTCTGATACACCGTTGTGCTGTGGTATATATGGAGGAGTCAGCTGAGAGAGAATCCCATTCTCTTTTAGGAAGTCCAGGAATTCATTGCTCAAGTATTCACCTCCTCGATCAGATCGAACGATTTTAATACTTTTTCCGGTTTGGTTTTCGACTTCTTGTTTATATTCTCTAAATTTCTCAAAAGCTTCAGACTTGTGTCTTATTAAGTACACATGTTCGTATCTTGAGAGATCGTCAGTGAATGTAATGAAGTACGAAGAACCATCCCTGGCATGTGTGGACATGGGACCACATACATCGCTATGTATTAGTCCCAAGAGTTCGGTAACTCTTTCTCCGTGTCCCGTAAACGGAGTTTTGGTCATCTTGCCTTTGAGACATGACTGGCAAGTGTCATAAGATGAAAATTCGAAAGGTTTCAAATATCCATCTTTATGCAACTTAGCCAGTCGTGTCACATTGATGTGACCCAGTCTACAATGCCACAAGTAGGATTCGTTCAGTTCTGAACTCTTCCTCTTGTGTGTGTTTGTTATGCTCAGAACTGCTGATTGATTTAGAACATAAATACCATTGCACAACGTGCCTGATCTAACCAACTTTTGGTTACGGAAAATGTTCATAACATTGTCCTGTAATACAAAATTATATCCCTCTTTACTTAATAAAGAAACCGATATAATGTTGCATATCAGGTTCGGCATGTAATAGCATTCGTTCAGAACCAATGTATTACCAGTTGGTAATACAAGGTGATATTCCCCGACAGTCTTAGCTGCAACAATTGCACCATTTCCAACTCTAATGTCTTTATCACCTTCTCCAAGTTCTCTACCTTTCCTGAGCCCATGTAACTGATTACATATATGGGATCCTGACCCGGTATCTAATACCCAGGACGTAGAGCAAATGGAGAAACAGTTCTCAGTAACGAACACACCCGAAGAAAATGCATCAACATGTACTTTCTTCATTCGGGTGGCATGGGAATCCTGGTATTCTCCTATATCCTGTTCATTCCTATAACTCTTATAGGAAAGAACGGAACCAACGTTCCCCAGCACAGTATAACATGCGGGTTCGATCAATACATCCATATTATTATCTTCATTAGGGCATGAAATGGTCGCTACCTGGAGAGAGAGAGAAGAAAACACTTTAGCGTATGCTCGTGCAAGATCAGATTGGTTATTATCTTATCTAATCAGGATGGCTCCCACTGCTTTTTATCAAATCTTCCTTCAAACCCTAAAAGGAAAGACTAGCCGGGATTAATTACACACTACAAGTTCGCCAATCTTTCAGCCAGGCCAGTGTCGGTACTTTGAGGGAGGTCCCCCGTTCTTTCGCACGAACCTAATTAATGTAAACCTCGTTTTCCCAGAGGCGTAACCTCGTTGACACCTTTCTAGACACCTACTTGATCAGCTAATTGCAATGTGTAAAACTCTCCCAGGAGTAACTCTTACTCGCAGTGGGTATCGGGATCCAACTATCTCATAGAAGGTATGCAATCTCATTGCAAATTTCAACACTTGAAATTCCCGATAATACTTTTGCCCCTAGCGTGCTATGACCTTGACGAAAGCCAACAAACCACAGCCCGCTAGTCAAGTTCAACCCGTACATTTCTTGACTGAATTAAACCCACCCGCACGGCCCTTGACGAAAGCCAACAAAGCCGTACGACTACCCTAATCCAGTCGCATCATATGCAGCAGATAAACAGCACATAGCTACCGCACACTACACCTTGACGAAAGCCAACAAATGTAGCACGAATACTATATGTAACCTATCTGAAATGACGGAGGGCTACGCAGGTTTTTCTGAAAACCTATTGCGTAATGAACTTGATATCGTTGTAGAATCAAATGAACTTTTGAAATGGAGTGATTTTGAGGCTTTTCTAGTTTTGCTAAAGGAGTCACTCCCGGCGAAGGGATCTCGGTCCTTTCCTCGTCGAATGAGGTGCGGGATATATCATATATATCGCTGTGCAAAGCAAAAACCCAAAAGCAGTCAAAAGCAAACCGAGTGTGTAGCATCTGCTAGTTATTGCTAAAGGAGTCACTCCCGGTGAAGGGATCTCGGTCCTTTCCTCATCGAATAAGGTGCAGGGTATATCATATATACCGCTGTGCAAAGCAAGAACTGTAGCTACCTGTTTTATTTTAAAATTCGATTCCACAACATCTTAGGTTTCTTATCTTTCATTAATCACATTAATGAAGTCCCATCATTTAAATACCTAAACATCACAGATAGATATGACGTACACTTATGCCGTCCGCATTCGCCTCGATGTCCCCTCGTGCACCGTTAGGTTAGGTAACTAACGACAGAGCAGGGCAGGGCTAGCGCGGGTGTAAAACATAAGTAACGTCTATATAATATATCATATATAATATATACTATACCATCACAGAGTTACAACACAGATATCGCAGCAGAATAAACATATGAAATATTGGATATACTAGGACATCCGTGTTTTCAATACGAGCCAGTATAAAACACGGATTCCACGGTCGTGATGAATAGCCAATCCCACACCCCCTAGACCCCTACGAGAGCGGCAAGCAACCCTGCCAATTCTAGGGTTAGGAGACCCGGATTCGACTCCTCGAGTTGGTCTCCCACTGGACCCCAGAACCCGGTTACTTGTGCTCCCCTCCTTGGGTCTATCCTAATGCGGAAAAGTAAATAATATACAAAAGGTGACATCTTCCGCTACCTGGAAGTGCCCCAAATAAAAGAATATTACATACAAGTTTTTACATGAATAAAAATGAAAAACACTCATCTCACATAAAAACCCCGGCTATGCAAACACGACGATCCAATATAACATATCCAGCAACACATAACATCACATGTCATCAACGTAAGTAAGTATGCATACCCCAATTGTCGTTGACGTATAGCAACGAAACCGGCGATATGAACATACTACACTTACGGTCACAGAAAAGAAAGTGTAAAACTACAACAATTGGAATCCGCAACTTCTTTAGACATCGTATGCCTAATCAAATGAAATACTTAGACATCACATGCCTAACAGATATAAATCCCGCATTTTAGTCTCATTATCGAAAACTCTTTTCAATATCATGTGGGACTAAACTGCTAGATTTATAACATTCATTCAGTTATCTTATAACTGTTTGTGAATTCCAATTATTGTATCACATTCCAGATAAACAGAAAATGTTAAACTTTCCGATCGAACAGTCGAATACCTAAGTTTTCCCGATACAGTCCAACACATGAAATAAGTCTAGCAACATTCAGTTCGTGCCTCAGTACCAACGGTCCAGCCGTAGAAGGGTCAAGCCAACGACTCACATGTGGCACGCCGTACTGCCCCAAACCCGAAGGTTCAAAGGGCAGTTCAAGACGGTCACATAATCGAGTTAAGGTTTGTTGTCTTCTAGAGGGTCCATCGCGTTACTTGCACTACTTAGAACGTCGTTAAACTACGGAAAAATCCAACACTTGGAAATTTCCCGACAGGGGAAAAATTGGGAATTTATATCCGGTCGAACTTTTTAACATATTCTGAAAATTATCCGGAAATACACAAAAGACGAAATTTGATAATCCGATCGAATCTTTGATTCCCAATACAACCCTAGAATACTCTTCTGTAGAGTCACAATAAAAATGTCCCAAAAAATATAGCATTATATTACATGAGTTACTGTGCAGAAAATATTAAACAAGCGAACAGTAAGGCCGCGGAACCGCCGCATCATGCATAGCACGTGCCGCGGTTCCGCGGTGGAAAAGTTGATTCAGGCCCTCGTATTTTACAGTAATTCAAATAACACCCTGCTTGATTTTCTGCATATTTTTAATTGACAAAAATCCCATTTTTTAGAAAAAATCCAGAGAGCATTTTAGGGTTTTGGGTTTCGGTTCGATCGGGTTTCAAACGTCGTCGGGACTTCGCCTAAGGCTCTAGCTAGGCTCTGATACCAGTGAAAGGTTCCTAGGCACCCTATAGTGGTCTCACAAGGTATCGAACATGCCAATTTAAAAAAATTGGTGCCGAGAAACCCTAGACTACGGATCTTAGACTAGATGTTTAGGCGAAATGAAAACTTAGTTAACACTTTAACTAGAAGTGAGATGCTACAACCTTTGTAGATCCGGATTTCCACTTGCTTAGCTCCACGTGGGTGTCCTCTCGCTGTCCGTCTCGAATCCTAGACTCGATCGTCGGCTTCATCGGGAAAACGAGCGGGCAATGTCGTCGGCTTCGTGCCGAAGATGATCTACGTCGAGGTTGCGCAAGATCAAGCTCCAACTTCACCAAGTTGTGAAACTTGTGAAGAAAACACCCAAAACAACTTGGCAAGAGGTAGAGGGTGAAGAAATAGGAGGTGGGTTCACTTTAGAATTGGATTTTACTCACTTTTGCTCAAGTTGCCATTGATGGCATCAAGCTTTTCATGAAGAAGAAGATGATGAAGAAGAAAGAATATGATAAGTTTCTTATTTGAAAAAGAAACTAATATGAATACTTATCATATCTTGACCATGGTCAAGTGTAGAGATTAAACTAAGGTTAGAAGGAATGGTTAGGGTTAAGGATGAGATAAGGATGGTGGACTTTGTCAAAGCTTCAAGAAAGTTCAACAAGAGACAAAGAAAGCCACCATTCTCATCTAAACCTTTAACTAAATAAATAAACAAATAAATAAATAAAAAGGCAAAACCCTAATCATCCCTTAACCATGGTTTAATTCTTCACACTTAACCTAATGAGCAAGTATCATCAAACATGATACAAAGATGTGCACAAAAGTATATCACATATACAACATGTACATCAAGTGAGAAAATCCATTTAAAGTGAACCAATACTAGTTAATGCAAAGTAATATATCAAATATATAATTATACATTAAATCATTAAATCAACACTTGATTTAACGATCCGGTTATATCGCATACAACCGACTAGTATCTAATGTATCGATTTATCGAATCAATGATTCGATAACTAGGTCATATCAAATATAACCAATCGAAACATTTATCGCGAGAATAAAATACGGTATCACATACACGCATTATTCTTGGTCCCGCACATATCTCATATGCGCTCCTATTTCGTTTCGCTTGAACCAGGAAACCTCTGTGTAGGACTCTAAAGACTCGTCAATACGCCGGTAGCAGATGATGATCATATCAAGCACCCACAAGCCGCAAGCGGTCTGCTAAACGTAACGGCCATCCGGGTATTGAGCGATCAGAAGATCGACGAGCTAGCCCGCTCACACTCCTGTGAATCCAACCAGTAACACTTACCGTACAGTCCGGTCTGTTCGTCTGATACGTCGCATATCAAGTCTAGGGGTGGTAAACGTCAGACCCCAATACTCGATAAGTCATGCCGATGTGAGGCTCATAACGGGTCGAGAAACTACTGGTATCACTTACCAGCAAATCTCTGATCAGCCCTGGCCAGGGACTTCCCTGTTACGGCCAATCGAGCACAGCGCAACATCAACCCCCAATACCGGGAGAGACGAAACCCCTCCTATCGCTCATTGCCTCCATGTGACTCGGGACTGTACCCAAAGACCACCGTTTTGCACGCCCTCATGGACGTGGTAAGGTGGAGATCAAAGCATAGTGGGAATCACACAAGTCTCTATGACGATCTCGGGTCTACAGACTAACATGCACAAGTGTCACCTGAGAACTGCCATCTGACGTGAGGTATAATACCATCTGGGAGTTCTCGGCGAGTCCGTCCAGTGTACCCAGTCTCCACTGAGCACCCGTATACCATCTCTGATGTCAAACACCAATGGATATGGGATCATCCATCGCCCATCACATGGGTCGAAAAGCGTATACGCTAGTCTACTCTGGTATATCGATGCCCCGTCTCGATACACCTACGACTAGGGACCTTGAAGGATGTACTTATGGACTACCATGTTCCCACTAGTATGATCTGCATCATAGTCCAGGTAGTCAAGTACACATCCTAAGGGCTTTACCAACATGTAACTATAAGACAGTTTAAAGAGACAAGTGTACATGTTAAGATAAAGAGTAACCAGATAGCATACTATCATATCGAGCAAGAAAGTCATATCTATATATGTCCAAGCATCCAATATAATATACATCATCTGTACAATACTGGCCTCTAGGGCATACATACAACTAACAGACACTGTTCCAAATAAGTTTGGGGGTATGTATATACCTTTTTGTATTTATTTGTGGATATTCTTTTCCTTTTTTTCTCTTTCTTTCTTCTTTGCTCTTTAAAAAAAATTGAAATTTTTTTTTTTGTGTATATCTAACCGACATTTTTTGACCCTTTAAATGATCTCTTCATGCGATGACAGTGAGGACACTGTCCAGTTTAAGTTTGGGGGTACGCTCGGTACGCATTTCTAACCTTCGCATTCATATGTATATTTTGCATCTGCATATTAAAATCCATAAAATCTATAAAAATCTGAAAATTTTCTAAAAACATAAAAACTTTTCTGTCAAGTTAGCTAGTGGGAGGACTCTGATTCAACATTTCGACGGTTTTGTTTGATAAAATAAGAATAACTAAATCTTATCTTTAGATTTTGAAAACCTGAAAGATAACTCTCCTTTGAAGTTAACTATAGCTGATATACGTCTTTACATCACACTACACGTGTCTTGAGTTGTGGAAATTAGATGACAGGTCTTTTATGTCTAAAAACTTTTAAAATAGATAAATGATTTTCTAAGGATCAAATAGGTTTGTTCTGAAATAAGTAATACCAAGAATAGTTTATGAAGTGAAGTGAATATGAAGGAATGTTATTGATGCCTTAATTGGAACTAAGTCTGAAAAATAACCCATCTGGAACTTGATTGGAATGATTACACACCGAACCCACTAAACACGCCTTTTGTCCAAAAAAATAATTGAACTGCCGGTTATATCTCCTTTCGTATTAAATCATCATGATTTTCACGCCAAACTATCTTTTGTTTTTTGGATCTAGGTAACTTGAGTAATTAAGTCCGCTGGGGTGTTTCTACACCTAATGCCCTAAAACCAACTGGTTTGGGTGCATTGGCCCAAAACTCGCTAAGAAGCCTAGAAAGTCCAGATTAAAACAAAGTCAAGAAAGCGTTCTTTCCGAGTTAAAATTCCTAACGGTTCTTTGTGTGAGAATAATCTTGATAAAAGACAGATTTTATAAAAAAAAAATTTAGCAGAGATATGAAGGTTTTATTCTAGGATAAAGACTATTGCACGTTCACAGAGGTGTGTATGAAATGAAAACAAGAAAAAGGTGGAGTGAAAAATAAGACCTAGTTTCCTGTTAAGGAAAATAGAAATTCTGATGTTGAAACCTTACTGGAAAACGAAACTTGAAAAATGCTTAACTCTTTATAAAACTTATGTGATCCTTTTAAAATTGTTATCTGAGCTTTATTGTGTGACATGATGACTTTAATCGATCCTTCTGGAACTTAACGACACTATTTGCACTGCACGTAAAGACATATAAAATCTGTAGTTAAATAAGAAGCAAGGTGTGAAAAATAAAGGTTCGATAGTCCAGACTTAGGATAATAGAATTGTTATTTTCTGAAACAAAACATTAGAGTTTGAATCATAGTTATTTTGCAAAACTAGCTTGACCGGATTTTGTGGGTAGTATCCGCTGAAAACCCTCAGGAGACAACACTCCTCCTACTAGGGACACCTAGAGGTTTAACGGCTTGTTGCACATGCTCAGTGCAATCGCGTTCCCTGCGAAAGTGAGGTTAGGAAATTTTTTGTGAATAAATTGGCTTTGCTCGGGACGAGGAAATGATAAGTTTGGGGGTATTTGTTCGTATCAGATTTTTGCATTTTTATACTCCCCAATTTTTATCATATTGCTTATCGGTAGGTACTCTTGAGCCGTGTTTGCTAGTCAATTGCAGGATACAGGTTCTCGGCTCTGAACGATGAAATTCATAGAAAAGAACGACAAAATCCGTGTTCCTGCCAACCACAGATAAAACATGGGTCTCCGCTCTCTATCCGTATGTTGCCACACACCAGTTTGAGAGACAAAATGGCAAATCGATTGTCATCTTCATGCACAAGCACAATGGCAACACCAAGTCCAAGAAATTTACGCGGAGCTCAAGAAAATCATGGCAAAAAGATCCACATCCAATCACCTTTTGGTCAACTAAAATTCTGGAAGAAATGTGGAAAGATTATCAGAAAAAACATATACCAAACAGCAGACAACATCAGACCAAGGGGCCCCACAAAATCCGAGGAGCCAACTCCTCTATTAGGCCGCGGTTCCGCGGCATTAGCAGGCTTAGGCCGCGGAACCGCAGCCGTACGGTGTCGGCAGCGTGTCATCTTTCAGGGGTACTTTGGACTTTTCATGAAGAGGCAGAATTTTGCCCTAGGTTTCCAGTTTCCTACCTATAAATAGTCCAGAACTTTCCAAAGTGAAGGGTGCTTAATCTTGTATTTTAGGTTTTAGAATACTTGTTGGTCTTCTTCCTCTTCTCATCTCTTCTCCATTGAAAAACTTGTAGTGAGCTTTTGTGAGTGAAGAATGATGAATAAAGAAGTTCTTTTTGTTATTATACTTGTCTTGCTCTTGTTATGTTAATTTCTTGTAATCTTCAATTGATAATTTAGTTGTTGTTATTTATTGTTGTTTCTTTTTTATTCTCTTTTCCTTTATCCTTAAACAACCATGATGCTTACATTTGATCTTTGCCAAGGTGAGGTCGCAAATTGCTAGTTGTTATCTTCTAATCTCCTTCTTTCTATCTTTCTCCTTTGTTTTATTTTTCGTTCTTCTTGTAATGGGTGAGTAGTTTCCATACTTGTTAGGGTAGAATAAGGGAAGTTTGAGAGAAAGAAATCTCTCTCACTCTTTCCTTGCCCAACATCTTAAATCGAACTCCCGTTAATTGAACCACAATCCGCTCCCTACGGCACCCTATCCTACATGATAGCGGTGATTCCGTAGTGAGACCGGTTGTGGTTGAATTAACCGGAGGTTAAGGCTAAGAGCCAAGAACGGACGAACAAGCACCAAAAGGAAGAACTTATGCGTTAGAAAGCCTAGCTTATACTCGCAAGTTCCTTCCTAGTCGTGCTAATCCCCGTTGTTGCCGATTACCGTAACACCGATATTAAGAGTGGCAACGAAAGAAGTGAGCGACTCCTAACTCAAACTAACCTAATCCTAACCCTAACAAGCTCTCTTTACATATCATTTTAATACTTAGTTAATCACAAACAAATCTGGACTTTTGGACTTAACTCGTTAAAGCACATAGAAAAAGATTCCTATCTCCCTGCGGACGACCCGTACTCAACCGGCTAGCTACAAGCGAAACCGTCTTGATTGCGGTAACAAACTTAGCACGCAAAAACTCTACCAATCAGCAACTTCATAACCCAAAAGAGACAAGCTACTTCACTTAGTCAACAGCATCTCTTGGACGCGTCGGCTCGCCAACTTCGCGCCCGAGTTGCCTCGGTCCAGAGGTGGGAGCCCGTAAAATAACCCGGCGTTGTGGTGCCCGTTTCGACGAGGAGGCGACAACCAGAGATTCCGCGAGGGGATCGGAGTGGAGGCGAAGACCGAAGGACACGGATCACTTGGTATAGCCTTCTATCCCATCTTCTAGTTTGCTAGTGTTAGGTTAATGGCCCGATCCGGGTTAATAGTGCGCGGTGGTGCCGGTTTGCAAGTTTCGCAAAGTTTTTCGTTTCCGAATTCCGGCGTCGGATCGACGGCCGGGGTGCCGCCGTGCACTTACGTATTACATAGCATACTATGTACAAGATAACAAGGGTTCAAAACCAAAATACAATCCGAAGGAAACCCTAGATGATACTCTCCTACGGATAGAGCATGTACATTGGAACTATTTCCAACCCGCAAAGTATGGTCTCCAGTCTTCAAAACTCTACGGTTTCTCAACCCCTGCACACAATTGCAGATGTGAGAACTAGAACCGGTATCTAATACCCAAGATGCAGAGTTAATTGAAAAACAGTTCTCAGTTACAAACACACCTGAAGCTGAAGCATCAGCATGCTTCTTCTTCTTGAGATCAGCAAGATACACAGAACAGTTGCATTTCCAATTTCCTGACTTGTGGCAGTAAAAACATTCTCCTTTTCCATTTCCCGCGGCCCCAGTTATTTCTTTCCCCTTCGCCTTTTTAACCCCACCTTTATGTTTGATGGGTTTCTTCTTCTTCTTTCCCTTGGCCTTGGCTTTTAGGATGGAAGAGGAAGATGGCCCAGCAAACAGAGCGGGAGTCTTCGCTGTTTTCAGTGTGCTCTCTGCACTACTCAACATATTAAGAAGTTCAGGCAATAATTTCTCCAAATCGTTCATATTGAAATTCACTTTGAACGGAGCAAAGGCGAGGGGGGGAGACTGCAGAACAATATCCGTATATTGCTCATTATCCATTGTCCATCCCAGTTCCTCGAGTTCTTCTATAAGACCAATCATCTTCAAAACATGTTCTCCTACTGACGCGCCAAGGGCCATTCGCATCTGAAACAACTTTCGAGATGCCTCGTAGCGTAAAGTACGAGATTGCTCTTCATACAACTCCTTTATATGAAGAAAGATGGATTGAACATCCATCTTCTCGTGCTGTTTCTGATGGATATTGTCCATAGAAGTAAGCGCGAGGCACTTGGCCATGTTGCAATCAATATCCCATGTTTTTCGGATCTCTCTATCCGAAACGGATGATTCAGGTCCTGGGACGGGTGGGGCTTTGGTAGTGAGGACATATGATACTTTATCATATGTGAGTGCAATGTTTATGTTCCTCAACCATTCTTTATAATTCGGCCCTGTCAGTTTGTTTTTCTCTAAAAGAAGCTTAAGTCCTGTCATCAGTATCTGCCATTAGGAGAGAGAAAAGAATACACTCAGCGAAATGCTCTTGCAAAGAATTAGATTGGTTATTATCTTATCTAATCAATGTCTCCCACTGCTTTAATCAAATTTTCTTTCAAAACCAGAAAAGAAAACTAGCCAGGATTAATTACATTCTACAGTTTCGCTAACCGGTCAGCCAGGCCAGTGTCGGTACTTTGAGGGAGGTTCCCCGTGCTTTCGCACGGACCTAATTAAAATAAACCTCATTTTCCCAGAGGTCAAACCCCGTTAACACCTTTCTAGATACCTACTGGATTAGCTAATTGTAAAGTGCAAAACTCTCCTGGGAGTAACACTTACTCACAGTGGGATCGGGATCCAACTATAATATAGATGGTATGCAATCTCATTGCAAATTTCAACTCTTGAAACTCCCGATATGGTTTTTACCCCTAGTTACTTATGACCTTGGCTATGGTCAACATATAATAAGTACTAGTCAAGTTCTACCCGTCATTTCGAGATTAACTAGACCCATCCATATGACCCTTGACTATGATCAACATAATCACATGAATTTCCTAACTAATCGCATCATATGCTTTGTAGGAAGACATCACTTAGCTACCGTACACTACGCCTTGACCATGATCAAAATACGTAACACGAATACTAAGTACTCTGCTTCCTAAAATGACGGAGGGTTGCGGATGGTTTTTATGAAAACCTTTAACGCTTTGAACTTGATCTCGTTGTAGAATCAAAACAATTTAGAAAAGGAGTGGCTTAAGCTTCGCATCTTTTGAAACTTGCATTTTTCTTAAAAAGCCAAGTGGGTTTCAAATCCGATTCTACAACATCTTTTAGGGTATTATTTTACTTTACATTAATCTTATTAATGTAGTCCCATCATTTAAGTTCCTAAGCCATCACAGAAAAGAAACGAAAATAGAACGTATACATGTACCATCCGCATTCGCCACAGTGTCCCGTTATGCACTGTTATGTTACTTAACTAACTGCATAGCGGGGCGGGACTAGCACGGGTGTAAAATATAAGCAACGTTTATTATATATCATTTATATAATAATAATCCATTCATCTCAGATACTAATTAATCACATTACAGAATATCAACAGCAGAAGCACATATGAAAATAAAAAGGATATCTAGGAAGTCCGTATTTTGTATTCAGCCAGCAATAGAAAATACGGATTCCACGATCGCGAGGAATAGCCAAGCCCACATCCCAAGACCCCTACGAGAGCGGCAAGTGATCCTGCCAATTCTACAGTTTAGGAGACCCAGTCTCGACTCCTCGAGATGGCCTCCCACTGAACCCTAGAACCCGATCACTTGTGCTCGCCTCCTTGGGTCTGTCCTAATGCGGAAAAGTAAATAATATACAATAATGGTGACATCATCCTCAATGCGGAAGTGTCCCAAATAAAAGAATATTACATACAATTAACTTTTACATGAATGAAAATAAACACTCTCATCTCACATAAAACCCCCGGCTATTCGATCGCGACAATCCTGCACATCATATCTCAGCAACACATAATATCTCATATCATCAACGTAAGCAAGTATGCGTATCCCGATTGTCGTTGATGTATAGCAACGAAACAGGCAATACACCACATACTACACTTACGGTCGCAGAAAAGAAAGTGAAAAACAACAATTGCAACTATCACAATCTCAAATATCAAGACGATGTTTAACATTTCGATCGAATCAACATAGACCTATAAATTACACCGAGAGCTTAACACTTGAGCAAAGTTACAATTACTCAAAAACGTGCCACAGTGTCTATGGTCCAACCGTAGAAGGGGTTACCCAACGCCTCACCTATGACACCATGGAACTACGGCAAACCCGAAGGTTCGATCGCGGTTTCGTGGGCATAGAATCGAGTTAAGGTTATTATGTTCTTCTAAAGGGCCCATAGGATACTTGCGCGACTATTGAATATAAAGTTAACTTAAGAAAATTACAACACTTGGAAACTTCAGCGGGGTCAAGATGTAGCGTTATGAAGTTCGTTCGAACTGCTAAACATTGTCAAGGTTACCAATACAATGCTAGAATTTATGACTACGAAACACTACGAATTAGCCCGTAATCAAAATAATCATCACCTGAAAATTTAGGCTAAATAAACAATACCTGAAACCCCAAATAGAAGACAACAAAGCACTGGAGCAATACGGGGGGAATGGAGCATTGGGGGCCGACCTGCTCGGATTTAGGGGCCAAGTGCTCGGCCAAAATCTGAGCACTCCCCTCCGTATTTCCCTTGTGTTCTTAGAATGTCCCAAATATGACTCTGCAGCCAATTAAAAAAAATTTAGACGACCTTTTAAAAAATTTACAGAGAGCTAGATTAGGGTTTCGTAATATCGTATTTTCGGAGTCGATTTCGTTTTCGTAATAGTTCTAATACCGTGTCCAAAATTCTAGCTTGGCTCTGATACCATTGTTGGGTTTCCTTAGCACCTACTGTAGAGTATGGAAGCATCACACATGCTACTTTAAAAATTATAGAGGTGCTAAGCAAACAAAGCAAGGATCTTTAACTAGAAGTCTAGGGTAACAACTAAAGTATCACATACTATAAACATATTATCACTAAGTGAAAGGAATATAACCTTTGTAGTCCTCTTGAAATGACTCCTAGGATCGTTGAGAGTTTGAAAAAGCTTGCAAGTAAGCTCCTTTGTCCACGATGATCCACCCGAAGTTCACTTTGTCCAAGCTCCTAGCTCCACTTGTTCAAAGAAGAAGATGAAGCTTAACACTCCAAACTAATTGGCTAGATTAGAGTAGAATGATGAGGTGTTTGTTTTCTCTAATCAAAACCCTTTCTTTTTTATACCCTCACTCTATATAAAACTCAAGAGAGCTTGGAGAATGAGGAGGAAGATGAAGGCAACTCAAGAGCTCAAGATAATATCAAAGATAATGAATAATGAGAATAGAAAATAACATATATATTTTCTTGTTCTCCTCTCAAACCATGGTAACAAATATCTAGATATTATTGTAATTGAGTTAAAAGCCAAAAGGAAAACTAATCCAAGTTAAAAGGTAGGTGAAGTATGGTTAACTTTTGGAAGAGTATAGAAAGATAACCATGGATTAATATTTCCTTTTCTTTTCTTTTAACTTAAATACAAATGTATTTATATATAAATATAAGTTCCATGTGAGTCTTGTATTGCCATCAAAGGTGTATCATCAACCATGACACTTTGTATGCATGTATGTGTCCATGCACATCAACATGTGCATACATGCATGCATACACCATATAATAAGAAATGGGTTTAATAAAAGAAAATAAACTAAAAGTCAATTGTTAAATCAACACTTGATTTGACAAACCGGTCATATCAAATACGACCCGACCAATAGAAAAACGCCCGACTAAAATACTGTATCACATGCACGTATTTAATCGGGTCCGAGTGTATATCACATATGCACACCACATCGTTTCGCCTGGGTTAGGGAACTCCAGTGTGGGACTCTAAGACTCGTCAATACGCCGGCAGTGGGTGATGATCATATCAAACACCCACAAGCCGCAAGCTGTCAGCTAAACGTAACGGCCACCCGGGTATTGAGCGATCAGAAGAAAACCAGCAATGCTGTCAAAACTCCCGTCGAGCCATCTGGCAACACTTACCGTACAGTCTGGTCTCCTCGTCAGATATGTTGCATATCGAGTCTAGGGATGGTATCGTATACCCCAATAACTCAATAAGTCATGCTGGTGTATGGCTCATAACAGATCGAGAAACTACTGATAACCCTTATCAGTAAATCACAGCAGCCCTGGCAAGGGACTTCCTGTTATAGCCAATCGAGAATAGCACAACATCAACTCCCAATACCGGGAGAGACGAAACCCCTCCTATCGCTCATTGCCTCCATGTGCCTCGGGACTGTACCCAAAATCCACCCGTTTTCACGACTCAGTACAGCCGTGGTAGGGTGGAGATCAAATTACAATGGGAGGACACACAAGACTTTATGACGATCTTGGGTATACAGACTAACCTGTACCAGTGTCACCTGAGAACTGCTATCCGACGATAGATATAATACCACATAGGAGTTCTCGGTGAGTCCGTTCTATGTACCCACTCTCCACTAAGAACCAGCATACAATCTTTGGTGTCACAACACCAGATGGATATGGGATCATCCATTGCCCATTATATGGGACAAGAATGGTATACGCTAGTCTACTCTGGAATATCGATGCCCCGTCTCGATACACCCACGACTAGGAACAGTTCAAGGATATGCTTATAAACTACACGTGTCCCACTAGTATGATCTGCATCATAGTCGGAGTAGCCAAGCAAATATCCTAAGGGCTTTATCAACATGTATCAAATGAATAAAATGCATGATCAAATGAACATGTCAAGATAAAGTAAACTAGATAGCATACTATCATGTCGAGCAAGAAAGTAATCTATATACATATATACATGTCCAAGCATCCAGTATACATATAATGGCCTCTAGGGCATACATATATCCAACATTATCAACACGAAACTTGAATATATTTGGTATGAGAAAATCTGTATTCTTATCTTCGTAAAACTTTTGTAAAATCACCGAGGTATCATCAATCAAATCATCAGAAATCCGTCTCAAGCATCGAAACAAAATACGAATATCTTAATGTCTCGATGTATCAATATCTCAATGTCTCAATATCTCAATCTCTCAATACCTTAATGTCTCAATATCTCGGGCTCCATCAGTCCAGATCGGCACATATCATCAAATCTCACGACTACGACGGTATCATCCGGATATCTGCCGTGCCCGACATCACCGGTAGGTAGTCTGCCCCTGCCAGGCTCATCATCTACAACTCGAGCTTCTTGCCCCGGGGTACCATACCGGGCCCACCATGTACCCGAAACGGTTCATCCTACTCCTCGAATCGGGTCTCGAAAACCAACAGCAATCTTGAAAACTCATGATGGACGACCCATACATTACGAGAAAACTGCAACTTGCATTTTAAAATGATAATAAGTTTTTATAAAATTCTTGCGGTTTTCCCCAAAATACAGAAATGTGATAAATACCGAAATCCTCGAGAAGAATCACAATATATAAATATGCCGGTGATGATGGAAATCTATGATACGGTAGTATATACCATATGAAATACGGCCAGAATCTATGCATGAATCATGATGCAATGAGGTATGTATACATGATTAACAATCGTACGTATCCATTTAATGAGATGAAAATACATGTATAAATATACAGATCATATACGATGCAAATGCATAAATATCTATTCTAAGCAAGTTCTATAGTGTTCGTGACATAGCAATTACCAATGGCGTGTGTGTTCGCATAATTAGTGCACGTGCGGCAGGAACCAATGGTAATGGTGCATGTGTCCTATGAGATGATATCACATATATATCTATATCTATATCTATATCTATATATATATATATATATTTTATATATATAACGATGCGATGCAATGAGATGGCTAACTAGGAAACTACGCATATAATGCAAATACTATAAGTAATACTAAACCATCGGGCGCCTCGCGCCATCCAGACGATCCCCCCAGAGATGTATACATCTACTCACCGGGACCCCTCGGCTAATCTGATCCGATATCCGGCGTGTCTTTCCACGCTGCGTCCGACGCCTCTGCACCTGATCCTAGAATCGCACACAAGCAATTAAAGGATAAATATACGAATTGTCACAGGGCAAACGACATAAATCAAACAACACGCGCTAATTAAACGCGCACTCACATGGCGCACAAATGCGCTCGCGCCAACGCCACAAATTACAGCTAAGGTCGCTGTACGTTACAACTACCCATCCTAGTACTCATTCGTACAAATTGCGCATTCACAACACATTAAATATCTTAGGGATTAAGCTGTAGGTTATCGAAATCTTAACTTAATTCAAATCGATAAATTTCCAAAAACCTAGTAAGCGGTCATTAACCATTTTAATACAAATCTTTATGTTTTAACTAATCTAGTGGCCACAATGCTAACTAAATATCTTAACTAAGTCACACAAACCATTTCTAAAATTTTATCTCTCCTCTTTATATTAATTATAAAAACCTAGTTTGCAAAAAACATAATTAGGACAATTTAAATGTAACAATTTATAAATTAGCAACAAGATTAAGTTTTCCATATCATAACATGTTAAACTACACTTTGTAATCATAATTGACTGATAAAAATCGTAACCTAGCTCAAAACCCCTTCTCTTGAAATTTTAAATCTTGAAATTAAAGCCATAATTAAACACTTAATAAGCTAAATTAAAGTAATTAACTAACAATCAAACCAAATGCATAGGATTATACCTCAACATTCAAGAGATCAACTTGCAACATGGCCTCCCTAATTGCCCATCTTGCTCCAAGATTGAAGCTTGTTTGGCCAAAGAATAATAGTTAAAGATTTAATTAGGATTTAGTGGGGATTTATATTGATTTTTGATGAATTTTGACGAATTTTTTGAGATGGAAGTGAGATGGGAAATGAGAGGGGCTGCATGGAGGGAGGGCTCGGCCAGGATTGTTAGGGAATAGAGAGAGAGAGAGAAGTTTGTAGATGTGTGTAGAATAGTCCCCCCATTTATTACACCTTTTATTCTTTCATTAATTTATTAATTTCCTTTTCATTTTTGTTGCAATGAAAAGATATTAAAGAGAGAAAATGGGGGGCTGCTAAGCATGTGGCTCGGCCCAGGTTGGAGTTTTGGGTGTGTGTGTGTTGAAGTTTGTAGAAATTTCTAGTTTAGACACCCTACAAGTCTCATTTAATACACCTTTCTTTAATTCTATTTTAATTTCTTTTCTAATTAAACTAGAATTCTATAGAACTTGGAGACAAATGAAGGAATATAGAATTTGTTACAAACCTGTTAATAAGTTGTCATGGTTCATATTTTTATAATTTACCCATTCTCATTTTGTAATTATCATTAATTAAATGTTTAATTAAAAACATATAATAAAATTTTAAATAATTAATTAAGGAAAAATATTTAAGTAAACTAATAATTTATAAGTGACTAAATAAATACCAATTACAAGGAATTACATAGTTAAAATAGGCGTATTCAAGTCTATGTTGAAAATAATTATAGTTTAGTTTTACGGAAAATACGAGTAATTTTACCAATTATCCGAAACTTCACCTAAAGGATTTTATTTATTTATTTATTTTTAAAACGTTACAATCTTACCCCTTAAAGAAATTCGGTCGCCGAATTTAAAATCTAACTATATGCCCTCAAAGAGATAGGAACATTTCTTCCGCATCTCGACCTCGGATTCCTACGTGACCTCTTCGCCGCTCGGGCGATGCCAAAGAATCAAAATGGTCAGTATGACCTCGGACCTCGGTTTCTTCTCCTACCGATCTAGAATGACTATCTGGTACTCGGCTAAAGAAAGATTGTGCTCCTGCTAGATCGTCTGATGATGTATCACGTGAGAGGAGTCATGAAGGTACTTGCGGAGCATCAATACATGAAACACGGTGAATATCAGGAAATCTGGGTGAAAGAGTCAAACGATACGCAACTGTGCCGACACGCTCAAAAATCTCTAAGGGACCCACATATCTGAATCTAAGCTTCCTTTCCTCCTGAATCTCAACATGCCCTTCATCGGAGAAACCTTCAAGAAGACATGATCGCCAACAGCGTCTATCGGCATAAAACTTCTTCCTGCCCTATGCCGCTTTTATCCTATTCCGAATCAACTGAATCTTTTCGGTCGTATCCTGCTCAATCTATGGCCCCAAAATGCTGCTCTCACTGAGCTCTGTCCAACTTACGGGTGATCGACATCTCTCACCACAAAATGCCTCAAAGTGTGCTATCTGAATCGCTTCCTGGAAGCTGTTATTGTAGAAAAACCTTATCAAGGGCTAATGACGATCCCAACTACCACAAAATCTAGAACTCAAACTCGAAGCGTGTCCTCAAGAATCAATATGGCCCGCGGATAGAAAACTACCCTGAAACTTAATTGGTGTCCAAAGCCTCCTGAAGTTTCGGCCATGGTCGGCTGGCGAATTGGGTGCCTCTATCAGACACATTACAAGTCGTAACTCCATGTAGTCGCACCATCATATCAACACACTTCTGAACGAGTCCGGAAGTGGTCTTATCTGGTAGAAAATGAGATGCTCTCCGTCAATCGGTCTACGATCTTCCAACTAGAGTCACACTCTTGACTGGTCCTAGGTAGACCCACAATAAGATCCGTAGAATTCTTTCCCATTTTCCACTCTAGAATGGGCAAAGGTTGTAATTCTCCTGCTGACCCTTTATGCTCAGCCTTGACTTGCTGACAAGTCCGCATCCGGAAACAAAGTCTGTGACATCTCTCTTCATCCCTTCACATGATATCCGGATGACGTTAAACATTTCGATCAATTTATCAAAGTCCCACAATTTCCTAAGATCTTAACACTTGAGCACAGTTTAAAAATACCCAGATCATGCCACAGTACCTATGGACCAACCGTAGAAGGGCAGACCCAAGCCTCATTAATGGCACCGCGGAACTGCCGCAAACCCTAAGGTTCGAAAGTGGTTCCATGGTCATTATGTCGAGTTAGGGTTTCCTTCTTCTAGAGGGTCCACAGAATTACTTGCATGATTTTCCGAATACCATAAACTTGGAAAAATGGGTTTTTGATATCCGTTCGAACTTTTAACTTCGCCTAGACAACATGCGAAAATCGGAAACAATGTTAAAACTACGAATACGAAACACTCTGAATTGCCTATATTGTAAGATCACATCACATGCAAACTTAGCAAAAACTAGCAACGCCTGAAACTCTAAAACCGAGATCCTGGAACACTGAAAAAAATTTGAAGCCAGAACTCTCAAACAGGGCCGGCTGTCACGAAGAATCTGCTAATCTGCCGTCGACTGTCCCTGTACTGTGCTCAACCAAAAAAACTACCTCCGGCTTCCGACTCAAAAATATCTGCCACAACATTCTCCTTGCCCGGACGATAAAGAATCTCGTAGTCATAGTCTTCACTAGCTCCATCCATCGGCGCTGTCTCAAATTTTGATCTCACTGCTGAAAATGTACTTTAAGCTTCTTGTGATCCGGAATTATCTAGCACGACCCGCCTTATAGTAGTGTCTCCCGATCATAAGTGAAAAGACCACCACAACCATCTCTAAGTCATGCGTGGAATATTTCTGCTCGTGCTTCTTCAATTGCCGAAAAGTATCGCAATAACCAACAAAACCGCCTGATCCTGAAGGCAAAGACAATACTAGCGTCGTAGTCCAACGAATCTTTAACTACGGAAAACACTGTTTACAAATTCCCGGTCAAAAAAAAGGAACTCTCTTCCGGGTCAACTCAGCCAACGTTGCATCTATATGAGAAAAACCCTGTACGAAATGTCAATAGCATCCGTCCAAACCCAAAATGCTGCGAACCTCCGTCACTGATACAGGACTGGGCCAGTGCTGAACGGCCTCAACCTCATTCGGTCCCATACATATACTATATTTCTTAACTACATGACCTAAGGAGTCAACACCATCCAACTAGAAAACACACTTAGAAAATTCAACGAATAGCCGGCGCTCCTACAAAATCTGCAACGAAATCCCCAATTACCGCTCAGGCTCCACTCAGCTCCAAAAGTACACTAAGACGTCCTCAATAGACACGATGATAGACTGATCAAGAAACGGCCTGAATATACGATTCATCAATCCTTAAACGCTGCTGGGGCGTTGATGAGCTCGTACGACACCACAAAGACTCATAACGCCCGTAACGTGTGTGAAAAGCAGCCTTCGGAAAATCATCCTCTCGAACCAACAACTGGTAGTAGCCTGACCGCAAGTCAATCTTCGAGAAATGTCCCGCACAGTAGCCCAATTCAACTGACGAAAATCGATGCACAATTACAACTGTCGCCTCTCTTCTTGACGAGCAGGACAGGAGCTCCCCAAGGTGACGCACTCGGTCGAACAAGCCCTTTATCCAACAAATTTGCAACTGATTTTTTTTCTGTCCTCTTAAACTCTGTCGATTCCCTCCGACATGGCGGTAGAAAAAGACCTTATGCTGGGGATCAAGTCAAGCAGAACACAATATCGCGCTCCGGCGACAAACTAAGCAACTTGTCAAGAAAACATCCTTTCCCCAAGGGCCGACTAGCGCGAAAAGCAGAAATCAAACTAGAAAGGGTAGCGCTACGATCTCCCTGAACGACAAGAACTGGCGCACCCGGAAAACTGAATCCGACTGCCTTCTCGCGGCAGTCCACAGACGCAAAACACGTGGCTAATAATCTATGCCCAACAGAACTTCGAAGTCAAACAAATCGAGAAGAATCGGATTAACAGGAGAATCCCTATTTCCGATACGAATGAACAACATATCGAGCGACCAAAAGATCAGCATGTCACAACGGCGTCTATCTAACCACCTCTGAGCTGGCATACTAGTACAAATCCGCTTGGTCCAGAAACGACCAAAGTCTCAGAAATGCGCTCCTCTAGCAGTAAGGTTGCATCCATCGCGGCTTCATAAGTGTTAAAATGCTGAGTGCCTATAGAAAGCAACAACTGTACGTCCAATCTCCAAAAAAATCTTTTTATCCGTTTCTCTTCAGTGTCCTCCAGGTAAGGAGCATATCGAACCACCAAGAAATCTGAATGTCGTACTCGGACACTGCCATCCCAGAAGTCTTGCGCAAAGACTTAATACTACGAGCTCGGACATCTCGAACGCTCTCTGGAAGGAAACGTACAAGAAATATAGCTATGAATTCATCCCAAATCATAGGAAGTAAATTTGCAGCTCGGCCTCTCTCGACTGACTCGCACCACGTCTGAGCAGGACCTGTCGACGAAAACTTGCAAGCTCAACCCATATCTTTTCAGAACATCTCTGTGAACGACAATTCCAGCCATCCTATCGAGGATTGTCTATGTATCCTCCGCTGCATCTCTGCCGGTAAAAACAAACTGGAGGCCTCAGCCTCAAAACTCTTATAAGGATATGGAAATAAACTTGCTAATAACAGAAACAGCTGCCTGTGCAGCAGGTACAAACACAGTCCCTAAAATAGGAGGGACATCATCGGCTCTCGGAGCTCCGCTAGCCTTAACTAACGATCCAACCATCTGTCATACGTCCTAATTACTCGACTCCAGCCTAGCCATTCTTCCTGGAAAAGGCGGACCACTCTGTCCCTGAGGGGTAGGCGTACCGCCCTGATCGACCCTCGTCTTAAACGAGCCTACTCTAATATCATCCCTGGCGGCAGCCCTCTGGCCCTCGTAGTCTCCGGCAGCATAGTGGCTGGAACCAGAAACAGGATCGATAGGAACATCGCGATTGAATCAAAGGTTTTCCGGAAATCAAGGAAGGAAATACAAGCAAATATATATATCCTAAGATCACTTAGGCATAGTACCGTATCGTAAGTATGCCACGGAACATACACACGCTACGCCACTCTGCTCAAGTCACCTACTCCATCTACCAAAGGTCATCGTACACTCGGAAAGGTAAAACCTATCGCTCTGATACCAATTTTGTCATGGCCCGAAGGTACGGAATGTGAATGGCGCTTAAATTACGTAACGTCTCACGGCGTAACGTAACCTAAGTAAGCCAAAGCCCAGAAATCTAAACCTTATAAGAAATAGAGTGAAGGAAACTTTAGTGAAAGAAAGCAGTTTTAACCAAAACAAGTTGCAATAAACAGTTTAAAAACATCATAATTTCCCGAAAATTCCGGCAGAGCCTCCTTTGTAAATACTGGCCCCGAAACGGGTACAAACAAGAAAATACATATACATGAATAAAGGCATCCCCAAGCGGGAGCTAGCTCTACGCCAAAGGCGGAGTCACAACCACATGAAATATATATATCATCGAGTGCGGAATAAGAAAATAAAAGCATAAGAACATCACGTCGGCTCAAGTGAGCATCGACACCAAACCACAAATACAAGTCTCACAAATCTTACCGTCTAGTCCAATATACAAGGGTAGATGGAGTGTACTAGATACAAAGTAATATACAAGTGAAAACAAGATATCTTTGCAACCCACCATGAGCAAGTTGCAAGCCGAAACAAAGGAAGCAAGATAGGAGTACGCCCGCCGCTACTGTGCTGACGGGTCAGACCTGCAAGATACTGTGGCACAACGGGGGTGAGTTTCCAACTCGTGAGTAGTAAGTAACATCTAATAAGTCTATCGTAAGCATGCACGCAAATGCGTCACAACCTACATATTCCGATATGATGCGATGCACTAGTATGTATGCAATATGAATGCATAATCAACACGAAACATGAATATATTTGGTATGAGAAAATCTGTATTCTTATCTTCGTAAAACTTTTGTAAAATCATTGAGGTATCATCAATAAAATCATCAGAAATCCATGTCAAGTATCGACACAAAATACGAATATCTCATTGTCTCAATGTCTCAAAATCTCAATGTCTCAATATCTCAATGTCTCGGGCTCAGTCAGTCCGGATCGACCCATATCATCAAATCTCACGACTATGACGGTGTCCTCCGGATATTCTCCGCGCACGACATCACCGGTAGGTAGTCTGCCACTGCCAGGCTCATCGTCTACAACTCGAGCTTCTTGCCCCGGGGTACCATACCTGGCCTACCATGTACCCGAAATGGTTCATCCTACTCCTCGAATCGGGTCTCGAAAACAAACAGCAATCATGAAAACTCATGGTGGACGACCTATACATCACGAGAAAACCGCAACTTGTATTTTAAAATGATAATAAGTTTTTATAAAATTCTTGCGGTTATCCCCAAAATACAGAAATTTGATAAATACCGAAATCCTCGAGAAGAATCACAATATATAAATATGCCGGTGATGATGGAAATCTATGATACGGTAGTATATACCATACGAAATACGGCCAGAAGCTATCCATGAATCATGTTGCAATGAGGTATGTATACATGATTAACAATCCTACGTATCCATTTAATGAGATGAAAATACAGGTATAAATATATGGATCATAAACGATGCAAATGCACAAATATCTATTCTAAGCAAGTTCTATAGTGTTCGTGACATAGCAATTACCAATGGCGTGTGTGTTCGCATAATTAGTGCACGTGCGGCAGGAACCAATGGTAATGGTGCAAGTGTCTTATAAGATAATATCACACACACACATACACACACACACACACACACATATATATATATAACGATGCGATGCAATAAGATGGCTAACTAGGAAACTACGCATATAATAAAAATACTATAAGTAATACTAAACCATCGGACGCCTCAGGCCATCCAGACGATCCCCGCAAAGATGTATAAATCTACTCACCGGGACGCCTCGGCTAATCTGATCCGATATCCGCCCTGTCTTTCCGCGCCGCGTCCGACACCTCTGTACCCGATCCTAGAATCGCACACAAGCAATTAAAGGATAAATATACGAATAGTCGCGGGGCAAACGACACAAATCATACAACGCGCGCTAATTAAATGCGCACTCACTTGGCGCACAAATGCATTCGCGCCAACACCACAAATTATAGCTAAGGTCGCTATACGTGACAACTACCCATCCTAGTACTCATTCGTACCAATTGCACATTCACAATACATTAAATATCTTAGGGATTAAGCTGTAGGTCATCGAAATCTTAACTTAATTCAAATCGATAAATTTCCAAAAACCTGGTAAGCGGTCATTAACCGTTTTAATACAAATCTTGATGTTTTAACTAATCTAGTGGCCACAATGCTAAAAAATATCTTAACTAAGTCACACAAACCATTTCTAAAATTTTATCTCTCCTAATAATATTAATTATAAAAACCTAGTTTGTAGAAAACATAATTAGGACAATTTAAATGTAACAATTTACAAATTAGCAACTAGATTAAGTTTTCCATGTCATAACATGTTAAACTACACCTTGTAATCATAATTGACTGATAAAAATCCTAACCTAGCTCAAAACCCCTTCTCTTGAATTTTTAAATCTTGAAATTAAAGCCATAATTAAACACTTAATAAGCTAAATTAAAATAATTAACTAACAATCAAACCAAAAGCTTAGGATTATACCTCAACATTCAAGAGATCAACTTGCAACATGGCCTCCCTAATTGCCCATCTTGCTCCAGGATTGAAGCTTGTTTGGCAAAAGAATAATAGTTAAAGATTTAATTAGGATTTAGTGGGGATTTATATTGATTTTTGATGAATTTTGAAGAATTTTTTGAGATGGAAGTCAGATTGGAAATGAGAGGGGCTACATGGAGGGAAGGCTCGGCCAGGATTGTGAGGAAATAGAGAGAAAGAGAAGTTTGTAGATGTGTGTAGAATAGTCCCATTTATCACACCTTTTATTCTTTCATTAATTTATTAATTTCATTAATTTATTAATTTCCTTTTCATTTTTGTTGCAATGAAAAGATATTAAAGAGAGAAAGGGGGGGCTGCTGAGCATGTGGCTCGGCCCAGGTTGGAGTTTTGTGTGTGTGTGTTTAAGTGTGTAGAAATTTCTATTTCAGACACCCTACAAGTCTCATTTAATACACCTTTCTTTAATTCTATTTTAATTTCTTTTCTAATTATACTAGAATTCTCTAGAACTTAGAGACAAATGGAGGAAAATAGATGTAACACCTGAGTTGGTGTTTTGTGGTAATTGTGGATTAATGTGGGGGTTTTGGTAAAAAGTTTACCAAAACGGCTTTTAAATATTTTATCTCGTTTCATGAATATTTTATTGGAATTTTATCTGGACTGCACACACTTGTGCATGTTAACTTGGGTTAAGTCTAGGGTTACCATGTTTAGATGAGCATGGTGGGTTAACCAAGTTTAGCCAACCATGATGGGTTAACCCTTTGGTTAAGCTAATTGTGTTTAATTAAGGGTTTTTGGGTTTGGTTTAAAGGTGATTAGGATGGGGGTTGACTTATGTAGGGAGAGAGTGAGCCATGATGGCTTGTGCAAGCTAGCATGTTTTAAGAGAGAGAGAGAATGGTGGCTTAAAGCAAATGTCACACCCCATTTCATTTCAAAACTTTTGCTTCCCTCTCACACTCACATCTCTCTCTCACACCTACACACACACATCAGCCACCCAACAGACCTCTGCTGCATCAGCAGCAACCCCATCAACAACATCAACACAACATCATATACTTCAACTTCACCCCACACAACAACACCCCAACACCACAGCCACTGCTGTAGCTGCTGCAAACGGCAACAGAGAAAATTCAAAGGGAATTTGCAAGCAGCTGCAGCAACCTTGGCAACAGCCACAAAACAACCATTCCCATAACCCTGCTACAACACCCCAACTAAACCAACACAACAGCTCAGCAGTAGCAGCTGCAACAACACACACACAAAAAGAGAACATCATCAGCAACAGCATCATTCAAACAGCCCCATCTGATGCTGCAACAGCAACAAGAAAACAATTTGCAAGCAGCAGCATCAGCCAAACAACAGCTGCAGCAACAAGAGAGCAGCCACAAGCAGCAGCTCAGCTGTAGAAATAGCACTCCACCAGCAATCACACACTCCTCTTCACCTCCTTCTTCTCTTCTCCTATCCTAGGATCCCTTGAGGTATAATCTCGCAACCCAACTCCTTCTTGCTTGATCATGGTTATTTAGCTGAATTTAGTGTTATTATTGTGATCTAGTGCTAGTTTTAGGTGATTTGAGTGAGATTTGGCCAAGTGATGGTTTTGAATATTAGTATAGCCTTACTAGGTGCTGTTAAGACCAGTTCAACCAAGATTTGTTCTAGTAAAATACCAGATTTTGTGAGAGTTGGCGTAAATTAGCAATTTTGTTGATTTTGTGACCTTTCTGGAATCTGCTACAACCCGAGATACCCTAAAATAAAATTGACTTGGCAGTGAGATATGCAGGCAGATAGAAACCAACACCCAAAGACCTAGCCCCAACCACCTTCCTATGGCTGCAGATTAATTCCCCTGGCCGCAATTTGCGGCCAGAGCAGGGGCTCTGGTGCTCATTTTGGTTCTGTAGCCTTATACCCTGTACACTTGACCCCTGGTATGTCTAGTTTTGTATGATTCCAATCAGGGTAGGATCTGGGTTGATTTTCTTGAGTTGGCGCATGATTTACGACCTGTTAGCATGGATTTTTGGTATTCGATGATTCGTTTCTATTGGGCTGGCGTTTGAACGCCAACGGCAGAGGGATATTGGCTGTGTTTGCACGCGAGGCTATAGGTTTTTACGTATAGACGTAGCGTGCACCGTTTTGGTTTTCGACACGGTTTTCAGGTGTTTTAGCATGTGATATCCTTGTAGGTACCCCACGTGGCGTCGAGGCGTTGGAGATACAAATGGCGACATCGGCACACATAAAGTAAGGTGAGTAGATTTATATCTACGGGGAGAAGTCGGGTGGATGGCGTATAGCACCCCTACAGTTCGTGGTGATGTATACGGATGCGTATACACACCAATAATTATTATTATATGTTATTTGGGATTAATAATGATGTTTAGGATGGATATTGGTGTGTTGGATCGATTTAGTGTCGCGAAACCCTAGAGTAGTGTGTGCATTATACATACACATACATACTTGCATACATCCTTATTTCATATGCTTATGGGATTCTATATAGTTATGTGTTCACATGGGTATGGGACTATGTGTTCGCATACGGACTTAAGGATGATACTTGGGATTGAGATGAGTCGATGATATTTGATCCGAGATTATGATATCGGTGATATGGAAAAATTCGTATTTGAGATACGTCTTGATGCTTTAGCGGATTTTGGTTGATGATGCTATATGAATAGTGATTTATATATATAAAGTGATCGACATGTGATTATGTTGCGGGAAATGATATGATATGACACGATAATTATGATAGGCCGCATCAGGCGATGTATACTCCTTTGTGATGATATGTGCTGATGATATCGATTCATACGAGACTGTCGATCAGTAGTCAGATCATGACTATAGTGATGATATTAGCATTGTACTAGACATAGGTCAGTACCCGGATTTGATCTTTGATAAAGAGGATACCAGATGAATGATATGACGAATGTGATATTGACCCGTACCCAGATTTGGGGATGTCGTACGACGGATTCACGTACGGGCTATATTTTGATGTTTGATCCGCACTCTTGACTTGGGGATAACTGATTATAGAGATATGGTATCGGATGTGATATTATCGAGGCGGGATCACCGACTATACATGTATATATGTATCGACTCAGAGGTTAGGCGGTTTCCCTTACCTGCAGTTAGCCTATTAGCTCAGCCCTATAGTTGGAGTAGTTGTATGACTCTAATGACATTGATACAGTTTAGCCATCATTGTGTTTAGTATTCAGCTCCCGCACATTATTATTGTTGCTTTGCATCGCTTATCATTGTGATTCATATTCTATTATTTTCTATTATTGATATCCTGCTGTTAGGACACCAACACCATTACCGATGATGCGTATATACCATGTACACTTATTTGCTGGCGCACACACATCTTCATCGGTAATTGCCATGTCACGTAGACTTAGAGAATATTATTGCTAGATTTAGCTTGTTAGCTAGCAGTTTGACATGATATTAGTGTACTTGCCTTATATGCCAGCTTGACATTGTAGTTATTACTTGTCACTTCATGCATATTGTTACTCATTGTGTGCCGCATTCATGGATTCTCATTCTTATATTCATGGCTTTACATGCTATTGATGATTTAGATTCGGATTTCCATGATGTTTTCTGGATTTGGGGGGAAAACCGCAAAACTTATATAAACTGCTTTCTCTCTTTTTAAATAAAAAGTGCGGTTTTCCCATGATGTATGAGTCGTCCACCATGAGATTTGCTGATGGATTTTGAGACCCGATTCGAGGAGGCGGATGAACCGTTTCGGGTACATGGTGGGCCCGGTGCGGTACCCCGGGGCAAGAAGATCGCAGGAGATGGCGTTGAGCCTGGCAGAGGGAGCACTACCGACCGGTGATTTTACCCGACGCGTCGGATATCCGGAGGATACCGTCGTGGTCTTGAGATGGATGGTAGGGGCCAGTCTGGACTGACGGCGCCCGAGGTATTGTGATTGAGACATTGAGATTTTGAGGTATTGAGGTACAGAGATTGTGACACAGAGATATCGAGATATTTGGACACTTGTTTTGTGTCGATGCTGGGCACTGTTTATGCTGATTTCATTTATGATACCTCATTTTTAAAATACAGAAATCTCACTGATTTATGAAAACAGTTTTCTTCAGTACATGCGTTCTGTTTCATGCATTCATACATCATCCATATGATATATTGCTACCTGAGGCACTGACACGGGCACATGGGATTACACTTGGGTTAGTTATTCACCCTAGCTATGGTTATAGATTGCTGGTTATATATTTGAGGATTATATATTATGATCGTATGACCGAGGATTGCGTCATACATGCGATTTTCTGTTCGTAGATCTTTTTATACTCACGAGTTGACAACTCACCCCCGTTGTGCCCCAGTTTCTTACAGGTTTGCTGTACGGGTTTCATTACGGCTTTGCTGGCACTGCTTCTTTCGGGTGACTTGCTAGTATGTAGGTTTATTTGTATCGTACCCATCATTATCAATTGTATATTATTATTCAGTTGTATCTAGATGTTCCATCAACCAAACATGTATTTATTTGAGATAGAGACCAGTGATGTTTATTCTTTCGACCTTAGAGTCGCGCATTATATTTCTATGGATTTCATGCTGTTGAGTTTCCTTTTCTGTTGTGATCCTCGCCTTTAGGCGTTGTATATTATGTTGCATACTGGTTGATTTAAAATGGTTTTTCCTACACTCTACTACTTTTCTTGGTTTGGATTTCTGGGTTTTCGGGTTACTTAGAATACGTGCGCCTTGGGACGTTCGTAGCCTAAGTGCCGATCATGTTCAGTACTTTCGGGACGTGACAATAGAATATGTAACAAACTTGTTAATAAGTTGTCATGATTCATATTTGTATAATTTACCCATTCTCATTTTTTAATTATCATTAATTAAATGTATAATTAAAAGCTTATAATAATATTTAAAATAATTAATTAAGGAAAAATATTTAAGTAAACTAACAATTTATAAGTGACTAAACAAATACTAATTACAAGCAATTACATAGTTAAAATAGGCGTATTCAAGTCTATGTTGAAAAATAATTATAGTTAAGTTTTACGGAAAATACGAGTAATTTTACAAGTTATCCGAAAATTCACCTAAAGGATTTTATTTATTTATTTTTAAAACGTTGCACTGAATTTATTTAAGGGGGGAAGATTGTAACATTTCAGAAAATATAAAATATTATTTGTGGAATTTAATATTAAAATAATCTATTTCGCATAAACTACCCGATTTGCGAAATTGGGGTTTTCGTAAAATGGTATAAATATATACCAATAATTGTGAGATAATTGTAGATTAAAATGATTTATTCATTTAAAAATATATTTATTGGATTTGGCATTTTTATAATTAATTATATGCAGTTTATAATTAAATCCGATTAGCACACTACTAATCGCGATTAAGCCAATTCCGTGTTTCTACAGTTTTCCATGGCTAGTGCACCATGACATGTTGCATTTTGTTACATATTGTTTTCCTTTGTGTTTGTTCATTGCTTTTGGTTCTATTTTTGTGAGAAAAGAAAGAAATGAGAGTGTATTATTGAGGAGAGAGAGGGGGGACCACATCATGACTTGAGGCATGGCTTATGAGAGAGAGTGAGGTGAGAATAAGAAGATAGAGAGGGCAGCCACCCTATCCTCACCCCATTTATTTCTTCATCTCCTTCTTCTTCCTCATCTCCTTCCTCCTTCACCCCCAAACTTCATCTCAATTTCCTTCCCAAAACCCTACACCCTCGTCATTAAAAATTATCCCCACTTCATCCTCTACACATTGGACCTTGCAAGTTTGGATTTTAGAGACTTTGAGAAGCTTGGGTTTTTCTTGAGTTGCCCAAATGAGGTATAATTCATTTCATTTAGTTTAGTTTTTAGTTTCTTCCATTCTAGTTTAGTTTAGAAGTTGATTAAGTGTGGAATTGTGAAGTTAGAAATCCCAAGAGAGGGTTTGGGTAATTGTGTGGAATTGGTGATGTTTAGGGGCTGTTACAAGACTTGAGTGGTGTTTTTACTGGCCTAGAACAGAGAATACGGATATAGGAATTACCCGTGTCGGTTTTGTGTTAATTGTATGCCTACAGGGAATCTGGGATAACCTGGGAAGTTTCTGAGTTAAACATGTTAGTCTATGTTACCCATCCCGGTACTTTCGGGGAGGCGGAATAGGTAAAAATCGAATTTTTCTCATAAGGAAACATAGACTAACCATGAAGGATCTTTGCTAAACAAAAACTAATAAACAAACAAGAAGCTTTAACTACTAGGTTAAGAGGTTATACCAAAAGCTTGAACTCCTTCTCTTTTTGTGTTGCTTCCTTTTCTTGTGTGCTCCTTTGAGTGGTGTAGACGGCTCCTCCTATTCATCTTCTCTTTGCCAAAGAAAGATCCACCTGAAGGCCTCTACCTTGAGCTCCTACCTCAACTATGAAGTAACTAGAGTGCTTGTCTTGCTAGACTAAGAACCCTAGAGTAAGTAGAGAGGTTTTTGGTTGTTTAGTCTCAAAAGCTTATGATTTTCAACACATGAAACACTTAAACTTTGAGAGAGAAAGAAGGAGAGCTAACTATGAGAGAGAAAGAGAATGATAGAATGAAAAATGAACCTTGCTCTCATATGATAAATGTATGATAATAATAATAACAATTAAGTAAATTGTGATGGTGAATTGATTTGACCACTATCATTTCATATTTAATGCTAAGCATGCTTCAAGAAGCATCTTATGCTTAACAAAAACAAAAGGAAAAATATCTAGGTCAATGAAAGTCAACAAGTCAAATGGTCAAACCATTTCTAACCATGATACAATTATACTTAATTGATATTATTAATCATATTTCTCATTCTCATTAGGGTTTTGATCAAGTCAATGGTCAAAAACCCTAATGAGGTGTCTCCCTCTCCGCCTTTGTCAACTGTACGTACGTACCCGCATTCGTGTCCCTAAGAAACACGAATACAATGAGACAAGACCAATCCCAAAACAAATACTAGGATCTGGCTTAAACCAAATCCCACTAGTATCAACTGCCCGAACACCAAACGTGCACAAGTGCGCGTATGTGAACGAATCCTCGTCGTAAAACCATACGACCTCTACTCTGTTTTGCCCAAAGGTGAACAACGCTCTGTGTGGGACTCTAAAGACTCGACACTACGCTGGCAGTGGGTTTAACCACAGGCCGCAAGCGGTACTAGCTGTACGTAACGGTCCCCAGGTAGATGCCGATAAGAAGACTGATGAGGTGAACCCATCGGAACTCCTACTGAGCCTGAATGTGACAATCTCCGTACAGTCCGGTCTGTTCGTCTAAGAGTATCGCATGTCGGGCCTAGGGGGTGGTAAATGCCCAGAACACCCTGAGAAACTACTGGAAACGCTGCCAGTAAATCTCGCTTGCCCTGGCCAGGGACTTTGTGTAATGGCTCTCCTACACACAACACGATATCAACCCCCAATACCGGGAGAGAAAAATCTTGTCTAACCATCACTGCCTCCAAGTGCTTTGGGACTGCACCCAACTACTACCTGTTTGCACGACTCGATAGTGCCGTGGTAGGGTAGTAATCAAAGAACAGTAGGAACACACTCGAGGCGAAGTGACAGTGTCAACTCAACGGACTAAGCTGTACTCATGTCACCTGGGAACAGATAACTGACGATAGGTATAATACCAACCAACAGTTCCCAGCGAGTCCTGTCCTGTGTACTCGTAACTTAACGAGCACCTGCATACTATCTCCAGTACGACGTACCGATGGCTGTGGGACAGACCATCTCCCCTCCTGGGATGAGAAGCGTATACACTAGTCTACTCTGGAGTATCGATGCCCTATCTCGATAATCCTGCGACCAGGGACCAGTATAAGGATGTGCTTGTAGACTACCCAGCCCCCACTAGTGTGACTGCCATCACAACGCAGGTAGTCAAGCAAAGATCCTAAGGACTCTATCAATATGTATTAGCGATATGTTAGAAAGAAACACATACACATATTAAGATAGATACAAACCAAGTAGCATACTACCATATTGAGAAAGAATGTCAATCCGTGTATATATCCCAAGCTTCCAAAATATAATATACAAACTAGTACTATACAATAATGGCCTCTAGGGCATATCACACTAACAATCTCCCACTTGCACTAAGGCCATGTGCTGGCATATCGTAAACCTATCATCTCGAATAGCCTTTCGAACTGCGTCTGAGGAATAGCCTTTGTGAATGGATCTGCAGTGTTATCCTCTCTAGCAACCCTCCGATCCACGATCTCCCGGCGATCCACGATCTCCCGGCGATCCACGATCTCCCTGATCAGGTGATACCGCCTCAAGATGTGTCTGGACTTATGATGAGACCTGGGTTCCTTCGCTAATGCTATAGCCCCGTTGTTGTCATAATACAGAGGTATTGGATCAACAATGGACGGAACCACCTGAAGTTCTGTTAAGAACTTCCTCATCCAGACGGCTTCTTTTGCGGCATCAGATGCTGCGATATACTCCGCTTCCATCGTTGAGTCAGCAACGGTTTCTTGTTTGGAACTCTTCCAACACACCGCCCCTCCATTGAGAGTAAAGACATAACCCGACATGGATTTAGAGTCATCCTTGTCACTCTGGAAGCTGGAGTCAGCAAAGGCCTTGATTTGGAGGTCTTTTCCGCCGTAAACCAAAAACATATCCTTAGTCCTTCTCAGATACTTCAGAATGTTCTTTACCGCTATCCAGTGCTTCTCCCCAGGGTTTTACTGATACCGGCTTACTACACTCAGTGCATAAGCTACATCTGGTCTGGTACACAACATCGCATACATTATAGAGCCTACCGCAGAAGCGTAGGGTATAATAGACCTGCGATCCCTTTCCAAATCAGTCTTGGGAGACATCTCTTTAGAGAGGGTGATCCTGTGACAAGCCCGTAAATTACCGCGCTTGGAATCTTTCATACTGAATCTTTTCAGTATGGTGTCGATGTACCTGGACTGTGAAAGTCCCAACATCCTTTTAGATCTATCACGATAGATCCCGATCCCCAGAATGTAAGAGGCATCACCTAGGTCTTTCATGGAGAACCTGTGTGACAAGAACCTTTTGACAGATTGTAGTATAGGAATGTCATTTCCTATCAAGAGAATGTCATCCACATACAAGACGAGGAATACAACAGTTCGTGCTATAATCTTACTATAAATGCATGGTTCATCTGGATTTTTGATAAAGTCAAATTCTTTGACCGTCTCATCAAAGCAGATGTTCCAACTCCGCGATGCCTGCTTTAGTCCATAAATGGACTTAAGCAACTTGCACACTTTTCCGTTGCTCCCACTCTTAATGAAACCCTCTGGCTTGTCCATATAGACACACTCCTCTAAATTTCCATTTAGAAAAGCGGTTTTTACGTCCATCTGCCAAATCTCATAATCGTGGAAGGCAGCAATGGCAAGAAGGATCCGAATAGATTTGAGCGTAGCCACCGGAGAAAAGGTTTCGTCATAGTCCAAGCCAGGTCTTTGACGAAAACCCTTTGCAACGAGTCTAGCCTTATATGTTTCAACCTGTCCATCTACACCAATCTTCTTTTTGAAGATCCATTTGCAGCCGACGGGTTTTACCCCTTCTGGAGCAATGTCCAAAGTCCATACTTTTTTGGTGTACATGGACTCCATCTCGGTTCGCATTGCATCCAGCCATTTTACTGAGTCAGTGCTCTGAATGGCTTGCTGGAAGTTAGTCGGCTCATCATTATCAATGATACAATCCTCTCTGTCCCCGTCAATGAGAAAACCGTAGTATCTCTCAGGCGGATGAGACAGCCTACTACTCCTGTGGAGAGGTGCGGGAATGTCCTATTCTTTTGAAACTTCTGGTTCCACCAAGCTTTCAGTAATATCTTGTGGTTCTGGAATTTCTTCCAGTTCTATTGCGCTCCCACTAGTTTCCTTTTCCAAGAACTGGTGTTCCAGAAAGTGGGCATGACGAGAAACAAAAACCTTTTGTTCCTCTGCGTGATAGAAAAGATACCCACCGGAGTTCTTTGGGTATCCCACAAACTTACACTGTACCGAGCGTGCCTCGAGTTTGTCCGCATGCTGCTTTTTTACAAAAGCTGGACATCCCCATATCTTCAGATATTGAAGATAGGATTTCTTCCCACTCCACATCTGATATGGTGTGGTAGGCACAGTCTTGGTAGGAACCTTGTTTAAAAGATATGCAGCTGATTCTAGTGCATAGCCCCAGAACGATCGTGGTAGCTCAGCGTTACTCATCATGGAACGTACCATATCCAATAGGGTTCGGTTCCATCTCTCCGATACACCGTTGTGTTGTGGAGTGTATGGGGGAGTAAGCTGAGAGAGAATTCCATTCTCTTTTAGGTAATCCAAGAACTCGGCACTTAAGTATTCACCACCTCGATCAGATCTCAGTGTCTTTATACTTTTGCCGGTTTGTTTTTCTACTTCATTCTTATATTCCTGGAATTTCACAAAGGCCTCGGATTTTTGCCTCATTAAGAAGACATGTCCATACCTGGAGAAATCATCCGTAAAAGTAATGAAATAGGAAAAACCACTTCTTGCAAGTGTAGACATTGGACCACACACGTCGCTGTGTATGAGTCCTAAGAGCTCGCTCGCTCTTACTCCGTGTCCAGTAAACGGGGTTTTTGTCATCTTTCCTTTGAGACATGATTGACAAGTTGCATAAGAATGATATTCGAACGGATCCAAACATCCTTCTTTATGTAACTTAGTTAACCTTGTCTCATTTATGTGACCCGGTCTACAATGACATAAGAAAGCATGATTTAATTCTAGAGACTTTCTTTTGTGTGTATTCTGGATATTGAAAATTTGCGGTTGGTTTAATACTTATATACCGTTGCTTAATGTACCCGACCCAATCAAGACATGATTAAGGTGAATGTATACAACATTGTTTACAAATGCAAAATCATAACCTTCTTTAGACATTAAATATACAGATATGATATTACAAGTCGAACTGGGTACAAAATAACAGTTGCGCAAAACGAAAACATGTCCATCTGTCAATCCTAAGTGATAGTCCCCCACGGACTCAGCATCCATGCTTGCTCCGTTTGCAACTCTGAGGGTCATATCACCCGCCCTCAAAACCCTACGGCTTCTCAGTGCCTGCAATGAATTACAAATATGAAATCCTGATCCGGTATCCAATACCCAGGAAGTAGAGTTGATTGACAGACAGTTTTCAATAACATACACACCTGAAGCCGTAGCTACAACTTGCTTCGGGTCCTGGTTCTTGGCCTTCCAAGCCCTGCAATCTTTCTTCCAGTGTCCTTTCTTGTAACAATAAAAGCATTCTTCCTTCCCCACAATCCGTCCCGCTACCTTTGCTTTTCCCTTGGCTTCCACCTTACTAACACCGCCCCTGGGTTTGGTGGGGGCCTTCTTCTTTTTTCCTTTGGCTTTCGCCTTGGACCTAGAATAGGAAGCTCCTCCAACAAACAAAGAGGGTGTTTCCCTGACTTTCTGCAGGGTGCCCTCTGCACTCCTCAACATGTTGAGGAGTTCCGGAAGTTCAACTTCTTTTCTTTGCATGTTGAAATTCAGGATAAACTGGGCGTAGGTGGAAGGAAGGGACTGAAGAATCAAGTCAATGTACAGCTCATTCTCTAACGTGGTCCCGAGGTCGGCGAGCTCCTCAATGTAGCCAGTCATCTTCAGGACGTGTTCCCCTACAGATGATCCAACGGCCAACCTCGCTTGAAACAGTTTCTTCGAGGTCTCGTATCTTGCGATACGGGATTGCTCTCCATATAGTTCCTTAGTATGGAGAAATATGGATTCAAGATCCATATCCTCGTGCCTCCTTTGATGTTCATTGTCTATAGAGGCAAGCACGAGGCACTTGGCCTTCGCGCTGTCAATCTCCCAGGTCTTACGAATTTCCTTATCCACGACACTGGATTCTGGACCTGGGATGGCGGGGGCTTTAGTGGTAAGGAGATATCCCATCTTGTCATAAGTGATTGCCATTTTGACATTCCTGAACCAATCTTTATAGTTTGGCCCTGTCAATATGTTTTTATCTAATAGTAACTTAAGGCCCGTCATGATGTTTGGTTGCTGCAATTAGGAAAGAGAGAATAAACACTTTAGCATGATGCTCTTGCAAGTTTAGAGTGGTTTTTAGTTTGTCTAAACAGGATGGCTCCCACTGTTTCTCAAATCTTTCCTCAAACCATAAAAGAAGAACTAGTCGAGATTGATCTCACCGTACAATTCTTGCTTAACCGTTCAGCCAGGCCAGTGTCGGTACTTCAAGGGAGGTTTTACGACGCTTTCGCGAAGTTCCTTAATTAAATAACCTCTTTTCCCTGTGGGCGTAGCCCCACTAACTCCTTTCTAGTCACCTACTTGGTTTATAGCATTGATCGTTAAGTGAAAAAATCTCCCGAGGAGTAGCATATACTCACAGTAGGATCGGGATCCAAATATCATCGTGTGATAAAGCTGAAGGAATTCTACCAAAATCATCACACTCCAAATGGTATGCAACACTAGCAAGTTTCAGTTTCTTTAGAAACACCCGATGTGGATTTTTGCCCCATGCTCTTATGACCTTGACGAAGGCCAACATATCATAAGTTACATGTCAAGTTCTACCCGTCATTATCCAGGTTAATTTGAACCCACCCGTACATACCCTTGACGAAGGCCAAAATAGCAGTACGACTATCCCAAACCAACGCATCTATCTATGCAACAGATAAATATTCGGCAGCTACCAATCACTATGCCTTGGCGAAGGCCAAAATACATAGCTTGAATACTACTGAATATTTAACTAAAATGACGGAGGGCTATGAATGGTTTTGGCGAAACCGTGAACGTAGTGAAATTGATAAAATCGAAGGAACCTGATAGCTTTTAAAAGGAGTGGTTTAAGCTCCGCATTTTAAAAGTTTTGCTGTTTTGAAAATAAAACGAGTGGTTTTGAAATTGTTTCAACGATACAACTTTGGTTTGTTTTCTTTGCATTAATATAATGCGTCCCATCAATTAATCCTACCATTGCAGCAAACAACGAAAATATAACGTACGCTTATGCCATCCGCATTCCCCACGGGGCCCCGTCATCACCCGTTAGGTTACTTAACTAACGACAGAGCGGGGGATGGACTAGCGCGGATGTAAAACATAAGCAACGCCTACTAGATATCATATATAGATATATACATTCGTCAGACGCAATGATAGTCATTCCAGATCACAGATGAACACATTGGATATGCTAGGAATCCGTGTTTCGTTCAAGCCTGCAACGAAAGACGGATTACACGGTCGTGATGAATATCCAAAACCCCACCCTAGACCCCTACGGGTGCGGAAAACTACCCTCCAAATACCCGAAGTAGAGCAGCCTCCCTCAATAAAGTTAGTGGGCCACTCGGCACTTCAAAATACCCGGTAGTCTGTGCACCCCACCTTGGGTCTATCCTAGGAGCAGAAAACAGTAAAAGAAATAATATACAAAGGCGGCTACATTCTCTACCCGGATGTGCGACCCAAAAATAATATTACATCAATTTACAATTTACATCAAATGAAAGATAAATAAACACTCATCTCACACCCCGTCTATTCATCCACGACAATCCAACAAGTTCATATACATAATCCAACATCACAGATCACAGATATGTACAACCCCTACTAATTGACGTATAGCGATTAGCAGACGTTCAGTACATATATCACATTACATATATAATCCAATTAGCTAAAGTTTATAGAATTTCGATCAATATGCAAATTTGAAACTACCCCAAATACAACACTGTACTCAGAAGAATCTGGGCAGAAACAAAGTATCTGAAAAATCCCAAAATACCAAGTTAGACAATCTGCAGGAAAAACGAGTTGACTCCGAGTCGACTCGGCCGCGGATCTGCGGCGAAACGCATGGTTTCGCCGCGCTTCGGCGGCTGTCTGACCGAGTCACGGTCTCGTTTTTCTTGAGAGTCCCTAAAAAAACCTGCACGTATTTTTCAGGTCTCTGAAAATATTTTTAGACCTGTTTTAAAATCGGCAGAAAACACAAGTTTTTGATAGTTTTTTGCGATTTTTCCGGGATCGAAGTTCTAAAGACTTTGCTAACATGTTAGTTGTTGTTTAGCTAGGCTTTGATACCACTGTAAGTCTATGTTACCCACCTCGGTACTTTCGGGGAGACGGAATAGGTAAAAATCAAAATTTTCTCACAAGGAAACATAGACTAACCATGAAGGATCTTTGCTAAACAAAAACTAACAAACAAACAAGAAGCTTTAACTACTAGGTTAAGAGGTTTTACCAAAATCTTGAACTCCTCTTCTTGTGTTGCTTCCTTTTCTTGTGTGCTCCTTTGAGTGGTGTAGACGGCTCCTCCTCTTCGTCATCTATTTGCCAAAGAAAGATCCACCCGAAGGCCTCTACCTTGAGCTCCTACCTCAACTATGAAGTAACTAGAGTGCTTGGCTTGCTAGACTAAGAACCCTAGAGTGAGTAGAGAGGTTTTTGGTGGTTTAGTCTCAAAAGCTTATGATTTTCAACACATGAAACACTTAAGCTTTGAGAGAGGAAGAAGGAGTGCTAACTATGAGAGAGAAAGAGAATGATAGAATGAAAAATGAACCTTGCTCTCATATGATAAATGTATGATAATAATAATAACAATTAAGTAAATTGTGATAATGAATTGATTTGACCACTATCATTTCATATTTAATGCTAAGCAAGCTTCAAGAAGCATCTTATGCTTAACAAAAACAAAAGGAAAAATATCTAGATCAATGAAAGTCAACAAGTAAAATGGTCAAACCATTTCTAACCATGATACAATTATACTTAATTAATATTATTAATCATATTTCTCTTTCTCATTAGGGTTTTGATCAAGTCAATGGTCAAAAACCCTAATGAGGTGTCTCCCTCTCTACCTCTGTCAACTGTACGTACGTACCCGCATTCTTGTTTCGAAGAAACACGAATACAATGAGACAAGACCAATCCCAAAACAAATACTAGGATCTGGCTTAAACCAAAGCCCACTAGTATCAACTACCCGAACACCAAACGTGCATAAGTGCGCGTATGTGAACGAACCCTCGTCGTAAAACCATACGACCTCTACTCTGTTTTGCCCAAAGGTGAACAACCCTCTGTGTGGGACTCTAAAGACTCGACACTACACTGGATGTGGGTTTAACCACAGGCCGCAAGCGGTACTAGTTGTACGTAACGGTCCCCAGGTAGATGACGATAAGAAGACTGATGAGGTGAACCCATCGGATCTCCTACTGAGCCTGAATGTGACAATCTCCATACAGTCCGGTCTATTCGTCTAAGAGTATCGTATGTCTGGCCTAGGGGGGAAGTAAACGTCAGACCCCTAATAACGGTACAAGTCGTGTCGGAGTGTAGCCCAGAACACCCAGAGAAACTACTGGAAACGCTACGAGTAAATCTCGCTTGCCCTGGCCAGGGACTTTGTGTGATGGCTCTCCTAGACACAGCACGATATCAACCCCCAATACCGGGAGAGACGAATCCTGTCTAACCGTCACTGCCTCCAAGTGCTTCGGGACTGCACCCAACTACTACCTGTTTGCAAGACTCAATAGAGCCTTGGTAGGGTAGTAATCAATGAACAGTGGGAACACACTCGAGGCGAAGTGACAGTGTCAAGTCAACGGACTAAGCTGTACTCATGTCACCTGGGAACTGATAACTGACGATAGGTATAATACTGTAAGTCCACGTTACCTCTCCCGGTGCTTACGGGCTTGCGGAAATGATGAAAAATGATTTTTCTTTTGGTGGTAACATGGACTCAAAATACGGATCTTTGTTAAACAACTATCTAACAATCCTAACAAGAGTTTTACCTACTCGGTTAGGGGTTATACCTTAACTTGAACTCCTTATCTTGGTCTCCTTGTGGTGGTCGGATGGTTCTCTCCTCGTCGTCTCTTTGTGCCAAAGATGGATCCACCTGAAAGCTTCTACATTTGGCTTCAACCTCAATCTTGAGGAAACTAGAACACTTGGTTTGCTAAACCTTGTGTACTAGGATGAGTAGAGGAGTGTGTTGGGTTTTATCTCTATGGTTCTTGCTTCTCAACACATGAGACATGTAGAACCATGGACTAGAGAGAGAGCAAGAGGAAGAGGGAGAGCTTGAGGATGAGAGAGAATGAGAATGATAGAATGAGCAAGACTTTTCTCACCCTTGCTCTCATAATCCAAAATCATCATAACACATAATAATTGAGTATTATGTGATGGTTGTTATCATATCAAGTGGCCAAATCATTTCTTGAATTAAATGCAATGTGTGAACAAATAAGCAAGCCAAGGTCAATGCCAAGAAATGATAGCCATTGTCATGATGATGGTCAACAAGTCCAACCTAGTCAACCGATCAACTAAGTCAACAAAGTCAACCATCAACAACCATGTCACAATAATACTTAATTAATATTATTGTTAATCATATTTCTTATTCTCGTTAGGGTTTAGCAAAAGTCAACAGTCAACAACCCTAATGAGAAACCTCGGCCTCTGTCTCTCTGTCAACTGTGCATACAGACCCGCATCCGTGTTCCGAGGAACACGAATACAAACGAGATAAAACCAATCTATTAAAAGTACACTAGGATCTGGCTTAAACCAAAGCCCTCTAGTGTTAACTGCCCGGACACTAAACGTGCACAAGTGCACGGATGTGACCGAACCCTGTCGCAAAACCATGCGAACTCTACTTTTTTGCCTAAAGGCGAATAGCTCTCTGTGTGGGACTCTAAAGACTCGACACATGCTGGCAATGTGTTTAACCACAGACCGCAAGCGGCACTAGCTGTGCGTAACGGCCCCCAGGTTGATGCCGATAAGAAGACCGACGAGGTGAAACCCATCTGAACTCCTAATGAGCCTGAATGTGACAATCTGCGTACAGTCCGGTCTGTTCGTCTGTGAATATCGCATGGCGGGCCTAGGGGGCGGTAAACGTCAGTCCCCTAATAGCGGTACAAGTCGTGTCGGAGTGTAGCCCAGAACACCCTGAGATAACAACTGGAAACCAACCAGTATATCTCTCTTGCCCTGGCCAGGGACTTTGTGTAATGGCTATCCTAGACACAGCGCGATATCAACCCCCAATACCGGAAGAGACGAATCCTGTCTAACCGTCACTGCCTCCAAGTGCTTCGGGACTGCACCCTGTAGGGTTCCTAGGCACTCTAATGGAGTTTCCCAAGTGATCAAACATGCACAAATCAAAAATTCCTAGTGCCTAGAAAACCTAGAACGGATCGTTGACTAGAAATCTAGGCGAAACAAGCAAGTAAACGGAAATAAATGCTAAGGGAAAGTGACTACAACCTTTGTAGATCCGGTCCACCGCTTCCTAGGCTCCGTGATGAAGTCCCTCCGCTGTCCAAAATGAACCCATGACTCTAGCATCGGTATCATCGAAGAATGGGCGGGCTTGATCGTCGGTTCGATGCCGAAGATGATCTACGTCGAGGCATCACAAGAACAAGCTCCGCCTTCGCCAAGTCAAGAAACTTGTGAAGACAACACACTCTAATACATGGCAAGTAGTAGAGGATGAAGAAATAGGAAGTGGGTAGACTTTATATTTGGATTTCTCACTCAATTTCACTAGTTGCCATTAATGGCCACTAGCTTTCTTCATGTTGAAGAAGATGAAGAAGAAGAAGAAGATATGATAAGTTAATTAAAAAAGAAAATAAAAAGAATACTTATCTTAACTTCAACCATGGTTTAGTGTAGAGATTTAACCAAGGTTTAGAAGAGTGGTTAGGGTTAAAGAAGAGACAAGAATGGTAGACTTTTTCAAAGCTTCAAGAAGCTTCAAAGAAAAGACAAACTAAGCCACCATTTCTTTTTCTCTTTTTCTTTTCCAAAACAATAAAAAATGGATAAATAAATAAGAGAAAAGAAACCCTAACCATTCACTAAACATGGTTTAATCTTTACACAAACCCAAAAGAGCAAGTATCATCAAACATGATACAATCTTGTGCACAAAAGTATATCACATATACAATGTGTACAAACCAAGTGAGTAAATCCATTTAAAGTGAACAAATACTAGTTAATGCAAAGTAATATATCAAATATATAAATATACATTAAATCATTAAATCAACACTTGATTCAATGATCCGGTTATATCGCATATAACCGGCTAGTATCCAATGTATCGGCTTATCGAATCAATCCTTGATTCGATAACTAGGTTATATCGCATACAACCATTCGACACATTTATCGCGAGAATGAAATACGGTATCACATACACGCATTATTCTCGGTCCCGCACATATCTTATATGCGCTCCTATTTTGTTTCGCTTGAGCCAGGAAACCTCTGTGTAGGACTCTAAAGACTCGTCAGTACGCCGGCAGCGGATGATGATCATATCAAACACCCACAAGCCGCAAGCGGTCTGCTAAACGTAACGGCCACCCGGGTATTGAGCGATCAGAAGATCGACGAGCAAGCCCGCTCACACTCCTGTGAATCCAACCAGTAACACTTACCGTATAGTCCGGTCTGTTCGTCTGATATGTCTCATATCTCGCCTAGGGGTGGTAAACGTCAGACCCCAATAGCTCGATAAGTCATGCCGACTTGTGGTCCATAACATTCGTGAAACTACTGATAACTCTTACCAGTATATCACTGCAACCCTGGCCAGGGATTTCCTGTTATGGCCAGTCGAGCATAGCATAACATCAACCCCCAATACCGGGAGAGACGAATCCCCTCCTATCGCTCATTGCCTCCATGTGAATCGGGACTGTAACCAAAAACCACCTGTTTGCACAACTCAGTAGAGCCGTGGTAGGGTGGAAATCAAAGCACAGTGGGAGACACACAAGACTCTATGACGATCTCGGGTCAACAGACTAAGCTGTACCAGTGTCACCAGAGAACTGCCATCTGACGTGAGGTATAATACCATCTGGGAGTTCTCGGCGAGTCCGTTCAGTATACCCAGTCTCCACTGAGCACCCGCATACCATCTTCGATGTCAAACACCAATGGATATGGGATCATCCATCGCCCATCGCATAGGTCGAGAAGATATGCGCTAGTCTACTCTGGAATATCGATGCCCCGTCTCGATATTCCCACGACTAGGAACAATGAAGGATGTACTCATTGACTACCCAGGCCCCACTAGTATGATCTGCATCATAGTCCTGGAAGTCGAGTACACATCCTAAGGGCTTTATCAACATGTAATCAGAGAGACAGAAAGTATACACGTTAAGATAAAGAGAAACCAGATAGCGTACTATCATGTCGAGCAAGAAAGTCCTACCTATATATGTCCCAGCATCCACTACAATATACATCTAATGTACAGTAATGGCCTCTAGGGCATACATATAACTAACAATCTCCAACTTGCACTAGGGCCATCTGTAGCAGTGGTTGCAGTATCTAATACTCAACCATCCCATATGAGTCTCTCTCTGGGAAAAGGCCTTCGTGAGTGGATCCGCCGTGTTGTCCTCTGAGTCTACTCTCCTAACCTCGATCACCCCGGATATCAACTATCTCCATGATCAGGTGATGCTTCCTCAGAATATTTCTGGGTCACTGATGGGACCAGGGTTCCAGGGCCGAAGCCACACTTCCATTGTCATACAATGGAAAGAACCTAGTTCATCTTATGAACCAATATACACCCAAACTTCCTCTTTGGTAGTATCTTCAATAGCGATGTTACCAGCCTTTATCGTCTAGTTTGCCACGGTATCTAGCTTGGAACTCTTCCAACATACCGTCCCTTTACCAAGGGTAAAGACAGTGCCTGTGACTGACATTCAGTCGTCTTTATCACCCTGGAACTCTTCCAGTGATTCACCCCAGGATCGATTGATACCATCTCACTACATCTAGTGAGAATCCTAGCATCCAATTACATCTATCTCATAGATGAAAACTCAGGATTTAGGAGGTATCACTTTGATCCTGTTTGGGGAATCCTAGTGATAATAGGAGATTGATCGATCGTAGTATAGGAAACTCTTTTCCTATCAAGAGTATGTTGTCTACGTACAATACGAAGATGACCACCTTACTCTCTACTACCCTTTTGTATATACAAGGTTTGTCTACCATTTTGATGAAGTCAAGCACTTTGACTATCATATCAAAACAGACGTTCCAACTCCGCGATGCCTGCTTCATTATGTAAAGCAACTTGCACACGTTTCCGCTGCTCCCACTGTTTACGAAGACCTCTGGCTGTGTTCTTATAGACGTTCTCTTCTAAATCAGTATTTAGAAAAGCAGTCAGGGCACCCAACCACCAGATATCGCAGTCATGGTATGTAGCCGTGGCAAGTAGGATCTGGATGGACTTAAGCATAGTCACTTAGAAAAGGTTTCATCATTATCCATGCCTGGTTGATGACTAAAACCTTTAATAAGCCTAGCTTTGAAAGTCTCAACTTTTCCATCTACACCAAGTAATCTTCTCAAGATATACTTGCTCCTGATAGGGATTTAACCCTTCAGATATAGCAACCAAAGTCCATACTTTGCTGGTGTATATGGATTCCATCTCAGATCGCTAAGCATCCAGCCATTCTTACAGAGTCCTTACTCTCGATGGCCTGCTCGAAACTAGTTGGGTCATCATCTCATGATGCAATCCTTGCTCCCACTGTCATCGAGAAACCGAGGTATCTCTCAGGCGGATGAGGAACCCTACTAGATCGGCGGAGAGGCTGAGGTTCGCCGGGAACTATAGAATCTTATGGTTCTGTCAAATCATCAACTGCAGTTTTGTATAGCTGGAACCGTTCCAGTTCTACAGAACTGATCCTGCCTCGATCTTGTCCGGATTTTGCTTTAAACATAGGCCGGACAACCCCAAATCTTAACTCGCTTAAGAGATGGGTTCTTCCCATACCATATCTCATATGGAGTGGTAGGCACTGATTTGATTCAAACCTAATTCAATAGGTATGCAGCTTCTCAAGTGCATAACCCCAAAAAGGAAATAGGTAACTCAGTAATACTCATCATAGAGCACACCATATCTAATATTGTGCAATTGCTCCGCCCTGATACACCGTTGTGCTGTGGTGTATTCAGAGGAGTAACACTGAGAGAAAATCTCATTCTCCTTTAGAACAGTCCAGGAATTCTATGCACAAGTATTCTCCTCCCTGATCTTATCATAGGACATAATACTTATACCCGTATTTTGGTTCTCTACTTCTAACTTATATTCTGTGAATATCTCAAAAGGTTCGGACTTATGTTTCAACAGGAACATATGACTGAATCTTGAGAGATTATCAGAGAATATAATGAAGTATGAAGAACCAGTCCTGGCATGTGTAGACAGGAGACTTTACATACATCATCATGTATCAGTCCCAAGAGTTTACTAACTCTTTCTCTGTTTCTAATAAACAGAGCTATGGTCATCTAATCTTTGTGACATGACTGGCAAGTTTCACAAGATGTAAATTCAAACTGATTTAAATATGCATCTAAAATGTAAGTTCAGCCAGTCGGGTCGCATTGATGTGACCTAGTCTACAATGCCTCAAGAAGGATTCGTTCATTTCTGAACTCTTCCTCTTGTGTGTGTTCTGTATACAAGGAACTGTAGTTTGATTTAGAACGTCAATGCTTTTAGATAACGTGCCTGAACCGATCAACTTTTGATATAGAAAATGTTCAAAACATTATCCATCAATACAAAATTATATCCTTTCTTTACTAATAAAGAGACTGATATGATTTTGTATATCAGGTTCGGTATCTAATAGCATTTGTTCAGAATCAATGTGCTGGTAATACAGGGTGATAGTGACCAACAGACTTGGCTGCAACACTTGCCCCGGTTTCTGTCTCATGAAACTTATCACCCGTTCTCAGTTTTTCTACCTTTTTGTAGCCCTATGTAACAGCTTACATATCTGGGATCCTGATCCGGTATCATATACCCAGGATTCAGAGGATACTGAGAAACAGTTCTGTTTAACGAACACACCCGAAGGAGATGCATCATATGCACTTTCTTCATTTGGGCGGCATAGGAAATCTGGTATTCCCCTATCTCCTGCTCTGTCTTATAACAATTATAAGTTGGAGCGGGACCAACGTTCCCCAGCTCAGTATAACAAGGGGGTTCGGTCAATTCATCCGTATTATTATCTTGATTAAGGCGTGATATGGTCGCTACCTGGAGAGAGAGAGAAGAAAACACTCTGCGTGCACTCTTGCAAGATCAGATTGGTTATATATTTTATCTAATCAGGATGGCTCCCACTGTTTTTATCAAATCTTCCTTCAAACCCTAAAAGGAAAGACTAGCCGGGATTGACTACACTCTACAAGTTCACCAATCTTTCAGCCAGGCCAGTGTCGGTACTTTGAGGGAGGTTCCCCGTGCTTTCGCACGGACTTAATTACAGTAAACCTCGTTTTCCCAGAGGCGTAACCCCATTGACACCTTTCTAGACACCTACTTGATCGGCTAATTGTAAAGTGCAAAACTCTCCCAGGAGTAACAATTACTCGCAGTGGGTATCGGGATCCAACTATCATATAGAAGGTATGCAATCTCATTGCAAGTTTCAACACTTGAAACTCCCGATAAAGGTTTTTACCCCTAGCACCTATGACCTTAACTATGGTCAACAAATCATAAGTACTAGTCAAGTTCTACCCGTCATTTCGTGATTAATTAGACCCACCCACATGACCCTTAACTAAGGTCAACAAAGTCACGCGACTGTCCTAACTAATCGCATCATATGCGGTGTAGGAAGACATCACTTAGCTACCGTACACTGTGCCTTGACTATGGTCAACAAACACAGCACGAATACTAAGTACTCTACTTCCTAAAATGACGGAGGGTTGCGGCTGGTTTTTGTGAAAACCTTTAACGCTTTGAACTTGATCTCGTTGCGGAATCAAATGGTTTTTAAATGGAATGTTTTTGAAGCTTTTCTAGTTTTGCTAAAGGGGTCACTCCCGGTGAAGGGATCGTCGGCCCTTTCCTCGTCGAATGAGGTGCGGGATATATCATATATATCACTGTGCAAAGCGGAAACTATAGAAGCTATCAAAAAACAAACCGAGTGATGTAGCATCTGCCAGTTATTGCTAAAGGAGTCACTCCCGGTGAAGGGATCTCAGTCCTTTCCTTATCGAATAAGGTGCAGGATGTTCTATAATGAACACCGCGATGCAAAGCAAGAACTGTAGCTACCTGTATTATTTTGAAATTCGATTCCACAACATCAATTAGGTTTATTTTCTTTCATTAATCACATTAATGAAAATCCCATCATTTAAATTACCTAAACATCACAGATAAATATGACGTACGCTTATGCCATCCGCATTCGCCTCGATGTCCCCTCGTGCACCGTTAGGTTAGGTAACTAACGGCAGAGCGGGGCAGGGCTAGCGCGGGTGTAAAACATAAGCAACGTCTATATAATATATCATATATACTATATATAATACCTGTCACAGAACATCGCTTGATCACATCACAGATAAAGCACAGCAGAAGAATCATATGAAATATTGGATATACTAGGACGTCCGTGTTTTCAATACGAGCCAGTATAAAACAAGGATTCCACGGTCGTGATGAATAGCCAATCCCACACCCCTAGACCCCTACGATAGCGGCAAGCAACCCTACCAATTCTAGGGTTAGAAGACCCGGACTCGACTCCTCGAGTTGGTCTCCCACTGGACCCCAGAACCCGGTTACTTGTGCTCCCCTCCTTGGGTCTATCCTAGTGCAGAAAAGTAAATAATATACATCAACGATGACAACTTCCGCAACCTGGAAGTGCCCCAATAAAAGAATATTACATACAAGTTTTTACATGAATGAAAATGAAAAAACACTCATCTCACATAAAAACCCCCGGCTATTCAAACACGACGATCCAATATAACATATCCAGCAACACATAACATCACATGTCATCAACGTAAGTAAATATGCGCATCCCAATTGTCGTTGACATATAGCAACGAAACCGGCGATATCACATATTACACTTACGGTCACAGAAAAGAAAGTGTAAAACTACAACAGTTGGAATCCGCAACCGTCTCAAACATCGCATGCCTGACCAATTGAATTCTTTAGACATCGCATGCCTAACAATTATAAACCCCGCATTTTAGTCTCATTATCGAAAACACTTTTCAATATCAAGTACGGCAATTCAACAAGATTCCCGAAAAGCTGATCGAATGCTCGTCGCAAACTTTAGTAGGCGGCCGCACCCCTGATACCATCGACGAAGTGCACCAAGGCGGAACACCGCTGCCGGGAGCACCCGGACGGATGCTTTCGGCAACGGGGTTCTCCTACAGTCACTTGGTCGGGGCTATGGAGTGAGGCTGTCTATTAAGTTTACCCGGCGAGTATCCGCGTACGCTACGTGATTGCGACGGACTTTTGATCACATCAAAACTCCGTGGCAACCGATCAAGTGAGACTAAATTTCTATGTTTATAATATTCATTCCGTTATCGCATAACTACTTGTGAATTCCAATTATTGTATCACATTCCGGATAAACAGAAAATGCTAAACTTTTCGATCGAACAATCGAACACCCAAGTTTTCCCGATACAGCTCAACACATGAAATAAGTCTAACGACATTCAGTTCGTGCCACAGTACCAACGGTCCAGCCGTAGAAGGGTCAAGCCAACGCCTCACATGTGGCACGCCGTACTGCCCCAAACCCGAAGGTTCAAAGGGCAGTTGAAGACGGTCACATAATCGAGTTAAGGTTTGTTGTCTTCTAGAGGGTCCATCGCGTTACTTGCACTACTTAGAACGTCGTTAAACTACGGAAAAATCCAACAATTGGAAATTTCCCGGCAGGGGAAAAAGTGGGTATTTATATCCGGTCGAACTTTCTAACATATTCTAAAATTACCCGGAAAGCCACACCGACAAAATTAGACAGTCCGATCGAATATACAGAGTTCCCAATACAAGCCAGAAAATAAAACTCTGGAATAAATATTAAAATAATCCCAGGAAAACCAGCACCAGAAAACAAGAATTACTGTGCCAAGTTTAAAGTCCAATCATGTCACGTGACCGCGGAACCGCCGCAGAAGCCAGGCTTCTGCCGCGGTTCCTCCGCGCAATAATGGTATCAATGAAAAAATTTTGCATCGTAATTCTTAGAATTCCCTGCTGGATTTTCTGGATATTTTTAATTTCGAAAAATCCACATTTTACAGAAAAGTCCAGAGAGCAATTTTCAAGTCGGGTTTTGGGTCGATCGGACTTCTGATTCCGTCGGGACTTCGCCTAAGGCTCTAGCTAGGCTCTGATACCACTGTAGGGTTCCTAGGCACTCTAATGGAGTCTCCCAAGTGATCAAACATGCACAAATCAAAAATTCCTAGTGCCTAGAAAACCTAGAACGGATCGTTGACTAGAAATCTAGGCGAAACAAGCAAGTAAACGGAAATAAATGCTAAGGGAAAGTGACTACAACCTTTGTAGATCCGGTCCACCACCTCCTAGGCTCCGTGATGAAGTCCCTACGCTGTCCAAAACGAACCCATGACTCTAGCATCGGTATCATCGAAGAATGGGCGGGCTTGATCGTCGGTTCGATGCCGAAGATGATCTACGTCGAGGCATCACAAGAACAAGCTCCGCCTTCGCCAAGTCAAGAAACTTGTGAAGACAACACACTCTAATACATGGCAAGTAGTAGAGAATGAAGAAATAGGAAGTGGGTAGACTTTATATTTGGATTTCTCACTCAATTTCACTAGTTGCCATTAATGGCCACTAGCTTTCTTCATGTTGAAGAAGATGAAGAAGAAGAAGAAGATATGATAAGTTAATTAAAAAAGAAAATAAAAAGAATACTTATCATAACTTCAACCATGGTTTAGTGTAGAGATTTAACCAAGGTTTAGAAGAGTGGTTAGGGTTAAAGAAGAGACAAGAATGGTAGACTTTTTCAAAGCTTCAAGAAGCTTCAAAGAGAAGACAAACTAAGCCACCATTTCTTTTTCTCTTTTTCTTTTCAAAAACAATAATAAATGGATAAATAAATAAGAGAAAAGAAACCCTAACCATTCACTAAACATGGTTTAATCTTTACACAAACCCAAAAGAGCAAGTATCATCAAACATGATACAATCTTGTGCACAAAAGTATATCACATATACAATGTGTACAAACCAAGTGAGTAAATCCATTTAAAGTGAACCAATACTAGTTAATGCAAAGTAATATATCAAATATATAAATATACATTAAATCATTAAATCAACACTTGATTCAATGATCCGGTTATATCGCATATAACCGGCTAGTATCCAATGTATCGGCTTATCGAATCAATCCTTGATTCGATAACTAGGTTATATCGCATACAACCATTCGACACATTTATCGCGAGAATGAAATACGGTATCACATACACGCATTATTCTCGGTCCCGCACATATCTCATATGCGCTCCTATTTCGTTTAGCTTGAGCCAGGAAACCTCTGTTTAGGACTCTAAAGACTCGTCAATACGCCGGCAGCGGATGATAATCATATCAAACACCCACAAGCCGCAAGCGGTCTGCTAAACGTAACGGCCACCCGGGTATTGAGCGATCAGAAGATCGACGAGCAAGCCCGCTCACACTCCTGTGAATCCAACCAGTAACACTTACCGTATAGTCCGGTCTGTTCGTCTGATATGTCGCATATCTCGCCTAGGGGTGGTAAACGTCAGACCCCAATAGCTCGATAAATAATGCCGACTTGAGGTCCATAACATTCATGAAACTACTGATAACTCTTACCAGTATATCACTGCAACCCTGGCCAGGGATTTCCTGTTATGGCCAGTCGAGCATAGCACAACATCAACCCCCAATACCGGGAGAGACGAATCCCCTCCTATCGCTCATTGCCTCCATGTGAATCGGGACTGTACCCAAAAACCACCTGTTTGCACAACTCAGTAGAGCCGTGGTAGGGTGGAAATCAACGCACAGTGGGAGACACACAAGACTCTATGACGATCTCGGGTCAACAGACTAAGCTGTACCAGTGTCACCAGAGAACTGCCATCTGACGTGAGGTATAATACCATCTGGGAGTTCTCGGCGAGTCCGTTCAGTGTACCCAGTCTCCACTGAGCACCCGCATACCATCTTCGATGTCAAACACCAATGGATATGGGATCATCCATCGCCCATCGCATGGGTCGAGAAGATATGCGCTAGTCTACTCTGGAATATCGATGCCCCGTCTCGATATTCCCACGACTAGGAACAATGAAGGATGTACTCATTGACTACCCAGGCCCCACTAGTATGATCTGCATCATAGTCCTGGAAGTCGAGTACACATGCTAAAGGCTTTATCAACATGTAATCAGAGAGACAAAAAGTATACACGTTAAGATAAAGAGCAACCAGATAGCGTACTATCATGTCGAGCAAGAGAGTCCTACCTATATATGTCCCAGCATCCACTACAATATACATCCAATGTACAGTAATGGCCTCTAGGGCATACATATAACTAACACACCCAACTACTACCTGTTTGCACGACTCATTTGAGCCATGGTAGGGTAGTAATCTAAGTACAGTAAGAACACACTCGAGGCGAAGTGACAGTGTCAAGTCAGCGGACTAAGATGTACTCATGTCACCTGGGAACTGATAACTGATGATAGGTATAGTACCAACCAACAGTTCCCGACGAGTCCTGTCCAGTGTACTCGTAACCTAACGAGCACCCGCATACTATCTCAAGTACGACGTACTGACGGCTGTAGGACAACCGTCTCCCACACTAGGATGAGAAGCGCATACGCTAGTCTACTCCAGAGTATCGATGCCCTGTCTCGATAGTCCTACGACTAGGGACCTGCATAAGGATGTGCTTGTGGATTACCCAGCCCCCACGGGTGTGACTGCCATCACAACGCTGGTAATCAAGCAAAGATCCTAAGGGCTCCACTAATGTGTATAGGTGATATACTAAAATAAACACATGTACACATTAAAGTAGAAACAAACCAAGTAGCATACTACTATTTTGACCAAGATTGTCTATACAAGGTGAATATCCCAAGCTTCCATTAAGTAATATACAAACTAGTATGATACAGTAATGGCCCCTAGGGCATATACACTAACAATCTCCCACTTGCACTAAGGCCATATACTGGCGTATCGAAGACCAATCATCTCGATCAGCCGCTCGAACTGAGTCTGGGGTAAGGCCTTCGTGAATGGATCAGCAGTGTTATCTTCCGTAGCAACTCTCCGAACCTCGATCTCCTGGCGACCCACGATCTCCCTGATCAGGTGATACCGCCTCAAGATGTGTATGGACTTCTGATGGGACCTGGGTTCCTTCGCGAAAGCTATAGCCCCGTTATTGTCGCAATACAGAGGTATTGGATCAACAATGGACGGAACCACCAGAAGTTCTGTCAAGAACTTCCTTATCCAGACGGCTTCTTTTGCGGCATCTGCAGCAGCGATATATTCCGCTTCCAATGTCGAGTCAGCAACGGTTTCCTGTTTGGAACTCTTCCAACACACCGTCCCTCCATTGAGGGTAAAGATATAACCCAACATGGACTTGGAATCATCCTTGTCACTTTGGAAGCTGGAGTCAGCAAAGGCCTCGATCTGGAGGTCTTTTCCGCCATACACCAAGAACATCTCCTTAGTCCTTCTCAGGTACTTGAGAATGTTCTTTACCGCTATCCAGTGCTTCTCCCCAGGGTTTGACTGATACCGGCTTACCACACTCAGTGCATAAGCTACATCTGGTCTGGTACACAACATCGCATACATTATAGAGCCCACCGCAGAAGCGTAGGGTATAATAGACATGCGATCCCTTTCCAAATCAGTCTTTGGAGACATCTCTTTGGAGAGGGTGATCCTGTGACAAGCCGGTAGATTACCGCGCTTGGAATCTTCCATACTGAATCTTCTCAGTATGGTGTCGATGTACGTGGACTGTGAAAGTCCTAATATCCTCTTGGATCTGTCACGATAGATCCGGATCCCCAGAATGTAAGAGGCATCACCCAGGTCTTTCATGGAGAACCTGTGTGATAAAAATCCCTTGACAGATTGTAGCATAGGAATGTCATTTCCTATCTAAAGAATGTCATCCACGTACAATACGAGGAATACGACAGTTCTTGCTACAAATCTACTATAGATGCATGGTTCATCTGGATTTTTGATAAAGCCAAATTCTTTGACCGTATCATCAAAACAGATGTTCCAACTCCGCGATGCCTGCTTTAGTCCATAGATGGACTTAAGCAACTTGCACACCTTCCCGCTGCTCCCACTCTGAATGAAACCCTCTGGCTGGTCTATATAGACACACTCCTCTAAATTTCCATTCAGAAAAGCGGTCTTTACGTCCATCTGCCAAATCTTATAATCGTGGAACGCAGCAATGGCAAGAAGGATCCGAATGGATTTCAGCATAGCCACTGGAGAAAAGGTTTCGTCATAGTCCAAACCAGGTCTTTGACGAAAACCCTTTGCAACAAGTCTAGCTTTATTGGTCTCAACCTGTCCATCTACACCAATCTTCCTTTAGAAGATCCACTTGCATCTTACGGGTTTTACCCCATCTGGAGCAACGTCCATACTTTGTTGGTGTACATGGACTCCATTTCGGTCCGCATTGCATCCAGCCATTTTACCGAGTCGACGCTCTGAATGGCTTGCTGGAAGCTAGTCGGCTCATCACTATCAATGATGCAATCCTCTCTATCCCCGTCTATGAGAAAACTGTAGTATATCTCGGGCGGATGAGACTGCCTACTACTCCTGCGGAGCGGCGCAGGAATGTCCTGATCTTTCGAACCCTCTGGTTCTACTAAGCTTTCAGTAATAGCTCGTGGTTCTGGAATTTCTTCCAGTTCTATTGCGCTCCCACTTATCTGATTTTCCAAAAACTCAGTTTCCAAGAAGTGGGCATGACGAGAAACAATAACCTTTTGTTCATCTTCGCAATAGAAGAAATATCCCTTGGAGTTCTTTGGATATCCCACAAACTTGCACTGTACTGAGCGTGCCTCGAGTTTGTCCGCATGCTGCTTTTTGACAAAAGCTGGACATCCCCATGTCTTAATGTGCTTAAGATAGGGTTTCTTCCCACACCACATCTTATACGGTGTGGTAGGCACAGTCTTAGTTGGAACTCGGTTCAAAAGGTATGCAGCTGATTCTAGTGCATATCCCCAGAATGATCGTGGTAACTCAGCATTACTCATCATGGAACGTACCATATCCAATAGGGTCCGGTTCCGTCTCTCCGATACACCGTTATGTTGCGGAGTGTATGGAGGAGTAAGCTGAGAGAGAATTCCATTCTCTTTTAGGTAATCCAGGAACTCGGCAATTAAGTATTCACCACCTCGATCAGATCTCAGTGTCTTGATACTTTTGCCTGTTTATTTTTCTACTTCATTCTTATATTCCTGGAATTTCCCAAAGGCTTCGGATTTATGTTTTATTAAGAAGACATATCCATACCTTGAAAAGTCATCCGTAAAAGTAATGAAGTAAGAATAACCGCTTCGTGCATGCGTAAACATTGGACCGCACACGTCGCTGTGTACGAGTCCCAAAAGCTCGCTCGCTCTTACTCCGTGTCCAATGAACGGAGTCTTTGTCATCTTTCCTTTGAGACAGGATTGACAAGTTGCATATGATTGATATTCGAACGGATCCAAATATCCTTCTGTATGTAACTTCGTCAACCTTCTCTCATTGATGTGACCCAGTCTACAATGCCATAAGAAAGCCTGATTTGTTTCCGGAGACTTTCTTTTGTGTGTATTCTGGACATTGAAAATCTGTGGTTGGTTTAATACGTATATACCATTGCTTAATGTACCTGACCCAATCAAAACTTGATTAAGGTGAATGTTCACAACATTACTTACAAATGCAAATTCATAACCTTCTTTAGATAATAAAGATACAGATATGATATTACAGGTTGCATTTGGTACAAAATAACAATCACGCAAAACCAAAACGTGTCCATCTGATAACCCCAGGTGATAGTCCCCCACGGACTCAGCATCCATGCCAGCTCCGTTTGCAACTCTGAGGGTCATATCACCTGCCTTCAAAACCCTACGCCTTCTCAGTGCCTGTAAAGAATTACAGATATGAGATCCGGATCCGGTATCCAATACCCAGGATGTAGAGTTTATTGATAGACAGTTTTCAATAACATACACACCTGAAGCTGAAGCCGCAACTTGCTTCAAATCCTGGGTTCTGGCCTTCCAAGCCCTGCAATCCTTTTTCCAGTGTCCACTCTTGTGACAATAAAAGCATTCTTCCTTTCCCACAAGCTTTCCCGCAACCTTTGTTTCCTTTGTCTTTCCCTTCGTATCCACTTTACTAACACCGCCCCTTGGTTTGGCGGGGGCTCTCTTCTTCTTTCCCTTGGCTCTCGCCTTGGACCTAGAAGAGGAAGATCCTCCTACAAACAAAGTGGATGTTTCCCTACCTTTCTGTAGGGTGCCCTCTGCACTCCTAAGCATGTTGAGGAGTTCTGAAAGTTCAACTTCTTTTTCTTGCAAGTTGAAGTTCAGGATAAACTGGGCGTAAGTGGAAGGAAGGGACTGGAGAATCAAATCCGTGTAGAGCTCGTTCTCTAACGTGGTCCCAAGGTCCGAGAGCTCCTCAATTAAGCCAATCATCTTAAGCACGTGTTCCGCTACCGATGATCAGACGGCCAATCTTGTCGAAAACAGCTTTTTCGAGACTTCGTATCTGGCGATACGGGATTGCTCTCCATACAGTTCTTTTGTATGGAGAAATATGGATTCAAGGTCCATATTCTCGTGCCTCCTCTGATGTTCATTGTCCATAGAAGCAAGCATGAGGCACTTGGCCTTCGCGCAATCGATTTCCCAGGTCTTACGGATTTCCCTATCCGCGACGCTGGTTTTGGGACCTGGGACAGGGGGAGCTTTGGTGGTGAGAAGATACCCCAACTTGTCACAAGTGATTGCCATTTTGACATTCCTGAGCCAATCTTTGTAGTTTGGCCCTGTCAGTATGTTTTTATCTGGTAGTAACTTAAGTCCAGTCATGATGTTTGGTCGCTGCAATTAGGAGAGAGAGAAGAAACACTTTAGCATGATGCTCTTGCAAGTTTAGAGTGGTTTTTAATTTGTCTAAACAGGATGGCTCCCACTGTCTCTCGAATCCCTCCTCAAACCAAAAAAAGGAAGAATTAGTCAGGATCAATCTCACCGTACAATACTTGCTTAACCGTTCAGCCAGGCTAGTGTCGGTATTTCGAGGGAGGTTTTCCAACGCTTTCGCGAAGTTCCTTAATTAAATAACCTCTTTTCCCTGTGGGCGTAGCCCCGCTAACACCTTTCTAGACACCTACTTGGTTTATAGCATTGATCGTTAAGTGAGAAATTTCCCGAGGAGTAGCATATACTCACAGTAGGATCGGGATCCAAATATCATTGCGTGACAAAACTGAAGGAATCCTACCAGAATCATCACACTCCAAATGGTATGCAGCGCTAGCAAGTTTCAGTTCTTTTGAAACTCCCGATGTGGATATTTGCCCCATGCTCTTATGACCTTGACTTTGGCCAACAAATCATAAGTCACATGTCAAGTTCTACCCGTCATTCTCCAGGTTAATTTGAACCCACCCGTACCTACTCTTGACTTTGGCCAACAAGGCAGTACGACTGTCCCAAACCAACACATCTATCTATGCTGCACATGAATACCCAATAGCTACCAATCACTATGCCGTGACTTTGGCCAACAGACATAGCTTGAATACTATTGACTATCCATGTGAAACGACGGAGGGCTACGAATGGTTTTGGCAAAACCGTGAACGTAGTGAACTTGATATAATCGATGGAACGAGATAGCTTTTAAAAGGAGTGGCTTAAGCTCCACGTTTAAAAGTTGTTTTTGAAAAGAAACCGAGTGGTTTTGAAAGTGTTCCAACGACTCAACTTTGGTTTATTTTCTTGCATTAATTTAATGTGTCCCATCATTTAATCCTACCATTGCAAAAAGCAACGAAAATATGATGTACGCTTATGCCATCCGCATTCGCCACGGGGCCCCGTCATTACCCGTTAGGTTACTTAACTAACGACAGAGCGGGGGATGGACTAGCGCGGATGCAAAACATAAGCAACGCCTAAATAGATATCATATATAGATATACACATTCGTCACATGCAATGATAGCTATTCCAGATCACAGATGAACACATTGGATATACTAGGAATCCGCAATCCGTGCGAGCCTGTAACGAAGAGCGGATTACACGGTCGCGATAAATAGCGAAGACCCCCACCCTAGACCCCTACGGGTGCAGCAAACTACCCGCTAAGTACCCGAAGCAAAGCAACCTCCCTCAACAACGTGAGTAGGCCACTCGGCACTTCGAGATACCCGGTAGTTTGTGCACCCCACCTTGGGTCTATCCTAAGAGCAAAAACAGTAAAAGAAATTATACAATGACGGCTACAACCCCATCCCGGTTGTGCGGCCATATAAATAATATTACATCAATTACAAATTACAAGAATTGAAAGAAAAAGAAAACTCTCATCTCACAACCCCCCGGCTATTCATCCGCGACAATCCAATGAATTCATATACACATACTATCAACATTACAGATCACAGATATGTATAACCCCCACTAATCGACATATAGCGATTAGGAGACGTTCAATACATATATCACATCACAGATATAACCCGTTAGCTTAAGCCTTTAGAAGTTCGATCAAAATACGGATTTTTAAACCCTAAAAATAAATTTTTCTTTCTGGAAAATCTGGGCAGAAAAAACATATCCCAAAAATCCCAAAACAGCCCCAGAAAAACACTGCAGGAAAATTGTGCTACGACCGAGTCAACTCGGCCGCGGATCGGCGGCGGGAGCATGCTCCTGCCGTGTTTCCGCGGCGCTTTGATCGAGTCGGTGGACCAATTTTCTTGTGTGGGTTTTAAAAAGTCTGAGCCGATTTTTAGTGTCAGATTAATTATTTTTTAAACAGAAAACAGAATCGGCAAAAACTTGAAAATACGGGCATGTTTCGCGACTTTTTCTCCGATCGAACTTCTAGTTACTTTGTTAACATGTTAGATAGTGTTTAACTAGGCTCTGATACCACTGTAAGTCCACGTTACCTTTCCCGGTGCTTACGGGCTTGCGGAAATGATGAAAAACGATTTTTCTTTTGGTGGTAACATGGACTCAAAATACGGATCTTTGTTAAACAATTATCTAACAATCCTAACAAGAGTTTTACCTACTCGGTTAGGGGTTATACCTTAACTTGAACTCCTTCTCTTGGTCTCCTTATGGTGGTCGGATGGTTCTCTCCTCGTCGTCCCTTTGTGCCGAAGATGGATCCACCTGAAAGCTTCTACCTTTGGCTTCAACCTCAATCTTGAGGAAACTAGAACACTTAGTTAGCTAAACCTTGTGTACTAGGATGAGTAGATGAGTGTGTTGGGTTTTATCTCTATGGTTCTTGCTTCTCAACACATGAGACAAGTAGAACCATGGAGTAGAGAGAGAGCAAGAGGGAGAGGGAGAGCTTGAGGATGAGAGAGAATGAGAATGATAGAATGAGCAAGACTTTTCTCACCCTTGCTCTCATAATCCAAAATCATCATAACACAAAATAATAATTGAGTATTATGTGATGGTTGTTATCATATCAAGTGGCCATATCATTTCTTGCATTAAATGCAATGTGTGAACAAATAAGCAAGCCAAGGTCAATGCCAAGAAATGATAGCCATTGTCATGATGATGGTCAACAAGTCCAACCTAGTCAACCGGTCAACTAAGTCAACAAGTCAACAAAGTCAACCATCAACAACCATGTCACAATAATACTTAATTAATATTATCGTTAATCATATTTCTTATTCTCATTTGGGTTTAGCAAAAGTCAACAGTCAACAACCCTAATGAGAATCCTCTGCCTCTGTCTCTCTGTCAACTGTGCATACACACCCGCATCCGCGTTCCGAGGAACACGAATACAAACGAGATAAAACCAATCCCAAAACGTACACTAGGATCTGGCTTAAACCAAATCCCGCTAGTGTTAACTGCCCGGACACTAAACGTGCACAAGTGCACGGATGTGACCAAACCCTGTCGCAAAACCATGCGACCTCTACGCTTTTGCCTAAAGGCGAATAGCTCTCTGTGTGGGACTCTAAAGACTCGACACTACGCTGGCAGTGGGTTTAACCACAGACCGCAAGCGGCACTAGCTGTGCGTAATGGCCCCCAGGTAGATGCCGATAAGAAGACTGACGTGGTGAAACCCATCTGAACTCCTACTGAGCCTGAATATGTCAATCTGCGTACAGTCCGGTCTGTTCGTCTGAGAATATCGCATGGCGGGCCTAGGGGGCGGTAAACGTCAGTCTCCTAATAGCGGTACAAGTCGTGTCGGAGTGTAGCCCAGAACACCCTGAGATAACACTGGAAACCTACCAGTATATCTTTCTTGCCCTGGCAAGGGACTTTGTGTAATGGCTCTCCTAGACACAGCGCGATATCAACCCCCAATACCGGGAGAGACGAATCCTGTCTAACCGTCACTGCCACCAAGTGCTTCGGGACTGCACCCAACTACTACCTGTTTGCACGACTCCTTTGAGCCGTGGTAGGGTAGTAATCTAAGTACAGTGGGAACACACTCGAGGCGAAGTGACAGTGTCAAGTCAGCGGACTAAGCTGTACTCATGTCACCTGGGAACTGATAACTGACGATAGGTATAGTACCAACCAACAGTTCCCGATGAGTCATGTCCAGTGTACTCGTAACCTAACGAGCACCCGCATATTATCTCAAGTACGACGTACTGACGGCTGTGGGACAGACCGTCTCCCACACTGGGATGAGAAGCGCATACGCTAGTCTACTCCGGAGTATCGATGCCCTGTCTCGATAATCCTACGACTAGGGACCTGCATAAGGATGTGCTTGTGGATTACCCAGCCTCCACGGGTGTGACTGCCATCCCAACGCTAGTAATAAAGCAAAGATCCTAAGGGCTCCACTAATGCGTATAGGTGATATACTAAAATAAACACATGTACATATTAAAGTAGAAACAAACCAAGTAGCATACAACTATTTTGAGCAAGATTGTCTATACAAAGTGAATATCCCAAGCTTCCATTAAGTAATATACAAACTAGTATGATACAGTAATGGCCTCTAGGGCATATACACTAACAAATACCAACCAACAGTTCCCAGCGAGTCCTGTCCAGTGTACTCGGAACCTAACGAGCACCTGCATACTATCTCCAGTACGACGTACTGATGGTTGTGGGACAGACCATCTCCCTTCCTGGGATGAGAAGCGTATACACTAGTCTACTCTGGAGTATCGATACCCTATCTCGATAATCCTGCGACCAGGGACCAATATAAGGATGTGCTTGTAGATTACCTAGCCCCCACTAGTGTGACTGCCATCACAACACTGGTAGTCAAGCAAACATCCTAAGGGCTCTATCAATATGTATTAGTGATATGTTAAAAAGAAACACATACACATATTAAGATAGATACAAACCAAGTAGCATACTACCATATTGAGCAGGAATGTCAATCCGTGTATATATCCTAAGCTTCCAAAATGTAATATACAAACTAGTATTATACAATAATGACCTTTAGGGTATATCACACTAACAAAACAAACAATTCCAGAGACCTAGTTGGACCAATAGGAGACCACCCTGCAAGTACGAACCTATTCCAAGCAGTATTGGCCGAGCTCGCCGGATTTTTGGGTAATGTGGCCGGCCAAGTTGTGGTATTTGGTGCCTAGGTTGGTTCAGTAGCTCACATACTCCATATACAACACCCTATACTTGCTAGCTTAATCCCATTTTACCTGAGAGAGAATCTAGGAGCTGTTGTGAGTGGTTTTTGGTTATTTTTTCCGTATTTTGGAATCTTTGGTTTTAATGTTTGGATTTGTATTTGGTTGTTGGGCGTTTGTACGTCAACAACAAGGGTTGTTTGATTGTTTTGCATGCGTACGCTATAGGTTCTAACCTATGAGCGCACGTGTACCGTATTGGTTTTCTGGACTTGATGTTTATAGCGATTGCGATTGTGTATTTATTGTAGGTACCTTCGTGGGGATTCCGAGGCGACGGAGCATGGCGTCATCGACTTTGGCAAGCAAAGATCAAGGTGAGTAGATCTATATCTACGGGGGAAGTCGGGTGGATGGCGTATAGCACCCCCGCAAGTTTTGATGGAAACCGATATACAGAATATGGTTAAGGGAACCTAGATCTGAAAACTATGGATAGGTTTAAAGAGATAGTTAGAGATGATAGGTGAACGTGAATAACGACGCATAGATAGATAGTTCACGAGAATAAGTAGGAGATTTAGAATAGCATGAAACGAGATTAATAAGGTAGACTATATATATAAAATTGGCTTGTTGTAAGATGACTTAATTGATGAAAAGTATATACAATGTGATCTGATGACTTGATTGATAGATTCTCTGACTCGGACATGTTATAGATATTGATAAACCATGTCTACACTGCTTAGCTCAGCCTTTATACAGATGATAGCATTATGCTTACGATGAACCTCATGCTATGTCCATGATATTATCATTGCATTCCATACACATCTGCTAGTACACCTGCACAATTATCGATGATGCGTATGTTACACTTACACAGATTGCCGGCTCACACACTTCATCATCGATAACTGCTATGTCACTTACACAGTAGAATTGTTACATCATGCTATGCTATGATATGCTTGCTATGTTCACATCACCATACCATGTCGCATGATATACTTAATATGCTCACATTTCTGTTATATGTATGCTCATTATGCTTTATGATTATACGCACTGAGATTTGCTGATTTCAAGAGATTCTGGATTTAAGAACCGTGGTCAAATTTCAAAGGAAACTATGTATTGCTTTAAAAACCCGGTTTCTCTTGATATGATATTCTGAGACGTCCACCATGTGTTTTCTCAGTTCTGAGATTCGTATGTGAAACCCGATTCGAGGAGCGGTAGGCACCGTTTGCGGGTACATGGTAGACCCGGTGAGGTACCCCAGGGCAAGAAGACTCGTATAGAAAGGCGGTGAGCCCAGCGGAGGGACTACTACCAACCGGGGATTGTATAGAGCCTGACAGATATCTGGAGGATACCGTTTGGGAATTATGACATGAGATATACTGAGGGCCGATCTGAGGATGCGACGCCTGAGATATGAGGATTTACGTGTCAATGCTGGACACGGGTTTCATGATGTTTCGAGTGTTGGTGTTGGACATTCAGGTTCCATGATTTGATGTGTCATTGATGGATACACATTCTTTGATATCCTCATATATGTACATGCATATGCTTTTATGAAGTTTTTAGTGGACGAGATCCACATGAATACAGGCATAAATTATATTGTTGGATGTTATCCACATGCATACAGGCATTGATTATTATATTGTTGGCACATATACAGATATGGTCACCCTAGATATCATAGTATTACCTTCATGATATACTTGACCTAGGAAATCGTTGTTTTATTTGATTTCTACCTGATGATGTTTTCTACTCACGAGTTGGCAACTCACCCCCGTTGTGCCACAGTTCTTGCAGGTTGATCGCTTGGATCAGTAGCGGCATCGCTGGCACATAGCTGCATTCGGGTGTTTTGCTTTGGTAGGTGGTACATGTTGGATCGTACCCCTCTTGTATTTATTATTCCTGTTGTATCTAGTTAACTCTATCAAATCAGAAACTGGAATTTGTATAACTAGTAAGACTTAGCAAGACATGTTGTTGCGAGACTTGAGCGATGGGTTTTATGTTCGGTTATTGGGTTGATGTCTTGCTTTATTCATTATCTTTTGTGTAGATCTTCGCCGTTGGGCATCGTATACTTATTTTTTGACTTGCGTAGTTGTGAGTCCGCCGATTAGCGAAGAGCTAGCTTCCCCTTGGGGATGCCTTTATCATTATTATGTATTTGTGGTTTTGGCTCAAAATATACAAAGGAGGTGCTGCCCAAATTTTTAAAAAGACGAAACATGTTTTTTTTAACTAGTAAAATTCACTTGCATTTTTCATGTCCCACTATTTATGGATTTAAGAAAATGATTTGATTTTCACCATACCTTTATTTCAAAACTCTACCTCTTCTATTTTCTTTAAAAAGGTTTTAGATTTCTGGGCTTTGGCTTACTTAATTTACGTTACGCCTTTAGACGTGGCGTGATTTAAGTGCCGGTCATGAGCAAATATTTCGGGTCGTGACAAACATCCCATCCCTCCACCTCATTAACCATTTAATCCTAAATGGTTAAAACTAAATGAGGTGGCATCTTCCAGAATCACCCTTGTAATAAATTACAACAATACCACTCAACCGTATATACATACTCGTATCCGTATTCTTAAAAATACGAATACAAAGAGACGAAAATAATCCAACAATATAATACTAGAATCCGGCTTAAACCAAAGCTCTCTAGTATTATCCGTCCGAATCATGATACGTGCACAAGTGCACGTATATGATCGAACCCTGCCATAAAACCATACTGCCTCTACCTCGTTTTGCCCAAAGCAGGGAAACCCTTTGTGTGGGACTCTAAAGACTCGTCAATACGCTGGCAGTGGGTTTAACCACAAGCACGTCAGCGGCACTAGCTGTACGTAACGGTTACCCAGGTATTAAGCGAATGGAAGGCCGACGTGAAAACTCATCTGAACCCCTACCGAGCCTGTCCGTGACAATATCCGTACAGTCTGGTCCGTTCGTCTAAGAGTATCGCATATCGAGTCTAAGGGGGTGGATAAAGTCAGACCCTTAATAACGCGATATTTCGTGTCGGTATGAAGCCCTTCACCAAATGAGAAACTACTTATCCAAATCAGTAATTCTCGTCCACCTTGGCCAAGGATTTCTGGTGATGGCAACCCGTGCACTACGCGACATCAACCCCCAATACTGGGAGAGACGAATCCCCGAAGATCGACTAGCTGCCTCCATGTGGCTCGGGACTGTACCAAACTAAAACCTGTTTGCACGACTCCTTTGAGCCGTGGTAGGGTAGTAATCAAAGCACAGTGGGAACTCACACGAGACAAATGACGATCTCAGGTCGACAGACTAATCTGTACACATGTCACCTGGGAACTGCTATCTGACAATAGGTATAATACTAATTAGCATGTTCCCGGCGAGTCCGTCCAGTGTACTCATAACCCAATGAGCACCTGTATACTATCTGTAAGTCCACGTTGCTCACCCCGGTTCTTACGGGGATGCGGAAACGGTGAAAAACGATTTTGGGGCAAAGGCAACATGGACTAAAAGAAGGATCTTTGCTAAACAACAAACTAGCAAACTACTAGAGGTGCTATCTACTATGCCATAGAGATTATACCTCATGATACCGGTCCATCGGGTCTTCTCTCCGCTGTCCTGCTCGTCCATCCAAGCTCCGAGGATCGATCCGGATCTTGATCACCTCCGCGGCCTTCTTAAGTCGAAGACGATCCACCCGAGAGTTGTGCTCCGAGCTCCACCTCGAGCCGAGGCAACTAGGGCAACAAGATCGCTGGTCCTGATGTCCTAGGTAGTGTAGAAGAGATAGATGGATGTTTTTGTCAACTAGGATCCTTTTTCTCTCGACACATGAGATCAAAGGAAATTTTCAAGAGGAGGAAGATGAAGCTAGCAACCATGGAGCTTTCTCATTTCTTTTTCAAGAGAGAGAATGAGAAATGAATTCTGAACCAAAGAAAATGAACCATGGTTGCAATAATACACAAACATCATCATTACTAATCCTTTCATGATAAAGTTGATGGCTACATTTGAATTGACCATTTTCATATCAAAAATAAAAAGAAAAGAAAACCAAAGAATACTCTAGACCTCTCATGAAGGTCCAAGTCAACTTTGGTCAAACGGTCAACAAAGTCATGTTAGTTATGTATATGCCCTAGAGGCCATTGTTGTACATATGATGTATATTATAATGGATGCTTGGATATATATAGAGAGGACTTTCTTGCGCGTCATGATAGTATGCTATTTGGTTTCACTTTATCTTAACATGTTGACTTGTATTGGTTTACTGTTTTTCTCTCACATGTTGATAAAGACCTTAGGATCTGTACTCGACTACTGGGACTATGATGAGATCATACTAATGGGGCCATGGTAGTCGATGAGTACATCCTATAACTGTTCCTAGTCGAGGGTATATCGAGACAGGGAATTGATACACCTGAGTAGACTAGCGTATACGCATCTTGACCCATATGATGGGCGATGGATGATCCCATATCCATCGGTGTTTGACATCAGAGATGGTGTACAGGTGCTCAGTGGAGACTGGGTACACTGGACGGACTCGCCGAGAACTCCCAGATGGTGATATACCACATGTCAGATGGCAGTTCTCCGGTGACACTGGTACAGGGTAGTCTGTAGACCCGAGATCGTCATAGAGTCTTGTGTGATTCCCACTGTGCTTTGATTTCCACCTTACCACGTCCAAGAGGGCGTGCAAAATGGTGGCTTTTGGGAACGGTCCTGAATCACATGGAGGCAATGAGCGATAGGAGGGGATTCGTCTCTCCCGGTATAGAGAGTTGATGTTGTGTTGTGTTCGATTGGATATAACTGGAAGTCCCTGGCCAGGGCTGATATAGAGATTTACTGGTAAGTGTTACTAGTAGTTTCTCGACCTGTTATGAGCCACACATCGACACGACTTATCGGTTACTGGGGTCTGACGTATACCACCCCCAGACTTGATATGCGACATATCAGACGAAGAGACCGGACTGTACGGTAGTGTTACTGATTGGATTCACAGGAGAACGGACAGGCTAGCTTGTTGATCTTCTGATCGCTCAATACCTGGGTGGCTGTTACGTTTAGCTGACCGCTTGCAGCTTGTGGGTGTTTGATATGATCATCACCTGCTACCGGTGTATTGACGATTCTTTAGAGTCCTACACAGAGGTTTCTTGGGTCAGGCAAAACGGAGTAGAGGCACATATGTGATATGCGCAGGATCGAGGATAATGCGATATGAGATACCGTATTATATTCTCGCGATATTTAGATATGAACCGGCTCATCGGATCAAGTGTTGATTCGATGAATCGGTACAATATATATTAGTCGGTTATATTCGATATCGCCGGATTGTCGGATCAAGTGTTGATTCGATGATTTAATGTATAATAATATATATGATATATTTTATTACATTATCTAATATTGGCTCGCTTTATTATTTCATTTTCTCACCGGATAATACAATGATATATATGCGATATATGTTAATTGTATTATTTTTCTTTTGTTACAAATATATAATATATATGTGATATATATTATAGTAACATGTTATGATTAATTATGGAACATGTTTTGTGGAGATAAAGCAAGGTTAGGGTTTGATTAGGGTTAGTTCTTTCTTGCACCTTCTAGAACTTTTCCTTTTGTCTCAAAGAAGACATTATGATATATATTTTCTCATGACTCATTGTTTTAACCCAACCAAACCCTAGCCCTAGTTTATTCTCTACAAAGGTTAAGCTTCTCATCCTTGACCATGGATCCATAATCAATCATATATTCACTTCTATTATTCATCACAAAAGGATAATCTTATTATTCATCATTTTCTTCTCTCTTGAGCTTTGAGAAAGCTTACTTGATTTTCCTTTTGTGATGTTTTCATGTGAGATTATGATATAAAAAGATAGTATAAATACTACTCCATCATCCTCATCTAATCTAGCCCATTAGATTAGGGTGTTCACCACATTAGAGTGAGAGAGCTTGAGTTATTGCAACTTCGACGTAGATCATCGGAGAAAAGGAATACCACAAGCTAGCATAGATCGTTCGAGTCGTCGAGCCTCTCTTGAGTCCGGGAGATCGTGGATCGCGGCGAAGGGACTTCTACTCGGAGCTTATGAAGTGAAGGAGCAGACTACAAAGGTTGTAATCCCTCACACTTAGTAATAAAGTTGTTATCTTGCATGTTAAACCCTAATAATCTAGCATAGATCCCGGCTTTGGGTTGTTCGGCACGTCTAAATTTTTATCCGGGCATGTTTGATGCCTTACGAACCTTCACAAGAGTGCCTAGGAACCCTACAGTGGTATCAAGGCCTAGCTAGGGAATTAGGCGACGTGTATACGAAGTTAAAACTCCGAACGAACCGCGTAACTACGAAATGAACCCCTCTCTGGACTTTTTTCAAAAACTGTGATTTTTCAGAATTAAAAATATCTAAAAAATTCAGCAGATAAATATATATATTACTGTGAAAAACGAGGCTTCAATCCGTACATGCCACCGCGGAACCGCGGCCGTACCGCGCTTGGGCCGCGGATCCGCGGTGGAAATGTTGAATTATGCATTCATTTTTCTACTGTAATATCAGTATCTGTATTTTATATTTTTTGGGTATTTTTAAACTGACTCAAGTGTTGAGTATTCTGGGGTTTATTTTGTAATCGTATATTCGATCGGAATATTTAAATTCGTTATTATTTCCGGATATTTAGAAACTGTTAAAATGTTCGAACGGATATCATTAACTCACTTTTTCTCGGCACGAAAAATTTTCAAGTGTTGAATTTTTATCCGGTTTAAATCTTTCGAAAATATGTGTAAGTAACGTGGTGGACCTTCTAGAAGACAACAAACCTTAACTCGATTATGTGACCGTCATGAACTGCCTCTAAACCTTAGGGTTTGGGGCAGTACGGCGTGGCACATGTGAGGCGTTGGCTTGACCCTTCTACGGCTGGATCACTGGTACTGTGACATATTCTGGGATTATTTGAACTCCGCTCAAGTGTTAAGCAATTTAGGAAATTTTGGGTATTTGATTATCTGTTCGGAAAGTTTAATACTGTCTATTTATCCGGAATGTGATACAATATGTGGAATTCATAGAGTTAGACATGAAATGCGAAGTATGTGATATTTCGGATTTACGATGTCTAGAAAGGTTGTGGATTCCAAATATTGTAGTTTTACAATTTCTTTTCTGTGACCGTAAGTGTAGTATGTAGTTGTATTACCGGTTTTCGTTGCTATACATCAACGACGACCGGTGTATTCATACTTACTTACGTTGATGATATGTGATATTATGTGTTGCTATGATATGTTATATTGGATCGTTGTGTTCTGAATAGCCGGGGTTTTTATGTGAGATGAGGGTTTTTATTTTCATTCATGTAAAATTCATTTGTATGTAATATTCTTTTATTGGGGCACTTTCGGGATGAGGTTGATGTCACCTGTGTATATTATTTACTTTTCTGCATTAGGTAGACCAAAGGAGGGGAGCACAAGTAACCGGGTTCTAGGGTCCAGTGGGAGGCTATCTCGAGGAGTCGAGACCGGGTTTCCTAACCCTAGAATTGGTAGTGTTACTTGCCGCTCTCGTAGGGGTCTTAAGATGTGGGTTTGGCTATTCGTCGCGACCGTGGAATCCGTGTTTTATACAGGCTCGTATTGAAAACACGGACGTCCTAGTATATCCAATATTTCATATATGTTCTTCTGCTGCAATGTTCTGTGATGAGATCATATTACTGCCTGAGACGAATGCTTATACTATATATATATATATATATATATATATATTCTGATATATAAATATTACTGCTTTCGTTTCTTCTGTGATGCTTAGGAAGCATAAGCTGATGGGATTTTATTAATGAGATTAATAAAAAGAAAAGAAACGTAAAAGATGTTGTAGAATCAAAACTTTATAAAAAAAAGGGTAGCTACAGTCTTGCTTTGCGTAGCGGTATAAATGATATATCCTGCACCTTATTCGATGGGGAAAGAGCCGAGATCCCTTCACCGGGAGTGACCTCTTTAGCGAAACTGGCAGATGCTACAAACTCGCGGTTTAGTTTTCGATAGCTTATATAGTCTAGCTTTGCATAACGGTATATATGATATATCCTGCACCTTATTCGATAGGGAAAGAGCCGAGATCTCTTCACCGGGAGTGACCTCTTTAGCGAAACTAGAAGCCTCAAAAACATTCCTTTTCAAAAACATTCGATTGTACGACAATATCAAGTTCATTACGCTCAGGGTTTTCTGAAAAAACTGCGTAGCCCTCCGTCATTTCAGATAAGTACTACTTAGTATTCGTGCTGCGGTAGTTTGGCCTTCGTCAAGGCATAGTGTACGGTAGCTAACTAGTGCTTATCTGCTAGCATACGATGCGATTGGATTAGGGTATTCGTACGGCGTAGTTTGGCCTTCGTCAAGGGTCGTATGGGTGGGTTTAATGCAATCAAGAAATGAACGGGTTGAACTTGACTAGCGCCCTATGGGTAGTTTGGCCTTCGTCAAGATCATGGGACGCTAGGGGTAAAAGCATTATCGGGAATTTCAAGTGTTGAAATTTGCAATGAGATTGCATACCTCCTATGAGATAGTTGGATCCCGATACCCACTGTGAGTAAGTGTTACTCCTGGGAGTGTTTTACACAGGACAATTAGCCGAACAAGTAGGTGTTTAGAAAAGTGTTAACGAGGCTATGCCTCGGGGAAAATGAGGTTTACTTTAATTAGGTCTGTGCGAAAGCACGGGGAACCTCCCTCAAGTACCGACACTGATCTGGCTGAAAGATTGACGAAATTGTAGGGTGTAATTAATCCCGGCTAATCTTACCTTTTTAGGGTTTGAAGGAAGATTTGATAAAAACAGTGGGCGACATTCTGATTAGATAAGATAATAACCAATCTAATCTTGCAAGAGCATACGCTAAAGTGTTTTCTTCTCTCTCTCTCCAGGTAGCGACCATGTCAGGCCGTAATCAAGATAATAATATGGATGTATTGACTGAACCCGCTTATTATACTGAGCAGGGGAATGTTGGACCCGTTCTTTCTTATAAGAGTTATAAGACTGAACAGGGAATAGGAGAATATCTGGATTCTCAAGCCGCCCAAAAGAACATGCATGTTGATGCATCTTCTTCAGGTGTGTTAGTTATTGAGAACTGTTTCTCAGTTCACCCTACGTCCTGGGTATTAGATACCGGATCAGGATCCCATATATGTAAATTGCTACATAGGCTACGGAAAGGTAGAGAACTGGGAAAAGGTGATCATTCCGTTCAAGTAGGGAACGGTGCAAGTATTGTAGCCAAAGCAGTTGGCGAATATCACCTTGTATTACCAAGTCGTAACACACTGATTCTGAATGAGTGCTATTATATACCAAACATGATGTGCAACATTATATCAGTTTCTTTATTAAGTAAAGAAGGATATAATTTTGTAGTACAGGATAATGTTATAAACATATTCCTAGATCAAAAGTTGATTGCATCAGGCTCGATACATAATGGCATATTCATTCTCAATCAAAATACAGTCCTTAATATACAAAACACACACAAGAGGAAAAGTTCAGAAATGAACGAATCCTACTTGTGGCATTGTAGACTTGGTCATATCAATGCGACACGACTGGCTAAGTTACATAAGGATGGATATTTGAATCCGTTCGAATTATCATCTTATGATACTTGCCATTCATGTCTCAAAGGAAAAATGACCAAAGCTCCGTTTAGTGGACACGGAGAACGAGTTACCGAACTCTTAGGACTGGTACATAGTGATGTATGCGGTCCCATGTCTACGCATGCCAGGTACGGTTCTTCCTACTTCATTACATTCACTGACGATCTCTCTAGATACGGACATGTGTTCCTGATGAAACTCAAGTCTGAAGCTTTTTAGAAATTCAGAGAATATAAGTACGAAGTAGAGAACCAAAAGGGCAAAAGTATTAAAATCCTTCGATCTGATCGAGGAGGAGAATACTTAAGCAATGATTTTCTGGATTATCTAAAAGAGAATGGGATTCTCTCTCAGCTTACTCCTCCTTATACACCACAGCACAACGGTGTATCGGAACGGAGGAATCGCACCCTATTAGATATGGTGCGCTCCATGATGAGTGAGGCTGAGTTGCCTATTTCCTTCTGGGGGTATGCGCTTGAGATAGCCATACACCTATTGAATATGGATCCTACCAAATCAGTGCCTACCACTCCATATGAGATATGGAAAGGGAAGAGACCATCTCTTATGTATGTTAAGATATGGGGTTGTCCAGCCTATGTCAAAAGATAAAATCCGGACAAGCTCGAGGCAAGATCTATCTTATGTAAGTTTATTGGATATCCCAAATATTCGCGAGGGTATATCTTCTACCACTCCGAGGAACAAAAGGTGTTTGTTTCTCGACATGCCACCTTTTTAGAAAAGGGATTTCTTATGAAAGAAATTCATGGCAATGAGGTAGAACTGGAAGAGGTTACGGCGACACAAACTATAACAGAAGACTTGGTAGAACCAGAGGATTCAGTAGTACCCGATGAACCCCAGCCTCTCCGCCGATCTAGTAGGGTTTCTCGTCCACCTGAGAGATACTACGGTTTTCTCATTGATGGTGGAAGCGAGGATTGCATCATGGAAGATGATGACCCGACTAGTTTCGAGCAGGCCATCACGAGTGGTGACTCTGTGAAATGGCTGGATGCAATGCGATCTGAGATGGAATCCATGTACACCAACAAAGTATGGACTTTGGAAAATGCTCCTGAAGGGGTAAAACCCATTGGGAGCAAGTGGATCTTTAAAAGGAAATTTGGTGTAGATGGAAAAGTTGAGACTTTCAAAGCTAGACTGGTAGCAAAGGGTTTTCGTCAACGACCAGGTGTGGATTATGACGAAACCTTTTCTCCAGTGCCTATGCTTAAGTCCATCCGGATCTTACTTGCCATCGCTGCATACCATGACTACGAAATCTGGCAAATGGATGTTAAGACCGCCTTTCTAAACGGTGAATTAGAAGAGTGCATGTACATGACTCAACCAGAGGGCTTCGTAGATAATGGGAGCAGCGGAAAGGTGTGCAAGCTGCTTAAATCCATTTATGGGTTAAAGCAAGCATCGCGGAGTTGGAACATCTGTTTTGATGTTGTAGTCAAAGAGTTTGACTTCATCAAAAATATAGATGAACCTTGTATCTATAAGAAGGTAGCAGATGGTAAGGTTGTCTTCCTCGTATTGTACGTGTATGACATACTCTTGATAGGAAATGATATTCCTATGCTGCAATAAGTCAAGCTCTTCTTATCATAAAGATTCTCAATGAAAGATCTAGGTGATGCCTCCTGCATATTGGGAATCATGATCTATAGAGATAGATCTAAACGGATATTGGGATTATCCCAATCCAGGTACATTGACACCATACTAAAGAGGTTTACTATGGAAGAATCCAAGCGTGGGAACCAACCCACGATCACTGGACTCGCTCTCTCCAAAGAGATGTCTCCCAAGACTGATTTGGAGAGAGCTCGCATGCAAGGGATACCCTATGCTTCGGCAGTAGGCTCTATCATGTATGCGATGCTATGCACCAGACCCGATGTAGCATACTCACTAAGTGTAGTGAGTCGGTATCAAGCAGATCCTGGAGAGAGTCACTGGACAGATGTGAAGAGCATTCTCAAGTACTTACGAAGGACTAAGGAGATGTTCTTGGTCTATGGTAACGGAGAACTCCAGGTGGAGTCCTTTACCGATTCCAGCTTCCAAAGTGATAAGGACGACTCTAAGTCGCACTCGGGATTTGTCTTTACCCTCAATGGAGGGGCAGTATGTTGGAAGAGCTCCAAACAGGATACCGTTGCAGACTCGACGATGGAGGCTGAATACATCGCTGCCAACGATGCTGCCAAAGAGGCTGTCTGGATAAAGAAGTTCATTAGTGAACTTGGTGTGGTTCCATCCATTAAACATCCAATACCTCTGTATTGCGATAACAATGGAGCTGTGGCGTTGGCCAAGGAACCCAGGTCCCATCAAAATTCCAGACATATTCTGAGGCGGTATCACCTGATCAGGGAGATAGTTGATCACCGGGAGATCGAGGTCAGGAAAGTAGATACGAAGGATAACACTGCTGATCCATTCACGAAGGCTATTCCCCAGATACAGTTTGAGAGATTTTTCGGGATGCTAGGTATTAGATACTACAACAGCTGGCCTTAGTGCAAGTGGGAGATCGTTAGTTATGTATATGCCGTAGAGGCCAATGTTGTACATATGATGTATATTATAATGGATGCATGGATATATATAGAGAGGACTTTCTTGCTTGTCATGATAGTATGCTATTTGGTTTCACTTTATCTTAACATGTTGACTTGTATTGTTTTACTGTTTTTCTCTCACATGTTGATAAAGCCCTTAGGATCTGTACTCGACTACTGGGACTATGATGAGATCATACTAGTAGGGCCATGGTAGTCGATGAGTACATCCTATAACTGTTCCTAGTCGAGGGTATATCGAGACAGGGCATTGATACACCAAAGTAGACTAGCGTATACGTATCTTGACCCATATGATGGGCGATGGATGATCCCATATCAATCGGTGTTTGACATCAGAGATGGTGTACGGGTGCTCAGTGGAGACTGGGTACACTGGACAGACTCGCCGAGAACTCCTAGATGGTGATATACCACACGTCATATGGCAGTTCTCCGGTGACACTGGTACAGGGTAGTCTGTAGACCCGAGATCGTCATAGAGTCTTGTGTGATTCCCACTATGCTTTGATTTCCACCTTACCACGTCCAAGATGGCGTGCAAAATGGTGGCTTTTGGGTACAGTCCCGAATCACATGGAGGCAATGAGCGATAGGAGGGGATTCGTCTCTCCTGGTATAGGGAGTTGATGTTGTGCTGTGTTCGATTGGATATAACTGGAAGTCCCCGGCCAGGGCTGATATAGAGATTTACTGGTAAGTGTTACTAGTAGTTTCTCAACCTGTTATGAGCCACACATCGACACGACTTATCGGTTACTGGGGTCTGACGTATACCACCCTTAGACTTGATATGCGACATATCAGACGAAGAGACCGGACTGTACGGGAGTGTTACTGATTGGATTCACAGTAGAACGGACAGGCTAGCTTGTTGATCTTCTGATCGCTCAATACCTGGGTGGCTGTTACGTTTAGCTGACCGCTTGCAGCTTGTGGGTGTTTGATATGATCATCACCTGCTACCGGCGTATTGACGATTCTTTAGAGTCCTACACAGAGGTTTCTTGGCTCAGGCAAAACGGAGTAGAGGCACATATGTGATATGCGCAGGACCGAGAATAATGCGATATGAGATACCGTATTATATTCTCGCGATATTTAGATATGAACCGGCTCATCGGATTGAGTGTTGATTCGATGAATCGGTACAATATATACGGCGGAAAAGACCTCAGGTTGGAGGCCTTTGCTGATTCCGGCTTCCAGAGTGATAAGGACGATTCCAATTCCATGTCGGGTTATGTCTTTACCCTCAATGGAGGGGCGGTGTACTGGAAGAGCTCCAAGCAGGACACCGTTGCTGACTCGACGATGGAAGCGGAGTATATAGCTGCTTGCGATGCCGCAAAAGAAGAAGTCTGGATGAAGAAGTTCCTAACAGAACTTCAGGTGGTTCCTACCATAGTTGATCCAATACCTCTGTATTGCGACAACAACGGAGCTATAGCTTTAGCGAAGGAACCAAGGTCCCATCAGAAGTCCAGACACATCTTGAGGCGGTATCACCTGATCAGGGAGATCATTGATCGTCAGGAGATCGAGGTTCGGAGAGTTTCTTCAGAAGAGAACATTGCTGATCCATTCACGAAGGCCCTTCCTCAGATTCAGTTCGAGAGGCTGCTCGAGATCATTGGTCTACGATATGTCAGTACATGGCCCTAGTGCAAGTGGGAGATTGTTAGTGTTTATGCCCTAGAAGGCCATTACTGTATCATACTAGCTTGTATATTACTTAATGGAAGCTTGGGATATTCACATGTATATAACAGTCTTGCTAAACATGGTAGTATGCTACTTGGTTTTTCTATCTTAATATGTGAGTGTACGTTTTGATAGAGCTCTTAGGATACGAGTTGGCGAGTCAGGAACCCAATTTTCTTCTGTTGCTTCTCTGTGTAATTAGGGGTTTTCTGGAATATTTTAATTTTGCTCAGGTTTCCAGTATACAGAGCAGATTTTGGAGCAATATTAAAGATGTTTAATCGATCGAAATTGTACAGTATTTGCATATTGGATTATATCTGTGATTGTTTAATGTGTTCGTAAACCTCCCCTAACTGCTAGTATGTCGGTTGGCAGGGGGTTGCACATTTCTGAAATGGTTATATCTGTTTGTGCATATAAACTGTATTGGACTGTTGTGGTGTTTAGCCGGGGTTTAGCAATAGGTTATTGTTTAATTCATTTGTTGTAAATGTAATTTGTTGCAAAGGCCGATAAGCGGCACTAGCTGTCACATCAGACTCAGTAGGAGTTCGGATGGGTTTTCTCATCGGCCTTCTTATCGACAACTACCTGGGGACCGTTACGTACAGCTCGTGCCGCTTGCGGTCTGTGGTTAAACCCACTGCCAGCGTAGTAGTCGAGTCTCTAGAGTCCCACACAGAGAGCCTCGCTAAACAATAAATAACTTAATTGCAAATTTGTACGAATTTCGAACAGAAAAACGAAGCCGGAAAACCCTAAATCTGTTCAGTTTCTGTCGAACTTAAAATGAAGTCCAAAATTTTTTCAGGTGTGTTCAGAGAGCTTGACAAGACCACAGAAGAACACCCAAGAAAAATAGGCCCCTGAATCGTCTAACTCGCCGCGGAACCGCGGCCTCAGCCTACAGAGTCGCCGCGCTTCCGCCGCCGAGTTGGCGAGTCAGGAACCCAATTTTCTTCTGTTGCTTCTCTGTGTAATTAGGGGTTTTCTGGAATATTTTAATTTTGCTCAGGTTTCCAGTATACAGAGCAGATTTTGGAGCAATATTAAAGATGTTTAATCGATCGAAATTGTACAGTATTTGCATATTGGATTATATCTGTGATTGTTTAATGTGTTCGTAAACCTCCCCTAACTGCTAGTATGTCGGTTGGCAGGGGGTTGCACATTTCTGAAATGGTTATATCTGTTTGTGCATATAAACTGTATTGGACTGTTGTGGTGTTTAGCCGGGGTTTAGCAATGGGTTATTGTTTAATTCATTTGTTGTAAATGTAATTTGTTGTAATATTATTTTGCGGGGCACATCCAGGTTGCGGTTGTAGCCACCGTTGTATTATTTCATTTTACTGTTTTTGCTCCTAGGACAGACCCAAGGTGGGGTACACAAACTGCCGGGTGGGTAGTTTGCCGTACCCGTAGGGGTCGAGGGTGGGGTAACGGCTATTCATCACAACTGTGTAATCTGTCTTTTCTTGCAGGCTCAAAAGAAATACAGATTGCTTGCAAATCCAATATTGTTTATCTGTGTTCTGGAATGAATATCATTGCGTCAGACGAATGTAAAATATCTATATATAATGTAGCTATTTAGACGTCACTTATGTTTTACACCCGCGCTAGCCCAGCCCCCGCTCTGTCGTTAGTTAAGTAACCTAACGGGTGATGACGGAACCCCGTGGCGAATGCGGATGGCATAAGAGGACGTTGTATTTTCGTTGTTTTCTGCAATGATAGGTTAATGATGGGACGCATTATCTATAATGTAAAGAAAAATAAACCAAAGTTTAAATCGTTGGAACAATTTAAAAGAAACCACTCGGTTAATTTTAAAACAGATATTTTTAAATGCGGAGATTTAACCACTCCTTTTAAAAAGCTATCAGGTTCCTTCGGTTATATCAAGTTCACTACGTTCACGGTTTCGCCAAAACCAGTCGTAGCCCTCCGTCATTTCTTATGGATGGTCAGTAGTATTCAAGCTATGCTTGTTGGCATACGTCAAGGCATAGTGTTTGGTAGCTGCTGGGGTATTCATTTGTTGCATAAATAGATGTGTTGGTTTGGGACAGTCGCATTACCTTGTTGGCATACGTCAAGGGTATATACGAGTGGATTCAAATTAACAAGATAATGATGGGCAGAACTTGACATGTGACTTATGATTTGTTGGCATACGTCAAGGTCATAAGAGCATGGGGCAAAAACTTATATCGGAAATTTCTAAAGAAACTGAAATTTGCAAAGAGATGCATACCATTTGGAGTTTGATGAATGTTGGTAGGATTCCTTCAACTTTATCATACGATGATATTTGGATCCCGATCCTACTGTGAGTATATGCTACTTATCAGGATATTCGTCACTTAACGATCAATGCTATAAACCTAGTAGGTGTCCAGAAAAGTGTCAGCAGGGTTACGCCCCCAGAGAAAAGAGGTTATTTAATTAAGGAACTTCGCAAAAGCGTTGGAAAACCTCCCTCGAAGTACCGACACCAGCCTGGCTGAACGGTTAAGCAAGTATTGTACGGTGAGAATAGTCTTGACTAATTCTTCTTTTATGGTTTGAGGAAGGATTCGAGAAACAGTGGAAGCCATCCAGTTTAGATAAACTAAAAACCACTCTAAACTTGCAAGAGCATCATGCTAAAGAGTTTTCTTCTCTCTCTCCTAATTGCAGCGACCCTGAAAATGACTGGACTTAAGTTACTTTTAGAGAAAAATATACTAACGGGGCCAAACTATAAAGATTGGCTGCGGAATGTCAAAATGGCTTTGACCTATGACAAACTGGGGTACGTCCTCACCGCTACGGCACCTGCTGTCCCTGGTCCCAAATCCAGCAATGCGGATAAGGAAATCCGCAAAACCTGGGATTTAGATTGCGCGAGAGCCAAGTGCATCGTGCTTGCCTCGATGAATAATGAACATCAGAGGAGGCACGAGGATATGTCCCTAGATGGCATATTTCTCCATACAAAGGAACTTTATGGAGAGCAATCTCGTATAGCAAGATACGAGACCTCTAAGAACTTGTTTCGAGCGAGGTTGGCTGTCGGGTCATCGGTAGGTGAACATGTCCTAAAGATGATCGGCTATATAGAAGAGCTCGCAGACCTTAGGACGACTTTGGATAATGAGCTCTATACAGACCTTATTCTCCAGTCCCTTCCTCCCACCTACGCCCAGTTTATCCTCAACTTCAATCTTCAAGGAAAAGAAGTTGAACTTGCGGAACTCCTGAACATGTTAAGGAGTGCAGAGGGCACCTTGCAGAAGGCAAGGGAAACACCCGCTATGTTTGTTGGCGGTACATCTTCTTCCGGGTCCAAGGCTAGGGCCAAAGGAAGGAAGAAGAAGGCCGCACCCAAACCTAGAAAAGGTTTTAGTAAGGTGAGAGGGAAGGGAAAGAAAAATCTTGCAGTACCGATAGTTGGTCAGGATGAGTGCTTCCATTGTCACAGGAAAGGGCACTGGAAGAAGGATTGCAAGGCGTGGAACGCCAAGAACCAGGAACCGAAGCAAGCTGTGGCTTCGACTTCAGGTGTGTTTGTAATTGAGAATTGTCTGTCGATCAACTCTACTTCCTGGGTATTGGATACCGGATCAGGATCTCATATTTGCAATTCATTGCAGGCACTGAGAAACCGTAGAGTGCTGAAGGAAGGTGATATGACCCTAAAGGTTGCTAACGGAGCTAGCGTGGAAGCTGCGTCCGTCGGGGACTATCACCTAGGATTGACGAGTGGACACATTTTGGTTTTACATAACTGTTATTTTGTACCAAGCTTAACGTGTAATATCATATCAGTTTCCTTGTTATCAAATAAAGGTTATGATTTCACGTTTGTAAGATATGTTGTCAACATCCACCTTAATCATGGTTTGATTGGGTCCGGTACTCTAAATAATGGCATATATGTTTTAAACCAACTCCAAATTTTCAATGTCCAGAACACACTAAAAAGAAAGTCTCCAGATTTGAATAAAGCTTTCTTATGGCATTGTAGACTGGGTCACATCAATGTGAGAAGGTTGACTAAGTTGCATAGAGAAGGATATTTAGACTCGTTCGAATATCAATCTTATGACACTTGTCAATCTTGTCTCAAAGGAAAGATGACAAAGACTCCATTTACTGGACAAGGAGTAAGAGCGAGCTAGCTCTTAGGACTCATACACAGCGATGTATGCGGTCCAATGTCTACACATGCGAGAGGTGGTTATTCCTACTTCATTACTTTTATAGATGATTTCTCTAGGTATGGATATGTTTTCTTAATGAAACATAAATCAGAGGCCTTTGAGAAATTCCTGGAAAACAAGAGTGAAGCGGAAAACCAAACAGGCAAAAGTATTAAGACACTGAGATCTGATCGAGGTGGAGAATACTTAAGTGCCGAGTTCCTAGGTTACCTAAGAGAGAAAGGAATTCTCTCTCAGCTTACTCCTCCATACACTCCACAGCACAACGGTGTATCGGAGAGACGGAATCGAACCCTATTGGATATGGTACGATCCATGATGAGTAATGCTGAGTTACCGCGATCTTTCTGGGGTATGCGCTAGAATCAGCGATACATCTTTTGAACAGAGTTCCAACCAAAACTGTGCCTACCACACCATATCAGATGTGGAGTGGGAAGAAACCCTATCTTCAGTACCTGAAGACGTGGGGATGTCCAGCTTTTGTAAAAAAGCAGCATCCGGACAAGCTCGAGGCACGCTCAGTAGAGTGTAAGTTTGTGGGATATCCAAAGAACTCTCATGGATATTGCTTCTATTACGCAGAGGAACAAAAGGTTTTTGTTTCTCGTCATGCCCGCTTCTTAGAAACTGAATTTTTAGAAAATCAGAAGAGTGGGAGCGTAGTAGAACTGGAAGAAATTCCAGAACCACAAGCTTCTACTGAAAGTTTGGTAGAACCAGAGGTTCAAGAAGAACAGAACATTCCCGCACCCCTCCGTAGGAGTAGTAGGCCGTCTCATCCGCCTGAGAGATACTACGGTTTTCTCATAGACGGGGATAGAGAGGATTGCATCATAGAAGATGATGAACCTACTGACTTCCAGCAGGCCATCCAGAGCGGCGACTCGGTACGATGGCTAGATGCAATGCGGACCGAAATGGAGTCCATGTACACCAACAAAGTATGGACTTTGGACTTTGCTCCAGATGGGGTAAAACCCATAGGATGCAAATGGATCTTCAAGAAAAAGATTGGTGTAGATGGACAGGTAGAAACCTATAAGGCTAGATTTGTTGCAAAGGGTTTTCGTCAAAGGCCTGGTTTGGACTATGACGAAACTATTTCTCCAGTGGCTATGCTCAAATCCATTCGGGTCCTTCTTGCTATTGCTGCCTTCCATGATTATGAAATCTGGCAGATGGACGTAAAGACGGCTTTTCTGAATGGAAATTTAGAAGAGAGCGTCTATATGGATCAGCCAGAGGGTTTCAATCAGAGTGGGAGCAGCGGGAAAGTATGCAAGCTGCTTAAGTCTATTTATGGACTAAAGCAGGCATCGCGGAGTTGGAACATCTGTTTTGATGAGACAGTCAAAGAATATGACTTTATCAAAAATCCAGATGAGCCGTGCATATATAGTAAAGTTGTAGCCAGAAGTGTCGTATTCCTCGTCTTGTACGTGGATGACATTCTACTGATAGGAAATGACATTCCTATGCTACAATCTGTCAAAGGATTCTTGTCACACAGGTTCTCCATGAAAGTCCTGGGTGATGCCTCTTACATTCTAGGGATCCGGATCTATCGTGATAGATCTAAGAGAATGTTGGGACTTTCGCAGTCCAGGTATATCGACACTGTACTGAAAAGATTCAGTATGGATGATTCTAAGCGCGGTAATCTACCGGCTTGTCACGGAATCACCCTCTCCAAAGAGATGTCTCCCAAGACTGAATTGGAAAGGGAACGCATATCTATTATACCCTACGCTTCTGCGGTAGGCACTATAATGTATGCGATGTTGTGTACCAGACCAGATGTAGCTTACGCACTGAGCGTGGTAAGCCGGTATCAGTCAGACCCAGGGGAGAAACACTGGATAGCAGTAAAGAACATTCTCAAGTATCTGAGGAGGACTAAGGAGATGTTCTTGGTTTACGGCGGAAAAGACCTCAGGTTGGAGGCCTTTGCTGATTCCGGCTTTCAGAGTGATAAGGACGATTCCAAGTCCATGTCGGGTTATGTCTTTACCCTCAATGGAGGGGCGGTGTGATGGAAGAGCTCCAAGCAGGACACCGTTGCTGACTCGACGATGGAAGCGGAGTATATAGCTGCTTGCGATGCCGCAAAAGAAGCAGTCTGGATGAAGAAGTTCCTAACAGAACTTCAGGTGGTTCCTACCATAGTTGATCCAATACCTCTGTATTGCGACAACAACGGAGCTATAGCTTTAGCGAAGGAACCAAGGTCCCATCAGAAGTCCAGACACATCTTGAGGCGGTATCACCTGATCAGGGAGATCATTGATCGTCAGGAGATCGAGGTTCGGAGAGTTGCTTCAGAGGAGAACATTGCTGATCCATTCACGAAGGCCCTTCCTCAGATTCAGTTCGAGAGGCTACTCGAGATCATTGGTCTACGATATGCCAGTACATGGCCCTAGTGCAAGTGGGAGATTGTTAGTGTTTATGCCCTATAAGGCCATTACTGTATCATACTAGTTTGTATATTACTTAATGGAAGCTTGGGATATTCACATGTATATAACAGTCTTGCTAAACATGGTAGTATGCTACTTGGTTTTTCTATCTTAATATGTGAGTGTACGTATTGATAGAGCTCTTGGGATCTTGCTTGTCTACCAGCGTTGTGATGGCAGTCACACTAGTGGGGGCTGGGTAGTCTACAAGCACATCCTTATTCAGGTCCCTGGTCGTGGATTGTCGAGACAGAGCATCGATACTCCGGAGTAGACTAGTGTGTACGCTTCTCATCCCAGTTGGGGAGATGGTCTGTCCCACAGCCGTCAGTACGTAGTACTGGAGATAGTATGCAGGTGCTCGTTAGGTTACGGGTACACCGGACAGGACTCACAGGGAACTGTTGGTTGGTTTGATACCAGTCGTCAGTGAGCAGTTCCCAGGTGACATGAGTACAGCATAGTCCGCAGACTTGACACTGCTACTTCGCCTCGAGTGTGTCCCACTGTTCTTAGATTGCTACCCTACCACGGCTCAAAGGAGTCGTGCAAACAGGTAGCAGTTGGGTGCAGTCCCGAGCACTTGGAGGCAGTGGCGGTTAGACAGGATTCGTCCCTCCCGGTATTGGGAGTAGATATCGTGCTGTGTCAGAGAGCCATTACGCAAAGTCCTTGGCCAGGGCAAGCGAGATTTGCTGGTAGGTTCCAGTAGTTTCTCAGGGTGTAATGGGCTTCCCTCCGACACGACTTATACCGCTTTTAGGGGACTGACGCTTGCCGCCCCCCTAGGCCCGATATGCGATAGTCTTGGACGAACGGACCGGACTGTATGGAGATTGTCACATCAGACTCAGTAGGAGTTCGGATGGGTTTTCTCATCGGCCTTCTTATCGACAACTACCTGGGGACCGTTACGTACAGCTAGTGCCACTTGCGGTCTGTGGTTAAACCCACTGCCAGCATAGTAGTCGAGTCTCTAGAGTCCCACACAGAGAGTTTCCTACTCCAGGCGAAACGATATAGAGGTTGCATGGTTTTGCGACAAAGGGTTCGGACGCATACGTACGTTTACGCGCGTACGACTTTCGGACAGTTTTTACCAGTCGGCTTTGGTTTAAGCCAGTTACAGGTATCCGGTTATTGGATTTTTACAGTCTAAAGTTTTTCCGTATTTTTGCGGATCGGAGGGGCGTTCTCGTAATTGTTCGAGAAGCTTCTAGAAGATGGTGACTAAGGAGGGTTATGTGTCATATTCATTGAATGAGTTTATTAGTCATGGTGGTGATTCATTCATTTCATTAATGCACATTTATTGCTTAATGACTCATGCTAATGAATCACCACTAGATATTTTATGAAGCATGATTAATCATCACTCTTTATTCTTTTCTTATTATTAGAAAATGCTTCATATATGATATGATACTCATAAACTTATATCATAATATTATTCACATTCTCTCTCCTCAAGCTCTCTCTCTTCAAAAGACTAATCATCACCCTCATGTGTTGAGATCTAGGATTAGTTAGACTAATCAATCCATAACCATCACTCTATTTCATCTATCTTCTTTGATTAGCAATCCAAGAAGGTTAGTTGCCTCAAGTTTAGAGGTTTAGCTTGGAGTTTTGCTCTCTGGTGGATCGTCTACTACCTAGAGAAGGCCGAGGAGAACAAGAAGATCGTAAAGACGAAGGACAAGTTTCGATAGGTATAATCCCTAAGCATAGTAGTTTAGAACAACTATATGTTTGGTTAGTTATCGTTTAGCTTCGATTCAAGCGGTTAGTCGATGTTCGTTCACTAAACAAGTTCGTTTTTGAAAATTCCGCCTCCCTACAAGTACTGGATCAGTGCCTACCACTCCATATGAGATATGGAAAGGGAAGAGACCATCTCTTATGTATGTTAAGATATGGGGTTGTCCAGCCTATGTCAAAAGATAAAATCCGGACAAGCTCGAGGCAAGATCTATCTTATGTAAGTTTATTGGATATCCCAAACATTCGCAAGGGTATATCTTCTACCACTCCGAGGAACAAAAGGTGTTTGTTTCTCGACATGCCACCAATTTAGAAAAGGGATTTCTTATGAAAGAAATTGATGGCAATGATGTAGAACTGGAAGAGGTTACGGCGACACAAACTATAACAGAAGACTTGGTAGAACCAGAGGATTCAGTAGTACCCGATGAACCCCAGCCTCTCCGCCGATCTAGTAGGGTTTCTCGTCCACCTGAGAGATACTACGGTTTTCTCATTGATGGTGGAAGCGAGGATTGCATCATGGAAGATGATGACCCGACTAGTTTCGAGCAGGCCATCACGAGTGGTGACTCAGTGAAATGGCTGGATGCAATGCGATCTGAGATGGAATCCATATACACCAACAAAGTATGGACTTTGGAAAATGCACCTGAAGGGGTAAAACCCATTGGGAGCAAGTGGATCTTTAAAAGGAAATTTGGTGTAAATGGAAAAGTTGAGACTTTCAAAGCTAGACTGGTAGCAAAGGGTTTTCGTCAACGACCAGGTGTGGATTATGACGAAACCTTTTCTCTAGTGCCTATGCTTAAGTCCATCCGGATCTTACTTGCCATCGCTGCATACCATGACTACGAAATCTGGCAAATGGATGTTAAGACCGCTTTTCTAAAAGGTGAATTAGAAGAGTGCGTGTACATGACTCAGCCAGAGGGCTTCGTAGATAGTGGGAGCAGCGGAAAGGTGTGCAAGCTGCTTAAATCCATTTATGGGTTAAAGCAAGCATCGCGGAGTTGGAACATCTGTTTTGATGTTGTAGTCAAAGAGTTTGACTTCATCAAAAATATAGATGAACCTTGTATCTATAAGAAGGTAGCAGAGGGTAAGGTTGTCTTCCTCGTATTGTACGTGGATGACATACTCTTGATAGGAAATGATATTCCTATGCTGCAATCAGTCAAGCTCTTCTTATCACAAAGATTCTCAATGAAAGATCTAGGTGATGCCTCCTGCATATTGGGAATCATGATCTATAGAGATAGATCTAAACGGATATTGGGATTATCCCAATCCAGGTACATTGACACCATACTAAAGAGGTTTACTATAGAAGAATCCAAGCGTGGGAACCAACCCACGATCACTGGACTCACTCTCTCCAAAGAGATGTCTCCCAAGACTGATTTGGAGAGAGCTCGCATGCAAAGGATACCCTATGCTTCGGCAGTAGGCTCTATCATGTATGCGATGCTATGCACCAGACCCGATGTAGCATACTCACTAAGTGTAGTGAGTCGGTATCAAGCAGATCCTGGAGAGAGTCACTGGACAGCTGTGAAGAGCATTCTCAAGTACTTACGAAGGACTAAGGAGATGTTCTTGGTCTATGGTAACGGAGAACTCCAGGTGGAGTCCTTTACCGATTCCAGCTTCCAAAGTGATAAGGACGACTCTAAGTCGCACTCGGGATTTGTCTTTACCCTCAATGGAGGGGCAGTATGTTGGAAGGGCTCCAAACAGGATACCGTTGCAGACTCGACGATGGAGGCTGAATACATCGCTGCCAACGATGCTGCCAAAGAGGCTGTCTGGATAAAGAAGTTCATTAGTGAACTTGGTGTGGTTCCATCCATTAAACATCCAATACCTCTGTATTGCGATAACAATGGAGCTGTGGCGTTGGCCAAGGAACCCAGGTCCCATCAAAATTCCAGACATATTCTGAGGCGGTATCACCTGATCAGGGAGATAGTTGATCACCGGGAGATCGAGGTCAGGAAAGTAGATACGAAGGATAACACTGCTGATCCATTCACGAAGGCTATTCCCCAGATACAGTTTGAGAGATTATTCGGGATGCTAGGTATGAGATACTACAACAGCTGGCCTTAGTGCAAGTGGGAGATCGTTAGTTATGTATATGCCGTAGAGGCCAATGTTGTACATATGATGTATATTATAATGGATGCATGGATATATATAGAGAGGACTTTCTTGCTTGTCATGATAGTATGCTATTTGGTTTCACTTTATCTTAACATGTTGACTTGTATTGTTTTACAGTTTTTCTCTCACATGTTGATAAAGCCCTTAGGATCTGTACTCGACTACTGGGACTATGATGAGATCATACTAGTAGGGCCATGGTAGTCGATGAGTACATCCTATAACTGTTCCTAGTCGAGGGTATATCGAGACAGGGCATTGATACACCAGAGTAGACTAGCGTATACGTATGTTGACCCATATGATGGGCGATGGATGATCCCATATCCATCAGTGTTTGACATCAGAGATGGTGTACGGGTGCTCAGTGGAGACTGGGTACACTGGACAGACTCGCCGAGAACTCCTAGATGGTGATATACCACACGTCATATGGCAGTTCTCCGGTGACACTGGTACAGGGTAGTCTGTAGACCCGAGATCGTCATAGAGTCTTGTGTGATTCCCACTATGCTTTGATTTCCACCTTACCACGTCCAAGATGGCGTGCAAAATGGTGTCTTTTGGGTACAGTCCCGAATCACATGGAGGCAATGAGCGATAGGAGGGGATTCGTCTCTCCTGGTATAGGGAGTTGATGTTGTGCTGTGTTCGATTGGATATAACTGGAAGTCCCCGGCCAGGGCTGATATAGAGATTTACTGGTAAGTGTTACTAGTAGTTTCTCAACCTGTTATGAGCCACACATCGACACGACTTATCGGTTACTGGGGTCTGACGTATACCACCCTTAGACTTGATATGCGACATATCAGACGAAGAGACCGGACTGTACGGGAGTGTTACTGATTGGATTCACAGGTGAACGGACATGCTAGCTTGTTGATCTTCTGATCGCTCAATACCTGGGTGGCTGTTACGTTTAGCTGACCGCTTGCAGCTTGTGGGTGTTTGATATGATCATCACCTGCTACCGGCGTATTGACGATTCTTTAGAGTCCTACACAGAGGTTTCTTGGCTCAGGCAAAACGGAGTAGAGGCACATATGTGATATGCGCAGGACCGTGAATAATGCGATATGAGATACCGTATTATATTCTCGCGATATTTAGATATGAACCGGCTCATCGGATTGAGTGTTGATTCGATGAATCGGTACAATATATATTAGTCGGTTATATTCGATATCGCCAGATTGTCGGATCAAGTGTTTATTCGATGATTTAATGTATAATAATATATATGATATATTGTATTACATTATCTAATATTGGCTCGCTTTATTATTTCATTTTCTCACCGGATAATGCATTGATATATATGCGATATATGTTAATTGTATTATTTTTCTTTTGTTACAAATATATAATATATATGTGATATATATTATAGTAACATGTTATGATTAATTATGGAACAAGTTTTGTGGAGATAAAGTAAGGTTAGGGTTTGATTAGGGTTAGTTCTTTCTTACACCTTCTAGAACTTTTCCTTTTGTCTTAAAGAAGATATTATGATAGATATTTTCTCATGACTCATTGTTTTAACCCACCAAACCCTAGCCCTAGTTTATTCTCTACAAAGGTTAAGCTTCTCATCCTTGACCATGGTTCCATAATCAATCATATATTCACTTCTACTATTCATCACAAAAGGATAATCTCATTATTCATCATCTTCTTCTCTTTTGAGCTTTGAGAAAGCTTACTTGATTTTCCTTTTGTGATGTTTTCATGTGAGATTATGATATAAAAAGATAGTATAAATACTACTCCATCATCCTCATCTAATCAGCCCATTAGATTAGGGTGTTCACCACATTAGAGTGGGAGAGCTTGAGTTATTGCAACTTCGACGTAGATCATCAGAGAAAAGGAATACCACAAGCTAGCATGGATTGTTCGAGTCGTGGAGCCTCTCTTGAGTCCAGCAGATCGTGGATCGCGGCGAAGGGACTTCTACTTGGAGCTTATGAAGCGAAGGAGCGGACTACAAAGGTTGTAATCCCTCACACTTAGTAATAAAGTTGTTATCTTGCATGCTAAACCCTAATAATCTAGCATAGATCCCGGCTTTGGGTTGTTCGGCACATCTAAATTTTTATCCGGGCATGTTTGATGCCTTATGAACCTTCACAAGAGTGCCTAGGAACCCTACAAGTCAAGTGTGGTCAAATGGTCAAAGCAATTAGCCATCACATAATTATCACTAAAAAAATTAGTAAATAATGTCCCCGGCACATAATGGTTTTGACCGAACCAACTGCCAAAACCCTAATGAGTCCGCCTCATAATGGTTTTGACCGAATCAACTGTCAAAACCCTAATGAGGCACCTCCTTCTTCTTCGCTCCTCAAAACTGTGCATACACACCCGCATCCGCATTCCGTAGAATGAGAATTCACAGAAGACAAAACAAATCCATCCGTGCAATACTAGGATCCGGCTTAAACCAAAGCCCACTAGTATTGCCTGCCCGAACAGCATACGCACACAAGTGCACGCAAGTGATCGTAGCCCTGCCGTAAAACCATACGGCCTCTATACCATTCGCTCAGTGCAGGGAAACTCTCTGTGTGGGACTCTAAAGACTCGACACTACGCTGGCAGTGGGTTTAACCACAGACCGCAAGAGGCACTAGCTGTACGTAACGGTCCCCAGGTAGATGTCGATAAGAAGGCCGATGAGGTAAACCCATCTGAACTCCTACTGAGCCTGTATGTGACAACCTCCGTACAGTCCGGTCTGTTCGTCTAAGAATATCGCATGGCGGGCCTAAGGGGGTGGCAAACGTCAGTCCCCTAATAGCGGTACAAGTCATGTCGGAGTGTAGCCCAGAACACCCTGAGATAACACTGGAAACCTACCAGTATATCTCGCTTGCCCGGGCCAGGGACGACTATGTATAATGGCTCTCCTAGACACAGCGCGATATCATCCCCCAATACCGGGAGAGACGAATCCTGTCTAACCGTCACTGCCTCCAAGTGCTTCGGGACTGCACCCAACTACTACTTGTTTGCACGACTCGTTTGAGCCGTGGTAGGGTAGTAATCAAAAAACAGTGGGAACACACTCGAGGCGAAGTGACAGTGTCAAGTCAACGGACTAAGCTGTACTCATGTCACCTGGGAACTGATAACTGACGATAGGTATAATACCAACCAACAGTTCCCGACGAGTCCTGTCCAGTGTTCTCGTAACCTAACGAGCACCTGCATACTATCTCCAGTACGACGTACTGATGGCTGTGGGACAGACCATCTCCCCTGCTGGGATGAGAAGCGCATACGCTAGTCTACTCCGGAGTATCGATGCCCTCTCTCGATAATCCTACGACTAGGGACCTGTATAAGGATGTGCTTATAGATTACCCAGCCCCCACAAGTGCGACTGCCATCACAACGCTGGTAATCAAGCAAAGATCCTAAGGGCTCCACTAATATGTATAAGCAATATGCTAAAAGAAACACATGCACATATTAAAGTAGAAACAAACCAAGTAGCATACTACCATTTTGAACAAGATTATCTATACAACTGTTAATATCCCAAGCTTCCATTAAGAAATATACAAACTAGTATGATATAGTAATGGCCTCTAGGGCATATACACTAACAATCTCCCACTTGCACTAGGGCCATGTACTGGTGTATCGAAGACCTATCATCTCGATCAGCCGCTCGAACTGAGTCTGGGTAATGGCCTTCGTGAATGGATCTGCAGTGTTATCTTCTGAATTTACTCTTTTCACCTCGACCTCCCGGCGATCTACGATCTCCCTGATCAGGTAAAACCGCCTCAAAATGTGCCTGGACTTCTGATGGGACCTGGGTTCCTTCGCTAAAGCGATAGCGCCGTTGTTGTCACAATGCAGCGGTATTGGATCAACAATGGTAGGAACCACCTGATGCTCCGTGAGGAACTTCTTTATCCAGACAGCTTCCTTTGCGGCATCGCAAGCAGCTATGTACTCCGCTTCGATAGTTGAGTCAGCAATGGCTTCCTGCTTGGAACTGTTCCGGCAAACCGCCCCTCCATTGAGGGTAAAGACATAACCCGACATGGACTTGGAGTCATCCTTGTCACTCTGGAAGCTGGAGTCAGCAAAGGCCTCGATCTGGAGGTCTTTTCCGCCATACACCAAGAACATCTCCTTAGTCCGTCTCAAGTACTTGAGAATGTTCTTTACTGCTATCCAGTGTTTCTCCCCAGGGTCCGACTGATACCGGCTTACAACGCTCAATGCGTATGCTACATCTGGTCTGGTACATAATATCGCATACATTATAGAGCCTACCCAGAAGCGTAGGGTATAATAGACATGCGATCCCTTTCCAAATCAGTCTTGGGAGACATCTCTTTGGAGAGGGTGATCCCGTGACAAGCTAGTAAATTGCCGCGCTTGGAATCATCCATACTGAATCTTTTCAGTATGGTGTCGATGTACCTGGACTGTGAAAGTCCCAATATCCTCTTAGATCTATCACGATAGATCTGGAACCCTAAAATGTAGTTGTCATCACCCAGGTCCTTCATGGAGAACCTCTGTGACAAGAATCCTTTGACTGATTGTAGCATAGGAATATCATTTCCTATTAGGAGAATGTCATCCACATACAAGACAAGGAATACTACAGTTCTCCCTACAATCTTACTGTAAATGCATGGTTCATCTGGGTTTTTGATAAAGTCGAATTCCTTGACAGTATCATCAAAGCAGATGTTCCAACTCCGCGATGCCTTCTTTAGTCCATAGATGGACTTGAGCAACTTGCACACTTTACCGCTGCTCCCACTCTGAATGAATCCCTCCGGCTGATCCATATAGACGCACTCTTCTAAACTTCAATTCAGGAAAGCCGTCTTTACGTCCATCTGCCAGATTTCATAATCATGGAAGGCAGCAATGGCAAGAAGGATCCGAATGGATTTGAGCATAGCCACTGGAGAAAAGGTCTCGTCATAGTCCAAACCAGGTCTTTGACGAAAACCCTTCGCAACAAGTCTAGCTTTATAGGTTTCAACCTGCCCATCTACACCAATCTTCTTTCTGAAGATCCATTTGCAGCCTACGGGTTTTACCCCTTCTGGAGCAAAGTCCAAAGTCCAAACTTTGTTGGTGTACATGGACTCCAACCCGGTCCGCATTGCATCCAGCCATTTTACCGAGTCACCGCTCTGAATGGCTTGCTGGAAGCTAGTAGGCTCACCATAATCAATAGCGCAATCCTCTCTATCCCCGTCTATGAGAAAACCGTAGTATCTCTCGGGCGGATGAGACTGCCTACTACTCCTGCTGAGTGGCGCTGGGATGTCCGGTTCTCCTGAACCTTCTTGTTCCACTAAGGTTTCAGTAATAGCTCGTGGTTCTGGAATTTCTTCCAGTTCTATTGCGCTCCCACTTATCTGATTTTCCAAGAACTCAGTTTCCAAGAAGCGGGCATGACGAGAAACAAAAACCTTTTGTTCATCTGCGTAATAGAAAAGATACCCCTTGGAGTTCTTTGGGTATCCCACAAACTTACACTGTACTGAACGTGCCTCGAGCTTGTCCGCGTGCTGCTTTTTAACAAAAGCTGGACACCCCCATGTCTTAAAGTGTTTAAGACATGGTTTCTTCCCACTCCACATCTGATATGGTGTGGTAGGCACTGACTTAGTAGGAACTTGGTTCAAAAGATATGCAGTTGTTTCTAGTGCATAACTCTAGAAGGATCGTGGTAACTCAGCCTTACTCATCATGGAATGAACCATATCCAATAGGGTTCGATTCCGCCTTTCCGATACACCGTTGTGTTGTGGTGTGTATGGAGGAGTAAGCTGAGAGAGAATTCCATTCTCTTTTAAGTAGCCAAGAAACTCGGCATTCAAGTATTCACCACCTCGATCAGATCTTAGTGTCTTGATACTTTTGCCTGTTTGTTTTTCAACTTCAAACTTGTATTCCCGAAATTTCTCAAAGGCCTCGGATTTATGCTTTATCAAGAAGACATGTCCATACCAAGAGAAATCATCTGTGAAAGTAATGAAGTATGAATAACAACTTCGCGCATGTGTAGACATTGGACCACACATGTCACTGTGTATGAGTCCCAAGAGCTCGCTTGCTCTTTCTCCGTGTCCAGTGAACGGAGTCTTTCTCATCTTTCCCATGAGACAAGATTCACAAGTGGCATAAGACTGGTACTCGAACGGATCCAAGTATCCTTCTTTATGTAACTTTGTTAACCGTGTCTCATTAATGTGACCCAGTCTACAATGCCATAAGAAAGCCTGATTTAATTCTGGAGACTTTCTTTTAAGTGTGTTCTGGACACTGAAAATCTGAGCTTGATTCAATAAGTATATCCCGTTTTTTAATGTACCTGACCCAATCAGAACTTGATTTAGGTGGATGTTGACCATATCGCTTACAAAAGTAAAATCATATCCTTCCTTAGAAAGTAAGGATACAGATATGATATTACAAGTCGCACCTGGTACATAAAAACTGTCACGCAGAATCAATATCTTCCCAGTTGTCAGTCCAAGATGATACTCCCCTACAGATTCAGCGTACATGCTCATTCCGTTAGCAACCCTGAGAGTCATATCACCTATCTCGATAACCCTACGGTTTCTCAGTGCCTGTAACGAATTACAGATGTGAGATCCTGATCCGGTAACCAATACCCAGGAAGTACGGTTAACTGACATACAGTTCTCTATTACAAACACACCCGAAGCCGAAGCCACAACATGCTTCGAATCCTGGCTACTGGCTTTACTAGCCCTGCAATCCTTCTGTCAATGTTCATTCCTGTAACAATAGGAACGTCCCTCTTTTACTATATCCAGTCCCGAAACTTTTTCCCGTCTCTTTCCTTCTACTTCCCTGGTTTCCTTCAGGGTAGATGGTAGAGATTGTAGAATCAAGTCAGCATCTGACCCGTTCTTCAACGTGGTCTTCAGGTCCGTGAGCTCAAAATAGCTGGTCTCTGTAAGGACGTTGCCCCCTACAGATGACCCGATAGCCAACCTCGCTGGAAGCAATTCGTTCGGGGTCTCATATCTTGCGATACGAGATTTCTTTCCATATAAATCTTTGTTATGGAGGAAGATAGAAACTAAGTCCATCTTCTCGTGCTGCCTCTGGTATACACTATCAAGTGAGGCTAACACGAGGCACTTGGCTTTCGCACACTCTTTTTCCGATGTCTTACGGATATCCATATCCGTGACAGGGGAAACTGGTCCTGAGACAGCAGGGGTTGGATTAGTTAAGAAATGTCCCAGCTTGTTATGGACAATGGACATCTGGACAGACATTTGCCAGTCATAACAGTCAGATTCAGTCATTTTATTATCTAGATGTAACCTATGTCTGGTCACTGGGTTGCTGCAATTAAGAGAGAGAGAAGAAAACACTTAGCATGATGCTCTTGCATGTTTTGATTGGTTTTTAGTTTATCTAAACAGGATGGCTCCCACTATCTCTCGAATCCCTCCTCAAACCATAAAGGAAGAATTAGTCGGGATCAATCTCACCGTACAATATTTGCTTAATCGTTCAGCCAGGCCAGTGTCGGTACTTCGAGGGAGGTTTTCCAACGCTTTCGCGAAGTTCCTTAATTAAGTAACCTCTTTTCCCTGTGGACGTAGCCCCGCTAACACCTTTCTAGACACCTACTTGGTTTAGAGCATTGATCGTTAAGTGAGAAAGTTCCCGAGGAGTAGCATATACTCACAGTAGGATCGGGATCCAAATATCATCGTGTGATAAAACCGAAGGAATCCTACCAGAATCATCACACTCCAAATGGTATGCAGTACTAGCAAGTTTCAATTTCTTTAGAAACTCCCGATGTGGATTTTTGCCCCATGCTCTTATGACCTTGACTAAGGCCAACAAATCATAAGTCACATGTCAAGTTCTACCCGTCGTTGTCCAGGTTGATTTGAACCCACCCGTATATACCCTTGACTATGGCCAACAAAGTAATACGACTGTCCCAAACCAACGCATCTATCTATGCAACATATGAATACCCACCAGCTACCAATCACTGTGCCTTGACTAAGGCCAACAAGCACAGCTTGAATACTGTTGGATATTCATATGAAACGACGGAGGGCTATGAATGGTTTTTGCGAAACCGTGAACGTAGTGAACTTGATATAATCGAAGGAACCTTGATAGCTTTTAAAAGGAGTGGTTTAAGCTCCGCGTTTAAAAGTTGTTTTTGAAAAGAAACCGAGTGCTTTTGAAATTGTTCCAACGACTTTACTTTGATTTATTTTCTTGCATTAATTTTAATGCATCCCATCATTTAATCCTACCATTGCAGAAAACAACGAAAATATGACGTACGCTTATGCCATCAGCATTCGCCACGGGGTCCCGTCATCACCCGTTAGGTTACTTAACTAACGACAGAGCGGGGGTTGGACTAGCGTGGATGCAAAACATAAGCAACGCCTAAATAGATATCATATATAGATATTTACATTCGTCAGATGCAATGATAGCCATTCCAGATCACAGATGAACACTTTGGATATACTAGGAATCCGCGTTTCGTTCGAGCCTGCAACGAAAGATGGATTGCACGGTCGCGATGAATAGCCAAACCCCACCCTAGACCCCTATGGGTGCGGCAAACTACCCGCCAAGTACTCGAAGTGAAGCAACCTCCCTCAACAACGTGAGTAGGCCACTCGGCACTTCGAGATACTCGGGAGTTTGTGCACCCCACCTTGGGTCTATCCTAGGAGCAAAAACAGTAAAAAGACATTATACAATAGCGGCTACAACCTCATCCCGGATGTGCGGCCATAAAATAATATTACATCAATTACAAATTTTACATTGAATGAAAGAAAAAACAAACTCTCATCTCACATCCCCGGCTATTCATTCGCGACAATCCAACGAGTTCATATACACAAACCATCAACATTACAGATCACAGATATGTATAACCCCCACTAATCGACGTATAGCGATTAGCAGACGTTCAATACATATATTACATCACAGATAAAATCCATTAGCCAAAGTGTACGGAATTTCTATCAAAATACGGATTTGTAACCACCCCAAACACAAATTTGTTTTCTGGAAACTCTGGGCGGAAACAAAATATACTAAAAATCCCAAAACATCCAACTAAGAACACTGCACCAAAAATGGTCCACGGCCGAGTCAACTCGGCCGCGGATCCGCGGCAAGAAGCGTGTTCTTGCCGCGGTTCCGCGGCGCTTTGACCGAGTCACTTGATCATATTTGGTGGGTGTTTTTAGAAAACCTTGAGCCGATTTTTCATGTATGTTAAATAATTTTTAAAGCAGTATAAAAAATCGGCAGAAACATGGTTTTACCGGACGTGTTTTGCGATTTTTTTCCGATCGAAGTTCTAAATACTTTGCTAACAAGCTAGTTTGTGTTTAGCTAGGCTCTGATACCACTGTAAGTCCACGTTCCTCACCCCGGTTCTTACGGGGAGGCGGAAACGGCGAAAAATGATTTTGGCGCAAAGGCAACATGGACTAAAAGAAGGATCTTTGCTAAACAACAAACTAGCAAACGATATCTACTATGCCATAGAGATTATACCTCACGATACCGGTCCTTCGGGTCTTCTCTCCGCTGTCCTGCTCGTCCATCCAAGCTCCGAGGATCGATCCGGATCTTGATCACCTCTGCGGCCTTCTTGAGTCGAAGACGATCCACTCGAGAGTTGTAGTCGGAGCTCCACCTCGAGCCGAGGCAACTAGGGCAACAAGATCGCTAGTCTTGATGTCCTAGGTAGTGTAGAAGAGATAGATGGATGTTTTTGTCAACTAGGATCCTTTTTCTCTCAACACATGAGATCAAAGGAAATTTTCAAGAGGAGGAAGATGAAGCTAGCAACCATGGAGCTTTCTCATTTCTTTTTCAAGAGAGAGAATGAGAAATGAATTATGAACCAAAGAAAATGAACCATGGTTGCAATAATACGCAAACATCATCATTACTAATCCTTTCATGATAAAGTTGATGGCTACATTTGAATTGGCTATTTTCATATCAAAAATAAAAAGAAAAGAAAACCAAAGAATACTCTAGACCTCTCATGAAGGTCCAAGTCAACTTTGGTCAAATGGTCAACAAAGTCAAGTGTGGTCAAATGGTCAAAGCAATTAGCCATCACATAATTATCACTAAAAAGATGAGTAAATAAAGTCCCCGGCTCATAATGGTTTTGACCGAACCAACTGCCAAAACCCTAATGAGTCCGCCTCATAATGGTTTTGACCGAATCAACTGTCAAAACCCTAATGAGGCACCTCCTTCTTCTTCGCTCCTCAAAACTGTGCATACACACCCGCATCCGCATTCCGTAGAATGCAAATTCACATAAGACAAAACAAATCCATCCGTGCAATACTAGGATCCGACTTAAACCAAAGCCCACTAGTATTGCCTGCCCGAACAGCATACGCACACAAGTGCACGTAAGTGATCGTAGCCCTGCCGTAAAACCATACAGCCTCTACACTTTTCGCTCAGTGCAGGGAAACTCTCTGTGTGGGACTCTAAAGACTCGACACTACGCTGGCAGTGGGTTTAACCACAGACCGCAAGTGGCACTAGCTGTATGTAACGGTCCCTAGGTAGATGTCGATAAGAAGGCCGATGAGGTAAACCCATCCGAACTCCTACTGAGCCTGTATGTGACAATCTCCGTACAGTCCAGTCTATTCGTCTAAGAATATCGCATGGCGGGCCTAGGGGGTGGCGAACGTCAGTCCCCTAATAGCGGTACAAGTCATGTCGGAGTGTATCCGAGAACACCCTGAGATAACACTGGAAACCTACCAGTATATCTCGCTTGCCCTGGCCAGGGACGACAATGTGTAATGGCTCTCCTAGACACAGCGCGATATCAACCCCCAATACCCCGAGAGATGAATCCTGTCTAACCGTCACTGCCTCCAAGTGCTTCGGGACTGCACCCAACTACTACCTGTTTACACGACTCCTTTGAGCCGTGGTAGGGTAGTAATCAAAGAACAGTGGGAACACACTCGAGGCAAAGTGACAGTGTCAAGTCAACGGACTAAGCTGTACTCATGTCACCTGGGAACTGATAAATGACGATAGATATAATACCAACCAACAGTTCCCGACGAGTCATGTCCAGTGTACTCGTAACCTAACGAGCACCCGCATACTATCTCCAGTACGACGTACTGATGGCTGTGGGACAGACCATCTCCCCTGCTGGGATGAGAAGCGCATACGCTAGTCTACTCCGGAGTATCGATGCCCTCTCTCGATAATCCTACGACTAGGAACCTGTATAAGGATGTGCTTATAGATTATCCAGCCCCCACAAGTGCGACTGCCATCACAACGCTGGTAATCAAGCAAAGATCCTAAGGGCTCCACTAATATGTATAAGCAATATGCTAAAAGAAACACATGCATATATTAAAGTAGAAACAAACCAAGTAGCATACTACCATTTTGAGCAAGATTTTCTATACAACTGTGAATATCCCAAGCTTCCATTAAGTAATATACAAACTAGTATGATACAGTAATGGCCTCTAGGGCATATACACTAACACTTTCTTAGGGGACTAACAGACACCAATGGCTTGTGAGACCGACCACCGCCCCACATCGGGGTCTCGATAAGTATACACTAGTCTACTCCGGAGTATCGTTGCCCAGTCTCGATACTCCCTCGACTAGGGACATTTAAGGATGTGCTTATAGACAACCCAGCTCCTACGTATATGATCGTCATCATAATACCGGTAGTTAAGCAAGAATCATATGGGCTCTATCAACATGTAATAGTGATCTGTAACACAACATAATGAATGTACATGATGATAAAAGCAAACCAGATAGCATACTATCATTTTGAGTAAGATTGTTCTATCTGTATAGGTCATCCCTCAATCATCGTCATCACCTGCCTGTGATTACAATAATTGCCTTAAGGGCACTATAGCCAACAAACTCCCACTTTCACTTAAGGCTAATAATTGCGGTATCGCATACTCACAGCCCGTGTGATACCGAACATCCAACTCCTCTACTAATTAGTCTCACAAAGCCCATTTTTGAAACTATTGCGTTCGAGAAATATCCTTAGTAAGTGGATCCACTCCAATGTTTCTATCTTTATCTCTCTATATCTCAACTTCGCGGAGAAAGACTATCTCATGAAATGAGCAATACCTGTCTTAGAATTTGTCAGGATATCTGATGGTACCCAGTTCACAAATGAACTCCAAATCCAACAAACATCTTAGACCGTATCGTCCACTGGATTCAATTTGTATCCTGAGCCATGCCTTCCACAGTATCCGCTTGAACCACCTGTCCAACATACTACCCCTCAAAAATAGGGAAAACTATAACTCTGACAGATACTCTGTCATCCAGGTCACCTTAGAAGCCTTAAATGATAACCGCCTCCAGAAGGAGGCTGCCGTTACCATATACCAAGAACATCCACTTATGTTCATAACTGCTTCCAAACATTTCTCCAGGATTGAATTAATATATATACGCTTATTGCAGCCAGTGCAAAAGCAATATCTGGTGTTGTACTTGACATCTCATGATTGACTCAATTTCCTAAGCAAGTGATATGCCAATCATGCAAATCCCATTCCTCATCAGTCTAAAAGACATTTCTTTAGAGAGGGTGACTCCATCACTTGCGGGTACACCACTACGCCGGGAGTCATCCATTCTAAAACACTTTAGAATTGTGTCAAGTACTCAAATTGGTGTTAATGATATGTATGCCCTAGAGGCCATTATTGTATGATATAGTGGATGCTTGGACATATAAATGGAGGACTTTCTTGCTCGACATGATAGTATGCTGTATGGTTGCCTTTATCTTAACATGTTCACTAGTGTTATTATACTGTCTATCATATACATGTTGATAAAGCCCTTAGGATGTAGGCTTGACTACCAGGACTATGATGCGGATCATACTACTGGGTCCTGGGTAGTCCACAAGCACATCCTTCAATTGTTCCTAGTCGAGGAAATATCGAGACAGGGCATCGATATTCCATAGTAGACTAGTGTGTACGTTTCTAGACCCTATATGGGGCGATGGTTGATCCTATATCCATTGGTGTTTGACATCAAAGATTGTACACAGGTGCTCATTAGAGAATGGGTACACCGAACAGGACTCGCCGAGAACTCCTAGATAGGACTATACCTATCGTCAAATAGAAGTTCTCTGGTGACACTGGTACAGGTTAGTCTGTAGACCCGAGATCGTCATTGAGCCTTGTGGTTCTATCACCGTGCTTTAATTTCCACCCTACCATGTCTCAAAGGAGACATGCAAACAGGTGGATTTTGGGTACCGTCCCGAGTGACATGGAGGTAATGAGCGATAGGAGGGGTTTCGACTCTACCGGTATAGGGAGTTGATGTTGCGCTATGCTCGATTGGCTATAACAGGAAGTCCCTGGCCAGGGCTGTTGTCACGACCTGAAATATTAGCTCGTGACCAGCACTTAAATCACGCAACGTCTAAAGGCGTAACGGAATTCAAGTAAGCTGAAACCCAGAAATCTAAACCTTTTTAAGAAAATAAAAGAGGTGATGTTTTGAAATAAAGGTATAATGAAATCAAGTTTTCTTAAATGCATGGAAAAGGAAAATGAATAATGCAAGTGAAATTCACTAGTTTGAAAACATGTTTCGTCTTTTAAAAATTTGGGCAGCACCTCCTTTGTATTTTTGATCCCAAACCACAATACAAGATGATAATAAAGGCATCCCCAAGCGGGAGCTAGCTCTTCGCCAACCGGTGGATCACAACCACGCAAGACAGTATAAATATGTATACGACGCCCAACGGCGAAGATCACCGCAAAAGATTAAAAAAAAAGCGAGTCAACCCAAAAATGCGAACATACCACCCAACGCTCAAATCTCGCAACTACAAGTCTTGCAATGTCTCATTTCTTATACAATTACTAGTTTTTGATTTGATAGAGTTAACTAGATACAATATGGAATATAGATATAAGAGTGGGTACGATACAAATATCCCACCAACCAATGCAAAACACCCAAATGCATCCGTGTGCCGGCGAAGCCGCTACTGATCCATGCGGTCAACCTGCAAGAACTGTGGCACAACGAGGGTGAGTTGCCAACTCATGAATAGAAAAACATCTACAAGTAGAAATCGAATAAACAACGACTCCTATGTCAACTATATCATGAAGGTAATACTATGATATCTAGGGTGACCGGGTCGTATATGTGCCAACAATGTAATTAACACCTATGTGTATGCGGATATCATCCAACCATATAATCAATGTATGTATGCATGTAGATCTCATCCAACCATATAATCAATGTATGTATGCATGTGGATCTCGTCCACGTGTCAACCACTGACACAACAACATCATGCAAGTAAATATCATAAAAGCATATGCATGAAAGTATAAGGATATAAATCAACGTGTGTACCTCACGACACATCAAAATCATGGAACCTGAGTATCCAGCATCGACACTCGAAAACATCATGAAACCCGTGTCCAGCATCGACACGTAAATTCTCATATCTCGGGCTCCGTCAGTCCGAATCGGCCCACGGGCTCCGTCAGTCCGGATCGGCCCATATCATCTCTCGACTCCGGTCGGTATCCTACGGATATCTGCGGAGCCCAAATACTATCACCGGTAAGTAGTGGTCCCTTTGCCAGGCTCACCATCTACTGCAGATCAAATCTGTTCTCGCCCTGGGGTACCATACCGGGTCGACCATGTACCCGCAATCGGACTCGTCCAGCTCCTCGAATCGGGTTTCACATGTCACACGTCTCAGAACCGAGAAAACTCATGGAGGACGCACTGAAATATCATATCAAGAAAAACCGGGTTTTAAAACAATACATACTTTCTTTTAAAATGACCACGGTTCTCAAATCCAGAAATCTCATGAAAACAGCATATCTCAATGCGTAAAATCATAAAGCATGATGTATGCGACATATGATAGAAATGTAAGCATATCCGTATATCATGCAACATGGAACAATGATATGCACATATCGAGGGAAAACCACTCTTTTAAATAAATCCAGTTTTAAAATATATCATGTTGTTCCCAAATCTCTAAAATCGAATGCAATATCGTATAAAGGTTCATATGTGTATGTACGCAAGTATGGATGTATAATATTTATGTAAGCAAGTATGGGGGTACAATATGTATGTACGCAAGTAAATTATGCGAAGAGTCATATCATGATGCAGCAATCCTACTGTGTAGTGACATAGCAATTATCGATGATGAAGTGTGTGAACCGGAAAATCTGTGTAAGTGTAACGTACGCATCATCGATAATGATGCAGGTGTACTAGCGCAGGTAAAAGTAATGCAATGCGAATAACATGAATGCAGCATTAGGTAAAACATTAGCTACAAGCTATAAGGTATACCTGTCTACAAGACCGAGTCGGTGAATCTATCAATCGACATCCAGCCTCACAACATCACGTACGGTATAATCCATCGTACGTCATCCTCTAGTCAAGGGTATGGATCAAACCTCCAGTCAAACTCATCACGTACGGAAAATCATCGTACGGCGGCATTAAGCTATCAGGGATCCTATCAACCTATGCGACAATGAGAGGTATGTGTTGGAGATAGTGCCCTCAGAGTCAATTATTGGATCACAGGCACGTGATTGCAATGATTGAGGGAGGACCTATCCCAGGAGGACAGTCTTACTCGAGATGATAGTATGCTATCTGGTTTATCTTTATCATCGTGTACTGCTTTAGGTGACCTAACAGGTCGCTATTACACGTTGATAGAGCCCCTAGGATTCTTGCTTGACTGCCAGCAGTATGAGGGCGATCATATACGTGAGAGCTGGTAGTCTATAAGCACATCCTTAAAAGTGTTGGATATATGTATGCCCTAGAGGCCATTATGTGATAGTGGATGTGTGTATACATGTATATATATATTCAGTTTGCATTTTTGCTCGACATGATAGTATGCTATCTGGTTATTCTTCATCTAACATGTTGATTTGATCATGCTTTTATTCATTCATACATGCTGATAAAGCCCTAAGGATATCGGCTTGACTACTCTGATTATGATGGAGATCATACTAGTGGGACATCTGTAGTCTATAAGCATATCCTGAAATGTCCCTAGTCGGAGGTATATCGAGACGGGGCATCGATATACCAGAGTAGACTAGCGTATATGATACTAGACCCATGTGATGGGCGATGGATGTTCCCACATTCATCGATGTTTGACATCAAGATCATATACGGGTGCTCAGTGGTGACTGGGTACACTGGACGGACTCGCCGAGAACTCCTATATGGAATTATATCTATCGTCGGATAGCAGTTCTCAGGTGACACTGGTACAGGTTAGTCTGTAGACCCGAGATCGTCATGGAGTCTTGTGTGTTCTCCCACTGTACTTTGATTGCCACCCTACCACGGCTCTACTGAGTCGTGCAAACAGGTGGCCGTTGGGTACAGTCCCGAGACACACGAAGGCAATGAACGATAGGAGGGGTTTCGTCTCTCCCGATATTGGGAGTTGATGCTGTGCTGTGCCCGACTGGTTATATTAGTAAGTCCCTGGCCAGGGCTGCTGAGATTTGCTGATAAGTGTTATCAGTAGTTTCTCGATCTGTTATAGACCATTCATCTGCACGACTTATTGAGTTATTAGGGTCGACGTAACCATCCCTACGCTCGATATGCAGCATATCTGACGAAGAGACCGGACTGTACGGTAGTGTTACCGGATGGCTCGACGGGAGTTGTAGCAGGTTCGCTTGTTTTCTTCTTATCGCTCAATACCCGGGTGGCCGTTACGTTTGGCTGACCGCTTGCGGCTTGGGGGTGCTTGATATGATCATCACCCACTGCCGGCATATTGACGAGTCTTAGAGTCCCACATAGGAGTTACCTAGTCCAGGCGAAACGTTATGGTGCGCGTATGCGATATGCGCTTGGACCCGATTAAAATGCGTGTACGGGATACCGTATATTAATTGGGCGGCTTGCTAATGGTCGGGTCATACGTGATATGACCGGATTAGTGAATCAAGTGTTGATTCATCATTAGTTTCTCACTACAAATCCTATCTTGTTTATGTTGGATGTATGCATGCATGTGTGCATTCATTCTTGTTCATGCACATATGGATGTGCAAGCACACATGCATACATACATCATTTATTATCATGGTTGTTTATTCAATGGGAATGGTGGATGTATAAGAATTACACCATGGTTATATTTGGATAATTATTGGATTTAAATTAAAGCAAAAGAAAATGAAAAATGGGTTAAATCACTTAAGAGTTTCTACACTCTTCTAACTCAACCATGCTCACCTAACTTTTAACCCATAGTTTATTTTCTTATCATGCTTTCAATTTAAATAAAATGATATCTCTAAATCTAACCATGGTTGGTTTAGAGAAAGGAAAATATATATAGCTATTTTCCTTTTTCTCTTTCACAAGATAATTCATTCTCTTCTTCACAAAATCCACCATCTTCATCAACCTCCATGCTTATGCTCTCTAGTTCTTATAAGAGAGTGAATCACTCATAAAAATAAGATTTTGAAGTGAGATCCATAGTCACAACTTCATTCTAATCAAGTCTAGCTCACTTGATTAGAGTGTTCTCCTTGTTTTACCAAACTTGCTAGCTTGGACGGGAAGCTCCGGGTGGATCGTCGTGGACGCAAGAGGACGACGAGTGGACCTTCTTCCAACACCCCAAAGTCAAAGGAGCAAAACAAAAGGGGAGCTACAAAGGTTGTAGTCTTGAAACCCTAACTTTGTTAGCTTATAGTTTTGTAACCCTAATCTTTCTAGGATCGATTCCTTTGCTTGTTAGTTTAGCACCATAAAAATGAAAATTTAGGTCATGTGATGCTTGAAATCTCTTCATAGGGTGCTAGAGTAACCTTACATTGGTATCAGAGCCGACATAGAACATTAGGCGACCTTTTTTGCGAAGTAAAAAGTCCGATCGAAACAAAATACGACTTTTAAAGGTGCTCTCTGGAAATTTTTTAAAAACTGACCTTTTTCAGAATTAAAAATTCTCAAAAAATAGAGCAGGTAAAAATAAGACAATCTGGAGAATTCGTACCCATGAACAGTAACTTTGGCCGCGGAAGCGCGGCATAAGCAAGCTTAGGACGCGCATCCGCGGCCATATGAGGGGATCTTTGACCAATTTTTTGCACAGTGTTTTTCTTTACCTGATACAGTATTTTTGAGTATATTTAATCTGAATCTGCTGTTGAAACATTCTGGAGATATTTTTAGACTCGTGGTTTCGATCGGAATTTTCGCTTGGTTTTCTTTTCCGGGTAAACTAGAAAGTATTGAATTTCTTGAACGAATATCATTTACTCAATATTTACGGGGTTTAAATAATTTGGAGATACGTGCAAGTCTTTTTGCGGTGGTCCCTCTAAAAGACAACAAACCTTAACTCGATTATGTGACCGTCTCGAACTGCCCTTTAGAACCCTAGGGTTTGGGGAGTACGGCGTGCCACATGTGAGGCGTTGGCTTGACCCTTCTACGGCTGGACCGCCACAACTGTGTCACACTCCGGATCTTTTGAACCCTGCTCAAGTGTTGAGCTTTAGTGAGTCTTGGGTGCTTGATTGTTCGTTCGAAAACTTTAATGCTGTCTGTTTATCTGGAATGTGATACAATATGTGGAATTCATATAGTTAAGGCATGAAATACGAAATATGTGATATTTCGCATTTATGATGTCTAAAGAGAATCTGGATTCCAAATATTGTAGTTTTACACTTTCTTTTCTGTGACCGTAAGTGTAGTATGTACGATATCGCCGGTTTCGTTGCTATACATCAACGACAATCGGGGTACGCATACTTACTTACGTTGATGATATGTGATATTATGTGTTGCTGAGTTATGATGTGCAGGATTGTCGCGATCGAATAGCCCGGGGTTTTTTGTGAGATGAGAGTTTTATATTTTCATTCATGTAAATTCAAATGTAATGTAATATTCTTTTATTTGGGGCACTTCCAGGTTGCGGTTGTGTCACCAGTGTTGTATATTATTTACTTTTCCGCATTAGGATGGACCCAAGGAGGGGAGCACAGGTGACCGGGTTCTGGGGTTCAGTGGGAGGCCATCTCGAGGAGTCGAGACCGGGTCTCCTAAACTCCAGGATTGGTAGGGTCACTTGCCACTCTCGTAGGGGTTCAGGGTGTGGGCTTGGCTATTCATCGCGACTGTGGAATCCGTATTTTCTATTCTGGATAAATACTAAATACGGACGTCCTAGTATATCCCACGTTATATCTATATTTCTGCTGCCTGTGTTCTGTGATATCTGAGACGAATGACATATTATATATATGATATATAGTAGACGTTGCTTATGTTTTACACCCGCGCTAGTCCCATCCAGGTATGCCTTTAGTTAAGTAACCTAACGGTGCATAACGGAACATTGCGGCGAATGCGGATGGCATAAGCGTACGTGTTATTTTCGTTTCTTTTCTGTGATTGGCTTAAGGACTTAAATGATGGGATTACATTAATGTGATTAATGTAAAGAAAATAAACCTAAAAGATGTTGTAGAATCGGATTTAAAAACTACTCGGCTATTTATGAAAAAGCTATATTTCAAAACTGCGGAGCTTAAGCCACTCCTTTTGAAAACCTTTTGATTCTACAACGATATCAAGCTCAAAGCGTTAAAGATTTTCTTAAAAATCATCCGCAACCCTCCGTCATTTTAGGAAGTAGAGTACTTAGTATTCGTGCTACGTTTCTTGACTTTAGCCAAGGCGTAGTGTACGGTAGCTAAGTGATGTCTTCCTACAAACGCATATGATGCAGATTAATTAGGACGGGCATATGACTTTGTTGACCTTAGCCAAGGGTCATGTGAACGGGTCTAATTAATCAAGAAATGACGGGTTGAGCTTGACTAGTGCTCGTGATTTGTTGACCTTAGCCAAGGTCACGAGTATTAGGGGTAAAAACCACATCGGGAATTTCAAGTGTTGAAATTTGCAATGAGATTGCATACCTTCCATATGATGGTTGGATCCCGATCCCACTGTGGGCAATAGTTGCTCCTAGGAGAGTTTTACAGTTTACAATTAGCTAACTCATTAGGTGTCTAGAAAGGTGTTAACGGGGCTCCGCCTATGGGAAAACGAGGTTTACTCTAATTAGGTCCGTGCGAAAGCACGGGGAACCTCCCTCAAAGTACCGACACTGGCCTGGCTGAACAGTTAGCGAAGTTGTAGACTGTAATTAATCCTGGCTAGTTTTTCTTTTTAAGGTTTGAAAGAAAACTTGATAAAAAGCAGTGGGAAACATCGATTGGACAAGATAATAAACCAATCTAATCTGTGCAAGAGCTTTCGCTCAGTGTATTCTTTTCTCTCTCTTAATGGCAGATACCAATGACTGGACTTAAGCTTCTACTAGATAAGAACAAACTGAATGGGACCAACTATAAAGACTGGCTAAAGAATCTGAAGATCGCCTTGACTTATGATAAAGTATCATATGTCCTCACGGCTTCAGCCCCGCCCGTCCCAGGCCCAAAATCCTCAGTTGCGGACATTGAAGTCCGCAAGACATGGGACGCTGACTGTGCCACGGCAAAATGCCTCGCGCTTGCATCGATGGACAACACACATCAAAAGCAGCACGAGGACATGGACATTCACGGGATACTGCTCCATACAAAGGAGTTGTATGGGGAACAGTCCCGCGTATTACGATACGAAGCATCAAAGAAACCGTTTCACATGCGGATGGCCCCTGGCACACCAGTAGCAGACCATGTTTTGAAGATGATAGCTCTTATAGAAGAGCTTGAGGACCTCAGATGGACAATGGACAATGAACAATATATAGATATTATTCTGCAGTCCCTCCCCTCCACCTTTGCTCAGTTCATAGTGAACTTTAACATGCATGGCATGGAGATGGAACTCCCTGAACTCCTTAATATGTTAAGGAGTGCAGAGAGTACTATGAAGTCAGCAAAGACTCCCGTTATGACTATTGGATAGTCTTCTTCTTCTCGCCCGAAAGCTAAGGCCAAGGGAAAGAAAAAGAAGAAATCCACTAATCCTAAGGGCGGAGTCAAAAAGGTGAAGGGAAAGGGAAAGTCCACGGCTGGAGACCCAGGGAAAGGCGAGTGTTTTCATTGCCACAAGACAGGACATTGGAAGCGCAACTGCACGGAGTACCTAAGTCTCAAGAAGAAGCATGGTGATGCTTCTGCTTCAGGTGCGTTTGTGACTGAAAACTGTTTTTTTATAAACTCTGCTTCCTGGGTATTGGATACCGGTTCAGGTTCTCACATTTGCAATTCTATGCAGGGGCTGAGAAATAGCAAGGTTTTGAAGACAGGTGACCATACTCTCCGCGTTGGAAATGGTTCCAATGTACATACAGTCGCAGTGGGAGAGTATCACTTGGGGTTGCCGTCTGGATGTATTTTGATTTTGAATCCATGTTATTTTGTACATGATATGCTATGTAATATAATATCCGTTTCTTTGTTGGACAATGAAGGGTATAATTTTTTATTGCAAAACAATGTTATGAACATTCACCTGAATCAAATGTTGGTTGGGTATGGTACACTTAATAACGGAATATATGTCCTAAATCAACACACAGTTTTCAGTATACAACACACTAATAAAAGAAAATTTTCAGAATTAAATGAAGCTTTTCTTTGGCACTGTAGACTTGGTCATATTAACGAAACAAGACTAAACAAGTTACACAAAGATGGATATTTAAATCCTTTTGAATATAAATCTTATGCGACTTGCCAGTCTTGTATCAAGGGTAAAATGACCAAAACTCCGTTTACCGGACACGGAGAAAGAGCTACTCAGCTCCTGGGCCTCATACATAGTGATGTATGTGGGCCTATGTCTACACAGGCTAGAGGCGGTTTTTCATACTTCATTACATTCACTGACATTTCTCAAGATTCGGTCATGTATTTTTATTAAAGCACAAGTCCGACGCTTTCGAGAAATTCATTGAATATAAACAAGAAGTAGAAAAACAAACTGGCTTGAGTATTAAGATGCTTCGATCAGATCGAGGTGGAGAGTATCTCAGTACAGAATTTGCAAACTTCCTAAAAGAGAATGGGATTCTCTCTCAGCTCACTCCTCCTTACACACCACAGCACAACGGTGTGTCAGAACGACGAAATAGGACCCTATTAGATATGGTCCGGTCCATGATGAGTGACGCTGAGTTACCAGTCTCATTTTGGGGGCATGCATTGGAGACTGCAGCGTTTCTGCTAAACAGGGTTCCAACCAAAGCCGTGTCTACCACGCCATATGAGATATGGCATGGGAAGAGACCATCTCTTAAGAGAATTAAGATTTGGGGTTGCCCGGCCTATGTTAAAAAGCAGAATCCGGACAAACTCGAGACACGGTCAGTCATGTGTAACTTTGTAGGATATCCAAAGAATTCTTATGGATATCTGTTCTACCACAAAGAGGAACAAAAGGTGTTTGTTTCTCAACATGCCACATTCTTGGAAAAAGAGTTTTTCACAGATAAAGATGATGGCAAAGTGGTGGATCTAGAAGAGGTTCTAGAGACACAAACTACAAATGACGATTTGGTTGAACCGACTGTTGCAGCAGAAACTAAAGAACCTCGGCCACTCCGTAGGTCTGGTAGGACTTCTCGCCCACCGGAGAGGTACTACGGTTTCCTCATTGATGGTGACAGAGAAGACTGTATCATGGAAGATGATGATCCTACCAGTTTTCAGCAAGCTATCATGAGTGGTGACTCTGTGAAGTGGCTGGATGCTATGAGATCCGAAATGGAGTCTATGTACACCAACAAAGTATGGACTTTGGACGTTGTACCCCCTGGGGTAAAACCTGTAGGGTGCAAATGGATCTTTAAAAGAAAGATTGGTGTGGATGGGCAGGTAGAGACCTATAAGGCAAGACTTGTGGCGAAAGGTTTTCGTCAAAGACCAGGTTTGGACTATGACGAAACTTTTTCGCCCGTAGCCATGCTTAAATCTATTCGGATCCTACTTGCTATTGCTGCTCACTACGACTATGAAATCTGGCAGATGGACGTTAAAACAGCATTTCTAAATGGAGATTTAGAAGAATGTGTTTATATGGATCAGCCGGAGGGCTTCATTGACAGTGGGAGCAGCGAGAAAGCATGTAGATTGCTTAAATCCATATATGGGTTAAAGCAGGCATCTCGGAGTTGGAACATCTGTTTCGATGATGTTATCAAAGAGTTTGATTTCATCAAAAATCCGGATGAACCTTGTGTTTATAGGAAGGCTGTAGGAAGAGCTGTCACATTCCTCGTATTGTACGTGGATTACATTCTTCTGATAGGAAATGACATTCCTATGCTACAGTCGGTCAAATCATTCTTATCACTGAGGTTCTCCATGAAGGACCTGGGTGATGCCACATACATCCTGGGCATAAGGATCTATAGGGATAGATCCAAAAAGTTATTGGGACTGTCCCAAACAAGGTACATCAACACCATCCTAAAGAGGTTTAGTATGGAAGACTCCAAGCGGGGTGCCTTACCCGCTTGCCATGGAGTCACTCTCTCCAAGGATTCTTGTCCAAAGACCGATGAAGAGAGAGCTCGTATGAGCATTATACCTTATGCTTCGGCAGTAGGATCTATAATGTATGCGATGTTATGTACACGCCCAGATGTAGCTTATGCACTTAGTGTTGTAAGCAGGTATCAATCCAACCCAGGGGAGAACCACTGGATAGCTGTGAAGAACATTCTTAAGTACTTGCGAAGGACTAAAGAATTGTTCTTGGTGTATGGTAATACAGATCTCCAAATGGAGGCCTTTACCGATTCAAGCTTCCAGAGCGATAAGGATGACAGCAAATCTATCTCAGGGTTTGTATTTACCCTCAATGGAGGGGCGGTGAGTTGGAAGAGTTCCAAACAAGATACCGTTGCAGACTTTACGATGGAAGCTGAGTACATTGCTGCAAATGATGCCGCCAAGGAAGCCGTCTGGATGAAGAAGTTTGTCTCGGAGCTAGGAGTAGTTCCAACCATTATTGATCCAATACCTTTGTATTGTGACAATAATGGGGCAATGGCGTTAGCCAAGGAACCAGATCCCATCAGCGGTCCAGACATATCCTGAGGCGCTTTCATTTGATCAGGGAGATTGTAGATCGCCGCGAGATCGAGATTAAGAGAGTTGACACAAAGAACAACGCCGCGGATCCACTCACCAAGGCCCTCCCTCAGCCACAACATGAGCGACTTTTTGAGATGTTGGGTATGAGATACGCCAATAACTGGCCTTAGTGCAAGTGGGAGATTGTTGGATATATGTATGCCCTAGAGGCCATTAAGTGATAGTGGATGTGTCTATACATGTATATATATATTCAGTTTGCATTCTTGCTCGACATGATAGTATGCTATCTGGTTATTCTTTATCTAACATGTTGATTTGATCATGCTTTTATTCATTCATACATGCTGATAAAGCCCTATGGATATCGGCTAGACTACTCTGATTATGATGGAGATCATACTAGTAGGACATCTGTAGTCTATAAGCATATCCTGAAATGTCCCTAGTCGGAGCTGTATCGAGACGGGGCATCGATATACCAGAGTAGACTAGCGTATATGATACTAGACCCATGTGATGGGCGATAGATGTTCCCACATTCATCGATGTTTGACATCAAGATCATATACGGGTGCTCAGTGGTGACTGGGTACACTGGACGGACTCGCCGAGAACTCCTATATGGAATTATATCTATCGTCGGATAGCAGTTCTCAGGTGACACTGGTACAGGTTAGTCTGTAGACCCGAGATCGTCATGGAGTCTTATGTGTTCTCCCACGGTACTTTGATTGCCACCCTACCACGGCTCTACTGAGTCGTGCAAACAGGTGGCCGTTGGGTACAGTCCCGAGACACACGAAGGCAATGAACGATAGGAGGGGTTTCGTCTCTCCCGATATAGGGAGTTGATGCTGTGCTGTGCCCGACTGGTTATATCAGCAAGTCCCTGGCCAGGGCTGCTGAGATTTGCTGATAAGTGTTATCAGTAGTTTCTCGATCTGTTATAGACCATTCATCGGCATGACTTATTGAGTTATTAGGGTCGACGTGACCATCCCTAGGCTCGATATGCAGCTTATCTGACGAAGAGACCGGACTGTACGGTAGTGTTACCGGATGGCTCGACGGGAGTTGTAGCAGGTTCGCTTGTTTTCTTCTTATCGCTCAATACCCGGGTGGCCGTTACGTTTGGCTGACCGCTTGCGGCTTGGGGGTGCTTGATATGATCATCACCCACTGCCGGCGTATTGACGAGTCTTAGAGTCCCACATAGGAGTTACCTAGTCCAGGCGAAACGTTATGGTGCGCGTATGTGATATGCGCTTGGACCCGATTAAAATGCGTGTATGGGATACCGTATATTAATTGGGCGGCTTGCTAATGGACGGGTCATATGTGATATGACCGGATTAGTGAATCAAGTGTTGATTCATCATTAGTTTCTCACTACAAATCCTATCTTGTTTATGTTGGATGTATGCATGCATGTGTGCATTCATTCTTGTTCATGCACATATGGATGTGCAAGCACACATGCATACATACATCATTTATTATCATGGTTGTTTATACAATAGGAATGGTGGATGTATAAGAATTACACCATGGTTATATTTGGATAATTATTGGATTTAAATTAAAGCAAAAGAAAATGAAAAATGGGTTAAATCACTTAAGAGTTTCTACACTCTTCTAACTCAACCATGCTCACCTAACTTTTAACCCATAGTTTATTTTCTTATCATGCTTTCAATTTAAATAAAATGATATCTCTAAATCTAACCATGGTTGGTTTAGAGAAAGGAAAATATATATAGCTATTTTCCTTTTTCTCTTTCACAAGATAATTCATTCTCTTCTTCACAAAATCCACCATCTTCATCAACCTCCATGCTTATGCTCTCTAGTTCTTATAAGAGAGTGAATCACTCATAAAAATAAGATTTTGAAGTGAGATCCATAGCCACAACTTCATTCTAATCAAGTCTAGCTCACTTGATTAGAGTGTTCTCCTTGTTTTACCAAACTTGCTAGCTTGGACAGGAAGCTCCGGGTGGATCGTCGTGGACGCAAGAGGACAACGAGTGGACCTTCTTCCAACACCCCAAAGTCAAAGGAGCAAAACAAAAGGGGAGCTACAAAGGTTATAGTCTTGAAACCCTAACTTTGTTAGCTTATAGTTTTGTAACCCTAATCTTTCTAGGATCGATTCCTTTGCTTGTTAGTTTAGCACCATAAAAATGAAAACTTTAGGTCATGTGATGCTTGAAATCTCTTCATAGGGTGCTAGAGTAACCTTACAAAAAGGTCCCTAGTCGTAGGAGTTTCGAGACAGGGCATCGATACTCCTTTAGTAGACTAGTGTATACAGTCGAGACCCCGACGAGGGGCGGTGGCCGGTCTCACAAGCCACTGGTGTCAGTTGGTTCACCTAAGATGTATACAGGTGCTCATTGGGTTGTGAGTACACCGGACAGGACTCGCCGGGAACATGCTAGTTGGTCTTATACCAGATGTCAGATAGCAGTTCCCTGGTGACATGTGTACAAGTTAGTTCATCGACCTGAGATCGTCATTTGTCTCGTGTGAGTTCCCACTGTGCTTTGATTACTACCCTACCACGGCTCAAAGGAGTCGTGCAAACAGGTTTTAGTTGGGTACAGTCACGAGCCACATGGAGGCAGTGAGCGGATCTGCAGGGGTTCGTCTCTCCCGGTATTGGGGGTGCGGTCGCACTGTGTCTAGGAGAGCCATTACACAAAGCCCTCGGCCGAGGCAGGAGATTTACTGGTAAGTATTCCAGTAGTATCTCAGGGTGTTCTGGGCTACGCTCCGACACGACTTGTACCGCTTTTGGGGGTCTGACTTTTACCAACCCCCTAGGCCCGACATGCGATACTCATAGACGAACGGACCGGACTGTACGGATATTGTCACTGACAGGCTCAGTAAGGGTGTCAGGATGAGTTCGCTCATCGACGTCCCTTTTGGTCAATAGCTGGTGGCCCGTCACGTATTGGCTTATACCTCTGACGTGCCAGTGGTTAAATCCACAGCCATAGTATTGACGAGTCTTTAGAGTCCACCCCACATTCAGTTACTCAAGTTTAGGGCGAAACGCTGTAGAGGCCGTATGGAGATATGGCAGGGTCCGATCAGATACGTGCGGTATTGCACGGATCAGGATCGGACGATTAGTACTAGAGACCGTATGGTTATATGGCAGGGTTCGATCAGATACGTGCGGTATTGCACGGTTCAGGATCGGACGGATATTACTAGCCGGCTTTGGTTTAAGTCGGATCCTAGTATAGTACAGTGTAGATTTTGTCTCATTGCATTTGTATCCGGTCGGTATACAGATGCGGGTGTGTATGCACAGTATCGGGGTTTTCCTGTAATTTATTACGGGACCATTTTTCTGGAGTTGCCAGTTTGCATTCCGTTCCGGCCGGTTTTCCTTTGTTCTTTCCCGGCCGGACTTTTCCGATGGAGGGGGTTATTTGCAAGTTTGCAAATAACAAAATGTGGAGGGGTTTCTTGCATATGGATTGATTATGATAGCATCTTTTGATACCATTCCTTTCTATCATCATTTCTTTTGCATTAATGGTGATTAGAATGGATTGGAGTTGATTAGGAGTTGATGTGAGGTTTACTTTGGATGTGGTCACCTCTTGCTTTTCCTACACTCACCTTCCTTCTTGTTTTTAAGATTTTTTTTCCTCCACCATTTTGTTCAAGAGAATGAGAGGGAGAGTTTCATTATGATGGTGGCACATATTTCTTCATCTCATTCTTCTTCTTGTTTTGGAAAAAATGAAAGCACCATTTTTTCTTAACATCATTCCTCCATCACCAATGGCAACATAAATCCCAAAAGAGACAATAGATTCTACACTATATCTACAGCAAATCTTGGACGCGTCGGCTAGCCAACTTCGCGCCCGAGTTGCCTCGGTCCAGAGGTGGGAGCCCGTAAAAGATGCAGACGATGTGGTGCCCTTCCGGCAAGGATGCGACGACCGGAGTTTCCGCGGGAGATCGGGACGACGAAGAGAAGATCGGAGGACTCGGATCACTCGGTATGTCTCTCACCCCATCTCTTGTTTGCTAGCATTAGGTTAATGGTTACGATCCGGGTTTATTGTCCGCGGTAGCACCAGTTTCCAAGTAAGGAAATTTTTTGATTCCGCATTTTGGCCTCGGTAAGACGGCCGGGGCGCTGCCGTGGCGCAACATGGTATCAGAGCCACGCCATTAACCTACTCTAGCTTGCTCTAACGTGTTTACAAGTTCGATCGAACGGATTTTCTGAAAACCCATTTTCATTTGCACAGTTTTCTGTCGAAATTTTTTTTGGCTCCAAAAATTTTTCAGTACATTGCAGTGACATGTGCAGGGAATTCTAAGCATTCTGTGAAAATTTGGTAGCGTGATCTCACTATTCCACCGCGGAACCGCGGAGAAAACCACGTATTTGCAGCGGTTCCGCGGCCATTTTTACTATTCATTGGACCAAATTTTTGCACTGAGCTCCTGGGTTGAAAATGGGGTTTTTGGAATATTCTTTTTGGGCCTAGACTCTCTTTAAGTGCTACAGTAATGCTTGGGGCCCACTTTGATAAATTTGATCGATCGAAAAGCTTAAACACATTAGTTCACAGTATTTACATTATATCTGCGACCGTGAATGTCACTTGATCGGTAAATCCAGTCTATCTGCTATAGCCCTTTTAGACGGATTTGCGAACGTGACATTCACATTGATGTTCTGTGTTGTGCTGTGTTGTTGCGGATCGGTCGTGGGGGATAGCCTGGATGCAATTAGTACAGTTCTGTTTTATATGTACATTTGATATTGCAGGGCGAGCGTCCGACGTGTGGACTGCCGTTACTGCCTGATTGTATTATTCTTTTGGGGCACGACCTGGTTGCGGTCGATGTACCCAGTGTATGTATATTTTACTTTCTGTACTAGGATTACCCCGAGGTGGGGTGCACGGATAGCCGGGTTCTAGAGGGCAACGGGCCCGCATCTCATGGCATTGAGACGGAGGGGGCTTCACTCTATGATTGGCAGGCTATTCGCCGCACTCGTAGGGGGTACAGGTTGACCCAGGAGGGGTGCCAAAGTTACCGGATTCCGTGAAGTGCTGGGTGGTCCATTCACGGCGCTGAAGGGGACTGCCTCGCTTCAGGTCTTGGCGGGTGGCTTGCCGCGCCCGTAGGGGTCTAGGATTTCATTGCATAAGCTATCCACACGACCAGGGGAACGTCGGGTTTCAGCAGCGGCTCTGTGAAACCCGGGGATCCCAGATATATGTATTGTTCTGTGATGCTGTACATTTCTGTGATGTTGCATTCTTATCACGCCTTGAGCGAAATATTATATATTGGTATATATATACTAGTAGATGTTGTATATATTTTGCATCCGCGCTAGTCCAGTCCCCGCTCTGTCGTTAGTTAAGTAACCTAACGGGTGATGAAGGGACCCAGTGGCGAATGCGGATGGCATATACGTACATCATTATTTTCGTTCTTTATTAGTGTGATCAATTGATGGGACTGCGTTGATTCGGATCAACGCAAGTTATAAACAAACCTATTCTGATGTTGTTGGAACAATTTTTCAAAAAGCTGTTATTGCAAGGACGTTCACTTTTGTTTTGCACAGTGGTATTCAGTTGGAATATCCTGCTCCTCAGTCGACGAGGCAAGGGCCGAGATCCCTTCACCGGCGGTGACCCCTTGGACAGAAGTTTGCGTCAGGGCAATAACTTCACTATAGCCGATTACTTTTGCTTTGCATCGTGGTATTCAGTTGGAATATCCTGCACCTCATTCCATGGGGAAAGAGCCGAGATCCCTTCACCGGGAGTGACCTCTTTAGCAATGGTTTTCGTTACTATATTTTTATAAAAAGTTATCCAGTTCCTTCAACGATATTACGTTCATTACGGTAAAAGGTTTTTCGCCAAAAACCATTCGTAGCCCTCCGTCATTTCGGATTAGTATTGCATAGTATTCGCGCTACGTTTGTCGTTGCTATTCGCCGAGGCGTAGTGTGCGGTAGCTCTGTAATGCTTTCTGTCGCATGGATATGTGGATTGGTTAGGACAGTCGTACAACTTTGTTGATTATTCGTCAAGGGTCGTGCGGGTGGGTTTAACGCAATCAAGATAATGACGGGTTGAACTTGACTAGGACCTTTTGATTTGTTGATTATTCGTCAAGGTCACTTGGGTCCTAGGGGTAAAAATCACATCGGGAGTTTCAAAAGAACTGAAACTTGCCAGATATGCGCATACCTTCTGGAGTGTGATAGCGTGAGCGGATTCCGTCACGTTATCATGCGATGATAGTTGGATCCCGATTCCCACTGATGAGTTGGTTTACTCCTCGGGTGATCTCGACTAATTCTTCTTTCAGGTTTGGAGAAGAATTTGAGGTTACAGTGGGAGGTTTCCTGATTAGATAAAGTGATAACCATTCTGATCTAGGTTAGAGTGCACGCTGAGTGTTTCTTTTCTCTCTCTCTTTGGCAGTGACCATTGACCCGACCCTAGACTATGACTCAGTGACCAAGATTAACCGAACCTTCTTACAAGACTGGCTTTTGGATTGTCAGAGTTGCCGACCTCATTGCCACTCCTACTTTTACCCTTTTCTCCGGGACACCCCGTATTACTACGAATGTCCACTTCCATTGGACAAAACCATCGTATGGTTAGATACGAACTCGAAGGAATTTATTCGAGGATGGTTTCCGGTTCTGGAGAAAACGGATAGGACTATTCAGTTGTCTTTTCCGTTTACCTTCTCTCAGGTTGAGAGTACTCCTTGGTTTAGGAGTAGTACACCTATTACGCAAATTGGATAGTCTTCTTCCAAACCTTAGGCTGGTGCCGAACGGTGGGGAATGAAGAAAACCAATTAGCATAACGATGGTGTGCAGAAGGTATTAAGTTAAGACAAAGCAAGAGATTAGCAGGAGGGCAAAGTAAATTGCGACTGATATTCACGACCAAACCAAGTATTTCTTCGCCAATCCTAAATCACCTTTGTATTTCTCCAGGACACTCCGTATCACTACGAAGATCCACAGTTTATTGGATACTCCATCGTATGGTTATATACGAACTCGAAAGGAACTTGTTCCAGTTCGGGGATGGATCCTGGTTCAGGAGAAATAGGAATAAGGTTCATTCAGTTGTCTTTTATCTTCACCTTCTCTCGCATTGCGAGTGCTCCAAGGATTAAGACAGGAAACCCTTTATGCTTATTGGATAGCCTTCTTCCAAACCATAGGCTGGTGCCAAACGGTAGGGATGGAAGAAAACCATTTGGCCTAAAGGGGTGTGCAGAAGGTAATGACTAAAAACATATAAAGGGATTTGGAGAGGTGGCAAAGAATTACACGGTTACAGTTGTGAATCTGGATAATGGAAGTGGCATTACTAGGAATACCAGGATACCCCAACGAAACATTTCAATGTTTGAGTTTCACTGTGTACTGTTAAAGGAAAACTGATTTCCCGATTAGACACTTACTCCAGGGTATGTATTTACCAGGTATGATTCTCACATCTGTATGGTTTTACAGATGATGAGTGGGAGTAAGTTATTGGGAATTGGGTGATCATCCTCATTATATCGGGATTCGTTGTAATCGGTGATATTTGAGGAAGTCACCTGGGTTGTTTGCCGGACGGCAAATATTTGGTTTTGAATATCCGCGGTTATGCACCAAATTCAAATTGATATATCTGTACGTCTATTTTTATAGAGTGAGATATACCTTTTGAAGTTATGTCGATGACATTTACCTATATCAGTGGATGGTTAGGTATGGAGCATTAAACAGCGGTGTAATTCTTCTTAACCATAAGTACAGTTTTCAGCCTACGACACACAGTGAATGAGTCATCAGACTCAAGGGACTTATACAGAGTATTGTATGTTGTCCAGCGTCCATCAGGACAGAGGGGTTGGTCCTCGTACTATATTCAGTTTACTTATGACTTCTCTAGTTTTTAGACAGGTGTTTCGTGGAAACACAGGGTCTGAATTTTGAGAAGTTATAGGTATACGAATAAAGTAGAGAACCAGGTATTGCAAGTATCGGAATTCTTCAAGGTGATCGAAGATGTAGATAATTGTGTATGGTATTCAGTTGATAGTGATGATTAAGAGAACTTGCTTCTCTTTCAGGTTACTCATAATTGGAAGCATTCCTAAGTTGAGTAACGCTGATCGGCCTCTTTCCACTTAGTTGACATGCACTGGAGACAGCTGCATGATTTGAATCTGATTCAATTAAGTCTGCGCCTCTGGTTCTATATTGGATATAGTACAAGTTCATATCTTAACATTGTTAAGGTACGGGGAGTTGTCCGGCTTATGATTAAAACCAGACACTGGACAACTCAAGGCACGTTTCTGTAATGGCTGTTTGTGGGTTGACCCAGGCTATGACGAAGGTTGATTTTCTACTATCTGGAAGATCAATAGTGATATTGTTCTTAACTCGCCACAGTTTTAATTAAAAATGGATTTTTTCAAAAAAGGTAGTAGGAGTATGGTAGAACTGGAAGCGATTCCAGAACCGCAAACGATTATTGAAGATTTGATAAAGAACCTAAAGATTCAATCTGATTTGACATTCCATTGGCCACTCCGCAGATATGATGGGTAACCTCAGGCACTCGAGAGGTACTTCGGTATGCTCAAGGACGGTGGCAGGGAGGTTCTTATTTACCCAGACTTACCATTGCTGTTGTTCCAGACTGTGAGACCCGGCAGGAGGATGAGTATACCGTCGTTCTAAACTAGCTTTAGAAGTGCACATCTATATAACACTGGCAGAGGGTTGTCGTAGTCAGTGGGAGCAGCGGAAGCATTGGTGGTCATCAGGCTTATGTCTATTTATAGACTAAAGCAGTTACAGCGGAGATAGATCATCTATTTCTGATATGACAGTAATAGGTTTGACTTCATCAGAATAGGGGATGGATCTGTTAAGAAGGTAGTAGGGTGTGATGTCCTGGTATTTGGATGACATACACAGAGTAGGAAGTGATACTCCTATACTACGATCGGTTATACTTTGGTTGTCACACAGTTGTTTCTCCACATAGGACTTGGATATTATATCAGACATTCTGGTTACTAGATCTATGGTTTTAGATCTAGATTTGGGTAGTTTCCCAATCTGGGTACTTAAACAGCATTCTATGAGTATTTAGAAAGGACGACTCCTGGCACGGTAGTGTACCTGCAGTTGATGGAGTCACACTCTTTAAATGTGTCTTATAGACTAAAGGGGAGAGGGATACGCATGATTGGCAGATCACTTGCTTAGGCAATTGAGTCGATCATGAGATGTCAAGTACCACACCAGATGTTGTTCTTGCAGTAGGTGCAATAAGATGATATTCATCCAATCCTGGAGAAACAATCGGGAGCAGTTTTAGAACATAAGTTGATGTTCTAGGGATATGATAACAGCAGCCTCCTTTAGGAGACAGTTATCATTCCAGGCTTCCAAGGTGACCTGGATGGCAGAATGGCTGTCAGAGTTATAGTTTTTCCTTCTGACGAGGGGCAGTATTTTGGACAGGTGGTCCAAGACAATACTGAGGGAGGCATGGCGCAGGATACTGATTAAGTTCAGTTGATGATACAGTCTATGAAGTTTGGATTTGGAGTTCATTTATGAGCTAGGTCCCATCAGACATCCAGACACATTCTAAGACAGGTATTGCTCTTTTCGGGAGATGGCTTTCTCCGCGAACTTGAGATATAGAGAGATATAGAAAGAAACATCCCAGCGGATCCACTCACTGAGGCTATTCCTCGAATGCCATAGTTTCGCAAACGAGCTTTGTGAGATTGACTAGTAGAGGAGTTGGGTGTTCGGTATCACACGGGCTGTGAGTATGCGACATCGCAATAATTAGCCTTGAGTGCAAGAGGGAGATTGTTGAAGATAGTGCCCTCAGGGTCAATTATTGGATCACAGGCACGTGATTGCAATGATTGAGGGAGGACCTATCCCAGGAGGACAGTCTTACTCGAGATGATAGTATGCTATCTGGTTTATCTTTATCATCGTGTACTGCTTTAGGTGACCTGACAGGTCGCAATTACACGTTGATAGAGCCCCTAGGATTCTTGCTTGACTGCCAGCAGTATGAGGGCGATCATATACGTGGGAGCTGGTAGTCTATAAGCACATCCTTAAAAGGTCCCTAGTCGTAGGAGTTTTGAGACAGGGCATCGATACTCCATTAGTAGACTAGTGTATACAGTTGAGACCCCGACGAGGGGCGGTGGCCGGTCTCACAAGCCACTGGTGTCAGTTGGTTCACCTAAGATGTATACAGGTGCTCATTGGGTTATGAGTACACCGGACAGGACTCGCCGGGAACATGCTAGTTGGTCTTATACCAGATGTCAGATAGCAGTTCCCTGGTGACATGTGTACAGGTTAGTTCATCGACCTGAGATCGTCATTTGTCTCGTGTGAGTTCCCACTATGCTTTGATTACTACCCTACCACGGCTCAAAGGAGTCGTGCAAACAGGTTTTAGTTGGGTACAGTCCCGAGCCACATGGAGGCAGTGAGCGGATCTGCACGGGTTCGTCTCTCCCGGTATTGGGGGTGAGGTCGCACTGTGTCTAGGAGAGCCATTACACAAAGCCCTCGGCCGAGGCAGGAGATTTACTGGTAAGTATTCCAGTAGTATCTCAGGGTGTTCTGGGCTACGCTCCGACACGACTTGTACCGCTTTTGGGGGTCTGACTTTTACCAACCCCCTAGGCCCGACATGCGATACTCATAGACAAACGGACCGGACTGTACGGATATTGTCACTGACAGGCTCAGTAAGGGTGTCAGGATGAGTTCGCTCATCGACGTCCCTTTTGGTCAATAGCTGGTGGCCCGTCACGTATTGGCTTATACCTCTGACGTGCCAGTGGTTAAATCCACAGCCATAGTATTGACGAGTCTTTAGAGTCCACCACACATTCAGTTACTCAAGTTTCGAGCGAAACGCTGTAGAGGCCGTATGGAGATATGGCAGGGTCCGATCAGATACGTGCGGTATTGCACGGATCAGGATCGGACGATTAGTACTAGAGGCCGTATGGTTATATGGCAGGGTTCGATCAGATACGTGTGGTATTGCACGGATCAGGATCGGACGGATATTACTAGCCGGCTTTGGTTTAAGTCGGATCCTAGTATAGTACAGTGTACATTTTGTCTCATTGCATTTGTATCCGGTCGGTATACAGATGCGGGTGTGTATGCACAGTATCGGGGTTTTCCTGTAATTTATTACGGGACCATTTTTCTGGAGTTGCCAGTTTGCATTCCGTTCCGGCCGGTTTTCCTATGTTCTTTCCCGGTCGGACTTTTCCGATGGAGGGGGTTATTAGCAAGTTTGCAAATAACATATTGTGGAGGTGTTTCTTGCATATGGATTGATTATGATAGCATCTTTTGATACCATTCCTTTCTGTCATCATTTCTTTTGCATTAATGGTGATTAGAATGGATTGGAGTTGATTAGGAGTTGATGTGAGGTTTACTTTGGATGTGGTCACCTCTTGCTTTTCTTACACTCACCTTCCTTCTTGTTTTTGAGATTTTTTTTCCTCCACCATTTTGTTCAAGAGAATGAGAGGGAGAGTTTCATTATGATGGTGGCACATATTTCTTCATCTCATTCTTCTTCTTGTTTTGGAAAAAATGAAAGCACCATTTTTTCTTAACATCATTCCTCCATCACCAATGGCAACATAAATCCCAAAAGAGACAATAGATTCTACACTACATCTACAGCAAATCTTGGACGCGTCGGCTAGCCAACTTCGCGCCCGAGTTGCCTCAGTGCAGAGGTGGGAGCCCGTAAAAGATGCAGACGATGTGGTTCCCTTCCGGCAAGGATGCGACGACCGGAGTTTCCGCGGGAGATCGGGACGACGACGAGAAGACCGGAGGACTCGGATCACTCGGTATATCTCTCACCCCATCTCTTGTTTGCTTGCATTAGGTTAATGGTTACGATCCGGGTTTATTGTCCGCGGTAGCGCCAGTTTCCAAGTAAGGAAATTTTTTGATTCCGCATTTTGGCCTCGGTAAGACGGCCGGGGCGCTGCCGTGGCGCAACAGTATGGACCTAACGTCTCGTACGACATATCACACATGATTCATGACATTCTATATATATCTATATACCTATGTCCCAGGTCACATCCATAACAATCTCGTATCAGGGGACCGGCAAGGTATCAATCACCTCAATTGAGTCGCATCCGTATACCAATATATCCTCAAATCACATGTCAAATCATATTCTCTTTTCATCATAATTATATCTCACATAAAGTCAAGTTTACATGTACATTCTACCTTTACTATAAACATAAGTATCTAATCTATCATACACACCCGAACCATACAATCAGTCTTTAAAAGGTACGAATCGTAGTTTTGAAAGTAGGGGTTACGATGTTTTTAAGGAAAAGATATCGTTTGAAAATCCATAACGTCCCTCAAGGTATCTGTTTAAAATATGCATACGATTCTTCGGTATGGAAATAGGTATGGTTCGGATGACACAATTACATCGTCTATCTAGTCCTATAGTACCCTAAACGGCAATATCGTCAAACGTCATCCTCAAATTCCGTCATCACATATTAGTCGTATCAAAACACTTCTAACTATCCTTTAGTGTATAATATGGTTTCACTAACAATCTTTTAACTCTAACCCTAGTTTCCTAATCTAGGTTTTCTTAACCATATGCTACAAATCGGTTTCCACCCAAAACTTTACGGGGGTGCTATACGCCATCTGTTAGTGTATATGCCCTAGGGGCCATTATTATATCATACTAGCTTGTATATTACTTAATGGAAGCTTGGGATATTCACAGTTATATAACAGTCTTGCTAAACATGGTAGTATGCTACTTGGTTTTATCTATCTTAATATGTGAGTATACGTATTGATAGAGCTCTTAAGATCTTGCTTGACTACCAGCGTTGTGATGGCAGTCACACTAGTGGGGCTGGGTAGTCTACAAGCACATCCTTTTTCAGGTCCCTAGTCGTAGGATTATCGAGACAGGGCATCGATACTCCGGAGTAGACTAATGTGTACGCTTCTCATCCCAGTTTGGGAGATGGTCTGTCCCACAGCCGTCAGTACGTCGTACTGGAGATGGTATGCAGGTGCTCGTTGGGTTACGGGTACACCGGACAGGACTCACGGGGAACTGTTGGTTGGTATTATACTCGTTGTCAGTTAACAGTTCCCAGGTGACATGAGTACAGCATAGTCCGCAGACTTGACACTTCTACTTCGCCTCAAGTGTGTCCCACTGTTCTTAGATTGCTACCTTACCACGGCTCAAAGGAGTCGTGCAAACAGGTAGCAGTTGGGTGCAGTCCCGAGCACTTGGAGGCAGTGGCCGTTAGACAGGATTCGTCTCTCCCGGTATTGGGAGTTGATATCGCGCTGTGTCAGAGAGCCATTACGCAAAGTCCCTGGTAAGGGCAAGCGAGATTTACTGGTAGGTTCCAGTTGTTTGTCAGGGTGTAATGGGCTACGCTCCGACACGACTTATACCGCTATTAGGGGACTGACGCATGCCGCCCCCTAGGCCCGATATGCGATAGTCTTAGACGAACAGACCAGACTGTACGGAGATTGTCACATCAGGCTCAGTAGGAGTTCGGATGGGTTTCCTCATCGGCCTTCTTATCGACATCTACCTGGGGACCGTTACGTACAGCATGTGCCGCTTGCGGTCTGTGGTTAAACTCACTGCCAGCGTAGTAGTCGAGTTTTTAGAGTCCCACACAGAGAGTTTCCCTTCTCCGGGCAAAACGATATAGTGGTCGTATGGTTTTACGACAAGGGTTCAGACGCATACGTGTGTTTACGCACGTACGACATCCAGACAGTTTTTACTAGCCGGCTTTGGTTTAAGCCAGTTTCTACTATCAGGTTATTGAATTTATACAGTCTAAATTTTTTCCATGTTTTCACGGATAGGAGGGGCGTTCTAGTAATTTCGCGAGAAGCATCTAGAAGGATGGTGACTTGAGGGTTAAGGTGGCATTTGCATTTATTGTGTTAATGACTCATTTGTGTGATTCATCCATGGTGTTAATGCATCATTTATTGATCTAATGACTCATGAGATGAATCACTCATATGAATGAATGAAGCATGGTTGTTGAATGATTTAATTGATTTATTTCATAAAACATTATGCTTCATATATATTCAAATGAGTTCATTATCTCTTCTCATTCTCTTGCTCACCTTCTCTGTCCTCAAGCTCTCTCTCTTCAAACCCTAATCATCCCTTCTCATGTGTTGAGACCAAGAATTAGAAAAGACTATTTAATCCATAACACATCTCTATATCACCTAGGTTACTTAGATTAGCACTTTAAGAAACCTAGTTACCTCAAGTTAGAGGTGAAGCTTGGAGTATAGCTCTCAGGTGGATCATCTATTACGTGGAGGAGGCCGAGAAGGATGTGGATAACGAAAAGGATAAGGACACGGTTCATTAGGTATAATCACTTATCATAGTAGTTCATAACTTCTATTTTTCTTGTTAGTTATAGTTTAGCAAAGATTCTCGGTTAGTCGATGTTTATGCAAAGAACAAGATCGTTTTTCAATTTTCCGCCTCTCCGCAAGTCGTGGGGTGTTTTACATCGACTTACAGTGGTATCAGAGCCTCGCTAAACAATAATTAACTCATTAGCAAAGTCGTATGAATTTCGAACGCAAAATGAACCGGAAAAAAACATCGATATCACTATGTTTCTGTCGTTTTTAAAACAGGCCCTAAAATTTTTTCATGGACCTCTAAAATAACAAGAAAGGAATTATAAGGTTACTGGAGAAAAATGGTTTCCTGAATCGTCCAAACAGCCGCGGAACCGCGGCCGAACCCACCGATCCGCCGCGGATCCACGGCACAGTTGAAGCCGATTCAACCCAGTTTGCTCCAGTAACTCTTTTGTGATATTTTTGTGTTTTCTGGAATGTTTATTTTTCTGCTCAAGTCTCAGGTGCACAGAGAAGTTTTGGAGTAGAATCTAAAGTGTTTGCTCGATCAAAATCTTACGATGTTTTCTAATTTGATTATATCTGTGATTGTATAATGTGTTCGTAAACCTCCCCTAACTTCTAGTATGTCGGTTGGCAGGGGGTTGCACATTTCTGTAATGGTTTTTACCGTTTGTGGTTGTGAACTTTATTGGACTGTTATGGTGATTAGCTGGGGTTTGTGATGGGTTGTTATATGAATTCATTCAAAGTAACTGTAATATGTTATAATATTATTTTGCGGGGCACATCCAGGTTGCGGTTGTAGCCACCGTTGTATTATTTCTTTTTACTGTTTTTTCTCCTAGGATAGGCCCAAGGCGGGGTGCACAAACTACCGGGTACTTTGAAGTGTTTAGTGGCTTACTCACGTTGTTGAGGGAGACCGCTTCACTTCGGGTATTTGGCGGGTAGTTTGCCGTACCCGTAGGGGTCTAGGGTGGGGTAATGGCTATTCATCACAACTGTGTAATCCGTCTTTTGTTGTAGGCTCTAAACAAACACGGATTGCTTGCAAATTCAATAATGATCATATGTGATCTGGAATGCCTATTATTGCGTCCGACGAATGTACAATATTTATATATGATAGCTATTTAGACGTCACTTATGTTTTACACACGCGCCAGCCCAGCCCCCGCTCTGCCGTTAGTTAAGTAACCTAACGGGTGATGACGGGACCCAGTGGCGAATGCGGATGGCATAAAAGGACGTTGTATTTTCGTTGTTTTCTGCAATGATAGGTTAATGATGGGACACATTATTATTAATGCAAAGAAAATAAACCAAAAATTTGAATCGTTGGAACAATTTAAAAGAAACCACTCGGTTATTTTAAAACAGATGATATTTTTAAATTGCGGAGCTTTAACCACTCCTTTTAAAAGCTATCAGGTTCCTTCGGTCATATCAAGTTCACTACGTTCACGGTTTCGCCAAAACCATTCGCAGCCCTCCGTCATTTCATTTGGGTATTCAGTAGTATTCAAGCTATGTATTTTGACCAACGCCAAGGCATAGTGTTTGGTAGCTGCTGGGTATTCATTTGTTGCATAGATAGATGAGTTAGTTTGGGACAGTCGTATTATCATTTTGGCCAACATCAAGGATATGTACGGATGGGTTCAAATTAACAAGATAATGATGGGTAGAACTTGACATGTGACTTATGACATTTTGACCAACGCCAAGGTCATAAGAGCATGGGGCAAAAATTTATATCGGGAATTTCTAAAGAAACTGAAATTTGCAAAGAGATGGATACCATTTGGAGTTTGATGAATGTTGGTAGGATTCCTTCAACATTATCATACGATGATATTTGGATCTCGATCCTACTATGAGTATATGCTACTCATCAGGAGATTCGTCACTTAACGATCAATGCTATAAACCAAGTAGGTGTCAAGAAAGGTGTCAGCGGGGTTACGCCGCCAGAGAAAAGAGGTTATTTAATTAAGGAACTTCGCGAAAGCGTTGGAAAACCTCCCTCGAAGTACCGACACCAGCCTGGCTGAACGGTTAAGCAAGTATTGTACAGTGAGAATAGTCCTGGCTAATTCTTCTTTTATGGTTTGAGGAAAGATTCGAGAAACAGTGGGAGCCATCCAGTTAGATAAATTAAAAACCACTCTAATCTTGCAAGAGCATCAAGCTAAAGTGTTTCTTCTCTTTCCCCTACTTGCAGCGACCCTGAAAATGACTGGACTTAAGTTACTTTTAGAGAAAAATATACTGACAGGGCCAAACTATAAAGATTGGTTGCGGAATGTCAAAATGGCTTTGACCTATGACAAATTAGGGTACGTCCTCACCGCTAAGGCACGTGCAGTCCCAGGTCCCAAATCCAATAATGTGGATAAGGAAATCCGCAAAACCTGGGAGTATGATTGCGCGAAGGCCAAGTGCATCGTGCTTGCCTCGATGAACAATGAACATCAGAGGAGGCACGTGGATATGGATCTTGATCCCATATTTCTATATACAAAGGAACTTTATGGAGAGCAATCTCGTATAGCAAGATACGAGACCTCTAAGAACTTGTTTTGAGCGATGTTGGCCGTCGGATCATCGGTAGGAGAACATGTCCTAAATATGATTGGCAATATAGAAGAGCTCGCAGACCTTGGGACGACTTTGGATAATGAGCTCTATACAGACCTTATTCTCCAGTCCCTTCCTTACACCTACGCCCAGTTTATTCTGAATTTCAACATTCAAAGAAAAGAAGTTGAACTTCCGGAACTCCTTAACATGTTGAGGAGTGCAGAGGGCACCTTACAGAAGGCAAGGGAAACACCCGCTATGTTTATTAGCGGTGCTTCTTCTTCCGGGTCCAAGGCTAGGGCCAAAGGAAGGAAGAAGAAGGCCGCCACTAAACTTAGAGGAGGTGTAAGTAAGGTGGGAGCGAAGGGAAAGAAAAAGTTTGCGGTACCAGTAGTAGCCAAGGATAAGTGTTTCCATTGTCATAGGAAAGGGCACTGGAAGAAAGATTGCAAGGCGTGGAACGCCAAGAACCAGGAACCGAAGCAAGCTGTGGCTTCGACTTCAGGTGTGTTTGTAATTGAGAATTGTCTGTCAATCAACTCTACTTCCTGGGTATTGGATACCGGATCAGGATCTCATATATGCAATTCATTGCAGGCACTGAGAAACCATAGAGTGCTGAAGGATGGTGATATGACCCTGATGGTTGCTAACGGAGCTAGCGTGGGAGCTGTGTCCGTAGGGGATTATCACCTGGGATTGACGAGTGGACACATTTTGGTTTTACATAACTGTTTTTGTGTACCTAGCTTAACGTGTAATATCATATCAGTTTCCTTGTTATCAAATAAAGGTTATGATTTCACATTTGTAAGTGATGTTGTTAACATCCACCTTAATCATAGTTTGATTGGGTCCGGTACACTGGATAACGGTATATATGTCTTAAACCAACTCCAAATTTTCAATGTCCAGAACACACTAAAAAGAAAGTCTCCAGATTTAAATAAAGCTTTCTTATGGCATTGTAGACTAGGTCAAATCAATGAGAGAAGATTGACTAAGTTACATAGAGAAGGATATTTGGACTCGTTCGAATATCAAACTTATGCCACTTGTCAATCATGTCTCAAAGGAAAGATGACAAAGACTCCATTCACTGGACATGGAGTAAGAGCGAGCGAGCTCTTAAGAATCATACACAGCGATGTATGTGGTCCAATGTATACACATGCAAGAGGTGGTTTTTCCTATTTCATTACATTTACGGATGATTACTCAAGGTACGGATTCATTTATCTGATGAAACATAAATCCGAAGCTTTTGAGAAATTCCAAGAGTATAAGAATGAAGTAGAAAACCAAATCGGCAAAAGTATCAAGACACTGAGATCTGATCGAGGTGGTGAATACTTAAGTGCCGAGTTCCTAGGTTACCTAAAAGAGAAAGGAATTCTCTCTTAGCTTACTCCTCCATACACTCCACAGCATAACAGTGTATCGGAGAGACGGAATCGAACCCTATTGCATATGGTACGTTCCATGATGAGTAATGCTGAGTTACCACGATCTTTCTAGGGTTATGCGCTAGAATCAGCGGCATATCTTTTGAACATAGTTCCTACCAAGACTGTGCCTACCACGCCATATCAGATGTGGAGTGGGAAGAAACTCTATCTTCAGTATCTGAAGATATGGGGATGTCCAGCTTTTGTTAAAAAGCAGCATGTAGACAAGCTCGAGGCACGATCATTACAGTGTAAGTTTGTGGGATATCCAAAGAACTCCAAGGGGTATCTATTCTATTACGCAGAGGAACAAAAGGTTTTTGTTTCTCGTAATGCCCATTTTCTAGAATATCAGTTTTTAGAAAAGGAAATAAGTGGGAGCGAAATAGAACTGGAAGAAATTCCAGAACCACAAACTACTACTGAAAGTTTGGTAGAACCAGTAGTTCAAGATGAACAGGACATTCCTGCACCCCTCCGCAGGAGTAGTAGGCCGTCTCATTCACCTGAGAGATACTACGGTTTTCTCATAGATGGGGATAGAGAGGATTGCGTCATAGATGATGATGAACCTACCAGCTTCCAACAGGCCATCCAGAGCGGCGACTCGGTACAATGGCTAGATGCAATGCAGACCGAAATGGAGTCCATGTGCACCAACAAAGTATGTACTTTAGACTTTGCTCCAGATGGGGTAAAAACCATAGGATGCAAATGGATCTTCAAGAAAAAGATTGGTGTAGATGGACAGGTGGAAACCTATAAGGCTAGACTTGTTGCAAAGGGTTTTCGTCAAAGACCTGGCTTGGACTATGACGAAACTTTTTCTTCAGTGGCTATGCACAAATCCATTCGGGTCCTTCTTGCTATTGCTGCCTTCCATGATTATGAAATCTGGCAGATGGACGTAAAGACGGCTTTTCTGAATGGAAATTTAGAAGAGTGCGTCTATATGGATCAGCCAGAGGGTTTCAATCAGAGTGGGAGCAGCGGGAAAGTATGCAAGTTGCTTAAGTACATTTATGGACTAAAGCAGGCATCGCGGAGTTGGAATATCTGTTTTGATGAAACGGTCAAAGAATATGACATTATCAAAAATCCAGATGAACCATGCATATATAGTAAAGTTGTAGCACGAACTGTTGTATTCCTCGTCTTGTACGTGGATGAAATTCTATTGATAGGAAATGACATTCCTATGCTACAATCAGTCAGAGGATTCTATTCACACAGGTTCTCCATGAAAGACCTGGGTGATGCCTCTTACATTCTGGGGATCCGGATCTACCGTGATAGATCTCAGAGGATGTTGGGACTTTCACAGTCCAGGTATATAAACACTATACTGAAAAGATTCAGTATGGAAGATTCTAAGCGCGGTAATTTACCGGCTTGTGACGGAATCACCCTATCCAAAGAGTTGTCTGCGGTAGGCTCTATAATGTATGCGATGTTGTGTACCAGACCAGATATAGTTAACGCACTGAGCGTAGTAAGCCGGTATCAGTCAGACCAAGGGGAGAAGCACTGGATAGCAGTAAAGAACACTCTCAAGTACCTGAGGAGGACTAAGGAGATGTTCTTGATTTACGGCGGAAAAGACCTCAAGATTGAGGCCTTTGCTGATTCCGGCTTCCAGAATGATAAGGACGATTCCAAGTCCGTGTCAGGTTATGTCTTTACCCTCAATGGAGTGGCGGTGTGCTGGAAGAGTTCCAAGAAGGACACCGTTGCTGACTCGACGATAGAAGCAGAGTATATTGCTACTTGCGATGCCGCAAAAGAAGCGGTTTGGATGAAGATGTTCCTAACAGAACTTCAGGTGGTTCCTACTATTGTTGATCCAATACCTCTATATTGCAACAACAACGGAGCTATAGCTTTAGCGAAGGAACCAAGGTCTCATCAGAAGTCCAGACACATCTTAAGGCGGTATCACCTGATGAGGGATATCATTGATCGTCGGGAGATCGAGGTCCGGAAAGTTGCTACTGAAGATAACTTTGCTGATCCATTCACGAAGGCCCTACATCAGATTCAGTTCGAGAGGCTACTCGAGATCATCGGTCTTCGATATGCCAATACATGGCCCTAGTGCAAGTGGGAGATTGTTAGTGTATATGCCCTAGGGCCATTATTGTATCATACTAGCTTGTATATTACTTAATGGAAGCTTGGGATATTCACAGTTATATAAAAGTCTTGCTAAACATGGTAGTATGCTACTTGGTTTTATCTATCTTAATATGTGAGTATACGTATTGATAGAACTCTTAGGATCTTGCTTGACTACCAGCGTTGTGATGGCAATCATACAAGTGGGGGCTGGGTAGTCTACAAGCACATCCTTTTTCAGGACCCTAGTCGCAGGATTGTCGAGACAGGGCATCGATACTCCGGAGTAGACTAGTGTGTACGCTTCTCATCCAAGTTGGGGAGATGGTCTGTCCCACAGCCGTCAGTACGTCGTACTGGAGATAGTATGCAGGTGCTCGTTGGGTTACGGGTATACCGGACAGGACTCACGGGGAACTGTTGGTTGGTATTATACCCGTCGTCAGTTAACAGTTCCCAGGTGACATGAGTACAGCATAGTCCGCAGACTTGACACTGCTACTTCGCCTCGAGTGTATCCCACTGTTCTTAGATTGCTACCCTACCACGGCTCAAAGGAGTCGTACAAACAGGTAGCAGTTGGGTGCAGTCCCGAGCACTTGGAGGCAGTGGCGGTTAGACAGGATTCGTCTCTCCCGGTATTGGGAGTTGATATCGCGCTGTGTCAGAGAGCCATTACGCAAAGTCCCTGGCCAGGGCAAGCGAGATTTACTGGTAGGTTCCAGTTGTTTCTCAGGGTGTAATGGGCTACGCTCCGACACGACTTATACCGCTATTAGGGGATTGACGCTTGCCGCCCCCTAGGCCCGATATGCGATAGTCTTAGATGAACAGACCGGACTGTACGGAGATTGTCACATCAGGCTCAGTAGGAGTTCGGATGGGTTTCCTCATCGGCCTTCTTATCGACATCTACCAGGGGTCCGTTACGTACAGCTAGTACCGCTTGCGTTCTGTGGTTAAACCCACTGCCAGCGTAGTAGTCGAGTCATTAGAGTCCCACACAGAGAGTTTCCCTGCTCCGGGCGAAACGATATAGAGGTCGTAAGGTTTTACGACAAGGGTTCGGACGCATACGTGTGTTTACGCAAGTACGACATCCGGACAGTTTTTACTAGCCGGCTTTGGTTTAAGCCAGTTTCTAGTATCAGGTTATTGGATTTATACAGTCTAAAGTTTTTTCGTGTTTTCACGGATAGGAGGGGCGTTTTCGTAATTTCGCGAGAAGCTTCTAGAAGGATGGTGACTTGAGGGTTAAGGTGGCATTTGCATTTATTGTGTTAATGACTCATTTGTCTGATTCATCCATGGAGTTAATGCATCGTTTATTGATCTAATGACTCATGAGATGAATCACTCATATGAATGAATGAAGCATGGTTGTTAAATGATTTAATTGATTTATTTCATAAAACATTTTGCTTCATATATATTCAAATGAGTTCATTATCTCTTCTCATTCTCTTGCTCACCTTCTCTGTCCTCAAGCTCTCTCTCTTCAAACCCTAATCCCCCCCTCTCATGTGTTGAGACCAAGGATTAGAAAAGACTATTTAATCCATAACACTTCTCTATATCATCTAGGTTACTTAGATTAGCACTTTAAGAAACCTAGTTACCTCAAGTTAGAGGTGAAGCTTGGAGTATAGCTCTCGGGTGGATCATCTATTACGTGGAGGAGGCCGAGAAGGACGTGGATAACGAAAAAGAGAAGGACACGTTTCATTAGGTATAATCACTTATCATAGTAGTTCATAACTTCTATGTTTCTTTTTAGTTATAGTTTAGCAAATATTCTCGGTTAGTCGATGTTTTTGCAAAGAACAAGATCGTTTTTCAATTTTCCGCCACCCCGCAAGTCGTGGGGTGTTGTACATCGACTTACACCATCCACCCGACTTCCCCCATAGATATAGATCTACTCACCTTGGTCTTCGCTTGCCGAAGTCGATGTCGTCATGCTACGTCGCCTCGGAATCCACGCAAAGGTACCTACAATAATACATAATCGCAATCGCTATTAAAATCGAATTCAGAAAACCGATACGGCACACGGCACGCTCATAGCTTAGTACCTATGGCCGACGCGTGCAAAACAATCAAACAACCCTTGTTGTTGATTTACAAACATCCAACAACCAAATACAAATCCAAATATTAAAACAAAACATTTCAAAATATGGAAACATAGCCAAAAACCACACTAAAGTTCTCCCAGATTTTGACTCAGGCCAAAACAAGGTGCACAAACAATACTGGGGTGCTATATAGGGTGCATATGAGCTATGGAAACAACCTGGACACCCCTACCCACCAAGTGGCCGGCCACTTCCTAAAAAAATCCGGCATCCTCGGGTCCCCCTGCTCAGATTGGGTCCGTCTCGTCAAGATGGTCTCCTATTGGTCAAATTTGGTCTCTGGTATTGTTTGCTACTCTCAAAACTCCCCCAGGTTGCTCCAGATTTCCCTGCACACCCTTTATTCTCACAAAACGGACACGGAATAAATTCTAAATCGTAATTTGGTTACTACACTCAATTCCTGCTCAAGAATCACCTCAAAAGTCCTATTGACAGCCACTAACATCATCAATATCCCAAACCCTTCACTAAGTTTCAAAGTTCGCAAAACCAACACTAAAGGACATCTAAACTTAAACAACAAGCTAGGAAATCAAACTACCCTAAATGAAAAGAGATATACCTCATGGTTACTCCCAAACAAAACCATAGAAGTCCCAATGTTGTCAAAATTCCACTTTTCTTGGTTAAATGTGATGAGCATGAAGAGGGGATCATTTTTAGTGAAAGGGGTTTAGGGTTTTGATGGAGTTTTGGAGGCGGATTTAGGGGTTGAAGATGGAGGGAGATGAGGGTGAGGAAGATGAAGAAGGAGATGCAAAATTTGTGGGGAAAAGATATGAGGGAGCCCCCCCTCTCTCTCTCAATTATTCTCACCCACTCACTTTCCAAGTCATCATTATGTCCCCCCTCTCTCTCCAACTCATCATTACACCTTTTTCTTTTCTTTTTCTTTTCTCACCACAATAAAATCATAACATAACACAACACAAATGAAATAACATGTAACTTGTCATGGTGCACTAAACATGAAAACTGTAGAAACACGGATTTTGCCTAATCGCGATTAGCAGTGCACAAATCGGGTTTTTATCAAAACTGCATTTAATAAATTTTAAAAATGCCAAATCCTTTTAAATATTTTATTTAAATGAATAAATTATTTAAATTTCCAATTATTTCACAATTATTGGTATATATCTATACCTTTTTTCGAAAACCCCAATTTCGCAAATCGGACAGTTTTCGGGAAATATATTATTTTAATATTAAATTCCAAAATTAATATTTTATATTTTTTGAAATGTTACAATCTTCCCCGTTAAATAAATTCGGTCCCCGAATTTAAATTTAAACCACCAAATGCTAAATCATTTCAATAATCAGCTCAAATCAACGGGGCTCCGAAATCACAGAAAATGCAGAAACAACACGGCGCGTCAAGTGCGCATGAAAACGAGTACAAAACTCAAAATCGAACTCCGTCAAGCGTCACGCAAATCGTCGGATTTGCACGCATATCCTCGGAGTTGCAATAAAGATACATATCTCGAAATCCACTACTGAAATCCAATATACACTAGTCAAATACTATAATACGTGTATAGTACGCATCTTTGGAAAACATTCAAGAACTAAATAAAACTCATGCAAAAAATCTTTTCTAAATCGCCGCGTGAATGCGTAATTCATGGCATAAGTGACGGACGCTCATTTTAAAATAATAATATATTTCCATATATGTTTTCCTAAATACACGTTACGTCGTTTTTCAAAAAATCCCAAAAGGTTTTCCTTTATAAACGTTCTTATCGCTCACGGACACGTAGGAAATAGTGAGGCTATAGCTCTTTTTCAAAAAACCTCTTGGTAAACTTTTAATGCATGCAAAGTACTCAGGTACTGTCCTCGGATCAGTCCTATTCGGCTACTACATAACATAGTGCCCATCATGAAAACAAAGTGCTCAAAAGCAAAATCAGCCTCAAAAGGCGTATCTAACCATCACGTGCGTCTGGTGCGCACGGAAATCAAATCCAAATACATGTGCCACAACATGCACAAAAGCAAAACTAAGTGCAACGGGTGTGCACGAAAATATCTGTCCAGTGCAACGGGTGTTCACGACAACCACATTAAGTGCATCTAGAGTGCCTGAAAATCTCAATCCAGTGCAACTAACGTGCACGGGTGAAAATCCCAAATCGAGTGCATCCGGTGTGCACAAAATCACATCTCATATCATGCGCCCAACAAGTGCGAAAATCCAAATCAGGTGCATCCATCATGCACGAAAGAAATCTAAATCAAGGGCATCTGACATGCACAAGTAAAATATCACTCAAGTGCATCCGATGCACACAAAATCCAAAATCAAGCGCCTAATACGCGCAAAAATCTGACCAAAACATGTCGGGTCCGTAAAAGCATATAGTGCAGTAGCATGCACAAAAATGAACGGCAAGTGCCAACGCGCACGAAAACGCAAATCGGATAACACAAATGCTCAAAGACATAAATCGGTGCAACAATGTACGGAGTATAAATCTAGTGCAACCAATGCACAAAAACATAAATCCAGTGCAACAAAGGCACGAAATATAAATCTGGTACGACAAACGCATGAAACGAAAATCTAGTGCAACACTGCCCGAAATGAAAATCGAGTGCAACAAATGCACGAAATATAAACCTGGTGCATCAAGTGCATGAAATACAAATACGGTGCATCCAGTGCACGAAATACCGATCAATAACTCAAATGCGTAAACAGTAGCACCGAGTGTGCCAAGGTGTATAAAATCATAAACGTGTGCAACTGCGTGCACAAAACACATATCAATGCACTGCAAGCACATATAAGCTATACCGAGTACAAAAGTCAAATCGAGTGCGTACCACACGCACAAAAATCAAATCAAATGTACGAAATCCACGAAATCATAAACATGTGCAGCCAAGGCACAAAATAAATATCAAGTGCAATAGATATGCACAAATCAAAAACCAACACAACGGTGTATAAAAACATATCTCAAGTGCAATAATTATGCACAAAATGTAAATACCCAGTAGGTGCAACCATGGTGCACGAAATCAATATCAGGAAACTCAATCATCAAAACTCAAATCCAAGCGATATAAACGTGATACTTGGATCACAACGCAAATCGCAACAAATGACATTGCGGTACACCTCCTACCACGTCGAAAAATAAATCGGTGCGCATAATACCGGCAGAACAAGAACATCCGCTTGCCTCCTGCTCACGGTCTTGCGTCCTCTGTCTCTGGGTCCTCATCTTCTCTATGGATTTACCAATCTCGCAATCCATCGACTCATCGGTCCGGTTAGGTGTGCTAACGGAAACGATTCCGCTCTGGCACTTCTCTGGTCAACTCTCGGTCAATTAGTATGATCACCCATAAAGCAGCACGTCACTGGCGTCGGCCTCTGGCCCTCTGATTACACGTAACAAAACTGATTCTGGGTGCAAATCTCATTGCAGTAGTGTCCTGGAAGGAATCCTGCTTAAGGTATCTTCCGATCTCGCCTATGCCAAACTGTACGGAGGCTAATACTCTTACATAATCTGTTCTCGTTCTCTGGACATCTGCGTTTCCAGCACAACATTTTCCCCGGGAATTGGCCGCATCCCAACACCTCTGTATGCATATCAGATCTCTAATCTCGACGGGGCGTAAGAGCAGCTCGTCCGCATCTCGCACGAAACTCTGGTTCCGCTCGTCTTTATCATCGTCCACCTTGATGTCACGCCATGTTATCTGCGTACTGCAATTGTCTCGGCTACAGTCAATCCAGAGTCTCTCACACGGACTCGAAATCACGAACTCAGTATCTTCATCACTCTGTAGAAGATCTCTGGCCGAACACGTCCTCGGGAACTCGTCCCAACCATCGGAGGAATACTCAATACTCGTCCGTCCTCGATAAACTCACAACGCATCTGGGTGAGGTCCTCTATCCGAAGCTGGTCAGCTTGCTGATCACTTATCACATGATATCCGGACGACGATAAATGTTTCGATCGATTCGTCAAATTCCCATAATTCCCCAAAAGCTCAACACCTGAGCACAGTCTAATAATATCTGGTACATACCACAGTACCTACGGACCAACCGTAGAAGGGCAAACCCAAGCCTCACTGATGGCACCGCTAAACTGCCGCAAACCCTAAGGTTCAAAAGCGGTTCCATGGTCATCATGTCGAGTTAGGGTTTCAATCTTCTAGAGGGTCCACAGAATTACCTGCTTGTTCTTTCGAATACTTAAACTTGGAAAAATGGGTTTCTGACATTCGTTCGAAATTTTTAAATTCATCTATACAACATGTGAATATCCTTCGTCCGCATGCTAAACAATGCCTCAATCCTCCAGGAAAGGCGATACATCATGGTCATCTATGGATCGGTCTGCTCCAGATCTGAGTAAGACTCTCCATACTGAAAATCTTCAACTAAATTGGGCCTGCGTCGGCGCATCAATCTGACGAATCACCTTCGTCTCTCAACTCGGGGTAGACTAGCTATCATCTGTCGCGTTTCTGCCTGGAAGCTCCGGCGATCTCGGATCGTAAGCTCTTGAAGCGACATCTTGTCAATCTTAGCAACAGCTGGGTCATCTGTCTATACGGTAGACGACATCACAATCTCTGAGGTAGACTGTACATCATCAGTTCTCTAGCAACTGGCAGCTCTATCAATGGCCCGATTATCCGGTGCAACGCCAACACCCGCCTCATCCGAGAGGTCACTACATAATTACTAACTCGAGACGTTCCCGTGTCACCAGAAAACACGATGGTCAGTCCTCATCCATGACGAGCTCACCCTGACCGCATCACAAGCAGCAGCTCAATCTGCGCTCAAACCTTGGTGACAGGAACCTCAATCGAGTATCGAAGAAGCAGATCAAAGTCATGAAAGGAAACAATAGATCCAGAATGGATACATGATCATTAGAAGGAACAACATCAATGAGACTATGATCATGGAAAAAAATAGAATCGAGGGTCTCAAATGGATGTATAATCATGGATACAAAGAGAATCACAGATCTCAAAATATGTACATCCTAAGGTTTCTTATGTGGAGTATCGTATCGTAGATATGCCGCGGAACATACATACAGTACGTCACTCTACTCAACCTACCTACTCCATCAATCAGGGTCAGCCTATGAAACGAAAGTTCGGGTCTAATACCCCCCCCCCCGTTCAAGTCTAAGTTCCGTAAGGTCAAACCTAGTTTCCGAAATACAAACCCGCCCTAGACTACGCATAGTCAAACATAGACTCGAACAAAGGTTAAACCTATCACTCTGATACCAACTTTGTCACGACCCGAAATATTAGCTCGTGACTAGCACTTGAATCACGCAACGTCTAAAGGCGTAACGGAATTCAAGTAAGCTGAAACCCAGAAATCTAAACCTTTTAAAGAAAATAATAGAGGTGAAGTTTTGAAATAAAGGTATAATGAAATCAAGTTTTCTTAAATGCATGGAAAAGGAACATGAATAATGCAAGTGAAATTTACTAGTTTGAAAACATGTTTTGTCTTTTAAAAATTTGGGCAGCACCTTCTTTGTATTTTTGATCCAAAACCACAATACAAGATGATAATAATGGCATCCCCAAGCGGGAGCTAGCTCTTCGCCAACCGGCGGATCACAACCACACAAGACAGTATAAATAAGTATACGACGTCCAACGGCGAAGATCACCACAAAAGATAAAAAAAAATAATGCGAGATATCAACCCAATAATGCGAACATACCACCCAACACTCAAATCTCGCAACTACAAGTCTTGCTATGTCTCATTTCTTATACAATTACTAGTTTTTGATTTGATGGAGTTAACTAGATACAATATGGAATATAGATACAAGAATGGGTACCATACAAATGTCCCACCTACCAATGCAAAACCCCTGAATGCAACCGTGTGCCAGCGAAGCCGCTACTGATCCATGCTGTCAACCTGCAAGAACTGTGGCACAATGGGGGTGAGTTGCCAACTCGTGAATAGAAAAACATTTACAAGTACAAATCGAATAAACAACGACTCCTAGGTCAACTATATCATGAAGGTAATACTATGATATCTATGGTGACCGGGTCGTATATGCGCCAACAATGTAATTAACACCTATGTGTATGCGGATATCATCCAACCATATAATTAATGTATGTGTGCATGTGGATCTCGTCCAACCATATAATCAATGTATGTATGCATGTGGATCTCGTCCACGTGTCAACCACTGACACAACAACATCATGCATGTAAATATCATAAAATCATATGCATGAAAGTATGAGGATATAAATCAACGTGTGTCCCTCGCGACACATCAAAACCATGGAACCTGAGTGTCCAGCATCGACACTCGAAAACATCATGAATCCCGTGTCCAGCATCGACACGTAAATCCTCATATCTCGGGCTCCGTCTGTCCGGATCGGCCCACGGGCTCCGTCTGTCCGGATCGGCCCACGGGCTCCGTCTGTCCGGATCGGCCCATATCATCTTTCGACTCCGGTCGGTATCCTCCGTATATCCGCCGAGCCCAAATACTATCACCGGTAGGTAGTGGTCCCTCTGCCAAGCTCACCGTCTACTGCACAGCAAATCCATTCTCGTCCTGGGGTACTGATTTTATTAGATTTCGTGATTGTGTGTAAATCGAATCAAATAGTCCCCAGCAACGGCGCCATTTGATTGAAAAGAATTCTCGATGTGTATTATGGAATTGTAAAGAAATCACAACCAAAAATTATTTGACCGCAATCAACTACGGTGTCGGATGTAGTTAGTATGTGAGTGCGGATCGTCCACAGGGAAAGTGTAATCGATCGTCTTTTGAATTAGATGAATTGAAACTTTAAAGAAAGAAAACAAAACAATTCAAGATTTATATTTGAAGTTCAAGAATGAGAAAAACAACTAGATCTAAGAAAGCATTAAAAGATAGAATCAAGAATTAATCGTTTGATGATTTTTCCAAACCAAATCTCAAGAATCGAAATGAGGCTCGTAGGAAACGATCGGATCTATAGATGTGATGTAATCTTAGAATTACGTATTCTTATCCTTCGATGAATTGATACTAGATCGATGATGATCGATCGAGAATTAGGGATTTCTTGTGAAACTAGGGTTTCATCTTATCCCTTGTTCTTTCGTCGATATCATTCACATTCTAGCCTCTAATAAATTCAAGAAACGATCGTAGATCCCTAATTTCGAGCGATTGCAATCAAGAAAGCATCGCTACGAAACTAGGTCATCGATTCTTGAACTTGCTAGGATTTACAAACTCGTAGGACTTAAAAATAGTATTAAGATTTGTTACATCATCATTCTACAATCGTCTCGACTTCTTAACGAGCGGAGTTTCACTCAAACATCACAACAAGAGCAACAATTACAAATTGAGATCTAATCATAATGCAAGAATTAAAAGAAAGCAAGATTAAAGAAATTAACCTTTTATTTATATCAACAATTTAGTTACATTCGCTCAAGAACTACAAGAGGAAGAACTTGATCGTCGACTTGGCTTCGTTCGTCTCCGTAGATCGCGGATCGGCTCGGATCACTTGCCCGATTGAAGATCGGCTCGGCTCCTAAAAGGTTGGAGGCTTCTCGCTTGATTTGGTACTCAAGATCTTGGATTTGGAGTGGAATTAGGGTTAGGGTTTCGCACAAGCCTTGTCACGAGACTTGTGGAAGAAGATGATGAAAGAGGGAATTTTAACTAATGAAGAACTAACCAAAGAATGAACAACCAAAGAATGAACAACCTCAACCCTTAGATTTAGGCTCCTATTTATAGATAACTAACCCTAGATCTAGGATTTCAAATTCTAAGTTTCCCTCCTAAAGTTTGTTGAGGAAATTCAAATTTCCCTCCAAAAGTTAGTTAGGGGAGAAGCTTCTAGATGTGATTAGTTAGGAGGAGTTTCTAGAAGAGAATTAATTAGGAGCTTAATTAGGATTAGCCTTCCTTAATCTTCTTTTCTGATCTGGCAGTAGCTTCGAGAGGGTTCTGGAATTTGGAGTATCATAAAGGACTGTGGGCCCAGAGAAAAGAATTCTGCTCTAAAATTGCAACGCTGACGTGGCAGAGGAGGCGCGGAACCGCGGCGCAAGCAAGCTCCCGCCGCGGTTCCGCGGCTGACTTGGAGCTTTGGGGCTTGGGCTTTCTGTTTTGGTCTTGGGCTCACTTTTGGGCTTTTCTTTTATATGCTGAATTTAATAACTCCTTCTGAAATACTACCAGATCTGATATGATTGAATTGGCTTAATGTTGATCAGCTCTTTAGTTTTTCTTCCGTATTTTCCTGCACAGACTCAAGACAAGTGTTGCGCAAATACAGAAATGATGCGATGCCATGAAATGCGGTTAATTTCCTTTAAAGTGTCGGTTTAAAAGTCTAACACATGCAATCTCATATTTTGTGACAGATTTGCTAATATGTAGAATATGAATGCCGAACACTTCTAAATGTATGCAAATGTTAGGGAAATTGCCGGCTAAAATATACAATATTTTCGACTTATCAAATACCCCCAAACTTAATTTCGATCGTCTCGAGCGAATGTTTTATTAAAAAGAGAAGGAGAAAATAAAGAAAGAGAAAAACTAACTAGCACACTTTCGTAGGCAACACGATTGCACTGAGCACGTGCAAGAAGCCTTTAAACCTCTAGGTGTCCCTAGTCGGAGGAGTGTTGTCTCCTGAGGGTTTTCAGCGGATTGCACCCACAAAATCCAATAATAAAAGAAAGATCATGAATATTACATTTAAAGAAAAGAATTGTAAAAGAAAAGCCTTGAAAATTAGGGTTTCCAACTAAGCTAGCTTTTCGGTTGTCATGAGCCCTATCTTAATGGTCATGAAAAGATGTTAGAAATCACGTCCTCCCTCAATAAAACATCGTCTTATTCTTCATTCCTATCTTTATTCCAAACATCGATCATATCACCCTGCGTGTGTGTAAAGACATCCCTACACCCGGAGAATTCAATTCAAGCTATCATACTCTTACCCGTCAGCCTCAGTACTTTTGACAAACGAGATTGCTCACCAACTTTCATGCGACCGTTAATACTTCTTGAGGTACTAACCGACCGATTACTAATGTGCTTGCGTGCTTGGTGTATTTTCCTAGTCTTGCACCACCTCAGGCATAGCAGTGACTCCCAGACCAGTTAGCCTTAGGGCACTAGGTGAAGAAGCACCCTTTTGCTATATATTTTTTTTATTGCCCTTGGTGATAACAAAACCAGTGTCTATTTTTCTCACCATTTTTAAAACATTTTTTTTTTACTTTTGTCTTTAAGACAAGAGCATTTCAAGGTATCCTCTACTATCCCAGGCTTTAAGATGTGTGTAAGTGCGAATAGCAGGGTAGCAACGTTCAAAATGTTTGGCTTCCAGAATAGAAACTATTTTTCAGACTTATTTTTATCCTCAGATTAGTGACGTCCTTCATCTTACTAACCCTTGGGACAACGGCTCATAACTACTTATTACTAGTTCGTATAAGAAAACTTCTAATTTTCTTACTTTTCTTAAATTTTTCTAATCTCATGGATGTAAATGTTCACTATCTAAACTTTTATTATCTTATTTATGTACAAAAAAATATTTTTATCTTTTGAAAATTTTTAAATTTTTATGGTTTTTAAAGAAATGTTTTGTGCTTATGCAGATGATATGCAAATGATGCGAAAATAAGCACAAACCTCCCCCAAACTTGTTTTCAACAGTGTCCTCATTGTTGCCTTCTGCTAAATCTGGAAAAACCTGTAAGCTTGGGAGGAATTTATTAGTGGGGGCAAAATATTTAAGTGAAGAATTTCCCCGAAACTTATTTTTGGCTCAACATTTTGTAAAAATTTTCTTTTCAAGAGCCAGAAAAAATGTCCCCCCAAACTTGAGTTATGCAATGTTAATCTTTGAAAATCACAAGTGGGGGTCAAAAATCAGTGGTCGATGCCAAGCTTTGCAAACACCGAATGTCAACACCAACCATTCAAAAATTTTATCAATGCAGTGCTCGGGTTGGTGGAAGAAGAAATGGGGAAAAGGTAAGTGGTGGAAGAGAATGTGTGTGCGTCTCATTTTGGAGAGACGATGCAGTGATTGTGATGGATAACTCGCATTCTTTTTACATTTCAGAAGAAGGGGTGGTGGTTCAATTCCATTATTTGGGAGATGATTCATCTCAACACCCGTGTCATTCAAAAATGCGAGTTCATCAGCGAAGATCTCCACAAAAGTTCCATCTATACCCCGATGAATAATGTCATCACAAAGTACGGGGTGAACTTCAGACTCTACAAGCAGTTCATAATCAGTGTTAATTGTTGACCCGGACATCTCGGTGGAAGAGTCCGTATGTGTATGATACATAATTGGGTCAAACAATAACATATGAAAAGAGTCAAGATCGGTATCAGGAGGATCATCAAATTCGCTGCTGTCGACATCCATTAAGTCGACAGAACAGACCTGAGCAATAGGTTCGGAGGGTACACTTCCCAACTTGTAAATGTTCAGCTCTATTGACCTATTCCCAAAAGATAGGGTCATAGAACCATTACGACAGTTGATTATTGCATTGGAAGTGGCCAAAAAGGGGCGACCTAAAATCACCGGAATTTGATTCCGTGGGTTCTCTACAGGTTGTGTATCAATTACAATAAAATCTACCGGGAATATAAATTCTCCGATTTTTATTAACACATCCTCCAGTTCACCCCTAGGTTTGGTGATTGATCGGTCAGCCATCTGGAGAGTGCAATTAGTTGGCTTCAACTCTCCGATTCCTAATTGCTCATAGACTGAGTAAGGAAGCAAGTTAACACTAGCGCCAAGGTCTAATAGAGCACGGTTGATGTGTTTTTCCCCAATAGAAACGGAAATAGTAGGATATCCTGGATCCTTACGTTTCCTCGGTAATTGTTGGGGGAAAGCCGTGTCTATTGTTTTTTCCATGAATATCTTCTTGGGCACATGAGTCTTCCTCTTCCTAGTGCACAAGTTCTTAAGAGTTTTAGCATAAGACGGAACTTGTTGGATGGCATCTAGGAGAGGGATGTTGGTGTTTACTTGCTTAAAAATGTTCATAATCTTCTCCATATGTAGACTCGGTGTGTTAACCCTTAACCGATTCGGATAAGGTGCTTTAGCAATAAGCGATGGGTCCATCATAGGAGAAGGAAGTGTGTGTGGAACCGATCCCAGAATAGAAGTGGGGATCGTCCGTGGAGGGGTAAAAGAGGTGGGCTGTAGTGGCGAGCCTTTTGGGAAATGGAGAATAGGCTCGGAAGAAGATGGTAGGGTAGAAGAACTGGGGTAAGAAGTGTGTGGAAAGGTCTCAGCCGGGGTTCTATTGATTGATTTATCAGTATCATCAAACTCTTCCCCAACGTGAGTGTCAAGCACTCTTCCAGATCTCAACGTGATTGCATCCACATCATGTGAATAGCCAGACTTAGGTAAAGGTTGAGTTGGAAGTTTCCCTTTCTCTCTTGCACTCATTTCGGCTTTTAGTTGTGCAATTTGTTCTTCCATCGATTTGATGTTCTCATTTTGAGAGATAATGATCTTCATTACATTCTCGACGGAAGATTGCAAACTTGCCGTCCCTTGGATGGATTGTTTCATGAAAGTATCCAAGGTTTGTGCTAGTGCAGAGATATTATCTGTACCGGTCAATTGCAAAAAGTTTTCATGTGGTGCAAAAGTGTTGGCCGGATTTTGGAAATTTTGTGCTTGGAAGGGGTGCTGACTCAATTGAAGTGGTGGGTGCTGTTGTGGTGGAGGTGCCCCTTGGAAATTGTTTTGGGTTGGAACCGTGTTTTGAAATTGGGATTGATTCCAAGCAAAGTTAGGGTGATTCCTCCAACCCTGATCATATGTGGAGGAAGATGGATCGTTTCTAGGTCTTTGAAATGATGCATTTGTATGCTCATGACCTTGAAACGGACATTCTTCCGTCAAGTGAGACGGATCAGAACAACAACCACATACAGTTCTGGAGAGTGATATTTGACTTAGGGCAGCTATGAATTTTTCCATATTCTCGAGTTTCTTATGTATAGCTGAAATGTCAGCTCTAACTTCTATGGAAATATCATTGCCATCCCTAGACGATTGACTCACACCCTTCCACTGTAAAGATTTTTCAGCGAAATCTTCTAGAAATTTCCAGGCTTCCCAATCATCTTTGGTCATAAAGTTGCCTTGACACATGGATTCAAGGGACTGTCTTGTTTAGGAGTAATGCCCTCATAAATGATTCGGCACAATTCCCATCTCGGGATGCCGTGATGTGGACATTGGATTAACAGATCCTTGAAGCGGTCAAGACATTTTGAAAATGTTTCATTTGGAAGCTGGGTGAATTGATAGATTTCGCTACGGACTCGAGCTGTCTTTTGATGTGGGTAAAATTTCTTAAGGAATGCTTTAACGAATTCGTCCCAATTTGAAATGGAATGTGCGGTAGTGTTATATAGCCACTTCTCGGCTAAATCGCACAAAGTGAATGGGAGAAGACGAAGACGTAAAGCATCCACAGACAACTGTGAAGTACCTATCATTGCGCATACATTTTCAAATTTCGTGATAAACACGTATGCGTCTTCAGACTCGAGACCGTGAAATTTTGGTAAAAGGTTGATGTATTGGGGTTTTATTTGAAAATTTTCCCCGTTGGCTGGTGGTGTGGAAAGACAGGTGGAAAGTGGGCCTCGTGTAGGATAACATCTCTCTTGGAGAGAGATGCGAGGTGGATTCTGCGCACCAACGGACGGCGGCAGAGTAGTGGAAAAGAAGTTCGATGGAGGTGGATCCATCGATGTGGGTATGGTGGTGGGTAAAAGAAAAGGTAAATGTAGAAATACCGACTTTTGGGTCGATGAGAGAAACGCGGACTAACGGGCTCTAGACACCCGTGTCCAGCCTATCTTGCACTAAAAAGGGTTAGTACAAGTGGCAGCGTGAATTTATAATTAGGGGAAATGATATGAATGTGGTGTTTGTTTTGAAAATTGATACGGATTTTGAAAATATGATGCAACACAACAAATGCAACACACAAAACCCTAAAATCTAGGGGTCACCTAGGTCAAACTCTAGACCGCTCCTAACTGCCAAAAGACAAGTCGCAGGATAAATCCTCCACTGCCTCTTTGTCCCCCTGTGGCCGGATAAGTGCCAGGTAAGTGGGAAGGTGCTCCACTACGTAAGTAGTGGGCCTAATTAAAAACCACTAGCCTTAGACACACTCGCCTTAGGCACCACAAGAAAACGCGGATAAGCAATGAATTACCCACGGCCTTCTCTTGTCCTAATTGAGCGCGACGGTCCTTAGAGTCATCTCTAGATATTTTTTAATTAATGAGGGTAAATGCGGATGCAAGTTTTGCGATTTTCGGGGCCTAGGATGGGTAATGAAGTCCCCACCTAATTTGGATTTGGTCGTGCCCCTTAAATTTCCGTATTAATATGCAACAACCACACGAATCAAAAACACGCACAAATTTATTTTGCTTTGCGGCGCTGCGATTCATTTGCAAAGAAACCTGCAGAAAATTGTCAATTGGAGTAGACAGAGAAGAAGATATGAAAGACAGAGACTTACAGAGCAAATTTAGTGCCGTGAACAGTCAAGGGAACCGCGGAACCGCCGCAGGAGAGGCTCTAATGCCGCGCTTCCGCTCTTGGGTGGTACGATCACTGCACAAGAATTTTGCATAGAGCTTCTGTTCAGCTCCTGAGTCCTCTGGAAATTTCAGAAAAAATTTTCTCCAACTCCAATGATCCTAGATTTCCTCGCAATCAAATCACAAAACACGTATTAGGGTTTGTACGAGTTTAGATCTAAAAATTATAATGGAATAAATTGTTCAACTCAAATTTCAAAATACGAACTATTAGCGCACTATCCCCCGGCAACGGCGCCATTTGATTTTATTAGATTTCGTGATTGTGTGTAAATCGAATCAAATAGTCCCCGGCAACGGCGCCATTTGATTGAAAAGAATTCTCGATGTGTATTATGGAATTGTAAAGAAATCACAACCAAAAATTATTTGACCGCAATCAACTACGGTGTCGGATGTAGTGAGTATGTGAGTGCGGATCGTCCACAGGGAAAGTGTAATCGTTCGTCTTTTGAATTAGATGTATTGAAACTTTAAAGAAAGAAAACAAAACAATTCAAGATTTATATTTGAAGTTCAAGAATGAGAAAAACAACTAGATCTAAGAAAGCATTAAAAGATAGAATCAAGAATTGATCGTTTGATGATTTTTCCAAACCAAATCTCAAGAATCGAAATGAGGCTCGTAGGAATCGATCGGATCTATAGATGTGATGTAATCTTAGAATTACGTATTCTTATCCTTCGATGAATTGATACTAGATCGATGATGATCGATCGAGAATTAGGGATTTCTTATGAAACTAGGGTTTCATCTTATCCCTTGTTCTTTCGTCGATATCATTCACATTCTAGCCTCTAATAAATTCAAGAAACGATCGTAGATCCCTAATTTCGAGCGATTGCAATCAAGAAAGCATCGCTACGAAACTAGGTCATCGATTCTTGAACTTGCTAGGGTTTACAAACTCGTAGGACTTAAAAATAGTATTAAGATTTGTTACATCATCATTCTACAATCGTCTCGACTCCTTAACGAGCGGAGTTTCACTCAAACATCACAACAAGAGCAACAATTACAAATTGAGATCTAATCATGATGCAAGAATTAAAAGAAAGCAAGATTAAAGAAATTCACCTTTTATTTTTATCAACAATTTAGTTACATTCGCTCAAGAACTACAAGAGGAAGAACTTGATCGTCGGCTTGGCTTCGTTCGTCTCCGTGGATCGCGGATCGGCTCGGATCACTTGCCCGATTGAAGATCGGCTCGGCTCCTAAAAGGTTGGAGGCTTCTCGCTTGATTTGGTACTCAAGATCTTGGATTTGGAGTGGAATTAGGGTTAGGGTTTCGCACAAGCCTTGTCACGAGACTTGTGGAAGAAGATGATGAAAGAGGGAATTTTAACTAATGAAGAACTAACTAAAGAATGAACAACCAAAGAATGAACAACCAAAGAATGAACAACCTCAACCCTTAGATTTAGGCTCCTATTTATAGATAACTAACCCTAGATCAAGGATTTCAAATTCTAAGTTTCCCTCCTAAAGTTTGTTGAGGAAATTCAAATTTCCCTCCAAAAGTTAGTTAGGGGAGAAGCTTCTAGATGTGATTAGTTAGGAGGAGCTTCTAGAAGAGGATTAATTAGGAGCTTAATTAGGATTAGCCTTCCTTAATCTTCTTTTCTGATCTGGCAGTAGCTTCGAGAGGGTTCTGGAATTTGGAGTATCATAAAGGACTGTGGGCCCAGAGAAAAGAATTATGCTCTAAAATTGCAACGCTGACGTGGCAGAGGAGGCGCGGAACCGCGGCGCAAGCAAGCTCCCGCCGCGGTTCCGCGGCTGACTTGGAGCTTTGGGGCTTGGGCTTTCTGTTTTGGTCTTGGGCTCACTTTTGGGCTTTTCTTTTATATGCTGAATTTAATAACTCCTTCTGAAATACTACTAGATCTGATATGATTGAATTGGCTTAATGTTGATCAGCTCTTTGGTTTTTCTTCCGTATTTTCCTGCACAGACTCAAGACAAGTGTTGCGCAAATACAGAAATGATGTGATGCCATGAAATGCGGTTAATTTCCTTTAAAGTGTCGGTTTAAAAGTCTAACACATGCAATCTCATATTTTGTGACAGATTTGCTAATATGTAGAATATGAATGCCGAACACTTCTAAATGTATGCAAATGTTAGGGAAATTGCCGGCTAAAATATAGAATATTTTTGACTGATCAGGTACCATACCGGGTCCACCATGTACCCGCAATTGGCCTCGTCCAGCTCCTCGAATCGGGTTTCACATGTCACACGTCTCGGAACCGAGAAAACGCATGGTGGACGCACTGAAATATCATATCAAGAGAAACCGGGTTTTAAAACAATACATACATTCTTTTAAAATGACCACGGTTCTCAAATCCAGAAATCTCATGAAAACAGTATATCTCAATGCGTAAAATCATAAAGCATGATGTATGCGACATATGATAAAAATGTAAGCATATCCGTATATCATGCAACATGAACAGTGATATGGACATATCGAGGGAAAACCGCTCTTTTAAATGAATCCAGTTTTAAAATATATCATGCGGTTGCCAAATCTCCAAAAACGAATGCAATATCGTATAAAGGTGCATATGTGTATGTACGCAAGTATGGATGTACAATATGTATGTACGCAAGTATGAGGGTACAATATGTATGTACGCAAGTAAATTATGCGAAGAGTCATATCATGATGCAGCAATCCTACTGTGTAGTGACATAGCAATTATCGATGATGAAGTGTGTGAACCGGAAAATCTGTGTAAGTGTAACTTACGCATCATCGATAATGGTGCAGGTGTACTCGCACAGGTATAAGTAATGCAATGCGAATAACATGAATGCAGGATAAGGTAAAACATTAGCTACAAGCTATAAGGTATACGTGTCTACAAGACCGAGTCGGTGAATCTATCTATCGGCATCCAGCCTCACAACATCACGTACGGTATAATCTATCGTACGACATCCTCTAGTCAAGGGTATGGATCAAACCTCAAGTCAAACTCATCACGTACGGAAAATCATCGTACGACGGCATTAAGCTATCAGGGATCCTATCAACCAATGCGACAATGAGGGGTACGGACCTAACGTCTCGTACGACATATCACACATGATTCACGACATTCTATATATATCTATATACCTATGTCCTAGGTCACATCCATAACAATCTCGTATCAGTGGACCGGCAAGGTATCAATCACCTCAATCGACTTGCATCCGTATACCAACATATCATCAAATCACATGTCAAATCGTATTCTCTTTTCATCATAATTATATCTCACATAAAGTCAAGTTTACATGTACATTCTACCTTTACTATAAGCATAAGTATCTAATCTAACATACACACCCGAACCATAAAATTAGTCTTTAAAAGATACGAATCGTAGTTTTGAAAGTAGGGGTTACAGTGTTTTTATGGAAAAGATATCGTTCGAAAATCCGTAACGTCCCTCAAGGTATCTGTTTAAAAGATACATAGGATTCTTCGGTTTGGAAATAGGTATGGTTCGGATGACACAATTACATCGGCTATCTAGTCTAATAGTACCCTAAATGGCAATATCGTCAAACGTCATCCTCAAATTCCGTCATCACATATTAGTCGTATCAAAACACTTCTAACTATCCTTTAGTTTATAATATGGTTTCACTAACAATCTTTTAACTCTAACCCTAGTTTCCTAATCTAGGTTTTCATAACCATATACTACAAATCGGTTTACACCCAAAACATTGCGGGGGTGCTATTTGCCATCCACCCGACTTCCCCCGTAGATATAGATCTACTCACCTTGGTCTTCGCTTGCCGAAGTCGATGACACCATGCTCCGTCGCCTCGGAATCCACGCAAAGGTACCTACAATAATACACAATCGCAATCGCTATTAAAATCGAATTCAGAAAACCGATACGGCACACAACACGCTCATAGGTTAGAACATATAGCCTACGCGTGCAAAACAATCAAACAACCCTTGTTGTTGATGTACAAACATCCAACAACCAAATACAAATCCAAATATCAAAACTAAACATTTCAAAATACGGAAACATAGCCAAAAACCACACTAAAGTGCTCCCAGATTTTGACTCAGGCCAAAACAAGGTGCACAAACAATACTGGGGTGCTATATAGGGTGAATATGAGCTATGGAAACAACTTGGACACCCCTACCCACCAAGTGGCCGGTCACATCCTCAAAAAATCCGGCCTCCTCGGGTCCCCCTGCTCAGATTGGGTCCGTCTCGTCAAGGTGGTCTCCTATTGGTCAAATTTGGTCTCTGGTATTGTTTGCTACTCTAAAAAATCCCCCCGGATTGCTCCAGATTTCCCTGCACACCCTATATTCTCATAAAACCAACACGGACAAAATTCTAAATCCGTAATTTGGTTACTACACTCAATTCCAGCTCTAGAATCACCTCAAAAGACCTATTGACAGCTACTAACATCATCAATATCCCAAACCGTTCACTAGGATTCAAAGTTCGCAAAACCAACACTAAATGACTTCCAAACTTAAAAAACAAGCTAGGAAATCAAACTACCCTAAATAAAAAGAGATATACCTCATGGTTACTCCCAAACAAAACCCTAGAAGTCACAATTTTGTCAAAATTCCACTTTGCTTGGTTCAATGTGATGAGCATGAAGAGGGGATCATTTTTAGTGAAAGGGGTTTAGGGTTTTGATGGAGTTTTGGAGGTGGATTTAGGGGTTGAAGGTGGAGGGAGATGAGGGTGAGGAAGATGAAGAAGGAGATGCAAAAATGGTGGGGAAAAGATATGAGGCAGCCCCCCTCTCTCTCAATTATTCTCACCGACTCTCTTTCCAAGTAATCATTATGTCGCCTCTCTCTCTCCAACTCATCATTACACCTTTTTCTTTTCTTTTTCTTTTCTCACCACAATAAAATCATAACATAACACATCATAGATGAAATAACATGTAATATGTCATGGTGCACTAACCATGAAAACTTTAGAAACACGGATTTGGCCTAATCGCGATTAGCAGTGCACTAATCGGTTTTTTATCAAAACTGCATATAATAAATTTTAAAAATGCCAAATCCTTTTAAATATATTTTTAAATGAATAAATCATTTTAATTTCCAATTATTTCACAATTATTAGTATATATCTATACCCTTTTTCGAAAACCCCAATTTCACAAATCGGGCAGTTTTCAGGAAATATATTATTTTAATATTAAATTCCAAAAATAATATTTTATATTTTCTGAAATGTTACAGCTGTTGATGAGATTTACTGGTAAGTGTTATCAGTGGTTTCTCGTACCGTTATAAGCTTTATATCGGCATGACTTATGAAGTTATTGGTGTCTGACGATTCCACCCCAAGACTCGATATGCGACATATCAGATGAAGAGACCGGACTGTACGGTAAATGTTACCTATAGGCTTCATATGAGTTTGGAAAAGCTTGCTTGGTGATCTTCTATTCGATCAATACCTGGGTAGCCGTTACGTCTAGCTAGTACCGCTGACGGCTTGTGGGTGACTGATGTGATCATCACCTACTGCTGGTTTTTAAATTTGGTTTGAATTGTTGACTTTGGGAGAGAGAGAGAGAGAAAGCATGGGGCTTCATGGCCCAAGCCATGCCTCATTAATGAAGTGAGAGAGAGTGAGAAGGGGGGTTGATTTGTTTTCCCTCATTACTCTCATTTCCTTCATTGCTCTCATTCTCTCACTCTCAAACACACACACACACACACACACTCACACCAGCAGCAAGAGCAGCAGCAGCAGCAACAGCAAAACAGCATCAGCAGCAGCTTCTGGGAGCAGCGTAGGAGCTCCAGCAAATGCAGCAGGAGCTCCAACAATTGCAGCAGGAGCTCCAGCAACTGCAGCAACCCTCATCTCCTCCATCCACTTCTTCTCCTGCTTCTTAGGATCCTATAGGGTATATTTCCTTAACCCAATTTCATGGTTTGCTTAAGTTTTGTGTAGTTTAGCATCGGTTTGTGTTAATTAGTTAGTTTTGCGCTTAAATGGTGAATTATGTAGAATGTTGGTTAAGTGATGATTGTGTTAGTTAACCTAGCTTGTTTTAGTGTTATTAGGGTCACCTCAACGAAGAAATTCCCTAGATTTCACTAAAATACCATAGGTTTGTGTTTTGTGCAAAATCAGTGTTTTTAAACGATATTGTGGCATTCTGTAATCTGCTATTGACCCGGACCCTTCAGGTTAAAATTAAGAAAACTGCAGTTTGATCACTAGCTCTAGAGCACACCACCAGAAGACGAGCCACCCATTCCCTACCCAGGCCGCCAATTAATTCAATCTGGCCGCAAATTTCGACCAGGAAGAGGAGTTAGGTGTTGGGTTTTTTTGCAGGATAGTCTGCTGTGTTCTATAGTGTTTTGGCATGTGTAGTTTTGTGAGATTTGACCTGTAGGAAAATCTGGGACAATATATCGTATTTCTAGTTCGTTGTGTTTGCGCGATATGCGCGATACGTGAGTGGGTTCTGCGATCCAGCATGTCGCGGTAGTTTTGGACGCGTATTCTCACGCTTTAGCGTATCGTGAACACGCGCGTTTAGTTCGCGACGCGAGTTTCTCGTTTAGTGTCGATATCGCGTTTTGCGAGATATTTGCTTATTTATATGATTTTCTTGTCTTATTTACAGGTTTGCAGGCGAGTACTACGGACACTGCTACAGGGAGAAACAGGTGGTAGGATTCACCTAGCTTGGAGCGTAGGTGAGTAGATTTAACATCTACAAGGGAATCGCCCGCATGGCGTTATGCGTCTGGGCTAGAATTCTAATATTTGTCGCATATTCTACGTCATTGTTAGAATTGCGCCTTTACCCCATTACTTAGATATAGTAGTATTGTGACTAGTAGCCGTAGGACACTGCACATATTATTGACAGTTCATGTTGCACGAGCACGGAATGCATGCTACACACACACCGTCAATAATTGCCATGTCATATACAAACCATTATAGATCATATATTACTTATCAGAGTTGACATTTAGCTACATAGATACCTTGCTCATATTTTACTTATACCCAGTAGGGTATACCATATCATTTACTTATAGGTAGACACCTATACTTAGCTATACCTTATTGATTTCGCATACATCTGGTTTCAGCTACATATTTTCCTTTACATTCTCGCATTTTAGATATATCACACATAATTATTCCTGGATTTGCGCATTGTTATTTGGATTTTACATGATGTTTTCTGGATTTGGGAACCGTGGGAGTTCATGAAATTATGCATACATTGAAAAACCCGGTTTCCTTGATATGATATTTGCGCAGCCGCCATGAGATTTATCGGTTCTGATTTTATACCACATACGAGGAGTGGTGTCGTATGAAGGTACATGGTGGGGCCTGGTATGGTTCCCCTCGGCAAGAAGATCGATGGACTTTGCCGATTGAGCCTGGAGGCGGGCGAATACCTACCGGTGACAATACCAATGACTCGGCGGGGATCATAGAGATACCGTTGGGAGTCATGCACGTATGGATACGTGGGAAGGCGAGAGTTAGAGCTAGGCACTCGTGCTTTCCGGGATAGCGTATAAAACGTACCTATCAGGGTGCTAGTCTTAGTGACGGCATCTGATAGATCAAGATTTCTGTGTCGATGCTTGGCACCTTGTTTTCATGATATTTCTTTTAACACCTTTATATATATAACAGGGGATTTAGCCGTTGTTATATATACCCTTACACCAATATTAGTGGAGTGGGACGCTAATATATGTGTATTGACCCCATCATATTTATTTCTGCATATATATATATATATATATATATCTAGGATGTTAGAATTTTACTTGAGTTTGATTTGGGATATTAGGTGATCAGTGAGATTGGATACCGGATACATACGAGATTACTGATTTGTACATTCGGGATATAGGAGATTACTCGATATCGTACATTGGGGAGATGTGAGACTTATATGATACGAGAGCCCAACTTGGGGGCTGAGTTGAGGAATTGGGATTTGAGTGTCTTGATGGATTGTGATCCTACCACGATGTCAGGTTTCCGTGGGAATGACATATTTTGCTCCATATCTCATACCTATTCACTTATGTACTGTTTCGTGTATTAGGAGTACCTGTTAGTGTACCCTTCATGTTAGTTGCATATCTACATTCTCATATCCCTATTGCATGCTTATTGCATACTATTGTCATGTTATTATTGCTTCACATATTGATTGTACCTGCTAGTGTAATTTCCATTATTCTTCATGCACATGACCTGTTATTACTGTAAATTGCATATCGTAGATTCATGTTGTACGTACATTCCTGCGATTACCTGCATATGTTATCTACTATTCACGAGTTGGCAACTCACCCCCGTTGTGCCACAGTTGTTTTGCAGGGTGTTTCCCCAGAGTAGTCGAGGCAGGCTATTCATCCATCATCTTTTGCTACAGATACCGAATCGGCTCACAGCGTGCTATTTTGCTTAGGTGGGTTTTGGTGGTTATCTGTATTTTGTATTGTACATTCATTGTATTTTGTACTCTCCATCTACTATTATGTTGTTGACTTAGAAACTTGGTGAGGACGTTATTGTATATTATTTGTGGTTTGTTGTCTTATATACAGCTTTATCTCTATTGTCTTTATTTCTTCGCTACGGCGTCATATATTTGTGATGTGGATTGTTTTCCGCCTTTAGGCCAGTTTTTTACAAAAAGGGGTGTTGCCAAAATTTTAAAGAAAGAAGTTGGACTTTTAAAGAATTTGGGTTGCGATTTCAAATGTTTCAAAAACCTTTATTATCTTTTCCGTATTTTCATGGTTTAGATTTCTGGGTTTTGGCTTTCTTTTACTGCGTTACGTCTTTATACGTTGCGTAGTATTAGGGCCGCCATGTGCCAATTTCGGGTCGTAACAGCTACGTAAAGGTAGGGAACTGGGAGAGGGTGATCATTCCGTAAGAGTAGGGAATGGTGCAAATGTTGCAGCCAAAGCAGTTAGCGAATATCATCTTGTGTTACCAAATGGTAATACATTGGTTCTGAACGAATGCTATTACATTCCGACCCTGATATGCAATCTTATATCAGTTTCTTTATTAAGCAAAGAAAGATATAATTTTGTAGTACAGGATGATGTTATGAACATATTCCTGAATCAAAAGTTGATTGGATCAGGTTCGTTATTTAATGGCATATACGTTCTCAATCAAACTACGGTCCTTAATATACAAAACACACACAAGAGGAAGAGTTCAGAAATGAATGAATCCTTCTTGTGGCATTACAGACTTGGTCATATAAATGCGACACGGCTAGCTAAGTTGCATAATGATGGATATTTGAATCCCTTTGAAATTTCATCTTATGATACTTGCCAGTCATGTCTCAAAGGAAAGATGACCAAAACTCCGTTTACGAGACACGGAGAAAGAGTTACGGAACTCTTAGGACCGGTACATAGTGATGTATGCGGTCCCATGTCTACACATGCCAGGGATGGTTCTTCGTACTTCATTACATTCACTGACGATCTCTCTAGATTCGGTTATGTGTTCCTGATGAAACACAAATCAGAAGCTTTTGAGAAATTTAGAGATATAAACAAGAAGTCGAGAACCAAACCGGGAAAAGTATTAAAATCCTTCGATCTGATCGAGGAGGAGAATACTTGAGCACTGGATTCCTGGACTTCCTAAAAGAGAATGGGATTCTCTCTCAGCTAACTCCTCCATATACACCATAGCACAATGGTGTATCGGAACGGAGGAACCGCACCCTATTAGATATGGCGCGCTCTATGATGAGCACAGTTGAGTTACCTATTTCCTTCTGGGGGTATGCGCTGGAGACAGCAGCATACCTATTGAATCAAGTTTTATCTAAATCAGTACCTACCACACCATATGACATATGGAGTGCGAAGAGAGCATGTCTTAAACGAGTTAAGATATGGGGTTTTCCGGCCTATGTCAAAAGGAAAAATCCAGACAAACTCGAGGCACGGTCAGTTCTATGCAAGTTTGTGGGATATCCCAAACATTCACATGTATATCTTTGCTACCATAGCGAGGAACATAAGGTGTTAGTTTCTCGACATGCCACCTTTTTAGAAAAGGAATTTCTTACAAAAGAAATTAGTGGCAACGAGGTAGAACAGGAAGAAATTCCAGCTACACAAACTCAAACTGAAGATTTAGTGGAACCAAAGGATTCGGTAGTTCCCGATGAACCCCGACCACTCCGCTGATCTAGTAGGGTTCCTCACCCACCTGAGAGATACTATGGTTTTCTCATGGATGGTGGGAGCGAGGATTGCATCATGGAAGATGATGACCCAACTAGCTTCGAGCAGGCCATCACGAGTGGGGACTCAGTGAAATGGCTGGATGCAATGCGGTCCGAGATGGAATCCATGTACACCAACAAAGTATGGACTTTGGAAGATGCTCCTGAAGGGGTAAAACCCATTGGGAGCAAGTGGATCTTTAAGAAAAAACTTGGTGTGGATGGGAAAGTGGAGACTTTCAAAGCTAGACTTGTTGCAAAGGGTTTTCGTCAAAGACCAGGTGTGGACTATGACGAAACCTTTTCTCCAGTGGCTATGCTTAAATCCATCCGGATCATGCTTGCCATCGCTGCATATCATGACTACGAAATCTGGCAAATGGATGTTAAGACCGCCTTTCTAAACGGTGATTTAGAAGAGAGCGTGTACATGACTCAGCCAGAGGGCTTCGTAGCTAGTGGGAGCAGCGGGAAGGTATGCAAGCTGCTTAAATCCATTTATGGATTAAAGCAAGCATCGTGGAGTTGGAACATCTGCTTTGACGTCGTTATCTAAGAGTTTGATTTCGTCGAAATTGTAGATGAACCTTGTATCTATAAGAAGGTGGCATGGAGTAAGGTTGTCTTCCTCGTATTGTACGTGGACGACATACTCTTGATAGGAAATGACATTCCTATGTTGCAATAGGTCAAGCTCTTCTTATCACAAAGATTCTCAATGAAAGATCTAGGTGATGCCTCCTGCATACTTGGAATTATGATCTATAGAGATAGATCTAAAATGATATTGGGATTGTCCCAATCCAGGTACATTGACACCATACTAAAGAGGTTTAGTATGGAAGAATCTAAGCATGGGAACTTACCCACGATCTCTGGACTCACTCTCTCCAAAGAGTTGTCTTCCAAGACTGATTTGGAGAGAGCTCGCATGCAAGGGATACCCTATGCTTCGGCTGTAGGCTCTATCATGTATGCGATGCTATGTACCAGACCCGATGTAGCACACTTACTAAGTGTAGTGAGTAGGTATCAAGCTGATCCTGGAGAGAGTCACTGGACAGCTGTGAAGAGCATTCTCAAGTACTTACGAAGGACTAAAGAGATGCTCTTGGTGTATGGTAACGGAGAACTCCAAGTGGAGTCCTTTACCGATTCGAGCTTCCAGAGTGATAAGGACGACTCTAAGTCGCACTCGGGATTTGTCTTTACCCTTTACGGAGGGGCGGTTAGCTGGAAGAGTTCCAAGCAGGAAACCGTGGCAGACTCGACGATGGAGGCTGAATACATCGCTGCCAAAGAGGCTGTCTGGATCAAGAAGTTCATTACAGAACTTGGTGTGGTTCCATCCATTGAGCATCCAATACCTTTGTATTATGATAACAATGGAGCGGTGGCTTTGGCCAAGGAACCCAGGCCCCATCAGAGATCCAGGCATATTCTGAGGCGGTATCACCTGATTCGGGAGATAGTTGATCGCCGGGAGATCGAGGTCAGGAGGGTTGACACGAAGAACAACACTGTGGATCCACTCAAGAAGGCCATTCCCCAGATACAGTTTGAGAGACTCATCGGGATGCTTGGTATGCGATACTACAGCAGCTGGCCCTAGTGCAAGTGGGAGATTGTCAGTTGTATGTATGCCCTAGAGGCCAGTATTGTACAGATGATGTATATTATATTGGATGCTTGGACATATATAGAGAGGACTTTCTTGCTCGATATGATAGTATGCTATCTGGTTGCTCTTTATCTTAACATGTATACTTGTCTCTTGATACTGTCTTATAATTACATGTTGGTAAAGCCCTTAGGATATGTACTTGACTACATGGACTATGATGCGGATCATACTAGTGGGGACAGAGTAGTCCATAAGTACATCTTTTAATGTTCCTAGTCGTAGGTGTATCGAGACAGGGCATCGATATACCAGAGTAGACTAGAGTATACGCTTCTCGACCCATGAGATGGGAGATGGATGATCCCATATCCATTGGTGTTTGACATCAGAGATGGTATACGGGTGCTCAATGGAGACTTGGTACACTGGACTGGCTCGCCGAGAACTCCCACATGGTATTATACCTCACGTCAGATGGCAGTTCTCTGGTGACACTTGTGCAGGTTAGTCTGTAGACCCGAGATCGTCATAGAGTCTTGTGTGATTCCCACTGTGCTTTGATTTCCAACTTACCACGTCCAAGAAGGCGTGCAAAACGGTGGTTTTTGGGTACAGTCCTGAGTCACATGGAGGCAATAAGCGATAGGAGGGGTTTCGTCTCTCCCGGTATTGGGGGTTGATGTTGCGCTGTGCTCGATTGGCCATAACAGGAAAGTCCCTAGCCAGGACTGATTTAGAGATTTACTGGTAAGTGTTACCCGTAGTTTCTCGACCCGTTATGAGCCTCACATCGGCACGACTTATCGGTCATTGGGGTCTGACGTTTACCACCCCTAGATTTGATATGCGACATATCAAATGAGGAGACCGGACTGTACGGGAAGTGTTACCGTCAGGCTTTTACAGGAGTTGGAGCGGGCTTGCTTGCTGATCTTCTGATCACTCAATACCCGGGTAGCCGTTACGTCCAGCTAGTACCGCTGACGGCTTGTGGGTGCTTGATTTGATCATCACCTACTGCCGGCGTATTGACGAATCTTTAGAGTCCTACCTAGAGGTTTTACTGGCTCAGGCAAAACGAAATAGGAGTGCATATGTGATATGTGAGAGACCGAAATAATGCGTTTATGTGATACCGTATTCTATTCTCGCGACTTTATGTATCGTTCGGTTATATGTGATATAGCCGGGTTATCGAATCAAGTGTTGATTCGATAAGTCGATACATTGGATATTTTTCGGTTATATGAGATATAACCGGATTATTAAGTCAAGTGTTGATTTAATAATTTAGTGTATAATTGTATATTTGATATACTAATTTACATTAACTAACATTTGTTCACTTAAGGATTTTTCTCACATGTGCACAACTTTAATGTATATGTAATATATATTAAAATGTGTTTTCATTTTGTATCATGGTTGTTGATACATCATGCATGGGTGTGCAAGACATACACCATTCTATTTTAAATGGTGGTTTATAATTATTTATGGTAATTACAAATTAGTGGAGCTTTTGTCACAAGCATGAAGCTTGTGGATGCTTTGACAAAGTCCACTAACTTTGTTTTACTTTATATTTTTATTAACCTAACCATTTTGGATTAGCCATGGTTATGTCTCTACATGAGTTAGTATATGATACTCACTCACCCATAGTTAGCTCACTTGACCTGATAATTATCCTCCTCTTTTCTTTTGTTCATCTTCTTCTTCTTTTTTGAGCAAAAGAAAAGCTTGCTAGGGTTTTAAAAAGAGAGTGAAAGATTGTGAGAAATCAAATTCTAAAGAGAACCCACTTCCTATTTCTCCATCCTCTACTAGACTAGCACTTTAGTTTAGGGTTTTTGCTTCACTAATTCTTTAGGTTAGTGAAGTAGTAGCTTGAGTTGGTATTCTCTCGACGTAGATCATCTTCGGCCTTGAAGACTTCAAGCAAGGACGCTTCTTTCGCCTCGTGACGCCATGCAAGAGCCCGGGAGAACCATGATCGCAGCGAAGGGACTACGACAAGGAGCTTTAGAAGTGAAGGACCGATCTACAAAGGTTGTATTTCGTATTCACTTAGTCGTAAATGATATTTACTTGCATGTGTAACCCTAATAATCTAGCAAAGATCTTGTTTAGGGTTGTTCGGCACGGCTAAAATTTTAATCGGGCAAGGTTGATGCCATCTTAACCCTTGTTAGAGTGCCTAGTAACCATACAACAAGTTCTCCATGAAAGATCTTGGTGATGCCTCCTACATCCTGGGGATTAAGATTTATAGAAATAGATCTAAACGGATGTTGGGATTGTCCCAATCCAGGTACATAGACACCATACTAAAGAGGTTTAGTATGGAAGATTCTAAGCGTGGTAATTTTCCCACATGCTCAGGAATCACTCTCTCCAAAGAGATGTCTCCCAAGACTGATTTGGAGAGGGCTCGCATGCAAGGGATACGGTATGCTTCAGCAGTCAGGTCAATCATGTATGCGATGTTGTGTACCAGACCGGATGTAGCTTACTAGCTAGGTGTAGTGAGTAGGTATCAATCAGATCCAGGGGAGAAACACAGGACAACTGTAAAGAACATTCTTAAGTCCTTGAGAAGCACTAAAGAAATGTTCTTGGTGTATTATAACGGTGAACTCCAGGTGGAGTCCTTTACAGATTCGAGCTTCCAGAGTGATAAGGACGATAGTAAGTCGGTCTCGGGTTTTGTCTTCACCCTCAATGGAGGAGCGGTATGTTAGAAGAGTTCCAAGCTGTAGGGTTACTAGGCACATTCAAGAGGTTCTACTAGGTATCAACCATGCCAAAATCAAATTTTTATGTGCCTAACAACTCTATGCAAGATCGTTAACTAGAGATTAGGCGAAACATTAAGCTAGTAAACTACTTTACTACTAAGTGAAAGGGATTACAACCTTTGTAGATCCGGTCCTCCACTTCATTAGCTCCGTGTAGACGTCCCCATTGCTGCGATCGTGAACTCCGAACTCTAGAGAAGCTCCACGAGAAGAATGAACATGCTTGCTACGATGTCTTCGAGGCCGAAGATGATCTACGTCGGGGAGACACTAACTCAAGCTATTCCTTCACTAGGTCATAAACTTTGTGAAGAGAACACACTCTACTACATGGCAAGTGGTAGAGGATGAAGAAGTAGGAAGTGGGCTCACTTTAGAATTGATTTTCTCACTCTTTTGATCATGGCACCATTGGAGCTAGTAAGCTTTTGGATGGAGCTTGATGATGAAGAAGAAGAAGAAAGAATAATTCCCATCCAAATGAAAACATATCCAATAAATAATGGCACCATGGTTGAGTTAAGCCATCATGCTTAACTCATGTAGAGAATTAACCAAGGCATTAGGTTAAGGGTTGGGTTAAAGAATATCAAGACAAAAAACAAAAGAGTGGACTTTGTCAATGTTTCTCCAAGCTTCTTCAAGCTTGATTACTTTGACTAAGTTTAACCCTTTTATTAAATGTTATGATAAAAGAATAACCCTAATCTTAAAACTAATCTTGGTACAAGTCTCATACACCCATCTTGTGTGTATCATCAAGCATGATACAAACATGTACACTTGCATATATCACATATAAACAATGTGCATAATTTAGTGAGAAAATAAATCTTAAGTGAGCTAATACTAGTTAATGCAATGTAATATATCAAATATATAATTATGCATTAAATTATTAAATCAACTCTTGATTTAATAATCCGGCTATAACCGACTAATATCAATGTGTAACAACTTATCGAATCAACACTTGATCCGATAACCCGGCTATATCGTATACAACCGATGAATGCCACGAATCGCGAGAATAGAATACGGTATCTCATATCGTATTAATCTCGGTCCCGCACATATCACATATGTGCTCCTACTCCGTTTCTCTTGAGCCAGGAAACCCTTGTGTAGGACTTTAAAGACTCGTCAATACGCCGGCAGTAGCTAATGATCATATCAAACACCCACAAGCCGCAAGCGGTGTGCTAAACGTAACGGCCACCCGGGTATTGAGCGATCAGAAGATCAACAAGCAAGCCCGCTAGTTCTCCTGTGAATCCAATCAGTAACACTCTCGTACAGTCCGGTCTCGTCGTCTGATATGTCGCATATCTCGCCTAGGGGTGGTAAACGTCAGACCAAAGTAGCTCGATAAGTCGTGTCGATATGAGGTCTATAACAGTTCGAGAAACTACTGGTAACACTTACCAGTAAATCTCAGCAACCCTGGCCAGGGATTTCCGATTATAGCTGTTAGTTATATGTATGCCCTAAGGCCATTACTGTACATTGGATGTATATTGTAGTGGATGCTGGGACATATATAGGGAGGACTTTCTTGCTCGACATGATAGTATGCTATCTGGTTACTCTTTACCTTAACGTGTACACTGATTGTCTCTCTGTTACATGTTGGTAAAGCCCTTAGGATGTGTACTTGACTACCTGGACTATGATGCGGATCATACTAGTGGGGACATGGTAGTCCATAAGTACATCCTTCAAAGTCCCTAGTCGTGGGTGTATCGAGACGGGGCATCGATATACCAGTGTAGACTAGCGTATACCTTCTCGACCCATACAGATGGGCGATGGATAATCCCATATCCATTGGTGTTTGACATCAGAGATGATATACGGGTGCTCAGTAGAGACTGGGTATACTGGACGGACTCGCCGAGAACTCCCAGATGGTATTATACCTCACGTCAGATGGCAGTTCTCTGGTGACACTGGTACAGAGTAGTCTGTTGACCCGAGATCGTCATAGAGTCTTATGTGGTTCCCACTGTGCATTGATTTCCATCTTACCACGTCCAAGAGGGCGTGCAAAACGGTTCTTTTTGGGTACAGTCCCGAGTCACATGGAGGCAATGAGCGATAGGAGGGGATTCGTCTCTCCCGGTATAGGGAGTTGATGTTGCGCTGTGTTCGATTGGCTATAACAGGAAATCCCTGGCCAGGGTTGCTGAGATTTACTGGTAAGTGTTACCAGTAGTTTCTTGAATTTTTATAGACCTCATATCGACACGACTTATCGAGCTATTGGGGTCTGACGTTTACCACCCCTAGGCGAGATATGCGACATATCAGACGATCAGACCGGACTGTACGGTAGTGTTACTGGTTGGATTCACTGGAGTGTGAGAGGGCTTGCTCGTCGATCTTCTGATCGCTCAATACCCGGGTGGCCGTTACGTTTAGCAGACCGCTTGCGGCTTGTGGGTGCTTGATATGATCATCATCCGCTGCCGGCGTATTGACGAGTCTTTAGAGTCCTACACAGAAGGTTTCCTGGCTCAAGCGAAACGAAATAGGAGCGAATATGAGATATGTGCGGGACCGAGAATGATGCGTGTATGTGATACCGTATTCCATTCTCGCGATGAATGTATCGAATGGTTGTATGCGATATAACCTAGTTATCGATTCAAGCGTTGATTCGATAAGTCGATACATTGAATATTAGTCGGTTATATGCGATATGACCAGGTCATTAAATCAAGTGTTGATTTAATGATTTAATGAATAATTATATATTTGATATATTACTTTGCATTAACTAGTATTGGTTCACTTTAAATGGATTTTCTCACTCGTATTGTGCACATTGTATATGTGATATACTTTTGTACACAAGTTTGTATCATGATTGATGATGCATGCTTATTTGGTTAAGTGTAAAGATTAAACCATGGTTATTTAAATGGTTAGGGTTTTGTTTTTCATATCTATTTATTTATTCTTTATTCTTTTTGGAAAATCATTAGCATAAAGAATAAATGGTGGCTTTCTTTGGATTGATTATGAAGCTTCTTGAAGCTTTTGACTTAGTGACTTTTTTGTCTCTTGCTTAACCCTAACCATTCCTACTAACCATGATTTAATCTCTACACTTGACCATGGTTTAGATTATGATAAGTTTTGATTTTCTTTTCATTTTTAATAGAACTTATCATAACTATTATCTTCTTCTTCTTCCTTTCTTCACTTGAAGAAAGCAAGCTCCATCAATGGTGATTGATGGAAATGAGTGAGAAATCAAATTCTAAAGTCTACCCACTTCCTATTTCTTCATCCTCTACCTCTTGCCAAGTAGTAGAGTGTGTTTCCTTCACAAGTTTTCATGGCTTGGTGAAGGTGGAGCTTGATCTAGTGATGCTTCGACGTAGATCATCTTCGGCACGTCGTCGATGACCTAGCCCGCTTCTTCTCCGATGAAGCCGACGCAAGAGCCCGGATTTCGTTTTGGACAGCGAGGACACTTCATCATGGAGCTATGGAGGTGGAGAACCGGATCTACAAAGGTTGTATTTCCGTTACTCTTAGTTAAGTGTTAACTAGTTAGCTTTTTCGCCTAGAATTCTAGCCGACTATCCGTGTTAGGGTTTCTCGGCACCGTTAAAATTTGAAATTGGCATGGTTGATGCCTTGTGAGACCTCTTGAGAGTGCCTAGGAACCCTACAGTGGTATCAGAGCCTAGCTAGAGCCTTAGGCGAAGTCTAGACGGAATTTGAACTCCGATCGAATCAAAACCAAAACCCAAAAATTGCTCTCTGTACTTTTTCTAAAATCGTGGATTTTTCTAAATTAAAAATATGCAGAAAACTCAGCAGGAAATTCTAAGAATTACGGTGGAAAAATTTTTTCATGAACAGTGTCATCAGGGGCGGAACCGCGGCATAAGCCTAGCTTATGCGGCGGTTCCGCGGCGGGAGAATGACGTCAGCGCTGACTATTTACACAGTAATTCATTGTTTTGGCAGCTGAGTTCTCTGGTCATTTTTTTTTAAATTTATTCTAGAGTTTAATTTTCTGGAGTTGTTTTGGGGATTCGGTGTTTCGATCAGATTATCAAATTTTGTCTAAGTGGCTTTCCGGATAAATTTTAGAATATGTTAAAAAAGTTCGACCGGATATAAATACCCAACTTTTCCCCTGTCGGGAAATTTCCAAGTGTTGGACTTTTCCGTAGTTTAACGACGTTCTAAGTAGTGCAAGTAACGCGATGGACCCTCTAGAAGACAACAAACCTTAACTCGATTATGTGACCGTCTTGAACTGCCCTTTGAACCTTCGGGTTTGGGGCAGTACGGCGTGCCACATGTGAGGCGTTGGCTTGACCCTTCTACGGCTGGACCGTTGGTACTGAGGCACGAACTGAATGTTGTTAGACTTATTTCATGTGTTGAGCTCTATCGGGAAAGCTTGGGTGTTCGAATGTTCGATCGGAAAGTTTAACATTTTCTATTTATTCGGAATGTGATACAATAATTGGAATTCATAATAGTTATGTGATAACTGAATGAATGTTATAAACGTAGCACTTTAGTCTCACTTGATCGGTTGCCACGGAATTTTGATGTGATCAAAAGTCCGTCTCAATCACGTAGCGTACGCGGATACTCGCCGAGTAAACTTAATAGACTGCTACACCCCATAGCCCCGACCAAGTGATTGTAGGAGAACCCCGTCGCCGAAAGCATCCGTCCGGGTGCTCGCTGCAGCGGTGTTCCGCCTTGGTGCACTTCGTCGACGGTATCGGGGGTGCGGCCGCCTACTGAAGTTTGCGACGAGCATTCGATCAGGGTGTCGGGAATCTTGTTGAATTGCCCGACTTGATATTGAAAAGAGTTTTCGATTTTGAGACTAAAATGCGGGGTTTATAATTGTTAGGCATGCGATGTTTAAGTAATTCATTTGGTCAGGCATGCGATGTCTGAGGTGGTTGCGGATTCCAACTGTTGTAGTTTTACACTTTCTTTTCTGTGACCGTAAGTGTAATATGTGATATCGCCGGTTTCGTTGCTATATGTCAACGACAATTGGGATGCGCATATTTACTTACGTTGATGACATGTGATGTTATGTGTTGCTGGATATGTTATATTGGATCGTCGTGTTTGAATAGCCGGGGTTTTTTTTATGTGAGATGAGTGTTTTTCATTTTCATTCATGTAAAAACTTGTATGTAATATTCTTTTATTGGGACACTTCCAGGTAGCGGAAGTAGTCACCTTTTGTATATTATTTACTTTTCCGCACTAGGATAGACCCAAGGAGGAGGGCACAAGTAACCGGGTTCTGGAGTCCAGTGGGAGACCAACTCGAGGAGTCGAGTCCGGGTCTCCTAACTCCAGAATTGGTAGGGTTGCTTGCCACTCTCGTAGGGGTCTAGGGGTGTGGGTTTGGCTATTCATCACGACCGTGGAATCCGTGTTTTATACTGGCTCGTATTGAAAACACGGACGTCCTAGTATATCCAATATTTCATATGATTCTTCTGCTGCGATATCTGTGATGTGATCTTGTGATGTTCTGTGATAGATACTATATATAGTATATATGATATATTATATAGGCGTTACTTATGTTTTACACCCGTGCTAGCCCTGCCCCGCTCTGCCGTTAGTTACCTAACCTAACGGTGCACGAGGGGACATCGAGGCGAATGCGGATGGCATAAGTGTACGTCGTATTTATCTGTGATGTTTAGGTACTTAAATGATGGGACTTCATTAATGTGATTAATGAAATAAAAGAAACCTAAGATGTTGTTGAATCGAATTTCAAAATAAAACAGGTAGCTACAGTTCTTGCTTTGCACAGCGGTATATATGATATATCCTGCACCTTATTCGATAGGGAAAGGACCGAGATCCCTTCACCGGGAGTGACTCCTTTAGCAATAACTGGCAGATGCTACACATTCGGTTTGTCTTTTGGTTGCTTTTAAGAGTTCTGCTTTGCACAGTGATATATATGATATATCCCGCACCTCATTCGACGAGGAAAGGACCGACGATCCCTTCACCGGGAGTGACTCCTTTAGCAAAACTAGAAGAGCCTAAAAAACACTCCATTTCAAAATACATTCGATCCTACAACGATATCAAGTTCATTACGCAATAGGTTTTCAGAAAAACCTGTCGTAGCCCTCCGTCATTTCAGATAAGTAGTAGCTAGTATTCGTGCTACGTTTGTTGGCCTGCGTCAAGGCTTAGTGTGCGGTAGCTAACTGGTATTTATCTGCTTATGCATATGATGCAGATTGGATTAGGGTAGTCGTGCGACTTTGTTGGCCTGCGTCAAGGGTCGTGCGGGTGGGTTTAATTCAATCAGGAAATGACTGGTTGAACTTGACTAGCGCACTATGGTTTGTTGGCCTGCGTCAAGGTCATAGGACGCTAGGGGCAAAATATTATCAGGAATTTCAAGTGTTGAAATTTGCAATGAGATTGCATACCTTCTATGAGATAGTTGGATCCCGATACCCGCTGCGAGTAAGAGTTACTCATGGGAGAGTTTTATACATTACAATTAGCCGATCAAGTAGGTGTCTAGAAAGGTGTCAACGGGGTTACGCCTCTGGGAAAACGAGGTTTACATTAATTAGGTTCGTGCGAAAGCACGGGGGACCTCCCTCAAAGTACCGACACTGGCCTGGCAGAAAGATTGGCGAACTTGTAGTGTGTAATTAATCCCGGCTAGTCTTTCCTTTTAGGGTTTGAAGGAAGATTTGATAAAAAGCAGTGGGAGCCATCCTGATTAGATAAAATAATAACCAATCTATTCTTGCAAGAGCGCACGCTGAGTGTTTTCTTCTCTCTCTCTCCTGGTAGCGACCATGTCACGCCTTAATCAAGATAATAATACGGATATTTGACCGAACCCGCTTGTTATACTGAGCTCGGGAACGTTGGTCCCGCTCCAACTTATAATTGTTATAAGATCGAGCAGGAAATTGGGGAATACCAGATTTCCCGTGCCGCCCAAACGAAGAGAGTGCATGCTGATGCATCATCTTCGGGTGTGTTTATTATACAGAACTGTTTCTCAATGTCCTTTACGTCCTGGGTATATGATACCGGATCAGGATCCCAGATATGTAATCAGTTACATAGGGCTACAGAAAGGTAAAGAACTGAGAACGGGTGATAAGTTTCATGAGGCAGAAAACGGGGCGAGAGTTGCAGCCAAGTCTGTCGGTCACTGTCACCCTGTATTACCGATACATTGATTCTGAACGTATGTTATTAGATACCGAACCTGATATACAAAATCATATCAGTCTCTTTATTAGTAAAGAAATGATAAAATTTTGTATTGTTGGATAATGTTTTGAACATTTCCTATATCAAAAGTTGATCGATTCAGGCATGTTATCTAAAAGCATTAATGTTCTAAATCAAACTACAGTTCTTAGTATATGGAACACACACAAGAGGAAGAGTTCAGAAATGAACGAATCCTTCTTGAGGTTTTGTAGACTAGGTCAGATCAATGCGACCTGACGGGCTGAAGTTGCATTTAGATGTATATTTAAATCAGTTTGAATTTACATCTTGTAAAACTCGCCAGTCATGTCACAAAGATAAGATGACCATAGCTCTGTTTATTGGAAACAGAGAAAGAGTTGGTAAACTTTTGGGATAATACATGTTGATGTATGTAGGTCCCCTGTCTACACATACCAAGACCGGTTCTTTGTACTTCATTACAGTCTCTGATAATCTCTCAAGATTCAGACATATGTTCCTGTTGAAACACAAGTCCGAACCTTTTGAGATATTCACAGAATATAAGTTAGAAGTAGAGAACCAAAATACGGGTATAAGTATTATGTCCTTTGATGTGATCAAGGAGGAGAACACTAAAGCACGGGATTCCTGGACTATTCTAAGAATGAGATTCTCTCTCAGAATTACTCCTCTGTATACACCATAGCACGATGGTATATCGGGGCGGAGCAGATACACCCTATTTGACATGGTATGCTCTATGATGAGTACTACTGAGTTACCTTTTTCCTATTGGGAGTTATGCACTTATGAAGTTGCATACCTATTGAATAGGGTTCGAATCAAATCTATGCCTACCACTTCATATGTGATATGGAAAGGGAAGAGCCCATGTCTTAAGTTAGTTAAGATTTGGGGTTGTCCGGCCTATGTCTAAAAGCAAAATTTGGACACGCTCGAGGCAACGTCTGTTATGTACAACTGGAAATGTTCCAGCTATACAAATTGCAGCCGATGATTTGATAAAACCAATGGATTCAATAGTAACCAACGAACCTCAGCCTCTCCTCCGATCTAGTAGGGTTCCTCACCCACTTGAGAGATACTTTGGTTTCTCGATGACAGTGGGAGCGAGGATTGCATCATGAGATGATGACCCAACTAGCTTCGAACTGGCCATCAGGAGTAAGACTCTGTAAGAATGGCTGGATGCTTAGCGATCTGAGATGGAATCCTTATACACCAACAAAGTATGGACTTTGGTTGCTATATCTGAAGGGTTAAATCCCCATCAGGAGCAAGTATATCTTGAGAAGATTACTTGGTGTAAATGGAAAAGTTCAGACTTTCAAAGCTAGACTTGTTAAAGGTTTTTGTCATTGACCAGGCGTGGATAATGATGAAACCTTTTCCAGTACCTATGCTTAAGTCCATCCCGATCCTACTTGCCACGGCTACATACCATGACTACGATATCTGGTGGTTGGGTGTCATGACTGCTTTTCTAAATGATGATTTAGAAGAGTGCGTCTATATGTACACAGCCAGAGGGCTTCGTAGACAGTGGGAGCAGCGGAAACGTGTGCAAGATGCTTTATAGGATTAAAGCAGGCATCGCGGAGTTGGAACATCTGTTTTGATGGATTAGTCAAAGAAGTTGACATCATCAAAATAGTAGATGAACCTTGTATAAACAAAAAGGTGGTAGGGAGTATGGTGGCGATCCTCGTAGAGTACGTGGATGACATACTCTTGATAAGAAAGGAGTTTCTTATGCTACGATCGATCGATCTCCGCATATCACTAGGATTCTCCATATAGGATCAAAGTAATTCCTACTAAATCCTAGGTTTTGGATCTATGAGATAGATCTAATTGGATATTAGGATACTCACTAGTAGTAGTGAGATGGTATCAATCGATCCTGGGGAGAATCACTGGAAGGGTTCCAGGGTGATAAAGACGACTGAATGTCAGTCGCAGGCATTGTCTTTACCCACAGTAAAGGGACGGTATGTTGGAAGAGTTCCAAGCTAGATACCGTGACATACTAGAAGATAAAGGCAAGATACATCGCTACTTAAGATGCTACCAAAGAGGCCGTTTGGGTGTATATTGGTTCATGAGATGAACTAGGTTCCTACCATTATGTGACAATGGAGTTGTGGCTTTAGCCAAGGAACCCTGGTCCCATCAGTGACCCAGACTTATTCTAAGGCAGTATCACCTGATCATGGAAATGGTTGATCTCCAAGGTGATCGAGGCAAGGAGAGCAGACTCAGAGGATAACATGGCGGATCCACTCACGAAGGCTTATTCCCAGAGAGAGACTTTTATGGGATGGTTGAGTATGAGATACTACAACCACTGCTACAGATGGCCCTAGTGCAAGTGGGAGATTGTTAGTTATATGTATGCCCTAAGGCCATTACTGTACATTGGATGTATATTGTAGTGGATGCTGGGACATATATAGGGAGGACTTTCATGCTCGACATGATAGTATGCTATCTGGTTACTCTTTACCTTAACGTGTACACTGATTGTCTCTCTGTTACATGTTGGTAAAGCCCTTAGGATGTGTACTTGACTACCTGGACTATGATGCGGATCATACTAGTGGGGACATGGTAGTCCATAAGTACATCCTTCAAAGTCACTAGTCGTGGGTGTATCGAGACGGGGTATCGATATACCAGTGTAGACTAGCGTATACCTTCTCGACCCATACAGATGGGCGATGGATGATCCCATATCCATTGGTGTTTGACATCGGAGATGATATACGGGTGCTCAGTAGAGACTGGGTACACTGGACGGACTCACCGAGAACTCCCAGATGGTATTATACCTCACGTCAGATGGCAGTTCTCTGGTGACACAGGTACAGAGTAGTCTGTTGACCCGAGATCGTCATAGAGTCTTGTGTGGTTCCCACTGTGCTTTGATTTCCATCTTACCACGTCCAAGAGGGCGTGCAAAACGGTGGTTTTTGGGTACAGTCCCGAGTCACATGGAGGCAATGAGCGATAGGAGGGGATTCGTCTCTCCCGGTATAGGGAGTTGATGTTGCGCTGTGTTCGATTGGCTATAACAGGAAATCCCTGGCCAGGGTTGCTAAGATTTACTGGTAAGTGTTACCAGTAGTTTCTCGAATTTTTATGGACCTCATATCGACACGACTTATCGAGCTATTGGGGTCTGACGTTTACCGCCCCTAGGCGAGATATGCGACATATCAGACGATCAGACCGGACTGTACGGTAGTGTTACTGGTTGGATTCACTGGAGTGTGAGCGGGCATGCTCGTCGATCTTCTGATCGCTCAATACCCGGGTGGCCGTTACGTTTAGCAGACCACTTGCGGCTTGTGGGTGCTTGATATGATCATCATCCGCTGCCGGCGTATTGACGAGTCTTTAGAGTCCTACACAGATGTTTCCTGGCTCAAGCGAAACGAAATAGGAGCGCATATGAGATATGTGCGGGACCGAGAATAATGCGTGTATGTGATACCATATTCCATTCTCGCAATGAATCTATCGAATGGTTGTATGCGATATAACCTAGTTATCGATTCAAGCGTTGATTCGATAAGTCGATACATTGAATATTAGTCGGTTATATGCGATATGACCAGGTCGTTAAATCAAGTGTTGATTTAATGATTTAATGCATAATTATATATTTGATATATTACTTTGCATTAACTAGTATTGGTTCACTTTAAATGGATTTTCTCACTCGGATTGTGCACATTGTATATGTGATATACTTTTGTACACAAGTTTGTATCATGATTGATGATGCATGCTTATTTGGTTAAGTGTAAAGATTAAACCATGGTTATTTAAATGGTTAGGGTTTTGTTTTTCATATCTATTTATTTATTCTTTATTCTTTTTGGAAAATCATTAGCATAAAGAATAAATGGTGGCTTTCTTTGGATTGATTATGAAGCTTCATGAAGCTTTTGACTTAGTGACTTTTTTGTCTCTTGCTTAACCCTAACCATTCCCACTAACCATGATTTAATCTCTACACTTGACCATGGTTTAGATTATGATAAGTTTTGATTTTCTTTTCATTTTTAATAGAACTTATCATAACTATTATCTTCTTCTTCTTTCTTTCTTCACTTGAAGAAAGCAAGCTCAATCAATGGTGATTGATGGAATTGATGGAAATGAGTGAGAAATCCAATTCTAAAGGCTACCGACTTCCTATTTCTTCATCCTCTACCTCTTTCCAAGTAGTAGAGTATGTTTCCTTCACAAGTTTTCATGGCTTGGTGAAGGTGGAGCTTGATCTAGTGATGCTTCGACGTAGATCATCTTCGGCACGTCGTCGATGACCTAGCCCGCTTCTTCTCCGATGAAGCCGACGCACGATCCCGGATTTCGTTTTGGACAGCGAGGACACTTCATCATGGAGCTATGGAGGTGGAGAACCGGATCTACAAAGGTTGTATTTCCGTTACTCTTAGTTAAGTATTAACTAGTTAGCTTTTTCGCCTAGAATTCTAGCCGACGATCCGTGTTAGGGTTTCTCGGCACCGTTAAAATTTGAAATTGGCATGGTTGATGCCTTGTGAGACCTCTTGAGAGTGCCTAGGAACCCTAAAATAGCCAATCGAACACAGCGCAACATCAACTCCCTATACAGGGAGAGACGAATCCCCTCCTATCGCTCATTTCCTCCATGTGATTCGGGACTGTACCCAAAATCCACCTTTTTGCACGCCCTCTTGGACGTGGTATGATGGAAATCAAAGCACAGTGGGAATCACACAAGACTCTATGACGATCTCGGGTCAACAGACTAAGTTGTACCAGTGTCATCAGAGAACTGCCATCTGGCGTAAGGTATAATACCATCTGGGAGTTCTCGGCGAGTCCGTCCAGTGTACCCAGTCTCCACTGAGCACCCGTACACCATCCTTGATGTCAAACACCGATGGATATGGGATCATCCATCGCCCATCATATGGGTCAAGATGCGTATACGCTAGTCTACTCTGGTGTATCGATGCCTGTCTCGATACACCCTCGACTAGGAACAGTTATAGGATGTACTCGTCGACTACCGTGGCCCCACTAGTATGATCTCATCATAGTCCCAGTAGTCGAGTACATATCCTAAGGGCTTTACCAACATGTAACAGAGAGACAATCAGTGTACACGTTAAGGTAAAGAGTAACCAGATAGTATACTATCATGTCGAGCAAGAAAGTCCTCCCTATATATGTCCAAGCATCCACTACAATATACATCTCATGTATAGTAATGGCCTCTAGGGCATACATATAACTAACAATCCCCCACTTGCACTAGGGCCATGTTATAGCAGTGGTTGTAGTATCTCATACTCAACCATCCCATAATAGTCTCTCTCTGGGAAAAAGCCTTTGTGAGTGGATCCGCCGTGTTGTCTTCTGAGTCTACTCTCCTAACCTCGATCTCCCTGGAGATCAAACATCTCCATGATCAGGTGATACTGCCTAAGAATTATATCTGGATTTCTGATGGGACGGTAGTTCCTTGGCTAAACCCACAACTCCATTGTCACACAACGGTAGGAACGAAGTTCATCTTATTAACTTATATATATCCATTCTGCCTCTTTGGTAGCATCCTTGGTAACGATGTATCTTGCCTTTAATCATCTAGTATGTCACGGTATCTAGCTTGGAACTCTTCCAACATACCGTCCCTCCACTGAGGGTATAGACAATGCCTGCGACTGACATTCAGTCGTCCTTATCATCGTGGAACCTTTCCAGTGATTCTCCCCAGGATCAATTGATACCATCTCACTACATCTAGTGAGAATCCTAACATCCAATTAGATCTATCTCATAGATCCAAAACCCAGAATTTAGGAGGTGTCACTTTGATCCTATCTGGAGAATCCTTGTGATAAGCGGAGATTGACCGAGCGTAGCATAGGAAACTCCTTCCCTATCAAGAGTATGTCATCCACGTACTCTATGAGGATCACCACCATACTCCCTACTACCTTTTTGTATATACAAGGTTCATCTACCATTTTGATGAAGTCAAACTCTTTGACTACCATATCAAAACAGATATTCCAACTCGGCGATGCTTGCTTTATCACTTAAAACATCTTGCTCACGTTTCCGCTGCTCCCACTGTCTACGAAGCCCTCTGGCTGTGTACTTATAGACGCTCTCTTTTCTAAAACATTTTAGAAAAGCAGTCATGACACCCAACCACCATATATCGTAGTCGTGGCAAGTAGCAGTGGCAAGTAGGATCTGGATGGACTTAGGCATAGTTTTGAAAGTCTCAACTTTTCCATGTACATCAAGTAATCTTCTCAAGATATACTTGCTCCTGATGGGGTTTTAACCCTTCAGATAAAGCAACCAAAGTCCATACTTTGTTGGTGTATAAGGATTCCATCTCAGATCGATAAGCATCCAGCCATTCTTACAGAGTCTCACTCCTGATGGCCAGCTCGAAACTAGTTGGGTCATCATCTCATGATGCAATCCTCGCTCCCACTGTCATAGAGAAACCAAAGTATCTCTCAGGTGGGTGAGGAACCCTACTAGATCGGCGGAGAGGCTGAGGTTCGTTGGTTACTATTGAATCCTTTGGTTCTACCAAATCATCAGCTACAGTTTGTATAGCTGGAACCTTTCCAGTTCTACATAACAGACCTTGCCTCGAGCTTGTCCGGATTTTGCTTTTTAGACAGGCCGGACAACCCCAAATCTTAACAAATTTAAGATATGGGATCTTCCCTTTCCATATCACATATGAAGTGGTGGGCAACTGATTTGATTTGAACCCTATTCAATAGGTATGCAGCTTCTCAAGCGCATAACTCCCAAAAGGAAATAGGAAACTCAGTAGTACTCATCATAGAGCATACCATATCACATAGGGTGCTATTGCTCCGCCCCGATATACCATCGTGCTATGGTGTATACAAAGGAGTAATGCTGAGAGAGAATCTCATTCTCCTTTAGAATAGTCCAGGAATTCCGTGCTCAAGTATTCTCCTCCTTGATCACATCAAAGGACATAATACTTATACCCGTTATGGTTCTCTACTTCTAACTTATATTCTGTAAATATCTCAAAAGGTTCGGACTTGTGTTTCAACAGGAACATATGTCTGAATCTTGAGAGATTATCAGAGAATGTAATGAAGTACTAAGAACCGGTCTTGGTATGTGTAGACAGGGGACCTTCATACATCAACATGTATCATCCCAAGAGTTCACTAACTCTTTCTCTGTTTTTAATAAACGGAGCTATGGTCATCTTATCTCTGTGACATGACCGGCAAGTTTCACAAGATGTAAATTAAAACTAATTTAAATATGCATCTATATGTAACTTCAGCTAGTCGGGTCGCATTGATATGACCTTGTCTACAATACCTGAAGAAGGATTTGTTCATTTCTGAACTCTTCCTCTTGTATGTGTTCTGTATACTAAGAACTGTAGTTTGATTTAGAACGTCAATGCTTTTAGATAACGTGCCTGAACCGATCAACTCTTGATATAGGAAATGTTCAAACCATTATCCAACAATACTAAATTATATCCTTTCTTTACTAATAAAGAAACTGATATGATGTTGTATATCAGGTTCGGTATCTAATAACATTTGTTCAGAATCAATGTATTCTGGTAATACAGGGTGATAGTGACCAACAGACTTGGCTGCAACACTTGCACCATTTTCTGTCTCATGAAACTTATCACCCGTTCTCAGTTCTCTACCTTTCTGCAGCCCATGTAACAGATTACATATGCGGGATCCTGATCCGATATCTCATACCCAGGACGTAAAGGATACTGAGAAGTAGTACTCTATAATGAACACACCCGAAGAAGATGCATCAATATGCACTTTCTTCGTTTGGGTGGCACGGGAAATCTGGTATTCCCCAATTTCATGCTCTGTCTTATAACAATTATAAGTTGGAGCGGGACCAACGTTCCCCAGCTCAGTATAACAAGCGGGTTCGGTCAATTTATCCGTATTATTATCTTGATTAAGGCGTGATATGGTCGCTACCTGGAGAGAGAGAGAAGAAAACACTCAGCGTATGCTCTTGCAAGATTAGATTGGTTATCTAATATATCTAATCAGGATGTCTCCCACTGTTTTAATCAAATCTTCCTTCAAACCATAAAAGGAAAGACTAGCCGGGATTAATTACACGCTACAAGTTCGCCAATCTTTCAGCCAGGCCAGTGTTGGTACTTTGAGGGAGGTCCCCCGTGCTTTCGCACTAACCTAATTAAAGTAAACCTCGTTTTCCCAGAGGTGTATCCCCGTTAACACCTTTCTAGACACCTACTTGATCGGCTAATTGTAATGTGTAAAACTCTCCCAAGAGTAACTCTTACTCGCAGCGGGTATCGGGATCCAACTATCTCATAGAAGGTATGCAATCTCATTGCAAATTTCAACACTTGAAATTCCCAATAATATTTTACCCCTAGCGTCCTATGACCTTGACGGAGGCCAAACTACCCATAGTCCGCTAGTGAAGTTCAACCCGTCATTTCCTGATTGAATTAAACCCACCCGTACGACCCTTGACGGAGGCCAAACAACGCCGTACGAATACCCTAATCCAATCGCATCGTATGCTAGCAGATAAGCATTAGTTAGTTACCGTACACTACGCCTTGACGGAGGCCAAACTACCACAGCACGAATACTAACTAATACTTATCTGAAATGATGGAGAGCTACGACAGGTTTTTAAGAAAACCCTTTGCGTAATGAACTTGATATCGTTATTGAATCGAGTGATTTTTAAATGGAATGTTTTTTAGGCTTTTCTAGTTTTGCTAAAGGGGTCACTCCCGGTGAAGGGATCGTCGGCCCTTTCCTCATCGAATAAGGTGCAGGATATTTCACAAATATCACTATGCAAAGAAAGAACTATAGAAGCAATCAAAAGACAAACCGAGTTTGTAGCATCTGCTAGTTTCACTAAAGAGGTCACTCCCGGTGAAGAGATCTCGGCTCTTTCCTTATCGAATAAGGTGTTGGATGTTCTACAAGGAACACCGCGATGCAAAGCAAGAACCGTAGCTACCTGTTTTTGAAAATTCGATTCCACAACATCTTTTAGGTTTCTTTTCTTTCATTAATCATATTAATGAAGTCCCATCATTTAAGTCACCTAAACATCACAGATAAATACGACGTACACTTATGCCATCCGCATTTGCCTCGATGTCCCCTCATACACCGTTAGGTTAGGTAACTAACGGCAGAGCGGGGCGGGGCTAGCGTGGGTGTAAAACATAAGTAACGTCTATATAATATATCGTATATACTATATATAGTATCTATCACAACATATCAAATGATCACATCACAGATATCGCAGCAGAAGAAACATATATGAAATATTGGATATACTAGGACGTCCGTGTTTTCAATACTAGCCAGTATAAAACACGGATTCCACGGTCGCGATGAATAGCCAAACCACATCCCTAGACCCCTACGAGAGCGGCAAGTAACACTGCCAATTCTAGGGTTAGGAGACCCGGTCTCGACTCCTCGAGATGGTCTCCCACTGGACCCTAGAACCCGGTTACTTGTGCTCCCCGCCTTGGGTCTACCTAATGCGGAAAAGTAAATAATATACAACGGTGACATCATCCTCAGCCCGGAAGTGCCCTAATAAAAGAATATTACATACAAATGAATTTTACATGAATGAAAAGAAAAACTCTCATCTCACATAAAACCCCCGGCTATTCAAAAACGCGACGATCCAATACAACATATCACAGCAACACATAATATCTCATATCATCAACGCAAGCAAGTATGTGTATCCCGATTGCCGTTGATGTATAGCAATGAAGCCGGCGATACACCACATACTACGCTTACGGTCACAGAAAAGAAAGTGTAAAACTACAACAGTTGGAATCCGCAACCTCCTAAGACATCACATGCCTAACCAAATGAATTCCTTAGACATCGCATGCCTAACAATTATAAACCCCGCATTTTAGTCTCATTATCGAAAACACTTTTCAATATCAAGTCGGGCAATTCAAAAAGATTCCCGATATACTGATCGAATGCTCGTCGCAAACTTTAGTAGACGGCCGTACCCCCGGATGCCGTCGACGAAGTGCACTAAGGCGGAACACCGCTACCACGGGCACCCGAACGGATGCTTTTGGCGACGGGGTTCTCCTACAGTCACTTGGTCGGGGCTATGGGTCGTGGCTGTCTGTTAAGTTTACCCGGCGAGTATCCGCGTACGCTACGTGATTGCGACGGACTTTTGATCACATCAAAATTCCGTGGCAACCGATCAATTGAGACTAAACTGCTATGTTTATAACATTCAAATCAGTTATCTCATAACAATTTGTGGATTCCAAATATTGTATCACATTCCAGATAAATAAACAATGTTAAACTTTCCGATCGAATAATCAAACACCCAAGTTTTCCCAATAGCTCATCACTTGAGGGGAGTTTAAAAACATCCATTTCATGCCACAGTACCAACGGTCCTGCCGTAGAAGGGTCAAGCCAACGCCTCACATGTGGCACGCCGTACTGCCCCAAACCCTAAGGTTCAAAAGGCAGTTCAAGACGGTCACATAATCGAGTTAAGGTTTGTTGTCTTCTAGAGGGTCCATCGCGTTACTTGCACTACTTAGAACGTTCTTAATCTTCGGAAAAATCCAACACTTAGAAATTTTCCGGGTCGGGAAAAAGTAAGTTGTTGATATCCGGTCGAACTTTTTAACACGTTCTAAATTATCCGGAAAAACTTAAACGAAGTTAAATAATCCGATCGAATTAACGAGTCCCCAATACACCCTAGTAAACTCAATTGTTGAGTATAAATTAAAACTTCCCAGAAGAAACAGGAAACACATACGGAGATAACTGTAGAAAAACTAGTGCCTAAACATCACATTCGGCCGCGGAACCGCCGCAACAAGTAGGGGGCCGCGGTTCTGCGGCTCTACTGTAGATTTAGCTTGTCGTTTTCTGCAGTCTTGCTTAGAATCCCCTGCTCTTTTTTCAGAGAATTTTTAATTAGGAAAATTCCACTGTTTTAAAAAATGTACAGAGAGGGGTGTAGTTTAGGGTTTCGGGGTTCGATCGGGTTTCTAACTTCGTCTACACTTCGCCTAAAGCTCTAGCTAGGCTCTGATACCACTGTAGGGTTACTAGGCACACTCAAGAGGTTCTACAAGGCATCAACCATGCCAAAATCAAATTTTTATATGCCTAACAACTCTATGCAAGATCGTTAACTAGAGATTAAGCGGAACTTTAAGCTAGTAAACTACTTTACTACTAAGTGAAAGGGATTACAACCTTTGTAGATCCGGTCCTCCACTTCCTTAGCTCCGTGTAGACGTCCCCATTGTTGCGATCGTGAACTCCGGACTCTAGAGAAGCTCCACGAGAAGAACGAACGTGCTTGCTACGATGACTTCGAGGCCGAAGATGATCTACGTCGGGGAGACACTAACTCAAGCTATTCCTTCACTAGGTCATAAACTTTGTGAAGAGAACACACTCTACTACATGGTAAGTAGTATAGGATGAAGAAGTAGGAAGTGTGCTCACTTTAGAATTGATTTTCTCACTCTTTTGCTCATGGCACCATTGGAGCTAGTAAGCTTTTGGATGGAGCTTGATGAAGAAGAAGAAGAAGAAAGAATAGTTCCCATCCAAATAAAAACTTATCCAATAAATAATGGCACCATGGATGAGTTAAGCCCTCATGCTTAACTCATGTAGAGAATTAACCAAGGCATTAGGTTAAGGGTTGGGTTAAAGAATATCAAGACAAAAGACAAAAGAGTGGACTTTGTCAAATTTCTCCAAGCTTCTTCAAGCTTGATTACTTTGACAAAGTTTAACCCTTTTGTTAAATGTTATGATAAAATAATAACCCGAATCTTAAAACTAATCTTGGTACAAGTCTCATACACCCATCTTGTGTGTATCATCAAGCATGATACAAACATGTACACTTGCATATATCACATATAAACAATGTGCACAATTTAGTGAGAAAATAAATCTTAAGTGAGCTAATACTAGTTAATGCAATGTAATATATCAAATATATAATTATGCATTAAATTATTAAATCAACTCTTGATTTAATAATCCGGCTATAACCGACTAATATCAATGTGTAACAACTTAGCGAATCAACACTTGATCCGATAACCCGGCTATATCGTATACAACCGATGAATGTCACGAATCGCGAGAATAGAATACGGTATCTCATATCGTATTAATCTCGGTCCCGCACATATCACATATGTGCTCCTACTCCGTTTCTCTTGAGCCAGGAAACCCTTGTGTAGGACTCTAAAGACTCGTCAATACGCCGGCAGTAGGTGATGATCATATCAAACACCTACAAGCCGCAAGCGGTGTGCTAAACGTAACGGCCACCCGGGTATTGAGTGATCAGAAGATCAACAAGAAAGCCCCCTAGTTCTCCTGTGAATCCAATCAGTAACACTCTCGTACAGTCCGGTCTCGTCGTCTGATATGTCGCATATCTCGCCTAGGGGTGGTAAACGTCAGACCCAAGTAGCTCGATAAGTCGTGTCGATATGAGGTCTATAACAGTTCGAGAAACTACTGGTAACACTTACCATTAAATCTCAGAAACCCAGGCCAGGGATTTCCGGTTATAGCCAATCGAACACAGCGCAACATCAACTCCCTATACCGGGAGAGACGAATCCCCTCCTATCGCTCATTGCATCCATGTGATTCGGGACTGTATCCAAAATCCACCTTTTTGCACGCCTTCTTGGACGTGGTATGATGGAAATCAAAGCACAGTGGGAATCACACAAGACTCTATGACGATCTCGGGTCAACAGACTAAGCTGTACCTGTGTCACCAGAGAACTGCCATCTGACGTAAGGTATAATACCATCTGGGAGTTCTCGGCGAGTCCGTCCAGTGTACCCAGTCTCCACTAAGCACCCGTACACCATCCTTGATGTCAAACACCAATGGATATGGGATCATCCATCGCCCATCATATGGGTCAAGATGCGTATACGCTAGTCTACTCTGGTGTATCGATGCCCTGTCTCGATACACCCTCGACTAGGAACAGCTATAGGATGTACTCGTCGACTACCGTTGCCCCACTAGTATGATCTCATCATAGTCCCTGTAGTCGAGTACATATCCTAAGGGCTTTACCAACATGTAACAGAGAGACAATCAGTGTACACGTTAAGGTAAAGAGTAACCAGATAGCATACTATCATGTCGAGCAAGAAAGTCCTCCCTATATATGTCCAAGCATCCACTACAATATACATCTCATGTATAGTAATGGCCTCTAGGGCATACATATAACTAACACAAGCAAGATAGCGTAGTAGACTCGACGATGGAGGCTGAACGCATCGCTGCAAATGATGCTGCCAAAGATGCCATGTGGATGAACAAGTTCAAAAGATGAACTTGGTGAAGTTCCATCCATTGAGCATCCAATACCTATGTATTGTGATAACAATGGAGCTGTGGCTTTGGCCAAGGAACCCTGGTCCCATCAGTGATCCAGACATATTCTTAGGCGGTATCACCTGATCAGGGAGATAGTAGATCGCCGGGAGATCGAGGTCAGGAGAGTTGTCATGAAGGATAACACAGCGGATCCGCTCACAAAGGCCTTCCCCCAGATGCTATTTGAGAGATTTTTTGGGATGTTGGGTATGAGATACTACAGCAACTGGACTTTGTGCAAGTAGGAGATTGTTAGTGATATGTATGCCCTAGAGGCCATTATTGTATGATATAGTGGATGCTTGGATATATATATATGGAGGACTTTCTTGCTCGACATGATAGTATGCTATATGGTTGCCTTTATCTTAACATGTTCACTAATATAATTATACTGTCTCTCATATACATGTTGATAAAGCCCTTAGGATCTAGGCTTGACTATCAGGACTATGATGCGGATCATACTAATGGGACTTGGGTAGTCCACAAGTACATCCTTCAATTGTTCCTGGTCGAGGGAATATCGAGACAGGGCATCGATATTCCAGATAAAACTAGTGTGTACCTTTCTTGACCCTGTTTGGGGCGATGGTTGATCCCATATCCATTGGTGTTTGACATCAAAAATTGTACACAGGTGCTCATTAGAGAATGGGTACACCAAACAGGACTCGCCGAGAACTCTTAGATGGTACTATACCTATCGTCAGATAGCAGTTCTCTGGTGACACTGGTACAGGTTAGTCTGTAGACCCGAGATCGTCATAGAGTCTTGTGTGGTTCCCACTATGCTTTGATTTCTTCCCTACCACGGCTCAAAGGAGTCGTACAAACAGGTGGATTTCGGGTACAGTCCCGAGTCACATGGAGGCAATGAGCGATAGGAGGGATTTCGTCTCTCCCGGTATAGGGAGTTGATGTTGCGCTATGCTCAATTGGCTATAACAGGAAGTCCCTGGCCAGGGTTGTTGATGAGATCTACTGGTAAGTGTTATCGGTAGTTTCTCATACTGTTTTAGGCCTTACATCTTCATGCCTTATCAAGTTATTGGGGTCTGACGATTCCACCCCCAGACTCAATATGCGACATATCAGACGAAGAGACCGGACTGTACGGTAAGTGTTACCTATAGGCTTTATAGGAGTTTGGACAAGCTTGCTTGTTGATCTTCTATTCGCTCAATACCTGGGTAGCCATTATGTCCAGCTAGTACTGCTGACAGCTTGTGGGTCACTCATGTGATCATCACCTGCTGCTGGCATATTGACGAGTCTTTAGAGTCCCACATAGAAGTTTCCTGGTTCAAGCGAAACGAAGTAGGGCACATATGCTGATATGTGCGATGGCCTGATTAAATACGAGTATGTGATACCGTATTTTAATCTGGATGTTATTTGTTATCTGTTAGGTTATATGCGATATAACCGGATTACCGAATCAAGTGTTGATTTGATAATGCGATATACAGATAAATGATATTAGTCGGTTATATGTGATATAACCGGATTATTAAATCATGTGTTGATTTAATAATATGATATATATTTATATTTGGTATAATTATGTATTAACTAATATTATTAGCTCACTAATTATTTTCTTATCTTAATATATATATATATTAATATATATATATGATATATGTGTGTGTGTGTGTATTATTTAAGAAGCATGGCATGGCATTTTCTATATTTGGAAAATAGAAATGGTGAGGTGGAAAATGGGGAGACTTTGGAGGTATGGGTGTAGCATGGCTTGGTGATTATTTTATTCATCTCACTACACTATTGAAGCATGGTTACAATTGAATATTGATTCAATTGGGTTGCTTCAATAATGTGTGGGTTTTATCTAAGCCATTCTTCACTTGATGGATACACACTTAGTTCTTTTTCTTTCTTTAGCTCATGTGATGAGTTGCTCTCTAGCTCTCTCCCTTTTCCTCACCACCACCTCCAAGCTCAATCACTCACATGAGTTGTGAAATCTTGAGCTTATGAGAACCCTAGTGTGCAAACAAAACCCCTACTTCACCATACTACACTTAATTAGCACTTGAGTGTAGTGTGTTTCTTTCACTAAAGAGTTTTGTGAAGAGGTAGCTTGGAAAAGCGGATTTCGGGTAGATCATCTTCGGCACGAAATGTTGGGTTATGCAAACGCCTAGGCCATCAAACATTGGCCGATTGCGGAACAAAATTTTTCTAAAACTGGCGCTAGAACAACCCCATAATACGGATCGACCATTAACCCTAAGCTAGCAAACGTAAAAGGAGTCAAGAATGGTTATACCGAATGATCCGTGTCCTTCGGTCTTTAACCATCATCCCAAGCTCCTAGAGGCCTCCATGATCAAGCTTGATTTTCGGTCTCCCTCCATCGAAGATGATCCACCTGAGAATTTGTATTCCGAGCTCCTACCTCAATAGCCGAGGTAACTAGGGTACATAGTTCGCTAAACTAGATAGCCTAGAGGATGTAGAGTGTAGTGATGGATTAATTTGTCTCATAACACCCTAGGTTTCTCAACATATGAGACTTGAAGAGTGGAGGTAGAAGAACAAGCTTGAGGATGAGAGTGTGATGCAACTCAAGAAAAAGGCTATGTTTTGTGAGCAATAATGAAGCATCCAATAAATATTTCAAGTCTCCAAAATATCTCACACCGAAACACAAATATCAAGCATGCCACAATAGTAACCATGAGTCACCCCATGAGTCACCAAGTGAGCTATGCTATCAATTAATGCAATAAACACCTCATCCTCCACCTCATTAACCATTTAATCCTAAATGGTTAAAGATAAATGAGGTGGCATCTTCTAAAAACAATCTTGTAATAAATTACAAGAATACCACTCATTTGTATATACATACCCGTATCTATATTCCGGAAAATACGAATACATAGAGACGAAATAATACAATAATATAATAGTAGAATCCGGTTTAAACCAAAGCCCACTAGTATTATCCGTCTTAATCATGGTACGCGCAGAAGTGCACGTATATGATCGAATCCTGCCGTAAAACCATACGGCCTCTACGTCGTTTTGCCCGAAGCAGGGAAACCCTCTGTGTGGGACTCTAAAGACTCGTCAATATGCTGGCAGTGAGTTTAACCACAAGCACGTTAGCGGCACTAACTGTACGTAACGACTACCCAGGTATTGAGCGAAATGAAGGCCGACGAGCAAACTCATCTGAACCCCTACTGAGCCTGCCCATGACAAAATCCGTCTGGTCCGGTCTATTCGTCTAAGAGTATTGCATATCGAGTCTAGGGGGTGGACAAAGTCAGACCCCTAATAACGCGACATTTCATGTCGGTATGAAGCCCATTACCAACTGAGAAACTACTGATCCAAATCTGTAATTCTTGACTACTTTGGCCAAGGATTTCTGGTGATGACCACCGGTGCACAACGCGACATCAACCCCCAATACCGGGAGAGACGAATCCCTGACGATCCGCTCACTGCCTCCATGTGGCTCGGGACTGTACCCAAATAAAACCTGTTTGCACGACTCCTTTGAGCCATGGTAGGATAGTAATCAAAGCACAGTGGGAACTCACACGAGACAAATGATGATCTCAGGTCGATAGACTAACCTGTACACATGTCACTTGGAAACTGCTATCTGACAATAGGTATAGTACCAACTAGCAGGTTCCCGGCAAGTCCATCCAGTGTACTCATAACCCAATGAGCACCTATATACTGTTGGCCATAGTGCCCTCAAGGCAATTATTATAGTCACGGAATTGTGATTATGATGATTGAGTGAGGACCTGTACCGATAGAACCGTCTTACTTGAGATGATAGTATGCTATTTGGTTTGTCTTTATCATCATGTTGATAAAGCCCATAGGATTCTTGCTTGACTGCCAGCATTATGATGGCGATCATATATGTGGGAGCTGGGGTCTATAAGCACATCCTTAAATGTCCCTAGTTGTAGGAGTATCGAGACCGGAAATCAATACTCCTGTGTAGACTAGTGTATACTGATCGAGACCACGACGAGGGGCGGTGGCCAGGTCTCACAAGCCATTGGTGTTAGTTTTTTCACCTAAGATAGTATACAGGTGCTCATTGGGTTATGAGTACACTGGACGGACTCGCCGGGAACCTGCTAGTTGGTATTATACCTATTGTCAGATAGCAGTTCCCAGGTGACATGTGTACGGTTAGTCTGTCGACCTGAGATCGTCATTTGTCTTGTGTGAGTTCCAAATGTTCTTTGATTACTACCCTACCACGGCTCAAAGGAGTCGTGCAAACAGGTTTTAGTTGGGTACAGTCTCGAGCCACATGGAGGCAGTGATCGGATCGTCAGGGATTCGTCTCTCCCGGTATTGGTGGTTGATGTCGCGTTGTGCACGGGTGGCCATCACCAGAAATCCATGGCCATAGTGAATGAGAATTTCAGATCCAGGATCGACAGTTTCTCAGGTGGTGATGGGTAACATGCCGACACTGAATATCGTGTTGTTGGGGGTCTGACTTTATCCACCCCCCTAGACTCGATATGTGCAGGTGTCCAATTAAATATGTGCATATACTGCACAGACTTTAATCGGACGGTTGATAATACTAGCGGCTTTGGATTAAGCCGGATTATTAAATCGGATTTTGATTTAATAATTTATATATGTATTTGTATATACATATTCTAGTATTATTGTTCACTATTCGTTTTCTCTCTCGGCTATTCGTATTTTGGTACGAATACGCGTATATGTATTTCGATACATGTACTGGGAAGTATTCTGTATTTTATACGGAATAGCTTCTAGAAGATGCCACCTCATTAATATGATTTTCCATTTATGGAAATTCATTTGTTTTATTAATGAGGTGGAAAAGGTGATGTGACTTTAGGCATGGGTCAAAGCATGGACTTTGTGGTATGGTTTGCATTGTTTTAGTTGGAAAAGAAAAATGATATTTTTTGGTGAGAGAGAGAGAAGGGGCCGGCCACATTTTTTTAGGTGGGGATTGATTTTCATTTTTCATGATTACACATTACACTAGCTCTCTCTCTCACTCTCTCATGCTTCAAAGAAACTTAGCCATTTTCCTTTGTTCATGCAAAAGATTCATCACCTCTTTAATTTTCTTCTTGAGTTTCTTATTGAGCTCATGGTTGAGAGAAAATTGTAGTGACACTTTCATACACCCCCACTCTCCATCACTAGCGAGTTTGGAGCATCGCTTACCTCGTTCGACGAGGTTGGAGCATGCGCTGTTTCCCTCGGATGGATCATCGGAGATGGAGGAAGACCGGCGACCAAACCACATTAAGGAGCCGCTAGGAGCTTGGAATGAAGACCGAAGGACACGGATCAACCCGGTATAACCATTCTAACTCTTAGTTAGTTTGCTAGTTTAGGGTTTAAGGTCGATCCGTAAATCGGGTAACGGTAGCGCCGGTTTCAGAAATTTTTGTTCCGCAATTTGGCCGCGTTTCGATGTCCGGGACGCTGCCGGGACCCAACATGGTATGAGAGCCACCCTTTAAACCCCTTACTAGCTTGTTTAAACGTGGTTAAAACATCGATCGACGGAAATTGCCAAAATCACGATTTCATTGTTCTGTTCTCTGCCGATTTTCAAAAGTGGTCAAAAATTATTTCAGGCATCTTAAAAATCCGTGCAGGCGATTTTAAGGTTACAGGAAAAATTTGGGCTACTGAAGCCACCAAGTAGCCGCGGAACCGCCGCACTAACCCCCTATTGGCGGCGGTTCCGCGGCCATTTATTGGCGACGGGCCTTTAAATTTTCACTGTAGCCCCCTGACTTGGAATTGTGATTTTTGTGATATTCTGTTTTGTCCTAGTTTTCTGTGCAGTGCTGTTATTGCTATTGGGGACAATTTGGAATTTTGTCGATCGATATTTAAAGTGGGCGTTTAACAGTACATACATTTCTATCTGCGACCGTGAATGTCATTTGATCGGTAAACCTGTCTAACCGCTATATGTTCCTTTAGACGGGTTTGCGAACGTGACATTCACGTTGATGTTCTGTGATGTGCTGTGATGTTGGTTGGATCGTCGTGGAGGATAGCCAGTGGTGCAATGATAGTACAGTTTTCATATTCATTTGTACATTTGATATTGCGGGGAGACGTCCGACATGTGGACTGCCGTCACTGCCAGTTTGTATATTATTCTTTTGGGGCACGACCGGGCTAAGGTCGATGTCACCCTTCTATATTATTGTATTTTCTGTACTAGGATTACCCCAAGGTGGAGTGCACGAATAGCCGGGTTCTAGAGGGCAACTGGTCCGCATCTCAAGGCATTAAGACGGAGGTGACCTTACTCCAGAATTGGCGGGCTATTCGCCGCACTCGTAGGGGGTATAGGTTGGCCCAGGAGGGGTGCTCAAGTTACCGGATTCCGTGAAGTGCTGGGTGGTCCATTCACATTGCTGAAGGGGGCCGCCTCGCTTCTGGTTTTGCGGGTAACTTGCCACGCTCGTAGGGGTCTAGGGTTTTATTGCACAGTCTATCCACACGACATGGAATGTCGGGTCTCACTTGCGGCTCAAGTGAAACCCGGGGCTCCAGATTATCCACCATTCTGTGTTGCTTCTGTGATATTTCTGTGATGTTGCTTTATATCATGCCTGGGATGAATGTTATATATATATTTATATATACTAGTAGATGTTGTATATGTTTTGCACCCGCGCTAGTCCAGTCCCCGCTCTGTCGTTAGTTAAGTAACCTAACGGGTGATGACGGGACCCAGTGGCGAATGCGGGTGACATATACATACATTTTATTTTCGTTCTTTTTTGGTGTGATTAATTGATGGGACTGCGTTGATTCTTATCAATGCAAGGATAAAACAAACCTATATATATGATGTTGTTGGAACCAAGTTTTTAAAAACTGACATTACAGATGTTCTCTTTTGCTTTGCATCGTGGTATTCGATTGGGAATATCCTGCACCTCATTCGACGAGGCAAAGGTCGAGATCCCTTCATCGGGAGTGACCGCTTGGGTAAAAGTTTGCGTCAATGTAATAACTTTACTATAGTCAATTATTTTTTCTTTGCATCATGGTATTCAGTTTGGAATATCCCGCACCTCATTCTACGGGGAAAGAGCCGAGATCCATTCACCAGGAATGACCTCTTTAGCAAAAGTTTTCGCCACTATATATTTATAAACCACTTGGATTCCTTCAACGATATCAAGTTCATTACGTTAAAGGTTTTTCGCCAAAAACCATCCGTATCCCTCCGTCATTTCGGATAAGTAGCGCATAGTATTCGTGCGGTGTTTGTTGGCCAAAGTCAAGGCATCGTGTGCGGTAGCTGTCTGTTGCTTGTCCGTTGCATGGATATGTGTCGGTTTAGGACAGTCGTATCACTTTGTTGGCCAAAGTCAAGGGTGTGTGCGGGTGGGTCTAAATCAATCAGGATAATGACGGGTAGAACTTGAATTACGGGTTATGATTTGTTGGCTAAGGTCAAGGTCATAAACTGCTTGGGGTAAAAATCATATCAGGAGATTCAAATATACAGGAAACTTGCCAGGCTTGCGCATACCTTCTGGAGTGTGGTGACTTGAGTGGCTTCCATCAAGTTATCATGCGATGATAGTTGGATCACGATTCCCACTGATGAGCAGGATTACTCCTCGGTTGATTCCGACTAATTCTCCTTTTGGGTTTGGAGGAGAATTCAAGGAAACGGTGGGAGCCATCCAGATTAGATAAAATGATTAACCATTCTGATCTAGGTTAGAGTGCACGTTGAGTGTTTCTTCTCTCTCTCTGGCTGCGACTATGACCCGACCTTTGACTAAAACTCATGAACCCAATTAACCGAACCTTCTAAACATTTTTGGCTTTTGGAATGTCACGGTGTCGCATATATCATTGCCACTTCTATATCACCTTTGCATTTCTCCAGAACACCTCGTATCACTACGGATATCCACTTCCATTGGATAAATCCATCGTATGGTTATATACGAACTCGAAGGATCTGATTCGAGAATGGATTCTGGTTCTGGAGAGATTGAATAGGATTATTCGGTTTTCTTTTCTCTTTACCTTCTCTCAGGTTGTGAGGGCTCCTAGGATTAGGAGAGGGTACACCTATTGAGCTTATTGGATAGTCTTCCTCCAGACCATAGGCAGGTGCCGAACGGTAGGGAAGGAAGAAAACCAATTAAACTTAAGTGTGGTGTACAGAAGGTAATAAGTAAAGACATATAAAGGGATTAGAATAATGACAAAGGAAATTGCGACCACCATCATTCACGACGAAACCAGGTATACCCCTGCCACTCGTACATCCACTTTGCATTTCTCTAGGACACTCCGTATCACTACGGATATCCACTTCCATTGGATAAATCCATCGTATAGTTACATACGAACTCGAAGGAACTTTTTCAAGGATGGATTCTGGTTCAGGAGAAAAAGAATAGGATTATTCAGATGTCTTTTCTCTTTACCTTCTCTCAGGTTGCGAGGGCTTCTAGCATTAGGAGAGTACACCTATTACGCTTATTGGATAGTCTTCTTCCAAACCTTAGGCTGGTGCCGAAGGGTAGGGAAAGGAGAAAACCAATTAGCCTAAAGAAGGTGTACAAAATGTAATATGTAAAGACATAATAAAGGGATTGGAGTGAGGGCAGGAAAAGTATATGGTTACTGTCGTGAATCAGGATAATGGAAGAGGCGTTACTAGGAATACCAGTTAACCCTTTTGAAACATTTTCATGTTTCAGTTTCACTGTGCAATGTTAATTAAAAACTGTTTTCCCAATTGGAATCTAACTCCAGGGTATGTATTTACCAGATCAGTTTCTCACATCTGCATGTTATTACGGATGGTGAGTGGGAGTAAGATATTGGGAATTGGGTGATTAGATCCTCATTATATCGGAATTCGTTGTAATTGGTGATATTTGAGGAAATCATCTGGATTTTGCCGGATGGCAAATATTTGGTTTTGAATATCCGTTGTTATGCACCAATTTCAAACTGATATATCTGTACATTTATTTTATAAAGTGAGATATAACTTTTTGATATTGTGTCTGTGACATTTACCTATAACGGCTGGTGATTAGGTATGGTGCATTCAACAGCAGTGTAATTCTTCTTAACCATAGTACAGTTTTTCAACCTACAACGCACAGTGTTTGAGTTATTGAACTCAGGGGACTTATACAAAGTATTGTATGCTGTCCAGTGTCCATTAGGACAATGGGGTTAATACACATACTATATTCTGTTTACTCATGACTTCTCTTATTTTAGACAGGTATTTCGTTGAAATGCAATGTCTAGATTTTGAGAAGTTATAGGTATAAGAATAAAGTACAGAACCATTAGTTGGAAGTATCAGGATTCTTCGATGAAATCGAAGATGTAGATACTTGTGTTTGGTATTCCATTGATAGTAATGGTTTTGAGAACTTGCTTATCTTTCCGGTTACTCATATATGGATGCACTCCTAGATGAGTAATGCTGAATGGCCTTTTTCTATTTGGTTGATATGCACTGGAGACAGCTGCATGATTTGAATCTGGTTCCAATTAAATTAGTGCTTTTGTTTCTGTATTAGATATATATAGAATCAATTTATATCTTAACGATGTTAAGGTATAGGGAGTTGTCCGGCTGATGCTTAAAACCAGAATCCGGATTAACTCAAGGCACGTTTCAGTAATGGCTGTTTGTGGGTTATCCCGGGCTTTGACGAGGGTTAACTTTCTACCATCAGGAAGATCAATATTTATATTGTTTTTGACTCGCTACATTTTTAGTAAAATGGACTTTTTCAGAAAACACAAGTAGGAGTATGGTAGAACTGGAAGTTATTCCAGAACCACAAACGATTACTGGAAATTTAATAGAACCTAAGAGTTCAATTGGATTTGATGTTCCATTAGCCACTCCGCAGATTTGGTGGGTAACCTCAGGCACCCGAGAGGTACTTCGGTCTTCTCAGAGACGGTGACAGGGAGGTTCTTGTTCACCCAGACTTGCCATTGCTGTTGTTCTAGACTATAAGACCCGGCAAGAGGATGAGTATAGCGTCATTCTAAACTAGCTTTAGAAGTGCACGTATATATGACTCTGCCAGAGGGTTGTTGTAGTCAGTGGGAGCAGCGGAAGCATAGTGAGCAAGTAGCTTATGTCTATTTATAGACCAAAGAAGGTATAGCGGAAATAGATCATCTAATTTTTGATGTGACAGTCATAGGTTTTGACTTCATCAGAATAGGAGATGGATCTGCTAAGAAGGTAGTAGAGAGTGATGTCCATGTATTGGGATGACATGCACTTGATAGGAAGTGATATTCCTGTACTACGATCGGTTATACTGTGGTTGTCACAAAGTTGTTTCTCCACATAGGAAATGGATATAATATCAGGTTTTCTGGTTACTAGATCTATGGTTTTAGATCTAGATTTGGGAAGTATCCTAATCTGGGTACTTTGACATTATTCTAATGGTATTTTAGAATGGACGACTCCTGGCATGGTGGAGTACCTGGTGATGGAGTCACCCTCTCTAAAGGTGTCTTACAGACTAAAGGGGAGAGGGATCTGCATGATTAGCATATCGCATGCTCAGGCAATTGAGTTAATCATGAAATGTCAAGTACCACACCAGATATTGCTTTTGCACTAGATGCAATAAGCAGATATATTAATCCAATCCTGGAGAAACATTGGGAAACAGTTTATTGAACATAAATGGATGTTCTACGGATATGGTAACGGCAGCCTCCTTCGGGAGACGGTTTTCATTTCAAGCTTCCAAGGTGACCTGGATGACAGAGTGACTGTCAGATTTATAGTTTTTCCCTCTTCTGAGGGACAGTATATTGGACAGGTGGTCCAAGCGGATACTGAGGAAAGGCATGGCGCTGAATAATGATTAAATTCAGTGGATGATACAGTCTAAGAAGTTTGTTGGATTTGGAGTTCATTTGTGAACTAGGTCCCATCAGATATCCAGAAAAATTCTAAGACAAGTATTGCTCATTTCGGGAGATAGCTTTCTCCACGAAGTTGAGATTAAGAGAGATACAGAAAGAAACATTGGAGCGGATCCACTCACTGAGGATATTTCTCGAACGCAATCATTTTCGCAAACGAGCTTTGCGAAACTGATTAGTAGAGAAGTTGGGTGTTCGGTATCACACGGGCTGTGAGTATGTGACATCGCAATAATTGTCCTTAAGTACAAGTGGGAGATTGTTGGCTATAGTGCCCTCAAGGCAATTATCATAGTCACGGACTTGTGATTATGATGATTGAGTGAGGACCTGTACCGATAGAACAGTCTTACTTGAGATGATAGTATGCTATCTGGTTTGTCTTTATCATCATGTTGATAAAGCCCATAGGATTCTTGCTTGACTGCCAGCATTATGATAGCGATCATATATATGGGAGCTGGGGTCTATAAGCACATCCTTAAATGTCTCTAGTCGTAGGAGTATCGAGACCGGGTATCGATACTCCAGTGTAGACTAGTGTATACTGATCGAGACCCCGACGAGGGGCGGTGGCCAGGTCTCACAAGCCAATGGTATTAGTTTGTTCACCTAAGATAGTATACAGGTGCTCATTGGGTTATGAGTATACTGGACGGACTCGCCGGGAACCTGCTAGTTGGTATTATACCTATTGTCAGATAGCAGTTCCCTGGTGACATGTGTACAGGTTAGTCTATTGACCTGAGATCGTTATTTGTCTCGTGTGAGTTCCCACTGTGCTTTGATTACTACCCTACCACGGCTCAAAGGAGTCGAGCATACAGGTTTTAGTTGGGTACAGTCCCGAGCCACATGGAGGCAGTGATCGGATCGTCGGGGATTCGTCTCTCCCGGTATTGGGGGTTGATGTCGCGTTGTGCACGGGTGGCCATCACCAGAAATCCATGGCCATGGTGAACGAGAATTACCGATCCAGGATCGATAGTTTCTCAGGTGGTGATGGGTTACATACCGACACTGAATATCACGTTGTTGGGGGTCTGACTTTATCCACCCCCTAGACTCGATATGCAATACTCTTAGACGAACAGACAGGACTGTATGGATATTGTCACTACCAGGCTCAGTAGGGGTTCAGGATGAGTTTGCTCGTCGGCCTCCCTTTCGCTCAATACCTGGGTAGCCGTTACGTACAGCTAGTGCCACGGACGTGCTTGTAGTTAAACCCACTGCCAGCGTATTGACGAGTCTTTAGAGTCCCACACAGAGGGTTTTCACGGTTCAGGCGATATGGTGTACATGAGGTATGTTAATACATACAGGTGTCCGATTAAATATGTGCATGTGGTGCGCTGACTTTAATCGGACGGTTGATAATACTAGCGGCTTAGGATTAAGCCGGATTATTAAATCGGGTTTTGATTTAATAATTTATATATGTATTTGTATATACGTATTCTAGTATTATTGTTCACTATTCGTTTTCTCTCTCGGCTATTCGTATTTTGGTACGAATACGCGTATATGTATTTCGATACATGTACCGGGAAGTATTCCGTATTTTATACGGAATAGCTTCTAGAAGATGCCACCTCATTAATATGATTTTCCATTTATGGAAATTCATTTGTTTTATTAATGAGGTGGAAAAGGTTATGTGACTTTAGGCATGGGTCGAAGCATGGACTTTGTGGTATGGTTCGCATTGTTTTAATTGGAAAAGAAAATTGATATTTCTTGATGATAGAGAGAGAAGGGGCCGGCGACATTTTTTGAGGTGGGGATTGATTTTCATTTTGCATGATTACACATTACACAAGCTCTCTCTCTCTCTCTCTCACTCTCTCATGCTTCAAAGAAACTTAGCCATTTTCTTTTGTTCATGCAAAAGCTTCATCACCTCTTTCATCTTCTTCTTGAGTTTCTTATTGAGCTCATGGTTGAGAGAAAATTGTAGTGACACTTTCATACACCCCCAATCTCCATCGCTAGAGACTTTGGACCGTCGGTTACCTCGTTCGACGAGGTTGGAGCTTGCGCCGTTTCCCTCGGGTGGATCATCGGAGATGGAGGAAGACCGGCAACCAAACCACATCAAGGAGCCGCTAGGAGCTTGGAATGAAGACCGAAGGACACGGATCAACTCGGTATAACTATTCTAACTCTTAGTTAGTTTGCTAGCTTACGGTTTAAGGTCGATCCGTAAATCGGGTAACGGTAGCGCCGGTTTCAGAAATTTTTGTTCCGCATTTTGAACCCGTTTCGATGGCCGGGGCACTGCCGAGACCCAACATATACTATCTTAGGTGAACAAATTAACACCAATGGCCTGTGAGACTTTTCCACGACCCCTCATCAGGGTCTCGATCAGTATACACTAGTCTACTCTGGAGTATCGATGCCCAGTCTCGATACTCCCATGACTAAGGACATTTAAGGATGTGCTTACAGAGCACCCAGCTCCCACGTATATGATCACCATTATAATACTGGTAGTTAAGCAACAATCCTATGGGCTGTATCAACATGTAATAGTGATCTGTAATACCATATAAAGCATGTACATGATGATAAAGACAAAGCAGATAGCATACTATCATTTTGAGTAAGACGGTTCTATCTGTATAGGTACTCCCTCAATCATCGCAATCGCGTGCCTGCGATTTAATAATTAACTCGAGGGCATTATAGCCGACAATCTCCCACTTGCACTTAAGGCTAATTATTGCGTTGTCGCATACTCACAGCTCATGTGATACCGAACACCCAACTTCTCTCCTAAATAGTTTCGCAAAGCTCGTTTGTGAAACTATTGTGTTCGAGAAATAGCCTCAGTAAGTGGATCAGCTCCAATATTTCTTTCTATATCTCAACTTCGCGGAGAAAGACTAACTACCGAAATGAGCAATACCAGTCTTAGAATTTGTCTGGATATATGATGAGACCCAGTTCATAAATGAACTCCAAATCTAACAAACTTCTTAGACTGTATCATCCACTGAATTGAATTAGTATCCTGCGCCATGCCTTCCACAGGATCCGCTTGGACCACCTGTCCAACATAATGTCCCTCAAAAGAGGGAAAACTATAACTCAGACAGCCACTCTGTCATCCAGGTCACCTTGGAAGCCTGAAATGATAACCGTCTCCCGAAAGAGGCTGCCGTTACCATATCCTAAGAACATCCACTCATGTTCATAACTGCTTCCCAACGTTTCTCCAGGATTTAATTAATATATATACTTATTCCAGCTAGTGCAAAATCAATATCTGGTGTGGTATTTTACATCTCATGATTGACTCAATTGCCTACGCAAGTAATATGCCAATCATGCAAATCTCTCTCCTCGTCATTCTAGAAGACATCTCTTTAAAGAGGGTGACTCCATTACCTGTGGGTACACTACCATGCCAGAAGTCATCCATTCTAAAACATTTTAGAATATTGTCAAAGTACCCAAATTAGGACACTTCCCAAATCTACATCTAAAACTATAAATCTAGTGACCAGAAACCCTGATATTTTATCTATATCCTATTTGGAGAAAATTCTTGTGACAACCACAGTATAACCGATCGAAGTATAGGAATATCACTTCCTATCAAGAACATGTCATCTAAATACCAGGACATCTCACCATACTACCTTCTTACCTGATCCATCTCTTGTTCTGATGAAGTCAAACTCTATGACTGTCACATCAAAAATAAATGATCTATCTCCGCTATATCCGCTTTAGTCTATAAATAGACATAAGCTACCTGCCCACTATGCTTCCGCTGCTCCCACTGACTACAACAACCTTCTGGCAGGGATATATACACGTGCACTTCTAAAGCTAGTTTAGAACGACATTATACTCATCCTCCTGCCAGACCTCATAGTCTAGAACAGCAACAGTGGAAAGTTTGGGTAATCATAAACCTCCCTGTCACCGTCTTTGAGGATACCGAAGTGCCTCTCGGGTGCCTGAGGTTACCTAGCAAATCTGCGGAGTGGGTAATGGATCGTCGAAACCAATTGAATCTTTAGGTCCTATTAAATTTTCAGTAATCGTTTGTGGTTCTGGAATTGCATCCAGTTCTACCATACTTCCACTAATGTTTTCTGAAAAGAATCCATTTTATTAAAACTGGTGGCGATTCAAGAACAATATAACTATTGATCTTCCTAATGGTAGAAAGTTAACCCTCGCCAAAGCCCGGGATAACCCACAAACTGCCATTACAGAAACGTGCCTTGAGTTTATCCAGCTTCTGGTTTTAAGCATAAGCCGGAAAACTCCATATACCTTCATATCGTTAAGATATGAATCCATTCAGAAACAAAGGAACTAATTTAATTAGAACCAGATTCAAAATCATGCAACTGTTTCCAGTGCATATCAACCAAATGAAAGAAGGCCAAACAGCATTACTCATCAAGGAATGCACCCACGTATGAGTAACCTGAAAGAGAAGCTAGTTCTCAAAACCATTATTTACAACGGAATACCTAGCACAAGTTTCTACATCTTCGATTACCTCGAAGAATCCCGATACTTCCAACAAATGGTTCCTTACTTTATTGTTATACCTATAACTTCTTAAAACTTGGACCCTATATTTCAACGAACTACTTGTCTAAAACTAGAGAAGTCAAAAGTAAAGAGAATATAGTACGAGTACCAACCCTTTGTCTTGCAACATATGGTTCTCAACTTCATTCTTATACCTATAACTGATAGTTGTATATATGCCCTAGAGGCTATTATTGTACATGATTATATATTATAGTGGATGCTTGGACATATATTGAGAGGACTTTCTTGCTCGACATGATAGTATGCTATCTGGTTACTCTTTATCTTAACATGTAGTCTAGTATTGTGATACTATTTTTCTCTCACATGTTGATAAAGCCCTTAGGATGTATACTTGACTACCAGGACTATGATGCGATCATACTAATGGGGTCAGGGTAGTCTACAAGTTCATCTTTTAATTGTTCCTAGTCGTAGGAGTATCGAGATAGGGCATCGATATTCTAGAGTAGACAAGTGTGTACGTTTCTTGACCCTGTATGGGGAAATGGTTGATCCCATAGAAATTGGTGTTTGACATCAAAGATTGTACACAGGTGCTCATTGGAGAATGGGTACACCGAATAGGACTCGCCGAGAACTCCTAGATGGTACCATACCTATCGTCAGATAGCAGTTCTATGATGACACCGGTAAAGGTTAGTCTGTAGAGATCGTCATAGAGTCTTGTGTGATTCCCACTGTGCTTTGATTTCCTCCCTACCATGCTCAAGAGAGCGTGCAAACAGGTGGATTTTGGGTATAGTCCCGAGTCACATGGAGGCAATGAGCGATAGGAGGGGTTTCGTCTTTCCCAGTATTGGGAGTTGATGTTGCTCTATGCTCGATTGGCTATAACAGGAAGTCCCTGGCCAGGGATGATGATGAGATTTACTAGTAAGTGTTATCAGTAGTTTCTCGACCCATTATGAGCCTTACATCAGCATGACTTATCAAGTTAGTGGGGTCTTACTGGATTCACGGGAGTATAGACAAGCTTTCTTGTTGATCTTCTGATCGCTCAATACCTGGGTAGCCGTTACGTCCAGCTAGTACCGCTGACGGCTTGTGGGTGACTGATATGATCATCACCTACCACTGGCGTATTGACGAGTTTTTAGAGTCCTACACAAAGGTTTCCTGGCTCAAGAGAAACGAATTAGGGCACATATGTAATATGTGCAGGACCGAGATTAATACGTGTATATGATACCGAATTCTAATCTCACGATATGTGATATCAGTCGGTTTTATGAGATATAGTCGGGTTATTGAATCAAGTGTTGATTTGATAAGTTGATATAAATGATATTAATCGGTTATATTTGATATAGCCGGATTATTAAATCAAGTGTTGATTTAATAATTTAATATATAATTATATATTTGATATATTAATATATATTAACTAATATTAGCTCACTTAAGAATTTCTTTTCTACTAATGCATTTAAATGTATATGTGATATTAATGTATTTATTTTGTGTCATGCTAGATGATGCATTGGACTTGGGTGTATGAGACTCATACCTAGCTAAAGATAATTTGGATGATTAATTATTAAGGGAAAAATCAAAATTAGGTTGAAATTAGCATGGCTAAAGATGCTTGTGGAAGCATGTAGAAGCCTTGACTTAAGTCCACTAATTTTGTTTTACTCTAGATATTTATTAACCCAACCATTATCTTTAGCCATGGTTAATTCTCTAAAAATGTCATTGTGATATTTTCTTCACCCATGGTTGATCACTTGTTCATCTTTTCATCTCTTTGGAGCTCTCTTGGTTTTCAAGAGTGAAGAAAAGAAAGAGAAAAAAATAATTCTAAAGTGAGCAAAATCCCTACTTCATCAATCTATACCAAACTAGCCATTTAGTATAGGTTGTTTTCTTCACTAATTCCTCAATTAGTGAAGATGTAGCTTGAGTTATAGATTTCTCATGGTAGATCATCTTCGGCCTCGAAGATCTTTGAGCAAGCTCGTTCCTTTCGCCTACTGGAGCCTAAGGAGAGTCTGGGAGACTACGACTTGGAGCTTAGGGACTACTACACGGAGCTTTAGAAGTGAAGGACCGGTCTACAAAGGTTGTGTTCCTATTTCACTTAGTGTAAAGTTAGTTTACATGCTTTAAAACCCTAATTCACTAGTTAGATCCTTGATCGGGCTCGCTCGGCACCCAAGATTTTTGAAATAGCATACTTGATGTGTGCCGAAACATAGCGGAGGTGCTAAGCGAACCCAGCAGAGGTATCAGAGCCAAGCTAGAGCATTAGGTGTTGTCTAGGCGAAGTTAAACTGTTCGATCGACTTTTCGAAACACGAAATACCCACTCTCTGGAAATTTTTCGAAAAGTAGGATTTTTCCAAACTAAAAATAGTCAGAAAATTGTGAAGGGTTTTCTATGTATCCCCAAGAAAAACGAAGGCCATACTCGACCAAACGACCGCGGAAGCGCGGCCAAAACATGCTTTTGGCGGCGGTTCCACGGCGCCGTTGGTGAGGCAGGGAGCGTGCCTTCTTGTGTTGGTCTATAGGTACTTAGGTACTCTCTAGGTATGTTTAACTGAGACTCAAGTGTTGAGGTCTCTGGGAATTTTAAGTGTTTGATAAATCGATCGAAATGTTTTACATCGTCTAGATATCTGTGATTTGAGATACAATATTTGGAATCCACAATAATTATTTTTGTGAAAACTAATTTGTATTTTGTAAATCTAGCAATTTAGTATCTTTTGATCGGTTGTCGCGGGGTTTTGATTCGGATCATAACTCCATCGCAATCTCGTATAATATGCGAACACTCGCCGGGTAACACTGATAGATAGCCATGCCCCATCACCCCGACTAAGTGACTGAAGGAGAACCCCGTTGCCAAAAGCATCCGATCAGGTGCTCACGGCCGTGGTGTTCCGCCTAAGTGCACTTCATAGACGGCATCGTGGGTGCGGCCGTCTACTAATGTTTCCGACAAGCATTCGATCATTTGTCGGGAATCTTGTTGATTTGCCCGACTGGTTATTGAAAAGTGTTTTCAATTTGAGACTAAAATGTCGGGTTTATAATTGTCACGACCCGAAATATTAGCTCCTGACAAGCACTTAAATCACGCAACGTCTAAAGGCGTAACGTAATTCAAGTAAGCTGAAATCTAGAAATCTAAACCTTTTTAAGAAAATAAAGGAGGTGAAGTTTTGAAATAAATGTATAATGAAATCAAGTTTTCTTAATGCATAGATAAGGAACATGAAAATGGATGTGAAATTTACTAGTTTGAAAACGTGTTTTCGTCTTTTTGAAAATTTGGCCAGCACCTCCTTTGTATATTTTGATCCAAAACCACAATACATGATAAAATAAAGGCATCCCGAAGCGGGATCTAGCTCTTCGCCAACGGGCGGATTACAACCACGCAAGAACTGTGGCACAACGGGGGTGAGTTGCCAACTCGTGGGTAGAAAAACATCTACAAGTAGAAATCGAATAAACAACGACTCCTATGTCAACTATATCATAAAGGTAATACTATGATATCTATGGTGACCGGGTCATCATATGTGCCAACAATGTAATCAATACCTATATGTATGAGGATATAATCTAACAATAAAATCAATGTAGGTATGCACGTGGATCTCGTCCAACCATATAATCAATGTCTGTGAATATCATAAAAGCAAGAAAGTATGAGGATATAAATCAACGGGTGTCCCTCGTGACACATCAAAATAAAGAACCTGAGTGTCCAGCATCGACACTCGAAACATCATGAAAACCGTGTCAAGCATGGACACGTAAATCCTCATATATCGGGCTCCGTCAGACCGGATCGGCCCACGGGCTCCGTCTGCGGAATCGGCCCTCGGCACCGGCAGTACGGGTTCTCCCGTATCCATCTCTCGTCTCTAGTCAATATCCTTTGGATAACCGCCAGGTCCAACCAATCACCGGTAGGGAGCAGTCCCTCTGCCAGGCTCACCATCTGTATACACAACTTCCCTTTCTTGCCCGGGGTACCATACCGGGTCCACCATGTACCCGCAAACGGAATCATCCGCTTCCTCGAATCGGGTTTCACATATCACACTTCTCAGAACCGAGAAAACGCATGGTGGACGCACTGAAATATCATATCAAGAGAAACCGGTTTTTTAAAACAGTACATACTTTCTTTTGAAATAGCCACGGTTCTCAAATCCAAAAATCTCATGAAAATAGCATATCTCAATGCGTAAAATCATAAAGCATGATGTATGCGACATATGATAGAAATGTAAGCATATCCGTATATCATGCAACATGGAACAGTAATATGCACATATCGAGGGAAAACCGCTCTATTAAATGAATCCAGTTTTAAAATATATCATGCGGTTCCCAAATCTCCAAAATCGAATGCAATACCGTATAAAGGTGCATAAGTGTATATACGCAAGTATGGACGTACAAATGTGTATGTGCGCACGTATGTTATGCGAAGAGTCATATCATGATGCAGCAATCTTACTGTATAGTGACATGGCAATTAACGATGATGAAGTGTGTGAGCCTACAATCTGTGTACGTTTAACATACGCATCATCGATAATGGTGCAGGTGTACTATCACAGATATAAGTAATGCAATGCGAATAACATGAATGCAGCATAAGGTAAATCATATGCAAATGCTGACGGGTATACATATCTAACATGACCGAGTCGGTGAATCTATCAATCGGTATCCAGCGACACAACATCACGTACGGTATGATCCATCGTACGGCATCCTCTAGTCAAGGGATCATGTACGGAAAAGATCATCTTACGACGGCATTAAACCAATAAGGATCCTATAAACCTATAAGACAATAAGGGTACGGCCTAATATCACGTACGGCCTATCATCCATGATTCACAACATTCTACATATATATATATATATATATATATATATATATATATATATATATATACCTATGACCCAGGTCACATCCATAACGATCTCATATCAGGGGACTGACAAGGTATCAATCATTTCAATCGACTCACATCCGTATACCAACATATCTCAGATCATCATATTCGTCTTATATTCTTTTCATCGCATTTATATCTCACATCAAGTCGAGTTTACATAAACATTCTATCTCTACTATAAGTATAAGTATCTAATCTAACATACACACCCGAACCATACAATCAGATTTTTAAAGAAGCGAATCGTAATTTTGAAAATAGGGGTTAGAGCGTTTTTAAGGAAAAGATATCATTTGAAATTCCGTAACGTCCCTCAAGGTATCTATTTAAAAGATGCATATGATTCTTCAGTTTAGAAATATGTATGGTTCGGATGACACATCTACGTCAACTCTCTAGTCCTATAGTATCCTAAACGGCAATATCGTCAAACATCATCCTCAAATCCCGTCATCACATATTAGCCGTATCTCACTTCTAACTATCCTTAGTTTCTAATATGGTTTCGCTAACTATCATTTAACTCTAACCCTAGTTTCCAAATCTAGCTTTCCTTAACCATATTCTATAAATCAGTTTCCATCAAAACTTTGCGGGGGTGCTATACGCCATCCACCCGACTTCCCCCCGTGAATATAGATCCACTCACCTTGGTTTCGCTTGCCGAAGTCGATGACGCCATGCTCCGTCGCCTCGGAATCCACGCGAAGGTACCTACAATATCAACACAATCGTAAATGCTATTAAAATCGAGTTCAAAACCGTAACGACAAGCTAAAGGCCTATAGATTAGAACCTATGGACCAAGCCTTGAAAACTACCAAACAACTCTCGATATCGCCGTACAAACGTCAAGTGATCGAGGTAAAACACAATACTAAAAATCCAGAATTTAAAAAACGAGAAACGAAACCGCAAATCAAAACAGCAACTCTTGAAAAAGGTCCCAGATTTTACCCTAAGTCAAATTAGCCAATTTTGGATACAGGAGGGGTCTAGTTTACTGGAGATGGAGCAACAGACGAAGCACGAACCAAATCCAACACACCCTGGCCGCAAATTGCGGCCAGGTGGAATAAATCTGTGGCTTAGTGTTGGGGTATGGGGCTAGGGTTTCAGTGGGGGGTCCTAGGTTGCCTGCATGTTTCACTGTCCTTGCAAAATAATTTTCAGGTCACCTGGGTGTTAGCAGATTACCAAAAACCATCACATTTCCCACAATTTCCGTATCTGCGGAATTTTAAAGTTCGTATTCCGGGGTTTTGTCTCTGGTTTGGTCCAATATAATATCACTAAAGGTGTTTTAAGGTCACTACTAACCTTAATCACACATCACAACTCAAGAATTCCATAAACCCTAACTAGAAATTTTCTACCCTCTCTAAACACCACTTAATCCTATTTAAACTAGAATATAGGCTTAAGCAAAGGAAATACTACACTAATTGTGAAGGGATTACCTCATTTGACACTCATGAATCCTTTACAGCGCCAAAATGCAATCTTTTTTGGTTCAAGGTGTAGCTAGTGAGCTCATGCACAATTTTTATGAAGTGGGGATGAGGTTTTGGTGTTTTTTTTAAGGAGTTTTGGGGTTTTGAAGTGGAGGTGGAGGAGGGTGCTTCCATGAGAGGAAGGAGAAGAAGAAAGATGAATATGATGAAGTGAGAAGAAATGTCCCATCACTATGGTTGACCCCTCACCCCCTCTCTCTCTCTCTCATGCACATCCCTCTTGTCATCATTGTGTCCCCTTTTGACTTTCCTTTTTCTTTTCTTTTCTTGTCTTTAATTTATAACCATGTATGATAAAAAGAAGAAGCATGAATGAAAAATGTAACAAGTGCAAAAAAAAGGACATGTGCATGTTTTGCACAAAACAAGCTCAATGCACGATTAGCGATATTTAATCGCGATTAGCACTAATTAGTGTATAATTAATCATAAAAACTTATAATTTGCATAATTCACATAAAACACCCTCTTTTAGTAATTTCTATAACTTTCCAAAAATTTCCTTTTTTTATCGGTATTTAATTATACCGCTCTATTAAAATATTCAATATTTTATTATTTAATTATAAAAATTCCCAAAACTAATTTTTTTTAAATTGTACAATCTTCCCCCCTTAAAGAAATTCGGTCCCTGAATTTAAATTTAAACCCCCAAAATCTAAAACATTTCAATAATCAATTCAAATCAACGGGGCTCCGAAATCATGGAAGATGCAGAAACAACACAGCGCGTCAAGTGAGCATGAAAACGAGTACAAAACTCAAAAACTGAATTCTGTCAAGTGTTACGCAAATCATCGGGTTTGCACGCATCCCTCAGAGTTACAATGAAGATACGGATCTCAAAATCCATTATTGAAATCCAATATACACTGGTCAAATACTATAATACGTGTATAGTACGCATCTTTGGAAAACTTCCAAAATCTAAATAAAACTCATGCAAAAATCTTTTCTAAATCGCCACGTGAATGCGTAACTCACGGCATAAGTGACGGACGCTCATTTTAAAATAATAATATATGTCCATATACATTTTCCTAAATACACGTTCCGTCGTTTTTCAAAATATCCCAAAAGGTTTTCCTTTATAAACGTTTGTATCGCTCACAGACACATAGGAAATAGCGAGACTATAGCTCCCTTTTTTTTTCAAAAACCTCTTGGTTAACTTTTAATGCATGCAAAGTACTCAGGTACTGTCCTCAGATCAGTCCTGTTCGGCTACTTCATAAAATAGTACCTATCATGAAAACAAGATGCTCAAGAGCAAAATCAGCCTCAAAAGGCGTATCCAATAATTGCGTGCGTCTGGTGCGCACGGAAATCAATACAAATACAAATGCCACAATATGCACAAGAGAAAAACTCAGTGCAACGTGTGTGCATGAAAGCATCTGTCTAGTGCAACGGGAGTGCACGCCAACAATATCAAGTGCATCTAGAGTGCATCCGGTGCAACTAACATGCACGAATGAAAATCCCAATTGAGTGCATCCGGTGTGCACAAAACCACATCTCATATCATGTGCCCAACATGAGCGAAATCCCAAATCAAGTGCATCCTTCATGCACGAAAGAAATCTTACTCAAGTGTATACGATGCGCACAAAGATCCAAAATCAAGCGCCTAATATGCGCAAAACCCAACCAAAATGCGTTGGGTCCGTAAAAGCATATAGTGCAGTAGCATGCACGAAAACGAACGGCAAGTGCCAACGCGCACGAAAATACAAATCTGGTAAAACGAATGCTCAAGGAATAAATCGGGTGCAACCAAGGTACAGAGTATAAATCCAGTGCGACAACGCATAAATACCCGTCCGGTGCAACAAATGCAAGAAATGCAAATCTAGAACGACTAATGTACGAAATACGAATCTGGTGCAGCAAATGCACAAAAATATAAATTTGGTGCGACAATCGCACGAAATGAAAATCTAGCTCCACAAATGCACGAAGCGCAAATCTGGTGCATCCAGTGCACGAAATACGAATACAGTGCATCCAGGTCACGAAATACGAATACAGTGCATCCAGCGCACGAAATACGAATACAGTGCATCCAGAGCACGAAATACGAATACATAACTCAAATGCGTATAAAAGCAACACCGAGTGTACCAGGGTGTATAAAATCGTAAACGTGTGCAACTGCGTGCACAAAACACGTATCAATGCACGGCAAGCACATGTAAGCTATACCGAGTGCAAAATCAAATCGAGTGCGTACCACACGCACAAAATTGAATCAACTGTATGAAATCCACGAAATCATAAACATGTGCAGCCAAGGCACAAAACCGATATCAAGTACAATAAATATGCACAAATCAAAACCAACACAACGGTGTATAAAACATATCTCAAGTGCAATAACTATGCACAAGATGTAAATACCCAGTAGGTGCAGCCTTGGTGCATGAAAACGATATCATGAACCTCAATCCTCAAAACTCAAATCCAAGCGATATAAGCGTGATACTCGGATCCCAAACGCAAATCGCAACAAATGACATTGAGGTACACCTCCTACAATATCGAAAAAATGTCGGTGCGCCTAAAACTGGCAGAGCAAGAACATCCGCTTGCCTCCTTCTTTTGGTCTGGCATCCTCTGTCTCTGGGTCCTCATTTTTCCCTTCGGATTACCAATCTCGCAATCCATCGGCTCATCGGCCCTATCAGGTATACTAACGGGAACAATTTTGCTCTAGCACTTCTCTGGTCATCTCTTGGTCAATCATCACGACCACTCGTAAAGCAGCACGTTACCGGCGTCGGCCTCTGGTCCTATGAATACACGTGACACAACTGATCCTGGGTGCAAATCTCATTGTAGCAGTGTCCTGGAAGGAATCCTTCTCAAGGTCTCTTCCGATCTCACCTATGCCGAACTGTACAGAGGCTGGTACTCATACATAATATGTTCTTATTTTCTGGACATCTGCGTTCTCAGCACAACATTTCCTCGGAAATTGGCTGTATCTCAACGCCTCTGTATACACATCAGATCTTTAATCTCGACAGGGAGTAGAACCAGCTCATCAGCATCACGCATGAACCTCTGGCTCCACTCGTCTTATCATCGTCCGCTTCGACGTCACGTCTTACTGTCTGTATATTGCTACTGTCCTCGGCCACGGTCAATCCGAAGTCTCTCACATAGACTCGAAATCACGAACTCGGTATCTTCATCACTCTATAGAAGATCTCTAGCCGAACATTTCCTCGGGCACTCGTTCCAACCATCAGAAGAATACTCAATACTCGTCCGTTCTCGATCAACTCACAACGCATCTGGGTGAGGTCCTCTATCCGAAGCTGGTCAGCTTACTGGTCTCCTATCACATGGTATCCGGACGTCGTTAAACTTTTCGATCGAGTCATCGAGGTCCCAAAATTTCCCGAAGGCTCAACACCTGACCACGGTCTAAAAATATCTGGTACATACCACAGTACCTCTGGACCTGCCGTAGAAGGGCAAACCTAAGCCTCACTGATGGCACCGCTAAACTGCTGCAAACCCTAAGGTTCAAAAGCGGTTCCATGGTCATCATGTCGATTTAGGGTTTCATTCTTCTAGAGGGTCTACAGAATCACTTGCATGTTCCTCAGAACACTTTAAACTTGGGAAAAAATGGTTTTCTGACACTCGTTCGAACTTCTTAATTTCACCTAGGCGACATGCGAATACCCTCCATCCGCACGCTAAACAATGCTTCAATCCACCAGGAAAGACGGTACATCAACGGTCATCTCTGGATCGGTCTGCTCTAGATCCGAGTAAGACTCTCCGCGCTGAAAATCTTCGACTCAACTGGGCCTGCGTAAGCGCATCAATCTGATGAATTACCTTCGTCTCTTAAATCGGGGTAGACTAGCTATCACCTGTCGCATCTCTGCCTTGAAGCTCCTGCGATCTCAGCTCGTAAGCCCTGGAAGGGACATCCCATCATGTCAGCAACAGATGGGTCATCTGTCTGCACGGTAGGCGACATCAAAATCTCTGAGGTATGCTGTACATCAACAGTCCTCTCGCAACTGGCAGCTCTAACCATGGCCCGATCATCTGGTGTAAAACCAAACACTCGCATCCACAAGAGGTCACAACATAACACTACATCGAAACGTTCCTATGTCACCAGAAAACACAATGGTCAACCCTCGTACCAGACGAGCTCGCCCTGACCGCAACACTAGCAGCAGTTCAAACTGAGCTCAAACCATGGTGACAGGAACCTCAATCGAGTATCGAAAAAAGCAGATCAACGGCATGAGAGGAAACGACAGATCCAGAATGGATACATGATCATAAGAAGGAACAGCATCAATGAAAGTATGATCATGGAACTAATAGAATCGAGGATCTCAAATGGATGTATAATCATGGGTACGAAGAGAATCATAGATCTCAAAATATGTACATCCTAAGGTTTCTTAAGTGGAGTATCCTATCGTAAATATATCGCGGAACATACGTACGGTCTGTCACTCTACACAAGCTACCTACTCCATCAATCAGGGTCAGCCTATGAAACGAAAGATCGGGTCTAATACCCCCCAGTTCAAGTCTATGTTCCGTAAGGTCAAGCCTAGGTTCTGAAATACATACCGCCCTAGACTCCGCATAGTCAAACATAGACTCGAACCAAGGTTAAACCTAGCGCTCTGATACCAACTTTGTCACGACTCGAAATATTAGCTCGTGATCAACACTTAAATCACGCAACGGCTAAAGGCGTAACGTAATTCAAGTAAGCTGAAACCCAGAAATCTAAACCTTTTTAAGAAAATAAAGGAGGTGAAGTTTTGAAATAAAGGTATAATGAAATCAAGTTTTCTTAATGCATAGATAAGGAACATGAAAATGCAAGTGAAATTTACTAGTTTGAAAACGTGTTTTCGTCTTTTTTAAAATTTGGGCAGCACCTCCTTTGTATAATTTGATCCAAAACTACAATACATGTTAAAATAAAGGCATCCCCAACCGGGAGCTAGCTCTTCGGGATCCGGCGGATCACAACCACGCAAGAACTGTGGCACAACGAGGCTGGGTTGCCAACTCGTGAGTAGAAAAACATCTACAAGTAGAAATCGAATAAACAACGACTCCTAGGTCAACTATATCATAAAGGTAATACTATGATATCTAGGGTGACCGGGTAATCATATGTGCCAACAATGTAATCAATACCTATATGTATGCTGATATAATCTAACAATAAAATCAATATAGGTATGCACGTGGATCTCGTCCAACCGTATAATCAATGTCTGTGAATATCATAAAAGCATGAAAGTCTGAGGATATAAATCAATGGGTGTCCCTCGTGCCACATCAAAATCATGGAAGCTGAGTGTCCAGCATTGACACTCGAAACATCATAAAAACTGTGTCAAGCATGGACACGTAAATCCTCATATATCGGACTCCGTCAGTCCGGATCGGCCCACGGGCTCCATCTGCGGAATTGGCCCAAGGCCCCGGCAGTACGGGTCGGCCCGTATCCATCTCTCGTCTCAGGTCAGTATCCTCCGGATAACCGCCAGGACCAACCAATCACCTGTAGGTAGTAGTCCCTCTGCCAGGCTCACCCTCTGTATACACAGCATCCCTTTCTTGCCCCGGGATACCATACCGGGTCCACCATGTACCCACAAACGGAATCATCCGCCACCTCGAATCGGGTTTCACATATCACACGTCTCAGAACCGAGAAAACGCATGGTGGACGCACTGAAATATCATATCAAGAGAAACCGGGATTTTAAAACGGTACATACTTTCTTTTGAAATGGCCATGGTTCTCAAATCCAAAATTCTAATGAAAATAGCATTTCTCAATACGTAAAATCATAAAGCATGATGTATGCGACATATGATAGAAATGTAAGCATATCCGTATATCATGCAACATGGAACAGTAATATGCACATATCGAGGGAAAACCGCACTTTTAAATGAATCCAGTTTTAAAATATATCATGCGGTTCCTAAATCTCCAAAATCAAATGCAATACTATATAAAGGTGCATAAGTGTATATACGCAAATATGGACGTACAAATGTGTATGTGCGCACGTATGTTATGAGAAGAGTCATATCATGATGCAGCAATACTACTGTGTAGTGACATGGCAATTATCGATGATGAAGTGTGTAAGCCTACAATCTGTGTACGTGTAACATACGCATCATCGATAATGATGCAGGTGTACTATCATAGGTAAAAGTAATGCAATGCGAATAACATGAATGCAGCATAAGGTAAATCATATGCAAATGCTGACGGGTATACGTATCTGACATGACCGAGTCGGTGAATCTATCAATCGGCATCCAGCCACACAACATCACGTACGGTATGATCCATCGTACGACATCCTCTAGTTAAGGGTATGGATCAATCATCAAATCAACTCATCACGTACGGAAAAGATCATCGTACGACGGCATTAAACCAATAGGGATCCTATCAACCTATAAGACAATGAGGGTACGACCTAATATCACGTACGGCCTATCATCCAAGATTCACAACATTCTACATATATATATATATATATATATATATACCTATGACCCAGGCCACATCCATAACGATCTCATATCAGGGGACCGACAAGGTATCAATCATTTCAATCGACTCACATCCGTATACCAACATATCTCAGATCATCATATTCGTCTTATATTCTTTTCATCGCATTTATATCTCACATCAAGTCGAGTTTACATAAACATTCTATCTCTACTATAAGTATAAGTATCTAATCTAACATACACACCCGATCCATACAATCAGATTTTTAAAGAAGCGAATCGTAGTTTTGAAAATAGGGGTTACAGCGTTTTTAAGGAAAAGATATCATTTGAAATTCCGTAACGTCCCTCAAGGTATCTATTTAAAAGATGCATACGATTCTTCAGTTTAGGAATGTGTATGGTTCGGATGACACATCTACGTCAACTCTCTAGTCCTATAGTATCCTAAACGGCAATATCGTCAAACATCATCCTCAAATCCCGTCATCACATATTTGCCGTATCTCACTTCTAACTATCCTTAGTTTCTAATATGGTTTCGCTAACTATCATTTAACTCTAACCCTAGTTTCTAAATCTAGCTTTCCTTAACCATATTCTATAAATCTGTTTCCATCAAAACTTTGCGGGGGTGCTATACGCCATCCACCCGACTTCCTCCCGTGGATATAGATCCACTCACCTTGGTCTTCGCTTGTCGAAGTCGATAACGCCATGCTCCGTCGCCTCGGAATCCACGCGAAGGTACCTACAATATCAACACAATCGTAAATGCTATTAAAATCGAGTTCAAAACCGAAACGACACGCTAAAGGCCTATAGGTTAGAACCTATGGACCAAGCCTTCAAAACTACCAAACAACCCTCGATATCGTCGTACAAATGTTAAGTGATCGAGGTAAAACACAATACTAAAAATCCAGAATTTAAAATACGAGAAACGAAACCCCAAATCAAAACAGCAACTCTTGAAAAAGGTCCCAGATTTTACCCTAGGTCAAATTAGCCGATTTTGCAAACAGGAGGGGTTTAGTTTACTGGAGATGGAGCTACAGACGAAGCACGAACCAAATCCAACCCACCCTGGCCGCAAATTGCGGCCAGATGGAATAAATCTTCAGCCTAGTGTTGGGGTATGGGACTAGGGTTTCAGTGGGCGGTCCTAGGTTACCTGCATGTTTCACTGTCCTTGCAGAATAATTTTCAGGTCACCCGGGTGTTAGCAGATTACCAAAAACCATCACATTTCCCACAATTTCCGTATCTGCAGAATTTTAAAGTTCGTATTCCGGGGTTTTGTCTCTGGTTTGGTCCAATATGATATCACTAAAGGAGTTTTAAGGTCACTACTAACCTTAATCACACATCACAACTCAAAAATTCCATAAACCCTAACTAGAAATTTCCTACCCTCTCTAAACACCACTTAATCTTATTTAAACTTGAATGGAGGCTTAAGCAAAGGAAATACTACACTAATTGTGAAGGGATTACCTCATTTGACACTCATGGATCCTCTACATCGCCAAAATGCAAACTTTCTTGGTTTAAGGTGTAGCTAGTGAGCTCATGCACAATTTTTGTGAAGTGGGGGTGAGGTTTTGGTGTTTTTTGATGGAGTTTTGGGGTTTTGAAGTGGAGGTGGAGGAGGGTGCTGCCATGAGAGGAAGGAGAAGAAGAAAGATGAAGATGATGAAGTGAGAAGCAATGCCCCATCACTATGGTTGACCCCTCACCCCTTCTCTCTCTGATGCCCATTCCTCTTGTCATCATTGTGTCCCCTTTTGACTTTCCTTTTGCTTTTCCTTTCCTTTTCTTTAATTTATAACCATGCATGATAAAAAGAAGAAGCATGAAGGAAAAATGTAACAAGTGCTAAAAAAAAGACATGTGCATGTTTTGCACAAAACAAGCTTAATGCGCGATTAGCACTAATAGCGTATAATTAATCATAAAAACTTATAATTTGCATAATTCACATAAAACACCCTCTTTTAGTAATTTCTATAATTTTCCAAAATTTTCCTTTTTTTTATCGGTATTTAATTATACTGCTCTATTAAAATATTCAATAGTTTATTATTTAATTAAAAAAATTCCCAAAAATAATTTTTTTTTTGAAATGTTACAATAACGTTAGGCATGAAATTCGGAATATGTGATATTCCGGATTTATGATGTCTAAGGAATTTATATGGTTTGGTATGAAATCCAAAGTGTGATATTTCGGATTTATGATGTTTAAGGATGTTGCAGATTCCAATTATTGTAGTTTTCACTTTCTTTTCTATGACCGTAAGTATAATATGTGTTGTATCTCCGGTTTCGTTGCTATACGTCGACGACAATTGGGATACGCATATTTACTTACATTGATGACATGTGATGTTATGTGTTGCTGTAATATATTATATTGGATCGTCGTGTTTGAATAGCCAGGGTTTATGCATGAGATGAGAGTTTTTCATTTTCATTCATGTAAAAACTTGTATGTAATACGCTTTTATTGAGACACTTACGGGTCGAGGATGATCTCACCATTGATGCATATTATTTACTTTTCAGCATTAGGATAGACCAAAGGCCGGGAACACAAGTAACCGGGTTCTAGAGTCTAGTAGGAGACCATCTCGAGGAGTCGAGTCCGGGTCTCCTAACTCTAGAATTGGTATGGTTGCTTACCACTCTCGTAGGGGTCTAGGGATGTGGGTTTGGCTATTCATCATGACCGTGGAATCCGTGTTTCTTACTGGCTTGATTTAAAACACGGACCTCCGAGTATATCCTATATTTCATATATTGGCTTCTGCTGCAATGTTCTGTGATGAGATCATATAACTACGTGAGATGAATGCTTTATATTATATATATGATATATAATAAACGTTGCTTATGTTTTGCATCCGCGCTAGTCCTGCCCCCGCTCTGTCGTTACTTAACTAACCTAACGGTGCATGACGGGACCTCGAGGCAAATGCGGATGGCATAAGCATACGTTGTATTTTCGTTTCTTTATCTGTGTTGCTTAGGAAGCATAAATGATAGGACTTCATTAATGAGATTAATGAAATGAAAGAAACCTAATGATGTTGTAGAATCAAATTTTCAAAAAAGTAGCTCTAGTTCTTGCTTTGCATAGCGGTATTCCTTGATGAATATCCAACACCTCATTCGATGAGGAAAGAGCTGAGATCCCTTCACCGGGAATGACCTCTTTAGCAAGAGCTAGAAGATGCTACACCTACTCGGTTTATTTTGAAAAAATCGATTTTAAAAGCGGAGCTTAAACCACTCCTTTTCAAATCACTCGATTCTACAACGATATCAAGTTCATTACGTAAATGGTTTTCTTAAAAACCTGTCGTTGCCCTCCGTCATTTCAGATAAATACTATTTAGTATTCGTGCTACGTTTGTTGACCTTGTTAAGGCGTAGTGTGCGGTAGCTAATTAGTACTTATCTGCTGCATATGATGTGATTGGATTGGGGCAGTCGTACGGCCTTGTTGACCTTGTCAAGAGTCGTGAGGGTGGGTTTAATTCAATCACGAAATGTACGGGTTGAACTTGACTAGCAGCCTGTGGTTTGTTGACCTCCGTCAAGGTCATAGGACTCTAGGGGCAAAATATTATTGGGAATTTCAAGTGTTGAAATTTGCAATGAGATTGCATACCTTCTATGAGATAGTTGGATCCCGATATCCACTGCGAGTAAGAGTTACTCCTGGGAGAGTTTTACACTTTACAATTAGCTAATCCAGTAGGTGTCTAGAAAGGTGTCAATGGGGTTATGCCTCTGGGAAAATGAGGTTTATTTTAATTACGTCCGTGAGAAAGCACGGGGAACCTCCCTCAAAGTACCGACACTAGCCTGGCTGAAAAATTGGCGAACTTGTAGGGTGAAATTAATCCTCGCTAGTCTAGTCGTTTAGGGTTTGAAGGAAGATTTGGTAAAAACAGTGGGAGCCATACTGATTAGATAAAATAATAACCGATCTAATATTGCAAGAGCATACGCTAAGTGTTTTCTTCTCTCTCTCTCTCTCCAGGTAGCGACCATGACACGCCTTAATCAAGATAATAATATTGATGTATTGACGGAACCCGCTTGTTATACTGAGCTGGGGAATGTTGGTTCCGCTCTATTTTATAATTGTTATAAGTCCGAGCAGGAAATAGGGGAATATCCGGATTCCCACGTGACCCGAACGAGGAATGAGCATGTTGATACATCTTCTTCGGGTGTGTTCGTTACCGAGAACTGTTTCTCAGTTTGTTCTACGTCCTGGATATTAGGTACCAGATCAGGATCCCACATTTGTAATATGTTACATGGGCTAAAGAAAGGTAGACAACTGGGAATAGGTGATCATTCTCTCCAAGTAGGGAATAGTGAAAGGGTTGTAGTCAAATCAGTTGGCGAATATCACCTAGTATTACCTGAAGATAATACATTGATTCTGAACAACTGTTATTACGTACCCAATATGTTGTGCAATTTAAATATCAGTTTCTTTATTAGATAAAGAAGGATATAACTTTGTAGTAGAGAAAAATCTTATGAACATTTTCCTAAATCAAGTGTTGATTGGTTTGGTATGTTATGTAACGGTTTATACGTTCTGAATAAAAATACAGTTCTTAATGTACAGAACACACACAAGAGGAAAAGTTCAGAAATGAACGAATTCTTCTTGTGGCATTGTAGACTAGGTCATATCAATGCGACATGACTATCTAAGTTACATAAGGATTGATACTTAAACCCTTTTGAATTTACATCTTATAAAACTTGCCAGTCATGTCTCAAAGGCAAAATGACCAAAACCCCGTTTACTGGACACGGAGAAAGAGCTACTGAACTCTTGGGACTAATACATAGTGATGTATGCGGTCTTATGTCTACACATGCCAGGAATGGTTCCTCGTACTTCATTACATTCACCGATGATCTCTCAAGATTCGGACATGTGTTCCTGTTGAAACACAAATCTGAAGCTTTTGAGAAATTCAAGGAATATAAGTGTGAAGTAGAGAACCAAACAGGTAAAAGTATTAAAATCCTTCGATCTAATTGGGGAGGAGAATACTTAATCACGGAGTTCCTGGATTATTTAAAAGAGAATAGGATTCTCTCTCAGCTTACTTCTCCGTATACACCACAGCACAACGGTGTATCGGAGCGGAGGAATCGCACCCTATTAGATATGGTGTGCTCTATGATGAGTAACGCTGAGTTACCTGTTTTCTTTTGGGGTTATGCGCTTGAGAAGCCGCTGTTAGTTATATGTATGCCCTAGAGGCCATTACTATACATAGGATGTATATTGTAGTGGATGCTTGGACATATATAGGGATGACTTTCTTTCTCGATATGATAGTATGCTATCTGGTTACTCTTTACCTTAACGTGTACACTGATTGTCTCTCTGTTACATGTTGGTAAAGCCCTTAGGATGTGTACTTGACTACCTGGACTATGATGCGGATCATACTAGTGGGGACATGGTAGTCCATAAGTACATCCTTCAAGGTCCCTAGTTGTGGGTGTATCGAGACGGGGCATCGATATGCCAGAGTAGACTAGCGTGTAGCTTCTCGACCCATACAGATGGGCGATGGATGATCCCATAGCCATTGGTGTTTGACATAAGAGATGATATACGGGTGCTCAGTAGAGACTGGGTACACTGGACGGACTCGCCGAGAACTCCCAGATGGTATTATACCTTACGTCAGATGGTTGTTCTCTGGTGACACTGGTACAGGTTGGTCTGTAGACCCGCGATCGTCATAGAGTCTTGTGTGATTCCCACTGTGCTTTGATTTCCATCATACCACGTCCAAGAGGGCGTGCAAAAAGGTGGCTTTTCGGTACAGTCCCGAATCACATGGAGGCAATGAGCGATAGGAGGGGTTTCGTCTCTCCCGGTATAGGGAGTTGATGTTGCACAGTGCTCGATTGGCTATAACAGGAAGTCCTTGGCCAAGGCAGCTTTAGGGATTTACTGGTAAGTGCTACCAGTAGTTTCTCAACCCGTTATGAGCCTCATATCGACACGACTTATCGAGTTATTGGGGTCTGACGTTTACCACCCCTAGACGAGATATGCGACATATCAGACGAACAGACCGGACTGTACGGTAGTGTTACTTGTTGGATTCATTGGAGTGTAAGCGGGCTTGCTCGTTGATCTTCTGATCGCTCAATACCAGGGTGGCCGTTACGTTTAGCAGACCGCTTGCGGCTTGTGGGTGTTTGATATGATCATCACCTGCTGCCGGCGTATTGACGAGTCTTTAGAGTCCTACACAGGGGTTTCCTGGCTCAAGCGAAACGAAATAGGAGCGCATATGAGATATGTGCGGGACCGAGAATAATACCAGTATGTGATACTGTATTATATTCTCGCGATTTGTGACATTGATCGGTTATATGCGATATAGCCGGGTTATCGGATCAAGTGTTGATTCGATAAGTTGTTACTATTGGTATTAGTCGGTTATATGCGATATGACCGGATCATTAAATCAAGTGTTGATTTAATGATTTAATGTATAATTATATATTTGATATATTACTTTACATTAACTAGTATTGGTTCACTTATGATTTGTTTTCTCACTTGAATGTGCACATTGTTTATATGTGATATATGCAAGTGTACATGTTTGTATCATGCTTGATGATACAAACAAGTTGTGTGTATGAGACTTGAACCATATCAAGGTTAGATTAGGGTTTACTATTTAACTTAGCATATAACAAAAGAGTGTGACTTTGGTCAAAGTTATCAAGCTTCATGAAGCTTGATGAACATTGACAAAGTCAACTCTTTTGTCATTTGTTCAAGATATTTGCTAACCCAACCCTTAACCTTATGCTATGGTTAATTCTCTACATGAGTTAAGCATGAGGGCTTAACTCAACCATGGTGCTATGATTAAAAGGATAAGTGTTCATATTATTCTTTTAATGGAAATCATTCTTTCTTCTTCTTCATCTTCATCAAGCTTGAAAAAGCTTGCTAGCTCCAATGGCATCATGAGAAAAAGAGTGAGAAATCCAATTCTAAAGTGAACCCACTTCCTATTTCTTCATCCTCTACCACTTGCCATGTAGTATAGGGTGTTCTCTTCATAAAGTTTTTGACCAAGTGAAGGAATAGCTTGAGTTTGAGTCTCCCCGACGTAGATCATCTTCGGCCTCGAAGTCAATGACCTAGCCCGATCATTTCTCCGACGAAACCATTTCTAGAGTCCGGGATCTGATGATCGCAGCGGAGGAAGTCAACACGGAGCTAAAGAAGTGGTGGACCGGATCTACAAAGGTTGTAATCCCTTTCACTTAGCAATAAAGTTGTTTACTTGCTTGCTTTTCGCCTTAACATCTAGTTAACGATCTATATTAGGGTTTCTCGGCACCGGAAAATTTTTGTTTGGCATGGTTGATGCCTTGTGGAACCTCCTTTGTGTGCCTAGGAACCCTACAGTGGTATCTGAGCCTAGCTAGAGCTTTAGGCGAAGTGTAGATGATGTTAGAAATCCGATCGAACCCCGAAACCCTAACTTTTAACCCTCTCTGGACATTTTCTGAAAATGTGGATTTTTCCAAATTAAAAATATCCAAAAATTACAGCAGGGTATTGTAAGAGTTACTGTGAAGCACGTGAGCATAAGTCTACCAAAACGCCGCGGAACCGCGGCCCCACCCTAGCATGTGCGGCGGTTCCGCGGCCAAAATGTTGGTTCTTGGCACATGCTTTGCACAGTAATATCCTATATTGAGTGCTGTATTTTCTGGGAATTTTTAAAATTTGCTCAAGAGTTGAGTTTTCTGGGTTGTATTGGGAATCGATGATTCGATCGGATTGTTTAGCTTTGTCTATGTGTTTTTCCGGATATTTTTTGAATATGTTAAAAAGTTCGACCGGATATAAATACCCACTTTTTCCCCTGTCGGGAAATTTCCAAGTGTTGGATCTTTCCGTGGTTTAATAACGTTCTAAGTAGTGCAAGTAACGCGATGGACCCTCTAGAAGACAACAAAACTTAACTCGATTATGTGACCGTCTTGAACCGCCCTTTGAACCTTCGGGTTTGGGGCAGTACGGCGTGCCACATGTGAGGCGTTGGCTTGACCCTTCTACGGCTGGACCGTTGGTACTGGGGCATGAACTGGATGTTTTCTTAAACCTATTTCATGTGTTGATTTGTTTCGGGAAAACTTGGGTGTTTGATTGTTCGAGCGGAAAGTTTAACATTTTCTATTTATCTGGAATATGATACAATATTTGGAATTCACAAGTAGTTATGAGATAACTAATATGAATGTTATAAACATAGCACTTTAGTCTCGATTGATCGGTTGCCACGGAATTTTGATGTGATCAAAAGTCCGTCGCAATCACGTAGCGTACGCGGATACTCGCCGGATAAACTTAATAGACAGCTACACCCCTTAGCCCCGACCAAGTGACTGTAAGAGAACCCCATCGCCGAAAGCATCCATTCGGGTGCTCGCGGTAGCGGTGTTCCGCCTTGGTGCACTTCGTCGACGGTATCGGGGGTGCGGCCGTCTACTAAAGTTTGCAACGAGCATTCGATCAAAATGCCGGAAATCTTGTTGAATTGCCCGACTTGATATTGAAAAGTGTTTTCGATATAGAGACTAAAATGCGGGGTTTATAATTGTTAGGCATGTGATGTCTAAGAAATTCATTTGATTAGGCATGCGATGTCTAAAGAGGTTGCGGATTCCAAGTGTTGTAGTTTTACACTTTCTTTTCTGTGACCGTAAGTGTAATATGTGATATCGCCGGTTTCGTTGTTATATGTCAACGACAATTGGGATGCGCATATTTACTTACGTTGATGACATGTGATGTTATGTGTTGCTGGATATGTTATGTTGGATCGTCGCGTTTGAATAGCCTGGGTTTTTTATGTGAGATGAGATTTTTTCATTTTCTTTCATGTAAAATTAACCTATATGTAATATTCTTTTATTGGGGCACTTCCAGGTAGCGGAAGATGTCACCCATTGTATATTATTTACTTTTCCGCACTAGGATAGACCCAAGGAGGAGGGCACAAGTAACCGGGTTCTGGAGTCCAGTGGGAGACCAACTCGAGGAGTCGAGTCCGGGTCTCCTAACTCTAGAATTGGTAGGGTTGCTTGCCGCTCTCGTAGGGGTCTAGGGGTGCGGGTTTGGCTATTCATCGCGACCGTGGAATCCATGTTTTATACTAGCTCATATTAAAAACACGGACGTCCTAGTATATCCAATATTTCATATGTTTCTTCTACTGCGATATCTGTGATGTGATCATGTGATGTTCTGTGATAAATACTGTATATAGTATATATGATATATTATATAGACGTTACTTATGTTTTACATCCGCGCTAGCCCTGCCCCGCTCTGCCGTTAGTTACCTAACCTAACGGTGCACGAGGGGACATCGAGGCGAATGCGGATGGCATAAGTGTACGTCGTATTTATCTGTGATATTTAGGTATATTAAATGATGGGACTTCATTAATGTGATTAATGAAAGAAAATAAACCTAAGATGTTGTGGAATCGAATTTTCAAAAACAGGTAGTTACAGTTCTTGCTTTGCATCGCGGTGTTCATTGTAGAACATCCTGCACCTTATTCGATAAGGAAAGGACCGAGATCCCTTCACCGGGAGTGACTCCTTTAGCAATAACTAGCAGATGCTACAACCCTCGGTTTGTATTTTGATTGCTCCTATAGTTCTTGCTTTGCACAGTGATGTATATGATATATCCTGCACCTCATTCGACGAGGAAAGGGCCGACGATCCCTTCACCGGGAGTGACCCCTTTAGCAAAACTAGAAAAGCCTAAAAAACACTCCATTTTAAATCATTTGATTCTATAACGATATAAAGTTCATTACGCAAAGGTTTTCTTAAAAACCTGTCGTAGCCCTCCGTCATTTCAGATAAGTAATAGTTAGTATTCGTGCTGCGTTTGTTGACTCAGTCAAGGCGTAATGTGCTGTAGCTGATTAGTGCTTATCTGCAAAGCATATGATGCGATTGGATTAGGGTAGTCATGCGGCCTTGTTGACTCAGTCAAGGGTCGTGCGGGTGGGTTTAATTCAATCAGAAATGACGGGTTGAACTTTACTTGCGGTCTATGGTTTGTTGACTCTGTCAAGGTCATAGATCGCTTGGGGAAAAATATTATCGGGAATTTCAAGTGTTGAAATTTGCATTGAGATTGCATACCTTCTATGAGATAGTTGGATCCCGATACCCACTGCGAGTAATTGTTACTCCCGGGAGAGTTTTACACATTACAATTAGCCGATCAAGTAGGTGTCCAGAAAGGTGTCAACGGGGTTACGCCTCTGGGAAAACGATGTTTACATTAATTAGGTTCGTGCGAAAGCACGGGGGACCTCCCTCAAAGTACCGACACTGGCCTGGCTGAAAGATTGGCGAACTTGTAGCGTGTAATTAATCCTGGCTAGTCTTTCCTTTTAGGGTTTGAAGGAAGATTTGATAAAAACAGTGGGAGCCATCCTGATTAGATAAAATAATAACCAATCTGATCTTGCAAGAGCGCACGCAGAGTGTTTTCTTCTCTCTCTCTCCTGGTAGCGACCATGTCACGCCTTAATCAAGATAATAAAACGGATATATTGACCAAACCCGCTTGTTATACTGTACTGGGGAACATTGGTCCCGCTTCAACTTATAATTGTTATAAGACAGAGCAGGAATTGGGGAATACCAGATTTCCAGTGCCGCCCAAACGAAGAAAGTGCATGCTGATGCATCATCTTCAGGTGTGTTCGTTACACAGAACTGTTTCTCAGTATCTTTTACGTCCTGGGTATGTGATACCAGATCAGGATCCCGCATATGTAATTTGTTACATGGGCTACAGAAAGGTAAAGAACTGAGAACGGGTGATAAGTTTCATGAGACAGAAAACGGTGCAAGTGCTGCAACCAAGTCTGTTTGTCACTGTCACCCTGTATTACCAGAATACATTGATTCTGAACAAATGTTATTAGATACCGAACCTGATATACAAAATCTTATCAGTTTCTTTATTTAGATAAAGAAGGATATAATTTTGTATTGCTGGATAATGTTTTGAACATTTCCTATATCAAGAGTTGATCGGTTCAGGCACGTTATCTAAAAGCATTGACGTTCTAAATCAAACCACAATTCTTAGTATACAGAACACACACAAGAGGAAGAGTTCAGAAATGAACGGATCCTTCTTGAGGCATTGTAGACTAGGTCATATCAATGCGACCCGACTGACTGAAGTTACATTTAGATGCATATTTAAATCTGTTTGAATTTACATCTTGTGAAACATGCCAGTCATGTCACAGAAATAAGATGACCATAGCTCTGTTTATTGGAAACAGAGAAAGAGTTAGTAAACTCTTGGGATTGATACATGCTGATGTATGAAGGTCCCCTGTCTACACATGCCAAGACCGGTTCTTTGTACTTCATTACATTCTCTGATAATCTCTCGAGATTCAGACCTATGTTCCTGTTGAAACACAAGTCCGAACCTTTTGAGATATTCACAGAATATAAGTTAGAAGTAGAGAACCAAAATACGGGTATAAGTATTATGTCCTTTGATGTGATAAAGGAGGAGAATACTTGAGCACGGAATTCCTGGATTATTCAAAAGGAGAATGAGATTCTCTCTCAGCATTACTCCTCCGTATACACCATAGCACGATGGTATATCGGGGCGGAGCAATTGCACCCTATGTGATATGGTGTGCTCTATGATGAGTACTACTGAGTTACCTATTTCCTTTTGGGAGTTATGCACTTGAGAAGTTGCATACCTATTGAATAGGGTTCCGATCAAATCAGATGCCTACCATTTCATATGAGATATGGAAAGGGAAGAGCCCATCTGTTAAGTCAGTTAAGATTTGGGGTTGTCCGGACTATGTCTAAAAGAAAAATCCGGACAAGCTCGAGGCAAGGTCTGTTATGTACAACTGGAAATAGTTCCAGCTAGACAAACTGGAGCTGCTGATTTGGTAGAACCAAAGGATTCAATAGCAACCAACGACCCTCAGCCTCTCTGCCGATCTAGTAGGGTTCTTCTCCCACCAGAGAGATACTTCGGTTTCTCTATGACAGTGGGAGCGAGGATTGCATCATGAGATGATGACCCAACTAGTTTCGGGCTGGCCATCAGGAGTAGGACTCTGTAAGAATGGCTGGATGCTTAGCGATCTGAGATGGAATCCTTATACACCAACAAAGTATGGACTTTGGTTGCTTTATCTGAAGGGTTAAATCCCCATCAGAAGCAAGTATATCTTGAGAAAATTACTTGGTGTAGATGGAAAAGTTGAGACTTTCAAAGCTAGACTTGTTAAAGGTTTGCATCATTGACCAGGTATGGATTATAATGAAACCTTTTCTAAGTAGCTATGCTTAAGTCCATCCAGATCCTACTTGCTACGGCTACATACCATGACTACGATATCTGGCGGTTGGGTGTCATGACTGCTTTTCTAAATAATGATTTAGAAGACAGAGTCTATAAGTACACAGTCAGAGGACTTCGTAGACAGTGGGAGCAGCGGAAACGTGTGCAAGATGTTTTATGTGATAAAGCAGGCATCGCGGAGTTGGAACATCTGTTTTGATGAGTTAGTCAAAGAGTTTGACATCATCAAAATGGTAGATGAACCTTGTATATACAAAAAGGTAGTAGAGAGTATGGTAGTGATCCTCGTATAGTACGTGGATGACATACTCTTGATAGGGAAGGAGTTTCTTATGCTACGCTCGGTCAATCTCCGCTTATCACAAGGATTCTCCATATAGGATCAAAGTGATACCTATTAAATCCTGGGTTTTGGATCTATGAGATAGATCTAATTGGATGTTAGAATACCCACTAGTTGTAGTGAGAAGGTATCAATCGGTCCTGGGGAGAATTACTGGAAAGGTTCCAGAGTGATAAAGATGACTGAATGTCAGTCACAGGCATTGTCTTTACCCTCAGTGGAGGGACAGTATGTTGGAAGAGTTCCAAGCTAGATACCGTAACATACTAGACGATTAAAGGCAAGATACATCGTTACCAAAGATACTACCAAAGAGGCTGTCTGGGTGTATATTAGTTCATGAGATGAACTTCGTTCCTCCCATTGTGTGACAATGGAGTTGTGGCTTATGCCAAGGAACGCCCGTCCCATCAGTGATCCAGACATATTCTAAGACAGTATCACCTAATCATGGAGATGGTTGATCTCCAAGGGATCGAGGTTAGAAGAGTAGACTCAGAGGACAACACGACGGATCCACTCACGAAAGGCCTTTTCCCAGAGAGAGATTTTTATGGGATGGTTCAGTATGAGATACTACAACCACTGCTATCAGATGGCCCTAGTGCAAGTGGAAGATTGTTAGTTATATGTATGCCCTAGAGGCCATTACTATACATAGGATGTATATTGTAGTGGATGCTTGGACATATATAGGGATGACTTTCTTTCTCGATATGATAGTATGCTATCTGGTTACTCTTTACCTTAACGTGTACACTGATTGTCTCTCTGTTACATGTTGGTAAAGCCCTTAGGATGTGTACTTGACTACCTGGACTATGATGCGGATCATATTAGTGGGGACATGGTAGTCCATAAGTACATCCTTCAAGGTCCCTAGTCGTGGGTGTATCGAGACGGGGCATCGATATGCTAGAGTAGACTAGCGTGTAGCTTCTCGACCCATACAGATGGGCGATGGATGATCCCATATCCATTGGTGTTTGACATCAGAGATGATATACGGGTGCTCAGTAGAGACTGGGTACACTGGACGGACTCGCCGAGAACTCCCATATGGTATTATACCTTACGTCAGATGGCAGTTCTCTGGTGACACTGGTACAGGTTAGTCTGTAGACCCGCGATCGTCATAGAGTCTTGTGTGATTCCCACTGTGCTTTGATTTCCATCATACCACGTCCAAAAGGGCGTGCAAAAAGGTGGCTTTTGGGTACAGTCCCGAATTACATGGAGGCAATGAGCGATAAGAGGAGTTTCGTCTCTCCCGGTATAGGGAGTTGATGTTGCGCAGTGCTCGATTGGCTATAACAGGAAGTCCTTGGCCAAGGCAGCTTTAGGAATTTACTGGTAAGTGTTACCAGTAGTTTCTCGACCCGTTATGAGCCTCATATCGACACGACATATCGAGTTATTGGGTTCTGACGTTTACCACCCCTAGACGAGATATGCGACATATCAGACGAACAGACCGGACTGTACGGTAGTGTTACTTGTTGGATTCACTGGAGTGTGAGCAGGCTTGCTCGTTGATCTTCTGATCGCTCAATACCCGGGTGGCCGTTACGTTTAGCAGACCGCTTGCGGCTTGTGGGTGTTTGATATGATCATCACCTGCTGCCGGCGTATTGACGAGTCTTTAGAGTCCTACACAGGGGTTTCCTGGCTCAAGCGAAACGAAATAGGAGCGCATATGAGATATGTGCGGGACCGAGAATAATACCAGTATGTGATACTGTATTATATTCTCGCGATTTGTGACATTGATCGGTTATATGCGATATAGCCGGGTTATCGGATCAAGTGTTGATTCCATAAGTTGTTACTATTGGTATTAGTCAGTTATATGCGATATGACCAGATCATTAAATCAAGTGTTGATTTAATGATTTAATGTATAATTATATATTTGATATATTACTTTACATTAACTATTATTGGTTCACTTAAGATTTGTTTTCTCACTTGAATGTGCACATTGTTTATATGTGATATATGCAAGTGTACATGTTTGTATAATGCTTGATGATACAAACAAGTTGTGTGTATGAGACTTGAACCATATCAATGTTAGATTAGGGTTTACTATTTAACTTAGCATATAATAAAAGAGTGTGACTTTGGTCAAAGTTATCAAGCTTCATGAAGCTTGATGAACATTGACAAAGTCAACTCTTTTGTCATTTGTTCAAGATATTAGCTAACCCAACCCTTAACCTTATGCTATGGTTAATTCTCTATATGAGTTAAGCATGAGGGCTTAACTCAACCATGGTGCTATGATTAAAAGGATAAGTGTTCATATTATTCTTTGGTCAAAGTTCTTTCTTCTTCTTCATCTTCATCAAGCTTGAAAAAGCTTGCTAGCTCCAATGGCATCATGAGAAAAAGAGTGAGAAATCCAATTCTAAAGTGAACCCACTTCCTATTTCTTCATCCTCTACCACTTGCCATGTAGTATAGGGTGTTCTCTTCACAAAGTTTTTGACCAAGTGAAGGAATAGCTTGAGTTTGAGTCTCCCCGACGTAGATCATCTTCGGCCTCGAAGTCAATGACCTAGCCCGATCATTTCTCCGATGAAACTATTTCTAGAGTCCGGGATCCGATGATCGCAGTGGAGGGACGTCAACACGGAGCTAAAGAAGTGGTGGACCGGATCTACAAAGGTTGTAATCCCTTTCACTTAGCAATAAAGTTGTTTACTTGCTTGCTTTTCGCCTTAACATCTAGTTAACGATCTATATTAGGGTTTCTCGGCACCGGAAAATTTTTGTTTGGCATGGTTGATGCCCTGTGGAACCTCCTTTGTGTGCCTAGGAACCCTACAGCCGCAAACCTATTGAATAGAGTTCCAACAAAATCAGTGCCTACCACTTCATATGAGATATGGAATGGGAAGAGACCGTCTCTTAAACGAGTTAAGATATGGGGTTGTCCGGCTTATGTTAAAAAGCAAAATCCGGACAAGCTCGAGGCAAGGTCAGTTCTGTGCAAGTTTGTAGGATATCCCAAGCATTCGCGAGGGTATATCTTCTACCACACTGAGGAACAAAAGGTGTTTTGTTTCTTGAAATGCCACCTTTTTAGAAAAGGAATTTCTTATGAAAGAAATTAGTGGTCATGAGGTAGAACTGGAAGAAGTTCCGGCCACACAAACTACAGCTAATGATTTGGTGGAACCGGAGGATTCAATAGTCCCCGATGAACCTCAGCCACTCCGCAGATCTAGTAGGGTTTCTCATCCACCTGAGAGATACTACGGTTTTCTCATAGACGATGGGAGAGAGGATTGCATCATGGAAGATGATGACCCAACTAGTTTCGAGCAGGCCATCACGAGTGGGGACTCTATGAAATGGCTGGATTCAATGTGATCTGAGATGGAATCCATGTACACCAACAAAGTATGGACTTTGGAAGTTGCTCCTGAAGAGGTAAAACCCATCGGGAGAAAGTGGATCTTGAGAAGATTACTGGTGTAGATGGAAAAGTTGAGACTTTCAAAGCTAGACTTGTAACAAAAGGTTTTGACCATCGACCAGGTATAGATTATGTTGAAACCTTTTCTCCAGTGGCTATACTTAAGTCCAACCGAATCCTACTTGCCATCGCTGCATACCATGACTATGAAATCTGGCAGTTGGTGGTCAAGACCACTTTTCTAAATGGTGATTTAGAAGAGAGCGCGTACATTACACAGCCAGAGGGCTTCGTAGATAGTAGGAGCATCGGAAAGGTGTGCAAGCTGCTTAATCAGTATACGGATTAAAGCAGGCATCGAGGAGTTGGAATATCTGTTTTGATGTGGCTATCAAAGAGTTTGACTTCATCAAAACGTAGATGAACCTTGTATATACAAAAAGGTTGTAGAGAGTAAGGTTGTCTTTCTCGTATTGTACGTAGAAGACATACTCTTGATAGGAAATGATGTTCCTATGCTGCACTCGGTCAAGCTCTTCTTATCACAAAGGTTCTCCATGAAGGATCTGGGTGATGCCTCCTACATCCTGGGGATTAAGATCTATAGAGATAGATCTAAACGGATGTTGGGATTGTCCCAATCCAGGTACGTTGATACCATACTAAAGAGATTTAGTATAGAAGATTCCAAGCATGGGAATTTACCCATAATCTCAGGAATCACTCTCTCCAAAGAGATGTCCCCCAAGACTGATTTGGAGAGGGCTCGCATGCAAGGCATACCTTATGCTTCGGCAGTCGGGTCTATCATGTATATGATATTATGTACCCGACCGGATGTAGCGTACACACTTAGTGTTGTAAGCAGGTATCAATAGGATCCTAGGGAGAATCATTGGACAACTGTGAAGAACATTCTTAAGTACTTGAGAAGGACTAAAGAAATGTTCTTGGTGTATGGTAACGATGAACTCCTTGTCGAGTCCTTTACCGATTCGAGCTTCCAAAGTGATAAGGTCGACTGAAAGTCAGTCTCGGGTTTTGTCTTTACCCTCAGTGGAGGGACGGCATGTTGGAAGAGTTCCAAGCTAGATACCGTAACAGACTCGACGATGAAGGCTGAATACATCGCTACCAATGATGCTGCCAAAGAGGCTGTCTGGATGAACAAGTTCATGAGATGAACTTGGTGAGGTCCCTACCATTGAGCATCCAATACCTTTGTATGGCGATAAAAATAGAGCTGTGGCTTTAGCCAAGGAACCCAGGTCCCATCAATGCTCCAGACATATTCTTAGGCGGTATCACCTGATCTAGGAGATAGTTGACCTCCGCGAGATCGAGGTCAGGAGAGTTGACACGAAGAATAACACGGCGGATCCACTAACCAAGGCCATCCCCTAGATACAATTTGAGAGACTCTTCGGGATGTTGGGTATAAGATACTACAACAACTGGCCCTATTGCAAGTGGGAGATTGTTAGTTGTATGTATGCCCTAGAGGCCATTATTGTACATGATTGCATATTATTGTGGATGCTTGAACATATATAGAGAGGACTTTTTTGCTCGACATGATAGTGTGCTATCTGGTTATTCTTTATCTTAACATGTAGACTAGTATTGCGATATTGTTTTTCTCTCACATGTTGATAAAGCCCTTAAGATGTGTACTTGACTTCCAGGACTATGATGCAGATCATACTAGTGTGGCTAGGGTAGTCCACAAGTTCATCCTTTAATTGGTCCTAGTCGTAAGAGTATCGAGACAGGGCATCGATATTCCAGAGTAGACTAGTGTGTACGTTTCTTGACCCTGTATGGGGCGATGGTTGATCCCACAGCCATTGGTGTTTGACATCAAATATTGTACACAGGTGCTCACTGGAGAATGGGTACACCAAACAGGACTCGCCGAGAACTCCTTGATTGTATTATACCTATCGGCAGATAGCAGTTCTCTGGTGACACTGGTACAGGTTAGTCTGTAGACCCGAGATCGTCATAGAGTCTTGTATGATTCCTACTGTGCTTTGATTTCCGCCCTACCACGCTCAAGAAAGCGTGCAAACAGGTGGATTTTGGGTACAGTCCCGAGTCACATGGAGGCAATGAGCGATAGGAGGGGTTTCGTCTCTCCCGGTATTGGGAGTTGATGTTCCGCTATTCTTGATTGGCTATAACAGGATGTCACTGGCCAGGGCTGATGATGAGATTTACTGGTAAGTGTTATCAGTAGTTTCTTGGCCCGTTATGAGCCTCACAATGGCATGACTTGTCAAGTTATTGGTGTCTGACGTTTACCACCCCGAGACACGATATGCGACATATCAGACGAAGAGACCGGACTGTACGGTAGTGTTACTTACTGGATACACGGGAGTATGGACAAGCTTGCTTGTTGATCTTTCTATCGCTCAATACCTGGGTAGCTGTTACGTCCAGCTAGTACCACTGAAGGCTTGTGGGTGACTGATATGATCATCACCTACTGCTGGCGTATTGATGAGTCTTTAGAGTCCTACACAGAGATTTCCTGGCTCAAGTGAAACGAAGTAGGGCACATGCGTGATATGTGCAGGACCGAGATTAATACGGGTATATGATACTGTATTCTAATTTCGTGATATATTATATCAGTCGGTTATATGAGATATAGCCGGGTTATTGTATCAAGTGTTGATTCGATAAGTTGATATAAATGATATTAGTCGGTTATATATGATATAGCTGGATTATTAAATCAAGTGTTGATTTAATAATTTGATATATAATTATATATTCGCTATATTAATATATATTAACTAATATTAGCTCACTTAAGAATTTCTTTTCTACTAATACATTTAAATATATATGTGATATATATTAATGTATTTATTTTGTGTCATGCTAGATGTTGCATTGGACTTGGGTGTATGAGACTCATACCTAGCTAAAGATAATTTGGGTGATTAATTATTAAGGAAAAAATCAAAATTAGGTGGAAATTAACATGGCTAAAGATGCTTTTGGAAGCATGTAGAAGCCTTGACTTAAGTCCACTAATTTTGTTTTACTCTAGATATTTATTAACCCAACCATTATCCTTAGCCATGGTTAAGTCTCTATAAATATCATTGTGATATTTTCTTCAGCCATGGTTGATCACTTGTTCATCTTCTTCATCTCATTGGAGCTCTTTAGGTTTTCAAGAGTGAAGAAAAGAAAGAGAGAAAAATAATTCTAAAGTGAGCAAAATTCCTACTTCATCAATCTATACCAAACCAGCCATTTAGTATAGGTTTTTTACTTCACTAATTCCTCAATTAGTGAAGTGGTAGCTTGAGTTAGAGATTTCTCAAGGCAGATCATCTTCGGTCTTTAAGATGTTTGAGCAAGCTCGTTCATTTCGCCTAGTGGAGCCTAAGGAGAGTCCGGGAGACTACTACTTGGAGCTATGGGACTACTACACGGAGCTTTAGAAGTGAAGGACCGGTCTACAAAGGTTGTATTCCTATTTCACATAGTGTAAAGTTAGTTTGCATGCTTTAAAACCCTAATTCTCTAGTTAGATCCTTAGTCGGGCTCGCTTGGCACCCTAGATTTTTTGAAATAGCATACTTGATTTGTGTTGAAACATAGCGGGGGTGCTAAGCGAATCCAGCAATAACTTCTCAAAATTCGGACCTTGTATTTCAACGAAATACTTGTCTAGAACTGGAGAAGTCATGAGTAAACAGAATATAGTATGAGTACCAACCCCTTTGTCCTAACGGACATCGGACCACATACAATACTTTGTATAAGTCCCCTGAGTTCAATAACTCAAACCCTGTGCATTGTAGGTTGAAAACTGTACTATGGTTATGTAGAATTACACCGTTGTTGAATGCACCTTACCTAACCATCAACCGGTAGAGGTAAATGTCATAGACATAATTTCAAAAAGTTATATCTCACTTTATAAAATAAACGTACAGATATATCAGTTTGAAATTGGTGTATAACGACAGATATTCAAAACCAAATATTTGTCGTCAGGAAAAACCCATGTGATTTCCTCAAATATCACCAATTACAAATAATTCCGATATATAGAGAATCTAATCACCCAATTCCCAATATCTTACTCCCACTCAACATCCGTAACTACATACAGATGCGAGAATCAAATCTGGTAAATGCATACCCTGGAGTTAGAATCTAATTGGAAAAAAAGTTTTCAATTAACACCGCACAGTAAAACAGAAATATGAAAAATATTTCGAAAGGGTAGCCGGGTATTCCTAGTAATGCCACTTCCACTATCCAGATTCATAACAGTAACCGTATACTTCCTTGCCCCCACTCCAATCCCTTTATATGTCTTTACTTACTACCTTTTATACACCACACTTAGGCTAATTGATTTTCTTCCTTTCCTACGCTTCGACACCAGCCTATATTTTGGAAGAATACTATCCAATAAGAGAATTAGGTGTACTCTCCTAATCCTAGGAGCTCTCGCAACTTGAGAGAAGGTAAAGGGAAAAGACAAGTGAATAATCCTTATTCTAATTCTCCAGAACCAGAAACCATCCTCGAACTGGAACAAGTTCCTTCGAGTTCGTATGTAACTATACGATAGCATATCCAATCAATATGGATCATCGTAGTGATATAGTGTGTTCTATTGAAATGCAAATGTGATGTAGGAGTGGCAAGGGTATACGTGTTTTCGTCGTGAATGATAGTAGTCGCAATTTCCTTCGCCCTTACTCCAATCCCTTTATATGTCTTTAGTTATTACATTCTGTACACCACACTTAGGCTAATTGGTTTTCTTCTTTCCCCATCTTTCGACACCTGCCTATGGTTTGGAACAAGACTATCCAATAAGCGCAATAGGTGTACTCTCCTAATACTATGAGCTCTCGCAACCTGAGAGAATGTAAAGGGAAAAGGCAACCGAATAATCCTATTCAATTTCTTCAGAACCATAATCCATCCTCGAACTGGAACAAGTTCCTTCGAGTTCGTATGTAACTATACGATAGAATATCCAAGCAATATGGATTTTCGTAGTGATATGAAGTGTTCTGGAAAAATGCAAAGGGGATGTAGGATTGGCAATGATATATGTGACTCCGTGACAATCCAAAAGCCACTGTGTTTTAAGAAGGTTCGGTTAACTTGGTTCATGAGTTTTAGGGTCAGGCCATGGTCACTGCCAAAGAGAGAAAGAGAGAAAAGAT